>JAPDPM010000013.1:20877500-23377500 GCA_032173925.1 Heritiera fomes | reverse complement strand
ATGTGATCGGAGGGTTGATTGGTCCTGATCGATTTAATGGGGATATCAAACCCATGTCTGATGTTGATATCTTGACGGTCGGGGGTGATAGACCTTCATGGCGTCAGGCAGCTCTAATGACACAGTGCCGAGGAACAATTTTTGGTTGTACGCAGCTAAGAATTTAGGTCTCTCACTGTTTTTCTCTAATAGATTGTTGATTTTATTGTGAAAAGTGCACTATTGTTCAGCCATTGAATTCCTCCTATTGGAGAAGTGAAATGATCTTCTTTTTATTTTTATTGGCTACCTTATTTTGTTTTGAAAGCAGTAAATGTTTTCAATAACCTTATTATGCAGTAAAAACAATGCTAGTAAGTTGAATTTGTAAGAAATTATTTTAAGCGATAACCTTATTTCAATTGGTTCATTTGATTAGTTTCGATTTGAATCAATTAAAATTAAATTAATCAAAATGAATTTATCAATTTTAAAATTTTAATTCAATTAACTTTTTATATTTAGAAGTAATTTAAATAAAATCGTTAAATAAAATATCAAAATATTAAATTAAAATTTATTAACAACGTCAGAATTCAAATATTATTTAAATTTAAAGAATTAAATATTTTCGGTTTCATATATTTTTAATATTATATTTAAATTAAAATTTTAATTAATTTAATTTTAAAATTAGTAAATGAACTATCTATTAATTTAATTCGATTAAAACCGAATATAAAGTGAAGTGAGTCCAGCCCAATAACTTGAAAAGTGAAAAACCCGCCGGAAAGCTCAGTTGCTTAAACCTTGCGACAGTAATAGCTAAAACCTAGAAAACGAGAAACGCAATCCTTCCAATTTCGATTTTCCAAGGAGGGAGTAAACATGGAGGATCCTCGGATTGAAGAGTGTGAACGCGACGACGAAAACAAGAACAATAAAACAGAGGAAGACTCTCAAATGGAGGAAACTGAACAAAACAACAAAGACGTTGAGGTTGCTCCTGCCCTTATTTCCGTCCATCCGACCCAGTGCTCCGTTGCTGTGGCTGTTGGGTCGGACCTTCATGTCTTCAATCTATTGTAAGCTCTTATTTTCCCCTCTCCTTCACCTCCTGCTTTTATTATTAAGTTTTGCTTGCTCGAATTCTGTAAAGAAATGAATATTATTTAAAAATTGGGCATTGGCAGAGAAGATTGCCCTGTGACTTTGGTGGATGAATCTGGCGGAGCTTCTCATAATGATTCAATAAGAGCTATTAAATATGGAGCAAATGGAAAGCTCTTTGTATCTGCCGGAGATGACAAACTTATTAAGGTTTGGTCAACCGAGTCTTGGCGCTGTGTTTCTACTGTGTAAGTTCTTAAACACCCGTCTGGGTTTTCTTTTTTTATTTTATTTCTTTCTTGTTTTAGTTCCTGTTATACTTGTAGAAAGTTTATTATGTTTTAGTGATGAATGAATATGATGTATGACAGGTGTTCTGAGAAGAGAGTGAGTGCGGTTGTTCTGAGCAATGATGGTCTTCATGTTTGTTTTGCTGACAAATTTGGAGTGGTTTGGGTGGTGGATCTTCCTGGGGTTGATGGAAATGAAGCTCTTCTTAACAAGAAGGCAGTGCCATTGTTTGCTCTTTACTGTAGTATCATCACTAGCCTGGTAATTGTTTAGCTATCTTTCAATGTGCCATCTCATTTATGATATTCGTCGCATGTGCATTTTCAAGAAGGATTCATTCCCCTTTAATGGGTACATGCATGTTGTTGCCAACATGGTTCACTTGTAGTATGTCATATTTACAGGAATTTTCACCGGATGGACAGTTTATTATCAGTGCCGACAGAGATTTTAAGATTCGAGTAAACCATCATGCCCTACCCTTTGTATAACCATGATAGTTGATGGCTTGATGTAGCATGTTTTACATAGTACTTTTCTATTGACAGGTTACAGTGTTTCCTAAGAAGCCATTAGATGGAGCTCATGAGATTCAAAGCTTTTGTCTTGGTCATACGGAGTGAGTTTTTATGATCACATGTTTCCCTTGCCTTTATTTGATATTTACATAATGAAAGGTTATACTGTATGCCATTTCTTGGTTTAAAACATTATCTTATAAGAAAATTTTAGTGCCGAGTTACAGTGCATTGGCATGCCCTTAGCTGCATGATCCCTAGTCAAGGACTCAAGTAGGTGGATTATCTACCTGTGGAATAGTCTTTGAAGTAACCGGAATTGATATGTATCTGTTGCTTTTTCTTAGAAGATATAATGTCTATTTCTATAATTGATAGATGTTCATTTAAATTAATCTGTCTACAGGTTTGTTTCCTGCCTTGCCTTCATTTGCACTCCAGATTGCTTGCATGGTATTCTTGTGTCTGGTGGTGGTGATTCAACCGTGAGTATTAAGAATTTTGTTTAATTAATTTTGCATTGTCCACTTGTTGTTTTTGTATTTTGCTTTAACTTTTCAAGTTGCAAATTTGGTGAACAATCAACTAGTTTTTCTTTTTCAGGTTCGGATGTGGGATGTCATATCAGGATCCCTCCTTGATTCTTGTGAAGTTGGTGCAAAGGTATCTCTCTTGTTATTAAAATTTCTGGAGATTACTAATGATGTTTCGCTATTCTTGGAAAAAAATAGCATTCACCTCTGTTGTTGGTAGATCTGCTTGGCCTCTCTTTACTCCTCTCTCTCTCTCTCAAAAAAAAAAAAATTGCATTAAATGACTGTTTTCCATTTTCCAAAAATTCTAAAAAGAACGTTATCTAGTAATCACAGTTTTGGGTTGCTATTCGTTAGAAGGAAATGCAGTTGGTATTTTGAAAACTCGGGCTCGCTATTCTTTAATTTCAATTTTGCTGTTAACTTACTTGGGTTTGCTTTTACTTCCTTGCCACAGGCAGCATAGTTAAAGTCTGATGCAAGTGAAGAAAACTGTTCAACTGTAACTGATATATGCACAATCCCAGATTGTACTGTTTTTGCAGTAGCCATGCATAGGTAAGATTCTGAGTATTCTATATCCATGTTTTCTTCTGCTTCAATGGTACTTCTGTTTGGTTAATTTTCGTAACAGTCATTGTGTTCTATTTAGTTTGCAAGGAATAATGTTGTTGCGCTGCAACCTTCAATATCAGACTCTTTCTTTTGTCGAGGTAAAGAGTACTAACATTTTCCTTTTGCAACTTTAACAACAGTAAAAACAGTTACCAACTCTGATAAAGAATGTTTTAGCTTGCATGCCTTGGAGATCTGTTTCATTGGCTTTGGTTTACATCATACTACTATGCATTTTGCATGTCCAGCCCAGCCTTGTGCCGTCAAGCCTTTCATCCAACCCAAGTGTGGTGCAGAATATCATTGTCTTGTTATAATAAGATGTGGCATTCCTTGAATGAATCAAATTTTCTGGTACACAAAAAAGGCTAAAAGCAGATTTATGCTTACAGGTAACTAATATTTCCTGTATAACTTTTTATTTTGATAGGTGGTCTCAATTGTGGGGGAGACTTTCATTCCTTAAAGCCTTGGCAGTAGCATTTCTGGAGGATTATTGTGGATGGTAACGGGTGCCTCTAAGTTGCATGGCTCTGGCCTTTCCTCTTTTTCCCGTGTACAAGTTATCTCTGGTTTCAAAAAACGCAGTCCCAACTCTTCAGAACCGGAGCCGGTTGTTCTTGCAGATACTGCAATACCTGGTGGAGCAAAACTGCTTGAGAAGTTCCAGGGAAGTATTTCAATGGATGAAAAGGTATTTTCATGGCAGCTGCGGATGCTGTGAGAACAGCAATGTGCAATTTGTTAATTAAGAAGCAATATTCTGACGAGAAACGAGAGTTTAGAAAGAGAACGAGAAACGATAAGAAAACCAAGCAGTGAATGGGAATTTTGCGGCTTTTTCCTTATATTGCAATTGAGTTTTGTGAGCGTATGACATTGAATTACTTGTAACATTAGTTATATCACATAAGAAAATGTATCTTGTATGATCCATGATGGAACGGGATCACGAATCATGATTTTTTCCAAGGCGTTTTGACCACTAATCGAAATTAAGATGGCTTAGATTTTGGGCTGGACTCTGAAGTCATGGGCCAAAGCTTTCAGTTGGTAAAGATTGGGTTAAAGAAATATCAAAATTCCAATACGATTATTGGGTTTCTCTCGGCATAGAAAGGGGGAGGCTCTTGCAAACGTAACACAAATATCTTATGGGATGTTAATAATGTTTAGATATTTTTTGTAGAGTGAGTAAAAAAAATTATAACATTTTTTTTGTGTAATTATAGGTATTTCATTTGTTTTATTGTTTGAAACTAATTACATTTGATCTGAGAGTTATAAAAGATAAAGTTCTTCCAATAATAATGACTTTATATATATATATATATATGAAAAATTATCTTATACACTGTCAGTTGAGTTTTTTAACTCCACAAGCAGGGTTAAAATAATGACATGTGTTTCATTTTATTTATTTTTTATTTTTTTAATATTTTTAAAGAGCATATGTTATCATCCTAATCCCACTTATGAAATTAAAAAAATTCCACTGATAGTGGATAAGATAATAATCCTATTGTTGTTGCACAAAACAACAATTAAGGTATGCTGACATCGATGTTCGTACTTAGTCTCCACGTGTCTCCAAGAAGCTTCTGTAAAACAAGAAAAGTCAGAAAGACGCAGGGGTGGTTCCCTGCGTAGACACTCCGATGCTTAAGTCAGCAGAAAGTTCTTCAGTATTGGGAAGCGTCAAAGCCAGTAGTCAAAAATTAGGGAATAAAATTGTACCTGGGGGCCTATTTATAGACCAATATTCTAGGTTAATTGCTTGAGGATAAGTTCATCATCTTGCTGAGAGTTTGTGTCCCAATATAACACAAGTTCCTCGAAAACCGGGAGCATTCGGAGCCTGTCACCGGCGAGAGATTCATTCCATATGGCACGTTGTGGCGTCAGGGATCTGTCGCTAGCAGGAGCTGAAATCATGCACCACGTGTCACCTTATGATTGTAGGCGACGGACTGGGAGTCTGTCGCCCGGCGATAGGTGTAATGTGTCGCGTTATGATTACAAGCGATAGAGTGTGTGTCTGTCGCCCAGCGACAGGTAAGATGACACACTTTACCTCTGTCGCCGAAGGCTACGTGGACCTGAAGGTCTGTCGTCCAGCGACAGGTGAGATGACGCACTTTGCCTCTGTCGCTAAAGGCCACGTGGACCAGTGAGTCTTTGCCACGTGGTGATCTTTGACGCTATTGGGCCTGGCCCAAAACGGGTAGACTTTGTCATATCAATTGCTTCCCACTCTCTTGTTGGATTTCTCCAACCAAGAGAGTATAAATATGTGTTTTTGGGCCTTAGCCCACTGTGAATAGTCCTCTTTGTTTTTTTTTTTTGTGATTTCTTCTGGTGTTTTTTGCAGGTGAAAAAATTCTACTCTACGACAGGCGTGATCAGGCGCGACATTTGGCATTCCCTGTCGCGGCTATATAAACTGCTGGGACCCAACGAGAGGACGTACGAGTAACCTCTGAGCAACCGTCTGTCGCCCATTTTTCAGCTCTCTCACCAAAAGAGTCTTTCGCCCTCACACTAGGAGTCTCTCGCTTATCTCATCAACAGTAAGTATACGTCTGTCGCCTTATTTATTTACCTATCGCACTAGGTTTAGGTCTCTCGCGGGTGGCTTGGTCTTCCACGTAGAGTTCAGTCTCCCGCAAGTGTCTTGCTCAGTAGATCTGTCGCCCAAAAGGTCTGTCGCCTTAATAGGTTTTTCGCCTGTAGAGTCTGTCGCCGGGTAGTTTTTCTTTTTTGCCATGTCTTTGCTACGCCTGGGTAAAACACTTAAAACAGGTGGCCTCGTGTGTTCTTTGACAAATGCTGACTTAGAGGATATCAAGACTCGTTTCCCTCTTCCCTCGGGTTATAGCTATAGACTTCCAGTGCAAGGGGAGGTTACGCCCGACTTGGTTAGAAACGGTGTAGCCGTTCATAAGGCTTCTTTGTCTTTCGGTTTTCGCTTCCCTCTTTCGGAGTTTGGCGAAGGATTTCTTAGATATAAGGACATCGTCCCGTGTCAACTCCACCCCCATGCGTGGGCTCAGCTGGTAGCGTTTTCCATAGTGTGTCATAACCTGGGTATTATTCCAACGGTTCCTCTCTTGAGCGCCTTTTTCAGAGTTCGCAGGCTGAAATGGTTAATAACGTTCTCTCTTCAACGGTTAACGGTCGACGAGTTTCCTAATAATAAAATCTTCTCGGATCTCCCCAATAAACTGCGTGGTTTTGAGAGCGAGTGGGTCGTTGTTGAGATTCCAAGTAACCTGCGGATTCGCTCTAAATGGAATCGTTATACCTCTGACCACTCACAGCACTCAAAAAGGTTCAGAACAGAAATTTTAAGAGACCAATTTGGCGAGCCTATTCGGTGAATCTGTTCTACTGGGGAGCATAATTTATTCTCTTCTAACCCTAGAGAACATTGTCGCTGCTGGCTGAGGGGTGAGCAGAACCGTTCTCGAAGCTTCTGCTGCCCCATCCAACCTGCCTACAACTCCTCGTTTATCTGATGCTGGTCCTAGTCAGCCATCCCCTGTACTAGTAGCTGAAGCATACACCCCCGTAGGTCGCCTTGTAGATGAGTCCTCTCCAGATTCGGAGGACGAGACCCTTGAGGCTGCGGGTACTAGTGATCATTCAGAGGAGAACCCTGAGTGGGCTCAGGCCGATGCCTTTGGGAGTCCTTTCATCGATTTTCCCTTGGATTCGAACTTGAATAGTTTAGAGGACTTTGGTGGTTTTTTAGGTTTCTTATCCCTTTTCACTCCTCGTATGCGTGTGCGTGGTGTTTTTTACTTGGTCAGCTAATACTTTCTTTTTATATTGTGCAGGCATGAACTTCTGAGATTTGATACGTATGAGGGATGCCAGTGTTGCTGCTCGAGCAGCCCCTCCTCCTCAGTCGCAAGTTAGAGCTTCATCTGGACCAGCTCGTGCTCCTACTCCTCCTCCACCTTTTACTGGTGAATCCAGCCGTCCTACACAAGAGGCCGAGAGAAATAAACGGAAGAGGCCTCTTGTCCATGATCGAGGTTCAGGCGATCGCGAGAGCTCCGAGTCTCAAAGGAGTGATTCAGCCCTTCAAGAAGGTGGCTCTCGTGTTGCTGAGGGTAAGTCAGCTCCTCGCCAGCCTAGGTGCAAATATAGAAAGAGGCTGATTATTGAAGCCTCAATAACCACAAGACCAGTCTTACCCAAGGTGGTCGACCCTACTTTGAGGCGCTATACGGTTGATAGCGAGGTCGTCGTCGGTGGGGAAGATTTCCAGACCTATCCCGGAGTGAACGACAATGACAGTATCGAGGATGCCGGGATAGCATCTCGTCTGGCCTGGAGCACCATTCTCCCTCGTGACGAGGTGGGGCTTTTCACAAACATCCCAGAAGCGGAGGATAATTCTGATTATCTCGCTATGAAGGTAAGAGTTTTGTGCTCGTTTGGTGATTAATTTCCCCGTTTTAACTTTTTCCGTCAAGTTTTTTGAGTTACTTCTGTTTTTCGTCTTATCAGTCGGCTCAACAAATTGCGACTGTCAATGCCCGACACAGAGCTCTCAGGGAGCAAGCCGACAAAGACATTCGCGAGCTTCGAGAGCAAAAAATGGAGCTTTTAAACGAGGTTAGCCAGCTTCGTCCTTACGTCAAAAGGGTGGAGGAGTTGGGAAAAAAGAATGCTGATCTCGAGCAAAGGCTCCGAAAAGAGCAGGCGAAGGTGGCTTCCCTTCAAGGGTACCAGGTAGCTTACAATAAGGCCGTCGATGATCGGGGAGCTATGGAGAGGCAGCGGGATGAGGCCATTGAGGAGCTGCACAACGTACTGGATCGTCAAAGAGAAGCTCGAATCGAGGCCGTTCGTGAATACCGCTTGTCCCAGCATTGCTTTGACAAGAAAACAGAGTTCGCGACGAGATTCATTAAGTACGGCTTCTACTTGGCTCGTGCTTGGCTGGAGAAGCATCGACTTAGTGAGGCTTTCCCTAAATTGCTCTTTATTGAGGAGGCTAGGTACTATGAAGCTCCTTCTTGGACCAAGTATGAGCCTGACTCGCAAGGTCCGAAAGCATATTTAGCGGAGGGAGCTGAGGATGAATTGGACAATCTTGAGGGTCCGTGGCCTCCTCGACAGCCACAACGTCAGCCTGAGTCTTCTGAGGCACTTGATCGATCTGAGCCTTCAGCAGCGCGTAATGCTTCTGAATCTATCGAGGCAGGCGAGCAGCCTGAGTCTATCGAAGCACTGCTGGGGTTAGACGGTGATGATTTCCAAATTTTTGATTCTGCAGCCGTTGATCCCATGCTAGACTCTGCGGCTGTGGTTGGGCCTTCAGGCGATGTTCCTTTCGAGATGGCTTCTTTGGCTCCCCAGGATCCTGATTCTTCGACTCCTCCAATTCCTGAGCCTCAAGCTTCTCAAGACGCTAGTGCTGATGCAACGCCTTCTCAACCGGCTAACTCAGTGATTGCCGTAGATTAGAGTTTAGTATTTTTGTTTTGTTTGTACAGATTCATTTTTAATGAAAAGTACCGTTTCATTATGTAGCTCTTTCTTTTACTTATGTGAATTCAGTATAATACTTTGTATATCTTTATACCATGTTGCTCCCCAAGTTCTACTTTGAGACAACGTTTTTATTCCTGTGCAAAGATGAACTTTTCTCGAGCATTGTGCCTATCTTGCGCATTTTTCTCTTAAGGACTTTATTGAATAACGACTAAAATGTCAAGGTGTTAACCATAATTTGCTAACTCATTTCAACATATTAGTTTGAAAATTTCAACGTGCCTCGTAATACCTGGATATCGTGTTTGTTTGTTGCTGGATGGTTTCTCGGTTTTGCCTTTCTCAAGCACTTTTCGTGTTTAAGGACTGGTCTTTGCCCGTCTCGCACTTTTCCGTGCTTAGGGACTTTTAGATGTGCCCGTCTCGCGCATTTTTCACTTAGGGACTTTTGTTTTTGCCCGTCTCACGCATTTTTCGCTTAGGGACTTTTAGATGTGCCCGTCTCGCGCATTTTTCGCTTAGGAACTTTTAGATGTGCCCGTCTCGTGCATTTTTTGCTTAGGGACTTTTAGATGTACCCGTCTCGCACATTTTTTGCTTAGGGACTTTTAGATATGCCTGTCTCGTGCATTTTTCGCTTAGGGACTTTTTGTGTTCGCCAGCTGTTGCTCATTTCAATTCCTGTAACACATAATCTATCTCACACATTGCATTAGAGAATTATAGGAAATGATGGGCTGGCCTTCATTAATGAATTGCAGAACAATAATATCTGTAAAGTAACGGAACAATAGATGGAAAAGTAAAGACAAGAATAACCATAATCAGAAAAGAAGTACAACGTTTACTGCCAGTACAGTTTAAGATGGTTGGCATTCCAAGTCTTTGATATCTTCTTTCCTTGCAAGGTTTCTAAGGTACATGTGCTAGGTCCGACCATCCTTCTGATTCTGTATGGTCCTTCCCAATTAGCTTGGAGCTTTCCATCTTCCTTATGGGCGTTCGTAATTGCCGACTTTCTCAATATCAAGTCTCCTTCTTGCAACTCTCTGTTCTTAACCCGTGCATTGTAATAAGTAGCTACCCTCTGTTGGTAAGTAGCCAGTCTCATTTTTGCTTTGTCTCTCAGCTCATCTATCAGGTCTAGATTCTCCTTTAGTCCTTGAGAATTGAGCTCCTCGATGTAGGGGATCAACTGGGGTGACTCGGCTCCAATTTCTACTGGGATTAGGGCTTCAGTCCCATACACCAAATTAAACGGTGTTTCCCCTGTCGACACTTTGCTTGTCATTCTGTAGGCCTATAGGACACTCGGGAGCTTGTCTACCCATGCTCCTTTTGCTTTGTCCAGTCTGATCTTCAACCCATGTAGTATAGTTCGATTACTCACCTCTGCCTGCCCATTAGCATGCGGGTAAGACACAGAAGATATTCTTAGGAGAATGTTCAGGCCTTTGCAAAAATCCCGGAAAGCATCACAGTCAAACTACTTCCCATGGTCTGCATTTATCACACGGGGGATCCTAAATCGGCAAATTATGTCCTTCCACACCATTGCTTCCACCTTCTTCTCAGAAATTGTAGCCAAAGGTTCGGCCTCTATCCACTTCGTGAAGTAATCCGTGGCCACAAGTAAGTATTTTCGTTGTCCTGAGCCTAGTGGAAAAGGTCCCAGGATATCTAGTCCCCACTGTGCGAATGGAGTTGGCTGGAGAGTGTTCTGAAGGGCCGAAACAGGCGCGGTTGTTATTAGAGCAAATTTCTGACACTTTTCACATCTTCTCACTTTGTCTATGGCATCCTTCCTCAGAGTAGGCCAATAAAACCCTGAGCGCAGTATTTTCGAGGCCAAGGCACGAGCCCCTAAGTGCTCACCACATATTCCCTCATAAACTTCAGCTAAGGTGTACTCAGCCTGTTGGGGTCCTAGGCATTTCAGAAAGGGCATTGTGAAGCTTCTCTTATAGAGTTCTCCATTTACCACGGTAAACCTGGCACTTTTCAATTTCAACCTTCGAGCCTCGTCACTGTTAGCTGGGAGTGTGTTCCCCAATATATAGTCTTTGATCGGGACTCTCCAATCATCTCCGATCTCGATATCGCAGACACCTTCTTCTTCGATACTTGGCTTAGCGAGGGATTTCACTTTGACAATACCCCCTTTGACCCCTCTAGAAGAAGCCAATTTTGAAAGAGCATCTGCATGGTTGTTCTCTGTCCGATTTATCTGAGTCAGCTGGAAGTGCTTAAACGACTGTGCCAACAATTGTACCTTCTGTAGATAAGGGACTAAGGCGAGTTCTCGTGCTTCATACTCACCCGAGAACTGGTTTACCACCAATTGTGAATCGCTATAGGCCACTAAGTTGCTGACTCCTAGTTTCTAAACAAGTTTCATCCCAGTTATCAAGGCTTCGTACTCGGTTGTATTGTTCGAACTTGAGAAATCGAAACGTAAGGAATACTCATAGGTTTCCCCTTCAGGCGATATTAGCACAATTTCGGCTCCACTGCGTCCATGTTACGAGCTCCATCAACAAATAATTTCCACCAGACTAACTCTGTTTCCTCTTAGACCTCTCGGCCAGTGCATTCTACAATGAAATTTGCCAATGCCTGTCCTTTTATTGCTTGGCGAGGCTGAAAGTGAATGTCATATTCACTTAATTCGATAGCCCATTTAATTAGACGCCCGGAGTGTTCTGGTTTTTGCAGTATTTGCCTCAAGGGCTGATCTGTTAAGATAGTCATCGAGTGAGCTTGGAAGTAAGGCCGCAACTTCCGAGTTGCCATCACCAGGGATAAAACTATTCTTTCAACTAAGGGGTACCTTGCCTCGGCATCTAGCAGGACTTTGCTTACATAATAGATCGGGCAATCCCTGTCCCCTTCTTTCTTTAGTAGGACTGCACTTACAGCTTTCTCTCTTACACCGAGGTACATGAGGAGGTGGTCTCCGGGCTGAGGCCGAGATAATAGAGGCAACTCTTTCAGGTAGTCTTTCAACCTTTCAAAGGCGTCGTTGCACTCTTCCGTCCATTTGAAGTTCTTTCCTGCCTTTATCGCCTTGAAAAATGGTAGACTTCTTTCAGCTGATTTGGACAAAAAACGACTCAAGGCTGCTATCCTCCCTGTCAGCCTTTGAACTTCTCTTACAATATTGGTTGGCCTCATGTCCAAAATAGCTTGAACTTTCTTGGGATTAGCCTCTATCCCTCAATTAGTAATCATGAATCCTAAGAACTTTCCGGATCTCACCCCAAATGAGCATTTATTGGGATTCAACTTCATCTCGTACTGTCGCAGCACATTGAATACCTTGTTCATTTTCTCAGCTTGTGATTCTCCCTGTCGGCTTTTGATGATCATATCATCAACATAAGCTTCTATGGTGTTGCCTAATAAGTCTCGGAACACCTTATTTACCATGTGTTGGTAGGTAGCCCCCACGTTTTTCAAACTGAATGGCATTACTCGATAACAATATGTTCCACTATCGGTAATGAACGAAGTCTTTTCCTCATCATCTGGATGCATCATGATTTGGTGGTACCCCGAAAAGGCATCTAAGAAACTAAGCAATTCATACCCACAAGTTTCATCTACTAACTTGTCTATTCGGGGTAGTGGATACGAATCTTTAGGGCAAGCTTTGTTCAGATCCGTGATGTCCAAACACATTCTCCATTTCCCGTTGGCTTTCTTCACCATCACAACGTTAGCCAACAACTCTGGATAATTAACTTCTCTAATGAATTTCACCTGTAAGAACTTCGAAATTTCTTCGTTTATTGCTTGTTGCCTCTCTGGAGCAAAATTCCTCTTCTTTTGCTTTATCGGCCTTGCCCCTGAGACTACGTTCAACCGATGACAAACAACTTCAGGATTAATTCCGGGCATATCGGCTGGGGTCCATACGAACACATCACTATTCTCTTTTAAGCATCGGAATATTTCTCCTTTCACTTCTTCAGGAAGCTGGCCCCCTACATACACTATTCTTTCTCCATCTTTTTCATCCAACCGAATTGCCTCCATCTCCTTATCAGGTTTTGGCTTAGGCTTTTCTTCAATTGTAAGGGTTTCCTTCCTCTGAATCCCCTTACATGTGGTGGATGCGACATTACACGTTCTGGCTTTCCTTTGATCTCCCCTCACTTGTCCAACACCGTGAGGAGTTGGAAACTTCATTAACAAATAACAGGGATGCACCACCGCTCTCATGTCATTTAACAATGGCCGCCCAAAGATCATATTGCAAGCCACAGACGCTGATCTCACCACCATAAACAACGCTTGTCGGATGACATCTTTTGGGCTCTCCCCCAATGTAACAGGTAGCTGAATGGCGCCTGCTACCTTTACCTTCTCTCTAGAGAAACCGTATAAGGGTGTAAGTACTAGCTTCAACCTGTCCTCCATGATATTCATCCTTTCAAAGCAGTTCCAGTAGATTAAGTTCACCGAACTCCCATTGTCGACCAAGATTCGACTCACTAGGTGCTTTGCTACCACGGCTGTAATTACCATCTGGTCATCATGAGGAACCACTACATCTCCTCTATCGGCTGGTGTAAAAGTAATGGGTTCCTTATCTTGCTTTTCCTCCATTACTAAGTTGATTTGGTGGGCCTGTTGAGCGTAAGATTTTCGAGATGAGGAAGAAGTACCAGCTAATGATTCACCTCCGGATATTACGTTAATAGCTGGCCCTGTGGGTTCATTATCTTCCTCTCGATTCCTTCCTTCAGTTCTTCTGTTATTATCTCTCTTGTCACCTTCATTTCGTCTCACAGGTCCCCTGTTTTCACCTCTTCTGTCTCTAAATTGGTTTCCTCTGTTCTGCGAAGGATAATTGTTTCTGTCACCTCTCCACACGAAACGGTTGATTTTTCCCTCTCGCGCTAGCTTTTCTAGCTGATTCATCAACTCCCTACACTTTTCAGTCGTGTGCCCATGCGCTGAGTGATAATCGCAATATGACCTTAAATCACGGCCCAAATTCCCTGTCGCTTTCTTTGGAGTCTGTATAAGCCCTGATCCTTCAATAGCTGCCAACACTGAAGCCCGAGATTCGGTGAGTGGGGTATAGGAATTGTATTTCAGTGCGGGAGCTTTCTCAAACTTTCTCGGTTGGCTAGAAGATGCTTTAGTGACCTCTCTTCCTCGTTTCCTTCCATCCTTGGATTCTCCTATCACCACCATTTTCATTACTTCCTCCTAGGTTACGTACTTATGTGCACGGGAAAGCAGGTCTGAGATGGTAGTTGGCTGTTCTAGCGACATGGATTCTTGCAATTTCTCAGACCTTGTCCTAAGTAACATGGCCGCCACGGCTATACCGACTTGCAGATCTCGCACCTCTAAAGTGGCATCTCTAAACCGATCTACATAACTCTTCAATGACTCTTTAGCTCCCTGCTTAATAGTGAGCAAATAGGTCGGTTCCTTTCTTCTCTAACTATTCACGGCAAACGTTTTGAGAAACTCGCTTCGCAGTTGGTCAAAAGAGACAATGAACCCTTCAGGCAGGTTATTAAACCATTTCATCGCATGTCTGGACAGAGTTAAGGAAAAGGCCCTGCACTTTATCTTGTCTTCCCATCCATGTAGCAACATTAAGGCCTCATAGTTTTGCATATGGTCGTAGGGGTCTATCTTTCCGGTGTATGCGGTCATCTGCGGCATTTTGAACTTTGGGGGCAGAGGTTTTTGCATGATGGTCATGCAGAACGGTACTCTTCTCCTCTGGCTCTTTTCTGCAGACACTAACTTTTTCTCTTCCAGTACCTGTTCTATGATCTTCTTCATGTCCACGGGGGGAGCGAGCTGATTTCGGGCATGAGACGAATCAGGTAGGTCTCCGACTACTTCCTTGCCCTTAGCTTGAGGTGCGTTTTTCCATACCATTTGCGTGCACCAAGTGGGGTCAAACTCCGACCCGGTTCCCCAAGTGCTTTGATCTTCGACACCGTTCTTTCCAGCACCTCCAATACCGTGGTCTAAGTTAGTAACATCAAAATTTGACAAGTCATGGTGTTGGGCGGTAGACCCTGTCGCCCGGTCAACATCCTGTCGCCCTACATGTGAAACCTGTCGCCTGACCCCTGTCACAAGCTCTAAACCTGCTGCTTCCTCAGTCTCTCGCTAGGTGCCTGCGACAAGCCTCCCGCTCCCCTGTCCTGTCGCACCATGATGAATGTCATGCTCTTACACAGGGGGAACCTCTCGTCAACTAGAGGGGTCTGCCGCTGTCGTGTCCTCCTGTTGCCCAAACACCTGCGGCGGGACACCTCTATTTGTTCATCCTACCAAGTTCTGCATGGCAGGTGGCAGATCCAATGTCAGGAGAACTCCTTAGAACAGATCCACCATGGCTCGCAGCGCCTGGGTAGTTTCTTCGCTCTGTCGCCTCAGAGCTTTAAATTCTGCCGTCGACACAGTAATTCTTTCTTCCTCCCTGTTCACCTGGTTTGTCTGGCGAATCTACTGTTCAGGGGAGCTCACAGAGTTTTCCTCACTTACGGTCCTTACATTTGTCGATCTTGTTCTCACCATCTTAGAAAATCTCGATTGGCTTTTTATACGATTTTCCACAAACGACGCCAATTGTTGTTGCACAAAACAACAATTAAAGTATGCTGACGTCGATGTTTGTACTTAGTCTCCACGTGTCTCCAAGAAGCTTCTGTAAAACAAAAAAAGTCAGAGAGACGCAGGGGTGGTTCCCTGCATAGACACTCCGATGCTTAAGTCAGCAGAAAGTTCTTCAGTATTGGGAAGCGTCAAAGCCAGTAGTCAAAAATTAGGGAATAAAATTGTACCTGGGGGCATATTTATAGACCAATATTCTAGGTTAATTGCTTGAGGATAAGTCTATCATCTTGCTGAGAGTTTGTGTCCCAATATAACACAAGTTCCTCGAAAACCGGGAGCATTCGGAGCCTGTCGCCGGCGAGAGATTCATTCCACGTGGCACATTGTGGCGTCAAGGATCTGTCGCTAGCGAGAGCCGAAATCATGCACCACGTGTCACCTTATGATTGTATGAGACGGACTAGGAGTCTGTCGCTCGGTGATAGGTGTAATGTGTCGCGTTATGATTGCAGGCGATAGAGTGTGTGTCTGTCGCCCAGCGACAGGTGAGATGACGCACTTTACCTCTGTCGCTGAAGGCCACGTGGACCAGTGAGTCTTTGCCACGTGATGATCTTTAACGCTATTAGGCCTGACCCAAAACGGGTAAACTTTATCATATCACCTATATATATATATATAAGTTTATTTTTCACTTTTTTTTCAACCATTTGTCATTTTCCATCCTTAATTATAAAAGGAAAAATCTGACAAGGTAAACAGTCTGGTTTTACCACGTGTTTGCCATGAGTCACGGGAATCGGGAAGGTTAGGTCAGGCACCTGGCAGAAAGTAACTAGCTTAGGGGTAGGGGGTGGGGTCCGGGGGATGACGGTCTTGTTCGGCTTTGTATTTGTGGGCTTATAATTGCTTTGCCTCGAAGAAATGGACAAAACCGTGTGGGAGTTGCCTACTTAATCCCCTGATGGTTTCTTCCATTTGAATTTTGATACTACATACTTGCCGTTTAATGCCTATTTAATGAGGATAGCCCCGGCGTCTGGTGTAGGGGTGTAAACGAGACACTGGTGCTCGCAAGTTATTCGGGGTCGACTCGAGAAAAACTCGAATTCGACTCGATTTTTGTCGAGCCAAGCTCGAGCTCAAGTTATAAAGCGAGCCGAGTTCGAGCACTATAATACCTTACTCGAGTGGCTCGCGAGCTTAATCGAGCATTTAATTATAAATTTACAATTTTACCCTTAAATTATATACCTAACCTAAAAACCCTAAAAACTTAAACTTTTTTCTTTCCACTCTATTTCCTCTCACCAGCGGCGCTTAGTCAATCTTTCTCACCATCGTTCTTTCTTTCATCCCTTTCCCCTCTCTCTTTCTCCCCATCTTGTTTTAACTTTCACCCAGTGCACCTCCATTCTTCTCTCTCGAGTCTCGATCTCCCACCAGGTGGTAGCCCTTTCCCTCTGTAGCTCTGTCTTCTAATCTCACTTATTTTTGTTTCTGACATGGATTCATGTAGGTTTTAGATCCCCAACCTTTATGAGTCTGTTCTTGTTTTGATTCTTTTAGATTTCAACCTTCTTTTGCGTTTGTTCTTCTTTTATATTTTAACTTCTTTAGTTTTTTTAAATTTTTTTAATTTTCTGGTACAACTTAGGGAATATCTTTTTTTTTCCCTTTCATTCCTTTGATTCTTAAGTTGTTTTATTATTTGTCTTGTAATTAATTAAAAATTTGTTACCGTTTTTTTCTTGGTTCTTTTTTTCTTTATTTCCTTGTATACATGCTTTTAACTTCTAGAGACCTTTTTGTTTTCAGGTTAATTTGAAGATGAAAAGGATACATGTTCTGGGGCTATCATCTTTCTGTAATAATGTGAAAATGCATAAATGGATATGGGTCTTTTTTCTATTCGTAGATTTGAGAAAGGGATTGGCTTCATCTTAATCTTCATCACTTTTAAAATTTTCTGCGGACAGTGATGTACAGTGTTGTTGTATTTGGATTTGTTTGGAATTGTTAATTTTTTTTATTTAAAAATATTTTATTTGAATATTTGAACTTAATATTTAGTATCAAATTTATTATTACTTTTTTTTATGATTCGAGTATAATCTCGAGTCGAGCTTAGTTCGAGTATAATCTCGAGTCGAGCTCGAGCTTGAAAATTAGAACTCGACCGAGCTCGAGTCGAGCTTAGTTCGAGTATAATCTCGAGTCGAGCTCGAGCTTGAAAATTAGAACTCGACCGAGCTCGAGTCGAGCTTCGAGCTTCAATTTTTGAGTCGAGCTCGAGCTCGAGTATCACGGTGTATTGACTCGGCTCGGCTCGATAACACTCCTAGTCTGGTGGGTTTTGTTATGGTGAAATTAGAGTAGAAAAAGTAAGGTAAATTTGAGTTGGTTCAAAAGTTTCGAAAAAAAATTCAACAATAAAGATTTGATTTAGCATTGTTATCTTTTTAAAGAGTTGATTTAGCATTGTCATCTTTTTTTAGAAGAGATTAAATTTAAAATTTAAAATTCAAAAATTTTTTCCTCAATTCCCTTTGTACCTCCCTACAAACAACAAAAATAAAAATTTAAAAGAAATTTCAATTAAACTTCAAAAATGAAATCATATATAAATATTATATTTCATAAAACATAATATTTATATATATAAGTTCAAAATTCAAAATTGTTTCCCTCAATCCCCTTTGTACGTCCCTACAAACAACAAAAATAAAAGTTTAAAAGCAATTTCAATTAATATTAAAAAATGAAATTATATTTAAATATTATATTTTAGGAAACATAAAAATTAAAAACTCTATAAGCAAGTCATGTAACCACGTACATGACTGTTTTCTTTTTACAACACATAGGATTAATATATACATAAGATTTATTGAAATTGAAATCAAATCAATTTGTTTGATTTTGTATAACCACTCATTATCCACTATCTAAATTTTTTAAACAATTTCTTATCTCATTCAAATACCAATCCATTATCCACACCTATTATCCACTAGCAAATTCGTTTTTTAAACCGTTTTTTATATCAGTTTTTAAACAGTTTATTATCTCATTCAAATACTAATCTAAATAGCAAATCCATAAACCGGATACTTCTACTCTATTGTTTCTGCATAGCCAACTTTTTTCCTATCTTCAATTTCACTTTCTATACACATTGCACAAGGCTTACCTATTAAACCTCACAATATATCATAATGGAATTATTTTCTATTAATTCTCAATATTATTCTTAAATTGTACAATAAGGTGCTATTTTTTTAATTTTATATGTGAATGGGACCTTTCCTTTTTATGTTTTCTTCCTTTGATTTTTTTTTTGTTTATACAAAACGATAATAAATTTCTCTCTTCAACACAAACTTTCCAATCAGACCTCACCATCTATCATCATAAAAACCTTTTTATTTGTCCTCAATCTTCATCTTCAACTGTACGGTAAGCTTCTTTCTTTTTCAATTTTTTTAGTTTTATATTTTTTTAATTTTATATGTGATGGAGCCTTTCTTTTTATGTTTTATCTAAATTCCATTGAATTTTTTTTATTTGTTTTTAAACAGGTTTATAGAGAATCATGAAGGCGATAAACAAAATGATGACAAACTTCAACTGCATAATTTTTTTAAAAAATTTTTAGTTATATATATTTTAATTTTATATGTGGATTAATTAAATTTATTTATTTATTTATGTTAACCATGGAATGCATTTAAGAGTATAAGCTATTGAACCTTCTTACCTATAAGTTTGAACCCATCTAATGTTTATTTTTTATGTTTAATACTTTTTTGTACTTTTTCTAATTTATTAATTTCTTTTTAGAAGTAAAAATTTTAATCTTTGAATTGAATAAATTTAATTAATATATCAAAGTTAATTACGAATTCAACTTTTTTTTATTGTGATATATCCATTATAATATTTCAATCTGAAATATTATTTGATATTTGTCATTTCTTTTTTATGTTTTTTCTTTCTTTTATTGAAATTCCTTTTTTTATTTGAATATAAATAAGGAGCCATTAAGGCGATAAACACTTATTCTGGATAAATACCATAGATATTTTTTTTGGGTGTAGAGATAGAGAGAATTCAAACAGCATTAATTTTAAAAGTCAAAATAAAACTATATCCCTTATCTAATTTAAAATATTTTAATAACTTATCTAAATCTAATCACTTCAAAGAGAATAATTAAAATAGGATTTATATATAAGACACTGACAAGTTATAATTTTTATACATTGTCATTGAATCTGAGGTTGATACATCATCAATAAGTCCTTATGAGCAATTAAAAAAAAATATTTATATTTACTTTTAAGGGCTCAGCATATTTTTTAATTTTTCAATTGATGAGGTGTCAACCTCTGATGCATTGACAATGTATAGAAACTATACACCGTCAGTGCATCATATACAAACCGATTAAAATATTATCTAATTTAAAAATAAATTATAATATTATATAGTATTTAATTCATTTAAAATAAAATTAATTATTTAAAATAATTAAGCATAATTTGTTATTCATTTATTTGAACTTTTGCAAATTCTAAAAAAACTATATAAAATTATTAAAGAGAATCCAAATAGCATTTACATCCTGAAAGTAAGAATAAAATTATATCCTTTATCTAATTTTAATGATTTTAATAATTTAACTAAAATCTAATCATTTCAAATAAAATATTTAAAATATTGTCTAATTTAAACAAATTAAAATATTATATGGTTTCTACTCTACTTTAAAAAAATAAAATTAATTATTTAATACATTTAAAATAATTAAAGTAATTAAGCATAATTTTTTTAAAAAGCATGTGAATAATACTAAATTTATGTGTGTATATATAAATAAAATTAATTCGTGTATTGCACGGGTTTGCAAACTAATTTAATATATAATAATCATTTTTAATTATCCAGCCAATGAAATATAAAATTATGCAGATAATGTATTCCGTAATTTTTTTTATTAATATTAAAGTTTTTATTAATATTAAAGCAAATAGAGTAAATTATGTCATAATCAAAATCATGGTTTCACTCTTGGTCCATTTTTCATCATGCTAAAGTCTAATTACTTGTCTTTCAAACCACATAACATCGATTTACGTTACGTTTTGTTGGCATAAACTTTTGTTCTATCTTTTCTTTCCCTTCATTTTGTCAAAAAGATGATTTGTCGTAATTGAACATTATCCTACAGCAAATTGTGGGGACTGGTCCCTCTAAGCCTCAAACCTCAGTCTTGGCACTTATTTCACGAAGGCTACTGATCACCAAGGACACTTGAGCAAGAAGATTTTTAGATTGTCTCTGGCTAGACAAAGAAACAACAATCCACTTAACCGAAAGGCCCTTCGCTGGCTAGTGCCAACTCCAGTGTCACCATCTCTAGCTTCTTACATCGATGAACAATCCAAGCTTGGTGGTAGGATTTGCCCAAGTGCCTCAGTCAATAAACAAATTATTATATGCTGAAACCCAAATTATTGTTTGGAAACTTTCATTTCATTTGATCTACCGTTTACTGAAGCTGAAAGAGACAGTTGAAGAGGGCTACCACAGCTGGCCTGGTGGGAGTCATCTGACAATGAAATTTCAGTGGAGAAGATGGTTTTAAGTGGTCCTTTGTTACACTCCTTCCTATTGCGTATAGCCAAATGGCACCGCAGACAAGAAGAATCATGCTGCCTACGTGTTCAGATAATTGGGTTTGGAGTGAAAGGGACGTGGCTCTGTCTGTCATGGAAATTCATGGAGAAGATAAGGCTAGCTAGTGATATGTTATCGAAGAAAATTAGGTTTTCATGGCAACACGACACGAACCATACAATGAGTTTTTTTTTTTATAATTTAAGAAAAAACAATTCAATGCACAAGACTTATTTTGTGAGGTTTGAAAAATATTATTGTACGCAACTTTCTCTTTGTTTTCACTTGAATCTATAACCTGCAAATCAAAAAATTTTTTTTACTATTACATCAAATTCCATCTGTAATTTTTTATAATGGAAGAAGAATTTGAAAGTGAAAAACTACAATAAATTAAAATGAGTGTTCAACTTTAAAATACAATCGAGTGAAGGCAGGCATGATATGGACAGATGAATTATACATGCCTACCGGCTAAAGCAGGCATCTTGGTTTTTGAAAATTAGCATATGTAATCGATGCTCTAAAGGGAAATGGGAAGCCTTTTTGACGCAATCTTTAGCAGGATAGATGCTCCATTTCCATCAGAGTTCCCCGCAGGAATAAAGGTTACTTCCTGTAGCTAGCAAAAAAAAAATTTTTTTTTTACAATGAAGATATATAGATTTAAAAAAAAAATTACGGGGGGAATTTTAATTTTAAATTTAGAGAACTTCACACTTTAATCGGAGGAATATGATTATTTGATTAATACTCAAGGCAAAAAAACAATCTTCTTCTGCTATTACCATACAAATGTATCAATAAGACAGGGAGAAAGAAAGAGAAGTCCCATTTGATGCACTGTTAGTGAATAACATTTATATAAGATTATCGAATCATATAATAACATTTCATTAATTAGTTAATTTCAAATTTTTTATTTTAAAGATTTTTTATTTTAAAATTTAAAAATTAATGAGGTAACTTATTAGGATTCACTGATGGTATATGAGATTTATATGCTGATAGTATATCAAATATAAATTTATATATTGATTATTATGCGATACACTTGCAATAAAGTTTTTGAACTCCACATATTCCCTAAAAGGTTATGTGTCACCATTTTCATTTATACACACACACATACATACGTGCACGCATATAAAAGAGGGATCTATTTATACTAGTGTAAAACAAATTGTTTTACATACTTTTTATAACTCATATAGGATTAATATTTTTACAAACTAATTGTTAAATTTAACAACTTACTTGTATATAGCAAGAATATAAATTTTTGGGTCAATTCGATATTTTTATCATTCTAATTGAGATTATCAATTTTTTAATATATATTAACGGTTAAAATTTTATTATTAAATAGTTAGACATTTTCGATTAAGTTGAAATTTGATGTATAAGATCTATGTGTATAGAATATAAAATTCGACAACAATCTCTTGATCGAGTGGTTAAGGGAATAATTGTAAGATATTGTAAGGCTTGAACTCGAATCCAAACAACATCACCTTCATCCCCAATTATTAAATATTTTTCTTGTAAAAATAACCATAAAATTCAAAGGCTTAATTAAAAAGATATAAATAGTATAAAAAAGATATTATAGTGTGAAACTAAATTAATTTTACATGGATGTTAGTGGATTCTTCTTCATATATATATATATATATATATATATATATAAAGAGAGAGAAGAGAAGAGAGAGAGACATAGACACACAAATATATGTGATGAGGTGAGATGCAATTACACTAGTGAAAACAAATTTAGTTTTACACTATTCATATCTTCTGCATGATTTATATTTTGATGAATTTTGTGTTCTATTTACATAGATCATACGTATTAAATTTCAAGTTAATAAAAAATGTATAATTATTTGTTCAATAGTAAAAAGATTTTAATTGTTAATATATATTAAAAAATGTTATTCTTGATCAAAATGATAAGAATATCAAATTGACTTAAAATTTTATGTTCATTACAAACATAACAACATTTTTTTTTGACAATGAAGATATAAAGACTAAAAACATAAACACGAGTGAGATTTAAATTTCAGATTTAGAGAACTTTACCTTTAACAATGAGAACATGATTATTTGATTCATACTCAAAGGCAAACAAGCAATTTTCTTCAACTACGTATGCATATATGAAGAGAATTTATATTTGATACACTATCAGTAAATAAATTTTAAATACTGTTATTGAATCATATCATAACATTTTATTAAGAATTATTATACAATGCACTATTAATGGAATTTTTTTACTTCACAAACGGGGTTAAGATAGTAACACATACTCCATATTATTTTTTATTTTTTAAATATTCTTAAAAAGATATATGCCACTATCTTAATCATATTTGTGGGATAAAAATTTTTACTAATAGTGTATTGGATAATAATCATTTTAGGAGTATTAACTAGTGAATTTAAAATTTTTAATTTTAAGGATTTTTCATTCTAAAATTTATAAATTAATAAGATGACTTGTTATGATTCACTAATCGTGTATAACATTTATACGCTAACAATGCATCAAACATATATTATATAATATAAATGAGGAGGGATCCAAACAAATTTACTTTTACACTCTTTCATGCCTTTCTATACAATTTTTAATTTTTTAATTCGACTATTAAATTTTATGTTCTATTTATATATAGATCATGTATGTCAATTTTTAAATTAATCGAAAATCTATTATTATTTGTTTCATAATAATAAATTTTAACTGTTAATATATATATATATATATATATTAAACATATGTTATTATCGTCGAAATAATAAAAACACTTACTCAAAATTTCATCTAGTTGTTGATCTATAAAAACACTATGAATTGTACTGGTTGACTAGTCTAACTGAATTTTGGGACAATGGCACAGTGCCTAGGAATGTAGGTAATCTTCACTTTTGTCTGATAATAATGAGTGTGTTTTGGGCCTTTCTCAAACTTTTTTGCTAATGAAAGAGTGAAATAGTTGAAATCATAATATATGTTATTATGCATAATTACTAAATTGAAATGTGTATGGTAAATCGAAATTTTATTTTTAAGAATTGAATATCGTATCGTATTGTAAAATATGATAAATAATTTTAAAATTAATTATAAATAATACAAATACATTTAAGATTAATAAAAAATAAAAAATATTATACATATTAATAGGATTAAATGAGTATATGGTAAAAATAAAAACAATGATTGGTTGCAAACTCTTAACATACTCATTATTAGTATATATTTTTAAATAGTATTTTTTTTAACTCACTAGCTAAAAATTTAATTTTTTTTTCAATTTTTCAAGATTAAATTATGTAAAGAATATGTTTTTAAATTTTTTAGGTTAAAAAATAAAAAATTATTATACATATTAGTGGGATTAAGTGAGTTATGATAAAAAAAATATGATTGTTTACAAACTCTTACAAAGCTCATTAACAATATATATTTTTTAAATAATATTTTTATTTATTTTTTATTTTTAATTTACTAACTAAATTAAAATTTTAATTTTTTTTTCAAATTTTCAAGATTAAATTTTGTAGAGAATATGTTTTTAAGTTTTTTTTTAAAGTTAAAAACATATTAAAATTGCATTTTTATTAAATTGGGTCACATCAGATTTTGATTGAGCCTAACCCAATTTCATTATAAAGTGTATCGGTGTATCGTACAATACGCATCGTTTCATTTATATATCGATAGATACAATATCAATTTCTTATAAAACCGATTCTTTGTATTGATACGTATCAACTTTATAGTGAATAGTATCATATTGTACGATACGTGTTGTGTATTGTGCGATTTTGACAACTATGTTATTATGTATATGTATAATACAAAAGATGACCCTTAAAGTCACATGAATTCTAAATATAATTCAGATGTGAATGTTAGTTTAACATATATTATATATAATTATTTATAATCTCGTGCGATGTATGAAAATATATTAAAATAAATCAATTGATACTATATATTTTTAATTTGAAATTTTATAATATGAATTATTATGTTTATGAAAAAGACAACACATCTATATTTAATATTTTTATTTGTAATTTGTACATTACAATACAGTAATATAAAAAAATTATATATTTGATATAATTATCAAATTTTATAAAAGTTAAATCAAACTCATATTGTAATTTATTGAATAAAAACAATATATAAAAAAATTTAACGTATTTTTTATTTGAAGAAATTGAAAATTTCCTTGTTTTAAATTCAATGTTGTGTACAATTATTTTAAAATGGATAGATGGAATTGAAGACATGGATAAAACAATAATATATAATTTGATTAAATTAAGTTTAAGTTATTACATATGTTATATGAAATTATAACAAATATAATTATATTATATAAATGTATATATACTTATTCCAATAATTTTTTATATTTAAATTTTATGATCAAAGTGATACACATTATACATGATAAGCTTACTTCTTTTTGTCTCAATATTATAATTTGTCATTCTTATTTTGAACACAAAAATTTCACCCCTTATATCTTTAAATATTTCTTGAATTTTATAATCTCCATTTCCCAAAATCATGGCCACATACGTATCATTAAACCAAATTGAATATCAAACAATATTAAAAAATTGTTAACTAAGAAATACCTTAAGAGAAATTTTATAAAAATTGTCAGCGTTTCTATTAATTAATTTTTTAACTCCAATGTTAAAAAGTACAAACATCGCTTTTCTAAAACCATTAAATGTCTTAGCATTTAATTTGTACTTATAAGGTATACTTATCAACACACCTTAAAATAAATTTTATAAAATTGTTAACATCTTTATTAATTAATATTTTTGAAAAGTACAAAACATCGCTTTTTCAAAACTATCAAATCTCTCAATATTCAACTTTTACTTATAAAGTATACAAAATGCTACAATTAAGCTATATATATTAAAATTATAAAATGCTTATATTATCATCATGGAATAATTTTTGTTTAATATTTTAAATATAGTAAATATAATTATTATTTATCTTGTACTTGGATTAGAGGGACATCAACATTTCATGAGGAACAATGAAAATTTTCAACTTCAGATAGCTTTTTATTGCACCAACATGACATATATTACCAACCAAAAGTTGAATCAATTTTCATGATATTACTCTATTGGCGAAAGATTTTCCCTATGTGTGTGTGTGTGTATACATATATA
This sequence comes from Heritiera fomes, assembly GCA_032173925.1. Taxonomy (NCBI): domain Eukaryota; kingdom Viridiplantae; phylum Streptophyta; class Magnoliopsida; order Malvales; family Malvaceae; genus Heritiera; species Heritiera fomes. The sequence continues at coordinate 23,351,438 of JAPDPM010000013.1, read as the reverse complement.
TAAAACACAAATTCAAAAATAGTAAATAAAAATATACATGCTAAAGTAGTTATATTTAAAAATTATGTTGCTATATATTTTATCATTGAAATATATATGTTAATCTAATACCTTGAATAGTGACTTTGTGACCAATACTTTAATTTCTGCCTGAGGTACTTATTTATAAACTTTGAAACCTTATTCGATGCTAGTCTTTTACGTGATGTGCAATGAAATTCTATGCCAAAATCTCCTTTAGATGAACTAAATACAAAAGATAATAGAAAATTTAGTATTTGACTCTTAAGATTCATCAGCACCAAGTTTTGATGAAAAAAATAAATGATTACATGCAATTTATATAATAAAAATGAAGAAAATTAAAAAATTTAATATATGTATATAGATGTAGATGTTACCTTTTAGACAATTAAAAAATTTAATTAATAAAAGTGTAGATATAGATGTTATATTTGGTAATATTAATGTGAAAGAAAGAAATGATTACATGTTACATATTAATTTAAAAAATTTTAAAAATGATATTGTCGCTTAAAAAATTAAGAAAAATTTAATTTGTAATTATTAAACGTAAGATGTTTTTATATTATTGCATGTTATATATTACATTATCAATATTAATTTTAATATATACAATTATAGATATTATCTTATTAATTAATTGATAAAAGCTATACATATAAGCGTTATATTTTTTTTAATTTTAATGCAAATAGAGATAAATAATACATGATTTTTATTTAATTTTAATCTATATATACATATAGATGTTTATCTTTTAAAAATTGAAATAGATAATTAATTTAAAAAGATAATTTATTTAATTTGTATTTTTAATATATTTATATAAAGATATTTCTATCTTTTTAAAACCTAAATAAAGATAATTATTTTTTATTTTAATATATTATATGTGTCACACATTTAGGCTATCCACATATGAAGTTTTATTTGTACTCAAATGCTTTGATTTATATATATATATATAAGATTAATAATAAATTATACATTGAGTAAGAGGGTAAAATAATTTAATAACTAATATTATATTCTACATATTACAGTATATAATTGTTTTAGTAGGTAAATAATATTCTAGAACGTATTTTTGTTTTCTCTCTCTTCTTCCGTTTTACTTATTTATTTATTATTATTTTAGATATTATTCAGAAAAAGAGCTGGACAACGCATACCCATCTGCTGATCATTCGTTGGATGACTTCCCTGTCTTGTGTGGCCCATAGAAAGTGGACCCATGCTTTGAATCTGCCCAATAAGTGGGACCCAATCTTTTTATTATTACAGGGACCCAATCTTTTTATTATTAACAGATAAAAAAAAAAACCAACAACAACAACAGTTTGCCTGCATGCATCTCTGCAAAAACTTTCAAAGACCCGTTACCGTTACTTTCATGGGGCCCACCACCTTCACAGATGGGCCCTATTAGACAAAAACAAACACATTCGGTGGGCCCAAGTTTTATCTTCGAAGATGATGATTGATGAAATTGGTGGGCCTGTTTTTCATGTGCTGCATGTCATGCTTTTACTTTTTACATTTCTGTTTTTTCTTTTTATGCGTCAAGGGGTTCAAACTAGAACTCAGAAATCGGAATATATATTTGTTATTTGTGTCATCTTAAATTATATTTTTATCGTGTAAAAATTTTAAATATCATATTATAGTTTTTGTCAACATATCAAACATAAAATATTTTTTTAATTTTTGTCAAATTTATATAAAATTTTTATTAAATTTTCGTGATTTTTAAGTCGTATTTGTAATATATTATCGTGTTGTATTTGTATTTAATATTGAAGTCTATTCATAACACTTGTCATTTGTCAGTGCGACTTTGTTACCTTCTTTCCGCATTGTAATTTTTGCACATATTCTTTTATTTGATTGATGTATTGATCTTTACTAGTTTTGCATAACAGAGGTTTTTGTTTGGGGAAAAATTGTAAGTAATTAAACTTGAATTTTAAATCTGTAAAATTTTTTAATTTTATAAAGGATAGTTATATAATATACTGTTAATATAGTTTTTGAAATCTACAAACAAAATTAAAATCATAACACATGTCTAATGTGATATTCATAAGCCATAGATATTAATATTTAGGGATAGATATTACCTTTCGTTTTCTCTTTTCAAATAAATTGAAATGATTGAAGTTTTTCTATTTGGAACCGTCTTAGGTCTAATTCCTATTACTTTGGCCGGATTATTCATAGCCACACGTTTACGATACAGACGTTGTGATCAGTTGGACCTTTGATTAATTAATATATCTTTTATTCACTAACCCCTTTAATTTCATAATAAAACACAAGGAGGTCAAATTCAAAATGGAGTAAAAAAAAACTCTACTAGTAGGATATTAATCCTTTTATAAAGGACATGAATATGTTTGCGTAACATCCCGTTACTATATTTTTCACGTGTTTCTTTACAATTTTATCGATTGGACTATCTGCGATGTCATTAACATTCAACAATGATAGTGATAAATAATAATATTTATTTATCAAATACGGAATATGAAATTTTTTTTCATTATTCCTTATATCTGACATCCCTATTATTCTTGTTTCAATAAAGTAGTACTGTATACATATGTCTGAAACGTAAAAGAGAAGTGACTATACCTGTCATTTTTTACATTAGTTGTAGTTGCCACACCCCCCCCCCCCCCCCCCCCCCCCCGTGCTTAATATGTAGCTACCCATATGGGAGCTAAATTTCTCAACTTCGTGTCTTTTATATGTAGAGTCAAAACAAAGGGGTGAGCGATTCGTACGCTTAGTAAAGGAGACATATGCTGTTTTATAAAACCAAAACCATATTCCACAATTTATTTGTTTTCCAAAAATCACATCAAATAGGAAAACAGTGGATATGGTACTAACACTTTCGATACACCAGTCAAATCACTGGCTAAACAGTTTACTTTAAAATGTAGTAAACAGTAAATAAGATTCTATAAATCCTATCAGTAAATAGAAATCAATAAGTTGAGACTAGGCAACAAATAAATCATGCTATCATTGGTCCCCCCAGGAACACAAGTTCGCTTTTGGGGTGCACCCGTAGGCCACCGCCTCTCACGGCTATCTCAGATCTATGGCCATAATCTATAGGTGGTCCTCGGGTCCTCTTGCCAAGTGACCTCGAGACCGCTGATGACTTGGCGGGTCCATCAGCCCTGTGACGCTCTGAGGTGCACTCGTTGGTCCATCGACCGAGCCACCGCCCCAGGCGGGTCACGCAACTACATGAATCACAAAGCATGAACTTAGGGCCTAAAGTCTCAAAAACACTTTTTATATCTCATGACAACCTTTGTGGAATTCTGTCAATCCATATTATCATTTTCTCAAAATGATTTGATTTCCAAAAAGGTTTAGGCTTTCTGTTTACCAAACACCTTGACAACCTTTCAAAATCTCAACCTTTAAAACCTGCTCGCCCATGGTCAGCTCGCCCAATATGGCTCGCCCATGGCAGCTCGCCCAGTGCGGAGAACTTGTGTTCGCCCGCCCAACTTTGCTTTTAAAATCAGAAAGCAAAACTGGCTCGCCCTCAGTGGCTCGCCATTAATCAATTCGCCCAAAAGGGTTTATATTTTCCATTTTCGAAAATATTAAAATGGCTCATTTTTCCTCAAGAAAATAACACCGAAATCTATTCGCCATGGTCAGCTCGCCAGTCCGACTCGCCCATGGTCAACTCAAAAAGGGGTGAACAAGTAATCGCCCGCCACCCTCTATATTTAAAACAGAACACTGGCTCGCCCATTTCGGCTCACCCATAGCTTTCTTAACAAATAGGGTCGCCCGCCCCAAAATATTATTGAAGGATTGGCTCGCCCGCCAATACCAGTTCGCCCAAAAACAATGTAAGGGTCGACTAACTTTGTAGCTCGCCCAAGTCAAACTAATTTATTAAATAAATGCATGTCATAAACCAAAATAGTTTTCTAGATATTTTCAAAATATTTTTACTCCACAGGACATGCATTTACTTCACATACATCTCCCTTACCTGGTTCAACGAAGCCTCGCTTCCCGATCGCCTTTCCGATCACTTTTACCGAGTCCATAATTCCCGGCTGTAAAATAATTCATAATTTCTATTAATATTTCTTTTTCAACTATTTCCAACACTTTGGCGAGACTTAATATTCAACTAGCTCGCCCAACATTCAATTCGCCAGGAGAACCTTGGCTTAAATGTGGGAGTTCGCCCACAATTCTACTCGTCCTGTTTGAGTTCAATATATGTTCTTAAATGAGTTCGCCCGACATGGCTTTTTAGTCTAAGGTGAGCTCGCCAAAGACTTAACATGTGGCGACCTCGCCCACAAACACAATTCACATTATTTAGTTCGCCAATGATGTTTGAGCTCGCCCATTTATCAGTTCGCCCATGGATTAAACTAAGTTGGGCAACCTCGCCCTCTTGGACTTGGCGAGTTCGTATTGCCTACTCGCCCCATTGGCGATCACTAAATTTCAACATGGGCGATCACAATAGTCGTCATTCTAATCACTTTTCCAGTGATTAGAATCATCTTTCTACAATTTTTAACCCAGTTTCATTTTATTCTTCATCTACTTCAAGATACGAATTTAATCTATTTCATGATCTATCAAGAATAAATCAAAAGCAACACTATAATCATGCTTCTCAAACTTGAAATCGTAGAAATATATCATTAAATCTCAAGAACTATTAAATCTCACCTTAATCAACTGCACTTCCAGAACAGAACTCTGTCTGTCTCATGTTAGCTGTTGGCTCTTATAGGCAATACCGAGAGGGGGTGAATCGGTTCTTAGCTAGCCTTAAGCCCCTTTTTCAATTCTTCTAAATTCTCTAGCCTATTTGAATATTTTCTAAGTTCTCTAAGCTAGGCAAGCATGCAATTCAAATTCAATACAATAAGCACAAATATAATTGCAAGTAATTAAAGAGAGTAGGGAAAGAGAAATGTACGCAAGTGATTTATAGAGGTTCGGTAACCTTGCCTACGTCCTCTACCTTGAGACGCTCCTAAGGATTTTTCCCAAATTCACTAACTTGAATTTGTGATACACTCCCTCTTTTCAAGGCTCAAGAGAAACCTCTCTCTTTTTCTAGGCTCAAGAGAAACCTCTTCTCCCTCTTTTTCTAGGCTAAAGAGAAACCTCCCTCTTTTTCTTAGGCTAAAGAGAAACCTCCCCTTTTACAAGGAATGTTTGTGTTTACAAGAGATGTAATCAAAGAAAGGCCTCTAGGTAGGCAAGTGATTACAGAAATTAGGCACAATAAAAAGCCTATACAATATTTTGTGCTAAGCAATACAAGAAATAGATGAATGATAGATGATGAAGACTTTGGAGCTCTTGATTTGTTGTTTGAGGCTTGAGGATTTGAGGAATATGTGTTATGGAGTTGCTGAGTAGTTCCTCTTGCTTCCTTTAGCTTCTAAGCCTCTATTTATAGTCCCTTGGATGTATTCTAGTCGTTGGGTGGAGCCAAATCTCGGATATTACCGTTGTCTCACAAAAACTAGCCGTTATAGGCTATTTTCGGGCAAAGGGATCGATCCCTTCCCATAGGGGATCGATCGCTTCATTCCAGATTCAATTATTCTAGGCTGAGGGACCTTTTCTTGCGTTGGGATGCTTACTGCCAAAAGGGGATCGATCCCTTCCCTTAGGGGATTGATCCCATGCCTCCAGAAAGCCATTTTCCTGCACTTTTGGGTTAGAAATGATGTGACCTTTGATCCTAATCCAACCAAAAACATATTGGCACTTTTGTGGGAGTTTTTCTTGACTTTCTTTGATGAAAACATGGTCTAAAAATTCATCAAGTGATTTTCTAAAATATTCAAAACATTTACAAAGTATTAAGACCAATAAGAGTATGCATCATTAAATCATGGTCTTAATGTTTGATATGATCACTTGAAATGTATTGAGAAAATCATAAAGCTTACTTAAGTTTTTTTCATTTCAAAATATATATGTCAATTTAAAGCTAACATTAGCCTTATGTCAATTTAAAGCTAACATTAGCCTTACTTTGCTTATTCCTTAAGCTCATCAACTATGGAGGAAAGGTTTTGCAAGCTGTTTTTCTTATTAAATCGAGCATGGTAGAATTGAGAGAAAATCAGAATATAAACTTGCAGTTGCATAGCTCTTGTGAAGAAATGAAATTTGCTAAATGGGTTTTCCTCAAGTGTTTCTGCTTATATAGCCCTGCTCATCCAATCAAAACTCATCACTTGGCCTTTATTCCGTTTCTTTCCTCATTTCATGGGTCAGACATCCCTCAAATGCATGAAGACAAGCTGCAGTTCATGTTGGCGAGAAAGTCTTCCTTCCACCCGCGTCTTTCTTCTTCTAATGACTTTGTTCTATACTTCCACCAATAGCTTTTCAGCCATGTCAGCCTTTAATTAATTTCTTGTCTCATGCAGAATTGACCAACCTTTAACAGATTGAAGGAAACAACGTGTAGCAGTAGCAAAGTGTTATGAAGTCCACTTTTGCTGCACTTTTGTTGACTTCCATTCTCCTTCTCTTCTAAGCATCATTTGTTGCATTAATTCATGAAAACCATTGCAACAAAAGAAGTCAACTGGAACTCTTTTCTTCCTACACGTTATTGACTTTGTTTGCCAAACTTTGATGGCTACTTCAGCCAATGGAGTTCATCCCTTGTTAGACTTTTCTTCAACCTTATCACAATAGTAACAAAAGTCAACTTTAGCTGCACGGTTTATTGTTTCCAACTCGCCAACACTAAGCAAATTATCAACTCGCCCTCTACTTACACCAGGTCGCCACTTTGTTTTGATGCCAACTTAGTATTTGGCCATTACGAAATAATATCCTTTCCTTGGCTATCACATAGAGGTTTGGCGATCACAGTTTATAGCTCTACTCGCCCACTTGCTATTATATGGGTGATCACCAGTCCTCGCCTCCTTGGGCGATCACCAGGTATTGCTCAACTCGCCAATCTTGCTCTGATTCACACCACACATTGGCAAACTCACCTATTCGCCCAATGTCATCATCAATTGGCGATTATCCTCTAGCTCGCCCATTGGCGAGCTCTTTCATTAGTACTCGCCATCATCAACACGCCGTTATGCATTGGCAATTATCGTCTTGCTCGCCACTGTCCACTGTAGTACTCGCCCATCGAGTATTTCACCGAAATTGTTTCTTTCACAACTCATGTTAAGGAACTTTTCATCCAAGTGGAAATCAATATTCATTATTTATTTAATTTTCATTATTAATTTATGAAATTAGACTCTACAGTAGTGTAGAATCAGGTCTTACATTTTCTCCCCACCTTAAGAAATTTGGTCCTCCAAATTTGAAATGAACCTATTACTGAAAGAGCTCTGGATACTTCTCACTTATAAGGCTATCTATTCTCTAGTAGCCTCCCATTGCTAGAGCATTTTAATTAAAGGATTTATCTTAGATCACAATCACTTTATTACTACACTTAATCTTTCCTATCTAGAATCCGTACCGGTTTCTCAACATAATTCATGTCCTCTCTGATCTCCAAGGGCTCATGTCGAATTACGTGAGAAGGATCTGGATAACATTTTCTCAATCCTCGAGACATGTAATACGTTTGCACTCCTGACAACTCTGCAGGTGGTGTACATCTTCCACACATTCTAAGATCTCCAACGATCCAATGCATCGGGAACTCAATTTCCCTCTCATTATGCCTCTAACTGGTAATACTTCAATATACACAATCTCTTGTATATCTCAAGAAGTCTATTCAACCAAGTCGAAGATGGCTCTCGATCTCCGATCTTCTCCTGTTATCGTGGATTTTATTGTCTGCTAATTAAACCCTTTAAGGTATTATGCCTATATTCTCTTTTGGCCATTATCATAATTGAACTCTGCCAGGGTAGAGGATTATCCCGAGAGCCTATAAAATGAACTGCACACGCTTACACCATATCCTCGAGCGTCCATATCATACGCTCGGACTGTCTATCAGTCTGCGGATGAACTGCGGTGCAAAACTCAATCGGGATCCCATAGCCTCCTGTAATCTCTCTCTACACTGAGATACGAAGCGGGACTCCCTATCAAATATAATGCTTCCTGGAAAAATGTGTATCCTCACCATTTTCCTGACCCATAACTCGGCTAAGGCATTAATTAGCTCAATATATTCCATAATCAAGGGATAAGCAGACTCAATCAATATATCCAAAACTATCCAGATAGCATTATACTCTTTTCAATTTGTACTTAGTATAGGAAGTACTACCAATATAGGTATTTTTTTTCCTTATTACATTTTTAACTTCTAGCTAATCTCTTCTCTACTATGAGATTCGCTAGCCTCTCATTATGCTCCAAATTTTCTTTAAGAGCCCTGCTCGTCTCCTCAGGCCATCGACAGTCATCCTTTAGCGCTCTCTCGTGCTCTAGGATTACTATTTCAAGTGAGTCGGCGACTACATAGTTCACCCACACCTCACAACACATTAACCGTTGTTAGGCGATCGCCCATCTCATGGGTTGCCATCTCGGATTTTGTTCAAGGTCCTAAAGAACTCGGGCTTATTCTCTCAAAACCAATTTACACTCCCTGAAATCTTTTATCGTCCTTGGGAGTTAGCAAATTTTTCACTTCCTTTACACAGTAACTCATTTATACTATTTATCACCTATCATCTCATTCAGTGCTTAGTCGATAATAATTTGATGACTATCATTTAGATAGTTTTTAATCAATCGTATGTAATTGTCCCAGTAGTCTGTCAAATACAATGCACTCGCTCTCAATATATCCCGGAGCGTCCACACAATGCGCTCGAATATCTATATCAATCAGAGGCGGTGCTAACAGCGAAATTTTGGAATCCCAAAGCCTCTTGCTATCCTCTCAAAGCATGTGGCAAATCAAGGATCCCTATCACAAGTACCCACTCACTGGAACTTCACATACGTTCTCTCTGTTTCACTGATATATATCGAATAAGGCATTCAGGACATCTCAAAACATGATGAAGAAGTGAATTAACTCGGTTACACAATCCATATTCACTTCTATAAGCTCATGGTTACACTATGACTACCTTCTTTTGCAGACCTTAATACTAGCCACCGATTACGTCTCAGGTAATCATTTTCCCCTTGATAACTTCTCTTATATCAAGTTATTATTTTTATCTCTTCTATTCTTCTAGTACATGTAATATCACTACTTGGAAAATATACTTGAGAGTATACTTTCCTCACATCAATTTCTAAAATTTAAATTTCTTATCTTTCAGATTTTCATCACCACTTTATTTATACAATTTCACATTCCCAATATGTACATGTATACACATATGTATATCCCTCTTCAGGATTAGCAGTACTTCTTGTACCTGCTCTTCCGAATATAACAATTACATCTTTCCAATTCTAGCTTGTCATTAATTCCAGCCATAACTACATAATGATCAGAGGAAATCACATTTATTCTCGTACTTGGGAACTATCTCATAACTCGTGTTCCCTAGTCATCATATGACTTGTCTCTTAAGATATTTCCATTTTATATCATTTATCACCACTGTCATTTTCCCACTTAATATTGTACTTTACTGTTACTATCTTGTAACTATTTCGAATACTGTATTCATATATACCCATTCATTTTCACTTTTTCCACAAATAAATATTGTATCAATAAAGTAGCAAATTCCACAAACTCTTCAACAATTCATTTATGCTATACGAGTAGAACTCATAAATTTTATACCCCAATAACCACACTTTAATCTCACTTAAGTAGCGAGACTCTTTACTCAGACAACTTCAATGTCTACTTAATCATTCGAGACCTCACGTCTCTACTGTATATAGTTCAATTAGAACTCATATTCACTTACTTAATAGTAGGGTTTTCCATTCCTAGAAGTTTATGACGTTATTCAACGATACTGCTTATATCAATATACATATTTATTCTTTTAAAATCATCCTAGTTGGCTCCAGGCACACAAATAGGAAGGATATTACAGTCGGCTAGGGATCCAGATAGAGTAAGGTAGGTATTTTAGAATACCATACTTGTTTTGGAACCTAGAAGCAACTGTAGAGAGTACAAATCTCATTGTTTTTCAAAACGATATAATTTTCATTTTCACTAGTTATATCAAAATAGTTTAGTTCTCTACTCATCAATCTCTTGAGTAATTTCTCAAGCTCTTCTGATTCACTGGTAAGAGCTTACAAACAAATTCCATATTGTGAATCGAGTCAACCATCTCTCGAATCCACGTTACTCCAGAAGCTTACTTAAAACATCATCATGTAATTTCAAATTCACAAACTCATATCATCTTGGATGTCTCGTTTTTTACATCTAGCCAAATCACTATGTATCCTCCAAACACATATATAAATTTTCAAGTCACTTTACAAGTATTTCACAATATTTCGGTTCTATGGATATCATAACGGACCAACCCAACCGGCCATAGCAACCCCTTTTTAGGCCCATCGACATCGATTGCTGTGACAACGCTACTTATCCATGCTGTCCTCTTTGGCGATCACCTCGACGCCCGGTCTATCCAACCGTGCTCGAGCTCGCCCATGTCAAGGTTTTCTTTCTCATCTGTAATGACTCGTACACTTGACTTCCTCAAATGTCAAGTTACTACTAATATTTATTCTCCTAAAACATAAGGAGTATATATAACCAGTATTATCATCAATTTTAAATCATTGATCACACAGTTCACCTTTTCAATTCACACTCTATTAGTACATCATTTTTCATAATGCTCAATAATTTCTCACCAATATAACCCATATTTTCACTTTAAATTTAGACCCTAAAATCAACAACAGATTGACTATCTCGCGACCTCTCATAGCTTGTACTCTGGGTCGCCTTACTTATCAATATATCAGTGGAGCCCACAGTAGGGATCATCCTTTACACCATCAATTACTCATACTATTTCACCATCAAATACTATTTTAAATCAATTTAGTCATTCATGACTTAAATAAAGCATTTCAATATAGTGTATATTCATAAATTTCCTTTCAATTCTCTCTCTTCGATATACCTCCAAACATGCGATCTTAGAACTTATGCACTAATATTATCCCTTTTCATTTCAATCTCATCATTTCAGGATCTTAGTTCGATATGGACAGAGAAGTCCTAGTGGAGCCCTCACCGAGTTCCTCACTGTACCTTACCGAATAGACCTGTCATTATGATGATAGGATCGCTTATCTCATGTAAACTTTCCGGATTACAATCTCTACTTGTAACCCTTAATTCACCAATTTTCACCTCATTTCAACACTTAACTCGATTCACAGTCACTTGACTCCTCCATACGTTCAGACCATACAGTACTACAGGGGATGTTAACCTTTCTCAACGCTCTCCGTGCTAAAAGCATCAACTGACATCAGACCAACCCAAAGCTCTGATACCATTAAATCTGTAACATCTCGTTACTACATTTTTCACGTGTTTCTTTACAATTTTACCGGTTGGACTATCTGCGATGCAATTAACATTCAACAATGATAGTGATAAATAATAATATTTATTTATCAAATACGGAATATGAAATTTCTTTTCATTATTCCTTACATCTGACATCCCCTATTATCCTTGTCTCAATAAAGTAGTACTGTATACATATGTCTGAAATGTAAAAAAGAAGTGACTATACCTGTCATTTTTGACATTATTTGTAGTTGCCCCCCCCCCCCCCCTTTGCTTGATATGTAGCTACCCATATGGGAGCTAAATTTCTCAACTTCGTGTCTTTTATCTGTAGAGTTAAAACAAAGGGGTGAGCGATTCATACGCTCAGTAAAGGAGACATATGCTGTTTTATAAAACCAAAACCATATTCCACAATTTATTTGTTTTCCAAAAATCACATCAAATAGGAAAATAGTGGATATGGTACTAACACTTTCGATACACCAGTCAAATCATTGGCTAAACAGTTTACTTTAAAATGTAGTAAACAGTAAACAGGATTCTATAAATCCTTTCAGTAAATAGAAATCAATAAGTTGAGACTAGGCAACAAATAAATCATGCTATCATTGTTCCCCCAGGAACACAAGTCCGCTTTTGGGGTGCACCCGTATGCCACCGCCCCTCACGGCTATCTCAAATCTATGGCCATAATCTATAGGTGGTCCTCGGGTCCACTTGCCAAGTGACCTCGAGACCGCTGATGACTTGGCGGGTCCATCAGCCCTGTGACGCCCTGAGGTGCACTCGTTGGTCCATCAACCGAGCCACCGCCCCAGGCGGGTCACGCAACTACATGAATCACAAAGCATGAACTCAGGGCCTAAAGTCTCAAAAACACTTTTTATATCTCATGACAACCTTTGTGGAATTCTCTCAATCCATATTATCATTTTCTCAAAATGATTTGATTTTCAAAACAGTTTAGGCTTTCTGTTTACCAAACACCTTGACACCCTTTCAAAATCTCAACCTTTAAAACCTACTCACCCATGGTCAGCTCGCCCAATATGGCTCGCCCATGGCAGCTCGCCCAGTGCGTAGAACTTGTGTTCGCCCGCCCAACTTTGCTTTTAAAATCAGAAAGCAAAACTGGCTCACCCTCAGTGGCTCGCCCATTAATCAATTCGCCCAAAAGGGTTTATATTTTCCATTTTCGAAGATATTAAAATGGTTCATTTTTCCTCAAGAAAATAACATCGAAATCTGTTCGCCATGGTCAGCTCGCCAGTCCGGCTCGCCCATGGTCAACTCAAAAAGGGGTGAACAAGTAATCGCCCGTCACCCTCTATATTTAAAACAGAACACTGGCTTGCCCATTTCGGCTCGCCCATAGCTTTCTTAACAAATAGGGTCGCCCGCCCTAAAATATTATTAAAGGATTGGCTCGCCCGCCAATACCAGTTCGCCCAAAAACAATGTAAGGGTCGACTAACTTTGTAGCTCATCCAGGTCAAACTAATTTATTAAATAAATGCATGTCATAAACCAAAATAGTTTTTTAGATATTTTCAAAATATTTTTACTCCACAGGACATGCATTTACTTCACATACATCTCCCTTACCTGGTTCAACGAAGCCTCGCTTCTCGATTGCCTTTCCGATCGCTTTTACCGAGTCCATAATTCCCGGCTGCAAAATAATTTATAATTTCTATTAATATTTCTTTTTCAACTATTTCCAACACTTTGGCGAGACTTAATATTCAACTAGCTAGCCCAATATTCAATTCGCCAGGAGAACCTTGGCTTAAATGTAGGAGTTCGCCCACAATTCTACTCGCCCTGTTTGAGTTCGATATATTTTCTTAAATGAGTTCGCCCGACATGGCTTTTTAGTCTAAGGTGGGCTCTCTAAAGACTTAACATGTGACGACCTCACCCACAAACACAATTCACATTATTTAGTTCGCCAATGATGTTTGAGCTCGCCCATTTATCAGTTCGCCCATGAATTAAACTAAGTTGGGCGACCTCGCCCTCTTGGACTTGGCGAGTTCGTATTGCCTACTCGCCCCATTGGCGATCACTAAATTTCAACATAGGCGATCACAATAGTCACCATTCTCATCACTTTTCCAGTGTTTTCCCATTATCTTTCTACAATTTTTAACCCAGTTTCATTTTATTCTTCATCTACTTCAAGATACGAATTTAATCTATTTCTATGATCTATCAAGAATAAATCAAAAGCAAGACTATAATCATGCTTCTCAAACTTGAAATCATAGAAATATTTCATTAAATCTCAAGAACCATTAAATCTCACCTTAATCAACTGCACTTCCAGAACAGAACTCTGTCTGTCTCATGTTAGCTTTACTTTTCTTATTCCTTGAGCTCATCAACTATGGAGGAAAGGTTTTGCAAGCTGTTTTTCTTATTAAATCGAGCATGGCAGAATTGAGAGAAAATCAGAATATAAACTTGCAGTTGCATAGCTCTTGTGAAGAAATGAAATTTGCTAAATGGGTTTTCCTCAAGTGTTTCTGCTTATATAGTCATGCTCATCCAATCAAAACTCATCACTTGGCCTTTATTCTGTTTCTTTCCTCATTTCATAGGTCAGACATCCCTTAAATGCATGAAGACAAGTTGCAGTTCATGTTGGCGAGAAAGTCTTCCTTCCACCCGCGTCTTTCTTCTTCTAATGACTTTGTTCTATACTTCCACCAATAGCTTTTCAGCTATGTCAGCCTTTAATTAATTTCTTGTCTCATGCAGAATTGACCGGCCTTTAACAGATTGAAGGAAACAACGTGTAGCAGTAGCAAAGTGTCATGAAGTCCACTTTTGCTGCACCTTTGTTGACTTCCATTCTCCTTCTCTTCTAAGCATCAGTTGTTGCATTAATTCATGAAGACCATTGCAACAAAAGAAGTCAACTGGAACTCTTTTCTTCCTACACGTTATTGACTTTGTTTGCCAACCTTTGATGGCTACTTCAGCCAATGGAGTTCATCCCTTGTTAGACTTTTCTTCAACCTTATCACAATAACAACAAAAGTCAACTTTGGCTGCACGGTTTATTGTTTCCAACTCACCAACACTAAGCAAATTATCAGCTCGCCCTCTACTTACACCAGGTCGCCACTTTGTTTTGATGCCAACTTAGTATTTGGCCATTACGAAATAATATCCTTTCCTTGGCTATCACATAGAGGTTTGGCGATCACAGTTTATAGCTCTACTCAGCCACTTGCTATTATATGGGCGATCACCAGTCCTCGCCTTCTTGGGCGATCACCAGGTATTGCTCAACTCGGCAATCTTGCTCTGATTCACGCCACACGTTGGCGAACTCACCTATTCGCCCAATGCTATCATCAATTGGCGATTATCCTCTAGCTCGCCCATTGGCGAGCTCTTTCATTAGTACTCACCATCATCAACTCGTCGTCATGCATTGGCGATTATCGTCTTGCTCGCCCATTGGCGAGCTGTCCACTGTAGTACTCGCTCATCGAGTATTTCACCGAAATTGCTTCTTTCACAACTCATGTTAAGGAACTTTTCATCCAAGTGGAAATCAATATTCATTATTTATGAAATTAGACTCTACAGTAGTGTAAAATCAGGTCTTACAGTTTGTTAAGTGAAAATAAATACATATATATATATATATAAGATAATTATCCAATACACCATTAGTAGATTTTTTTTACTCAACATGCAGGGTTAAGATAATGATGCATGTCTTATTTTATTTGTTTATTTATTATTTTTTAATATTTTCAAAGAACATGTGTTATTATTCCAACTCTGCTTGTGGAGTTAAAAAGTGTTATTGATAATTTATTAGATATTAATCCATATATATATATATGTAGTGTTTATTTGTAAATATTAAGGAAATTGCCATTTCTCATTCAATAAGTATACTCAGGAAAGCAATAAGTATACTTAGGAAAGCAAATAACAAATGTTTTGTTTCAATGAGTTTACTTATCTAGCTAAGTAACTGCAAATTTAATAGCATTAAAGGGCAATCACCTCCCAGGTCCAATTATTGGTGTTCAAGGCAGTCCTTCTCTCTTTCCACACCTTTGAAGGCATGCATGCAGTAACGAAACGAGGAAATCCTAGATCTGAAACAACAAGCAGGTAGCTAGTAGAATTGCTTTCATGCTTATCCAAAGCCTAATCTTCTTCAGAAAGAGAGTTAATCAATGAAGCATGTTACGATAATAATATGATTTATGAAGATTAATTAATTATAGGCACTTAGGCAGGAATAGTAAGTACCCATTTCTATCCATCCTTGCTTGGACCCATCGAATGAATGCTTCAAGGACAAACACACATGAACTTTAAAACCCCTTTTCATTGCATCGTTAAACAGAGTGCAGTTTAAGCAGGTCCCATTGTCTCTCCTTCCACAGCAACAGTGTTCTGTTTAATTCGGCGTGAGAGTTTAGACAAAGAGAACCGTTAGGCTTTTAATGTACTCGGGGTCCAAAGCACAGTACACACGATTGTCAGTCTAATTCGTCGTCAGAAGCCCAGGCCACGTGGTTGGTAGCTCAATTGGCAGTTGAAAGCTTGGAATTCTTGATCCTATCAATAGACAAAGATCTTATGATCTGCCCTATCCTGTCATTTTGGGTTAGTTTATATTGACGATCAGATTGGTTTACGTAAGATTGAAAATGGTTGTGGTAATGAGATTAATTACTGTTGTGCAGTGTAATGATAATATATGTTTCGATGCAATCGCAACAGTAGGGGTAAGATAAATGTGGTGAAAAAAGGAAATTATCATCAAGAATATTAAATTAAAATTTATATTTAATGAAATTTATAATATATTTTTTATATAATTAATAAAATAACTAATAAATTAATATATATATATATATATCATATAAAAAACATTTTTAATAAATTTAAAAATTAATAAAATTATTTTCATATCAAATAATACTTTTAGTATTAGATATTTTAAAATTATTTTATGTATATTTTTTTAAAAAAATAAAACATTAAATATAAAGGAGAAAGGTGAAAGAATTAAAATATTAAATAATTTCAAATTTTAAAAAATTATAAAAATAAAATAGTTAAAAAAAAAAGGGAGACAAAAATGTAATTTCTGTCTCTCTACCAGCCACCGGGATCCATTGAAGCCACTGGACCCCTGCCATTTTCGTGGCTCACTGGAGGGGCAATTGTTTTTTACCGCACCACTTGTCCTCAACCAAAATGAACGTGATCAACTTCGCGCCCCCTAACTTTACTTCCTCTATAACAGGTTTCCCTTATTAGCTAGCTCACAAGGCAGCTCATCCCTATCAGTTATTACATTTACAAGAGCAGTGTAAAAGTGAGTATATGAGAGGAGAAAGAATGTTTACAAATGAGATAAGATGATTACTGCACTGAGAATGGAGGTGTCCATGGGCTGGGTTTGGAACCGGTTTACGTCGTATAATAATAATTTATATATAAGTCAAAGTTCGACACGATTTGTAAATTCGAGATTGACTTTTAGTCCAAACATTTTTTTTTTAACATGCAAGCTCAAGAGCCAGGCTCAAATATAATTTTATTAATTTTTTTTGTATTTTAATTTTTTGTTTATTTATTTTTTATTATTTTATGACCTTTAAAGTTTACTTTAATTTGTCAAAATTTATATTAAATATATATAATTATGTTTATTAATAAATAATTTTTTATATACATATAATTACATTTTATTTATAAATATTTTTAAAAACTTGTGATTTTATTTATGTTCGAGTTGGGCCAAGCTTACGTTTTGAAAGGTCAAGCTTAAGCCTATCCTGATTTTTGATGGAGCTTAAAAATTTTGTTCAATCCTGTTAATTGTATTCGATATTTTTGTCCAAATCCTCTCAAAAATCAAGCTGACTTTCAAGTTCAACAAATGGCTTGACCATTGGACAGATCTAAGTGAAAGAACTTGGGCTTTTATCAAAACATTTAACAACCAAATGACGTTTACAAAATTAAAAGACGAGCATTCCGGATAAAATAAGTTTTCTTTAACACTAACCAACTAAGATTATTAATCCCTTCCCATTTTAACGTTATGTTTGAATAGATATAAGCAATGGAAGGTGAAGTGAAAGAAAGGAAATAATATATGTACCTTTATTTAGATTATTAAAATTAATAAATGAAAGAAAAGTAAAAAAATCTTGACTATCATTGTTTGATTAAACAATGAAAAGCAAATGATTCATTACAATATGTATATTTTCAAATATAACATTCTTTTTTTAAAAATAATATATAATAACTTATATTGGTTATTCATTTGATTAAAAATAAAATTTTGGCATTTATTAAGGCATTTTATTTTTTATTGAAATAAATATATTTTTTTTTGTTTTCAGCTTGGTCCAAGTTAGAAATTAAACAAAAAAAATTGATAAATAAGTTATAAAAGACAAATAATTATAATAATTATTTAAAAATTAAAAAAAAACTCAAGGCATAAAATTTATTTTACAATTAACTTTTTTTACTCATTTCCTTTCCCTAGCATTTCTTCCAAATTAAAGTAAATAAAGAACAAGATGTTTGAGGGAAAGGGCGAGGGTCCCTTTTCTTTATTATTTTTTAAATTCTACCTAAACAAAGGAAAATAAATGAAATACTTCTATGTGTCTCATTTCGTTTCCTTTTCCTATCCTACCCCTAATCGAAATATAACTCAAGGTAATTAAATAAATCTTAAAAAGACTTAACATCATGTAAGTAATTTGTACTCCTCCTTTTGAGCGAGTTGAATTAGGAATGATCACGGATCCAAATTTAATTATGTTTCATAATATACAAATCCAATTAATTACCTATGCATTTTTATCTTTCTTATCCAAATTCCGCCTATATAATATAAAGTATACTCATTAACTACCTAAATATGCTAAATAGGCATTGTCAAAATTTGTTTTTCGAACTTGAATTTAGAATTAATTTTAATGCATACTATTAAAAAAAATAAATTATCAAATTAAAATTAAATTATAATTAAAACACTTAAATATTATATTAATAATTTATAAATAAAAACATATATTAAAACTTATTTAAAATCGAGTTTAAATAGCAAATATCTTAGAATTATTTTGTACCCTACTCAAATCCTTGACGGATAATGATTTTCTATTTGAATTTTATTCAAATCCGGATATGAGATATTTTAAATATGATTTATTTGGGTATACAAATATCATATTTGGTGCATAACATGAGGATATGATAGGATAATATAAGATTATGAATAGAATAAGATTAAATTATATCATCTTATCTTATGTTTGGTGTATACAATGATTAAAAATAAGATATGGTGACTTTTTGCATCTTTCACCATATTTGCTATGTGTAAAATTAAAAGTAATATAAAATGATTTTTTTAGTACTCTTTTTTAAAGTAATATAATTTAAATTTATAATATTTTTGTTATAAATATAAATAAAATTAAAATTTTAAATATTATTTATAATATTATAATTAATTTTCAAATTTATTTGTTGATTTTTTAATAAAAATTACTTTTAAATATTATATATATTACGTTTTCAAAAAATGTATTTTGTTAAAAATAAATTTTTATAAAAAAAACATTCTCTTCATTTTTTAACTTTTTTTTCTTTTTCGTTTTTATTTCTTTTATATGATTTAAATTTAAAATAAATTTTTTATTGTAAATTAAATATATCTATTTTTAGAAAATTAAGTTTTTCTCGGAAATACATTTTTTTAATTACATTAATTTTTCCAAAAGACAATTCTTAAATATTTTTCTTTATTGTTATGATTTCTTTATCTTCTTTCTTTTTTTGTCAATTAGAAGGAAATATAGAAAATAAAGAAAGAAAAAGAAAAAATACGAGTTAAATTTTATAATTTCTAATTTTATGGTTAATAGTTATTTTTCTTTCTTTCTTTTTTTTCTTTTTTTGATAGGAAAAAAGAAAAAAAATTAAGAATGAAAAAAATAAAAATTTAAACGTACGAAAAAACTAGTTAAAAAAATATATTTTATAATAATTTTTATGTTTGAGAATTTATTTTCTAAAAAATAATTAAAAAATTTTAATTATTTCCAAAAAAACATTTTTAAAAATTATTGCTTTTCTTGAATCAAAAACAAGAAAAAAAAAGAAAAGAAAAAGAAGTAAACAATGAAAAAGAAGGAAAAAAATTTGATTAATTTATTAATTAAACAAAGACATTTATTATTTTATTAAATGTTTAAGTTAATTTTTAAATATAAATTTTAAAAATGGAATAAATAAAATATGAGTATTTACGTCTAATCTCATGGGATTATTTCTAATCCTTACTTTTTGGAGAGGATTGAATTATCTTATACTAAAAGGATGACTAATCCTCGTTGCAATACAATCTTCTTCTTAATGTATACACCAAATATAAAATAAAGTGATTATTATCTTATTTTATCCATTTAGAGGTGTCAAATGGGTCGTGCTAGGCTGGCACGATCCATTTAAATATTAACCCATGTGTTAATGGGTCGTGTTAGCACAGCACTACTTTTTTAATGGGTCGTACTAGTACGATTCATGAAAATTAAATGCATGGCCCAGCATGACACATGGCCCATAGTCCTAATGGGTTGTGCTGGGCTAGGCATAGTATTATTTTTCGTGTCGCGTCATGCCAAGCTCAGTCCATCAATAATTTTTTAGATTTTGTATTATTTAAAATTTTTTTATTTATTAATTTAAACAATATACGAGATAGTAAAAATAAAATAAAATAGACACATAATTTATGTGGTTCGATAAAATGCCTACATCCAAGGGGAAACATAAATAATCTACTAAATTTATTTTTATCTTTATAATTTTTTTATGAGATTATATATTATATATAAAACATGACATATTATATATTTTGTATTCAAAATGAAAGAATTATAAATCTATGTATTAATAATTCAAATATATCATAATTAGATTTATTAAATATATAATTTTATTTTTACAAATTACCAATAAAATATAAAAAATATAATTTCATCATAAATAAAAAATAACATAAATAAATTTAAAGAACCAATAAATTGAGTTCAAAGTGACATTTATAATAATTATGGGTCAATATGGCACGACACATGGGCTTGTGTGCTGTGCCAGGCTAGCCCGTGTGCCACGTGTTAGCATTGGCTCTTAATGAGTTGTGCCGTGCTGATCCATGTGTTTTAAAATTTGTAGCTCGACATGACACATTATATATGTCGTACTTGGCCTGACCCTCTTATTTAGTTACGAATTGTGCCAAGCATGGCTCACATCATGCTGAATTGTATCGTGTTATGGGTTGTCCAATTCATTTGACACCTTTATATCTATTATCATATGTATCAAAGTGAAGGAAACCGATATAAACACGCAGCGGAATTTAAATCATTCGGCCTCCACCAGGATCGATTCGGAGAGTTGCCTGATTAGGGTTTCGAGATTTTACCTAACGTTTTCTCTGATTTCTGTCGTTGGTCGAGTCACAAGCAACAACTTTTCGTTCCTGCCTTTATGGTATCCACACAAACGGATCTCACGACTCTTGAATGTCTCACGATCAGAAGCCTTAAAGAGCGTTTTTGATTCCTTATAATCGAATTGCTAGCTTCGATTAAAAGAATACTTTTTTTTCTGTTTTTTTTTTGTGTGGCTCTGTTTTAGAAAAACATCCTTTTCTAGGCAGTAAATTTTACCCTAAAATTTACTGCCAAACAGAACTCTAATCTTACTTAGAATAGGATTAGATATATCCTTAATCCAATTCAGAATAGGATTAATTAAGCTCCTCATTGATCCGTTCTAAGTGTGCGACCTAATAGGTTCTCAAAACAATGACAATGACAAAATTGTCATAGGCAATGAGCGGTATCTAGCAACACATCATTGCTACCCATGTAACGAGAATGTTAATGACTCGACATAACCTTACTCGTGATAGATGTTACCGTGTAGTCTAATCCCTTTATCCTTTGATGTCTTCATTAGACACAAGTCATGGAATGTGTCACACTTGTATAGTCTAATCAGCGTTTCTTGATTCCTGAGTAGACTAATTAAACAAATAAAATCAATATCTCATATTGACTTATTCGAGCACGGCCATGCATTTCTTAGTCTCACTCTATCAAAGGGCCCAAGACATCACTCTTGTTATATAAGAGGGATAAATCCTATCTTGATCACTCAACATCTCTCTACATAGATCAAGGCATATCCAATTACTACCTTTATAGTCCATCCTGTTATGAATGACATCTAGCAGCATTAAAGTATGCAATTCTCTATGTTGGGATCTCTGATGATCTCAAGTCAAAGAATCACATACACCATCATCACTATGAGAATCGCTTATGACACTCATATAACAATCCATGTAGCGTTCTCATGAAGGGTCGATTCAGTACATAGTTCTCTAACATGTACCTATGTGATGACTTGATATCTTATATCCATGACAATGGTCATCAGTCAACCACATACTAGTCTTATCGTATCATTGTTATCCCTGTTCACAATAATACTTGACTAGGGATATTTTAAGAATAGTGTGTCATTACTATTCTAAGGACATTATCATATAAGATTACATTACGTAGTTATAAGACAAATATAATAATGAACTATAAATAAAAATGTCATGATACATAAAAATGCCAAAGTCAATCATCTAATAAATGATTCTAAGGACATAATCCAACACAAAGATGATCAAAATATATTTCTATAGGATATCACTGTCATGCTAAGTTCCTGAATCGGACTAAACCATAGTAAACATGAGCAATTTTGACTTGGCTTCATCCGTAAAATGAAATTGTTTTGTCTTTACATGGCAATGGTGGGTTTGAATTTGATTGAAGGTTGAATGAGTTTTGGATTTGTAAGAACTAAGGAAAAGTGCTTGTTAGAAGCTAAAGCTATTTAGTTTACTGCTGAGCTGTGGCATCAATCCCATCGAGTGCGCGCGTTTTAGCACTCGGAGACCCTGCAGAGTACAGTGAAAGATTGACAGCAGAACAAGAAAGTCAGAACAAAACACCATTAAAATCTGGACTTAGAAACTCAGTCCGTTAAAGGACAAAACCCATTTCAGTTTTTAATTTTTTAGATTAGAAATTAGAAAAAAAAAAAAAGGGAAATTGTGCTGGGCGTTTTCAGGCTTTTACTGCAAAAGCCATTAATTCTCATGCATAGTGGCTTCGCCTCTCATTCTCTCTCTTTAAAGGGCACACCCAACAGCAAGACTCTACCCTTTTAAGCCAAAGCTTTTCTCCCTCTTTTTCTTCCCCTCTTGCCTTTTCTCTCTCTCTCTTGCAAAGTTTTGCAAATTCGTAATCGTGGCGATTTTGCGGGGGCTGAGTTAAACTGAATAAAGAGGAGTTTGGCAGAGTGAAATCGATGTCAAGAATGAGATTGGAGCCCACTAACGGAAAGCAAAAGTTCATACATCAGAGAGAGAAAGAGAGTGCTGAAGCTTAATTATCTTTCAGTATTTCATTTCCTTGATGGTTGATTATGGCTTTCTTTACATAGAGAGTATCAAACATTTTTACCATATTTGGCTGAAACACCCAGGGCTGTGCATAAATAGGTTCTTTTGCAGTAAAAGGAAAATGGCAAACTAGTTGTTCCTGCCTGCTCTTTATCATGTGCTTCCATGCGGGTTTTTATAAAAGTTATCGATTCTTGTCCTTGTTGATGCACTCCATCGAAGAAACTGAGGTAATAAAGACGAGAGAAATAGGGAAACCGAGTTTTTTGTTTATTTTCCGCTGTTCTGCCATGGAGGCTACAGAGATACAGAAAACGTTTCAATGTCCCAGATTCTGCGTTTTCTTTTCTTCTGAATTAAAAAAAAAAACTTGCATGGGTTTCTGTGTATATTTTGAGAGGGATTTCCACTAGAGTTTCATAAAAAAACAGCGAACTAGTTTTCCTTTTTTTTTTTTACCTACTTTCGAACGTCTAAAGGTGGTTTTTAGTGACTTGCACAAAGCGGCAATCCATAGCGGTGTGAGTGTTCCAGCCTTCCACGTGAGTTCATGCCTTTTCTGGCTTTCAATCTCTCTCCTTTTAGCTTCATGTTCATTTTGCTTGACTAATCTGATTCTTTGTTTTTGGTTTTGCAGTTGTTTCATATTGGAATTTGGGGGCTGATATACATCTGATAAGAGATAGTTATGCTGAGGAATAGGTCCAGAGCAGTGACCAGCAACCAAGCTCTAATGGCTGATCACAGCTCACAATCATCCCCTTCCCAGAATTACACTAAACTAATCCCATCTTTCTTTGGTTCTCCAGGATTCAAAGCTTTCACTACAAAGGGTAATACTATCCCCGACAGTCCTACTTCAATCCTTGACAACAAACCATTATTTCCTTTGGGCAACCCCTTCGGCTATGACTTAAACCAGCAAAAATCCCCAAAACTTTTCTCACCTAATAACAAACAGCTCTCACATGAAAAACTAGAATCAAAAGCTATTGGTCTGGCTATAATCGATACATTCAATGATAAGCCAGTTGAGGATAAGAGTCCTTGCCAGACAAGTAATAACAAAATGGTTTTGTTTGGGACCGAGCTCAGAGTCCAGATACCTCCACTCTCTCCTCCTTTAGCTTCTCTAACTACTTCTCCTTCTCTAAACTCTCCAACTGACTTTGGAATCAAGACCAGGAATTCATCAGCATTTGGCTCTCCCAGTTCTGGCATCCATGTCAGCCATTCTCCTCGGATCTTCACTGGGTGTCTTCCTGTTAAGGATATGGAGCAGTCTGAGGATTATACACGCGTGATCTCTCACGGGCCTAATCCCAAAACCACCCATATATTTGATAACTGCGTTATAGAGAGCTACAGCAGTGTACCGGATGAGCCCAAGTCTGCACCAGAGAGTTTCCTCAGCTTTTGTCACACATGCAAGAGGAGTCTTGAGCAGAAAATTGACATCTACATTTACAGGTCGGTTTCTGAAACCCAACTTGTTTTTTTATCTGCTAAACTAGATTCTGTTAGAGTGTTAGGTTTGAAAGCATCATCTGATAATGTTTTACACTATAATGCAGAGGGGAGAAAGCTTTTTGCAGTCAGGAGTGCCGCTATCAAGAAATGGTCCTGGATGGAGAGGAGAATTAAGAATATAATTTCATCACTGCTTTGGAGAAATTATTTTCAATGGCGAATGATTGATTCCACAAACCAAACATTGCCTCAGTTTTCTTTTTTCCTTTCTAGTGTAGTTTTCTTTTCTTTTTTAACCCTCTCCCCTGCAGATAGAGATAAGAGAGGATGAGATAATGTAGACTTATATTAAGTATTTATATGATTGCCAATGGTTTTTCCTTTTCCACGGTATGATGCATGATTGAAACTAGCCTTATCTTTCTTTTATTTATTTTTTTAATTTTTTGCCATTCACATCAACATCATACCTATGAATATAATTTAAACAGGGGGAGCCAATTATTTCACTGGGGAAGATTCTTATACCATTGTGTTTCTTATCACATTCTGGTGATCAAACCCATGTTTGTCTATCTTCGTTGAGAAATAAATTGACTTTTTCAATGAAATAGATCCAATCTCTATATCAACGCTTACAAGAGTGAATCAATTAAATATTAGTAGTAGTTGAGAAGTTTGATCCTTTGTGCAGAGATAAGTCCAAATATTCAAATTGTTACAAAACAAAGAAGCTTTTTCAACGTGAATTATCAACCCACATCATTGCCAGGTCCCTCCTCCCATGTCTTTTCACGAGGAAAAGGCAATGTAATAATGGTGAGAAGAGTAACATATACAGCAATGAAAATTTGTATGAAGTAAATAAAGAGAAAACAACTTTCATATGCTATTTCTTATATCAATGAAGCAAGATTAGGATCGCTCAAAGCATTGGCAAATTTGCCGATCAAGGTCGATTGAGTTAGTAAAGATTATCTATTTCGTTTGTACAGCTTAGGTTTGATTCTATCACCATTCTTCCTTGGTGGACGATTTATAAATCTAATGATTGTTGTATGGTTTTAAGAGAGTCAGATACTACTATAACCGAGATTACAGAGAAACTGATAAAAAAAGAAAAGAAAAGAATACTGAAATAATAAATGCCATCCATCACCCAACAAGTTATCAACTTGCTCTTAATTAAAACCAAATTATGCAATATGCAGGTATACTTAGGTTTCTTGAAAGGTGAACATTGCATGTGAATCTTTTCAACTGTGCAACTGTAATAAAATGTTGGAGCTGCAACTTGATGGGAACAATGGAGTGTTTAGGACACTCTAGCGTAACTATCAAAA
Organism: Heritiera fomes; assembly: GCA_032173925.1. Lineage (NCBI taxonomy): Eukaryota > Viridiplantae > Streptophyta > Magnoliopsida > Malvales > Malvaceae > Heritiera > Heritiera fomes. Next base: position 23,325,538 of record JAPDPM010000013.1, on the reverse strand, counting down.
TAAGAAAAAGGAATCAAACACAATCACAAATAGATCATTAGTATTGGTTCAAATTAATGATCATGCTCTATCTTTGAAGTGTGGGAGTTATCCGAGTAAATCACCCGAGTTCGAAGTTTGAAGCTCAGTACTTGTATTCTTCTTTTTCCGAACCCGAAGTTTGCCTTGTAACAAAACAAAGTACCAGACAAATATATTCAACGGAAGCTCGCTTTTGATCAATTTATGATTTACTTCTCCTAGAAAATTGCCAACTAGCTTGCTTAATTTTAACATCAGAGCCGACCAGCCTAGTCTTCTACCCAACTTCCACCCCTTGTCTTTAGTCGCTCTAATCGAGAAACAACCTAGATTTTTCTTATTAGGTTTCGGCATCTCAAAACACTAAAATCCCGAGCTTCGATATATCTCAAACTTCTGTCTAATTGATCTCTGTCTTTCTGTCTCTCCTCGTCTTTAAACATGTTCATTGCGTAAACTTCGAGGGTATAATATCAATGCTGTCCCCGGAAGTTAGGATGACTGCTCGAGTCGAGTCCTTTATTCGAGGTGTTAAAGCCATTCTGCGCATAGTCTAATTGAACATAAAACGCCGAGCGTTGCCACGAGTCTAGGATTTACCGCATCTTCAACAGTCGTTTATGTCTTCTTCAACATCTTGATTTGAACTATCAGAGTTTCAGAAACTCCCGTAGATCAATTCCGATCCAAGACACCCAGGCAAAAGGAGACAAGCTAAACATTAATTCTTCAAATAGCTAAATATGGCCCGACTTTTTTTTATGAGCATTTATAATATTTATCAATCTTCACATGCCTAATGCCTTGTCAAATTATTAGAGCCACGCGTATGAGCCATGGTCTCTCATTCAAGCTTTCTTTGATTGACGGTGGAATCTCACTTTTGCTTTTCATGCTATTTGAGACTGCCTAGAAATTCATCCGAAGTCCTGTGATTGCCCAGAAAATGAAAAACAAAAAGATGGTGGGGACTGAGGAGCCGAGCAAGAAGCAATTCGCATTATTATCTGGGGTCACCAGCTGGTTGACACCTTGAAGACATGAGATGACAATAACGAGGATAACGTTTTCACGAACTCTCTTTATGGAAACTCCCTCCGACACCCTAATCACCAATCCTCTATTTCTGAGCTTAAGATACTGCATTTGGAAGTGAAAAAATATTTGTAGCAACCCAAGCATCGGTAATTTCTCCCACGGTAAGCGAAGGTAACGACTACTAAGAAAAATCCTTGCAATGGAATGAATACAACAAGCAGTGCTCTGAACAAAACTTAGGGCATCGAGTAGCTGTTTTCACAGTAGTCTTCAGTTTTTAGAATAGAGACCGGGAGTCTACGATCTCCGAGAGTTAAAATAGAAATTTTTTTAAAGTATATATGGAAATTAAAATTCCGCAAATGTGTGCCCTTTTAGCAATGGTTGAGGTAGATATACTAATACTAATGAAATGAAGATTAAATCTAAGAGTAGAAAATAAGAGAAAAATTGCATATTGATCATCAATAAATGTGTGAAGCAGCATATTACGTACAAATCACATCCAGCAACACATCAACATTCAAATCATCTTTATTATCACTGCACGCTTCAAAAAGAAGCAGCTAAGGGTGCAAGACATCGGTTGAGCTCATTGGATTAAAGACCCGGCCCACCAAAGGACGGGCTCCTGTTGAAAAAATGCCTAACAAGGCCCACCGTGCTAGTTCTAGTACAGTAGAAAGACCCATTGCACCTGTGAAAGTCTCGATTTTTACAATATCCTTCTAATACTTTTTCCTAATTCTAGTGATGATCACGAATTCTAAAATGAACAAGAATAATTCGAGATGGGTAGTGCATTCCCTGGTCAAAGTAATTAGAAATTTGTAAAAAAAAAAAAGTAATTAGAAATTTAGAATAAATGTAATTAAGAGAGAGAGTGGTGGTATAAATGCGTGCAGCTTTTGTGGCAGTCGTGGACGAATCGTCCTCGGCCAAGATGACCTGATTTACGAACTACAGCCCATCCTGGATGCAGAAATTTCCCAAGAACAGAGAAGAGAAGAGAAGCGAAGCGGAAGGGCGGACGGTCGAGAGAACACAGAACACTTTAAGGTAGCAGGTGCTTGAGGGTTGATGCAGAAAATGAATATCATCGAGGAAAGGGGAGAGGCATTTGGCAGAGAAAATGAAACCAAGGATTTTACTGAAGAAAACAAGTCAAAAATTAATGGTTCATTAATCGGTATATTTACTCAAAATTTCGATCCCTAACGTTTTGATTTGAAGCATATTTTGAAAATTACTTAATTCTTTTTTAAATGAACGCTTCTCGTTTGGCCGAAGCACTGCCAACTCTTGACATTGTCTCTGTGTTTTACCTTTATTCCAGGAACCACCACTTTTTGCCTGTTTAGTTACCAAGAAACACCACATTGTGCCGATTATGTTTCTCTCGACTCGGGTGTGATAATCTCACTTCTAGATTAAAACTTTGACAAAACAATATGAGCATTTTACCAGGCTCGGAGAGAATCTACTTGCCAACCAGGATAATTTAACAATTCAAAAGATTGATTGATATGCATAAATACAAAGTAAAAAAACAACCGGTGACAAACGAACATACTGCACTCTTGAAAATTAACATGGCACTCCAAAGAGAACACAGCCCAACTACGCAAGCTAGTGCTCACAGAACTCATGGAAAAGCGAGGACATAACAAACATTTCAAACACGTGCCAGACGCAGATATGGTAACTACATGACTTGCATTAAAGACAAACTCTAACACCAACACATATACTTTGACAAAAGCCTCCTGAAATACTTGTACCAGTAGCTCCCTGAAGAAAAATATAGAGCAGTCATTAGTACCAGTTCACAAAGATTCTTTTAAACTAACATAACAATCTAAATTAAATTTCAAGAATTATTACCTTGTAAGTAGCTTGGCTCAGTCAACAATCTCCAAGAAAGATGGGCTCTATGAACACTATGGTCTACTGAGTGACATTACACACTAGGATGAACAAACACTTGAAACCAGGCATGGCAACATCGATTAACCTAACAAGCTTTGGGAAAAACGTCCTCATTCTCATGTCCATTCTCTTCACTCTCTTCTTCCTCATCTTCGCTTTGGTCCTTTCTCTTCTTATTGGCTTTTTGGTCAGAACTACCCATTGGTCTTTGCAGGGGCGGAGCCACGCAATTGACCCCACTGAATTTTTTTAAATAAATATTATATATATATATAAATTAAGAAAAATATTAAAATTGACCCCATTGAAAATTAATTTTGGAGGTCAATATACAACTTAAAAAAATAAAATAAATAATAAATATACTATAAAAAAAACTAAAAAAACCTTAGATTGGCTGTCACTTTTCAACATTAAAAGAGGAGGAAAAAAGAAAAAAAACAAAGCACGCAATAGTTAAAAAAGAGATTTGAGAGAGAATAGAGTTTAAGATCAAATCACTCAACAAAATTAGTCTCAAAATTTACTTTTTTGATTATTTGCATCCAAGAGCGAAGTAGAAGAAAGAATTAATAGTTGAGGTATGTATAATTTATTTCAAACCCAAATTTTAAATAGAAAAAATTTTATTTCATGTATTAATTTCTTGAACAACAAGTTAGAATATTAAATTCTTTTATAATAGTTTTTTTATTTTGTTTTCTCTTAAATTTGTCTTTGATAAATCATAAATGTTAAATATAATTTGAATATTGATTAGAATACCATATAAATTGAGATAAAAAATTTGTGCAAAATTAGTTTTATATTATTGATTTGGTATTACATACCCTAATTGCCGCAAGTAGTGTAAGTTCAGAAGAAGGGATTGAATGTAAGCATACCGATCCAAAGCATGAAAGAGGGATGATTGAAAGTAGGATGCTAATATCAAAGCATTGAAGTTGTTCACCTCTTTTATCATACTTTTATACTTTTCGGTAAAAAATTTGTGCAAATATCTTTGCACTACTTTGAACTTCAATGTAAAATTAGTTTATTAATACCTTCAAATGTTATTCTAATCCAAATTTAGCATATATGTAAATAGTGTGTAGGAAAGCATGTGACATATATAAAAATATATCTACGCACAAATTTGTGCAAATATACTTTTATCATATATGCTAATATCTTTGCACTACTCTAAATTTCAATGTAAGCATACATAATTATAAAATTTAACAAAAAAAATTATTGATTCGGTATTAATAATTATGTTTATAAAGAATTTGTTGTTTAAACAATATATAGCAGAATATATAAGTGTGTGTATATGTATATATATAATTTTTTAGTCTCTTAATTTTGATAATATTAATTATTCAAAGTTCATAATTTGTTTTTTGGTTACAATCATATTGCTTTTAGCTTTTATTGAGATTTTTTCTTTTCTATTCAGTTAATGGAGAGGTATTTCAAAAGAAAATCAACATTGGAGCAACCACATTATACTCAAGAAACTAATGAAGAAACCTCAAAACAAGCTCGTGTTGAAATCAATTTAGAAACTCTTCCTGCTGATCCAGGACTTCGTAGTAGAATCACGAGTTATCCTCCTAATGATCAAGATAAGGTACGCAGGGCATACTTACAAAAAGGACCTTGTCAACCACGTAATCATACTTTTCCTCAAAGAAGTATAGGAAATGTTTTACGTCAATTCAATCCTAATTGGTTTGATGAGTTCGGTAGTTGGTTAGAGTATAGCATAGCAAAAGATGCCGCTTTTTGTTTATGTTGTTATCTTTTTAGACAAGATATTGGAAAGCAAGGAAGTGATGACTATTTTGTTCTTGAAGGTTTTACCAATTGGAATAAGAAAGATAGGTTTAAAACCCATGTTGGCGGTCCTAGTAGTGCTCATAATCAAGCTTATAGGAAATGTGAAGACTTGATGAATCAAAACCAACACATTCAATCTATTTTGATTAAACAATCAAATCAAGCACGAATCGAATATTGGACTAGGTTGACTGCTTCAGTAGATTGTCTTCGATTTCTCTTACGTCAAGGACTGGCTTTTCGTGGTCATAATGAATCGGAGGAATCAAGAAATCAAGAAAATTTTCTTTAACTATTGCATTTTCTTGTCGATCATAATGAAGCTATCAATAATGTTGTTTTGAAGAATGCTCCTAATAATTTGAAATTGACTGCTCCTGATATTCAATGTGATATTATAAATGCTGCAGCAAGTGAAACAAGAAAGGTCATCATTGATGATCTAGGAGATGATTTATTTTCTATCTTGGTTTATGAATCCCGTGATATGTCAAATAAGGAACAAATGGCTCTTGTTTTGCGCTACATGAATAAAAAAAGGTTGTATAGTTGAACGTTTTTTGGGTATTGTGCATGTTTCTGATGCTACTGCCTTATCTCTCAAAGTAGCAATTGAGTCATTATTTTCCAAGTATGGATAGAGTTTGTCAAGATTACGTGGACAAGGTTATGATGGTGCCAGCAATATGCGAGGAAGATTCAATGGTTTGAAAAGTTTAATTTTGAAGGAAAATGAGTTTGCACTTTATGTTCATTGCTTTGCTCATCAACTTCAATTAACTCTTGTAGTTGTTGTAAGGAATGAAGACTCGGTTGCTTCACTTTTTTATAATATTGGTATTTTGCTAAATGTTGTTGGAGTTTCATGCAAACGTTATGATATTCTTAGAGAAAGTCAAGCAATTAAAGTTGCCGAGGCAATAAAAAATGGTGAAATTGCAACTGGAAGTGGCTTAAATCAAGAAACTAGTCTCAAATGCGCTGGTGATACTCGATGGGGTTCTCATTACCTTCACTTGATGGGTAGTGTGCTAGGAATTACAGATGAATTGTCAAAAGCTTTGCAAAGAAAAGATCAAGATATTGTTAATGTTATGAAATTGGTTAAAATATCCAAACAACGACTACAAAAGATGCGAGATGATGGATAGGATTCTTTAATAGTTGAAGTTTCTTCATTTTATGAAAAACGTGATATTGCGGTTCTTAGTATGGATGATATCTATGTAGCTCCTGAGAGATCGCGACGTAAAGTTGCAAAGATCTTGAATTTACATAATTATCAAGTTGATTTATTTTATGTTGTCATATATAGACAACTTCAAGAGCTTAACAATCATTTCACTGAGATTAACACTGAATTGCTTCTTTGTGTGGCATGCCTTAATCCGAGTGACTCATTTTCAGCTTTTGACAAGGAAAAATTAATTCGATTGGGTCAGTTTTATCCTCTTGAGTTTTCAGCAGTTGATCTTTTGGCACTTGATAGTCAACTTGAGACTTATATTTTTGATATGCGCAATAGTACTGAATTTTTGGATGTCAAAGATGTTGCTGATCTTTCTGTAAAATTAGTGAAGACAAAGAAAGATATTGTTTATCCACTTGTTTTTTTACTAGTCAAATTAGCTTTGATTTTGCCGGTTGCGATTGCTAGTGTTGAAAGAGCTTTTTCAACAATGAAAATAGTCAAAAATCGATTGCGAAATCGAATAGGAGATAGCTTGATGAATGATTGCTTGATTACATATATCGAAAAAGATGTACTTGAAAGTGTTGATAATGAAGTAATTATATAACAATTTCAGAATATGAAAACTCTTTGTGGACAATTGTAAAAATAATATTTTTACATTATTTTTTTATTATTTAACTTCTATGATATTGTTATTATTTTAAGATCGTGTATGAAAAATTTTATTTTTAAGTATATAAGATATTATATACTTTTGATCCCACTAAAAACAAATCCTAACTACGCCAGTGGGTGTTTGACCAACTTCTCCAGTTCCTCCCCGAGCCTTATCTTGATTTGGGGCCGTACTTTGATCCTTAGAGTCCGGTTTCTTTTTTCTGACCACATGTTGCCACATTTTTTTAAGCTCCTCAATGCGAACAGGCTTCAACAAGCAGTCACAAGCACCATGGGTAATCCCCTTCATTACAAGCTTGGAATTGCTGTGTGCAGATAACACTGGAATTCATTAAGAGAACAAAATTTAATTCAGTGCAGATAACACTGTGCAAAATAGAGTTAAGATGTTTCAACCCTCCCACAAGGCACAAAACAGAGTTTTTTTTTTTTTTTTTTGCAATTTTTGGTGCAACACTCTCCCTCACTTTTTTCGTTGAGCTCCTTTTCTCTCTCTACTGTATTTGCCTTTAGCTTTTTCTTGTCAACTGAACATCCTTTCCTTTTATTTTATTTATATTCTTTTAACGTGATAGTTTATATAAGTACTTTTTTAATTTTTAAGTTTTTATTTTTCATCACGAACAAAGTTTTACATCGTGCCGATTTTGTTTCTCTCGACTCGGGTGTCATAATCTCACTTCTAGATTAAAACTTTGACAAAACAATGAGCATTTTACCAGGCTCGGAGAGAATCCACTTGCCAACCATGATAATTTAACATTCCAACAGATTGACTGACATGCATAAATACAAAGTAAAAAAACACCGGTGACAAACGAACATACTCCACCCTTGAAAATTAACATGCTACCGGTGACAAACGAACATACTGCACGCTTGAAAATTAACATAGCACTTCAAAGAGAACACAGTCCAACTACACAAGCTGCTGCTTACAGAACCCACGGAAATGCAAAGACATAACAAACATTTCAAAGACGTGTGCCAGACGCAGATATGGTAACTACATGACTTGCATTAAAGACAAAATCTAACACCAACACATATACTTTAACAAAAGCCTCCTGAAATACTTGTACCAGTAGCTCCCTGAAGAAAAATATAGAGCAGTCATTAGTAACAGTTCACAAAGATTCTTTTAAACTAACATAATAATCTAAATTAAATTTCATGAATTATTACCTTGTAAGTAGCTTGGCTCAGTCAACAATCTCCAAGAAAGATGGGCTCTATGAACACTATGGTCTACTGAGTGACATTACACACTAGGATGAACAAACACTTGAAACCAGGCATGGCAACATCGATTAACCTAACAAGCTTTGGAAGCAGAAGTGACAAATAACCACTTTACTTGCCCTTCCCACTTTTTCCTTCTAAAAAACAGAAAAAATGGGGAGGGGGAAAAACGCCCTAAGAGAATCAGAATGTAGAGAGAAATCTTTACTAAAAGAAAGAGAGTGTATATTGCGGATATTTGACTGTTAAGCAGCCAATTCACGCAATAACGGACAAAGGAAAAGAGTTGCAAGAAAAAGAAAGATCATCTAGGCAGGTCAGTTGAGGGAAGGTTGAGAAAAGAAACAACGGGACTAATCAAAGTTAGACTATTAGAAACAAAATAAAAACAAAAGTTAGACTATAAGAAACAAAGGACAGTGATTGGAGATCTAGGAACTAAAGATAACAAGAAAAAGAACAAAAGAGAAATTAAGAAATTTGGGAAAGCAATTTAGTTGAGATTCTACAGACTACGATATATACATGCGTCTGATGCTAAAGGAGGAAATTAGTTAAAAGTCAACAACTGGAGTGACACTAACCATCAAGGACTTGATATAGGAAAGTTGTTCCTCTGAGCCCAAGAGGTAAAGAAGGCAGTCATCTGTGCTATTTCATGCCATCAGAGAGCAGACAAACTCTGATTCTAGTGTACTTCGTTCCCTTCAGCTTCCTGAACAGCTTGAGTTAATCTTCCTTCCAGAATTGCAAAACCCATACATCACATTCTGTGCCTGTCTTGTAAAGCAAAACTTTCAACCGGCACCAACTCTCACAAAGCATCAATTCATAAAGCATAATCTGGAGATTGTCGACCTACCATTGCCATTACTTCTCACGCCAACGCACAAGGAAAGCTAAACAAACTCATACCGACCCATGCTACCAAACATCTTATTTAGTCTATATACAATCTAAAACTAACTCCAACCTGCATAGTTAACTTATTTACCGAAGCAGAAATGCCCCTTCACTCTTCTCAGGCATCAGTGTCGTCAAGATTGAGAATGCGACGCAAAGTCTTAGTCGCAGAGTCAGCACTACCAAAAAGTTCAGCTACAGAAGGGTTAAGCTCCCTGGTGGGAGATGCAGGCGCAGACTTGGCAGTTGGGTGAACATCAACAACAGGGTCAGCAGCAGGCAAATCAAGTGACACAGTCCTCTTCACACGAAGTGAGAATTTAGGTATTGGCAAAGAGCTAGGGGGTGGTGAATTGGAATAAGCCGGTCCAGCCCAAAGCTCAGAGTACAGAAAGCCTTCCCCAGAGAACTCCTCACCAAAAGACTTACCATTTCTAGGGGTTCTTTTGTTGCTGATAGGAATGGGAGAGCTTTTCCTGGTAGTTGAGTGTGTTCCATCATCAAAGGGAGACGGTGTATTTGGGGAAGATGATGAGGAGTAATAGGGTGGGGAAGATGCCCGTTTGGTTATAGGAGTAGAGCTATACTTAAACGGGTTTGGGTGTAATCCTGCTCCGGATTGAAAAGTCCGACAGTTAATCCCTCTGAAATTTCTAGATGGTGATGACCAAAATCGGGCCGGCCCTTGCGGCTTCACCCTGCTACAATACTGGTTTCTATGCTGCGCCACCACAACAAGAGTCTCCATACTTGATTTTGATAATCAAAACGCACTGATTCAACTCGGTGCTATGACAACCCAACCAAGAAAAAAAAACCAAGTTTCTTCTAAATCTCTAAATCATATTTACAGGCCACTGAGATATAATAAAGATGACAACTTTGAGGCTAAAAGCATAAACGACACCGTAATTTCTAGATCTTCGTCATCGTAGATCCAACAAGACGGTACTAAAATCAAAATGATTTAGTTTGTCTAAAATTATTGAATGAGAAACTCCGCAGATTCAAAGCACACTCATGGCAATAATAAAAACCCACAACTATATTTCCTCCAATCAGACAAGATCTTCGTAGATCACAACCAGCAATCATCAAACTGTAACCAAAAAAAAATAAAAGAAAGAAAAAATGAGAAACGGCAGCAAAAAAAAAAAAAGAAAATCCTCCATCTTAAGTTAAGAGCAAAAAGAAAAATTTAGCAATCATTTTTTCATTAGAAACTTATAAGCGGGAAGATTACCGTAAAAATGTTGGACTGCAGAAATGTTAAGAGTGAAGTGATATGATATTGTAAGATCTGACGAGAGAGTGAGAGTTTCTTCTTTTCCTTTCTTCTTCTTCTTCTGGTTAACGATGATTTCATGTAAATTGTTATACGGCGGTGTTCCTTTTTTTTTCCTTTTGGTTTTTCTAATTTTTTTCCTCTGGTTTCGAATCAAAACGCCATGAAAACGAGACGCTGAGCAAGGTAAGATAGAGCAGAATGCCAGAATCCCACGGATCTCAAATGACTTTGTCAGTTATATTTAAAAATCGTACATGTACTACGTGCTCCTCCGTTTACTGCGTTTTTTAGAAAAGTGGGCCTCGTTTTGACCAGATTTACGGTATTGACACACAGGCACAGGAAAAGAAAGTAAAATTATATGAATTGTTTTCATTTCTGTTTTACGCTCGGAATGCGGAACCACGTTTTATTATTTTCTATATATCAAATCAGACCTTTTATCAACGGTTTGGTTCACGAAATATAAAATTATTTTTAAAAAATATTTGATAAGAATTTATTTTTATTTGATAAATTTTTGAGAATATTAAATTTTTGTATTTGATTATATTGGTGAAAATATAAGATTTTTGTGTTTGATTAAAGAAAAATAAGATTACTTAATTATTTATTTTATTATAATACCTTTCGTATTATTAATTGATATAAAGTGAATAACACTTGATATAAATTATATTTAAATTATTTATTTATTTATTTATTTATTTATTTAAGATACTCATTTATTTATTTATTTAGTCTCTTTTTTATAAGTTTTTATTATGTAAATTATTTTGATTTAACAAATTATTACTATATTAAATTGATTTTGATCAATCAAAAATTATAGGGTTCATCTTATTATTGGTCTATTTGATTTTAAATTCATTTTTCTTTTCATCAAAATAAGAAAAAAACAATAGTTGTAATATTAGATAGGTTTATGGGTAAAATAGAAGTAAAATATAATTATTGGAAGGTAAAATAAGTAAAAAAATGGATTTCCAAAAAAAAACCTCAAGATGAGACGAGAATTATTTTCCCCCTATTTTCTCCCTCTTTTGCACTATTAATAAAAAAAAATTTCGATATAAAAAAATTTTACGAACCAAACACGATATGAAAAAATTTTTTTCCTAATAATCTAAAATTTTCCCCAACCAAACGGTACCTTATACTTTTTCTTTTTCTCGCTTTTGGAAAGTAAAGACAGTGGTAAATTATCACTCTTAACCATAAATTAAAGCCGACGTTTTTAGGTTACTCTCTTTTCTCAATGATTCCACCTAACTAGGGATGGCAATGGGTACCCTATAAACAGGTACCCGGTGCTACTCGACCCGTTTAAGTAGGATTAGGGTAGTGTATAATCGGGTTCGGGTAGTGAAATTACTACCCGTCACGGGTTAGGGTAGGGTTCGGGTAGTTACCTTAAAGTACCCGCTACCCGAACCCGATTATAAATTATAATTAATTAATACAATACTTATATTTTTTATATATCAATTATTTATTATTAATGTTTTATTTAATTAAATTAAATCATTATATATTATAATTATGATTTTTAACTTTAATTTATTTTTATGAGTTAAATTAAATTTATTAATATAATGTTTTAATTAAGTTATTCTAAAATTAATTTTAATTTTAAGTTTAAAAATCAAACTTTGACTTAATAAACGGGTAGTTAAACGGGTTCGGGTAGTTAAACGGGTATTTATATTTTATAGGGTTAGGGTTCGGGTAGCATAAATAAAAATAATCGGGTAGTTAATCGGGTTATGGTATTATTAAAATTAATCGAGTTCGGATTCGGGTATCCTAAATCTAGCGGGTACCCGACCCGTTTACATCCCTACACCTAACGCCAGGCAAATCACAAAAGTTCGTCAAACCCTTCCATTTCTTTCAATTAAGGTCAAAACTCTTCCCAATATCCCAATCCAACAAAAAAAATTGAATAAGATTAAAAAAAAAGATTGATAGTCAATATTTGTTAGATAGAATGAAAAAAAATTATTTTTTTTGTAAAATTTTAAGTTTGAACTTTATGAATAGAAAAAATAGTATTAAAAGAGCTTGCTCGTATTGGATACTACTGTAACTTGATTCCGAATTAATTAGGATCTAAAGTAACTTTCGAATATTTGAAAGTTTTGAAAAAAAAATGATTGATTCTCTTTTTTTTAACAAAAAGTATGGAGCTATTTAAAAAAAAAAATCAAAGTTCATGTTAGATTCAATAATTTGTGTATGTATTTTATGTTTATTTTTTATCAAATCGTATTTGTATCAAGTAAAACTTGATTATTATATATCAAAATTTATGTCAAGATATCAAATATAAACATTTTTTTAGCTTTTATCAAATTTTAATATAATTTTATCAAATTTTAATCTATATCATTTTCGGTTTTTAGTCGTTTTCTTATATATTATAATGTCGAATCTAAGATTATCATGTCTACTTAATATTATATTTGGATTGCATTTTTAAAAGAAAAGAAAAAAGTTTAAAAAGGAAGAAATGATATATTAGTTTCTTATTTGGATAGTTAAAACTAAAAAGTGAGAGACTTAAAAAAATGAGAAAAAATTGAAATAAATGAGTTATTAAAGTGTTTGTTTGATTAGGGTGTAGAAATGAAATGATACATTGTACTATTGGTTGAAGGCTTATTTTTATTTTATATAAAAAATTAATGTATATTTAACTATTAAACCTTTTAATTTTTTTTTTTGATAATGTGATTGGCTTTGAAATTAATTATCAAAATTTACTACAACTAATATTATTATTGACATTGTTTTCAAACAAAATACAATACTATTTAAAAAAAAACTATAATGCCGAATTAAAAATTCCATGTTTAGAAATTAAAAAAACGATATTAATTCCCATACATGGCATTGAATAAATGCCACGAATTTCTTTTTAAATTTTTTTTATTCAACCAACATTTTATTAATAGGGAAAAAAGTCTACTCTAGCAAATAGCAATAGCACACTAATTAAAAAGATTATTATTTAATATGTTGTTTATAGAACTTTTTAGATACGTCAACAAATAATTGAAAGAAATAAAAGTGAATTTTTTTAGGAACACGTTTTAAGTCCTGAAATCCTTATTGTTTGGTTGGTTTTACCGTTTATCACTCCTTACCTGAACATGATTAATTTCATACCGTAAAACTGATGAAGATACTTATGCTTACATCAAAAAATTTTTTTAGATCCTACAAATGAGATTAACAGGATAACATATATCTTGTTTTATTTTTATTTTTAATATAATCTAAAAATTGGTATCATCATGTTGGTCCCACTTATAAAATTTAAAATTTTTATTGACAATGTACTGAAAAATAATTCAATTAAAATTTAACAACAAAAAGAATGTGTGCTAGCGTAAAATTCTTACCATTACTCAAAGAGAAAAACTTTTTCCTTTGATTAAAAAGTTCATGAAAATTTTGCTTGTATATTTAGATCAAATGAGAACTTGATGACGGAATACAAGAAGGTTAGCTGAGAATTTTATGTAGAATTACAAGTATAGAGATGCTTTTGAATTTATAAAAAATATTACGCGATTTTGATTAAAAATTAAAAAAGAAAAATAAAGATGTAATAATCATTTTAAGCTTTTTAAAAATTTTAATTTTTTTCTTCTAATTCAATTTGAGGAAAATAAACAATAATGATTTTAAAGAAAGTAGCGCTAATTTTCTTTTAATTTAAGTGAAATCAAAACGAGGAACAATCTCTCTCCTCTTAATCCGACACATAATAAGTTTTGTTACCAAAATATGAAAATATTAGTGCACAGAGAAAAAATAATGAACTCAACAAAAATAATAAAGTGTTGAGTTTTTTTTTTATAATCGATGATGTGTCTGTATTCTGTTAAATCTTGTAATACACAAAAATTGTTGTGTCATAACACATGTCGACGCGCCACACATCAAAATCGATTAATTTTTTAATTAATATAAAATTTTTGTCAAAACTTTAATTCATATTATCGTTTTGTCTTATATCATAGTATTATTTCTAAAATTTTTCAATGCAATGCAATGAGGGCATTTTTTACATCGGTTAGGGGCACAAACGAACAAAACTATTGACAAACAGTTCATAAAAATGTTCAGTTTTTGTTTGTTTTTTTAACTAATGATTACAAACAGAGATATGATTCATTTGTTTATGTTTGCGAATAAATTTGTTTAATGTTTATTTAAAACTTATTCGGTTAATGAATCATTTAGTGTGTCTATTGTTCAATAATATTAAACTTTTAAATTACATATTTACTCATAAGTCATTTTAATATATAATTATTAAAATTATATATTTATATATGATTTTTTAATTTGGCATCATATATATTTGGGTAAATACAATTTGTCTATACAATATTTTTATTTAGTGTTCATGAACATGTTCGTTTAATATTCATGAACACGTGTTTGTGAACATATTTGTTTAAAATTCACAAACACGTATTTGTGAACATATTTATTAATGTCCATGAACAAGCATAATAAACACGAATCAAACACGAACAATTTTAAAAATAAACGAACAATCACAAACGTACTAACATTTATTCATGTTCGAATTGCTTAAACAATTTAAAAAATAAATGAATAAACACGAATATAATAACATTTATTCATTTTCGATTCGTTTACACTCCTAACACCGCTTGTATTTGCAAAAAATTGTTTGGGAAATATGGGGGATGGAGTGGCACAATGAAAGTTGCAATTAGAGGTTATCATAAGCGGGCTCGAGCCGGGCCTATTTCCCATAAAAATGGCTTAAAAGCAAGTCCAAGCTCAACCCGACTCAAAAATTTTAGCCTCACTTTTAGTTCAGGCCTATTTTTTATTTTATATCACAAGCCTGAGCTCAACTCAGCCTTTTTGAGTACTATTTTATTTGTTTTTTATTATTTTAATTTTTGTTTAATTATTTTTTAATCTTTTAGTCCTTTGGAAGTTTAATTTGATTTGTTAAAATTTGGATGTCAACTTTCATATTAAATATATAATCATATTTATTAATCAATAATGTTTTATGTACATATAATTGTAATATATTTAGTAAATATATTTTTTTAAAAATTAATTTTATTTATATTTTTGGCTGGGCTTAGGCTGTGAAGAGTCAAGCCCGAGCTTGGCCCGTTTTTTAAACGGCTTTAAAATTTTTGCCCAAACTCATTAATTGCATCTTATATTTTTGTCCTAACCCGATCAAATTTTAAGTGAACTTTCGAGCTTGGACAGATAGTCCCACCCTTAAGTAGGTTTAGTTGCAATCATGTCATACCTTTAATGGCTCACTAGGCCTGCTTTTGCCTCATCTTTTCTCACTTTATTTTGGTGTTTTTATTTTTTATTTAATTTTGAAGTTTATAAATTACTAATATATAAAATTATAAATTATTTTATATTTATGATATATAATTATTAAATTTTTATTATTTAAAATTTTAAATATATTATTTTAATATAAAAATAAATTTGTCATTATTTATTAAATAAAAAATTTAAATATACATAACAATAATTTTTAATATTTAATACTAAAAGCATTATTTGATATGAAACTAATTTTAATAATACTTATTTATCAATACAAGTTTTTTATATAAAAATAGTTTTAATTTAATTTTATTTATATAAATTTTAATTTAATATTTTTAATAATTATTTTTCTCAAAATATTTCATTACATTTGAGATTATTATAATTTTACTTTATACAACTGTTACATATGCATCAAATACACATATATATTTTTTTAATTTTAATCTCATTGATACAATAATCAATCTCATCATTATAATAATTAATCTTGTTTTAAGTGTCACAATTTATCCAAAAAGATTTGAGAAAATTCTAAAAACATCCAATGAACTAAGAATTTCTTTCATTTGGTTCAAACAAGAAATTTAATCACTACAAATGAAATGAAAACTTTTAAAATTGAACCAAGAATCTCTTAAAACAAACGTACATGAGTGTTATATCATAATATACATATAATTATCATAAAATGAGCATATTTTTTAGCATATAGGTGTTCTAATACCTTTTATAAGCATTCTGATACCTTATTAATTCTCTTTCAAAATGATAACTATAAATATGTATATTACTAACTAAATTGATTATATCTTGAGTTAGAAAATTTAAAATCATAATCCATTTGAAGTTTATGAAACTAAACTAAATTATTTTTTCATATCTATAAAGATCAATTAGTGAATCTTTTGTATAAAAGATGAAATAAAATTTTAAATCTACCATTTATGCAAGTGCTATACAACCTACATAGTTAATAATAAAAATTCATCATGTTATAAACAACTTGGATTTTAATTTCGTTTAATATATTGGAAAGTAGGCTCAAAAATCTTTTCAACCATATATAATATGAATATTGAAACATTATAGATGAATACAGGAAAAAAAAATGAACCACTTGTGCTGATGCTAGACACCTTGCATATTTTGTAGTAAAAATTCAATATTTTTTATAGAAAAATTGGATTTTAATTTTGTTTGGTCCATTATAAAGTAGACTAAATAATCTTTCCAACCATATATAATTTGAATATTTAAACTTTATATATCAATATAGAAAAAATAAAACAAATTCATTGTTAGAGCTCAATATGTATATTCAAATAGTCGCGTTTCTTTATTTTTTTTTGTATTTATTCATAAAGTTCAAATATTCAAATTATATATGGTTGAAGGTTGAAGATATTTTTCAGTCTCCTTTTTAATGGATCAAATAAAATTAAAATTCGAGTTTTCCATAAAAAGATATTGAAATTTTATTATAAATTATGCAGGCTGTCTAACACTTGTATAAGCGGTAGATTTGAAATTTTATTGCATTTTTTTTACATTGATTCACATATTGGTCTTTATATGTGTGAAAAGATAATTAAGTTTAATTTTAAAATCTTCAAAATGGATTATGATTTGAGTTTTCTAGCTCAATATATAGTCAATTTAGTAAGTAGTCTATATATTTATTGTAAAGATAAATTATAATAAGGCATCAGAATACTTAAAAAAAATATCAAAATGTCTATATGCTAAAAGATATGTACAGTTTATGAGAACTACATGTACATCATGATATAAACTCCATTACAATTGTTCAAAAAAAGAAATTAGTTTTAGGTATTCGAATACTTATAATAAGATACTCAAATATCTCTCTTTTAGAAGAAATGTACGTATATTTATATTATGATATACATATAGTTTATCATTAATATATATTTTAAAGAACTTTGCACCTATAGGTATTCGAATGGAGAATTCTACACTAAGGTCACAATTTTTGACTTTACTGTAAAATCACGTAAACAAGGCATGATTAAGCGTAAATATAAAGTTATTAGACGTAAAATATGTTAGAAGTATTGTAAATATATGATAATCAACGAATATTAGTGTCAATAGACTTAAACACATGATAATTTTGTATAAGATATATATATGTTAATTATCATGTGTTCATGATACTTCAACATATTTTACATCTAATAACTTTAAATTTTCTCTTAATCATGTATTGCTTACATTGATTTAACGATAAGATCAAAATTTGTGACTTTATTATAAAAATTCTTTGTAATTGAATACCTTATTTTAGATATTCAAATTTTTAATCTAAGTTTTAAAAATGAAAAGACATGATTTCTTTCTCAGTATTTTATTAAAGGAATAATAGTAATTTTCATTTTCTTCGTAATAATTTTAAAAACTCCAATTTTTTTAGTAAATAAAAATGTCGTTTACTCTTTTAAATAAATATCACTGTTTTAACCCAAGAGTTGTGACTCAATTGGCAACGCAAGCTTAATTTGTGGGAAGAGTTCTCGGATTCGACTTTTACTAAATACATCTTTAGGAAAGGATAAAGAGTCTTAACTGTGACTAAAATTCAAATAAGATTAATCTCACACAATTAAAACGAATAAAAATACTTATAATTTATACCAAAAAAAAAATATCACTGTTTTAATAGTCTTCCTTGAAATTTTTCCAATAGATTTACGTCTAATCGAGGGCATAACAGTATGCTAATAAAGAGCCGATTCCTATGTGGGGCCCATAAAAGTCTAAAAGTTGAAGAAACGAAGTCGGTCCTTCCTTCAGGATCAGGACAAAAGATAGAGATAAAAAGGCTGGCGCAGTGGGCAAAAAAGCCTAAAGGGCGCGATTCTGGATAACTAGTATTCACCAACCCCTAACACGTGCCGCTTGCTGGGACTCCATCTTTCCCACTCTTTTACTCTAAACCGTCGGATAGAAAACGTACTGATTATCGAAAGTTTTAAAGAGAAAACAGCAGTAGAGTATCATCATGTGGTTCCTTGCTTTGGGGCTCGAAAAACGGCACAGCTGGCAGAGAAAAACGTTTTGTTCAGCCTAGAGTTCCCACGCCGAAAGCATACCGAACTGCCCACTTTTATAGATTGCCCCACCTACACTTATCATCTTTTTTTCCTTTCTAGAACGTTTAAATATTAGCCAATAATTCAACATTACTGTTCCTGGGCCCTGGCTTCCGGCTTAAACGAATTATATAATGCAAATCTTTATGTTTTTGATTTTTTTTTAAATTTCAAATTTCAATCAAATTATTACCATAATTTATTTTTTATTAATTTTATTAACATAAACACGTTGATTTTGTAAACATGATTTTTTTTAAGGTGATAATAAAATTTAGATTAAATTTTTTTTTTGTCATTTCTAAACACACATTTTTCGTCAGCCACCCCCCGCAATCTCTTTTTCAGTGATTGTAAGAAGGTAATAATACTCTTTTAATTTGGTTTTTAAGTTAAAATCTTCATTTCTTTACTCAATTCTTAATAATGGAATCCACTAACTCATTCACAAGTTCTTTTATGTGGTAGGTTAAAATATTAAACAAA
This sequence comes from Heritiera fomes, assembly GCA_032173925.1. Taxonomy (NCBI): domain Eukaryota; kingdom Viridiplantae; phylum Streptophyta; class Magnoliopsida; order Malvales; family Malvaceae; genus Heritiera; species Heritiera fomes. Next base: position 23,306,457 of record JAPDPM010000013.1, on the reverse strand, counting down.
TCCTCTGAATATTTTAAATTTTTCAAAAGAAATTTCTTTATCCTTTTTTTAAAACCGGTGAAAGAGTATGTGAGACCATCTTGAACTCAATTGAGTTTGACTGCTCCACCTTTCTCTAATTCTTATATGGGTATTGTTTTTTTAGACTTATATAATCTTTTCATTTGTTAATTATTTAATTTCCCTTGAATCTAAAAAAAATTTAATTGGAAAATTTAGTTGCCTTACCTATATGTATTCTTATAATTTGCTTGGCAAAATAATAGCTTTCTTCTATAACTCAATATTAGTTCTTTTATATATATATATATATATATATATATATATATATATATATATATATATATATATATATATATATATACACACACACACACACACACACATATATATATGAGTATGGATCCACTTACGCATGTGTAAAACAAATTTGTTTTACACAGTTTTATATCTTCATATAAGATTAATATTTTTGTAAACCAACCGTTGGATTTAACAACCTACTCATATTTATTATGTACGTAAATTTTTGAATCAATCTGCTATTTCTATCATTTTAATCGAGAGTAGTATTTTTTTCAATATATTTCAACGGTTTAAATTTTATTTTATAAAATAAATAGTTAGACGTATTCGATTAATTTGAAATTTGACATGCATGATCTATGTGAATAGAACATAAAATTTAACGGTCGGATTAAAAAATTATAAATCATATAAAAAATATGAAAGTGTGTAAAACTAAATTTGTTTTACACATGTGTAATTGGATCCCTCATATATATATATATATATATATATATATATATATATATCCACACACACACACACACACACTAGATATATACCCGCGCGATATGGCTGGTGTATTTTTATTTTGCAATTTTTAAAGTTAGTAAAACTGATTATTAGATAAGAGTTGTTGATCATAAGAAATATTTAATTCCTTTATATTGTTTAGTACAAAAGAGAAACATGTTTACTAAGGAAACAGTTTATGTATCAAACAAAATGTTTAAAAATATTTTTTTGAGAAATTTGGATCACCTTGTATTAAAAAAAAATACACTACTTAAGTTAAATAATATGACAAATAGATAATTTGTGCTAAAAACAAACAAATTAAGATAATGATGCAACAACAATAAAAAGTAATAGCACCAATATAAATATATATATATATATATATATATATATATATATATATATATATATATATACGGCACAGTGGTTCAAATAATTTAACAAAGAGATAAGAAAAATTAGCTAAAAATGCTTTGTTCATATTATTAATCAAGTGTAAGGTTTTATATCCATCTGTGAGCATGTTTATTTTAAGAATAATTAATTGAACTATTTATATTTACTCAAAAGTACAACATGTAAAGTAAAAGTATTTTTTTGGAAAAGTTAGAGGTAAAAAAACCATTTCATATAATAATTTTTATTCGAAAGCAAAATATATGTGTAACATCTCAATTCCACTATATAACATGTTACTTACTTATAATTTACACTTATTATCGGTTGGGCTGTCTGTGATGCTTAACAACTCTCAATACTTTAATAAGATTTTGTTCTCTTATTCCTCGTAAACCATGAAAGGTTATGAATTATTAATTCGTTCACTTACAATTGTTTATACATTCCCTCTTATTTAAAGTAGTACTATACCTTCTAACTGAATATATAAAAGAATACAACATACCTTCAATATCAAATCTTGGGAAGGTAATTCTCCTTGTCTTAACTCAACAATCTGTGGAGTGGAAAAATAAGGAGTGAGAGACAACGTGCTCAGTAAGGAAGGTGTATGCTGCTTTACAAATATAAAAACTATATTCTCAAAACCACTTAATTATCCTAACGATCAAACTCATTAGGAAACAATGAATATATTTAACATTAAATAGGATTTAATAGATCCTTTCAGAAATTATTTAATTGAGACTAGGCAACAATTTAAATCATGCAAGGAACACAAGTCATCCGCTTTTGGGGTGCACCCGTAGGCCATCGCCCCTCACGGCTATTTCAACTAGATGTATGGCCATAATCTATAGATGGTCCTCGGGTCCACTTGCCAAGTGACCTCGAGACCGCTGAAGACTTGGCGGGTCCATCAGCCCTGTGACGCCATGGGATGCACTCGTTGGTCTATTTGACCCGAGCCATCGCCCTCGATGGGTCACGCAAAGTACATGAATAATAATGCATGAACTCATGGCCTAATGTCTCAAAATCAAGTTTTATCTCATGTTATCATTTCCACAAAATGATTTGATTTCCAAAAGGTCTTATAAAACAATAAAACAGCCCGTAACCTCAACGTTTTCCGTGTGAGAAGGTACGGGTTAGACTGGCTCGCCCATGGCTAGTTCGCCCATGGTAAGCTCGCCATTGGTCAACTCACCCATTGGTCAACTCGCCCAATGGTCAACTCGCCCCAAAAAGGTTTCATATTTCTATTTTCAAAATATTAAAACGTCTTATTTTTCGTACAAGAAATTTCATTTTAAAACTGTTCGTCAGAGTCAGCTCGCCCTTCACGGCTCGCCCCTGACTAACTCGACAAGACGGTGAACTAGTGTTTGCCCGCCACTTAGCTTTTTTTTTTTAAACAGAAGTATGGCTCGTTGATGATGGTTCGCCCGCCTTATATTTAAAACAAGGGTCGCCCGCCCAAACACATTAAAAAGGGTTTGCCCAACTTTGGCTTACCCGGATTTCTCTTTTAAAACAAAGGTACTCACCCAAGCTCTTATAAAAAGTTCTTCACTTAAAACTTTATAACAGGTTTGGCTCGCTCGCCCTAACCTGTCGCCCAACAAACAACATATGGCGGCTTGTAGCTCGCCCAAAGTCAAAGCACTTAAACAACCAATGCATGTCAGAAAACAATACAATTTTTATTATTTTCTTAACATTTTTACTCCACAGGACATGCATTCAATTCACATACTACTTCCTTACCTGGTCTCTTCAAAGCTTAGCTTCCCGCTCGCCTTATCAACTTTTACTTCTCAGCTGCAAGGTAAATAGTAATACCATTAATATTTCCTTTCGAGTTATTTCCTAAAGTGATCACTAGTTTTCCTTTCAACTATTTGAACTGAAGCTCGCCATTCGCCCAACATGGCTTGCCATCCATTAGCGGCTTATTCATGGAAGTTCGCCCAACTTGGGAGCTCAACTCGCCATGCTTATCAATTCAATTCGCCATTCGTGGCTTTTCATTCATAAATGGGCTCGCCCATGATTTGAATAATGCTTGACGACCTCTTTATCTCCTACTTGCCTCATTGGCAATCATCAACATTTCACTTGGGTGATCCCTGTGGTCACCCTTCTCGCCGTTTGGCGAACATAGGTCCTCGCCCATCTACCTATCATTCTGATTATCCTATAACTATTGGCGAACATGTTCTCGCCTAGTCATGTATTGCATTGTACTCGCCTTACCCTTTGGGCGAATACTCCTTGCTCGCCTATTGTTTTTCTTAATCATTTCCATCTAATTTCTTATATATTCTTGCAAGAGTTTAACCAAAACTAAGCTATATCTATGTTTATTACGTTATAAACATAGAAATATACCATCATTTATCAAGATAACCATAGTAATATGGAAGCTCACCTCAACTGAGTTGCACTTCCTGGAGCAGAGTGCTTTTCTGCCTCACTTAGCTTTGGTTTGCTTGTTCCTTAGCTCTTCAACGGTGAGGAAAAGGTTTAACTGACATAAAGATGAAACTCCATGGTTATGAAAGGAACGGAAGAAACGAAGTAAAATTTATAGCAAACAGAATGGGCGAGTAACAATGGTATGGCTTTTCCTTAGGTATTCTTCTTATATAGCCCCTCAAATTCACTTAGAACTTGCCACCTATTCTTATCCTGTTTTCTGTCATCATTGCACGTCTTTCATGCAATTAAAACCCAGAGAAATTGGTGATAAAAGGAACGGTGGTAAGGCCTCCCGTTGCAGTCCGTTTCTTCCTTTTAGACTAATTTTCTCTTCTCCTCGCCAACTTCTCTTCCAGCCAACGTTGATTGGCTATCTCCTCATCCTTCCCAGTCCACGCCACTGTCAGCCAATGTTTATTGGCTTTCCTTTCATTCTTTTCTCCATTTGTCTGACAGCCATTACTCTTCATTAATTGCTTTCATACCTTAAATAAATAATTAAATCCCACCTATTCTTTATACACCATATGTACATTATAACATAAAATGAAAAGTGGAAATTCACATTCAATGGTTCCTTAATTTCATTAAAAGAATTAGTTTCCACTATCAATCATGTACAAATAGGGTATATAGTATAATAAAATTCGAGTCTTACATTTCTCCCCACCTTAAGAAATTTGGTCCTCCAAATTTAATTCGAACCTAATATTGAAAAAGCTCCGGATACTTCTCACGCATAAGGCTCTCTAACTCCCAAGTAGCCTCCTCCTCGTTATGATACTACCAGAGCACTTTAACCAAAGGGATCGTCTTAGTTCGCAACACCTTATCTTTCCTGTCTAAGATCCGTATCGGTTTCTCAACGTAACTCATATCCTCTCTGATCTCCAGTGGCTCATGTCGAATCACGTGAGATGGATCTGGATGGTACTTTCTCAACATTGAGACATGGAACACATTATGCACTCCTGACAACTCTGGTGGTAGTGCTAACCGATATGCCACGTCTCCTACGCGATCTAAAATCTCATAAGGCCCAATGTATCGAGGACTCAACTTTCCTCTCTTCCCGAATCTCATTATACCCTTGGACGGTGAAACTTTTAAAAACACATAATCACCCGCTACAAACTCCAATGGTCGGCGTCTAGTATCTGCATAACTCTTCTGCCGACTCTGAGCCGTTCTGAGACTCTCACAAATCATCCGTACATCACGAGAAGCCTGCTCGACCAAATCAGGAGCTAACAGTTTATGGTCTCCCACTTCTTCCCATGCTATCGGGGATCTGCATCGTCTGCCATACAAGGCCTCATACGGTGCCATGCCGATACTCGTATGAAAACTATTATTATAAGCAAACTCTGCCAGGGGTAAGTGATCGTCCCATGAGCCTTTAAAATCCAATGCACACGCTCTCAACATATCCTCGAGCGTCTGTATAGTACGCTCGGACTGTCCATCAGTCTGTGGATGAAAAGCGGTGCTAAAACTCAACTGGGATCCCATAGCCTCCTGAAATCTCTCCCAAAAATGAGAGGTGAAGCGAGAGTCCCTATTAGAGGTAATACTCACTGGAACACCATGTAACTTCACTATCTCCTTGACATACAACTCGGCTAAGGCATTAACTGAATCTGTAGATCTCATGGCTAAGAAATGAGCAGACTTAGTCAATCTGTCGACTATCACCCAAATAGCATCATACCCCTTCCGGGTCCGTGGTAATCCCATAATAAAATCCATAGTAACATGCTCCCATTTCCACATAGGAATCGATAATGGTCGAAGCATACCCGCCGGCTTCTGATGCTCAATCTTAATCTGCTGGCATGTTAGACATCTAGCAATAAATTCAACGATGTCTTTCTTCATCTTAGGCCACCAATACACTCTCCGGAGATTTTGGTACATCTTAGTACTGCCCGGATGTAACGTGTATCTAGAGGCATGAGCCTCTGATAAAATCAAGTCTCTAAGCTGTCGATCACCGGGAACACATATCCGACCTCTAAACCTCAGTATTCCATCAGTGCCAATCTCAAAGTCTAACATAACTCCCATCTGAATCTGACTGGTAATCCCAATACAGTAATCATCCCTCCTTTGATCTTCCCTGATTCGGTCCATCAAATCCGGCTCTATAAGAAAACTAGCCATAAACCCATACTGGTCAGAGGAAACAACTGTCAGACTGAGGTTAGAGAATTGCTCTATCAACTCATGCTCCCTGATCATCATGTACGATACCATGCCAACATGTTTACGGCTCAGTGCATCAGCTACTACATTAGCTTTACCTGGGTGATACAAAATCTCACAATCATAATCCTTTAGTAGTTCCATCCACCGTCGCTGTCTCAAATTTAACTTTCGCTGGGAGAATATATATTTCAGACTCTTATGATCTGTATATATCTGAAATTTCTCCCCGTACAAGTAATGTCGCCATATCTTCAGTGCAAACACTACCGCGGCGAGCTCCAAGTCATGTGTCGGGTAATTCCTCTGATGATCCTTCAACTGTCGAGAACCATAGGCTATAACCCGACCATGCTGCATAAGCACACACCCTAAACCTTGAGCGGATGCATCGGTATACACCATAAATCCACCTGATCCGCTAGGAAGGGCTAATACGGGGGCACTGGTCAATCTCTTCTTAAGCTCACCAAAACTATGCTCACACGCATCATTCCACTCAAACTTTACGTCCTTGCGGGTGAGTCGTGTTAATGGAGCAGCAAGTCTAGAAAATCCCTCCACAAATCTGCGATAGTACCCGGCAAGACCTAAGAAACTTCGTATCTCGGTAACCGTGTTAGGCCTCTCCCACTGAACAATGGCCTCTATCTTGGACGGATCAACTGATACCCCGTTCCTCGACACTACATGCCCGAGAAATATTATATGGTCAAGCCAGAACTCGCATTTACTAAGCTTAGCATACAATTTTCGCTCTCTAAGGGTCTTTAGAACAATCTGCAAATGCTGCTCGTGCTCCTCTGGAGTCTTAGAATAAATCAGAATGTCATCTATAAATACTATGACAAACTTATTCGAAAATGGATGAAATACCTCATTCATCAAACTCATAAAAGCTGCAGGGGCATTTGTCAACCCAAAAGGCATCACTAGGAACTCATAGTGGCCATAGCGAGTCCGAAATGCTGTCTTATGCACATCCGACTCCTTAATCTTCAACTGTTGATAGCCTGATCGTAGGTCTATCTTGGAAAACACATGGGCACCCCTGAGCTGATCAAATAGATCATCAATCCGAGGTAGTGGATACTTATTCTTAACGGTAGCCCGAATCAACATCCGATAATCTATACACAACCGGAGACTACCATCCTTCTTTCGAACAAATAGCACTGGGGCTCCCCACGGTGACACACTGGGACGTATAAATCCCTTATCCAATAACTCTTGGAGCTGCTTCTTGAGCTCATCTAACTCTATCAGTGCCATCCTATATGGGGGTCTAGAAATTGGCTCAGTACCGGGTATTAACTCGATCATAAACTCCGTTTCTCGATCCGGTGGTAACCCTAGTAAATCCTCTGAAAATACATCTGAGAAGTCCTTAACCACAGGAATCTCTTGGATCTTTGAATGCTTCTTTTCTACATCCTCTACACAAGCAATAAATCCTTCATACACATTCATACACAACCATAATTTCAATACACATAACATTTCATAAATATACATACTTTTTATTAATTTACAATAACTTTACAATGTACTTTTCGGGATGAGAGAAGGTAATAAACTTAGTATTACAATCCAAACTAACATGGTTTGCAGCTAACCAATCCATACCTAAAATGATATCAAAATCATATATATCCAACAAAATTAGGTTAGCTGTCACAACCTTCTCTCTTATAGTCAATTTACAATTCCTATATATAATATCCGTCCTCTGAAAATCATTAAAAGGAGTTTTCACTTGCAAAACATACTCTAACAACTCCGGGTCTACTGGGGTCCTGTTGGCATATGCAGGCGATAAGAATGAATGGGTAGAACCCGGATAAATTAAGGCAATTACGGGGATATCAAAAAGATAAATCTTACCTTTAATCACATCGATAGAGGCGTCGGCAGTCTCCTGATCTAACGCGTACACCCGACCCTGAGTCACAACCTTCTTGCCCTTCTCTGCGGCTGTTGCCCGCCTAGGCTGTGAGGGTGTCGCTTTCTCTGGCTCACTCTGAGCTACCGGGGCCACTATCTGAGGTAATGCAGGAGGTCTAGTAGAAGCAGTTGACTCTCTGAGCATCGGGCAATTCTTGATAAAGTGCCCCGTCTGTCCACATCTAAAACATACCCCAGACATTAAAGGACAAGGGCGCGATCCATGCGACCTTCCACAATGTCTACATAAGGGCGCAACACTTCTCTGAGTAGTGGTGGGGCCACTAGCAGGAGTAGAAACTGCTGGTCTATCAAATCTGCCCTCTGAAATCTGTATGCTCATAGATCTAGTCTTCTTAGACTGCTCTCTACTCGGTCTGTCCTCCATGAACCTCTTAGTCTTTCCCTTTGCTTTGCCTTTACCCTTACTACTGAAATCGAGCTGGAACTGCTCATAATCTCTCTCACATAGCTGAGCCCGTTGAACTATCTCATCATAAGTCTGCATAACAAATGGGGCTAGCTTTATTCTGATGGATGGCCTCAAACCAGCTCTAAACCTCGAAATCTTATATCGAGTATTCGCACTAGTCTGTGGATCAAAACGGCTCAATGTAGTAAATTTGGCCTCATACTCATCCACTGACATACTACCCTGAACTAAACCCATGAATTCCTGCTGTAATTTTTCCTGAGCAATGTCAGGAATATACTGCCTCCTAAAAGCTTCCACAAACATATCCCAGCACAGATCCTGATGCTGAGCAAATAATATAGTCTGAGTGGCCTTCCATCAATGTCTCGCATCATCTGCCAACTGGAACACTGCTAGGCCTACCTTTTCTGTCTCTGAGCATCTCATAATCTGAAGTAATCTATCGATCTCAATCACCCACTGCTCTGCCACCAATGGATCCCTAGTTCCTTTAAACTTAGGTGGATCCAACTTCTTGAATGATTTCACCAATGCCACATTAGAATAAGACTCCGCATTTCGAGGCGGCTGAATCAATGGCTGTGGTGGAACTACTGGTGGCTAAGGTGCCGGTGGTGGAATAGGCTCAGGCTCAGGCTCAGGCACAACTGGTGCTGGCTGTGGCGGTACTGGCGCATCTACTGGGGCTGCAGGAGCTGTGGCTCTCTCCCTCTCTGCCTTATCTGCGGCTCTATCCGCCTGATACATGGCCATAAAATCTGCTATTAACCTCTCCACTTGAGTTACACGATTATCAATGCTCTCCAACTGTATAGGACGTGGAGGTCTTAGGGCAGGTTCCAGTGTCTGTGGTTTCGGAGTTTGTGCCGCCCTACCTCGGCCTATACCTCTCACTGAGCGCATCCTCCTCCTTCTATTCATATATGTACCACAGAAATCATTTATCACTTATCATTAATACATCAATTATATATTCAGATTGTACAGTACTACTGGGAATGTATACTATTTACTTTAAACATCACTAAACATCCGACCAACACTACTCTGATACCATTAAATCTGTAACATCTCAATTCCACTATATAACATGTTACTTACTTATAATTTACACTTATTACCGGTTGGGCTGTCTGTGATGCTTAACAACTCTCAATACTTTAATAAGATTTTGTTCTCTTATTCCTCGTAAACCATGAAAGGTTATGAATTATTAATTCGTTCACTTACAATTTTTTATACATTCCCTCTTATTTAAAGTAGTACTATACCTTCTAACTGAATATATAAAAGAATACAACATACCTTCAATATCAAATCTTGGGAAGGTAATTCTCCTTGTCCTAACTCAACAATCTGTGGAGTGGAAAAATAAGGAGTGAGCGACAACGTGCTCAGTAAGGAAGGTGTATGCTGCTTTACAAATATAAAAACTATATTCTCAAAACCACTTAATTATCCTAACGATCAAACTCATTAGGAAACAATGAATATATTTAACATTAAACAGGATTTAACAGATCCTTTCAGAAATTATTTAATTGAGACTAGGTAACAATTTAAATCATGCAAGGAACACAAGTCATCCGCTTTTGGGGTGCACCCGTAGGCCATCACCCCTCACGGCTATTTCAACTAGATGTATGGCCACAATCTATAGATGGTCCTCAGGTCCACTTGCCAAGTGACCTCGAGACCGCTGAAGACTTGGCGGGTCCATCAGCCCTGTGACGCCATGGGGTGCACTCATTAGTCTATTTGACCCGAGCCATCGCCCTCGATGGGTCACGCAAAGTACATGAATAATAATGCATGAACTCATGACCTAATGTCTCAAAATCAAGTTTTATCTCATGTTATCATTTCCACAAAATGATTTGATTTCCAAAAGGTCTTATAAAACAATAAAACAGCTCGTAACCTCAACATTTTCCATGTGAGAAGGTATGGGTTAGACTGGCTCGCCCATGGCTAGTTCGCCTATGGTAAGCTCGCTAATACTCAACTCGCCCATTGGTCAACTCGCCCAATGGTCAACTCGCCCCAAAAAGGTTTCATATTTCTATTTTCAAAATATTAAAACGTCTTATTTTTCGTACAAGAAATTTCATTTTAAAACTGATCGTCAGAGTCAGCTCGCCCTTCACGGCTCGCCCTTGACTAACTTGACAAGACGGTGAACTAGTGTTCGCCCGCCACTTAGCTTTTTTTTTTTAAACAGAAGTATGGCTCGTTGATAACGGTTCGCCCGCCTTATATTTAAAACAAGGGTCGCCCGCCCAAACACATTAAAAAGGGTTTGCTCAACTTTGGCTTACCCGGATTTCTCTGTTAAAACAAAGGTACTCGCCCAAGCTCTTATAAAAAGTTCTTCACTTAAAACTTTATAACAGGTTTGGCTCGCTCGCCCGCCCTAACCTGTTCGCCCAACAAACAACATATGGCGGCTTGTAACTCGCCCAAAGTCAAAGCACTTAAACAACCAATGCATGTCAGAAAACAATACAATTTCTATTATTTTTTTAACATTTTTACTCCACAGGACATGCATTCAATTCACATACTACTTCCTTACCTGGTCTCTTCAAAGCTTAGCTTCCCGCTCGCCTTATCAACTCTTACTTCTCAGCTGCAAGGTAAATAGTAATACCATTAATATTTCCTTTCGAGTTATTTCCTAAAGTGATCACTAGTTTTCCTTTCAACTATTTGAACTGAAGCTCGCCATTCGCCCAACATGGCTCGCCATCCATTAGCGGCTTATTCATGGAAGTTCGCCCAACTTGGGAGCTCAACTCGCCATGCTTATCAATTCAATTCGCCATTCGTGGCTTTTCATTCATAAATGGGCTCGCCCATGATTTGAATAATGCTTGACGACCTCTTTATCTCCTACTTGCCTCATTGGCAATCATCAACATTTCACTTGGGTGATCCCTGTGGTCACCCTTCTCGCCGTTTGGCGAACATAGGTCCTCGCCCATCTACCTATCATTCTGATTATCCCATAACTATTGACGAACATGTTCTCGCCTAGTCATGTATTGCACTGTACTCGCCTCACCCTTTGGGCGAATACTCCTTGCTCGCCTATTGTTTTTCTTAATCATTTCCATCTAATTTCTTATATATTCTTGCAAGAGTTTAACCAAAACTAAGCTATATCTATTTTTATTACGTTATAAACATAGAAATATACCATCATTTATCAAGATAACCATAGTAATATGGAAGCTCACCTCAACTGAGTTGCACTTCCTGGAGCAGAGTGCTTTTCTGCCTCACTTAGCTTTGGTTTGCTTGTTCCTTAGCTCTTCAACGGTGAGGAAAAGGTCTAACTGACAGAAAGATGAAACTCCATGGTTATGAAAGGAACGGAAGAAACGAAGTAAAATTTATAGCAAACAGAATGGGCGAGTAACAATGGTATGGCTTTTCCTCAGGTATTCTTCTTATATAGCCCCTCAAATCCACTTAGAACTTGCCACCTATTCTTATCCTGTTTTCTGTCATCATTGCACGTCTTTCATGCAATTAAAACCCAGAGAAATTGGTGACAAAAGGAACGGTGGTAAGGCCTCTCGTTGCAGTCCGTTTCTTCCTTTTTGACTAATTTTCTCTTCTCCTCGCCAACTTCTCTTCCAGCCAACGTTGATTGGCTATCTCCTCATCCTTCCCAGTCCACGCCACTGTCAGCCAATGTTTATTGGCTTTCCTTTCATTCTTTTCTCCATTTGTCTGACAGTCATTACTCTTCATTAATTGCTTTCATACCTTAAATAAATAATTAAATCCCATCTATTCTTTATACACCATGTGTACATTATAACATAAAATGAAAAGTGGAAATTCACATTCAATGGTTCCTTAATTTCACTAAAAGAATTAGTTTCCACTATCAATCATGTACAAATAGGGTATATAGTATAATAAAATTCGAGTCTTACAATATGCGAGTAGAAAAAAGCAAATAGATAAAAATATAAAGCAATGCTACAAAATAATAATAGAATACTGGATTAAAAAGAGTTAAAGAGCCATATAAAAAGCATGTTGAGGACTTAACTAAAAAAAGTTGTTGAGAAAAAAATAAAAGGATTTAACTAAAAAAAATTTCTTGAGAAAAACAAAATAAAAGGACTTAAGTAAAAAAAAGTTATTGAGGGAAAAAAATAAAAGGACATGAATCTAGCTTAGAGAGAGGAGGAGACAAAAATAGTATATAGTACTGGACGCAAACCCACGCGATGCTGCGGGTCTGTTTTTATTTTGCAATTCTTAAAATTAGTAAAATTGATTATTAGATAAAAGTTGTTGTTCATAAAAATATTTATTTCCTTCATATTGTTTAGTACAAAAGGAAAACATGTTTACTAAGGATAGAGTTTATATATCAAACACAATGTCCAAAAATAATTTTTTGAGAAATTTGGATTAGCTTGGATTAAAAAATACACAATACTTAAGTTAAATAGTATGACAAACAGATAATATTTCTAGAAACAAACAAATTAATATAATGATGCAACAACAATAAAAAGTAAAAGCACCAAAATATATATACGGCATAGTGGTTAAAACAATTTAACAAAGAAGTAAGAAAAATTATCTAAGAATGCTTTGTTCATATTATTAATCAAGTGTAAGGTTTTAAACCCATATGTAAACATTTTTATTTTAAGAATAACTAATTGAACTATTTATATTTACTCCAAAGTACAATATGCAAAGTAAAATTATTTTTTTGAAAAAGTTAAGAGGTAAAAAAACCATTTCATATAATAATTTTCATTCGAAAGCAAAATATATGCAAGTAGAAGAAGCAAATAGATAAAAATATAAAGCAATACTATAAAAAATTAATATAAGACTGGATTAAAAAGAGTTAAAAAGTCATGTAAAAAACATGTTAAAGATTTAACTAAAAAAATTATTGAGAAAAAAAATAAAAGGACCTAAGTAAAAAAAATAAAGTTGTTGAGGGAAAAAAATGGACATGTGTCAAATAATGGGAGAGGTAGAGACAAAAATATATGATAGTATATATAGATAGATAGATAGATATATAGCAGTAGCTAAAACTATTAACCATAAAGGGGGTAAGTTTAACTAAGGGTTGGGGTGAGAAAAGCTAGAAACTAGCATGTGGAAATTATTGGAATCTTGATTGATGGAATTGCTTGGCACTATGAGAGACAAGATTTCTTTATTAGAGAGCTATGGTGATCCCGTTAAGAGCTTGGCCCGTTAGGGGCTTGATCTGATTCGGTCCGATCGGACTCGATAAGAACTCAGCTTGGTCAATTTTTTTAATTTTTTCTTTTCATTTATTATTATTAAATATCAAATAAATTAATGTTATAAGTTTAGAAAATAAATAAATATTTAAAATGCAAAATGAATGAATATTTTGAAAATATATTAAATAAATGAATAACTATTTTAAATGCAAAATGACAAGTTTACTTATATTTTAAATGATAAATGATAAGTCTAACTATATTTCAAATATAATAAATAAGTTTAACAAAATTAAAAAATTTTAAAAGTATTATAATTTTTTTAAACTAATAGTTTTATTAAATAAGTTATAACAACTTTATTATAATATCATTATTTATTATTTTATTATAACAATAACTTTATTAGATTTTTTATATAACTTTATCTTTATTGTAATTACTTTAATCTTAAATAAGTTATAATAACTTTATTTATTATAAATTTATAATTACTATTAATATTATTTATTATAAAAATAAATTTATTAGATTAAATCATAAAAATATATTAATAAATATTTATTTTGATTAAAATAAATTAATAAATAAAATTTTAAAAATATAAAAAATAAAAAATTGGGCCAACCAGTTTGGCTTGACTTGACCTAGTTTTTATTGAACCAGATTGCCAAGCCGGGCTAGTTCAAAGGTTTGGCTCTACTGAACCGGCCTGAGTCGATCCGGTTCATTAAACTGGTTCAATTTATATATATTGTGGGTCGAAACCGGTTTAGCCGGACCTGAACCCTGTTGGATTCGACCCACAAGCACCTCTAGGTGATGATAAAGTGGCTAGACAGTCCTACAACGCATGGGAGTTCATTTTTCTTGTAATTCATTTATCTAGTTCATCAGTAGTTAAGGTGCAATGCTTCTATTGCATTATAAACTGACGGCAAGCCGGGCAGTGAAGCCGAGTCTATTAAGTTGTTGGTCTTATTATCGAGTTTGATTGCTTGGTTGCTCTTACTTAATTGGCGCATAGAAAATGAAGGTGTTGATAATAAAAATAATAGAGTTGAATTTTAATCTTAAGTATGAAATTCAAAATAAGATGCATTGTTGATTAATAATTAATAATATAGGCGATGAATGAATGTTGTTTTCTTAAAATTAATATATCATAGTCAATTTTGTATTTTTTAAGTGACATTTATTTTTTTTGTGTGTGTTATATTTATTATCTTTTATTTAATGCAATTTTGCTAATATTGTGTTAGCATCAACTTTGTAATATTTTAATCTTAAGAGTGTCATACGAATCATTTTTAAAATTATTTTAATGCATTCTATTCTTAACTTAAATATTTAATTATGTTTTTTATTTTATGCAAATGTTTCACAAAAACATATGATGATCACTATTAAACTTTGGATAGTTGTATTTTTTTCAATTACCATGTTTATAGACATTCAGTGATATTTGTTTTTATCTAGATTTATTACAATATTTTTAGTTATTAACTGGATCTAAGTTTTTAAATTGTAAAAAATTTGGTTGTAGTTTTATTTCAAATGCAATTAAATATCTTGAACTTTATTGTGATACATTTACTTTACAAGAATTTATACTGGATTAGTATTATAAATAAATATTAATAATTAAAAAATATAATAAAAAGAAATATTTTTACCAACACTTTAACATTTATATCTATGACGCTATTGCAATATTCAAGGTCCTACAGTAAAATATAGTATTGATCATCATTATCGATTAAAAACACAAGGCTATACTAATAGGAGTTGACCATCAATAAAAATATCATCAGATTTGTTGGTTTTATAGGCTAAATCGAGAGGATGGATGAATGGGTTTTGTGGTACTCTCAGGTTCGTTTTTCGATTTTTTTAAATTCTCTAGTCTATTTTGAAGTTTTCCAAGTGCTCTAGGTTACTCAAGTATGCAATATATATTCAATTCAACAATCACAATATAAATACAAATAAGTAAAGAGAGTAGGGAAAGAGAGATGTACACAATCGATTTATAAAGGTTCGGCAACCTTACCTACGTCTTCTACCTTAAGACGCTCCCAAAGATTTTCCCAAATCCACTAACTTGAATTTGTATTACAATCTCTCTTTTTGCAGGCTCAAGAAAAACCTCCATATTTTTCTAAGGCTAAAGAGAAACCTCCTCTTTACAAGGTGTGTTTGTGTTTACAAGGAATGTAATCAAAGAAAGGCCTCTAGTTAGGCAAGTGATTACAATGGTTAAGCACAAGGGAAATCCTATACAATATTGGTGCTATGCTATACAAAGATGATGAGTATGATAGAATATGAAGACTTTGTAGCACTTGTGATTTTGATAGGCTTGAGAAAGATGGAGAAGATGAAGAAAAATAATGCTCAATTGTTCCTCTTACTTCCTTGAGCTTTCAAGCCTTTATTTATAGTCTATTGGATGGTTTCTAAACGTTGGTAGGAGCCAAAACTGAATGTAGCCGTTGTATCTCACAAAAACTAGTTGTTGGAGTGTATTTTCGAGGTAGGGGATCGATCCTACGCTTCATTCCACGCCTTCCAGGCATTCTGCCAATAGGGGATCGATCCCATGCTTCTTGGGAGCATTCTGCCATTCGTGGATTGATCCCTCAACATGGGAGATCGAACCCTCATGCTTTTCCTGCACTTTTCTAGGCTAATTTGGGTTAAAAATGATATGGACTCTGATTTTAATTCATCCCAAAATATTTTAGAATTTTGTGGGAGTTTTTCTTGACTTTCTCAACTAAAGACTTAGCGTAAACTTGTTAAGTAATTTTCTAAAGTTGTGTTCAATATGTTCTTGAGACAATTACTTAATGAAGATATTCAAAATCATTTTGTAAAATGTTAAGACCAATAAGAATATGCAATTAAAACATGGTCTTAAACTTTGATATGTAGGCTTAAAGTGGTTTGAGAAAATCATATGATTGGTAAAGCAAATTTACATTATAGGTCAATTAAATTTTTGTCATTTCAAAATATATATATCAATTTAAAGCTAATAAGATTGATTTTTGCTATAGCCTATAGGTAAAGAAGTTATACCAATAGTTATAGTTTTATTAATGAAACTAGATCACGGGTATATTCTTACTACTTATTCTGACAATTTAGATCGTCGATGTAGGTAAGAAAGGTATGCCAATGATTATAGATTTACTGCTTGAATCAGACCATTAGTATATACTTATTACTAATTCTAACTATTTAGATCGTCTGTATAGGTGAAGAAGCTATATCAATGGGTATGGTCATATGGATTTATTAATGGACTTAAACTATTGGTATAATCCCACTACTTATTCCGACAATTAAAAATTCATCAGAATAGATCCATTGACAAAGGATATTCCAACAGTTAAAAGTCCTTTGGAATACACATTTTTACCGTAAGTACAGGGATTATTGAGCTATAACAACAGATTGTTATATTTTATAGACGGTTTGTTTGAGCGGTATTATATGGCAATTTCTTAAAGTGTACAATCTCTTCTGTGCAAAAATAAAATAAAAAGAATGCCAATTTTAAAATTTTTCAATCTGCAAAACTCCGCAGTTTTAATGAATACTTCTTTATACAAAGAGTATAAATTGCAATCGGCTGGGACTAACAATAAGCCCACATTGGTCCTACTAAATCATGGGCTATGGCCCAAAAAATAAGCCGGACGTGATATCGATCAGCCTAAATGACTTTTGCTTCTTTCAACTTTCCAGTTCTTTCTGCTCAACCCCAGCCAAAGTGCCACTGTGCAACAAATGGCCAACTTAGGTTCAGTTTAAGATCTTATCCTTTGCCAAATGTCGCAAAGGTTCGTGTTTGGGAGCAAACCCGAGCACCAGCTGTCTACCCATGCTCCAAATGTTTCGTTGCATAGTTGAAACGTGTAAATTTACTATGGGATCGGTTTTGTATTGTTTTCTATTTTTTGTTTTACGTTTTTGAAAATTTTATTTTTGTTTTGTTTTATTTTTAATTTTTAAAAATAAAAAAAATATTTGTTTAAGGATTATTATCCTATCAACTGTCAGTGGAGTTTTTTAACTCAACAAGGGGGGTTAGGATGATGACGTGTATCCTTTAAACATATTAAAAAAATAAAAAATAAATAAAATGGGACATATGTCATCATCTTAACCATGCTTGTGGAGTTAAAAAACTCCACTGACAGTGTATAGAATAATTTTCCTTTGTTTAATATTGTTATGTTTTGAAAACAAATATTTAAACTGATTCAGATGTAATAATTCAATTCACAAAATAAAATTTTAAATATTAAATAATAATAATATGTAGATAATATTAAATAATATTATTTTATATTATTTAATACTAATATTAAATATTTTCATTTAATCATATAAAAATTTAATATAATTTAAATAATATTATAATTAAATATAATATTAAATAAAATAATATCATTTAATTTAATTGTAATAAACATAAATTATATTTAATAATAATTTTCTATTTAATTGTAATAATAATATTACATTATTAAATAAAATATTTAACTAATTAATTTATAATAAATTATATAGTTATTAAAATATATTATATTTAATATAAATAATATTATTTAATGTTAACTATTTGCTTATTTAATAATATTAAATTATTTAATAGTAGTAGTATATATTTTAAATTTAAGATAGAATATAATATTAAATAATAATATTGTTTAGAAAAATAAAAATTAATTATATTAGATAATAAAATTAATTATTAACATATCAAAATTATAATAAATGATATTATTTAAACTATTTAATATATTCAATAAATTATTATAAAAATTTAAATTAAATATATTATAATATTATAGTTCAATGTAATTTATATTTAATTGCTTTTTATGTTTTCAACTTTTCTATATTAAAATAAATATATTAATTTTAAAATATTAAATAATATTTTATATTAAAATTTAATATTATTTTATTTAAAAATTAATTAATTTTATTTATATTTTTATTATAAAAAATATTAATATTATTTTAATATATAAACTTTGTTCATTTACTTATAAACAGTAACAGAAATGAAAACATGTTTTCGAAAACAATAGAAACAAGAAATTTTTGTTTTCGTTTTCTTTTTATGAAAACAGAAACATGTTACCAAACATGCTTTCTATTTTTGTTTCCAAAAAAACTAAAAACAAAAACAGAAAACAAAAACGATACTGTAATAACGTGTCAAGTCGTAGAACTTAACCCACTAGACTTAAGTTCATTGAGTCGCTACCAACCATTCAAACTTAATATGTGATTGGTTACCTATTTTTATCTAAAGATAAGGCATGGTCTACGTTTAAAGAATCTAGGGTTCGGGAGTACGGTTACGTGTGAGGAAGGATTAGCACTCCCACAACGCCCATTCTAAAATGGTACCATTTAGTTTTAAGTTTAGTCTAAATTTGCCTTTATGTTTGTATTACTTTTGATAATTAAATATTGAGAAAGTTTCTAAGACTATCCAATCTTAGAAACTCCCCTTACCTCAAGATGTTCAAGGAGTACCAATCGACTTTCTTGAACTCCATTGTCAGATTGATTAAGTATATTATGAAATTCTTGTCTTTAAATATTTTCTAATCTTATTCTTAAAATTCCTATCTTTAATTTCTTTTTTTATTTTCTTTTCCTAATTCTATTATTTTATATTTTGAAAATAAACATGACATATGGGTTATTAACAATTCTTCTTAAGTATTCCATCAATTTGGCTCAACTTAAGAAGAATCCTCTCATCTAGAAATTCCAAAGAGTACCAATTGACTTTCTTAGAGTTTCATCATCGGTATATGTCATACTTATGTCCTTTATTTAAAGGATATTATGATCCTATTACCTTATTATCATGTTATTTTATATTCTTTATTATTATTATTATTATTATTATTATTATTTATTATCATTATATCCTTAAAATGAACATGAATTATGTTTTCTCGAAAATTCGTTTTAAGTATCCCATCAATCTGGCTCAACTCAAGAAGAATCTTCTCACCTAGAAATTTCAAGGAGTACTAATTGACTTTTTTGGAGTTTCATCCTCGGCATAATCCATATTCATCTTTAGTATTTTATTTTTTTATTCAATCTTTATTCTATTTTATTCTTATTTGCATTTTCCCCCTAATTTAATTTATTTTTATATTATTTTATTTATCTAATATCTATCATACTAAATGTATAAAATATATCATACAAATTAAACTAAACAAATCATATCAACATACAAATTATTTATTCAACATATATATATTAATCAAATATTATCAAAGTAATTAAATCATGCAAAGTAAATCAAATCATATTATACAAGTCATGCAAATAAATTCATGTAAATTAATTCACGTTAAATTATTAAATTGTCATGTTATATTAATTGTATTAGTTATATTATTAAATCAATTTAAACTATTATTAAATTATCCAACTATTAAATTATCAGCTTATTATTATACATTCAATTACCAAAAAGCTAGGTTATTAACACATGCCAGTTAATTATTTCATTAATCAAATAAATCCTATAAACTAACAAATTAATTAGTCACTCACCTGTAGCTTTACCGTTGGCTTTCTTTCTTTTCTCCAACAACTGCAACTCACGTTTTTCTTTTACTTGGCTTTAGTCTCACGTGGCTTGTAAAATAACGCTAGCAGCGAACGATGATGACGACGGAGTTGGACGAAAACGCAACAATAGGAATGCAATGCAACAGCAGCAAAGCTTAGTCTTATGAAGCAGCAGATGACGGTGCAGCAGGGCAATCCGAATGGTGGAATCGTGATGAACTCGTCAGCAGCAGCGACGTGTGAGGCAGAAAACAATGGCGGAAGGGACTGGGGCGGTGATGCAGTGAGGTGTCAACCGGACTGGTGTAGAAGGCGAGCAGAAAAGTAGCTGAGGGTGGCGTAGCGAGTACGGAACAAGGTGGACGCAAAAAACAAGGGCTGTGTTTGACGGACTGGAGGCGAAGGATGAGGGTAGCAGCTCATTTTTTTTCATAATCTAAGAAGTCTCTTTTTATAGGCAAAAATTTATTAGAGTTTTAATACAATTATATTTATTCTCATAATTATTTTTTTTATCTATTTAATTTTTATGTTAATCATAATCTAATTCTACCAAATTTAATATTATCCTAAAAGAATCTAATTATACTCTCCTAAAATTATTTTTATTTTATTTTCTCATCATTTTTTAATTATTCCTAAATCCTATTTTATTCTTAATTTCCTAATTGATGTTAATTCTAAATCTAAAAATTTTGATTAATTCTAGCATAATTCTAAATTGTTAAATTAAATTAAAACACAACGTTACCCAACTCAATTAATTATTTTTACAAATTAAAAATCTGGACAAAATAAGGTGTTTACATGTACCAAACAGCTTCTATGCATTTATATACGCTAGTGGAACTCCTGAACCCTCCATACTTTTTCCAAGCAATTTCATAAGCCTTTGATTTACAGTTCCACGCAAAAGAAAATGAGCCAGAGACAACCAAGGAGGCCCCGGCCAAGCCGACCAAGCATCCGACCCGGAAGCTATTAAGTACGGTGACGTTTTCGATGTCACTGGTGGATTGGCATCTAAACCAGTTGCACCACGAGATGCTGCTACTATGCGCACTGCCGGGAACCAAGTGCTGGGTAAGACGCTGGATTCTGGTGCTGCCTCGGTCATGCAATCTGCAGCTGATCATCTAAATGTGGTGTCTGGTGTTGTTGGTCTCGACCAGGGTAATGAGATGGTCGAAAGAGAGGGCGTTGCCGTATCTAAATCAAGAGATGCCCAAGGAAACGATGTTGTTACTGAAGCTGTCACTGACCAGGTCGAATACATACATTTCCCCCGGCTTTTTCAACTAACAACGATGTTATTGTTCTTTTAAACTTTTATAAATTATGATTTCATAGGCAAATGATTGTTTTTCTGAAGCAGATTGTAGGGCAATACAATATTCCATCTGATGTGCGAGGGATAACCCCTTCTCCATCTCCAATTCCAACTAGAGGGGATTTGCGATGGACAACTCCATCTCCAACTCCAACCCCAATTACAACCGATGCCGTTGATCCAAGTGGTGTCACCATTGGAGAAGCTTTGGAGGCAACCTCCATTTCTGTTGGAGACAAACCGGTTGACCAAGGTGATGCAGCCGCAATACGTGCCGCTGCGGCGAGGCTGCAGGCCACAATGTAACCCAACCTAGCGGCCTTGGCGCCAGAGCTCAAGCTGCTGCTAGTTTCAATGCTCGTGTGGCTTATGACTATAATAAGATCACTATATCTGATGTTTTATCGGTAACTAAAACTTCATGTATAATAGTTTGCCCCCTTCGCTAAATTAGTTTGATTGCATTTCTTAATTTTCCGAAATCATGTTTTGTGATTTTTCATTGAAACAGGATGCTACTGGAAAGTTGACTCATGATAAAGCAGTGACGAGAAGATGCTGATAGGGTGAGAGTTGCGGAGCTGAGTAAGAAGCCTGACATGATGGCCACGCCTGGTGGAGTCGCAGATACCATGGCGACAGCTGCTAGGGTAAATCGGGACATAACGCCATGAATCCTTCCTGTCTATTATATATGGTAGCTCATACTAGTGATGCAGCTGCAGGCCGGCTTTATATATCTTCCAGGTTTTTGTACCGATGAAGTCCATATTCATCCATCTCGGACTATTGTGTTGTAGCGTATATTAAGTAAGCAGTGCCCAAGTTTCCTTTTGTACCGGAGCAGTTTTTATGGAAGTAATAGTGTTTTGCTTAGTTAAGTCTTTCCTTCTTCCGGAAGATTGTGTAACTCATGGCGGTTTCTAAGGGAATGTAATCAAATTATGAATATTAATTATGGGCTATCCTCTTTGACTAAAATGAATTTAGGTTATGTTTGGTGTATGGGATAAGGATATGATAAAATAATTTAAGTTTAAGGATATAATAATATTAGATTATATCATCTTATCTTATGTTTTCTGTGTACAGTGATTAAGAATAGGATAAGATATTTTTTTATGTCTTTTACCATATTTGCTATGTGTAAATTAAAAATAGTATAAAATGATTTTTTTAGTATTCTTTTTTAAAATAACATAATTTAAATTTATAATTTTTTGTTATAAATATAAATAAAAATTTAAAATTTAAAAATTATTTATAATATTATTATTAATTGTCAAATTTATTAGATGATTTTTGAATAAAAAATTACTTTTAAAAATATTACATTTTCAAAAAAAATATTTTGTTAAAAAATGAATTTTTATAAATAAAATTCTTTGTACTTTTTCAGTTTTTTTCTCTTCTTTTCTTTTTTTTATTTCTTTTATATGATTTGAATTTAAAATATTTTTTTTGTTGTAAATTAAATATATTTATTTTAGAAAATTGAGTTTTTTTAGGAAATAAGTTTATTTTTTTAATTACATTAATTTTTTCAAAAGACAATTATTAAATATTTTTCTTTATTTTTATGGTTTCTTTGTCTTCTTTCTATTTTTTGTCAATTAGAAAGAAATATAGAAAACAAAAGAAAAAGAAAAAATCTGAGTTAAATTTAATAATTTAAATTTTATAAATTAAAAATATATAATTTCTAATAATTTTATGGTTAGTAGTTATTTTATTAAGAAAGAAAAAATAAAAATTTAAACATAAGAAAAAACTAGTTAAAAATATATATTTTATAATAATTTTTATGTTTGAGAATTTATTTTCTAAAAAATGATTTAAAAATTTTAATTATTTCCAAAAATAATTTTAAAAATTTTTTTTCAAGAAAATATTATTTTATCAAAATTGTAGATTTTCTTGAACAAAAACAAGAAAAAAAAAGAAAGAAAAAGAAGGAAAAAATTGAAAAGAAGAAAAAAGTTTAGATTAATTAATTAATTAAACAAATATCCTTATTATTTTATTAAATGTTTAAGTTAATTTTTAAATACAAATCTTAAGAATGAAATAAATAAAATATAAATATTTATTTCTAATCTCATGGGATTAGAAATAATCCTTATCTTTCGGAGAGGATTAATTTATCCTATATTAGGAGGATGACTAATTCTTCTTATAATGCAATACTCTTCTTAATGTGTGTACCAAACATAAGATAGGATGATTATCATCTTATCCTATTAATCATCCTATGCACCAAACATGACCTTATATGATTGAATATTCGTAATTGGATCCTAATTCCAATAACCTAGTAAAAATATCTTACTACTACTTAATAGTTTTATTAATCATATTCAAGCGTTATATATTATAATAATTATTAGATTAATTTCTCTCATGCAACATGATATGCTTTATTTTATTAATTTATAATTTTTAAAACAAAAAATTTTAATATAAAATTATTAAATTCATGAGATATGCTATGATTTAATGATAATGAAATTTTAAATGTCAAATATAATCATAATTGAAACAAACAATAAAAATCAATACATCCAAAGATAATTTGAAATTAGATGTTGATTTTTGTTCAACTTGGAAAAGATGCTGCTGGGTTGTTTTCTCCATTTCTTTTTTATAATCAGAGGATTATATTAAGAGATAACTGAAGAACACAGTTATCCACAAGAGAGGAAAATATACCCAGGGAACAGAGGCAATCAGCACATAGCTAACAGAAACTATCTCTATCTCGTGCAACTCCAGCCTTAGCGAGGGCATCAGCCAACCCATTAACCTCTCAGCACAAAGCTACCAGTGAGCAACTATCACGTGCAACTCCAGCCTTAGCGAGGGCATCAGCCAACCCATTAACCTCTCATGTTGAAGAAGCGGACGTTTTCAATAGATAATAATAACAGCCTATCCATCTGATCGGCCGTTTCTGAACTGATTTACAGATTCAATCACCAAACCAGAAACATCCTGACAATTAACTCTCCCAAAGAATTTAAGACCATGTATAATGGCGAAGACCTCAGCCTCATTTTTTGAATCCATCAATCCTTGATCCAAGGAGGCCAGAGAAAATAGCCCGAATATTCCCCATATGGTATCACTTTATTTATTTCTTCATTCTTGATATAAGATAGGATTATATACTCTATCGATTAATCTTGTGATAATTATTTCTTTTTATTTCACAAGAGGTGGCAATGGAGTTTTTTTTTATTCCACAACTGGTGGCGGTATTAGAATCATAACACCCATCTTATAAAAATATTAAAGAAATAAAAAAATATAATAAGATATATATCATTATTCTAATTTCGTTTGTGAAGAAAAAACTTTACCGACGATTTATAAAATAATTTTCTTTAATGCTTTAATGAGCATATGCATTCTTATGAGAAGAATGACTTCAAAGATGCAATTCCCATTTCAACATGGGGTCGATGATGGAGAAAGCGTATTTAATCAGGATTTTATATTTAATATGTCTTACTTAAATTTTAAAATAAAAAATAAATATGTAAATATATCATTTGATTGTAATATTTTAGGATACGTAGCACAGTTCTTATATTGAGACATACTATAATTTCACCAAAAAAAAAAGAGGCATAAATTAGCAATTTATTTTTTATCGAAATTACTTTAAAGTAATTAATTTTTTTTAAAAAAATGGATTTTGTCGTATTATTAACATCAACTAGTAGTATAGCTTAAGATAATATAATAAAATATGTCATTTGATAATCTTATCCAACCAAGCATAAAATTTATCCAACCAAGCATAAAATTTTACTTTCCTCTTAAACGCAAAAATCTACATTCCCAAATTCTCAAATATAAAATATTTTAAATGTAATCAAAATAACCCCTAAAGTGATGGTTAGAGGATACATGCTAGATTTCACAATTTCATTACATAGTTCGTGTGTTCATATTAAATTAAATAATGTCACTGTACTATAAAACATGAAAACTGGGTTATGTCAAAATACGTTAAATAAAAATGTTTATTTAATTTGTATCAATTTATATATAGCTTTTTTCTAAATTTGAATAGTATTTTTAATCTACTTATCGAAATTAAAATTATCAAAATTTCAATATATTATTTATTTAAAAAAACAAAGTAATGTATTGCCAAGTGTCAGCCCTTTGCTTGTTGGAATCGCACCATCAAGCTAAGTATGTCTTAACTCCATTCTGATGCCGACACTTGTAATTTTAGACCATGCAGTCGGCTGAGAGCCTTGTCCTTGGACAAACACGAAGAAAAGGTCCTGCAGCTGTCATGCAATCTGAAGCAACCGCCAACGAAAAAGCAGGCCTCGTTAGCCACGATGAAGCTGACGTTGCAAGAGATCAAGGCGTCACGGTAATTAAGTCCGACGCAGATGGCGATGTTTTGGTCACAGAAGCCGTTGGTGGACAGGTCAAATATTAGGATTTACATTAAGCTTGGCTTGTTGATAGCAACTAATAAAGTTTAAGGAAAACAAGGCAGTTCGAGGATCTTTACAACTCTAGTTTCTAGAAAGAGAGAAGAGATGTTTGTTTTTGGTGCAATTTCCCCCTTTTTTTCCCTCTAATTCATCAATCATTTAAAGGTTGTTTTTACAATCACATATAACACGTGTCAATTCTATATACGTGTACTTTAATGACATATATGCCCATTTACAAAACAACAAAACTTTATACAAAATTAACAACTGTATTCTGCATGTTAATTCAAATTCGCCTGCTCTTAGTTTGTTGCTAATTCAAGCTCGTCTGCTCTTGGTTGTTGGCAACATCACATAATCTTACTGCCATCGTGGAACTTGATGATTACGAGCCGAGCTAATGACATACACGCGCACTTACAAAACAACAAAACACTATTTTATCATTTACAAAAATTAACAAAACACTATACTTTGCTTGCCAATTAAAGCTCACCTACTATGCTCGCTTGCTCTTGGTAGTTGGCACCATCACATAGTTCTGTTGCCATCGTGGGGCTTGACGGTTACGAGCTGAGCTCTTTCTCTCTTGGCGATCCCCAGGAGGTGCTGTATCACTTGTGCTCTAAAAATAATCTGTTAACAACTTTAAATTGTTCGTTTGTTGACAGGTGGTCGGACAATACGTCCAACCAGCTGTTTCAGTTGTCACTACTCCAGCAACATTGCTTCTCCTGATCCAATTACAGTTGGGGAAGCTTTGGAGACCGCAGCGTTCTCTGCAGCTGACAAACCAATTGATCAGAGCGATGCGGCTGCAATTCAAGCAGCTGAAATGAGAGCTACTGCTAGCAACGAGAATCAGCCTGGCGGTATCGCCTCCGAGGCTCAGTCTGCAGCCACTCGGAATACCCGAACCATGCGTGTTGAAGATCAAGCCACACTATCGGACGTTTTATCAGTAATAGCTTTACACCCAATTTCCCATTGGTTTTTATTTGCAAAATGGAAAATTCCTATATGCTTTCATAAGTAAGGGTATTCTTTTTAACAAGATTTAAACTTTTTGGGCAGGATGCTACTTTGATGTTACCTAGGGATAAGCCAGTGACTCGTGAGTCGTGACGATGCTGATAGGGTGGTAGATGCGGAGCTGAGAAACAAACCTGATTTGACTACCACTCCTGGGGGAGTGGGGGCTGCCATGGCTGCAGTAGCTAGGCGTAATAAAAATTCAACAATTTAAAGCTTTGGATATTATAATACTACTGAGTTCACTTGTTTTCTGAAAGAAAGTTGTGTTGTTTACGTTTTGACTTCGTGTAGTAACTATGTTCCATCCATGTGCAAGAGTTGCTTTTTGATGCGTTTGTTCCTGCGATAAACGCTCATATATCTTTCTGCATTGAGATGGTGGGTCGGTGTGTCTCTATTTCCAAAAACATATCGTATGCGTGTGATGGGAGTATTCGTAATTGGTCATTCGAAACTGAAGTGGCTCTACCAAAATTAGAAGTGAAATGGTCGATGTTGATGTCCTGTTAGGTCAAAAACTGAATTGGGTTGGCCCAAAATACGACTTTACATGGAAAACGAAAAGGCCTAAATAATTTGGTCCCAACCAGTGGTGGGCATCCATTTGGTTTCCTCCCGATAAATCTGCGCCCTCTATGTGTTCAATGATAATTTTTGGTTTTTCCTCCTTGGTTGATCATCTTGTGTCCAGTGACTTCTACAAGGAAGACGATCTTCCTAGATAGAGTCTTGCTTCAAATAGAGTCATTAGCACAGTTTACATATATATATATATATATATATATATATATATATATTTTAAATAAAACATGTTTTGTATTCGGTTGTTATGTGTTAAAGAAAATGAGGTTTGAATGTATAAAATTAAATCTCTATTAAAAATTGTATAATTAGTTGACCAGTACTTCGGGTGATCAACCTTGTAGCGACCGATTTTGTGGAGAACAGTCTTGTGGCGACAGAAATTTGGCATTAGGAATGAGACAACTTGTGATAACAACACATGATAAGTCATATGACTCGTCAGGCAGCTCAC
Organism: Heritiera fomes; assembly: GCA_032173925.1. Classification (NCBI taxonomy): domain Eukaryota; kingdom Viridiplantae; phylum Streptophyta; class Magnoliopsida; order Malvales; family Malvaceae; genus Heritiera; species Heritiera fomes. Next base: position 23,278,451 of record JAPDPM010000013.1, on the reverse strand, counting down.
TAATGGGCGACCAGTCAGGTGTCTGACCAATGGGTGGTCAGTCTGAATGTTGGCTACTTGCAACTAGAAATGGCGAGTTGAATTGTGGCGAGTAGTGATTATAATGGCGACCAAAATCGTATATGAAAAAGTAATCAACTACCTAAAAAAATACTAAGGTAGTTGATATGTATCTGACCAATGGGTGGTCAGTCTGGATGTTGGCTACTTGCAACTAGAAATGGCGAGTTGAAGTGTAGCGAGTAGTGATTATATTGGTGACCAAAATCATATATGAAAAAGTAATCAACTACCTAAACAAATACTAAGGTAGTTGATATGGGAAAGTCCCCAACTAAGTGGATCGACTTGGTAGGCCCAGTAGAAGCCATTAAAAGCACGCCACGTGGTACAATATCATTAGGCCATGTGGCAACAATGGCGGGAGATGGCCTCCTGTGACCCTGATGTGGCCTCTGCACTGTGGGTAGGAATGTAAACGGGTCGGGTACCCGCTAATTTTGGGATACCCTAATCCGAACCCGATTAGAATATATAAAACCCGAACCCGATTAACTACCCGTTTATTTTGATTTGTGTTACCCTAACCCTATAAAATAAAAAATACCCATTTAACTACCCGAACCCGTTAAATACCCGTTTAATAAGTCAAAGTATGACTTTCAAATTTAAATTTAAAATCAATTTTGGAATAATTTATTTAAAAAAATTAAGTTAATAAATTTAATTTAACTAATAAATATAAATTAAAGTTAAAAGTCATAATTATGATATTTGAATAATTAATTTAATTAAATACAATATTAATAATAAATAATTTATACGTAAAAAGTATAAATATCATATTCATTAATTATTATTTCTAATCGGGTTCGGGTAGCGGGTACCATAAGGTAACTACTCGAACCCTACCCTAACCCGTGACGGGTAGTAATTTTACTACCCGAACCCGATTATATACTACCCTAATCCTACTTAATCGAGGCGGGTAGTGCCGGGTACCCGTTTATAGGGTATCCATTGCCATCTCTAACTGTGGGAGATGGTCTCTCGCCACATCTTAGGCAAGCTTCCACACTACAGGAGATGGCCTCCTACCTCGCGAGAGGTACTCTCCCGCAGCCATGGACGAAAGACATGAAAAAGTCTTTGTTATGTGTAGGGAACGAACTCCACAAGTGCTCAAAAAGAAGAAATTATCCTCCAATAATTACTGCAGTAGTAGAGGTAATTTGTTCCACTATAAATAGGTCACATGTATTATTTTTTTCCTCTAAGTATTACTTTTTGTGGACTAAGACTCTAAAGAATTCTTAGACTGACTTAAGCATTGAAGTGCCTACGTAGGGAACCATCCCCTGCGTCTCTCTGACTTCTCTTTTTGCAGAGCTCTCTTTGCCATGTGTGGAAAAGAAACAAGCAATCTATGTCAACATCTAATCATTGTTGTTTTGTGCAATAACAATTGACGTTGTTTGGGGGAACCGATATAAAAAGCTAGTTTTTTTAAAGATGGCGGAACAAGGTCGACAGCTGTTAGAGATGGTAGTGATGAGAATTCTGTAAGTTCTCCTGAACAGCAGCCTCATCGAAGAACTCAAGAGAACAGGGAAGAGGCCAAGGTGACTGTGCCTTTGGCTAAATTTGAAGCTTTGAAAAGGCAAAGTGAGGAGACAACACATGCGTTGCAAGCTATGGTGGATTTGTTCAAAAGAATCCTCCCCCAACTGAACTTACTAGAAGCTGTGCAGAGCCTCGTGGGAGAGACAAGTTAAGGGAGGCTACCGTAGGACCCCGTGGGATAAGATGTGCATGCTGCGACAGGGCCACCATTAAGACAGGAGGCACAGGCTGCCACAGGGTGACAGGAGGGGTATGCTATAGTAGGGCTACAGGAGGTGGAGGCTACGGCAGGCTCGTCGTGGAGACAGGGTGTGCAGTTTGCTGCAGGGTCACCACGGAGACAGGATGCGGCAAGTGTTCACCCTGTGGCAAAGCCTCAAAGGCGGCAGAGTACGTATGCTGCACAGGATCCTCTACTTTATGTTGAAGTCTGCCAAATTTTGCTGATCGGTAGAGCGAACCTGAGAAAATACAAGGTGTAGGAAGTGCTGGAAAGACCGGATTGGGGCAGACACAACCTGCTTATGGTGGAGAAAGCGCTTGGTAGATTGGGTCGGAAGTTGACCCTACTTGGAATACACGATGGTGTGAGGTGAAGCCTCGTAAGGCAAGGGAAAGGAAGTGGTTGTTGATGATTAACCCGATTTATCTCACACAAAAAAGGAAGAAATCAACCTGATCTCGCGGTTGATATGAAAAAGATGATCGAGCAGGTTTAGAGGAGAAAAAGTTGGTGTCGGTAGAAGAAAGTCAAAGGAGAAGGGTACCGTTTCGCGTAGCCATCATGGAAAAACCCTTACATTTGAAGTTCAAAATGCCACAAATGACTGCGTACACAGGAAAGACAGACTCGTATGATCATATGCAGAACTATGAAGCATTGATGTTGCTTCATAGATGGAAAGACGAAATAATATGCAGAGCTTTCTCGCTTATCTTGATAGGACACGCGATGAAGTGGTTTAACAGTTTGCCTGAGGGCTCCATTGCTTCTTTCGATCAGTTACGGAGTGAATTTTTGAAGGCGTTTGTGGTTAATAGTCAAAGGAAGAAGGAGCCAACTTATTTGCTCACACTTAAGCAGGGAAGTAAGGAGTCCCTGAAAAGTTATGTAGACCGATTCCGAGATGCCATGTTAGAAGTCTGAGACTTGTAAGTGGGGGTTGTTGTGGCAACAATGTTACAAGAGACTAGTCTGAAAAGTTGCAAGAGTCCCTATGCTTGGATCAATCCACTACAATTTCAGACTTATTTTCTAGAGCAAATAAGTACATTACTTAGGAAGAAGTAATGAAGATGGTATCGACAAGGGAGCAGAAGGAAGGAAAGAAGTGTGGGAGAGAATCCTCTGGTGAGTCTGCTACTTAGTTAAGTAAATCTGAAAAGGCTCCTAGATTAACATATACCAATTGTACTTCGCTCACTGAATCTCAGGCATCGGTGCTAGCAACCACTGAAGGATCGGGCCTTATACAATTCTCAAAGAAGACAACAGAAAGCTTGGGCCGAAACCTTGACTCATACTATAATTTTCATGCCGCATATGGGCACTCCATTAAAAAATACAGGGAATTAATGAATCATTTGGAAAAATGGCTCGGGAAGGAAAGATACATAGATTTGTGTGGAGAAGTGAAAGAACTAACTACCCTGCGTGAAATAGGGACAATAATCCCAAGGATAGAAGAGATGAAAATAGGAGAACCGGTGGGAGAAATGAAAATGTTAGATAGAAGAAATGAAGGCAGAAGAACAGACAGGGGAAATTAGGATGAAGATAATAAGCCTACAGGCTCAGCGATCAATGTCATATAGGGAGGAGAATAGATGGTTCTTAGCTCTTCCTCATCCAAAAAGTCTTATGCTCGACAGGCTTATCAGGTCAACTCAGTGATGGAGGAAAGCAAGGATGAAGAACCCATCACCTTCACGCTAGTTGATAGAGGAGATGTAGTGATTCCTCACGATGACCCAATAGTGATTTCGATAGTTGTTGCAAAACATCTGGTTAGCCGAGTTTTGGTCAACAACGAAAGTTCAGTAAATTTGATTCACTGGAATTGTTTTGAAAAAATGAATATTTCGGAGGACAGTTTGAAGCTGGTGCCCACGCCTTTTGTCGTAACGATTTTCGTCCGGGGACTCGATCGTTAGACAATTTTGAAAAAAAAACACAAAATGGAGTCACCACCAATCTTTTTTTTACTAGGTGTGATTGGCCACCTAAAATCATTTATTTTTTCAATAAAATCTTAAAATTAATTAAGTTTTATTAAAAAATAGTTTTTGGTCTACGAAAACAAAGTTTAGGGTTCAAGAGTTTGGTTACGCATAGGGAAAGATTAGCACCCACACAATGCCCGTTAAAAATATTACCACTTAATCATGTATTATCCTTTGATCTTAATAAAATGGTCTTAATTAAACATTTAAAAAGAATTCCATTTATTTTGAAATCATTTATTTATTTACTTATTATTTGAAATATTAAATTTTATTTTTTATTTGAAATAAATGAGAATATTTTGTATTGAAAATTATTCCGAAATACCCCAATACTTCTGGTAGCAATTCGGATAATTTTCTCATCTAGGGATTTTTAAAGAATCGCTACTTGGGATTTCTTAAGAATCGCTACTTGCGATTTCTATCGAATCCCACTCTTGGGAGATTCACACTTATTTTGAAATTTTATGAATGCAAATGTTGCAAACAAAATATAGATGATGCACATGAGAAATCTATTATTTTATTTTATTATTATTTTTTATATTTATATTATTACTTTTAATTTTTATTTTATAAAATTTTATTTTTATTGAAAAATCATACTAAATATTTCAATACGCTGGTAACATCTAGCAGATTTTTCTCACCTAGAGATTAGTTAAAAATTACTACTTGTGAATTCTGTAACATCTCATCATCGGAAGTCAAATTTATATTTTTAATTATTTATATTTGATGTTTTATTTGCTTTTTTATTTTTTTAAAAATTAATTAATTTCATAAAATCGATATAAAATCACTTAAATATTCCAATACATTGGTAACATTTAAGAATTTTTATTCGACCCTAAAGATCATCAAAGAATCACTACTTGTGATTTCTAAGAAATCCCATCATAAGAAATTCTTTTAAAATTTATATTTCTTGTTTATTTATTTATTTAGTGATTTTATTTTGTTATTTATTTATTTTTAAAATATTTATTTATTTTTACCCTTTTTTACTTGTTTTATTTTTTTATATATTTATGAGAAACTTTGATATCGAAATAAAACCCTTTAAATGCTCCAATATGCTGGTAACATCTAAAGATTTTTTTTGACTTTAAAGATTCTCGAAGAATCACTACTTGTGATTTCTTTGAAATCTTATCATTGGGATTATTATTATTATTATTATTATTATTATTATTATTATTATATCCATTGTTTAAGTATTTTACAAAATTTTCTTTTCATTACGTTTTTTTAACATGTATATATATTTTTTATAAACAACTAGATCTATTGAGAATAAATAAAACACTTTTTTTTTAAAGTAAATAAAATGATGGAATTTTAAACAAATGACACACAAAAGAATGTATGAAATAAAAATATAAGAACTTTGAAGATACCTTAAACTCACCGTTTTGGAAAAGGTCCTTAACATGCATCTGCCTGGCTATTTGCTTTCTTCTTCACTCTGACATGTTCTATGCTCTTCAAAAATCTGCACTACAGCAACTCTTTGGGGCAACTTCGCTGTGGAGGAGCGGCCCACAGGGGTGAAGGCAGTGACTGCAATGGGCGCAGGGAGCTAGACAGGATCTCTTGGCGTAGTACTGGAGCACGAACTGTATTGGAGAAGGACGAAGGAGGGGCAATGGTGCGGCAAGGGCAGCTAACGACCAGGGCTAGGATGCTTCACGATGAGGATGATGTTGGTGCAATGAAGATCGACTGCAAGCTGTGGCAGCGAACTGGGCAGAAATGGGCAGCGGTGGAGCGACAAGCATAGGCAGAACAGCAAGGCAGAGGTACAGCGATGGTGCCACTGGCAGGGGATGAGCAATGAAGCCAGGCGGTGTTATTAGAGCAGGCTAGGTGTTGGTGATGAAGTGGCGAAATTATATATAATGAAATTTATAGTATATATATTGTCTCTCTTTTTTGGAAAATGAATCAGAGATTTTTTTTATCCCATGATCTGATGATCATGGGATTTTATTTTTTTATTTATTTTTTTGACCTTTACATTTTTTAAATTTATTTCCTTTTCATTATTTTTATTTTTGGTAATTGACTTTTAGGTTTTACTTCGCTTTGATTATTTCCTTTCTGTATGATTTGTTTTCCTTTTATTTACTTATTCATATTTGGTCTAAATCTCTCAAGTCAATTTTGGCTTTAATTTGCATGATGCATGGGCATTGAAGAATTTGTATGGTGTATGAATTTAATTTATTTATTATTATTTTTTTATATTTTTGATTTTTTCATTTTTTTAAATTAAAGTTCTTCAGACAAAATTCGGTGTCTACACCTTTATATGGGTTTTCTAGTGAAAAAGTGAAGGTAGCAAGAGCCATTTAACTACCCGTTACCCTAGGTGAAAGCCCGAAGAATGTTGTTGCTAAGTACTGTTTATGGTGGTAAAGTCGACTTTAGTAACCTACAACATGATTTTTGGGCGGCCGCTACTGAATGACAAGAGAGCAGTAGTCTCCCTTTGCTACTTATTGATGAAGTTTCCAACATCTTAGGGGGTAGGTCAAGTAAGAGGAGATCAAAAAAAGGGCAAGGACGTGTTATATCACGTCCCCTACATGTAAGGGGATACAGAGAAAAGAAACTCTCACAATCGAAGAGCCAGTTAAGCCAAAACCTAATGAGGAAATGGAAGCTAGTTGATGATTATAAGGAAAAGGTGGCTTATGTGGGAAGTCAACTGGCTAATGAAACCAAGGGGGAGATAATTCAATGTTTGAAGGAAAATTCTGATATCTTTGCATGGACACTTGCCGACATGCCTGGAATTGACCCTGAGGTTGTTTGCCACCGGTTGAATGTCGTTCCAAGAGCTAAGCTAGTCAAGCAAAAGAAAAGGAATTTTGCCCCAGAAAGACAGTAGGTTATAGATGAAGAAATTTCGAAACTGTTACAAGCAGGGTTCATAAGAGAAGTTAATTATCCTGAATGTTTGGCAAACATAGTAATGGTGAAAAAAGCTAATGGAGTGAAGGATGTGCGTGGACTTCATAGATCTGAACAAAGCTTGCCCCAAAGATTCCTATCCGTTGCTGCATATTGATATTGGTGGATGAAACTTCGGGATATGAACTCCTAATCTTTTTGGACGCTTTTTCAAGGTACCACCAAATCTTAATGCACCCCGACGATGAAGAGAAAACGTCATTCATTGCTGATAGTGGAACATATTACTATCGAGTTATGCCCTTTGGCATGAAAAATGTGAGTGCCACATATCAGCGAATGGTGAACAAAGTGTTTAAGGACCTGTTAGGTAACACCATGGAGGCTTATGTAGATGACATGATCATAAAAAGTCGTAAGGGGGAATCACATATAGAAAGAATGTTGAAGCTGTTTAAGGTGTTACGACAATGTAACATGAAATTAAATCCCAACAAATGCTCATTTAGTGTTAGATTAGGAAAATTCTTGGGGTTGATGATCACTAATTGAGGAATTGAAGCTAACCTTGAGAAGATTCAAGCTATCCTGGATATGAAGCCACTAACCACAGTAAGAGAACTGCAAAGACTACCTTAGAGGATAACGACTCTGAATCGTTTTCTATCTAAATCAGCAGAAAAGAGCCTACAATTCTTCAGAGCAATTAAGGGAGGAAATTTTTTTTAAATGGACTGAGGAATGTCAAGTTGCTTTTGATAAGTTGAAGGAGTATTTGAAGGGGTTGCCATTATTGTCACAATCCTAATCGTGGGATGAACTTTTCATGTACTTAGGAATGGGTGAGAAAGTAGTTAGTACGGTCCTGTTGAAGAAAGATGGGGATAAGGACTGCTCAATCTATTATGTAAGTAAGGTTCTGTTGGATGCAGAAACAAGATATCCGTAAGTTGAAAAGGTGACCCTATCATTGGTGATGGCTACTCGGAAGCTACGTCTGTACTTTCAAGCACACTCAAAATTGTTTTGATTGATCAACCTTTAAGGCAGATATTGCAAAAGCCAGAACACTCAGGGCGATTAACCAAATGAGTAATTGAGCATAGCGAATATGACATACACTTTCAGCCTCGCCAAGCAATAAAAGGGCAGGCCTTAGCGGATTATATTGTTGAATGCACTAGTTGAGGAGCTCAGGAAGAATCAGAGTTGGTTTGGTGGAAATTGTTTGTTGATAGAGCTTGCAATGTGGATGGTAGAGGAGCAGGCATTGTCTTAGTCTCCCCTAAGGGTGAAAACTTTGAGTACTCCTTACACTTTGATTTTCCAAGTTCGAACAATATATCGGAGTATGAAGATTTGATAGCCGAATTGAAATTGGTTGAAAGGCTCTAAGTTAGCAATTTGATGCCCCACAATGACTCCTAATTGGTGGTAAATTAGTTTCTCGGTGAATATGAGGCACGAGAGCCTACTTTAGTGGCTTTCTTGCAGAAGGTCCAACTACTAGCACAGTCATTCAAGAATTTTTGGTTGACTCAAATTAATTGGTTTGAGAATAACCATGCAAACGCCTTCTCTAAATTAGCTTCTTCTAAAGGAGCGAAAGGTGGAATAGTGAAGGTGGAATGTTTGACTGAGCCAAGCCTTGTAGAAAAGGAAATCTGTGATATGGAGATTGGAAATGACTGGAGGAACCCAATCAGAGACTATATTCTGGAGGGAAAGCTTCCCAATGATAGAGAAGAAGCTCGGAGGTTAAAATTATAAAGCGACAGATTCATGATGATAAATGGGGAGCTATATAAGCGAGGGTTTACCATGCCCTTACTAAAATGCTTGGGACCAGAACAAGCCAGATATACACTAGCTGAAGTGCATGAGGGAATATATGGAGAACATTTAGGAGCTCGAGCACTAGTCTCAAAAATACTTTGAGCTGGGTTTTATTGGCCAACATTGAAGCACGATGCTGCAGACAAAGTGTGCAAATGTGATAAGTGCCAGAAATTTGCTCCCGTTGCCTCAGCACATGTCTCTGCCCTCTAGAACACTTTCCAACCAACACCGTTCGCACAATGGGGACTAGATATTTTGAGTCATTTTCCCTCAGAAGCAGGGCAAAGGAAGTATCTGTTGGTAGCTATTGACTACTTCACCAAATGGATAGAAGCAGAACCTTTAGCCACAATTTCTAAAAAGAAAGTGGAAACCATGGTGTGGAAAGATATTTTTTGTCGATTTGGGATTCTTTTGGTGTTAAATGTTGACCATGAAAAGCAATTTGATTGTGATGCCTTTCGAGAATTTTATGGAAGGTTGAGCATCCAGCTTAGGATATCATCTGTCTCCTACCCCCAAGCCAACGGGCAGGCCGAGGTCAGTAATTGAACCATACCCCACTGATTGAAAATCGGACTAGACAAGGCAAAAGGAGCATGGGTGGATGAACTCCCTAGTATTCTCTAGGCTTACAACTACAAGTCAAGTTTTGACAGGGGAGACACCATTTAATTTGGTGTATGGAACCGATGTCACATCTCGTGACCACAATTTTCACGTATTTCTATACAACTTATCCGGTTGGGCTGTCTGTGATACTTCACTTTTCATATTCATTTAACTATTAAATATAAAATTCGTAATATCAATTACATCCCCTATCTTAATGCTCAAGAAAGTAGTACTGAAAGTAAGTCTAAATACAGAAAATAAATGATCATACCTCATATTATAAATCAAGCTGTCGCAATGTCTCCAAATGCGTAGCTCGGAATCCTCAGATGTCAAATCTCACAGTCACCGAAAATCTGAAATGTTAAAATTGGGGAGTGAGCAAACCACGGTTCAGTAAGAGACTTATATGCAACATTTGATATTCAGCTACCTATATGCTGGAAATAATTTTTCACTTTCTTTAAATCTTCCTAGCTGGCTCTAGGCTCGCATGTAGGAAGGATACTACAGTCGGCTAGGGATCCGGATGGAGTAAGGCAGGTATGTTGAAAAACCTGTCTTGTCCCAGAACCTAGAAGAAACTGTAGAGAGTACTATATTCCTTGTTCTCAAAACGATATAATTTTCATTTTCACAGAGTAAACCACTTATTTCTTTTCACTTTCGTACAATTTAAAACACGTGACAGTTCAGTAATAAAACAGTGGTTTCCTTCAGTACAGTTAAAACACATGACAGTATAGTAGCAAAACTTGTAGTTTACTTTCTTTCTCATTAGTACAGTAACCGTATCTTACAGTTCAGTAAAACAGTAATATTCAATACAGTACCATTCGGTAAAATAGTATTTTGCAAATCAGTAAAACAATATCTTGATACGGTTCAGTCAGTAAACAATAAACAGTAGCTACCAATTCAGTAAATAGTATACGGTAGCTTTTAGTTTAGTATCATGGAGACCAGGCAACACCCTAAGTATATCATGCTATAATAATATCATCCCTAATAGGGGAAACACATGAGATCTATGGCCATAGTCTATAGTGTCCTTAGTGTGCACTGATCAGGTGTCCACTGGGACGCTGATAATAGGATCAGTATCTATCAGCACTAACACGTGACACGTGAGCATGATATGGGGCCTAACAGTCTCAAAATAGTAAACACGTGATATAAACCCCATTTATGAAATCAATTTCACTGAATATAAGTTCAATCAATCCACAAATATTCAAAAGGAAAATATTTTTATCTTATGAATAACAATTTATAAAATATTCATACTGGGGTCATCATTCTCGAAAATGTTCTAAACATTATAGAACAGTATAAATCACATTTTCCATACGGTGAATACAGTTTATAAAACAATCACTGTAAAATATAAAAAGTCATAACTGTCCTTTTTCACCGTAAAATATATACGCACGTTTTTCCGTGCTTTCTATCGAAAACATGATTTTCAAAGTTATCGGGATTCAAATCAATTATTTTTATGATTTATGAAAAATTAAAATATTTATTTTCCAGATCAACACTTTCGTCTCGTGTTTTCTCTGTAAACACATGCGGAGATCTTTTAGTCTCAAAACACTATTTTTCATCTTTAATTACCTTTATGGAATTTTCTATAAACACTTATTTTCACAATTGAACCCATAAAGGTTATTTATAAAATCAAGTGAATATTTGAAAAAATATATTAAAATATTCACTTTGGTCCTTTTCATTTTTCACATCGTTTCACTTGAAAAATCACCTATCGGGATAAATTTAGGTGATTTCCTTTTTCACCATTTTCAAAATATGAATATTTTAAAATTAATTATCAGTATATTCATGTCTTATGAAAACTAATCGATTTCTCGATTTTTGTGGTTGGAAATTGTTTCTTGTAATGAAAAATCATTTATTATGATTTTCGGTAATTTTTCCAATAATTTTCGACAGTATAACGGCTGCCGATTGGCTAGCCTCCTGCACGAAAAATACAGTTTAAATCTCAACCGGTAAATCACCACAATTTTTCCAACCAATCATCATTAATAGCATTTATAAAAATTAAATGCATAATTTAAAACATGTGTGCCGAATATCCCTACAGGCAGCACATGTCTCCCTTACCTGTCTCGGGTCGGCGATTGCCTTTCGAAGGTCGCGCCCGTGTTCATTTCACTCGATTCCATCGGCTCGGTTATCGAGAGAATTTTCTGGAAATTAAAATTCTAAAATTTAGAATTTTTTTATAATTATTTAAATAAATAAATTATTTAAATAATTTAACACTTTCCAGGATTTCTTACCGATTTTCGTAATTTTCGGGATTTCCCGTAATTTTTGGATTCTCGAGAATTTTCCGAATTCTCGGAATCCCTTTTCTTTTCCTCTTTCTTCTTTTTCTTCTTTTCTTTCTTTTTCTCTTTTCTTTTCTTTTCTTTTTCTTTTTCCTTTTTCTTTCCTTTTTCTTTTTTCTTTTTCTTTTTCTTTTTCCTTTTTCTTTCTTCCCAGTCGGACCGGTCACCTCCCTCACCGTCGGTTCTCCTCCGGATGCCGATTCTCTGGCGGTTCGGTGGCTCAACAACTGGCCGGCGTTGAGACGGAGTTGCCGATGGCCTCAGCTCGACCTGGATCGGTGGCATGGCGGTGGATCTACTTGGTTTGCCTCGGTTTCTTCTCCTCCTCCGTTCGGCCTTTCCTCGTCGTTGGTGGCCTCACCGGTGGCCTCCTTTTCCTTCCTCTCAGCTCCTCCGAGGTTCGAATAGTGGTGGCGATGCCTGGACCGGCCGGCACCGCCGATTTCTCTTTTCCTTTCTCCTCTCGGCTCCGTCGTGTTTCCCTTCTGTTTCTTTCCTTTCTTCCGCAGTTGGCAACTCCTTTCCTTTCCTCTTCAGCTGGCGATGGCGTCTCTTCCTTTTTCCCTCGCCGGCGGTGGCAGCTCCGCCACCGTCGGCCCTTTGGCTGGGAAGGGTCGGGATCCTCCCGATTCCTTTCTTTCCCTTTTTGTTTTATTCCTATTTTTAGTATATTATATACTATACTGTATAGTATATTTATATAATATATATGTACATACATAATATAATAATATATATTATATATTTATATTATATATATAATACACATAATATTATTATTAGTATATATATAATATAGTATTATATACATATTATATATATAAAATATATATTTTGTGCATTAAAATTATCCATCTAATATAGAAATATATGTATATATTTATATACTTAAAATAAATAATCTTTACATATATATTTATATATATATATGTTATAATGTAATATATATTGTATTTACAATATATATTTTTCAAACTTTAATATAACTTAATATTTGCCTTTCTCAATTATGTATATACTTATATATACATACAATGTTATATTTAATACATATGTATTATTTAAATTTATAACATAGTATATTTATATATATATACACCAATGTATATTTAATATATACTATATATACCATACGATATTTAAATACATATGTATTTGTATCAAAATATATTTATATAATATATAATTATATAAATACATTTCTCATTTCCTTATTTAATTTGGATTTCTATTTATCCAAATTAAATTTCTTCCTTCATTATTTTCCATAATTCCAACCTTATTTTTTCGATTTCGATTTCCTTCACTCGAATTTTCCGATCCGTCTCTTCTTCCATTCTCGAAATTTTTACTAATCTTTCGATCTCACAATTTAATTTATTTCCTTAAATCTCCAACATTATTAATTTCCAATCATTGGAAAATTTACGGTTATCACATTCTCCTCACCTTAAGAAATTCAGTCCTCCGAATTTAACTTAAGTCAAAAGGTGGTATATGCCGTATACTTACGACTTTTGACTTCTAGGTCATCCTCCAAGTAATACTGCTAGTACACTTTCAACATCAAAATTTACTTTTAGACCACTATATGCAGTCTTTCATCGTATATCTATACTCCCTAAGTTCATTTCTCAAATCGGGAGTTATTCAATTCCACTATTTTCACATAAGAGTCCATGCACAATATCTTTTTTTTTTCACAGCGATCTATGCTGTTCATTATCACTTTTTCTTAATTGGTGCCAAGTCGTTATAGTTTGAAAACTATTAATTTCACATATCAATAAGTTATATGTAATTGTCCCAATAGCTTTCACATCTCATGCATCTGCTCTCTCAATGTATATTCAAGTGTTTCTATACCACGCTAAGATATTTATATCAATACGGAGCGATGCTGTCAGTAAATCTGGAATCTCGAGGCCTTTTACTACTTCTCATTAAGCATATGACAGTTCAGAGATTCTCATCACATGTAATGCTCACTGGAACTGTACATATACATTTACACCATTTCATGCGCATACTTGGACTATGGCACTAGAGAATCTAGGATTCTGAAAATGGAAATGTGATCCCATTAGACCATCAGTCATTGATCACTTCCATATCCTCATATTCCTCTTGGACACTTTATTGTCCACAATAGTCATTTTCTCTTTTATTTCATCAAGGCTGCATCTCACTTGCAGACTTTACTGTTGATTATCTCTTATAGAAAAAAACTCATGAGACAATCATCTTTCTCTTAATATTGCTTTTCATGTAGTATGGTCATTCAATGATTTAAATCCTCAAATTATCTCTCTGATCACCACATTATTCATACAATTCCACCATTCACCATTTCAAGGTGGTTATGTGTATGTATAACACTTTTTTATTTAGATACTGGCAGTAAACATATCAATTATCTTACTCCTTGGAGTATCATTAATTTCGCTTATCAAATTTGGCTTGATTTTACATCTTGCCACTGTCATGTGATAACCAACTTGAAATCAACTTTGGTCTTAATTTCGGGAACTACTTTAGGTTCCCCACTCATCATGTAACTTTCTTATTTCATTTTCGTTTTCATATTTTCATCAATTTAGTCAATTTTCTCCAATGGTATAGTATTCTACAGTAAAATCTATTAACATTTTGCATACCATCTTTCCTTCCCACTTATCTATTTACCGACTTTAATTTCTCTAATTATGTCTCATTAGTAGAGCAGCTGGTCCCATAACTCTTTTATATATTAGCAGTAGTATCTAGCTAGACTCAGTAATTTCGTATCTCAATCATTATCTCTTTATCATTGATAGAATCACTGTCATTCTGTCAATCCGAGATTATACATCCCTCATAAGGAGACACTGTCTAGCCAAACATCTTATTTGCCAATCTTAACATAAGTCCACAGTCTCTGAGAGTTTAAAGGATTATATATCATAATGCTGCTCTTGTTCCATTTGTATCCTTAACTATTTCGATATCTCACTCCTTGGGTTTATATACCTCACAAGGTAATTCATTAACCTTGTAACCTCAATAGGAACTCGTAAAAATTCACTTCGAGTTCTAATCATCGTCTTATGGACATCAATCTCCAATCTTTTATTTAATGACGCTTTATACTGAGGCTAGTCTTATAACTCCTCATGTATTTTTGATTAGATCAATAAAGCATCCATTTTCATGTAGATGAATACTTGTTCTTCACAAGAACTTTATTAAAAATAGGAATTTACTATATCCTTTAATTCATCTACATATCAAGGTCATCTGTGCTTCTTTTATTCACACTTATATAGATAACTTTATTAACCTCAAATTACATTATCTGTATTTTCATCAATCATACTTTTATTAGTGAATTTCATTATTCACTCATCTTCCAAAGTTAATTCTTAAGCTTTCGGACTCTTTCTATGTTTCTGATGTAAGCTCAGAATTAGATTTCATACATCTAATCGAGTCAATGTTAGCTCGATTTCTCTAATCTATATAACTCTGAAAAATTTATCGGGCATTACATCCGATACTTTCTTTAATCACTCACCTCTTATCATCTTGGACATTTCATCCTCATGTCCTGTCATTTCCACTATGTATTCTTAAGGCAGAGAAAGTCAATATTCAAATCATTTTGAAATATTCTCCACCTTGATTTCATTATTTACTCATGTTTCACAGCATATTACTCAAAGTGATTAGTAATGCTGTAACAAGTGTAGTCCTTTAATTAACCATACTGATATGGATTTTATTATTTATACTATTCACTTTCTCAGTCATTTCTGTAGTCATATCACTTTTCATAATATCCAACGATCCCGTAATAAACATCCAATTCAATACACTCTTAACTCAGGCCCTTATAATCGATAACCGGGCCAATCATTTTGCAACATTCCACTACACTCTTATTGGATCGCATCATACAAGGCCTCGACCCGTCTGCCGTCCGCCTTTACACATGTGTATTGTCCTCTTTGGCGAGCCCACTAGCTCCCTCGAGGTTTTGTCATGAGATCTAGCCCGTTCACTAGGTCACCGCAATTCGCGTCCATAATCTAAGTGTAAGTGGAATCAGTAATAGGGATCGCTATTGTCATATTGCATCCTCTATGCCATTAATCACTCCATTACTATCAATGGATTCCAATTCAGTTCGGTTTTATCACTGTTCCGAACATCACCCAACACAGGGGCATTTTCATCATTTTGACATTTATTTCTTTCTCCTCAGTATACATTGAAATCAATGATCTCATTATCCATGTGCTGATATTATCCTTTCTCATACTTATATCAGTAATTTAGGATCTTGTTCGATTTCGACAGAGAAATCTAATAGGATCTATAATTGGATTATTCTGCTTGTAATTCAGCTTTACATCATCAATTTCTCTGTTAAATCAGTCAATTCTAACTTTTGTTGGTTCATTATGACTCCAGGTAAAATTTTAGAGGCAGGGGTTTTTTGGTAATTTTGGTCAAAAATTTTCTTTCTCTTCAAATTACCCTCAATCGGTGATCTTAAATTCTATTTAATGATTATATTTCATTTCCTTCCTTTATATCATCACTTTCAGGTCTTAGTTCAGTCTGGACCGAAAAATATTGGTGGGGCCCTCACCGAGTCCTTTCGGTTCCTTACCGAACAGGCCTTCATTAAGATTATAAGATTACCAACATTCTGGTAATATCTGACTCTATTTCCTCTTTAACATTCTCAATTTACACTTTCTCACTCCCTTTAAATTATTTTACTCAATTCGTAATCATTTATTTTCTCTATGTATTCAGACTACACAGTACTTCCGGGGATGTTTAACTTTCTCAATATATTTCTTTCCAAAAGTATCAACAGACATTAGGCCAACTCTGCTCTGATACCATTAAATTTGTCACATTTCGTGACCACATTTTTCACGTATTCTATACAACTTATCCAGTTGGGCTGTCTGTGATACTTCACTTTTCATATTCATTTAACTATTAAATATAAAATTCGTAATATCAATTACATCCCCTATCTCAATGCTCAAGAAAGTAGTACTGAAAGTAAGTCTAAATACAGAAAATAAATGATCATACCTCATATTATAAATCAAGCTGTCGTAATGTCCCAAATGCGCAGCTCGAAATCCTCAGATGTCAGTTCTCACAGTCACCAAAAATCTGAAATGTTAAAATTGGGGAGTGAGCAAACCACGACTCAGTAAGAGAGTTATATGCAACACTTGATATTCAGCTACCTATATGCTGAAAATAATTTTTCACTTTTTTTTAAATCTTCCTAGCTGGCTCTAGGCTCGCATGTAGGAAGGATACTACAGTCGGCTAGGGATTCGGATGGAGTAAGGCAGGTATTTTGAAATACCTGTCTTGTCTCAGAACCTAGAAGCAACTGTAGAGAGTACTATATTCCTTGTTCTCAAAACGATATAATTTTCGTTTTCACAGAGTAAACCACTTATTTCTTTTCACTTTCGTACAATTTAAAACACATGACAGTTCAGTAATAAAACAGTGGTTTCCTTCAGTATAGTTAAAACACATGATAATATAGTAGCAAAACTTGTAGTTTACTTTCTTTCTCATCAGTACAGTAACCGTATCTTACAGTTCAGTAAAACAATAATATTCAATACAGTAACATTTGGTAAAACAGTATTTTGCAAATCAGTAAAACAATATCTTGATACGATTCAGTCAGTAAACAGTAAATAGTAGCTACAAATTCAGTAAACAGTATACGGTAGCTTTCAGTTCAGTATCATGGAGACCAGGCAACACCCTAAACATATCATGCTATAATAATATCATCCCTAATAGGGGAAACACATGAGATCTATAGCCATAGTCTATAGGGTCCTCAGTGTGCACTGATCAGGTGTCTACTGGGACGTTGATAATAGGATTAGTATCTATCAGCACTAACACGTGACACGTGAGCATGATATGGGGCCTAACAGTCTCAAAATAGTAAACATGTGATATAAACCCCATTTATGAAATCAATTTCACTGAATATAAGTTCAATCAATCCACAAATATTCATAAGGGAAAAATTTTCATCTTATGAATAACAATTTATAAAATATTCATACTGGGGTCATCATTCCCGAAAATATTCTAAACATTATAGAACAGTATAAATCACATTTTCCATACGGTGAAAACAGTTTATAAAATAATTACTGTAAAATATAAAAAGTCATAACTGTCCTTTTTCACCGTAAAACATATACGCACGTTTTTCCGTGCTTTCTATCGAAAACATGATTTTCAAAGTTATCGGGATTCAAATCAATTATTTTTATGATTTATGAAAAATTAAAATATTTATTTTCCAGATCAACACTCTCGTCCCGTGTTTTCTCTGTAAACACATGCGGAGACCTTTTAGTCTCAAAACACTATTTTTCATCTTTAATTACCTTTATAGAATTTTCTATAAACATCTATTTTCACAATTGAACCCATAAAGGTTATTTATAAAATCAAGTGAATATTTGGAAAAATATACTAAAATATTCACTTTGGTCCTTTTCATTTTTCACCTCGTTTCACGTGAAATATCACATATCGGGATAAATTTAGGTGATTTCCTTTTTCACCATTTTCAAAACATGAATATTTTAAAATTAATTATCAGTATATTCATGTTTTATGAAAACTAATCAATTTCTCGATTTTCGTGATTGGAAATCGTTTCTCGTAATGAAAAATCATTTATTATGATTTTCGGTAATTTTTTCAATAATTTTCGGCAGTATAATGGTTGCCGATTGGCTAGCCTCCTACTCGAAAAATATAGTTTAAATCTCAACCAGTAAATCACCACAATTTTTCCAACCAATCATCATTAACAGCATTTATAAAAATTAAATGCATAATTTAAAACATGTGTGACGAATATCCTTATAGGCTGCACATGTCTCCCTTACCAGTCTCGGGTCGACGACTGCCTCTCGAAGGTTGCGCCCGTGTTCACCTCGCCCGATTCCATTGGCTCGGTTATCAAGGAAATTTTCTGGAAATTAAAATTCTAAAATTTAGAATTTTTTTATAATTATTTAAATAAATAAATTATTTAAATAATTTAACACTTTTCAGGATTTTTTACCGATTTTCGTAATTCTCGAGATTTCCAGTAATTTTCGAATTCTCGAGAATTTTTCAAATTTCCTGAATCCCTTTTTTTTTTCCTCTTTCTTCTTTTTCTTCTTTTCTTTCTTTTTCTCTTTTCTTTTCTTTTCTTTTTCTTTTTCCTTTTTCTTTTCTTTTTCTTTTTTCTTTTTCTTTTTCTTTTTCTTTTTTCTTTCTTCCCAGCCGGACCGATCACCTCCCTCACCGCCGATTCTCCTCCGGTGGCCAGTTCTCCGACGGTTCGGTGGCTCAGCAGCTGGCCGACGTTGAGACAAACTTGCCGATGGCCTCAGCTCGGCCTGGATCGGTGGCACGGTGGCAGATCTACTCGGTTTGCCTCGGTTTCTTCTCTTCCTCCGTTCGACCTTTCCCCACCGTTGGTGGCCTCACCGGTGGCCTCCTTTTCCTTCCTCTCACCTCCGTCGAGATTCGAATGGTGGTGGCGATGCCTGGACTGGCCGGCACCGCCGATTTCTCTTTTCCTTTCTCCTCTCGGCTCCGTCGTGTTTCCCTTCTGTTTCTTTCCTTTCTTCCACCGCTGGCAACTCCTTTCCTTTCCTCTTCGGCCGGAGGCGGCGTCTCTTCCTTTTTCCCTCGCCGGTGGTGGCAGCTCTGCCACCGTCGGCCTTTTAGCTGGGAAGGGTCGGGATCCTCCCGATTCCTTCGTTTTCCTTTTTGTTTTATTCCTATTTTTAGTATATTATATACTATACTATATAGTATATTTATATAACATATATACATACATAATATAATAATATATATTATATATTTATATTATATATATAATACACATAATATTATTATTAGTATATATATATAATATAGTATTATATACATATTATATATATATATAAAATATATATTTTGTGCATTAAAATTATCCATCTAATATAGATATATATGTATATATTTATATACTTAAAATAAATAATCTTTACATATATATTTATATATATATGTTATAATGTAATATATATTGTATTTACAATATATATTTTTCAAACTTTAATATAACTTAATATTTGCCTTTCTCAATTATGTATATACTTATATATACATACAATGTTATATTTAATATATATGTATTATTTAAATTTATAACATAGTATATATATATATACACCAATGTATATTTAATATATACGATATATACCATACGGTATTTAAATACATATGTATATGTATCAAAATACATTTATATAATATGTAATTATATAAATAAATTTCTCATTTCCTTATTTAATTTGGATTTCCATTTATCCAAATTAAATTTCTTCCTTCATTATTTTCCATAATTCCAACCTTATTTTTCCGATTTCGATTTCCTTCACTCGAATTTTCCGATCCATCTCTTCTTCCATTCTCAAAATTTTTACTAATCTTTCGATCTCACAATTTAATTTATTTCCTCAAATCTCCAACATTATTAATTTCCAATCATTGGAAAATTTACGGTTATCACAACCGAAGCCCTCAATCTAGTCGAAATTAGAGCAGCATCGCCTAGGATGGTCCCTTATGTGCAAGAAATCAATTCTTAAGGGCTCAAAGAAAACCTCAACTTAATTGATGAGCAAAGGGATAGTGCAAGAGTAAGATTGGCTGCTTACCAACATAGAATAGCTGGATACTACAATGCTCGAGTTAAAAACAGAGTGTTACGAGAAGGAGACCTGGTGCTAAGAAAGTTAGCCATCATAAACGCACACAAGGAGGATGGTAAGTTTTAGGCAAATTGGGAAGGACCCTACAGAATTAGAAGCATTATTGGACGAAGCACATGCACTTTAGAAACTTTATAGGGAAAAAGGATCTCAAAGACTTGGAATGTTAACTATTTAAAGTTGTACTGGCAGTAAAAGTTTTATATTTTTGCTTTATTACTTTTTTGTAGTTACTTTGTTACTTGTTTTATGTGTAGAAACTATCATGTGATGATGTCATTTGATTTATGAGAATAAAGGGCCAATTACTTATATCTTTGTGTGTTATGTAATGATAATCTTACGTGAATGACAGATATATTACAGGAACCAAAATAAGAGAGGCAAAATCTGGTCGCAACTAAAAAAGTCCCTAAGCAAAAAATGCGTAAGACGGGCAAACTAAAAAAATCCATAAGCGAAAAATAGGCGAGATGGGTAAACTAAAAAAGTCCCTAAGCAAAAAATGTGCGAAACAAGCAAACTAAAAAGTCCATAGTGAAAAATGCGCGAGAGGGGCACAAAACCTAAGCAAGAGTTCTTCTTTAGAAGAAATAATACTTCTTCGCAAGAAGAACTAGGGAGCATGGGCCATATGGTACTGTATGTTGCAATTTTATCATAAGATATATGTTATAATCTTATCAATGGATATGTTTCAACTTTGTAACATCTTAAAATGTCAGTATGTTATGTAACATTGCAGTTATAAGAATGTTATAGTCTTATCCTTAAATATGATCCCATAATATACTAACATGTTGGCATATTATACATGTTACAGTTGTGTTTTAATAATCTATCACAATATCACGAGTACGTGTGAGAAGTAATGTAGTAAAGGAAAAACTACGAAAGACATTGTCATCTACTTTTGTTAAAAGTAAATGTATACAACTGTAAAATTTCAAAAAACAAAAATCACATAAAAAGAAGAAAAGAAATATCTAGACTACACAGCTGTCGGGCTAGAATCAAGAGGAAAAATAGGAACCGAGCACGCAACAGGACCCTCGGAGGCTGCAAAATCGGTAGAATGGTCATCACTAGGAAGCCTCACGGTCTTGATAGCTATGGGATCTGAAATAGGCTCAATAGCGGTTGAGTCCAAAAACTGTAAGTCTTCGCTGTATAGACCCTCCAAAGCCTTGATTGGCTCTGGTTGACACTGTGGTTGACGAGGAGGCCAAGGGCTATTGAGATTTTCCAAGTTGTCCTCGGCCCCTCTTTCTAGGTAATCTTCTGGCTTCTTAAAGTTTGACTCATATTGGGTCCAAGGGGAGGATCATATAACTCGACCTCATCCGAATATTGAAGCTCCAAGAACGTCTCACCAGGTCTCTCCTTCTCTAGCCACGCGCGAGCATAGTGGAAGCCAAATTTCACAAAGCTTGCAGATTATATTTGCTTCTTCTCAAAACAATCCTAAGAGAGCCGATATTCCTATATCGCATCAGCCCGGACATGCTAAAGATCAGTCTCCATTCTCTTTGTCAGTCTTGCAAGCTGTGTACCTCATTAAGAGCTTTATCACGTTAGGACTGCGTAAGTCGTAGGTCTTCCATCTCTTTTTTGTAAGCCTCATTGTACTCCTCTAAAGAAAGAGCTTTCGTTTGGTCATTACCCAATCTAAGTTGGAGATTTGTTATCTGAGATCTCAAGCCCTCATTTTCCCTTTTTAGCTTATCCACTCTATTAGGAAGCAAACGAAGCTACTAGACTTTGTTTTGAAGTTTCATATTGTTAGTCCTAAGTTGTTGCAGCTCCTTCTGGGTTCATTTCCAATAGGTCCTGTGTTGTGCATTCACAACCACTACTTGCTGTGCAACCTGACAAAATGAGAAGAATACTCAGAAATGAGAAAAGGTAGAATAAAAAAGTACATGCATTTAAGTAGGAGTTGAAGTCCCTTACCTTAATGACAAAATAATCAGAATTGTCTTCGCCCGCAGAAAGACCTTTAAAAATCTCCTTCTCTTCTCAAGGAAGGATGGTGCTTCAAGCTAGGTGAGAAGCTACCCCGGCATCTTTAGTACTATCATTGTCATTAAGGTCGGGGTAGGTCTGAAGGTCGTCCCCATCAATAACCTTGCCTCTATCCACTTGATAACGTTTAAGTGTAGGAAGTGCCACCTTTGGCAAAATAGGCCTCGCAACCATCACATCTTCAACATAGAGCCTCTTTTGATTCTTTTGACGAGGCTTACGAGGAACACGCTTGTCACTTGAAGGATCGAGGTCACCTTCTTAGGGAGCAGACTCGCTTCTTTGGGACCGCAAACTTTCATAACCCTTTGAACTAGGTGCGGGGTAATCACGGATAATAAGCCTCCTCTTTTTTTCCTGCTCGACTTCTTGCACAAAACGATCAACTTCACCAGTAGTTAGAGGAGGAGTAGGAGCGCTAAGGCACTATGGAATGGAAATGTATCCATGAGGCTGTTTCCGTGGAAGAGGAACATCAGAAGAGCCTTGGAGGATGATACAGTTGCTCTCCTCTTACAGATAGCGTCTTGGAAACTCATACCTACACAATGAAAGAAAAGGTGTTAACATATCATGTTGAAGGCATTAATCACATGCACAAATACAAAAATTATTGTTTGAAACCTAAAAATGCATCAGGATCGCCTATATTGGCAAAATTTTCATCCATTGGAAAATCGTAGAGAGGACTCCCAAAGGCGTCGCCTTAGTTCTACTTTAAGTCTTATTTGGATGAACCACTAGCGTTTGTGGCCCCAAGTGACTCATCCCCTTCATCGTTTGAACTTGAGGAAAGGTCCCCTATTAAATGACTTACAGGGCCTGTTGGCTCGGCTAAAAGGGCTGTAGGTGAATTTGTGGGATCAAAACTATGGGTGCCTGAGGCTGAAGGTAGCTTTGAAGGAATAGTGTACGTGTTGGAAGCAATCCCGCCTACTTCCCAACCAGCCGCAATGATATTTTCGGGAGTTAAAAGATAGAACAAGTTTCGTTCCCGGATAGAACATATGAGTTTTATGGACTCGTTGTATTGATCTTTCAAAAAGGCTAAACTAAATCTTTCAGAGAGCTTTGTGTGGTCACTGGTATCCTTGTTCCATCTGGTAGAGATGTTTAAATCCCTTAGAAGCTTTACAACAACCCACTCGCTCTTGAACCTATGTAATTTATTGGGAAGGTCTGAAAAAATCTTATTATAAAAGCCTCTTTACCCTCTGGAGGGAATGTGAGATTGACCCAGTCAACCCATGAACCCAAAAGAAGGCATTAAGTAAAGGAATCGAGGGTGTGATACCTAGCCCGTGACATACTATGAAAAACCCTACTAGTTGGGCCCAATCACAGGGGTGGAGCTAACACGAACGATGCTCTTATATCTAAGAAAGTCTAATCCTAATTCGGGAAAAGGAAAACGAAAACCAAAATGAATGTAAGCCCTATAAACGACCACTCCACTAATAACTAAATTAGGGGAAGCGTTTCTATCAGTTGGAAACCTCTAATGGTAACTTTCATGAAGAGGCTAATTAGTGCTAATTTCTTCTAAGTCTGTAGTGCCTAACCTAGAAGGAACACTTTTGCTTAATGATTTACCTATACCGTGAGTGGCCATAAAGAACAAAGAAACGAAACAAAGCTATACGGTAGGCTTAATACCTGCGGAAGGACACAAAAAGTGTAGAAAATTAAGAAATTAACGACAGAGTGCAGAATGCTAGAGGCTAAAGCTCTACGGCAGGGACCAAGTCTGGAAACAGCTTTGTTAAAGAGGTTATGCGGTAGGGTAGGTTCTTGCGACAGGGTGCAATACGTGATAGGCTATATGTCTACAGCAGAGTATAAACTCAAAGGATTTTCAACAAAATTTGCATACCTTCTCGCTCTTATATAGTCGTGGCAGGAATCCCAAAGGTCGTAAACCAAGAAACACCTCCCGGGGAGCTATGCTTCACAATCTACGAAAGAGTACAGAAAATGACTAAATTAACAAGATACCGAAATGCCCAAAATATATACTCTCTTATTGGATTCTCCAATAAGAGAGTGGTGAGCAATTGATATGGGAAAGTCCCTAACTAAGTGGACCGGGCCTGGTAGGCCTAGAAGAAGCCATAAAAAGCACGCCATGTGGCATAATATCATTGGGTCACGTGGCAACAATGGCGGGAGATGGCCTCCTGCGCTGCGGGAGGTAGCCTCCCTGTGACCTTGACATGGGCTCCCATACTGCGGGAGATTGTCTCCCACCACATCTTAGGCAAGCTTTCGCACCGTGGGAGATAGCCTCCCGTCTCGCGAGAGGTACTCTTTCGCAGCCATGGACAAAAGATGTGAAAAAGTCTTTGTTACATGCAAGGAACGAACTCCACAAGTGCTCAAAAAGATGAAATTATCCTCCGATAATTACTGCAGCAGTAGAGGTAATTTGTTCTACTATAAATAGATCACATGTATTATTTTATTAACTAAGTACTAGTTTTTTGTGGACTAAGACTCTGAAGAATTCTTTAGTTGACTTAATCATCGGAGTGTCTATGCAGGAAACTATCCCCTGCGTCTCTCTGACTTCTCTTTTTTGCAGAGCTCTCATTGCCACGTGTGGAGAAGAAACAAGCAATTTATGTTAGCATCTAATCATTGTTGTTTTGTGCAATAACAGTAGTCAATTTTTTTTACTCAGGCATTCCATAAACTAAAAAAAAACAGGTTTAGTGTTTGTGTCTCTTCATTCCAAAGACCATAATTCTTAATTCAAAAGAAGCATCATGATGTTTTTAATACCAATTAGAATTTGTAAATATTTCTATTAACACACATTTTTTTAAAAAAATAATCTTACACATAATTTCTCTAAAACTTTAAAATTTTCAGTATTTTCTTCTTATACTCTATTTTCTTATTTTGGTTCCAGTGAGTTCACAAAAAAAAATTCAAAAAATTGAGTTCTTCTAAATGTATTGTATTATAGGAATAACGTTTAGTAAACCATTTACATTAGTGGGAGGAAACTTTTATTCTTAAGATAGCATTTTGAAAATATCTTATTTGTTAATTATAAACAATTTGTAACCATCGGTTCAATGTCCTGTTATTTTGTATATTGAAAATGCAATTAATACAATTTAAAATAGGTTGTAAACGATACCATTCCTAGTTTAAGTTGATAAAATTCATCACCTCAACCTTGTATCAATGAGCTTAATATCGGAAATAATTTTTATATACCTCACTCGCTTTACCTAGTGCTCTATCGAATATTTACTGAAATTCCCAAAAAAGAAAAAAATCCAAGGTCCGAGTGATAATTGGTCAGTAAAGTTGACTAGTCTCTTACATTTAGACTTGACAAATCTAAATACGACATGGGTGACATAACACGAACACGATACAAAAAAACTGTGTACATGTTTGAAAAATTCGTGTTTCGTGTTTATCCGTGTCGATACGAATTTAGACATGGCATTTTTCATGTTTAACCGTGTCTGACATGGCTAAACACATGTAAGACACGAAAACACGTTTAAAAAAATCGTGTCACACGAATACACGATTAATATATACATGACACAAGAAACACGTTTAAAGAAAACCATGTTACACGAATACATGAATACACAGAGACACATAAAACATGTTAACCATGTTGCTTTTAGTGGGAATTGAACCTTGGCCAAAGGCAAAAATGCTTAAGTGTTTTACCAAATAAACAATTATAATGCATTAATATGACATGTTATAAAAATTAATTTATTAAAACAAACTAATGCTAATAAATACTGCAATAAAATAAATTAATAAATTTAATTATAAAATTAAATTAGTTAATTATGGTTAAGATAATAAAATTTTAAAATTTTGAAAATAAAGTATTGAGAGCTTAAGTTAAGAACTTAAGATACAATTATCAATTCTTTACATATATGATACTATAATGTAGAAATATATGATATTTTTATTATAATGTATAAAATATAAATATTGTATTATACTAATAAGAGATTGTATAATTAATTAGTTATTTTATATCACAGACACTGTATCACATGATATTGATAAGAGATTAAGAGTTTATACTTTACAGAATCACATTATTCAGTATACAAAAAAATTTTATAGTTTATTAATTTATTTTATATCAGTTATCATATTGTAGGAAATTAAAATAGCATAATACTAACATACAAATTATTATAATAAGAATAAGATATTAATATACTTATTAATGATTTGTTGATTTATTTTATATACTTAATCTTAAATCATAGTCATATGATGACAATGAATTGATGATATTATATATAATATGAATAGTATAATTGATGATATTATTCTATATCAATTATCATATTATAAGAAATTAAAATAACATGATACTAACATACAAATTATTATAATAAGAATAAGATATTAATATACTTATTAATGATTTATTGATTTATTTTATATATTTTGATCTTAGATCATAGTCATATGATAACAATGAATTGATGATATTATATATAATAAGATTAGGAGACTTGGACTTGCATTATTAATGATTTAATGTTTGAATGTTTTGTTAAATTATTTATTTTATTGACTTAATATTAACTATTTATATTTTGTTTGTATGTTTTTGCAATTTTCAATATATATTATGGATTGAAGATATTATTACTTTGTTATATTTGTTACTTGTATTTGAATATTAATTAATATAGATGTGAATAAATGTAAATATGATTTTTTTATCATATTTTAATTATGTTTTTTTAATCATGTAATCCGTATTGTGTCTATTCGTGTCGTGTCAATTTCGTGTTAACCATGTCGTGTTGTGTGACATAAATAATTATAACGTGTTAGTCGTGTCTAGGGATGTAAACGGGGCAGATACCCGTGAAATTAGAGGTACTCGAATCCGAACTCGATTATATTTTAAAAAATCTGAATCCTATTAAATACCTGATTATTTTGATTTTTACTACCTGAACCATACCCATTTAATATAAGAACTACTCATTTAACTACTCGAAAGCGCTAAATACTCGTTTATTAAGTCAAAATTTGACTTTTAAATTTAAAATTAATTTAAAATTTAAAATTAATTTTTAAAAAAAATTAAATTAACACATTTAAATTAATTAAATTAATACATTTAAATTAACTCATAAAAATAAATTAATGTTAAAAATTATAATTAAAATACTTAATGAATTAATTTAATTAAGTATTATATTAATAATAACTTTTTTATAAATCCAAATATATAATAATATTTATAAATTATTATTTGTAATCGGGTTCAGATAGTAGGGTACCTTGAGATCACTACATGAATCCTACCCGAACCCGATTATTAACTATACTAACCCTATTTAATCGAGTCGGATAGTACCGGATACCCGTTTATAAGATATCTATTTATATCCCTAGTCGTGTCGTGTCACATGTTACACGTAAAAAAAGTGTCGCGTTCATGTTTACAATTCAAACACGTTTTATAATTCGTATTGTGTTCGTATTTCGATAATTCGTGTCGTGTCGTGTCGTGGACATGGAAACATGGATTACCAGATCTACTTACATTCCATATAATTGGAACAGGACAAAGATAAAAAATTAATTTAGAGTTGACATTATCATAGGCCAAAACGGTACGTTGTTATGGTCCCCTTGCACATGAATCAGACACAGATCAGTCTTGTTCTTGTGGGAAAAGCACCAAATCACGTTGTTTGATGAGGATACGCTTCTAGTTTTAAGATTCCTGTAGTAGTTAATTGTCTCTTCCCGTTCGACCAGCACTGTCAAAATTGCCAAATTTCAACTTTCCTTTTTTTTTTTAGTTAATTTCCCCATTTTTATAATTGCCTGGAATCTTCGTTGGGAATCAAAACTGTGGCCACAAATAGTTGATGGAAGTTAATTTTGATAAAATATAATACATAGTATATCCAATAATTTTGCAGAACCTGCCTGGTTGCAGCACAGAAAAGGTAGAGAAGCTTCACTGACTAAACACTTTTGGCTGGCTTATGGGCAGAGATCTCCCAACAAGGTCAATTTCTACAGCTCATCTCTAAGATCTGAACATGATCACGAAGAGGATGCTCGCTGACTTGGCACTGCCTGCACTCAAGCTTCTCAGTCTTCATTCTACCTGTTACGTAACTGTATCACTCACATGAAAAGTATACTATATTTTTTTATATATGGGTCAATGATTGGTCATATCGTGTGTGAATAGCTTGCATATTTTCGCTATGAAATGATAGAGATTTACCAGGTACAGAAAATCAGATTTGGCAAGAAACGAAGAGGTGGAAACAACAATTTCAAGTAGTCACGTAACTTTAGCTTGCTGCAGTCGTTTGGTTTTTTTTTAATCACAGATATATTTATTTGATTTATGATATGAGATTAATTTTATTTAGATTAAAAGTGGTAAACGATAAAATTTTTTTAACAATATAAAATTTTTATTTTATTTAAATATCTGAAAAAAATTTATTTTTACTTTTTCTATCTACTTGTTGATAATCATTTGGCTTTATTTCGTATGCTATTATTATTATTATTATTATTATTATTATTATTTCTGACTATATTGCCTTTCTCTTAATTAATGAACAAAAACCAGCTGAAACCAAAGGGGAGGAACTTCGCGTAGCCTAAGAGAGGAACCGGTTAGTACAGTCGACGACACGAGTCAAGCCACTGAGCTGCACTGAAATCCGGATGATTTCAAAAAGGAGTTTGGTGATCATCTGTTAAAGTTGATGTTGATTTGTCATGCTAACTTTTCTCATCTCGCAGTGGATCGGTGGTCACGCTGCTGCAAACGTCCTTCTCTGAAATCTGAATGGGTACTAAACAACAGTACCACTGCTTCAGCTTTCCTGAAGGTTATTGTATATATATTATATATTTATTATGGTCGAAGTGACTTTCGTAAAATGATTTAATTTCACTAATTACAAAAGTCGAAGCTTACTTTCTTCAAACAGACAAGTAGTAGTTAGTAAAATTCACAAGTATATTCAAATCAAACAAATTAACTTACATATAAATATATATATATTATTTAATGAAAACCATTGATTTAGATTGAAGGAAAGTGTAAGTGCCGAAGCTTAGAATCTCAAACCTGCAAAACTACAAATTTAGGTAACTTGAATAGACATAGAAATTTTTGTATTTCACAAGTGAGATTAAAATAGTAATATACACCTTTTAGGAATATTAATAAAATAAAGTATGTGTCATCATTTTAATCTTATTTATAAAATTTAAAAATTTTACTGATAATGTATTGGATAATAATTCGTTGTTAGTATATATGTTAGCATTACATTAGATGTTACCTATATCACACACTATTTTAAAAGAAAGTAGTTAATGTGTATTTATCTCACAATGAATACGAAAGAAAATATCATTATATATACAAATGTGAACGCTATGCATAGAGGCTATACATAGAGGTGGCAAACGGATGGGCTCGAGTGGGTTTGGTTCAGGATATATTCGAGTTCGAGTTATTTTGGTTACGGGCTTTTTCGGTTTCAGATTTTTTTAGTTTCTGTCTGGTTTCAAGTTCGGTCCGATTTTAATCGGGCGGGCTTAGCGGACTTAGTCAAATTATTTTAAAATTTTATAAATTATAAGTATTTTTATAATTTTAAATGTAATAATTAATTTAATTTTATATAGTTAAATAAAAATATAATAGAAATGCTAAATTAAAGTTAAAATTTAATAAATATTTATATAAATAAAAATTTTTAAATTTTAATGTTTTTATTACTTGACAATTATTATTTATTTTTTTAATTTCCTGTAATATTCACATGTGTTATAAAATATATAATTATATATTAATAATTGGCCTAATAGCCAAATAAGCCCTCAACCTTTAGCCCAAAATTGAATTCAGCCCTCAACGTTTTATCGCGTGACATTTAGTCTATAAACTTTTATTTCGGTGAAAATAAACCCTCAACCCTTTAAAATTATACAATTAAGTCCAAATTTGTTAATTGACACTAACTGCCATTAGTATATCTAACGTGAAAGCTGACGTGGATAGCTTAGTTGGCTGCCACGTGGCATGCCACATGTGCAATACTAACTGCAGTTAGTGTCATTTAACATATTTGATTTAATTGCATAATTTTAAAAGGTTGAGGATTTATTTCCATTGAAATAAAAGTTTATGGATTGAATTTCACGCGATAAAACGTTGAGTGCTGAATTCCATTTTGGGCTAAAGGTTGAGAGCTTATTTGGTTATTAAGCCTTAATAATTATACAAAAATTTATTTTTTAAGTGAGCCAAATATATATAGTAAAACTAAAAGAAAGTAAAAATCCAAAAGTATTAACTATACGAATAAATAATTAACAAATTATAAATAAATCACACTAAATAATTAAACATTTATATAAATAGCTTTATACTCTTAACAATAACTTATTGGGTTATTGTATTTTTTTATGTCAACATTGGGCCATTGAAATTTAGACACTCTTAGTTCAATAATTTTTTTTTACTTTGTTTTATTAGCCTTTTAATAATTATTTTATATTTATAAAATTTTAAGTTTTTAAGAATTTTTTGGCATTTATTTTGTCTTTTAAATACCAACATAATTAGTAATTAAATTAAATCTAACCGCATAACTAGTTAACTAATTGTTCAATTATAATGTTAGAATAAGATTATAGTATACATTAAAAAAATACTTAATATTATGAATAATTGATCAATTAATTACCTCAATTTTATATTTATTTTGTTTTTAGTTTGTACATAAATCATAATATAACATTATTATATTAAATATATCGTACTTATACATATTAATTAATCAAATATCTCATTAAAAATTTAGAACGTCAAATTAAACAAGTTATATACACCAATTGACATTATATTATAAATAATAACATTTGATATAATCATGTATATACAGTTATACACCAACTGAGTACTAATTTTTTGATGTTCACATTAACATAATAATATTATATATACACCAATTGATCGAATATCTAAGTAAAATGTTAAATAGTAGATATTACTAAATCAATTAATATAATGCTAGTTATTTAAATATAATTAATAATAATATTAATAAAGTATAAAAAACAAATTTTATTAAAATTTCCACTTACGCAGTAATACTACTCTAATATATTATTCAATTATACTTTAATTTACTATTAGAATTATTATTTTTATCCACACTTTAATTTTACATTTAATAGATAATAAATAAATTATTTTTAATAAATACTTAATTCTATCAAAATAATACTTACACACTAATTTTACATTTAATAGATAATAAATAATACTATTAGAATTATTATTTTTATCCACATTATAATTTTACATTTAATAAATAATAAATCAATTATTTTTAATAAATACTTAATTCTATCAAAATAATACTTACACACTAAGAGATTACATAATTTATTCTTAAAAGATTATTATAATATAATATATAAATCATTATTATAAGATACCAAAATGGTTTATTCATGTATAAGATTATTATAATATAATAAATAATTATTACCAATAGCTTGAATTATTAATGTCTTTTGTTTTAAGGCTAAAAATAAAATTACCACTAGCTTGATTTATAATTTTCTCTTTTAATGATGCCCAAGCTTATAAAAAAAATTGTACTTGTATTGTTTAATTTAATTACTTAACTTTTTCTAATCTTAAAAACTTGAATTTTAATTTTAAGATTAGTTTTTTTTCTTTCTATACTTGAAACTTTAAGAAAATATAGTTTAAATTTAATTTTATTAAAAATATTTTTAATATGTTGCACAAAATATCAAATTCAAAGTTTCAAACAGATATTGAAATTATATAATTTTTTATATATTTGATTTATTATTGTATTAAAATTAAAATTTTATTATAAAATAAAAATAATAAAATGTTAAAATGATTTTTATAATAAAATCAAATGTTAAATTAATAATATATTTATTATTATAAATGCAATAAGTATAATATTAAAGATTATTTGATATCATATATTGTGGTGTTTTAAATTAATTTAATTTAATTGAATTAAAGAGATTCAATATTTATTTTGCTGATAATACATAATTGATAAAATTATATAATAAATAATAATTGTTTTCAAAATTTTTAACTTTTTAATTAAAAAGTGTATCAATTATTTATTTATTTTTAAATAATAATTATATAATTATAATTCGAGTTTTCTTGGGTTATAAATTCGGTTTTTTACGGGTTTCGGATCGGATCAATCTCGGATCGTATCGGGCTCGGATTATGTCGGATTCGGATTGTGTCGGGTTTGAGCTTTTTTGGTTTCGAACTTTTTCGGTTATGAGCTTTTTCGGTTACGGGCATTTGATTTTTTTGGTCAATTCGGGCTGATCCCGGTTCGGTCTTGAGCGAATTTGAGCGGATTTGAGCGGATTTTTAGGCTCGGATCAGTTTTTACCACCTCTAGCTATACATTTCATTTTATGGAAAATAGATAATAACCACGTGACAGTTACCGTTAGCTGATGCGGTAGTTGGTAGGTCCTTTGGACACAAACAGAAGCAAGAAAGGTTAGTTGTATGTATTTGTCGACATTGCGGCTCCCCACCATGTGCTAGATGTGGTGGATCGCTCGTTTTAAACATTGGTTGTTCCATCGCCTGTAGCCCATCTCACCAGTTACCTCTCCCTTTCTCTATACCGCATTGCGTGACCGAAAGGGCCATTTGCCCACCATTGTTATCGAATATCTGCTAGGAAAAATAGGTATTGAGTACATAGCAAGCATTCTTTCAAGGATTTTGCAATAAATCAGCCTCCCAAGATTGTTTTCATCATATATGGGAATCTACTATGACAAGTAAAAATTTTTCTTTTTGTCACCGTTTATAGCTTTTAACTCATCAAACTTGATACAATGAAATTGGCATCTATAGTTATCAGGATTGGTGGGAATAGGAAATAGCAAAGATAAATTAATACAGGGACAAATCTATTTATTTACTAGTGTAAATGAATTTATTAGTGGCGCTTGTCTGAAGTAATTTATTAAAATTAATTATACTGAATATTGATTAAAATGATTATATATTTAATTTTAAAATATAAAAATTTTATAAATTTAAAATTTAAATTTCAATGTCTTAAATTCGAATTTTAATATGTATATTTTTCTCTCTTCCTTAAAATAAAACAATTTCATTGTTCTGTAATCAAAATTAACCTTAAATTAACTCAAAGGATTCGCTTATGGTGTAAGATTCAATTAAATTTTTGAGTAAAAACGATTCGTAATTAGAGATTTCGCATTTGAATCTTCATCAGATTAAAATTCTTTAAGTTAATATCAATCACGCAACGAGAGAGCATTAATTTCATATTTAATATGATTAAAATATACCACATGATTTTAAAAAAAAAACCCTAGATTGCGATGTGCTATAGCGTCTTGCAATCAAGACGTTGGGACCCAGAACAAGACAATATCAGAGGACGGTGCCCCCAGATTATGACCACTGTAATACAGGACAATTTGTATACTAGTTTTTGGTTAAAAAAAATACAATCAACTTTGTTTTCAAATGATATTGCTCAGAATCACAAAACTGTCTCCGCCGATGCTCCACCATAAATAATTTGCATGTGCAGCTTACGTAAAACATAAATTTAATTCTTATTTTAATTTTATTTATTTATTTATCTTACAGACTTTATAAAGAAAGTTGAAAAGAATGCCGAGTCAACATCAACAGCCGGCCGAATGAAGCACTTGTAGTGGGAATCCGGTTAACAAAGTGATTTATCGTTTGATTAACGTGCTTAACCTGAGACTGAAAAAGTACTTGTAGATTAATGATCGATAGATTTCATTATCGACAACTTCTAAACTTCGCCATCTATTAGCGTTAGTGAACTCATTTATATACATATATCTCGTCAAGTATACAAACGGTGCTTCCCCTCTATTCTTTTTCTAAAACAATTTTTCTGCCTCTGATCATAACTAGGGGAAATTATGCCAAGCAGTCTGGGCAAAAACCTCAATCTCTGCTTCACCAAGATCAGATTCTCATCAACTTCCCAATCTTCGTCTCCCCTGCTAACCCCAGAGGATAACAGCCGTCCATTTACCTCCTTCGCCGCCGCCACCGCATCTTCACTCCTCTTCAATAACTGCAATTCCCTCTGTGACAACACCTTTCAGTTCTCAACCTCTGAATGCTTAACCCACTCTTCCTACCTCTCCTCCGAGCCCCAGCCCCAGCCTGAATCCGACTCCGAACCCGATTTCGCCACCGTTTTTGCCTCACAGCGCTTCTTTTTCACATCGCCAGGCAGTTCAAACTCCATCATTGAATCAACACCGTCATCAGTCGCCACTACTCCGGAGTCATCAGACACCCTAGTAGCCAGCAGTTCCAGTCCCGTAAATAACGCAAATCAATGCTCAAACAACGGCTGTGATCAACCGAGCCACGAACATAGCCAACCAACGACTGTTAAAGACAGTGTAGCTGTCCCAACTTTCTCCCCGAACCCATACATGGATTTCAGGAGATCCATGCAGGAGATGGTGGAGGCACGTGACTTAGTCGACGTCAAGGCTAACTGGGACTACTTGCATGAGCTTCTCTTGTGTTACCTTGCAATGAATCCCAAAAGTACACACAAGTTTATCATAGAAGCATTTGCAGATCTTGTTGTTAGCCTACTGGCAGCGGCGGGCAGCGGCCACAACGGAGACGTCACTGTCACTGAGATTACCGGCGGTAGGATACAAGGACAGTGCATGTAAAATCATGTGTAATTGGTTGCCGGTCGTCGGACATTGATCATCTAATCTTGTTACATTAATTCTAGTAATCTATACATGTGGGAACTAAAAAGTTGGTCCTTTTGTCTTATATATTTGTTGTAGTTCTTCAATTATATCACCTTATCTTCTATGATGTCTTCCTTTGGTCCTAATATGATCTGTGATAAATAATAATTGAATTTATTTTAGGGTTTCATTTTTCCTGTGATAAGTAATAACAAGATTAATTTTAGGATAAACTGAATACACTGGAAATGATCCCATATAATGTCAGGAAATTTTGGCATTATCGTAGAATAAGAGTGTAAAGTATTAGTTAATGTTAATCTCTATTGTATCCCAAAGCGCAAGCTAGAGCGAAACGCTTGTCTTTGTTTGCCATTGAAACATGGCTGTATCATACTCATTCATCATCATCATGAATAGACTTCTTTTTCCGACTTTCAATTCATCTTTGTTTAGCCCGCCCAAGTGAACCTATTCATCATGTCCTATTCGCCTTATTTATTTATAATCACAGGCAGTGTTTCAAATAGCGGCTGCAAAACGAAATAGTGGCCGCTATCTCGTGGTAGCGGCAGTGGCCACCACCGTTATTGAGGGAATAACGGATGTGATTATGAATCACATCCATAATGGCTGATAGTGGTCGTTAGGAAACGCCGTAACGACAGATAGCAGCGATAACGGTCCGTTATCGCCGCTATCCACCGTTTTGTCCTAAATTAAAGTAAAAAAAAAAACCAAACTAGAACACAACAAACACAACAAACACAGAAACAGAACCAACACACAACTCAGGTAAGCAAGTATTATATAAAAGCAAATTTAAAATTTTTACTTTTAAAACTTAGATCTAGATCAGAGAAAGGGAGGATTTGTGGACTGAGGGGCGAGCGTGACAGTGGTGAGGGCGACCTTGAGGCCGAGTGGGCGGCATGGGTGGCTGTTCGCTATCGTAGAAATGGTAGGTGGTGGCGGTGGCTCTTGACTGAGAAACGTGAGTCATGACTCGTGAGGCTGCGGCCGCTGAAGGCTGAGATAGTGAGGTGTTGAGGAATTGAAGGATGAGGAGTGAGGAGTGAAGACTCAGATTGAGGGCCGATGGGTGGTGGGGGATATGCATGCTTCGCAATTTGTCTTGGATCATCTCAGATCTGAGTTCCTGTTTCCTTTTCCAATTGATTTTTGTCGTTTGGGGTTGAGGGGAGAAGACTTTGTTTGGGTGAGGGGGGAGGGTTTGCTTTGCCGATTGGGTGGGTTACTTTTGATTTAAATATTCTTTTAATATGTATGTTGTAATTTGTGATAAGTTTTAAATATTTAAGAATTTTTTGTGTAATATTAAATGTTTAAAGATTAATATTAGTTAATCTCATAAATTATGATAAAAAATATTAGGTAATTTGAATGAAAAAAAAGATAATGTTGAATTTAGATTATTGATTTAATTTTTTAGAGTAAAATTTGTAGTGAAATTAAATATATATGGTATTAAATATTTTATGGGTTACATATGGTATTAAATATTTTTATAACTTAAGAAAATAATTAATATTAAAAATTTGATATTGAAATATAAATGTGATTATTTAAGTTAATTGATTGAGGCAAATTAATATAAATTTTTTAATTTTTTATATTCTTTTAATTGTAATTGTAATTATGTTCTTTTAATTTTTTAAATATGAATGTTTTACTATAGTTCAAAAAATTTTGAATAACCTTTTTTTTCATGTAAATAATAGACTTAAGGTATTATAAATTACTTTAAAAATTATGAAATAAGACTTTACATGATTATAAATACAATCATTACACTTTATATAAAATTGTGCGAAATTAAAAAAAATTCACGACTGCAATGACCGCAATGACCATAATAACCGCCGCTATGTCCGCAACCGCGACAAACGTAACGCGACCGAAAACGCGACCACGACCGCAATTTGAAACAATGATCACAGGTATACTTATTTGTTTTATGGTCTTAAACTAATCTTGTTCAAATCTAGAATGGTAAACGATAAAGCTCTCCCAACAGTGATGACTCCAGGATTCGAATCATATCCAAATATCTAGAAAAAAGTCTACTTCTACTTCTTTTAACTACTTGTTGATTGTCCTATTCACCTTTGAAATCTAAGGTTAAGGCCTTAAAACCACACAAACACTTGCGTTTGGAGCAATTGTATAAAAGTCAGTCTGAAATACAAAAGCAAGTTAACCAACTCGTTATCTCTTTCACTAGAGCTCCTCATGCCTTGTCTCTACTTTCAGAGCTCTCTTCTTCTTCTTCTTCCTCACCAAATACTGATTTAAATATCAAAACATACCTCAAAATGTAAATTTCCCTAATCACTCTTTCCTTCAATGCAAGCACAAACCACTCGCCTAGAAAATATAAGCTAAGAACTTAGCTCCAAGCTGTTAGGAAAATAAGAATCAAAATAAAGGAAGAAGAAATGATTAAAAATCAAAATAAAGGAAAAGAGAAATGATTCTAAGGTGCGAATTCTGATCACTACCTTTATGGATTCAAAAATCCCTCAGGATATAATAGAATCTCACAAACTTTCTCAAAACAAGTATGAAATTTTAGAATGAGAATTAAGCACATAAGTCTAGATATTTATAATGTTAAAATATCTTTATTAACGTGGACTAGTTAAGTGTAATTAACATCATATAAATTTAAATGGTAGTATATTTTGTGTAAAATATGACCCATTTTATAATTATATTAAATATGTAGTATACATAGATTAAACCTATAATGGGATGGATTTATACATGAATCTCATAGAGGGAGGTCCTTACTCTCAACCTATATATATATATATATATGAGATTGGCTCATTGAGTTTCATAATTTTGAAGAAGGGATGAGAGTAGCTCTCTCCCTCTCTCTCTTGCTCTCCTTCTCACTCACTCATTCTTTCTTCGATGCATGCCTGAGGATCGTCAACGAAGAGCATTCGAAGTGTGCTTCAACAACGCAGTATTTGGTATAGCGGGATTGAGCCCTCGCCTACATCCAAGTTAGTTTTACTGTGTTTAAGTTTAGTGTTAGTGACTTTGTGAGCTTTTAGCTGGTTCCAACATATAATGGCCAATAGACACTCTAAATAGATATGTCTCGTCCAAAAGATACATCTTCAAATAAGTTATGCCTTTTAAACATCACTTTTGCCCAAAAGATACTTCTTCAAATAAGTTATGTCTCTTAAACATCACTTTTGGACTAATCATATTTATTGGCACTAGTTATGCCTATTAGACATAATTTTCTAACAAAATATGTTTATTCAATATATATTGCACATAACATTTGACAACTTAAACTTAATTTTCGAACTTAACATTTCATACTACTTAACACAAGCACCAAAAAGACATCAACAATCTCTTTTTGTTCTTTCTTTTTCTTTTTCCAACTCTTTATTTATAATTTAGAGTATTGGATTAATTAGTTGAAAAATTTATTAAACATGGGCAACGAATGTAACAAGTGTAAAGAAACCTAGTCAAGAAAATAACGGATGAGAAAATGTTCATAAAATTGTCACAACCAAATAACTTTTTTTTTAAAACTACAAGGTGTTTCCATACCATATGAGATTAATCTCTACTTGCGCTTTGTATCTAGCGCTAATTTAAAAGAATTTAACTTGATGAGAATTTAATCATAGGATCAATCCCCGCTTACGCTTTATGGCTAGTGTTGACTTAAAAAAATTTGACTTGATGAGGATTTGAACATAAGACTTCTCACTATAGATTGACCTCACTCAAAAACTCAGAGTTATAAAACTAAATAACTATAAATATTATAAATATAATAAAAGGATCACTGAATCTGAGATAAAAAAAAACACATACACAACAGTTAAAGAAAAAGTTTATAAAAGATAGCTTCTAATAAGTTTAGATTTAGTATTCAAATCTTAGCACCTATAATTCCTTTTTTATTGGTTTCAATCTCTTTTGTACCAAGATAAGAAAAGTTAAGGAAAAGTCAATATATGGTTGTCAATCTTGCAATGTATCATTATATATATTAGGCTTAATAGCCAAAGAAGCCCTCAACCTTTAGCCTAAAATGGAATTCAGCCCTCAACGTTTTATTGCATGAAATTCAATCCATAAACTTTTATTTCGATGGAAATAGACCAAATCTGTTAAATGAACTAACTACCGTTAGTTTTGCATACGTGGCATGCCACGTGGCAGCTAACTAAGCTATCCACATCAGCTGCCACGTATGCAAAACTAACGGCAGTTAGTGTCATTTAACAGATTTTGACTTAATTGCATAATTGTAAAAGGTTGAGGGTTTATTTCCACTGAAATAAAAGTTTATGGACTGAATTTCATGTGATAAAATATTGAAGGTTGAATTCCATTTTGGGCTAAAGATTGAGGACTTATTTGACTATTAAACCTATATATTATATAGAAAGAAATTTTTAAGGTTACTTGGCATTATTTTCATTAAAATCTTATTTAAAGCCCTACTTCTTGCTTGTTTCCTCTTAGCATCCTTTCATTATATTATTTTATTACTATATTCCTCTCTGAAGTTTAGACATGCCTTTTGTCTTTTACATGTACGCCTCTTCGTTTCTTTCGAGTTAAGTAAGAACATTATAAGTTTAAAAACCCCAAATTCCATCTGAGACAGGAATCGGCAACATTGGTCCAAATGCAATAAAGTCCTAAATAGATTAATTCAAATGATTATGTTTTCAATTTTAAAATGTTTCAATTTTAAAATGTGAGAATTTTGTAAATTTGAAGTTCAAAATTTCATCATTTACATTTTTATATTATCCTGACTAAAGACTTTCATCGAAAAACAAAAAACCGTGGGATCCTTTTTCTTTTACAAGTGTCCTAAAAATGAAACCAAACTGAAATTCATGGAAAAATTACTATTGCCATCAAAACATACAGGACTGCGGCATCTTGAATTTGTCCTCTTTATATTCTTTTTCTTTTGCTCTCTTGTAAAGGACATGAGATCAAGTTGCGTGCAAGATTCAGTGAATTGTGCAGATGATGACCAGTCCTATAGTGCAACTGTGATTTGTTGTTTATAAGCTTAATAGCCAAATAAGTCCTCAACTTTTAATCCAAAATAGAATTCAGCTCTCAATATTTTATCGCGTAAAATTCAGTCCATAAACTTTTATTTTAGTGGAAATAAACCCTCAATCTTTTAAAATTATGCAATTAAATCCAAATCTGTTAAATGACACTAACTGCAGTTAGTATTGCACACATGACATGCCACGTGACAGCCAACTAAGCTATCTACGTCAACTTTCAAGTTAAATATACTAACGGCAGTTAGTGTCATTTAACAGATTTATATTTAATTGTATAATTTTAAAAAATTGAAAGTTTATTTTCATCGAAATAAAAATTTATAGACTGAATATCATATAATAAAACGTTGAGAGTTAAATTTCATTTTGACTTAAAAATTGAAGGTTTATTTGACTATTAAACTTTGTTTATATAAACTCAAAGCAAATGCTATAGTAATTTTGTACATGATTAGTGGCTGGAGAGATGTTGCATCACCGTACACTGGTCCATCTGTCAGCAAAGACTAAGTTTTGAGCGAATTAATGAGTTATCACATGTTTGTGTCCCAAGCGATGGACAAAGTCTTAAGCAGATCTATTGTCCATGTCGACGTCAGCGTTCCTGCAAACAATGACCCCCATCTTCGGTAGAAGTCACAAAAAACAAAATCTTCTGTTGTCCATCAACGTCGCTATTAAGTACTCAAAGAATCTGTTGCAAATCTTTATTTTGCTACAAGTGACTGCATTGTATTTGTAGACAGGCACAAACTTATCAAATCATCCAAATACAAAAACAAAGACTAAAGTTGCTCCTTTTTCGATACAAATACATGAGGTTGACCGTATATAAATTTGTACGTTTTAGAGTCTATTAATCAGATCAAGATTCAAGAGAAAAAACAGAGGGCAAACGCAAAAGACTATTAGTATAGCTCAGCGTTGAAGTTTCCATTTACAAGGTGCATGGGAAGGTCAAAATATACAAAACCTCAAGAGGCGTTAAGCTACCCTAGAGAATACTATTGGCCAACAATGTACACAGCAAAGAATTACAGTATGCACCTAAAGCTTGCCATCGCACCCCCTCTCCAAAAGGTAAATCTTCCATGTAATTCACATCATCAAAAATGTTATACTGAGATCATAATAGATGAACATACGCCTACGGAAGTCTAGCACCTTAATTAGTAACTGCCATCGGAAAGACACCTGAGCTCAACCGGAAATAACAAAAAAAAAATGGTGCTTACCTAGCTTGGTTAGACAAAACTATCACCACGGATCCTTGTGAGTTGTGATTCACCCCCAACAAATGCACAGTGAACAGCCACTCCAGAATTAGAATTTGAGTTGCAAAATGATTCAGAATCACAGGGTGCAGAATCAGGGTGTTCAACCTGAGAACTTGAGATGGGGCGCTTGGGAGATTTAGCATTCATCTGAGCCATATTAGTAATTAAATTTCCTTCAGAGAAATCAGACTGTGTTGCAGTTGATGTTTCTCTCTTATCATGGATGTTCACAGCAACCTCAGAACCAGCTGAGACATCCTCTGCAGACATGTGAATGCTCAGCTGCAAGTTTTCTTTTTTGCAGGTATCATTACAACCCTCACAACAAGCATGAAAATTTAAGTCAAGTGGAGCTGAGACTTCTCCAGAAGCACCAATCCTGTCACCCTGACGGGAAAAATTGCTTTTACAGTCATTGGATGAGACATCATAATGACCATCTGCAACATCTTGAGCAGTTGGGAGAGCTGATGGAGAAGTTTGGGAATTTTTCACTTCTGTCCGAAGTACTGCCTTATCAAAATCAAAGAGACATTCTACCACCTGTAATTTTGAATTTTCATTATGCTTGATGTCTTTTGCATTTTCAGACATCTGAACTGTACCATCAAAACCATTAGTAACAACATTCTCATCAACAACCTTCGACACATGTAGAACTGCCACTTCATTTTCAGCACAGACAATATCATCAGAGTGTTTGACGGAGCCCTCATACTTAGAATCAAGGTTCTGTTTAACAATGCTTTCATCAATTTTCTCCTCAAAAGATATGCTTAATTGAGAGTCAAAATCCAATTTCCATTCTTCAGGTGCTGGATTGCATGAACAAGAAACAGTAGCAGATTCTGGAAGATTGATGGTCTCACCCATTACATCAGATGTATATTTTAAGTTGCCATCTGGAAGCTGCAATGTTGATTCAATAGCAGCAGGTTCATCACTTGTCTCATCTGTTTGAGGTGCAGGACTCTCAGCAGAAACATTCAAATCAAACACATTTAAACACTTCTCTCCAGATTTATTGGACCCTTGACCCATCATCTGGTCCACCACAACATGCGTCAGCAATGGTTTCTGTAACATTTCTACACCAGGAAAGACCAACATATTCATGTTCCTCATCTTCTGCTTGCTTGCAGTTTCTAGGGGCTGGAAACCAAAGACGGAAGTCCATGTTTCCCTGAGTTCTGAGACAGCAGGTATGACCAATTTCTCAACATTCAGAGAGCTGAGAGCCTGTAATCAGGGGAGAAGGAAAAAGAGTCATAAGGACAAAAATCAGGATGAAATACATTAAAATTCAAAAATAACCATAGAGCTATCACTCTATTAATCTTTTCAGATACTTACAAATCTTTGAATAAACACCCATTGCCTATGAATTATTTCCTGTATCACTAGATTGAGAGAAAAATGTAATTTGATATTTGGTCTCCATGACTTCTATTTGAGAAAAAATAAAAATCTAAGTTGGACAGTGTTTAAAACAAATAAAAAGTCTAATTTTGTAGGAAGTGTCATGGTATTTAAGGTTTACACATACAGATAAAACCAACTTGTAAATGTCAAAACTTTCAAATACCACAATTAGTGAACCTTCATTGAATATTTGTGAGAACAGCTACACGACCTCTCTTAAGCTAGCCATGCTGAATTAAGCGAAAACATCTTTAAAATGTTATTAACTTTATAGCTATGTGATGGAAGAAATGCAAATAAATATAAAAGAGAGCAAAGAGAAAATTGATTCAGACATACAGATTCAACAGCACCAAGAAGCCGGCGCCACATTCCTTGACGCCTATAAGTATACCGGGTCCCAATGAAAGGCATCTCAGCTAACTGGTTTCCATGGATCCTATTAGCCCAAGATGTAAATAACTGTAATTGTTAGCACTTTGGCAAAATATGGACACAGTTTAGTGAGTGGGCGCGTTTTTTCAATTATGACCAGCAAATCTACACCAATCACCCAGGCACTACATGGGTAATGGTGATCATGTCCCGTTAATTGTATTTATGAAAATAAAACAAAGTGTAATGTGTTAAATCTTCAATCTCATTATAACCACACATTCGCAGGA
Source organism: Heritiera fomes (assembly GCA_032173925.1). Classification (NCBI taxonomy): domain Eukaryota; kingdom Viridiplantae; phylum Streptophyta; class Magnoliopsida; order Malvales; family Malvaceae; genus Heritiera; species Heritiera fomes. The sequence continues at coordinate 23,234,710 of JAPDPM010000013.1, read as the reverse complement.
TAGTGCAATTTGGATTGGGGATAAATTAACAAACTAGCTTTAAACGTAAGATATACTAGAAGCTAACAGCAGAGGACAATCGTATGATGGTCAAGAGTGTTTTAAAAGGTGAGTTGGTACATTACCTGGTGGTATTTATTCTTCGAACGTAAGACAAGAATTAAGTATTTCCACATATTCTATCCTATAACTCAGAAATGAAATAAGACAAGAATAAATACCAACGAAGAGTGAGATGAGAAGAGCAGAAAGTAAAATTCACCTGATGGATGCTGCAGAGATAATCTCATCCCCTCTTTCTAGAATTACAGTGAAAAAACCACTGTAATTTAGCCTTGTGAAGTTTGACCTGAGACAAAAATAAAAGATCAATAATTCACTTAAAACAAGAATGAGTTAGTTTTATTCAATTTCAAAACCACAGCAACAATAATTATGCAGAAAAATCTAATATCACTATACAATAAAAATAGGTACTGCTTGTCTTTCAGATATTACCATAGCAGAAAATAGTACCACTCAACAAAAAGAAATGTTGTTCCATGCCAATCTGTTCAACTGCAGTCTTTTAACAATTTCATATGGTTATAGTAACTCCAAATTTCTAAATTTCACGTTAAGCCATCACTACACATGTTGGCTATTCCACTTGCTACTATCTACAGATAAAAGAGCAATTGTCTTTGATCAGTTTAACATCCTCTCAATCTGCAGACCTAGGGCAAGGTTAATATCACACAATGTTGCCCGTAACTTTTCTAAAATATAACTTCAAAGCAGTAGTGTAATTGCTATTCAACTGCATTTGCTTCCTAAGGCACATATCAAACTTCAAATTAGGAACTACTGAAGAAAGACAGCTTTGCTTGCGTGCTAAAACCCAAAAAGAATTACAAAAGTTTAAGGAAAAAATGAAGGAGTGCGTACAGCAGCAAGCTCAAAAATCAAATCATAATCTTACCACAGAAGGAGTTCTAAAAGCCAACTTTTCTTGAAGAATGTTATCAATTTACTATTGAGTTTAGTGTCTTGTAAAGTACACAGAACAGTTTAGGTGCAGTTACCCAAAATTATAGACAATATTATGAATCAGATTGATTCCACTTCGGTGGTCAACAAGAGGCAAAAAGCACTCATCCATCACAGACAATGCAACAGCTAGCTTGGAGTTTGACTCAATCTTCTGATATGCTTCATTGAGACAAACATCTGAACTGAGGTCAAAGCGGCGAACAAGAGTCCATGAGAAGCCTCCTGGCAGTTCATGTTTAACCCCAACTAGCATCTGAAGTCTCTCAAACAACTGGAAAAACAGAAACTTCAAGATCAACTTCAAAAAACAAAAAACAGCAAAAGATTTCCACCCTTGTTTCAAAAGGGGGTATGTTATGGTATTTTCTTTATTCAGAGTCAAAACAAAATTTTTGTGCATGTGTATAGCTCCCAAAGAGAGCCAGAGACGGCTGAATGCATGTATCAGGAGAATAGGCCTCTCTTCCCATTCTTCCTAATGCAGAGCACAACTTGGTATCAACTTAAAGGTTCAATTCCAATGACTTAAAAATCTGGGTTAGATACAGAGTTACACTCCTGGTTAAGACAGAGACACAGCAGCTCTTACATTTGACAAGGTGAGAAATAACTTAATTGACTGCAAAAAATAACAATAAAAACTTCATTTGAAAATTAGCAAACCATTACAAATTCCCCACAGTACAATCACATCATCGGCCAACTAATATTATACCTCTTTGCATCTCTTCCCACAAAAGGATGCACTTCTGGAATTATCATCAAAAGAATCCAATGGCTGAATACATGGTTGATGATCTACAGAAAAAAAAAATCCTTGTGAGATGAATGGCCTATAATAGCAATAACAAGAGTGACAACAAGATTATAAAAATAAAAGTAAGGGAAAATTAACAATTAACATATACGCAAAACAACTAGGATTTAACAAAGACAGGACAAATACATTTTTCTTCACATAAATGGCATGTCAGTAGTGTAGAATCTGTATCCTCATCTTTGTCCCTTTGATATGTATTTTCAACCATCCCACAGTATTTGCATGTACAGTAGACACAGTTCCAGTTACCTGAGGGGAATGCCTGTGGAAAAGAAATGAAAATGAGAAGAATTAATTACTCACTATGAAGATTTAAACTGAAATTAAAATCTACTACATGTAACTGCAAAAAGAAAAAAAAATGTAAGCAAAATTCTCAGACACAGCTTCTTTCCAGCTACTTTTCACAAGTGATTTGTAATGGTGAAGTAACTTCAACAAAGACTAGCCTTTCCAAAAGCCTCCAACAAAGAATTTCAAGCATAAGATTTAGTCAATGTTTCTTGCTCCTAAGTTACAGTTAATCTTCACTACATTATCAAGGCCCATAGTAAAGAGGGAAACAGAAGGCATGAACTCAAAGATAAAGCCCAGCAAGATTTTGAACCATAAACCAAAATAATAATCTGGTATTGTAGCAGAGTTTTATGTTTGATCTTAAAATAAAGGCTTAACATGAACATACAGAAATTTATTTGCATCTTTATCCCTTAACATGAATATACAGAAATTTATTTGCATCTTTATCCACTCTGCCGTAACATATCAATCATATATATCAGGGTTTCTTCTAAATATGAATGACAATGTAAAACAAAATTACCAAGTCTTTTTTCCCTTTCTCCCATGTGCTCTAGAACCAGAATAAGCACATGCAGAGAAATTGAAAGTTGGGGAAGGAAGTAAGGTTTGCACAGGAGGAACTAATGAGAACTGGATTATATAAGCATGTAATAAAGACTTGCGGCAACAAGTATTTACTTTTATATCTAAGCAGCTTTGATGGAACGTTGATGGGCAACTATCGCAACAGATCAAGTCACCACCATCACCGCAGATACCACAGGTATCGTCATTTGGGTCTTCACCACCAAAATCTACAAAATGGAAGCCCCTGCATGTAAACTGCTGTTGTTTGTTCCACGCATCTAACAAGCATTGCAAGAGGGGAATTCCTGTTTCTAAGAACATATTTTGAAAAGGTTGATGGAGTTTGCTCCCTGCATGAGTCTCAAATTCAGCAACAGTAAAGACACCACTGCAACAGTTGCAGTTGATGCCATCCCTAGTTATCCTACCAGACTTACACTCACAAGTTGTTCGTGTTCTTCTTTGGATCAAATATTCCACCTTCCCATCCTCTGGAACAATGCCCAAATCAATCATCCAAGCAAGCACAGTTCGCTTTCCATCATATAATACATAGCCATCATTATTAGATTCAGCTCCATCCATTGAGTTGCGAACCAACAAAGCATACTGCTTTCTATTTTGTGTCTGTTGTAGCTTACGCTTCCTGCCTGACACTTGTGTTCCCTTTAGTAAAATACCATCAGAATTATCCTTTTCATGAAGCAAATTTTTCTTTTTCAGCAGCTTCTGCCTTTTCCTTTTCTTTACATCCTCATTATCCCCATTGCACTTCCATTTCCTTTTTCGTTTATTCATTTTCTCTTCAACTTCTCCATCATCCATTTCATCATCATCTTCCCCTTTTGGATTCTTTTTTCCTTTCCTTTTCTTCCGAACTATTCTTGTTAGGATGCTAAGTTCATCTTCTGGAATTGGAGTAAATATGAAACCATTAGGACTAACATTAGAGTCACATTTACCACTTTCATAATAGTTTTTAAGCACCCTGTAGGCCAATGTAACTGACCAGTGAGTCTTTCCTTCAGGATTAACATACACTGCATCATTGTACTCTCTATTATTTCTAGGCCTGTAATCAATTGTCCAACCTGCTGCTTTCAGCAGCTTCACTATTCGATCTCTGACAGCCCGTTTTGCTTCTGACCTTCTCTGTTCCACTTCATCCCCTGCTTTCTTCACTCTATTTTTCTTGCATTTCACATTCACATCATTCGATCTCAACGTTAGTGAAGCCTTGCTGTCATTCTTTTCAATATCATCAAACCTATTAGCAGATACAAACCTCTTGACATTTGATTCTTTCCCAGTCAATCTCTTCTCTGGATATGAAGTATTAGCTGGCACATTAAACTTCAAACTCCCCCTCAATTTCTTTCTGCCCCTTCTTAACCCACCCAACTTTTTTCTCCCATCAATTAGCTTTCCCTTCAAAGCCTTCTTACCACCCTGCAGCTTGGGTGGTCTTCCGCGCCTACGGATCACACCTTCTCTTACCTTGCTATTATTTTGATCACTCCCTTCCCTTTCCAACTCAACAGATTTATTCACTAACCCATCACTGCCCTGCACTTTGGGTGGTCTCCCACGCTTATGCTTCACCTTTTTCCTTAACTCACAATCAAAGTGATCAGCCTCTCCCATTGCCACCTCAACAGCTTTCATCTCAAACCCATCATTGCTGTGAATACTGGGTGGTATCCCATGCTCATTGTTTACCTCCTTCCCTGTCTCAATATCAGTGTGATAACTCTCTCTTGCTTCAACCTCATCTGCTTTCTTCTCAAAACCCTGATTCCTCTGCACCATGGTTGGTTTGCAACGTTTATGCTTCAACTTCTTACTGTCACCATCATTAGACTGATCATTCGCTCCTAATTTCATTTTAACTGCACTCTTCTCAAACCCACTATTCCCCTGCACCTTCCGTGGTCTCCCACGCTTGCGCTTTGGCTCCTTACTAGCATCACCATCAAAGTGAGCACCCCCTCCTGCTTCCATCTTGCCTGCTTTCTTCTCAAACCCACCATTCCCCATCACCTGGGGTGGTCTTCCGCACATATGATTAAACTCCTTCCTCACTTCAGTATCTGAGTACTCATTCTCTCCCACTTCTAGCTCAAATGTCTTCTTCTCAAACCCATCATTCCCCTGAAACTTGGGAGGTCTCCCACGCTTTCGCTTTGCCTCCTTCTCCACCTTACCATAATAAGACTGATTGCTCTGCCCTCTTTCTACACTAACAGCTTTCTTTTCATCCCCATCACTGCACTTCATCCTGGGTCTCCCAGGTTTTCTCTTCACCTCCTTTGCTTCATCATGAGAGTGATCATTCTCTTCCTTAATCACCTCAACTGTTTTCTTCTCACAACTATTGCTTTCTTCGGTTTTATCACCTCTACTCTCACCCTTATCACCCTCGTTCTCATTTCCATTTTTTACTGCAGACCTTGACCGCAAAACCCTGCCAGAAAACTGCACTTTACCTTCTAAGCCTTCTTCCTTGACCCTTTTATTCACACTACCATCTTCTTTATTATCTTCATTATCCTCCACCCTACCCTTTTTCCTCTCATTCTCATTCAGTTCACCAACTTTTAGATTACCCACCACACCACCTTCCCTACATTCTTCAGTCTCCACTTTTTTCTCAACTGCAACCTCTTTCGAAGGAGAAACTGAAGGCTCATCATTCAAATCAAACATCTTTTGTTTCAAATCATCCCCTTTATTTCGCTCAATGTCTTGGCTTGGCAAAACCTTATCTCTCTCAGGTTTACCCAGCCAAGAGTCAGATCCTAAGCCCCCTCCCATCTCTTACAAAACCCTAGCTTCAAAAAGGTCCTTTTTTCCTTTTGGGTCTCAAGAAATCAATTCACCGGGAATCATACCAAAACAAAACAAGTAAACAAGCCCCATTGCTTTCACTTTCGCCACCGAAAATTTAACTGCCCAGATTACTCAGCGGGATCTCATAATATTCTAAAATCAAAACCCTGAAATTTAAAAAACCAAAAGAAATCAATAAAAATAAAAATAAAAAAATACAAGCACCCAAAAGTCTCAAAACCGGAAAGTGGATCACCAACCTTACCCCAATGCAGCATAGTGAATGGAACCTTAACTTCCAACGGCGTCGTCTTACAATATCGGGATAGAAAGCAGGGAGATCATTGCCATGGCGTTTCAAATTGGGGCATTATTGGGGTTTTAGAGAAAGAGGTCAGAGAATGGGATTCTTGTGTTTCAATATAAGGTCTGGAGCTTTGCGTTATTACGGCTTATTGGTTGTTGTATGTACTAATGTGTCATCCTACTTACGAAGGTACTAGGATGGGTAACATTGTCTTTTTACTTCGTACCCTCCTTTTCAATTTCCCTCCATATTTGCGCACAATTTCTTTCTTGCCTCCCTACATTGAAAATCAAAAGGCTGGATATTGTCTTAGTGCATTTCAGAAGACAAATAGAATGTTGCATGGATGCTAGGAACTTTTTACACAACTTAAAACAAAATAAGCTGATGCATTAGCATATACATATATTCAAAATATTAATTTTTTTATCTATAAAATGCTTAAATTTAAATTTAATAATTTTAGATACGATATAAATGCATATGAAAATACACACCAAAATAAACATAAATTAAATTTTTGTCAAAAGCAACACATGAATTTGACATAATCTGAAATTTTTGTTTCATGTTCGATGTATCGGCACACATTGTGATATGTTGATTTTTATGTTTTACACATATTTGAAATAAAACAGACATGATAGATATATTTATTTGTATAAGAATCTATTCTATCTTTAAATATCAACTTTACAAAAAAATAATAATTAAACATAACTATCCTCCTAATGCTTTTCCAAGGAAATTGCATTTTAAACAGAATGCATGATATAAATCAGTCTATGAGTGCACATAATTAGTTTCTAACAAATAATGAAATATTTTTAACATTTTTCACATATAAATGAATATGAACGTTTAGATTGAATGTCTAAAATAAAATTTCTTAAAAGAATGAGAATGAACCAACAAGTTCTATTATCAACAAGTACTAATTCAAATATATTAAAATTCCTGTAATTTTTATTTTTTTTAATAGAATAGTCTCAAAATTAAATCATTCGAACCCTTTAAAAAAAAAAAGAAAAGTGACAAATAATACGAGTGTCTACTATAAATGTTTTGGTGTAGAAATGGCAGCAAGATCACGAACATCATCAAAAATCAAAGATTATGCCGTTTAAGGTTTAGCTAAGTTATGGATTATGATGCTCTTCTTTTGTGAAAAAGTGTCAAAAAAACAAAACTGTATGCGATAAGCATGAAAGAAACTTGATTTTCAAGTGCAAGCAAAGGGTACTTAGATTCTCATACTAACAAAAAATTTTTTTCCCTCTCTTTTGAGAGCTTCTCTCTCTTAAATGAGAATTTTCCTTTTCCTAGTGAGAGAAAATAGATCTGAAAGTTTTTAGAGTTTTAATTTTAGGTTTCTAATCAGTCATGAGAGTCAATTCTTGAGTTTAGATTTGAGTTAGGATGCTGCAAACATTATTCAATTGCTGATTTAGGATTTTTTCTTGTTTTTTATTTTTTTTTCTTTCTTTTTTCTTTGTAAGTAAGATTTGTTGTGTCAATTTTTTTATGGGATTTTGGTTAATTGATTGAGTCTTGACAAGGATACAGAAAGATCTTACTAGAATTCATAGATCTATTTTTGCATCAGAATAAATCTGTTTGAGAATTTGGTGAAATAGAGAATGATTTTGTGAGTGAACTAGAAGTATCGAGTACTGAAGTTCGAAATGAAACTAAAGATATGGTGATTGGAAAGTTGATTGTTGGTAGAAAGGTTGATATGCGCGGACATGAGAAAGCATGGATTGGAATTAGAAGGGGGTTGAAACACAACAGGACAGAAGCAAAGATGATGAACGTCACCTTTTGGAACCTAGACCCGAAGCCTAAAGAGACTCGAACCCAAAGGTATTGGACCTTGACCCTATGAATATGAATTCGAGACCCTAAGGTATAGCAATGGTGGGTGGTGAAAAAGGAGGCGCCACAAGGAAGAAAACCTTGATAAGCCTAGTTGAGAGGGAACCCAAGAAGAAGGCACACTCAAATTCTGAAATTCCAAAACTGATCTGTCTCGTCATAAATAGCGTTTACAAAGTATTTATAATAATACCTAGCACCTAAGCCCATAAACAAGTGGGCTAGAATTAACACCAAACAGAAAATAAGACTAAACCTAAATTCATGCCTAAACCTAGTTACATAAAATAAATAGTCCATGACACAATAAGACTCAAATGTGGGCTATTCAAACACTTAACCCATCTTATTGTTAAGCTAAAATAAGACAGTAGACCATGCTCATGTCGTTTGGGCTTCTAAGCAAGTATAGATGTCTTGGGACTCTTCATGGAAGCTTCCTTGATGCTTCAATAAGGCCAGAGCTTGTTGCATTAATGAGGCCAGGGCTTGTTGCATCTTCTTGGCTCGAGCTTGGGTAATTGGACCTCCTTGGATGACCAATGGATCCTTAGCATCACGAACATCATGAGCAAGTGGATCTCCATCATTCCCCCTCTCCTCAAAAGGATTTGTCCTCAAATTGCATATACCTCAGTCTGTCCATCAGTCTGGGGGTGACAAGTGGTGGAGAATAACAATTTAGTTCCCAACTTTCCCCAAAACGTCTTCCAAAAGTAACTAAGGAACTTGACATCACGATGGGAAACAATGGTCCTCAGTACACCATGTAGACGTACTATCTCTTTGAAAAAAAGGTCAGCAACGTTGCTTACGTCATCCGTCTTATGGCAAGCGATGAAATGAGCCATCTTAGAGAACCTGTCAACCACAACAAAAATAGAATCTCTACCGCATTTTGTTCTACGAGATAACGCATCAGCTACGACGTTCTCTTTACCTTGTTTGTACTTGATCACGTACGGGAATGTCTCAATGAACTCTATCCACTTGGCATGACGCTTATTCATCTTACTCTGTCCTTTCAGATGCTTCAAGGACTCGTGAGCAGTGTGAATGACAAATTCTTTGGGCCACAAGTAATGTTGCCATGTCTCCAAGGCCCTCACTAACGCTTACATCTCCTTGTCATATGTGGGATAGTTAAGTGTTACTCCACTTAACTTCTTACTAAAGAAAGCAATTGGGCGTTTTTCCTGCATAAGCATAGGTCCAATACCTACACCTGAGGCATCGCACTCAATCTCAAAAGTTTTAGTAAAGTCAGGCAGAGATAATAAAGGAGCAGAACAAAGTTTATCCTTAAGCAAATTAAAAGCATGCTCTTGTGCGGGACCCCAATGAAATGCAACATTCTTTTTGACCACTTCGGTCAAAAGTGCAGCTATAATGCTAAAATCTCTAACGAATCGACGATAGAAACTAGCTAAACCATGGAAACTATGCACCTCAGAAACAGACTTAGGTACAGGCTAATCTTTAATTGTCTTTACCTTCTCATTATCAACAGAAATGCCATGTGAAGAAACTACATACCCAAGGAAAACAATCTTATCAGTGCAGAATGTACATTTCTTAAAATTGGCATACAAACTTTCCTTCCTCAAAACAGTAAGAACATTCCTAAGATGCTCAACATGCTCATGCAGACTCTTACTGTAGATCAAAATGTCATCAAAATAGACAACCATATACTGATAATAATATATTTGTTATATTATTTTATTATTTATTACCACATTTATTGCTATATTCTTGTGTAAAATTAATTGTTTAATATATCTTGTAAATTAATTTAGAGAAAGTGATTTGGGAATTAATTTTGGAAATTATGGCATGAAATCAAACAATAAATTTTGTAATTGGAATGAATTTTTGAAATATACATTGTTTGATTTTTTTTAAAGTTGTAATTAAAATCTAATTTATTTTAAAAGAGTTTTGGACCATAGGTTTAAATGAGAATGAAGGGCTGAGATTTATTTCTTGATTAAAAAAAACCCTAGAAATTTTTAAGGAAAGGAAAAAAAATTATAAAAGAGGAGGGAGGGGCGGCAGTAAGAGATATAAAGGGCAATTGTACAGAGAAGAAACAGAAAAAACAAGAAAAGAGGATCGGTTTTGGGCTATTCCTTTTGTTGTGTGCTTCTCTGTATTTTGCAGAATAAAGGAGAAGAGGACTTGAGATTTGAAGGCAGTAGTTGAACTGAGTCGTGAAGTAGCTGTTTGCTTGAGCAGAAGCTAAGTTGGTTTGGAACCGTGGCAAATCACTGGCTTTTTAATGCAGGACCGATCGTGACTTGAAGCAGGACAGGTTTGCGGTGCTTAGCAGGGGATGCATGGTGTGTTGAGCTGCTGTGTTGGCTGTGCGTGTGGCGTGCCATTGGTTGAAGCAGCTGGAGCGGTGAGCTAGAGGAAAAAAACAGTACATGTTGCATGCCAACCCCATCTTCAATTGATGCTTTCTATTTTGCTCCACATGCACATGGTTTAACTTTGCATTAATGGGGCTGTAAACTTATTATTTTATTTTAATTGTTTATATTATTAAATTGGTTTTGAACTAGTTTATTGTTTAATCTAAAGTATGAATTGCAAATTTAATTTGTCGATTTATGTTAAATTGAACATGAACAAATCTTTTTACTAGGAATTTGATTGAGCCTACTTGCATATTTTATGTCTTTATGATTAATTAATCCATTCTTAAATTCTAGAATCATTCATTGTGATTAATTCAATATCTTGATTTGTGTTATTGATTGGCCACCTTTAATATAAGTTAATTGATTGTTTGAGACATGGTAAGGGTACACATCATATGCTAAGCCATGTATAGCTCTCTTGAATGATTGAATAAATATTTGATGCATACATCAAGCTAGAATATTTATTTGGTTCTTGTTAGATGTTCTTCTGTTCTTAATGGATTTTTAGTCATTGATTATGCTACACATTATAGATAATTTAATGATTAAAAATACTTGATTATAGCTGCCATCAAACAGAGTAATCATATATTATGAAGAATGAACCCTAGAATTGAATTGAGATTTTTAGGATTGAAGACATAAAATTGCAATGTATTGGTAAAATCAAATTCCTAGGCTTTTCTCTATTGGTTAATTCATTTATTTTAGGTTAATTCATTTCATTAGTTAATTAGATACTTAGATAATTATTTTTATTGGCTTTTATAATTTTTTAGAGCATAAGTAGTTGAATTTTAATTGAATAAATTTAGCAAATCTCTGTGGGATCGACTCTTGTACTTGCATGCTATACTACCTTGATTCGTGCACTTGCGAGAATATAACTTTTTGTTCATCAAGTTTTTGGCGCTGTTGCCAGGGATTGTTCTTAAGTTTATTCAATTTTATTTAACTACGTGTGTTTTTCTTTTATTATTTTTCTTTTTAGCTTACTAAATTTATTTAATTTTTTTCTCTCTTTCTTTAGGTAGTAGATGCAAGGTCGACGATCACTTGGTCAAGAGATAGTGCCCATCAACGATCAAATTGACAAAATCGGTAGGAAAGCAAGGGCACAAGAAGAGGAACTAGTTGAAACCAACATGGAGTTACAAGTTGGGAATCAAGTTGGAAATCAAGTTCAAAATCGTGTTCAAAATCGTCCTATGAAGGAGTTTGCACGTCCTACTGTGGGGACATCACCATCATGCATTGTTCTCAATGATGCAGCCAGAAACTATGAGCTTAAGAATATTCATTTTAATATGCTTCCTTCTTTTCATGGTGCTGCTATTGAAGATCCTTTGACATTCATTCGTGATTTTTATGCAACTGTTCAAACTTTTCCTTTGCAGGGATTAACTGAGGACCAATTACGAATGAGATGTTTTCCCTACACCTTGAAGGATGCGGCAAAGACGTGGTTCATGTCTATAACACCAGCCTCACTTACCACATGGGATGCAGTGTACAATAAGTTCATAGGTAAGTTTTACTCACATGCCAAAACCACTGAATTGAGGGGTAAAATTGCAACATTCACACAAGCAGATGGTGAGGCATTCCATGAAGCTTGGGAACGTTTTAAACTGCTTTTGATTCAATGTCTACATCATCGGTAGCCATTAGAATTGCAAAATCAATTTTTTTATGATGGACTAACTCAAGCTTGTCAAGCTATGGTTGATAATGCTGCTGGAGGTGCCATGGGAGAAAAGACTGCACAAGAGACCTACGAGCTCTACGAGATGCTTGGAGCTAATTCACAACAAAAGAGTGTTAGAGGTAAACCTAGAGGTCTTTATGAGATTAACACTAACATTGAGTTGGCAATGCAGGTTTTAGAATTAACCAAGCAAATGAAGTCTATGTGTGCTATGATGATGGGTCAAAGAATGCCAGCGTCTAATGAGGTATGTGGAATTTGTGGGATTCATGGTCATGTTACTAATGCTTGTCCTTCTAGTGAAAAATTCCCAGATTTTGTTGAGCAAGCCAATATGATGAACTCTCACAACCCATGGGTGAGGAATGATCCTTTTTCAAATACTTATAACTCGGGTTGGAGAAGCCATCGTAATTTTTCATGGAGTAGCAACCAGAACCAGAATCAAACAAGCTCTTCTTTCCAACCGCGGAGGTTAGCTTTAGAGGATACTTTGCAAAACTTCATAGAAGTTTGTCAAAATAACCAACAGAGCAATGAACAGCAATTCCAACAACAAGAGGCTTCTTTGCGTAAATTGGAGGTCTAAGTGGGGCAAATTGCAGAGGCATTGCAAGGACATGTTCCTGGAAAATTTCCAAGCCAGCCTGAGCAAGCCAAAGCAATTACTATTCTGAGAAATGGTAAGGTATTTGATAATAAAATTTCTAATGAAAGTTTAACCTTACATGCAGGTGATGAGGTTGCAAAGGAGAGGCAACAAGAGAAAAGTCCAAGTGGTGGCAAAAAGAAGGATATTGAGGAACTGAGTCAAAGTGAGGAGCCCAATCCATCTAGTGAAACTCCTAAGTTACACAAGGCTCAACACCCATATATTCCTCCTATTCCGTTTCCAAGCAGACTCAAGAAAAGCAAATTGGATAAGTCATTTTCTGAAATATATGATATTTTGTCTAAGGTTAATGTGAACTTACCTTTGCTTGATATGATCAGGAACATGCCATCTTATGCAAAGTTCTTAAAGGAATTGAACACTCACAAGCTTAAGTATAAGCCTCATGAAAAGGTAATTGTTTCGGAAACAGTAAGTGCTGTGCTTCAAAGCAATTTGCCACCTAAATTAAAGGATCCTGGGAGCTTTAAAATCAACATTACTGTGGGAGGGTCAAAGACGGAAAAGGCAATGTTAGATTTGGGTGCAAGCATTAATTTAATGCCTTATTCTATTTATTTACAGTTAGGGTTAGGAGAGCTAAACCTACCACAATGTCTCTACAACTTGCTAATCGTTCAATTAGATATCCTAGAGGCATTGTGGAGGATACTTTAGTTCAAATTGATAAACTAATCATTCCTGTTGATTTTGTAGTTTTGGATATGGAGAGATAGTCAAATAATGAACATGAGTTGCCTATTTTTCTTAGACGTCCATTCATGGCTACAGCAAAGACAATTATTGATGTTCAAAATGGGAAATTAACCATGACAGTCTTAGATGAGACTGTGAAATTTTCTGTTTTTAATTCTTTAAAATTGCCTATAGATTCAAATGATTGTTTCTTAGTTGATGTTTTGGACTCAGTTGTTGTCTCTAATTTTGTGCAGGATGAAACAAGGGACAAATTGGAGCTAGCCCTGATTGGAGAGGATTGTGGAAAGGATGATGAAGAGGTGATGGAATTCACATTAGCATTAGACAGTGCAAGGCCACAAGTCCCTACAAATATTCCTAGTGAGTCTTTAGGGCATTTTAACCCACAGCTAGCCCCTTCAATTATTTCCCCACCCAAGCTAAAATTGAAACAATTGCCACCTACCTTTAAATATGCTTTCCTTGGTGAAAATAAAACTCTTCCAGTCATTATTGCTGCTGATCTTACCACAATGGAAGAGAAAAAACTGTTGAATATTTTGAGAGAGCATAAAACAGCCATAGGATGGACCTTAGCTGATATTAGAGGGATTAGCCCAACCATGTGCATGCATAGGATTTTGTTGGAGAAAGATGCAAAACCTACAAGGGAGACCCAAAGAAGATTGAATCCGAACATGAAAGAGGTAGTAAGGGCTGAGGTGCTTAAGTTGCTTGATGCAGGTATTATTTACCCGATATATGATAGTAAATGGGTGAGTCCTGTCCATATAGTGCCAAAGAAATCAGGTATTACAGTTGTCAAGAATGATGATGATGAGTTGGTGCCAACAAGGACAACAACAGGATGGATAATGTGTATTGATTACTGCAAGCTCAATGCTGCAACTAAAAAGGACCATTTTCTTCTTCCTTTTATTGATCAAATGCTTGAACGGTTGGCTGGCCATGCTTACTATTGTTTTCTTGATGGTTTTTCAAGCTACAACCAAATCCCCATTGCACCAGAGGATCAAGAGAAGACTACATTCACTTGCCCATTTGGTACTTTTGCCTATCGTAGAATGCCATTCGAGCTTTGCAATGCCCCAGCAACTTTCCAACGATGCATGATGTCAATTTTCTCCGACATGATTGAAAGGTTTATTGAGGTATTTATGGATGATTTTTCTGTTTTTGGTGATTCATTTGATAATTGCCTTGATAATTTAACCTTAGTGCTTAAAAGATGTGTGGAGACAAATTTGACGTTGAGTTGGGAAAAGTGCCATTTTTTAGTTAAACAAGGAATTGTTTTAGGGCATGTTATTTCTAGTAGAGGTATTGAAGTAGATAAGGCAAAAATTGATATCATCGCAAAGTTACCGACCCCTACTTCTGTTAAGGGTGTGCGGAGTTTTCTTGGTCATGCAAGTTTCTATAGGCATTTTATTAAGGATTTTTCTAAGATTTGTAGGCCTTTATGTAACTTGTTAGCTAAAGATCATGTGTTTAATTTTGACAAATCTTGCCTTGATGCTTTTAATACTTTGAAAGAAAAACTAACATCTGCACCTATTCTTGTAGCACCTGATTGGTCTATTCCTTTTGAATTGATGTGTGATGCTTCAGATTATGCTATTGGTGCTGTCTTAGGACAAAGAATAAATAATTTGCCTCATGTTATTCATTATGCGAGTAGAACTTTAAATGATGCTCAAATGAATTATTCTACTACTGAAAAGGAATTCTTAGCAGTTGTTTTTGCTTTAGATAAGTTTCGCTCGTATTTAATTGGCTCTAAGGTGATTGTTTATTCTGACCATGCTGCTTTTAAATATTTGCTTACAAAGAAGGATGCTAAACCTAGATTGATTAGGTGGATGTTACTTTTGCAAGAGTTTGACTTGACAATTAGGGATAAAAATGGAAGTGAGAATGTAGTGGCTGATCACTTATCTCGACTTACTGAAGTGACCGAGCCAGAAAAGTGTCGAGGGGATGATACTATTCTCATTAATGAAACTTTTCCTGATGAACAGTTATTCTCAGTGCATGGAAAAGAGCCTTGGTATGCTGATATTGTGAATTATTTGGCTTGTGGTATTTTTACTCCTGATTTAACTTCACAGGAAAAGAAAAGATTTTTGTCCACAGTGAAGCATTATTTTTGGATGATCCATATCCATTCAAGCATTGTCCTGATCAGATCATTAGGCGTTGTGTCCCTGAAGGTGAGCAACTCAATATTTTGAACCATTGTCATACATTGAATTGTGGAGGACATTATAGTGGTAAGAAAATAGCACTTAAGGTGTTGCAATCCGGATTCTTTTGGCCAACTTTGTTTAAGGATGCAAATTCATTTTGTGCTAAGTGTGATAGATGTCAACGAACAGGTAATATAAGCAAAAGGAATGAGATGCCACTCACAGGTAACTTAGTAATTGAACTTTTTGATGTGTGGGGTATTGATTTCATGGGACCTTTTATTACATCTTTTGGATATAATTATATTCTTGTTGTTGTTGATTATGTTTCTAAGTGGATTGAGGCAATAGCTACTAGGACTAATAATGGTAAGATTGTACATAGTTTTTTGAAAGACATGATTTTTACAAGATTTGGTACTCCTAGAGCTATTATTAGTGATAGGGGAACTCACTTTTGTAATAAAACTTTTGCAGCAGTATTGAAGAAGTACAACATCACCCATCGGGTAGCTATGTCGTATCACCCGCAGACTTCAGGACAAGTTGAAGTGATTAATAGGCACATAAAGTCAATCTTGGAAAGGATGGTGAACACCAAAAAGAATGATTGGGCAGTGAAGTTAAATGATGCTCTATGGGCTTACAGAACAGCTTATAAAACTCCAATTGGAATGAGCCCTTACCGGCTTGTGTTTGGAAAGGCATGTCACTTGCCTGTAGAATTGGAGCATTGGGCATATTGGGCGATCAAGCAGTTGAATTTTGATATAAACAAAGCTGGTGAATCTAGGAAGCTCCAATTGAATGAGTTGGATGAGATTCGAAATGAAGCTTATGAGAATGCAAAGATTTACAAGGAGAGAACAAAGCTCTACCACGACAAATCCATTCTCCAGAAAGAGTTCAAACAAGGTATGAAAGTTTTACTTTATGATTCACGTTTGCGTCTCTTTCCAGAAAAGTTGCAGTCAAGGTGGTGTGGACCATTTTTGGTGCGGAAAGTGTTTTCCTTATGGTGCAATTGAGATTGAGAACATTAGAACAGGAGTTAGTTTCAAGGTGAATGGGCATAGATTGAAGCCATACTTGGAAGGCACTCCAAAGGGGCAGATAGTGGATTTCGTTGATTTGGAGAGGCCTTAGACCAAGCATTCCGTCTTGCCTAGATGTTAAATAAAGCGCTTGTTGGGAGGCAACCCAACTAGGTATGATTTTTCATTTTTTTTATTTTTATTTTTTTAGTGTGTACATTCCTAATCTTTTATTAATCTTTGTTTTTCAACTTTGAGGACAAAGCTTGATTTAGGTTTAGGGGTGTGGTTTAGTTGTGTCTATTTAGTTTATTATTTTAAAAAAATTAAAAATTTAAAAAAAATTTAAAAAAAATTTTTTTACTTGGATTTATGTTTTTCTTTTTCACTATGATTTTTCACTAGCCTATGATGAATATGAGTGAATTTTACTATGGTTAAGTGATTGTGAGAAATGCATAGTTAGGTAATTAAATAATTTGGTATTAATTTTATTCACTTCATGATTGATGAACAATTGAGCACATAAGCCATACTCTTATGAATTGTTGATACTTAGTGACTGATTATGTGAACTTGTGAAATTAACTGATCATGCATGACACTCTAGAACTTGTTTTATTACACTTGAGGCGAAATCATAGGTAATTGATTGACTTAGAGATGATTTAGGCATTCTTTGGAACGTTTGAGCCTTTCAAGCCTACCATGTTACAAATTAATCACTAGTATACCCCCATTGAGCCTTTTTGAAAGAGTGGCATATGCAAAAGCATATGAATAGCCACCATTCGAATTTTCTTGTAACCTCATTGACCTTACCCAAATTAGCCTGAAAAACAATGAATGTACCCTTAAAGAGAGCTTTAATGCACATATCTATTATTGAGGGGATTTGATTCAAGAAATATTTTCAAGCTATTAAAAGAAGAGGTTCCCAAAAAAAAAGTTGTTTGGATCATGCCTTGTCTCCATTGTGATGAAAAAAAAAAAGAAAGAAGAAGGAGTTTAAAATGTGGCATGGACATTATCATCCACAAACAAATATATGAAAAAGATGGGTTTGGAGGTTGTGGAGATAAATATGTGGAGTTCAAAAAAAAATAGAAAAAGGAAGTAAAAAAAAAGGGAGAGAGAAAATTCAGTATGTGCTAAGCATTATTAGCTCTCTTGTTTGATTTTTGCCTTCCCTTTCTTTGTTAACCAATACCTTGGCCAAACATTATAAGCTAATAAAGACCTATTGATCTAAGTTAATTTTATTGTCTACATTAGTGGAGAGATGCAAGAAGAGCAAGCCTATGGAGTGGCAGTAGAATAAAAAAAATTGAGATCACATCATTTATTTATGAGTTGCATAATTTTAATTGAGTACTAACAAGGAATTTGAGTTTGGGTAATCACACACACACACACACACACACACATCTGATATCATGATTTGAGTTAATTAACATTTGAATTATAAGATTATTGAGTTGTATTTTGAACAATTACTTGAAGCATAGATGTGAGGTATATTTGAGGTAATATGTGGAAATCAAGTGGAATTGAATTTACATAAATTTGAATGGAAAATTTTGGGTGTCCTTGAGTTTTCACTTTTGTTCTTAAAGGTCACAAACAAGTGCATTTTCTTTTAATTTTGCTCGAGGACTAGCAAAAATGTAGGTTTGGGGGTATTTGATAATAATATATTTGTTATATTATTTTATTATTTATTACCACATTTATTGCTATATTCTTGTGTAAAATTAATTGTTTAATGTATCTTGTAAATTAATTTAGAAAAAGTGATTTGGGAATTAATTTTCAAACTTATGGCATGAAATCAAACAATAAATTTTGTAATTGGAATGAATTTTTGAAATATACATTGTTTGATTTTTTTTAAAGTTGTAATTAAATTCTAATTTGTTTTAAAAGAGTTTTGGATCATAGGATTAAATGAGAATGAAGGGCTGAGATTTATTTCTTGATTAAAAAGAAACCCTAGAAATTTTTAAGGAAAGGAAAAAAATTATAAAAGAGGAAGGAGGGCGGCAGTAAGAGATATAGAGAGCAATTGTACAGAGAAGAAACAGAAAAAACAAGAAAAGAGGATCGGTTTTGGGCTATTCCTTTTGTTGTGTGCTTCTCTGTATTTTGCAGAATAAAGGAGAAGAGGACTTGAGATTTGAAGGCAGTAGTTGAACTGAGTCGTGAAGTAGCTGTTTGCTTGAGCAGAAGCTAAGTTGGTTTGGAACCGTGGCAAATCGCTGGCTTTTTAATGCAGGACCGATTGTGACTTGAAGCAGGACAGGTTGCGGTGCTTAGCAAGGGACGCATGGTGTGTTGAGCTGCTGTGTTGGCTGTGCGTGTGGCGTGCCATTGGTTGAAGCAGCTGGAGCGATGAGCTAGAGGAAAAAAACAGTACATGTTGCACGCCAACCCCATCTTCAATTGATGCTTTCTATTTTGCTCCACATGCACATGGTTTAACTTTGCATTAATGGGGCTGTAAACTTATTATTTTATTTTAATTGTTTATATTATTAAATTGGTTTTGAACTAGTTTATTGTTTAATCTAAAGTATGAATTGCAAATTTAATTTGTCGATTTATGTTAAATTGAACATGAACTAATCTTTTTACTAGGAATTTGATTGAGCCTACTTGCATATTTTATGTCTTTATGATTAATTAATCAATTCTTAAATTCTAGAATCATTCATTGTGATTAATTCAATCTCTTGATTTGTGTTATTGATTGGCCACCTTTAATATAAGTTAATTGATTGTTTGAGACATGGTAAGGGTACCATGTATAGCTCTCTTGAATGATTGAATAAATATTTGATGCATACATCAAGCTAGAATATTTATTTGGTTCTTGTTAGATGTTCTTCTGTTCTTAATGGAATTTTAGTCATTGATTATGCTACACATCATAGATAATTTAATGATTAAAAATACTTGATTATAGCTACCATCAAACAGAGTAATCATATATTATGAAGAATGAACCCTAGAATTGAATTGAGATTTTTAGGATTGAAGACATAAAATTGCAATGTATTGGTAAAATCAAATTCCTAGGCTTTTCTCTATTGGTTAATTCATTTATTTTAGGTTAATTAATTTCATTAGTTAATTAGATACTTAGATAATTATTTTTATTGGCTTTTATAATTTTTTAGAGCATAAGTAGTTGAATTTTAATTGAATAAATTTAGCAAATCTCTATGGGATCGACTCTTGTACTTGCACGCTATACTATCTTGATTCGTGCACTTGTGAGAATATAACTTTTTGTTCATCACATACTTACCAATGAAATCACGTAAAATATGGTTCATTAAGCGCATGAATGTACTGGGTGCATTAGTCAAGCCAAAAGGCATAACTAACCACTCGTAGAGACCATGTTTAGTCTTGAATGCGGTTTTCCATTCATCACCTTCTTTCATACGAATTTGGTGATATCCGCTCTTTAAATCAATTTTAGAAAACATGCATGTACCATGCAACTCATCAAGCATGTCATCTAGCCTAGGAATAGGTATTGGTACTTTACAGTAATTTTGTTGACGGCTCAACAGTCAACGCAATCCTCCACGTCCCATCTTTTTTAGGCACAAGCAGTACGGGGCACGGCGCATGGACTCATGCTCTCTCTCACATAACCTTTCCTCATGAACTCCTCAACTTGCCTTTGAAGCTCATTCGTCTCCTCGGGATTACTTTTGTAGGCTGGACGGTTAGGAATGGCAGCTTTAGGGACAAGGTCAATCATGTGCTTGATCCCATGAATCGGTGGTAATTAGAGGTGGCAAAAGTTGACCCGACCCGAAAAATCCGCCCGATTAACCCGAATCCAAAACCAAGCGATCCAATTTGACTAAAAAACTCAACAATCCAAATCCAACCCGATCTGAAACCAAATTTATCCGAATTTATATTGATCCAAACCCGACCGGATCCGAACCCGAATTTATCCGAACCCAAATTCATCCGAATTTAGATCAACCCAAACCCGAATTGATCCGACCCGAATTGATCCGAACCCAAATTGACCCGAATCCAAATTGATTCGGATCCAAATTTACCCAAACCTGAAAATATTCAAACTTAAATTTAATATTATTAATAAATATTTAAATGTTAAAATTAAATATCAAAGTATTTTAATATAGTAAAAATATAATTTTTTTCAATAATATGAGTGTTATATATTTTTTTTAATATAGTTTAATTTAAATATTCGCTTTTATATTGCATTCATTTGAACATAATATATAATTATTTAATGGTTAATCTATAATAGAGTACAGAAGCTATATCATCTACACTAATGTCTCTAATTATTCTATAAAAAATCAAACTAAATTAAAGAGATATATAGTATTGTTTTATAATATTTAGTATGGATTATTAAATCATTTTGATTCAAAAGTTATTAATTATTGTAGATAATAAAAATAAAATGAAAAAAACGTAATTAATTTATGAATATTGGTAAATATATTATAAAGAAAACTATCATACAGATTATTAAATATTTTGATTATTTCAATCCCAATTGTACTATAGGTCATGTAAGAAGACAATTTTATATTCATGAGTTTTGTAGTTCTTAGAAATATGGTTTCAGTTGATTTTTATATCAGATAAATTACATCAAGATGACCAAAGCTTAATCCAATAAATCTGTCAAATCGACCCGAATCCAAATCCGACCAACCCGAATTGACTAAAAAAGTCAACGACCCAAACCCGACCTTATCCGAACCCGAAATGATCCGAACCCGAAATGATCCAAATCCGAAATAGACCGATTTTTCCTTGACCCAAACTCGACCTTATCCGAACCCGAAATGATCCGAATCCAAAATGATCAGATTTTTTCTTAACCCGAAATGATCCGATCCAAAATGATCCAACCCAAACCCGATCCGACCCGCCCATTTGCCACCTCTAGTGGTAATCCACTTGGGATCTCCTCAAGGAATACATCCTCGAACTCGTGCAACAATGAGACAACATTAGTAGGCAAAGTATCATGAAGTTCAGCATCAATGAAACAAGAATCTTTAAATAAGAGTAAAAGGATAGGAGACTTAGCAAGAAATGCAATCTTCACGTCTCGGGGTTTGGCATAGCAGCTCACTGTTTTGCTTTCCTTGTTTTCCTTCTTTTCTTTTGCTTGCTTCCTTTGCTCGTCATATTGCTCCTTTAGCCTTAATTGGTCCTCATAAATCTCCTTAGGGCTAAGGGGAGCAAGAGTGATCTTCTTGCCATCCATAGTAAAGGAGTAATAGTTAGTGTAACCGTCGTGGATGACTCTCCGATCATACTGCCACAGTCTACCCAGCAATATGTGGCTAGCTTGCATGGGCACTACGTCACACAACATCTTATCCCGATACCTTCCAATAATAAAAGGAACCAAGACTTGCTTAACCACGTTCACTTCACCACAGTCATTAATCCACTGCAACTTATATGGGTGGTGATGCTTGGTAGTGGGCAACTTTAACTTATCGACAAGGTATGTGCTAGCAACATTAGTACAGCTCCCACCATCAATGATTACAGTGCATACCTTCTCACTAATATGGCACCTCGTATGGAAGACGTTCTCGCGCTGTGCCTCATCTTCAAACTTCACATGGGTATTAAGAGCACGCCTGGCAACAAATGCTTCACCATGAGCAGCATACTCAACAACTTCTTCTTCTTCAGCATCTTCTAATGTAGGCATCTCATCTTCAACACCGACTTCAGAACCTTCACTCTCAACATCTCCATTCCCAAGCATGATCATCACTCTACAGTTGGGACACTATGAGGCAACATATCCACAACCTAAACACTTGAAACACTTAATGTCACGTGTCCTGCTTTAGGATGCTTGGGCAGGTTCAGTCTTGGGCTTTGGAGGGCCCTCAAGCTTGGGCTTAGCAAAGCTCTTTGACTTAGACGTAGACACAGGCTTATCATCCCTACGAAAGGTGTTAGATTTCCAAACAGGAACTAAACTAGGAGTGAAATGGGATGTACCTTTCCTTTGGAGTTGCCTTTCCACTTTGATGGCTACATGCAGCATCTCCTCTAAATCCATGTAATGCTGCAGCTCTACTACATTGGCAATCTCACGATTTAAGCCTTGGAGAAAACGAGCCATAGTAACTTCTGCATCCTCTTGGATATTGGCTCGGATCATGGTTATTTCCATCTCTTTGTAGTAATCCTCAACACTCTTTGAGCCCTAGGTAAGACCTTGGAGTTTCTGGTATAGCTCTCTGTAGTAATGAGTAGGAACAAATCTCTTCCTCATGATGCGCTTCATCTCATCCCATGTAGACACTGGAGGATCTCCATATCTTCTTCTACTAGTGACTAACTGATCCCACCAAACCATAGCATACTCTGTGAACTCAACTGCTGCAAGTTTGACATTCTTTTCCTCAGAGTAGGGTGGCAGTCAAATACCATTTCAATTTTCCTTTCCCACTCCAAATATGCCTCAAGATCATTCTTGCCTTGGAACGGACGAATCTTCAATTTTATACTGCCAAGGTTTCCATCCATCTTCTCCTTGCCTCTATCACGAGTTCTATCAACTCGATCTCTATCTCTATACCCATGGTACCTTCTATGATGTCTATATGCCTCAGACTCTTCTTTCAAGTCATACCTAGCATTATCATCATACTCTTCATTGGCAACAACCTTACTTTTTAGACGGGAAGTATCACCTTGTTGGATCCTCGCAAACCGAGCTTCATGTTGGCCTAACTTATCATGAATGTCATTAAATTTCATGTCCATCCGTTGGAACTATTGTTGTATTGCCTGAAGCATGAATTCAATCTTTTTAAAGTTTGACTTGTCACCTTCAGAAGACATCTTTCACAAGTGATATCCTCACGTGTTTACACTTAATCACTCAAGATGGAACACTCACACTTGTGTTTCACTCAAGCAATTTGGCTTTTCTCTACTAATGTTTTCTCACACACTCATCCTTTACTCTGTCTTAACTCTATAGGTTCATAATCGTACTAGAGACTCAGTCAAAGATTTAACCTTAAAGAATCAACTAATTCACCAAGTATTTTCACCAAGTATTTTCTTTTTTTTCACAGAAAGGTGCAACTAGAGTGACACAAAGAAAAAAAAATTCACTAGAATAACAAAAGAAAATGGCCTAAAACTATAGGAAGACGATGGAATTTGGCCAAGATGGGGTGGGGCCCATGCATAAATCCATGGGTTCATTTTATTTCGTCATTTGCTTTAAAACAGGTACTCGCACGCCTCCTAACTTAACCAAATTTTTATGTTTGAACAGTGTTTGAACAATACCTCAAATTTTTTTTAGACTAATCTGATTTTGCGGTTTCCTTGAAAAGAGTAGGGGTGCAGCTAGGTTTCAAATAAGTGGCTGAAGAAATGTGGCTAGGGTTATGAAAAAGTGCGGCTAGGGTTGTGATTGGAGGGGTGCGGCTAGGGTTGTGAAAGGGTGCGGCCAAGGTTGTGATTGGAGGAGTTTTGGTGTGGCTAAGAGATTGACTTGGAATAAAACTCAGAGTTTAACTCAAACACAACAACTAAGGGACTGAATTTGCACCAGCTTTTAGAATCCAACTCAAACACAATAACTAAGGTGGCGAAATTTTCCAAGGATTCTACCGAAAGTGAGTGACGCACAAACAAACCAGAAATCGAAACTTGAGCTCTGATGCCAACTGATATGCACGGACATGAGAAAGCATGGATTGGAATTAGAAGGGGGCTGAAACATAACAGGACAGAAGCAAAGATGATGAACGTCACCTTTTGGAACCTAGACCCGAAGCTTAAAGAGACTCGAACCCAAAGGTATTGGACCTTGACCCTACGAATATGAATTCGAGAACCTAAGGTATAGCAATGGTGGATGGTGAAAAAAGGAGGCGCCACAAGGAAGAAGACCTTGATAAGCCTAGTTGAGAGGGAACTCAAGAGAAAGGCACACTCAAATTCTGAAATTTCAAAACTGATCTGTCTCATCTTCAATAGCGTTTACAAGGTATTTATAATAATACCTAGCACTTAAGCCCATAAACAAGTGGACTGGAATTAACACCAAACAGAAAATAAGACTAAACCCAAATTCATGCCTAAACCTAGTTACATAAAATAAATAGTCCACGACACAATAAGACTCAAATGTGGGCTATTCAAACACTTAACCCATCTTATTGTTAAGCTAAAATAAGATAGTAAACCATGCTCATGTCATTTGGGCTTCCAAGCAAGTATAGATGTCTTGGGACTCTTCATGAAAGCTTCCTTGACACTTCAATGAGGCCAGAGCTTGTTGCATTAATGAGGCCAGGGCTTGTTGCATCTTCTTGGCTCGAACTCGGGTAATTGGACCTCCTTGGATGATCAATGGATCCTTAGTATCACGAACATCAGAGCAAGTGGATCTCCATCAAAGGTGAATAGGAGAGGTGTGATGAATGTTTTACAAAGTTCCTGGTCGACTAAGGAGGTAGTGGCAATAAGGGAGATTGGACAAGATTTGTTTGGTATTACGTTTGCTGATGAAGGTGCTATGAATCAAGTGTTAAGATCGGGATCGTGTTCGGTAATGGGGAGTATTATGAGTTTACAGATCTGGGAGTTGGAGAAAGCTATACATGAAATTGATTTTGGCAAAGTTAGCTTCTGGATCCAGATTCATAAACTGCCTTTAGGATATTGACTTATCAAAACGCGGTTAAAATTGGAAATGTCATTGGAAGAGTTTGGAGGTGGAGGATCCGTTGTGGAGTGGGTGGCAAGGTAGATTTTTTTAAGGTTTAGAGTTGAGATTGATGTTGCTAAACCTCTGATTTCTAGTTTTTGGGCCCCTAGAGGCAAAGGGAAAGGTTGTGGGCGGAAATAAATTATGAATGTCTCTCTAATTTTTGTTATGATTGTGGAAGATTAGGACAAACTGAGAAGAACTATACTGTTAAAAGGAATCATAAAATTGAAGGAGCAAATTATGGTCCATGGATGAGAGCTACAATAATTAGGGATGTTAGAGAGAGGAAACAGATGCAAGAAGAGAATAAGCTACATGAGATTAATTTGTTAGATGATGGTGGAAGGAATATGGATATTGGTGGGAAAGAGGTGTAATATATGAGAAAATGTGAAGATGGTGGTTGATGGCAGTCGAAGAGGGAAAGTACAATTAGGGGTGGTGTAAACACCTAATTTTGTCCAGGTTCATAAATTCAAAATATTTAAGGATCAAATCCTTCACAATAAAATTGATTTGAATTTAATTTAGGCATACTTTCTTAATTCAACATCCGATTAAATTCGGATAAATTTTGAGTCATATGAACTTTGTCGAGCTTATGAATTTATTAGCCCAATTTATAATTTTAGTTGAGCTATATTCAAAGAGCTTAAAGGCCCAAATCCTTTTGTTATATCTTATATTTTGTTATTTTATTTATTTATTTATTTATTTATTTTGTTTTTGTTTTATTACTTTAATGAATTTAATTAATACTACAAAAAAAGAAAAAAAGTTTAAAGAAAAAGAAACAAAAAAATAGTTGGTGCTGTGGACGACACCAACTCCTGCCAACCCTTCTCCCCATGCTGTCCATCAGCCACCTGCCACTGTCACTCAGCTCCTGCAACTCTCTTATCTCCGTAAAAATCAATCCCTCATCCCCATAGCAGCCACTTTGGTGGCTAAATTTGATTGCTAATATCTATTGGACAAACAATGAAACTGGACAAAAAGAATTGATGATGAACAGCTTAAAATGGAGATTAATTCTACTGTAAAAAAGGGAGGAATAATCAACAAGGCAGACAACCCACTAGCCCTCAACCTTTCAACCTCACCAAACCCCAACAACCAAAGCCACTAATCACCATTTTCGCCCACCAGCCCAAACAGCCACTACACACTCCCCTCAACCGCCATATGCCACCATCGATACACCACCACCTCTACCTTCACCAAAGGCCACATTCAACCTGAAACCTTTGCCAAACCACAAGCCCCGTGGAATCCGAACCCCCTAAACCAAGCCACCATCGTGACAGCCCCATTCAGCCAACAGTCACCTTACCAGCAGCCAACCTAAGTCCCATTTCCACCAGTCAACCCCAAACCAAGAACACCCTGTCACAACCTCTTCCCGAAACCCCTGCAAGAAACAAATGTAACCCAAGCCACAAACCTCTAAGGCAGCCAACACAAACAAAAAAAAAGAGAAAAGAGAGAGACAACAACACATATCCACAATCGAAATGAACAACAGCAAAAATAAAAAACAAAAAAAAACCAAAGAAAGGCTTCGGTCTAGAGTTTTTTTAGAGATTTTGGTGTCGAAATTAGTGTGAAGGTAGTTTACGAAGAGGGCTTCAACATATTGAGAAGGCAAGGTGGCTTGAACAGCGACGGTGGATGTTTGGGGTCAAGAAGCCGCGAGTTTCAACTTCAGATTTGCAGAGATAGAGGCATTTTTTGAGAAAAAGGAGGCTAGAAACGAAAAGAGGGAACTTGGAAGCTTCGAAAAGTAGCTTCCTTTTCAATTTTTGTCGCTGGCGAGCGGCGGCCGACAGCGGAGCTCCGACGATCGGAAATCGCCTGGGCAGAGAGCCTTTGAAGGCTCTAAAATTTTTTTTTAAAAAAAAAGGGGTTGAAAATGAAGATATAAAAAAAGGGCCCTTTATAGTAAAAAAAAGAAAAAGAAAAGAAAGAGGCTGACCCTTGTGGATCCGGATCCGACCAGGGATCCCCGTGCTCGACTCGGCTCCAGACTACCTTCGCCTGACCCGCAGGAGAAGGACGACCAGCGCCTGACCTGATCCAATCCACCTTACTTGGGCCATACTTAAAAGGCTACTGGACCCTCCCTTTTTGGGCCTTTCAACTTGGGCTGTTAGTTGGGCCACTTTCAAGAGTATTCCTTAGGTTTTCTTAAACCCAAATCATTTGGGTACACTCTTATCTTGAGTAATTTGTGTTTATTTTCATATTTTTTATTTTTTTTATTTTTATAACAGAATTAAAAAAATCTCAATTAGAATTAGCAACAAATATTGGTTTTGAATTTGATTAACATAAATCCATGGGTTTAAATTTCAAGAAGCTAATAATAATAATAAATAAATCTTTTTTTGAATTAATTATTATATTGATAAAGTGAGTATTAAAAAATGTTGGTTCAATTTAAATGAATAGTTTTCCAATGATGGGATGTTACGGAAGTTACAAGTAGTGATTCCTAACTGATCCCTAGGTGAGAGGAGTCCACTAAATATTGCTAGTGTATTGGAGTATTTAGTGTGATTTTTCAATAATTTAAATTTTTATTAAAATGAAAATAAAATAATTTCTTTTTTAAAATTAATAATAAAATTTAAATTTAAGTAAACAAGTTTTCCGATGATGGGATGTTACGGAAATCACAAGTAGTGATTCCTAACTGATCCCTAGGCGAGAAGAGTCTATTAAATGTTACTAAAAGTATTGGAATATTTACTATGATTCTTCAATAATTTAGATTTTTATTAAAAATGAAAATGAATAAGTTTTTTTAAAACAAAGCAATATAAATAAATAAATAAATAATAAAATTTAAATTTAATTGTGTTAGCTTTAAATTGACATATATATTTTGAAATGACAAAAACTTAAGTAAGCCTTAATGCTTTAATTCATATTGTAAATTTGCCTTATCACACATGATTTTCTCAATACATTTCAAGTGATCATATCAAACATTAAGACCATGATTTAATGATGCATACTCTTATTGGTCTTAATACTTTGTAAATGTTTTGAATATTTTAGAAAATCACTTGATGAATTTTTAGATCATGTTTTCATTTGAGAAAGTCAAGAAAAACTCCCACAAAAATGCCAAAATGTTTTGGGTTGGACTAGGATCAAAGACCACATCATTTCTAACTCAAAAAGTGCAGGAAATCACCTTCTGAAGAGAAGGGATCGATCCCCTAAGGGAAGGGATCGATCCCCTTTTGGCAGTAAGCTCCCAACGGCTAGAAAAGGTCCCTCAGCCCAGAAGATTCAGATCTGGAATGAAGGGATCGATCCCTTTGCCCGAAAATAGACTATAACGGCTAGTTTTGTGAGATACAACGGTCATATTCGATTTTGGCTCCACCCAACGTTCACAAACCATCCAAGGGACTATAAATAGAGGCTTAGAAGCTAAAGAAAGCAAGAGGAACAACCAAGCAACATCTTTCATCATCTTATTCATCTTCCTCAAGCCTCAACATCAATTCAAGAGATAAAGAGTCTTCATCTTCTATCATTCATCTATTTCTTGTATTGCTTAGCACAAACTTTGTACAGGCTTTTCATTGCGCTTAATTTCTGTAATCATTTGCCTACCTAGAGGCCTCTCTTGATTACATTATTTGTAACCCACCATTCCTTGTAAAAGGGGAGGTTTCTCTTAAGCCTTGAAAAAGAGGGAGGTTACTCTTTAGCCTAAGGAAAAGAGGGAGGTTTCTCTTGAGCCTAGAAAAAGAGGGAGATTACTCTTGAGCCTTGAAAAGAGGGATTGTAATCACAAATTCAAGATAGTGGATTTGGAGAAAATCCTTGGGAGCGTCTCAAGGTAGAAGACGTAGGCAAGGTTGCCGAACCTCTATAAATCGATTGTGTAAATCTCTCTTTCCCTACTCTCTTTAATTACTTGCAATTATATTGTGTTTATTACATTGAACTTGGATTGCATGCTTGCCTAGCCTAGAGAACTTAGAAATTATTAATATAGGCTAGAGAATTTAGAAGAATCGCAAAACGAACTTATAGTTAGTTAAAAACCGATTCACCCCCCTCTCGGTATTGCCTATAAGAGCCAACAATTGGTATCAGAGCTTGGGCTCGAGATTGAATTAGATTAACCTCTATCGAGTAAAATGATCTTAAATGGCTCACTTGAATGTAGGCACACCCCTAGGAGAAGAGGGACAATCGTTAGTTAGACCTCCACTCTTCAATGGAGAGAATTACTCTTATTGGAAAACAAGAATGATGTTATTTGTACAATCCAATGACTATGAAATGTGGAGAATTATAATGAATGGTCCTAGAATTCCTATGAAGAAAGTAGATGGAAAGGATGTCCCTAAGAGTGAGGATGAGTGGGACACAAATACATGAGAGTGGCACAATTGAATGCCAAGGCCATGCACACTCTCTTTTGTGCATTAGGTCCCAATGAATATAATAGAGTGTCCCTATGTGAAAATGCTAAGCAAATATGGGACAAATTGGCCATCACACATGAAAGGACCAATCAAGTGAAAGAAACCAAAGTAGGTATGCTCACACATGATTATGAGCTTTTTAGAATGAAAGAAAATGAGTTCATTAGTGAAATGTTCACTAGGTTTAATGATATAATCAATGGACTTAAGGCTCTAGGCAAAGCTTATTCCAATGTTGAAATGGTAAAGAAAATTTTAAATAGCTTGCCTAAGTCATGGGAGGCAAAGGTAACCGCAATAGAAGAATCTAAGGATCCTAACACCTTGTCTCTAGATGAACTTATGGGCTCCTTACTTACATATGAAATGAAAATAAAAAGAAATAAAGAGCCTTCAAAGAAAGTAGGAGTAGCACTTAAGTCTTCCACTCATAAGGATGATAGTGATGAGAGTGGAAATGAGGAAGAAAAGGAAATGGCAATGTTTGCCAAAAGATTCAATAGGTTCATGAGAATGAACGAGAGAGAGCAAAATAGGAGACATCATAGGGGAGAATCAAGTAGAAGAGAAAAAGACTCCTTAGTATGTTATGAGTGCAATGAATCGGGTCATACTAAGTTAGATTGCCCCTTACTTAGGAAAGAAAAGGATAGGAAACCTATGAAGAAAGCATTTGTGGCTGCATGGAGCGATAGTGATAGCTCCGATGAGGAAAATGTAGATAATGAGGTAGCCTACTCATGCTTTATGGCCATTAGTGATGATGAGGCTAGTAGTAGTTCTAGTGAAGATAATGATTATACCTTTAGTGAACTACAAAATGCCTTTGATGATTTAGCAAATGAATTTCAATGCATGAATTCTAAATATAAGAAAATCATTGCTAAACTAAAAATAGAAAATGAAGCCTTGACAAGTGCTAAGATAGAATTTGAAAAGAAACTAGAAGAGGCCAACTTAGAAATAAATGAGTTAAATAAAAAGAACACAAATTTGCATAACTCATTTTCTAGGTTTTATATGGGTCAACAAAAGCTAGATCACATGTTAGAGACCCAAAGAGCTTTCTTTGACAAAGATGGGTTAGGATATAATGCAATACAAAAAGAGACTCATCTAAAGAACTTCCTAGTGAACAAAAATTATATGCATGATACATCTCTCACATGCTCACTATGCAATAGAATAGGACACTCTTCACAAGCATGCACTTATAGAAAAACTACATTTAGAGGAAGAGTAGTTAAGAAAATGTGGGTGCCAAAGCATGCAATAAATAATGATGATTTGAGCTTGAAATGGATCCCAAAAG
This sequence comes from Heritiera fomes, assembly GCA_032173925.1. NCBI lineage: Eukaryota > Viridiplantae > Streptophyta > Magnoliopsida > Malvales > Malvaceae > Heritiera > Heritiera fomes. The sequence goes on along the minus strand of JAPDPM010000013.1, from coordinate 23,203,694 downwards.
GATCAAAAATTGTGAGCACTAACTCTCAAGGACCCAAGAAAATTTGGGTACCAAAGCATGCTTGAAAATGTGTTTGTTGTAGGAGTGTTAGAGCATGGAGTTACAAAGAAACAATGGGGTTTGAATGCTCTACACACCTCTATGGAGTTTGCTTGTGCCAATGAGAAAAAGAAAAAGCTTGAGGATCCATCACAACAATTCTTCAAAGGATGGCACAAGGTGGATTCAACTAGTCAAGGCAAAGCATACTCAAGCAAAGGAGTATTGTAAGCTTAATTCCTTACTCCTTAAACTTTTTATTTGATTAGTTATGCTTTGATGAGAAAATTGGTTGATGATCTTTGATGTTTTGTGAGTTGAATGATTGAACAAAAGGCATGATAAATGATTTTTGAATACTTAATGAATAGTTCTTGATGCATTGAATGAAGAGCATGTTTAATGATTTTGAAATGATTTTGAAATGATTTTTGGTTTTCTGCATCTTGAGCAAGTTTGATATGTGTAGATAATATATTTAGTTGCTCAAAAGTTGTCAAATATGTCATATATGCAAAATTCCATGTCATGAGCCTTAATGAAGAATATGCATATTAGAAATTATGGCATGTTGTTCACAAGATGTATGCTTTGATGATATAGGTGCTTAAAATCTATGTGAACAAGTTTGTTTTGGCATATTTGTGGTTTCCAAAGCTTTGGTTTTGACAAAATATGCATAATACTTAAAATGGCCCCCTTTGAGGCCAAAAATGCATTTTATTGTGTAAATTCTTCCAAAATTGCAAAATATTTTGTAAAATGGTTTTTCATTCATGTTTTTCATTCATACAAGTCCAAAATCATGTTTTACAAATGTTTAAACCCTTACTTGGACTTAAAATACTCAAAAACGAAGTTTTGGTACCTCAAAAGTTGGATTTTCTGTCAAAAATCTGCAGAACCAAGATGAGGGATCGATCCCTCTACATATAGGATCGATCCCTTTGGAAAAACATGTAGGAAACATGCTTCTGGAGTTTAGGGATCGATCCCTCTGCTCATAGGATCGATCCCTCTAGGCAAATTATATCATTTTCTGCATTTTTAAGTCTTAGTTGAGAAGTTTTCTTAATTCTTTTGATATCCTTTTTCTTCTCAACTTAAAATTCATTGTTTTAACTTCTTTTTGATGATCTTTAATATATGAAAACTCATTTTTCATTGATATCATGCCTCAACTTCATCAATTAATATCATTTCCAACAAATGGTATCACTTTCAACAATCTATATCATTTTTCTTGAACTCACAAGTGCAAAATCAGTTTTCTCATTGAAAATGGTCATGAATTGCATAAATCTTGAAATAATCTTGAAACATACTTTCAATGAATGCTTAAACATAATTTTGAGATTTATTTCAATGATTTATGGATATATTTGAGAATTTGATGAACTTGTGCATAATGAGTGTTTTTCATATCTTTTGTTCATCTTAGTCAAGCATGCTTATAGGATTATGTCTCTTGGCTTGACTTATCAATTCCACTCTAGGTTTCATGATAATTTTACATCTAGTGGATTGATTCCAAATGTAAATTCAACAATTGGTAATAGTCATTGGCCTATAATGTGTGATGGTAAATGGATCCTAAATGTTCAAATGCATGAAACTTTATCATCCTTGTACTTAAAGAACTAGGGTCTTAATGACAATACCAACATTCAAAGATAAATGCAAACTTGAACATATGTATTTTGATTGATATCCATGCATTTATTCTTGATTGTTTTGATGTTGAACTTACATGCTTGCTTGAGTTGAATCAATAATCATGCCTATGAGATGAGAATAGTTGTTTTCATGATATTATGTGCTTAACCTCACTCATAGTTTATGGATTTTAATGATAAAATATATCTTAGCTTGATAATATTGATTCACTTAGGTGAAGCCATTTTAATTAAAATAGCATATACCCTCTAGAACATTAAATGATGATAACAACTAGGGATATGGCTATTAATTGATTAAAATGAATCTTTCCTTGCTCATAATTGGTTAAGGATTTGAATTGAAAATAAGCATAGGATTATTGTGCTTGAAACCATGGAAGAAAATGTGTTTGCTTGAATATCTTATTTTTTGAATCTTCCATGTGGTATAAATTTGTGAATATGAATATGTATTAATTCCTTATGATAGTATGCTAATGATTGATTGATCCATATACATACTTGATGATGTGTGTAATTGTGTTCTTGCATTTTTAGAATGATTATTTTCTTGACATGAACACACTACACATAGATATTGGATTCATGCAAAATGCTTAAGTCAACCATTAGTAACAATTGGTATTTAGATTGAAATAACACTTAGTATCATTGGCAACCATATTTTCACTAATTGGTAAGCCAAATCTAAATTGCCAATTGATATGAGCTTTAAATTGACAATTCTTCTCATGCTCTTTAGATTGAAATGACTAATAGAGAAGAATTCTCTTAGGATATTTTTGTATGAAACTCTTGTGTGCTAGAATTTGAAGTTAATTGCTATATGATTTAATTCTAGACATAATATTTCTTGAGAATGATTTATGAGCACATGCATATGATATGTTATATAATTTTAGCTCATAATCATGATATATTGTCATGCACCTTAGTTGGACCTTAGAGAACAATTGATATACTTAGGTGCTTGCTTAACTTCTTACCAATTGGAACCTTCTTGCAAAATTACTTATCAACAATTGGTATCAAAATTATTTATAAACAATTGGTATAGGATCATAAGTCATATTCATTGCATGAATATTTCATACTCTTTGAGAATATTGACTTATTTATTTGTGCTATAAGTCCCATGTACTAACATGTCTCTTGTTGGATGGAGCATTTTTATTTATTCTCACATAGCCATGATTTTAGGGGGAGCATATTTTTTAGTATTTTTCCTTCTTCTTGCTATGACAAAAAGGGGGAAAGATAGATAAAGGGAGAGATAGATATAGGGAGAGATATTAAGGGGGAGAAATAGTTTGAAAATTCATTTTCAAAACCCATGCTTATATTAAGGGGGAGTTTTATAAAATTCTATAAAATCCTGCTTTATTTGAGGGGGTGTATTTTATCAAAGAATTTTCAAAGAAAATTTACATTAAGTTTTGTCATATCAAAAAGGGGGAGATTGTTAGCTTTAAATTGACATATATATTTTGAAATGACAAAAACTTAAGTAAGCCTTAATGCTTTAATTTATATTGTAAATTTGCCTTATCACACATGATTTTCTCAATACATTTCAAGTGATCATATCAAACATTAAGACCATGATTTAATGATGCATACTCTTATTGGTCTTAATACTTTGTAAATGTTTTGAATATTTTAGAAAATCACTTGATGAATTTTTAGATCATGTTTTCATTTGAGAAAGTCAAGAAAAACTCCCACAAAAATGCCAAAATGTTTTGGGTTGGACTAGGATCAAAGACCACATCATTTCTAACTCAAAAAGTGCAGGAAATCACCTTCTGAAGAGAAGGGATCGATCCCCTAAGGGAAGGGATCGATCCCCTTTTGGCAGTAAGCTCCCAACGGCTAGAAAAGGTCCCTCAGCCCAGAAGATTCAGATCTGGAATGAAGGGATCGATCCCCTATGGGAAGGGATCGATCCCTTTGCCCGAAAATAGACTATAACGGCTAGTTTTGTGAGATACAACGGTCATATTCGATTTTGGCTCCACCCAACGTTCACAAACCATCCAAGGGACTATAAATAGAGGCTTAGAAGCTAAAGAAAGCAAGAGGAACAACCAAGCAACATCTTTCATCATCTTATTCATCTTCCTCAAGCCTCAACATCAATTCAAGAGATAAAGAGTCTTCATCTTCTATCATTCATCTATTTCTTGTATTGCTTAGCACAAACTTTGTATATGCTTTTCATTGCGCTTAATTTCTGTAATCATTTGCCTACCTAGAGGCCTCTCTTGATTACATTATTTGTAACCCACCATTCCTTGTAAAAGGGGAGGTTTCTCTTAAGCCTTGAAAAAGAGGGAGGTTACTCTTTAGCCTAAGGAAAAGAGGGAGGTTTCTCTTGAGCCTAGAAAAAGAGGGAGGTTACTCTTGAGCCTTGAAAAGAGGGATTGTAATCACAAATTCAAGATAGTGGATTTGGAGAAAATCCTTGGGAGCGTCTCAAGGTAGAGGACGTAGGCAAGGTTGCCGAACCTCGATAAATCGATTGTGTAAATCTCTCTTTCCCTACTCTCTTTAATTACTTGCAATTATATTGTGTTTATTGCATTGAACTTGGATTGCATGCTTGCCTAGCCTAGAGAACTTAGAAATTATTAATATAGGCTAGAGAATTTAGAAGAATCACAAAACAAACTTATAGTTAGTTAAAAACCGATTCACCCCCCCTTCTCGGTATTGCCTATAAGAGCCAACAAATTGAATATTTGTCTGATGATGAGATGTTACGAAAGTCACAAGTAGTGATTCCTAACTGATCCCTAGGTGAGAGAAGTCTACTAAATATTACCATTTAAATTTTTGTTAAAAATTAAAATGAATAAGTTATTTTTTTAAAATTTAATAATTAAATTTTAATTTAAGTAAACATTATCCGATGATTAGATGTTATGAAATTCACAAGTAGTGATTTTCTAACTGATCCCTAGGTGAGAGAAATCCATTAAATATTACCATCGTATTGAGATATTTAGTGTCGATTTTACAATAATTTAACTCTTTTGTTAAAAATAAAAATAAATAAGGTTTTTAAAAGAAAAAAAGAAAGAGGAAAATTAGTAATAAAATCTAAATTTAATTAACGTGAATCCCAATGATGGGACGTTATGAAATTCACAAATAGTGATTTCTTAACTGATCCTTAAGTGAGAGAAGTCCATTAAATATTACCAGCGTATTGGAATACTTAATGCGATTTTTCAATAATTTAAAATTTTGTTAAAAATGAAAAGGAATAAGTTTTAAAAAAAAAGAAAATAAATAAATAAATAAATAATGAAGTTTAAATTTAAGTAAATTAGTCCCGATGATGGGATGTTATGAAATTCACAAGTAGTGATTTCTTAACTGATCCTTAAGTGAGAAGAGTCTACTAAATGTTACCAAAAGTATTGGAATATTTAGTGTGATTTTTCAATATATGAGCTTTTATTCTTAAAATAAAAACAAATAATAAAATAAATAATAATAAAAAAACAATAAATATGTTAAATAAAAAAAATACATGTGCATCATTCATTTCTTGTTTGCATCATATGCATCCATGGTTAATTACAAAAATAAAATGTGAATCTTCCGAGGATGAGAATCTTTAGAAATTACAAGTAGTGATTCTTAAGAAATCTCTAAGTGAGAAAAATTATTTCAAATATTACCAAAAGTATTGGAGTATTTGATTTAATCTTTCAATACAAAAAAGTTCACATTCACTTTTGAAAAATAAAATTTAACTTTTTAAAATAAAAAAATGATTTTTACAAATAAAAAAATGACTTTGAATAAAAAGAATAAAATGGATTGCAATAAAAAGTAAATTAATTTTAAATATTAAATTAAGACCATTTTATTAAAACAAAAAGGATAACACATGATTAAATTGGTACCGTTTTTTAAACGGGCGTCGTGGGGGTGCTAATCCTTCCCCACGCGTAACCGTACTCCCGAACCGATTTTGTTTTCGCAAATCAAAAATTTTCTTTTTTATAAAACTTAGTTAATTTTGAGATTTTGTTAAAAAGATAAATATTTTTAGGTGACCAATCACACCTAGTCAAAAAGATTGGTGGTGACTCCTTTTGTTTTTAAATGTTTTCAAAATCGTCAAGCGGTCGAATCTCAGGACGAAATCGTTATGACAGGTGGCACATGGTGAGAGATGTAATCAGGGGTGCGTGGTGTTTGGAAATGGTTTTATGCAAAGGGTGGGAAAGGAAGTTCAGGAAGTTACAAAGAATCAGGTGTTTTTTTGAAAGAAAAGTGGATAAGGAAGTGGAAGCTGGTAGGGGCTGTGAGGAAAGAGAAACTGTATTGCCAAAAAAAAAATTAGTCTTTGCCAGGTTAGATGTTATTATATGTAAGAATAGTGATGGTATGGGAACTAGCAATAGTTCAACTAAAGTAGTGAAAGAATTGGATAAAGGGAAAGGTATTTGTTGTGAGGATACTGTAGAGGAACAGGGGTTTGTGAAATAAAGGCTAGTAAAATAAAAGGAACGAAGATTTTTGCAAGTAGGGGAAAGTATGGGAATGATAGTATTAGTAAGAAGGAGGTTAATAGGAGCAAATATGGGGAATTTGGGAATAGTAGTGTCAATATAAGTAGGGATATAAAGAATAAGGAGGTTCAAGTATTAGATAGTGGAAAAGAAAAGGGGATGAATTTTTGTTGGGTAAATAATTTTGTTGTTAAGGAGGAAAGAGAGATGGTTTTGAGGGGAGAATGCCTTATATTGTAGAATTACCACCTGAAGAAGGAGAGAAGGAAGGTAGAAATATGAAAGGTGAACTGACTACAGCATTTGTAGACACCTTATTTTGTCCGGGGTCTTGATTTGTATAAATAATTAATTGGGTTAAGTGACATTGTATTTTAATTTAACAATTTAGAATTAGGCTAGAATTAAATTAGAATTTTTAGATTTAGAATTAGCATTAATTTAAAAATTAAAATTAAAATAAGATTTAGGAATAATAAAAAAAGAAATAAAAATAAAAATAATTTTAGGATAGGATAATTAGATTTTTTAGGATAATTATTTGGATTAATATTAAATTTGATAGAGTTAGATTAGGATTAATATAAGAAATAGATAAAATGTTAAAAATAGGAGATAATTAATAGAATAGGTAGAGTTGTATTAGGACTCAAATAAATTTTTTATTATAAAAAGGGGACTCTGGGGGAAATGAAGCACTTAACCCGATCACCGCCGCTGCTGTTCTGTCAGCTCATTTTTCTGCCTGCCTCTTGCACCACTGTTGCGAGCCCAGTCACCGCACAGCTACTGCAGGTTGCCGACCCATCACGTGGATGTTTGCACAGCCTCTGTTTGTGTTGCTCTTGATGATTGTTGCAAGAAAATAGGAAAGCTTTGTGAAAATGCTTGAGGCACGCCACTTTGGAAATATTAAAGAAAAGCTATAGCAAGAGAACACGTGGAAAAGGGAATATAAAGAAAAAGAAAAAAAAGCCAACAAGAGGTGAGGTTATTGCCCATGTAAGTTTTTGTTTTATTATATTAATTGGTCAATAATTTAATAGGACGGTTTGATAGTTAATTAATATCGAATTAATAATTTGTATATTAAAATACTAATGTTGCATGATTTAATTACTTTGATAATATTTGATTAATACATATTGAATAAATAATTTGTATGTTGATATGATTTGTTTAGTTTAATTTGTATGATATATTTTATATTTTGTATGTTTAGTATGATAGATATTAGATAAATAAAATAATAAAATAAATTAAATTAGAAAAAATGCAAATAAGAATAAATGGAATAAAGATTGAATAAGGAGATAACAAAATTAGTTATCAAAGATGAATATGGATTATGCCGAGGATGAAACTCCAAGAAAGTCAATTGGTACTCCTTGGATTTTCTAGGTGAGAGGATTCTTCTTGAGTTGAGCTAGATTGATGGAATACTTGAGGAGAATTTTCAAGAAAACATAATTCATGTTTACTTTAAAGATATAATGAAATAAAATAAAATAACGAATCGAGAATAAAGAAATATAAAATAATACTATAATAAGGTAATGGGATGATAATAAATGAAGTAAGTATGACATATGCCGATGATGAAATTCTAAGAAAGTCAATTGGTACTCCTTGGAATTTCTAGGTGAGAGGATTCTTCTTCGGTTGAGCCAGATTGATGGGATACCTAAGAGGAATTGTCAATAACCCATATGTCATGTTTATTTTTAAAAATATAAAATAATAGAATTAAAACAATACAATAAGAAGAATAAGATTAGAAAATATTTAAAGATAAGAATTCCATAATATACTCAATCAATCCGACGATGGAGTTCAAAAAAGTCGATTGGTACTCCTTGAACATCTTGAGGTGAGGGGAGTTTCTAAGATTTGAGCCAGATTGATGGAATAGTCTTAGAAACTTTCCCAATATTTAATTATCTAAACTAATACAAACATAAATGCAAATTTAGACTAAACTTAAAACTAAGTGGTACCATTTTAGAATGGGCGTTGTGGGGGTGCTAATCCTTCCCCACATGTAATCGTACTCCCGAACCCTAGATTCTTTGAACGTAGACCATGCCTTATCTTTAGACATGAATAGGTGACCGATCACACCTTAGGTTTGAATGGTTGGTAGCGACTCCTTGAATTTTAAAGTCTAGCGGTTAGGTTCACGAACCTAGACGTTATGACAGTTTGGCGACTCCACTGGGGACTTTAGAGAGTCAGGCCAAAGATTAGTTTGAAGATTAGTCTAAGTTTGCCTAGAAGTATTTGGAAAATGTATAATAAAATGTTAATTCATTCCTTCAACACACACAACACTTCCATTTGCATAAGCCCTCAACCCGGGCTCTTCCTTTTTTAGGAGGGAGTACAGTAACTACGCTTTCGTGAGGTGATAACCTCCACATAGGCTAGCGAAATACTCCCACTCAGATTGAACCTTTCCGTTTGTAACCTATAATGGGTGAGGATTGGGTGCCTTACTAGTCCTGTGTGGATGATAGTGAGGAACAATTTGGGAACCTTTAGACCTTGAATTATCCAAACCCAGCATGTAATGAAACATAAGGCTTAGCCTTAGGGTGGAACCATATTAGATTGGAGTGTAGACTCAAACCTAAGATAGGACACATGAAGGAATAAGTTTTACTTCCTCTTTTGTACATTGTTTTTAAAAAAAATTCAAAAAATATAGTTTTTCTTTCTTCCATTTTTCAAAATAAAAAGTAAAAAACAAAAAAAAAAGAATTTGTCTGTATCATTAAGTCATGCATAGTTGTGTTTGATTTTGCATCACATAACATATCATTCATGTAAGTTTGCACCTGTCTTATCATGAGAATGAACACACTTTTAATTGTTAGGAGAGATTGCTAGACCTAAGGGCATTCCATGTGCATTCATTTTTGTGCATAAACATATCATCACATTGAAAATAATTTCAACTAAATTGTGGCATAAGGTATCAAAATTGCATCCACTAGACGATCTGCCCTCCACAGATATCATACAAGGTATCAAAATTGCATCCACTAGACGATCTGCCCTCCACAGATATCATACAAGGTATCAAGCACGCATAATGGAAGAGGATCAAAATATTAGGATAGAAAAGTTGGAAAGGGAAAATGCAGAGATAAGGGGGCAATTGAGTGAAATTACCTAGTTGCTAAAAGCCATGATTAAAGGAAAGGAGAAGATGGGTAATCAAGAGGAGTTTATCCAAGAAGCTCAACAAAGCATGCGAGACAACCCTATTTTTGTTCCTGAAGGAAGTACTATCAATGCTCCAACACCTCTACAGATACAAGTTCAAAACCCAGTGGAAGTGCCAAATCTAGATGATCCCACAGAGTTAGAAAAGTTGAAGCATAAAGAAGAATAGAGTGGTACTAAAGCTCAGTTGAGCTTGATAGAATAAAGACTAAGTGCTGTGGAAGGAGTTGACTATTTTGGACCCGTTGATGCCGAAAGGTTGTGTTTGGTACGTGGTGTTGTGCTTCCACCAAAATTCAAAGTGCCTGAATTTGAAAAGTTCAATGGAAGATCGTGCCCAAAAGATCATCTCACCATGTATTGTAGAAAGATGGCGGCATATGCATGGGATGACAAGCTATTAATTCATTTTTTTCAAGACAGCTTGACTGGGTCAACCGCTAAGTGGTACAACCAATTGGAAAGGAGCAAAGTTTCTTCTTGGTCTGAGTTGGCAAGAGCTTTTATAGCTCAATACAAACATGAGTTCGATGTAGCTCCTGACCGCTTATCTCTCCAAGGTATGGAAAAGAAGAAAGATGAGAGCTTCAAAGAATATGCCCAACGATGGAGAGACTTGGCATCACTAATTCAACCTCTCTTGACTGAGAAGGAAATCACCATGTTCTTTTTGAATACTCTCAAGGCTCCTTATTATGAGCGTATGCTTAGCAGTGTAACTAAGAACTTTGCAGACATGGTGTTAACCGGTGAAGCCATTGAGAATGCCATCAAGAGTGGTAAGATTGAAGCACCAGTGAATGATAGTAGGAAGGGTGGATTCTCGAAGAAGGAAGGAGATGCACAAGCTGTCTCAAATAATTCACGCCGCCTTTATGCCCTTTACCCACCTTCAGTGAATTACGCCTATTCCCCATCTTACCCACAAACTCATCCCCAAAACACATATCAACCTGTTTTCCCTCGACAAACTCCTACAGCCTCAACAAACCCCACTTTCCCACCTAATGACCAAAGGAACACCCGACTTAGCCGAAATGTTACCATAGACCCTATACCCATGACATATGCTGAGCTATTCCCAAAGTTGGTGGAAGGTCATCTTATTGCCCCTATTTATATAGAACCCTTGAAACCTCCTTACCCAAAGTGGTATGATCCTAATGCAAAGTGTGCCTATCATAATGACAATGTTGGACACTCTATTGAGAATTGTATGGGCTTGAAGAGGAAAGTCCAAGCACTTGTCAATGCTGGAATTTTGAGTTTTGGAACAAAGAATGATCCAAATGTGAATGATAATCTTCTACCAGATCACACAAAGGGTAGCGGTTGATGCTATGGAAGAAACTGGATGATATTGATTGATTCACTAACTTGAAGATTATGGTTGTTTCTTTGTTTCTAATTTCATTCATCTTAGGACATTTCAATTTCTTAGGTAATATAAGAGTGCCTAAGCCCAAAAGGCATTAAGAATTCTTTTATGTATTGGGCCAGTTTTCATTTGTTTTCATTTTCAATAAAGGATTAGTGTGATGCATATTTCTTAATTCCTCATTCCAATCTTGTTCTTTAATGCCAAACACCAATACCCATATTCTCTACATTGTTACCAAGCTTAAAAGTATCCAAATAATGAACATGATAATGATGATGGCAATGAGTATAAAATTCAGTTCTGAAAGAGTTGCTTTGGTTGGTTGAATGGGTTTCCAATTTGCCAAGATTGTTCAAGCAATAAGAGAATAGAAGATATTTGTCTAAAATCTTCACCTCTAGAATGTTACGAGTAAAGGTGAATCTCTACATGAAATTCTAATGAGTTTGTCTTTGTTCAATAGATGACCTTTAATGAGAGTACTTGTAATAAGATGAGAAATGGCCTTCTTTCACTACCTTTCAAGTGTGAGTAAAATTATCCATTGATTACCCCTTTTGAGCCTATTATATTCTTTTTTATATATAACCCACCAAGAATCACCCTTTACACTAGGGGGCAAAGAGAATGGAAAATGAAGGATTAGTGGGGCAAAGTGAAAAAAAATTTTGTGGAAAAAAAAGAACAAAAGAAAAAAGAATGAAGAAGGAAAGAGGGTTTGAATCAAGAAAGTGAAAACCCTAGTCACATTAGAATAAAAAAGGAGAGAAAAAGCAAATGGGGCAAAAGGCAAAAGGCCTAAATGATTCATGAAAAATGATTCTTGGTTTGATGAACCCTGAAACACTTATTTTGGGCCTATATTATCCTTTCTTTCATAAACCCTCACCTGAGCCTACATTACGTGCCTTAAAAGTCCATTTTGATCAAATATGAGTACTCCTATTGAAGAATCATGTGTTGAATAAAGGCATACTTACACTATGAGATGATAATCCTTTGGATGGAAGTAGGACAAGCAGATCAAGATAAGGAAAAAGATTTCTCTAGATGGAAGAAGTGGGATTCCGAAGACTCTCTTAGATCCATGTGAGCATTAAATTGGGTGAAGAAATATCTGATGTTGGGGCATGAATCAAAATGGAGAACAAATAAGAGAAGTTTCATCAAGGACAATGAAGTTGAAAATGAAGAGAAATAAATTAAAAAAAAGAAAGAAAAGAAAATGAAAAAGAAGAAAAAAAAAGAGAAGAAAAGAAAAAAAGAAAAAGAGAAAAAAATGAAAGGAGGATTCAGATCGAAAACCCAAAAAGGGCGGTTTGGATCAATAGAGTGCGTCTAACTTGAAAACCTGAAAAGGCAGCTTAGATACCAGAAAAACTGGATGTCAATGATACAGGGGTAAGAGGATATTTTAATGAACTCAACATAATCAGATAAGGTGGACCTTTGAAGGGAATTTTGTATTCATTTATCAGAATTGTTTGAATTTTTATTATTTGGATACTATTACCTAATCCTAAAAATTCTCACTTTTCATTCAAGCCTACTTTCCTTTTAAGCCTGATAATTTCTTGTTAAATCTTTTCAAATGTTGAATGATACCACTCTTTTCATTTCACCTATCATTTCTTTGCTATATCCTAACCTTGAGGGATTGAGAAATTGTATTGCATTGATTTTGAAATTGAAATGATAATGAATGTTTGCTTGGCAAAATATGTGAAAGACTCCTATATTATTTAGGAAAATGAAAGAAAAGGAAACTTGTGAATGAATGAAAATTGGAAATCAAGAAAAACCAATGAATAAAGAAGAGTGAATGAAGATTTTAATGAGCAAATGAATGACCAGATAGGAAGGATAGTAAAGAAGAAGAGACAAGGGATAAGATAAGCTAAAGAGGGCACGAAGATAAGAGCTTTATTGGGAGAGAAAAAATGGAAGAAGGAAAATGAGGAAAGAAATAGGAAATATAAGGACAAGATGACAAATGAAAAGAGAAGAATGCATGAGATGGACTGATAAAGAAAAACCTTGTTATTGCCACAATTGAAGTTGAAATACTTTTCAAAGAAAACACTACATGAACAGAACAGATTGTGAGTAAGATTGCATGAATGACATTACATGAATAGAATAGATTGCATGAATGATATTACATGAATAGGATAAATTGCATGAATGGCATTACATGGAGAGGATAAATTGCAATTGCTTGAGTAGGATAAATTGCATAAAATCTCTGAAATTGGACAAAAAAGAAGTTTTGGAGGGGTTTCCCAAGATTTCATATTTTGACAAGAAAAGGAGTTTTAGAGGAGTTTCCTAAAATTCAAAATTTGACAAGAAAAAAAAAATTTTTTGGAGGGGTTTCCCAAAATTTTAAAATTTGACAAGGAAAGGAATTTTAGAGGGGTTTCCTAAAATTCAAAATTTGACAAGTAAAGAAATTTTAGAGGGGTTTCCTAAAATTTCAAAATTAGATAAGAAAAGAAGTCTTGGAGGTGTTTCCCAAGATTTCATATTTTGACAAGAAAAGGAGTTTTAGAGGAGTTTCCTAAAATTTAAAATTTGATAAGAAAAAAAGTTTTGGAGGGGTTTCCCAAAATTTTAAAATTTGACAAGGAAAAGAATTTTAGAGGGGTTTCCTAAAATTCAAAATTTGACAAGTAAAGAAATTTTAGAGGGGTTTCCTAAAATTTCAAAATTGGACAAAAAAGAAGTTTTGGAGGGGTTTCCCAAGATTCCAAATTTTGACAAGAAAAGTTTTAGAGGAGTTTCCTAAAATTTTCAAAAAAAATCAAAGCTTTTGGACAAGATTTTTAAAGTTTGACTGCCTGCCTGTTTAGGAGTAGCTTTTGGACAAGATTTTTAAAGTTTGACTACCTGCCTGTTTAGGAGGAGCTTTTGGACAAGATTTTAAAGTTTGACTGCTTGCCTGTTTAGGAGGAGCTTTTGGACAAGATTTTAAAGTTTGACTGCCTGCTTGTTTAAAGGGAGCTTTTTAGACAAGATTTTAAAGTTTGACCGCCTTTCTGTTTAGATGGAGCTTTTTGAAAAAAAATTAAAAAAAAAGGAGAAGTCAGACAAAATACGTGTCTATGTCTTTGTGTAATTACTATTTCACAGCAAATGCACAAAGAGGGGCAGCTGTAGACACTTTATTTTGTCCGGGGTCTTAATTTGTATAAATAATTAATTGGGTTGAGTGACATTGTATTTTAATTTAACAATTTAGAATTAGGCTAGAATTAAATTAGAATTTTTAGATTTAGAATTAGCATTAATTTAAAAATTAAAATTAAAATAAGATTTAGGAATAATAAAAAAAAGAGAAAAGATAAAAAGAAATAAAAATAAAAATAATTTTAGGATAGGATAATTAGATTTTTTAGGATAATTATTTGGATTAATATTAAATTTGATAGAGTTAGATTAGGATTAATATAAGAAATAGATAAAATGTTAAAAATAGGAGATAATTAATAGAATAGGTAGAGTTGTATTAGGACTCAAATAAATTTTTTATTATAAAAAGGGGACTTTGGGGGAAATCAAGCACTCAACCCGATCACCGCCGCTGCTGTTCTGTCAGCTCATTTTTCTGCCTGCCTCTTGCACCACTGTTGCGAGCCCAGTCACCGCACAGCTACTGCAGGTTGCCGACCCATCACGTGGATGTTTGCACAGCCTCTGTTTGTGTTGCTCTTGATGATTGTTGCAAGAAAATAGGAAAGCTTTGTGAAAATGCTTGAGGCACGCCACTTTGGAAATATTAAAGAAAAGCTATAGCAAGAGAACACGTGGAAAAGGGAATATAAAGGAAAAGAAAAAAAAGCCAACAAGAGGTGAGGTTATTGCCCAGGTAAGTTTTTGTTTTATTATATTAATTGGTCAATAATTTAATAGGAGGGTTTGATAGTTAATTAATATCGGATTAATAATTTGTATATTAAAATACTAATGTTGCATGATTTAATTACTTTGATAATATTTGATTAATACATATTGAATAAATAATTTGTATGTTGATATGATTTGTTTAGTTTAATTTGTATGATATATTTTATATTTTGTATGTTTAGTATGATAGATATTAGATAAATAAAATAATAAAATAAATTAAATTAGAAAAAATGCAAATAAGAATAAATGGAATAAAGATTGAATAAGGAGATAACAAAATTAGTTATCAAAGATGAATATGGATTATGCCGAGGATGAAACTCCAAGAAAGTCAATTGGTACTCCTTGGATTTTCTAGGTGAGAGGATTCTTCTTGAGTTGAGCTAGATTGATGGAATACTTGAGGAGAATTTTCAAGAAAACATAATTCATGTTCACTTTAAAGATATAATGAAATAAAATAAAATAACGAATCGAGAATAAAGAAATATAAAATAATACCATAATAAGGTAATGGGATGATAATAAAGGAAGTAAGTATGACATATGCCGATAATGAAATTCTAAGAAAGTCAATTGGTACTCTTTGGAATTTCTAGGTGAGAGGATTCTTCTTCGATTGAGCCAGATTGATGGGATACCTAAGAAGAATTGTCAATAACCCATATGTCATGTTTATTTTTAAAAATATAAAATAATAGAATTAAAACAATACAATAAGAAGAATAAGATTAGAAAATATTTAAAGATAAGAATTCCATAATATACTCAATCAATCCGACGATGGAGTTCAAGAAAGTCGATTGGTACTCCTTGAACATCTTGAGGTGAGGGGAGTTTCTAAGATTTGAGCCAGATTGATGGAATAGTCTTAGAAACTTTCCCAATATTTAATTATCTAAACTAATACAAACATAAATGCAAATTTAGACTAAACTTAAAACTAAGTGGTACCATTTTAGAATGGGCGTTGTGGGAGTGCTAATCCTTCCCCACATGTAACCGTACTCCCGAACCCTAGATTCTTTGAACGTAGACCATGCCTTATCTTTAGACATGAATAGGTGACCGATCACACCTTAGATTTGAATGGTTGGTGGCGACTCCTTGAATTTTAAAGTCTAGCGGTTAGGTTCACGGACCTAGACGTTATGACAGCATTGATTAAAAGATATGAGAGTTTAATACTGGAATTTAGGAAGTTGAATCTTAAAAAGAGTAAGATGGAGGAGGCAAAGGAGGATGATAGAAATATGATAAAAAAATGAAAAGGATAAAGTTTGATAGGGAAAGTTTTGGGGGTAGGGAATCAAATCTATGAGGTAAAGGAAAAAAGTGATGTGGTAAAGGAGTTTACTAGAAATACAAAGGTAGGTAAGAAGAGTGGTAAGAAAGGAATTAGGAGGAGATTTCTAAAGGAGAAACAGAGAGGGAATTTAAAAATGGAGAAAGATAATTTAAATGTGGAACAGGAGAGTTTATGGGATGTTCCAATGAGATGTATTGGGGAGGATTTTCTGAGTAGTAGTGAGTTGATTGGTATGGAGGTTAATATAGCTAAAGGGAGTGATGGCTGTCCTTTAACAACCAGCAAAGGGCCATGAAGTTTATTTCTTGACACTGTCAAGGTGTGGGATCAGCCTTGACAGTTGATACTCTTAAGGAGTTAAGGAGGTGTGGGATCAGCCTTGACAGTTGATACTCTTAAGGAGTTAAGGAGAAAATACGATCCTAGTTTGGTTTTTTTAATGGAAACTAAAAAAAATGTAAGAAGTTGGAAAAGTTAAGGTAGAGAATGAGAATGTAAGGGAGAGTGTATATGGATCCAATTGGTTTGAGTGGAGGATTAGCCTTATAATGGAAGGAGAGTGTTAAGATTAAAATAGTTGGGATTAGTCAAAATCTATTTAATACTATAGTTGAAGTAGATGATAAGGGTATTTGGGTTAGAATTTTTTAAGTCTATGGTTTTGTTTGCTTTAAAGAAAGGAAGCGGATTTGGAATTTTATTAAAATAGGGCTAAGGGAATTAAGGGTCCATGGATGTGTATTGGGGATTTAATGATATATTGTATCATTATGAGAAGGACGGGGAGAAAATGAAGGATTTGAGGAAGATAAATGAGTTTTAGAAATATATTGATGAGTATGGGTTTATAGGTATGCATTTTGAAGGTCAAAGATTTACTTGGCTTAATAAGAGTGATTCAAGTTTAGTAAAAGAGAGGATTGATAGGGCTCTTGTAAATTTAGAATGGATGGAAGAATTTCCAAGATCTCAATTGTTTAATTTGCCGATTGTTGGGTCAAATCATTCACTTTATTAGTAGATATGGCACTTAACAGAGGTAGGAGTAAGAAGATGTTTAAGTTTGAAGTAATATGGATTGAAAAGGAGGAATGTGGGCAAGTTGTAGAGGAGGGATGGAGGTCTATTAGCAATGGAGTGAGGGCTGTGCATATGGTTAGAAGACTAGGGGCTTGTATGGAAAAATTATTAGAGTGGAGTAGAAAGGTATTTCCTAACAATAGAAAGGTTATTGAAGAATTATTAAAGGAGATAGCTAAGATTCAAGATGGGGATATGTCTAAACAATGCTGTGAAAGGGCAGAATTCTTAATTGAAGAAGTACAAAAAGTATAGAAAAGGGAGGAGAAGTATTAGTGGCAGAGATCAAGGATTAAATGGTTAATAGAGGGTGATCAAAATACTAGATTTTTTCATCAATCAACTGTTTTGAGAAGGCAATATAATAAAATCTATAACATTAATGAAGTTAATAGGTTGAGATAGAATAGATGAAGAAGACAGTATTAGGGGTTGTTTTGAGGAATATTATAAAAAACTGTTTACTACTAGTGGAAATAGGGAGTGGGGTGATGTTTTACAAGTGGTTCTAGCACTAGTTACTAGAGAGATGAATATGGTATTATTAAAGGAGGTGACTGAGGAGGAAATAAAAATAGTAGTGTTTCATTTGGGTGCTATGAAAGCTCCAGGGCCAAATGGGTTTAATAAGGTGTTTTTTCGAAATTATTAGAACATTGTGAGAGAGAATATTGTTCATTATGTGACGGATTTTTTTTGTAGAAGGGAGAATGTTGAAGGAAATAAATAGAACTAATATTCTTCTTGTGCCAAAGGTTAAAAGGCCAAAGGATGTTACACAGTTTAGACCAATTAGTTGTTGCAATTTTATATACAAAATCATTTCAAGAGTGTTGGTGGATAAACTCAAACCTTTTATGGGAGAGCTTATAATGCAAAATCAAAGTGCTTTCATTTAAAGAAGGCATATTTAAGATAACATTTTGTTTGCAAATGAGGTATTTGACTGGTTGAGGCTGAAGAAGAAGGGAAAGAAAGGAGGGATGGTAATAAAAGTGGACATGAATAAAGCATGTGATAGGGTGAAGTGGAATTTTCTTAATGAAGTTCTTAAAAAGATTGGTTTTGATGCAAAATGGGTTAGTTAGATTCATGAGTGTGTTTTTTCTGTGTCTTATAATATAGTTGTCAATGGCAAAATGTCAAAACCAATTTATCCCTCTAGAGGTATTAGGTAAGGTGATCCTCTATAACCTTACCTTTTTTTGTTTGTGATGGATGTTCTGTCTGGAAATATCAGCAATGCAGCAGAGTCAGAGATATTACAAGGTATAAAGATAGGTAAGAATTGTCCCTTACTTACACATTTACTTTTTGTGGATGACTCATTGTTCTTTATATTTGCAACTAATGACAATTATGTACCTCTGAATAGTATTTTGCAACATTTCTGTGAAGCCTTTGGTTAAGACATTAATTTAGGGAAGTTGAATGTTATTTTTAGTTCAAATGTGCCTGTGGATAGGGCTATAAATGAACTGAACACGAACGAATAAACTGATGTCTCTATTCGTTCGTTTGTTTTTTATTACTGTGTTCGTTCATGTTTGTTAAAGAATTTGATTTTTACATTCATGTTCATTCATTTGTTTGGTACGGATTATTAGTTAAATGTTTGCGAACAAGCTCATTCTCTTAAACAAATACGTTCGCGAACATTTAAACGAACGCCTTCACGAACAAGTGTTCATTGTGATAACCGTGAATTTTCAAAAATTAATATTAAATATTTGTAAATTTAATATTAAAGCAAATAGAAAAGTTAAATAAATAAATGAATTTATTTACAAAAAGGGAATATCGTTGAAATTCCCGAAATTTATGAAGTGATGAAGTTGAGGAATTTAATTTGAATAAATTGAAATCCAAATTAAATAAGAAACGAAAATGGGAAATTAATTGGATATTAAGAAATCCAAAATTAAATAAAATAAAAATGCGTATAATGATATATCTATATAATTAGATTATATAAATATATTTTTATATATGTTTTAAAATAAATACATATGTATATATTATTATACATATTGTTATATATATATATATATATATATATATATATATATATATATATATATAAAAGCAAGGTATATGGTATTTTAATTTATAGTATATATATAAATATACTATATGTAGTTATATATTGTTAATATACAATATATATCTATATAATATATATACATTGTAAAATACTATATACATATAATAATATTATTATATTTATAAACAAAATTTATAAATATAATATAAAAAAAGGGAAAAACAGAAATGGGAATTGGGTATTCCCGATTCCCTCCCAAATAGAGGCCGACGACACCAATAGCTACAGCTGTCGGCGAAAAAATGAGGAGGCGAGAGAGACAGAGGGGAGAGGCCGGCGAGATGAGGAAGAGAAAGAGAAGGATCGCCGGCAATAGAGAAGGAATCGGTGCGAAACATAGAAGGAAAAATCGAGAAAGAAAAGGAAAAAGGGAAACGGCGGTACCGGCCGATTCAAGCACCGCCACCGCCACCAGCTAGAAGGAAAACGGCGGAGGAAGGAAGAAAAAGGGGAGGAAGAAGTCGAGACCCACGCCGCCAGATCCACCGTCGTGCCGCCGATTTGGGCTGAACGGAGACCAGCCATAGCTTCGCCGTGACGTCGGCCAGCTGGGGAGACGTCGAACCGCCGGAGAACCGACCACTGGAGGAGAACCGGCGGTGAGGGAGTTGAACTGGTCTGAACCAAAAAGAAAAGGAAAAAAGAAAAGAAAAAGAAAAGAAAAAGAAAAAGAAAAGAAGAAAAGGGAAGAAGAAGAAGAAGGAAAGAGAAAATTTTCGAAAATTTTTGGTAGGAATTTACGAGAAATTATAATTATTAAATTATTTAAAAATTATGGAAAAATTCTAAATTTTAGAATTTTAATTTCAGAAATTATTCTTGGTGAACGAGATGATGGAATCGGAAGAGATGGAGTACGAGCGCAACCAATAACGAGGAAGTCGCCTACCTGAAAAATGTAAGGGAGGCATATGCAGCCTGTAAGGATATTCGATATGCACAATTTAATTATGCATAAATTTAATTATGCATTAAATTTATAAAATGCCATGGAAAATGCTTGGGTGGACAAATTATGGTGATTTACTGGCTGAGATATAAACTGTATTTTCTGTGCATGAAGGCTAGTAAATCGGCAAACGTTATGCTGCCGAAAATTTCTACAAAACTACAGAAAATCATAATAAATGATTTTACTACACGAGAAATGATTTTCAACCACGAAAATCGAGAAAATGAATATTTTTCATAAAAACATGAATAAAATGAAAGTGATTGTAAAATATGTATGTTTTCGAGAATGGTGATAATGAAATCCCCGAAAATTCTCTTGATATGTAAATTACACGTAATACGAGATGAAAAATGAAAAGAAATAAAGTGAATATTTTTATAAATATTTCTTAAATATTCACTAAATGGTTTTATAACCTTTATGGTTTTAATTACGAAATTATTATTTTATAAATTCCTTAAATGTTTATTGATGATGAAAAATACTGTTTTGAGACTAGTTGGCAACCTTATCATTCTGATATGTGATATGTGATATGTGACATGTGATATGTGATATGTGATATGTGATATGTGATATGTAGTTCCGGTCGACACCTGATCAGTGATCCACCGAGGACAATGATAGACTATGGCCCTAGATCTGATATATTTACTTCTTTACCCTTCGGGGTCTATAGCATGATATGAGTGATGATTACCTCAGTCTCCATATATGAAAATGTTTTATATGATATGTGATATGTGAAATGTAAATGTTTTACATGATATGTGACAAGTTAAATGAAAGTGATTTACAGCATTTTACATAATGCTTATTACGGTACTGATTTTAGTACTACGAGATGATTTTCATATGACATGTGATATGAATATGTAATATGTTTTCAAAAAGGAAAGAGGAGAAAAATAAATCTAATATTCTTATTTTAATTTTTAAATTGAATATTAGATTTAAATGATGTATATTTTATATAAAAAGGATTTAATAGTTTATTTTGCTATTTAAACTACTGTACCAATTATAAATTGTACAGTAAACTACGAAAGGAATTCAAAAGAGAATAATGATAATTTAAACTAATATTTATCTAAAAGAATAGATAAATATTAGTTATTTTATTTAAATGCTTTAAATTCATAAAAGCATAAGATGAAAAGGATACGAAATGAAAGGAAAAAGGATTTAAATTTTAAAAAGAAATTTATTACTCTCTACAGTTGCTTCTAGGTTCCGGGACAAGACAGGTATTTCAAAATACCTGCCTTACTCCATCCGGATCCCTAGCCGACTGTAGTATCCTTCCTACATGTGAGCCTAGAGCTCTTATAGGAAAACGAAAAAGCTTTTCAGCATATAGATAGTTGAATATCAAGTGTTGCATATAATTCTCTTACTGAGCCGTGGTTTGCTCACCCCTTAATTTTAACATTTCAAATTTTCGAGGACTGAGAATTTGACATCTAAAGGATTTCGGCTGTACATTTGGGGACGATGCGACAGCTTGATTTATTACATAAGGTACGATCATTTATTTTCTATATTTAGACTTATCTAGAGTACTACTTCCTTATGAATTAAGATAGGGGATGTAATTCATATTATAATTTTATATGAAATTGTTTATATGTAAAGAAAAGTAAAGTATCGCAGACAACCCAACCAAATAAGATGTATAGAAAAATGTGAAAAATAGGGTCACGGGCTGTGACATTCATAAACTATTAAATGAACACATGTTCATGAGAATAAACTAAATATTAAATATTAAAAATCCTACATAAAGATTAAATCCCACATGCAAATTGAAATTATCCAACCCGAAATCTTAAATATAAAACAACTTAAGTCAACAATGTTTTATTAAAATTGATAAGTACAATTTTAAGTATAATTTGTATCATACACATGGTATTCATGTATTAAAGTATCATATATGTGTGTGTGTGTGTGTGTGTGTGTGTGTGTGTGTGTGTACTCATATGTGCAATGTATATATAAATGGTCAATGGATAAGAATGAGATCTTAACTTATTATGAAACTCTTATTAATTTAATTTCAGTATATTATGTTTAAAATTTTAAATAAACAATTATTTTAAGCATAATTAACTAATTCAATTTTATAATTATTTTATTATTATATTTTATTAATTTTTTAAGTTAACAAAGTTGTATTGTATAAATATATTTAAGAATTAGGTACTAAATTTTTAAGTCAATGTCTTAACAATATGGTTATTTTAAGCCAACAAAGTTGTATGGCTTGGGACTAAAGATTGTGTCTATACAGTGAAGGCTGGGTACCATTCTTTGAAAGATAAGGTGGAGGGGTTAAGGGGGAAAGGTGCTTCAATATCATATATTATTGATAAAAGATTATGGAAGTTAATTCAGAGATTACCAGTTGTTCCAAAGGCTAGAAAATTTCATATGAAAAATATGCTCGAATGCAATAGCAACAAGACATAATTTGTGAAAAAGGAAAATTGTGAATGATCCTTTTTATCTTGTTTGTGGTATGAGCATTTTTACTGTTGTGTGATTGGACTACTATTGTATGGTTTGGGTTGGGGATCAATTATAATATTCAAAATAACCAAATAACTACTTTTGATGAGTGGTTTGAAGGAGTAACTAGTGTGAAAGAGAGGACTAAGGAGGAAAAGGAAGGATTGGTCGCAACTATTGTGTATGCTTGTTAGATTATATGGAAGGATAGGTGTGCAGCTATTATGGATATGAAAAGGATTGATCCTATCATGACAGCTCAAAAGATTACTAGAGGCATTTATGAAAGAATGGGATTGAATTTAAAGAAGAAAGGTGAATCTGGAAATTGTAGCAGAGTTAAAAAAAGGGTATTGGTAGAAACTAGATGTGGGGTGGGTTAAGGTGAATTGTAATGGTTCATTTGATAAGAGTACTAAGGAAGCTAATGTGGATGTAGTAGTGAGAAAAGAAGCTGGTATATTGATTGGAGGAAAGAATATGATTGGGGTTGCAAATTCTAGCATTGAAACTGAAGCTATGGCTGTTAGAGAAGAGGTCATTTTGGCAGCTACCATCAAAGTAAGTAATGTGATTATTGAAATGGATTCTACAATGGTTTATCAAGGACTGGAGAAATAAGGGAGAAAGGGGTGCTAAAGGATTCTTCCTTTCTTAGTTGATATATAGCAAAAAAGTAGATGTTTCAATGCTATTCGTTTTGAATGGATCTCCAGGGAAGCAAATAAAGTGACAGATTGGGTACGAAGCAATTCAGGAAAAGGATGAGTATTTTGAATTGGGTGCTTGCACCTCCATCTTCTTTAGTCCATATTCTTGATAAGGATAGGTTGCTTGCTCCTCCTTGTGATTAATGGTTTTTTTTTTTAGATTCTAAGGTTTATGTTGTGAAGAGCTCATTTTGGATTTAGGAACAGTGTTTTTGATTGTAGTGCTGGTACTGGTATTGTAATGATGTGGATGTAATGTGTTTGTTCATTAATGAAAGGAAGATGTTTTTTGGCCAAAAAAAAGTGTAAGCAAGGGGTTGGTTTGTAGGTTTGTAAGAAAGTTGGGCGGGGCCAAGCCATACAAAGCATTGTTTACCAGAAAACGAAAGAAAACGTGAAAAATTGGACTGATTCACACTTCCAGAATTGTGGTTAAATGCAAAGATAATTCTCTTTCGATTTTGGTAGATGGTGCCTCATTCATAGACTCATAGTGCTCCCCTTAAGTACTATTCC
Organism: Heritiera fomes; assembly: GCA_032173925.1. Lineage (NCBI taxonomy): Eukaryota > Viridiplantae > Streptophyta > Magnoliopsida > Malvales > Malvaceae > Heritiera > Heritiera fomes. The sequence continues at coordinate 23,179,744 of JAPDPM010000013.1, read as the reverse complement.
CACATAATTCAAAGAGGCGTCCTAGGCTGGTTGCTAGATAAGCTAGGCAAGGCCAATTTAGCTTGCCAAGCTTTTAATGTTCCACCACTTCCACTTTACTCCGCATTTTTGTTTTTATTTTTTTGTAATCACAGATATTCTCATTCATTATATGATCTAAGATTAATCTTATTCGGATTGAAAGAGATAAATGGTAAAGCTCTCCCTAGGTAAGAACTCCAAGATTCAAACCATATCTAAATGCCTTAGAAGAAGTTCATTTTTATTTCTTTCAACTACTTGTTAGTTGTATTTTGTTTTATATTTATATATATATATATATATATATATATATATTACATCTAGATTTATGTTTTACATCTAAAATTTCTTATCAACAATAAAAGTTTTTGGTTCCAAAATTAAGTATGTGTAAATTTACCTAACTTTTATATTTTAAAAATTTGAGACTTGGTTCAAATGAAATCTCACCATTTCACTTACATTGAAATTGAAATGCATTTTAAATTGATTTGGGTGCAGATGAGAATTCTAATTTGTCGCCATATTTGTTTCAAAATTGAAGTATTTTTCAAATAATTCTTGTTAACTGCTCTTAAACTTACATATAAGAGAAAAAAAAAGAGTTTTAAATAATTTTAAAAAGTGTCATTTAAAAATTTTGACTTTCAAATTTTAGTATTTGAATTTTTTTTATTTTTAAATTTTAGAAGACTCTTACACTTTTGCAATGAAAATATAATTCTCTAAACTAATATTCAAAACTTGATCCATTTATGTTTATCCCACTACTACGAGAATTTGCAAAATAATTTTGACCTTTAAGTCGCAAAATAGGCCAATCCATTATGAATATACACCAATAACATCTTCACTTTTCAACTTCTCGCTAATCAAGATCCAAATGTATTTTATTTTTTTAGAGGTCGTTTGGTATTTTTGTGTATTTTATATTTTATGTTTTTGAAAATTTTGTTTTGTTTTATTTTCATTTTATTTTCAATTTATTAAATTTGAAAACACGTTTGGATATAATGTTTTTGTTGCAAAATTTTACTAATGAAAACTTATGGAAGAGAGTGGATAAAGTTTTAAAACTCAAGAGGTTAAGGGTTTGAGTGAGACCAAGAGCAAAATTTTACCATTTTTACATTTAAAATGGACACTGTAGCTGAACAGATGAACAACACTCGTGTTGTAACGGTGCCAAAATTTTTCAAATTTTTGAAAACACCATTTTGATGTTTTCAACTATTTCCAAAACATTTTGTTTTACTAATGCCTGTTGGGCCAAATAGATGGAGCTCAATGTGTAAGAATCACAATTTTATAAGTATACGAATGACACAGATTAAGTTAACAAGGAAAAGACGCTTAATCGAAAAATTTCGGTTTCAGGTGACTACAGTTTGAATTTTTCGTACGAGCAAACTAGTGGGCCCCATGGGAGTGTGCACCTAACCAGAGACGTCTGAATCATCATGTTAGCTTTAAATTGACATATGTATTTTGAAATGACAAAAACTCAAGTAATATTAAGTGTTTGACGCTATAATGTAAATTTGCTTTACCAATCATATGATTTTCTCAAACCACTTTAAGTATACATATCAAAGTTTAAGATCATGATTTAATTGCATATTCTTATTGGTCTTAACATTTTACAAAATGATTTTGAATATCTTCATTAAGTAATTTTCTCAAGAACATATTGAACACAACTTTAGAAAATTACTTAACAAGTTTTTTACACTAAGTCTTTAGTTGAGAAAGTCAAGAAAAACTCCCACAAAATTCTAAAATGTTTTGGGATGAATTAAAATCAAAGTCCACATCATTTCTAACCCAAATTAGCCTAGAAAAGTGCATGAAAAGCATGAGGGTTCGATCCCCCATGTTGAGGGATCAATCCACGAATGGCAGAATGCTCCCAGGAAGCAAAATCAAGCAAAAAGGAAGCATAGGATCGATCCCCTAAGGGAAGGGATTGATCCCTTCATGGCATAATGCCTTGGAAGCTTGCAAAGAAGCATAGGATCGATCCCCTAGTTTAAAGGATCAATCCCCTACCTCGAAAATGCACTTCAACGGCTAGTTTTTGTGAGATACAACGGTTACATTCAGTTTTGGCTCCTACCAACGTTTAGAAACTATCCAAGGGACTATAAATAAAGGCTTGGAAGCTCAAGAAAGTAAGAGGAATAGCTTAGCAACATCTTTCTTCATTTTCTCCATCTTCCTCAAGCTTATCAAAATCACAAGTGCTACAAAGTCTTCATATTCTATCATACTCATCATCTTTGTATAGCATAGCACAAATATTGTATAGGATTTCTCTTATGCTTAACCATTGAAATCACTTGCCTACCTAGAGGCCTATCTTTGATTACATTCCTTGTAAACACAAACACAACTTGTAAAGGGGAGGTTTCTCTTAAACCTTAGAAAAAGAGGGAGGTTTCTCTTTAGCCTGCAAAAAAAAGACATTGTAATACAAATTCAAGTTAGTGGATTTGGAAAAATCCTTGAGAGTGTCTCAAGGTAGAGGACATAGGCAAGGTTGCCGAACTTCTATAAATCGATTGTGCACATCTCTCTTTCCCTACTCTCTTTACTTATTTGCATTTATATTGTGATTGTTGAATTGAATTTATATTGTATACTTGAGTAGCCTAGAGCACTTAGAAAACTTCAACATAGGCTAGAGAATTTAGAAAAATCAAAAAACGAACCTAAGAGTACCACAAAACCGATTCACACTCCTCTCGGTTTAGCCTATAGAGCCAACACATCATATGTTGATGATCTATGGTCACAGGTAAGTCAATTTAAAGTTTTTACAGCGATTTAAGCTTAATTCATAATTTTAGCGAAAAAGGCTAAATTGAGCTATAATTCCTGTAAACTTTATCATGACCAACCAAAATATTTATTTTGTTATATATGAATAGGATATGTGTGGAATTTATTTAATTCTCACCTACCATGCAAAAGCAACCAATGAGAAAATAGAGAAACAAAGGAAATATGAGAAATTAAGTGGAAAAGTCAAATAATTAGGACATTTAGTCTTTAGCCATAAGAGATAAGGATGGGAGAATTTATATTATTTATTTTCCCTCATCAAGTGGCCGAGCCAACCACTTTGTAGACCAAGAAGAAGAAGCAAAGTCAAAGAAAGAAAGATATGTAAGAAAGAAATGTGGTAAGCTAAGATATGTTGGTTGCAAAGCTTATGGAATAAGCTTCAACCTTTTTTAATTTCTTTATTTATTTCCTTCCCTCATTAAGTGACGGGCCAACTCATTATTTCGGCCACATTTTTCAACCATGTGAAAGCCAAAACAGAAAGAAAAGAGAAAAAGACGTGAGAGCTTGAAAAGAAGGTAGAAACCGTGAGCTACCCAAACAGCAACCAGATTTTGTTGCCAATTTTCATCCTACTTCCAGTCAGTTTTAGCCTTTCCTCCCTTCATGAAAGTTGTTCCAAATTCTCTCCTCTAAAACATATCTGAATTTCATCTCAAACGGAGTTCATTTTGCTGGTGAAAAATCTGCTGGAAGCCATATCTATCAAGCTGCCCTGTTTCAGCGAGATTGAGAGATTCATCTTGTGAGGCAGAAACGACCAAGAAAACGACCTCTTTTAAAAAGGGCCAAGAAGGACCAATTGAAGCCCTACCTCTTCTCTATCACATATCCAAAAATCAGCTCAAACGGACCACGTTTGATAGGGGAAATCTGTTCTGGAAATTTCTGCTGCACAGGTATTAACGACGCAGTTGAGTGGTGTACAGTATGCGGATTGCCAAGCTTGAATGAACGAGCTTAATCTTTTCTTTCGGTAAGTTTATTATGCAAGCTATGAGTAGTAGCTTACATGGTAAGTGCCCTACATAAGCTACAAGTAATGGTTTATAAAATAAATGAAAGGTTTATGAAGTAAATGAATTGATTTGGATGTGAATTTTGAGATGCGTTGCTATTACGAATATAAATTGTTTTCCTTTGCAGGTTGGGTAATGACATATCTTAACCCCATCTTGTTGCAGAAATTTTGAAAAATTGTTAAAAGTTGGATGTAGATCTCTATGTCTACATCATGCTATTACATCTTTATGCATAATTGGTTTTACAAGATTTAAGCTTACACGAAGATTATACGAAACGTGTAAAAGCTTTTACATCTCGTTTGCATCATGTTTTGAAGTATGTGAATAATATGACTTTATAGCATATTCATATGAGTTCTTGGATTGAGCATGCATTGCTTGTACATCCTATTGATATGAAACTTCAAAACAAGAGATGATTTCTAGTTTACAGACTTTTATGGCATCCCATTGTACTATGAGACTAATAGAGCATATGGAACATGCTCGAGTAGTCGAGGCTTGTCCGACATTGTCGTTAACAGGTTCCAATTCTGGTTGATCACTAGAATTGGAGATGACGAGGATCTATGGCCATAGGTAACACCCTAGTTCTGGGGTAACGAGGACTGCTTGCTGATAGCTACAGTAAGCTAAGACTTTATTAGTTGAATTACTAGGTTTTCCTAACAAGAAATGTTTTATGAACATGGCATATGAGATTACATGATATGTGATTGAACTTTACGAAGCATTGTTTTTATGATAACTACATGGTTTGACAAAATCGATTTTGCATCGTTTTACGCGCATGACATCAGTTTTACCATAAAGGCATTATGATATTGAGTTACATGAGATATGAAGTTTAAATGAGTTATTGATATGTGATTTTATATGAAACACGTGTTGCATGCATTAGTGATGCTATATCTTGTTTGTTACTATCTTTGCACTTGTGTAGTGGCTTACTGAGCTTTTCCCAAAGCTCATCCCTTCATTCTCCTCCACAGGTTAAACAAAGATAACAACGTTTGATAAGAGCCGTATCTCATTTTGACGTTTCAAGCTAGACGTCGACCTCAATTCATTGCTCGATATATAAGTTTACCATTCATATGTACTTGGAATTTGATGATTTTGTACAGTAATGTAGAGTGAGATGTGATAAGTATGAATATGTGATTACTTCCCAAAAAATCAGGTTAAAACGAGATGTAAACAAGTGTTGGTTGATTGTTGATGTGAATAGTGTCAAGTATATAACAACTTTTGGTTGAGAATTTTTGTGGACCTTCGGGTTATCCGAAAATTCTAAAACTTTCCCGAATATTCCATTGGATTGTATGAGATTGCGATAGGCCATTTTGGGCCAAAGATATCGGGAAATGAATAGTATTTTGCTTTGTTGTTTGGATTGTATTGCAGGGGGTTTTCTGTAGTTAAGCAGAAATACTGCTGAAATTTAGTCTTAATTGATTTTAAGTTATGAAATGAACTGGGATATAAGGAAATCAACTTTGAATCGTGATCGGGTGAATAGTAAATCGAAATTGAAAAAGTAAGACTACTCGCTACACAAACCGTAGTTAAAGTAAAAGGAAAAAGTTTACCCCAAAATCCGTTCTTCTGCTATTTCGTTATTGAAAATGTCTCGTTTTTCGGGACATGACACAATGCCCCTTAAGTAAGTTTTTGAGTTCGAGCCTTGTGAATGGAGAAAACAACATTGGGAGGGCTCTTCCTTGTATCGAGTCTAACCAAAGCTCAACTCTAGATTAGTCAAGGCCCAAAGTGACATTTGGATTCCAGGAAGTTCGACAAAGAAAAAAACATTTATTTTATTTTCAGTTTTTAAAAATAAAAACACACTCACAAACATATTTTTACTTCTATTTTCAAAAAAAAATTGAAAACAAAACTATAAAACAAAAACAATCCCAAACAACACCTTAATTTATAGTTTATACCAAGTCTATTTAGTTGGATGCTTGATATAAATTGTTTTGAGCCTTAGTATCATTTTCAATGTTCTTTTTCATGTTTATAGCATCATTTTTGCATGTTAATAAAGACAAAGCTTGTCTTGTAACTTCTCACAAGCTAGGAAAAAAAAAACATAATAACAATACAGTCACTCCATTAAGGGTAAAAATATATCTTAAAAGAAAAACAATTGCTCCATTAATTGGTTAATTTTGTAATTTATAGATTAAATAAAATTGGTAATTCTTAATTTTTAAATTAAATATCAATTTAACATATTTATTTTCAAAAATCATTTAATAATCTTCATACTTTCAACGTATTAATAAGATTATTCTTATTTCAATAACTTTAATAAATAAGACTTTAAATATCACTCTATGCGCTGGTGTAGTTTAAATTTCATTTAGTATTTTTTGGGAAAACTTTTGATACTTGAGATTCAACTTCAAAATTATATTATAGATATGCGCTAGAACATTAAGATTTTATGATCGAAAGATATTAATTTGACATTTTTATTATAAGAAAGGTTGAAATTAGGAAAAAAAATGTTAATCTATTAGTTTATGATCAATAATTAATGATAAGTTAGTTGCATATATTAAAAAAAAAAGGTGTTTGGAAGCTTTTATAATGAAACTACCGTGCAATGTATTCAAAATATAAAATTGCATAAAAAATATTATACTGTGTCAAGCTCAGACGTTTGGCTTAAAATTTATCAATGTTTAATAGCCCGCTAAAGGCTTAACGATCCAACTCTGAGCCTTAATAATCAAATAACAAGTCATCTTCTAGAAAGTCAAGTCAATGATCTATTTTTGGTATGGAATCGACAAGGTTTCATTAAAGACAACAAAACATACAAGAGGTTAGTACAAAAAGGCTAAAACCAAGAAAACACGAAAAGACCAAGCAAAAGAACTTCCAAATGAAAGCAAGGAAAGTAAACAAGGAAGGATATTTCATCAGCAGTGCCATTAATGTCTCTCAGAACTGAAACCTATAAAAAAGATACATTTCAATCATTCAATTTTTGTCCCCTTCCAACTTGATTTTTTTTTCTATTAGGAGTACTTAACATGAAGGCTACATACTTAACATGCCAAGTTGGATAACATCATTTGTAACCCAAGTGGGGGCAACAAGGATATGGGACATTGGTTCGATTCACCTAGTTGGATTCATAGTGTGATGGAGATCCACTTGCTCGTGATGTTCGTGATGCTAAGGATCCATTGGTCATCCAAGGAGGTCCAATTACCCGAGCTCGAGCTAAGAAGATGCAACAAGCCTTGGCCTCATTAATGCAACAAGCTCTGGCATCATTGAAGTGTCAAGGAAGCTTCCATGAAGAGTCCCAAGACATCTATACTTACTTGGAAGCCCAAACGACATGAGCATGGTTTACTGTCTTATTTTAGCTTAACAATAAGATGGGCTAAGTGTTTGGATAGCCCACGTTTGAGTCTTGCTGTGTTTTGGACTATTTATTTTATATAATTAGGTTTAGGCATGAATTTGGGTTTAGTCTTATTTTCTATTGGTGTTAATTCCAGCCCACTTGTTTATGGGCTTAAGTGCTAGGTATTATTATAAATACCTTGTAAACGCTATTGATGAATAGATCAGTAATTTGAATTTCAGAATTTGAGTGTGTCTTTCTCTTGGGTTCCCTCTCTACTAGGCTTATCAAGGTTTTCTTCCTTGTGGCGCCTCCTTCTTCACCATCCAGCATTGCTATACCTTAGGTTCTCGAATTCTTATTCGTAGGGTCAAGGTCCAATACCTTTGGGTTCGAGTCTCTTTAGGCTTCGGGTCTAGGTTTTCAGAAGTTGTCATTCATCAACTTTGTTTCTGCCTTGTTGCATTTCAGTTCCTTCAAATTCCAAGTTGCGTTTTCTCTTACCCGTGCGCATCAGTTGGTATTCAGAGCTCAAGTTTCGATTCTGGTTTGTCTGTGCGTCACTCACTTTTCAATTTTTGGTTTGTTAGTTTCGATTTTTTTTTCCTCCTCTCTTGTTGGTTTTGATTTCTAGCCGCACCCCTCACAAAAAAAACCCTAGCCGTACCCCTAAAAAAAACCCTAGCCGCACCCCTCACAAAAAACCCTAGTTGCACCCTTCAAAAAAACCCTAGCCGCACCCCTCACAAAAAAAACCCTAGCCGTACCCCTCAAAAAAAAAACCCTAGCCGCACCCCTCACAAAAAACCCTAGCTGCACCTTTCAAAAAAAAAACCCTAGCCGCACCCCTCCTCTCTTCAAGGAAACCGCAACACTCAGAGTAAAAAAAAGAGAGAAAAAAAAAAGAAAAGAAGAAGAATTCAAAAAAAAAAGCAGAAATCGAAAAAAAAAAATTTTGTTGCGGTACTGTTCAAACAGGAAAATTTGGTTGAGTTGGGAGGCGTGCAAGTACCTATTTTAAAGCAAACGACGAAAGAAAATGAACCCGTGGAACTTATTCCACGGGCCCCACCCTATCTTGGCCAAATTCCATTGTTTTCCTATAGTTTTAGGCCATTTTTCATTTTTTTTGTCATTCTAGTACTTTTTTTATTATTTTTATTATTTTTTTATTCTGTCTTTCTTTCTTTGAGTCACCCTAGCCCTAGCCACACCTTTCTGTGCAAAAAAAAATTCAAAAAAAATCAAAAAAAAATCTTGGTGACAATACTTGGTGAATTAGTTGATTCTACGAGGTTGATTCTTTGACTGAGTCTCTAGTGCGATTGTGAACCTATAGAGTTAAGGTAGAGTAAGGGAAAAAGGCAGGAGTGTGAGAGAAACATTAGTAGAGAAAAGCCAAATTACTTGAGTGAAACACGAGTGTAAACACGTGAGGATATCTTTGTTGAAAATGTCTTCTGAAGGTGATAAGTGCAACTTTAAAAAGATTGAATTCATGCTTCAGGCAATGCAACAATAGTTCCAACGGATGGACGTGAAATTCAATGACATTCATGATAAGTTGAACCAACATGAAGCTCGGTTTGCAAAGATCCAGCAAGGTGATACTTCTCGTCTAAAAAGTAAGGTTGTTGCCAATGACGAGTATGATGATAATATTGGGTATGACTCGAATGAAGAGTCTGGGATAGATAGACATCATAGAAGGTCCCATGGGTATAGAGATCGAGTTGATAGAGCTCGTGATAGAGGCAAGGAGATGATGGATGGAAACCTTGGCAGTATAAAATTGAAGATTCCTCCTTTCCCAGGCAAGAATGATCCTGAGGCGTATTTGGAGTGGGAAAGGAAGCTTGAAATGGTGTTTGACTGCCACCACTACTCTGAAGAAAAGAAGGTCAAACTTGCAGCAATTGAGTTCACAGAGTATGCTATGGTTTGGTGGGATCAATTAGTCACTAGTAGAAGAAGATATGGTGATCCTCCAGTGTCTACATGGGATGAGATGAAGCGCATCATGAGGAAGAGATTTGTTCCTACTCATTACTACAGGGAGTTATACCAGAAACTCCAAGGTCTGACCCAGGGCTCAAAGAGTGTTGAGGATTACTACAAAGAGATGGAAATGACCATGATTCGAGCCAATATCCAGGAGGATGCAGAGGCTACTATGGCTCGTTTTCTCCAAGGCTTAAACCGTGAGATTGCCAATGTAGTAGAGTTGCAGCATTACATGGATTTAGAGGAGATGCTGCATGTGGCCATCAAAGTGGAAAGGCAACTCAAAAGGAAAGGTACATCTCGTTTTACTTCTAGTTCAGTTCCTGTTTGGAAATCTAACACCTTTCATAGGGATGATAAGCCTGTGTCTACGCCTAAGTCAGAGAGCTTTGCTAAGCCCGAGACTGAGGGCCCTCCAAAGCCCAAGACTGAACCTGCCCAAGCATCCCAAAGCAGGACACGTGACATTAAGTGTTTCAAGTGTTTAGGTCATGGACATATTGCCTCTCAGTGTCCCAACCGTAGAGTTATGATCATGCTTGGGAATGGAGATGTTGAGAGTGAAGGTTCTGAAATCGGTATAGAAGATGAGATGCCTGCGTTAGAAGATGTCGACGAAGAAGAAGTTGTTGAGTATGCTGCTCATGGTGAAGTACTTGTTGCTAGGCGTGCTCTTACTACTCATGTGAAGTTTGAGGATGAGACACAGCGTGAGAACATCTTCCATACGAGATGGCATATTAGTGACAAGGTATGTACTGTAATCATTGATGGTGGGAGTTGTACTAATGTTGCTAGCACATACCTTGTTGATAAATTAAAGTTGCCCACTACCAAGCATCACCACCCATATAAGTTGCAATGGATTAATGACTGTGGTGAAGCAAGTCTTGGTTCCTTTTCGTATTGGAAGGTATCACGATGAGGTGTTGTGTGACGTGGTGCCCATGCAAGCTAGCCACCTATTGCTGGGTAGACCGTTGCAGTATGATCGGAGAGTCCTCCATGACGGTTACACTAACCGTTACTCCTTTACTATGGATGGCAAGAAGATCGCTCTCGCTCCCCTTAGCCCCAAGGAGATTTATGAGGACCAATTACGGCTAAAGGAGCAACATGATGAGCTAAGGAAGCAAGCTAAAGAAAAGAAGGAAAACAAGGAATGCAAAACAGTGAGCTGCTATGCCAAACCTCGAGATGTGAAGACTGCATTTCTTGCTAAGTCTCCTATCCTTTTACTCTTATTTAAAGATTCTTATTTTATTGATGCTGAACTCCATGATACTTTGCCTACTGATGTTGTCTCTTTGTTGCAGGAGTTCGAGGATGTATTCCCTGAGGATATCTCAAGTGGATTACCACCGATTCGTGGGATCGAGCACATGATTGACCTTGTCCCCGGAGCTACCATTCCTAACCGTCCAGCCTACAGAAGTAATCCCGAGGAGACGAAGGAGCTTCAAAGGCAAGTTGAGGAGCTCATGAGGAAAGGTTATGTGAGAGAGAGCATGAGTCCTTGCGCCGTGCCCATACTGCTTGTGCCAAAAAAAGATGGGACGTGGAGGATGTGCGTTGACTGCCGAGCCGTCAACAAAATCACTGTAAAGTACCGCTATCCTATTCCTAGGCTAGATGACATGCTTGATGAATTGCATGGTGCATGCATGTTTTCTAAAATTGATTTAAAGAGCGGATATCACCAAATTCGTATGAGAGAAGGTGATGAATGGAAAACCGCATTCAAGACTAAACATGGTCTCTACGAGTGGTTAGTTATGCCTTTTGGCTTGACTAATGCACCTAGTACATTCATGCGTTTAATGAACCATGTTTTACGTGATTTCATTGGTAATTATGTGGTTGTCTATTTTGATGATATTTTGATATACAGTAAGAGCCAGCATGAGCATGTTGAGCATCTTAGGAATGTTCTTACTGTCTTGAGGAATGCAAGTTTGTATGCCAATTTTAAGAAATGTACATTCTGCACTGATAAGATTGTTTTTCTTGGGTATGTCGTTTCTTCACATGGCATTTATGTTGATAATGAGAAGGTAAAGGCAATTAAAGATTGGCCGGTACCTAAGTCTGTTTCTGAGGTGCGTAGTTTCCATGGTTTAGCTAGTTTCTATCGTCGATTCGTTAGAGATTTTAACACTATAGCTGCACCTTTGATCGAAGTGGTCAAAAAGAATGTTGCATTTCATTGGGGTCCTGCACAAGAGCATGCTTTTAATTTGCTTAAAGATAAACTTTGTTCTGCTCCTTTGTTATCTCTGCCTGACTTTACTAAAACTTTTGAGATTGAGTGCGATGCCTCAGGTGTAGGTATTGGAGCTGTGCTTATGCAGGAAAAACACCCAATTGCTTTCTTTAGTGAGAAGTTAAGTGGAGCAGCACTTAACTATCCCACATATGACAAGGAGATGTACACGTTAGTGAGGGCCTTGGAGACATGGCAACATTACTTGTGGCCCAAAGAATTTGTCATCCACACTGATCATGAGTCCTTGAAGCATTTGAAAGGACAGAGTAAGCTGCATAAGCGTCATGCCAAGTGGATAGAGTTCATTGAGATGTTCCCGTACGTGATCAAGTACAAACAAGGTAAAGAGAACGTCGTAGCTGATGCGTTATCTCGTAGGTATACTCTTATCACTACTCTTGATGCTAAACTTTTAGGATTTGAGTATATCAAAGAACAGTATGCTGATGATGTTGATTTTGGTAATGTTTATGATGCATGTGCTACATCTGGTTTTGGCAAGTTCTTTAGGCATGATGGGTTCTTATTTAGAGAAAATAAATTATGTGTGCCTAGGAGTTCATTGCACGAGCTGTTAGTTAGAGAAGCCCATAGTGGAGGATTAATGGGTCACTTTGGAGTTAGGAAAACTCTATATGTTTTGCAAGAACATTTCTTTTGGCCTAACATGAGGAGAGATGTCGAGAGGTTATGTGCTCGATGCATTTCATGTAGGCAAGCTAAATCTAGAGTTCATCATCATGGTTTATATACTCCTTTACCCATTCCTACTACTCTGTGGACTGATATCTCTATGGATTTTGTTTTGGGCTTGCCTCGAACAAAACGTGGTAGAGATTCTATTTTTGTTGTGGTTGACAGGTTCTCTAAGATGGCTCATTTCATTGCTTGCCACAAGACGGATGACGCGAGCAACGTTGCTGACCTTTTCTTCAAAGAGATAGTGCGTCTACATGGTGTACCAAGGACCATTGTTTCTGATCGAGATGCAAAGTTCCTTAGTTACTTTTGGAAGACGTTATGGGGAAAGTTGGGAACTAAATTGTTATTCTCCACCACTTGTCACCCCCAGACTGATGGACAGACTGAGGTCGTCAACCGAACCTTATCTACATTATTGAGGTCCATTATTCAGAAGAATTTGAAGAATTGGGAAGATTGCTTGCCCTATGTGGAGTTTGCATATAACCGCAGTGTCCACTCCACTAGTAGTTGCTCTCCATTCAAAGTTGTTTATGGCTTCAATCCTCTTACTCCTTTGGATTTGTTGCCATTACCTAGTGCGGAGCAGAGTAACTTGGATGGAGAACAAAAGGCTAAGTTTGTGAAGCAACTCCATGAGAGAGTTCGTCAAGCTATTGAAAAGAAGACTGAGCAGTATACCACCCAAGCAAATAAGCATCGAAAGAAAGTAGTCTTTGAGCCTGGTGATTGGGTTTGGGTGCATATGAGAAAGGAGAGGTTTCCTGTTCAGCGACGAACCAAGCTGCATCCCCGAGGAGATGGACCATTCCAAGTCATAGAGAAGATCAACGATAATGCCTACAAATTGGATCTTCCTGGTGAGTATGGTGTATCTGCTACTTTTAATGTTTCTGATCTTTCTCCCTTTTCTTTTAATGAAGGTATATGCGATTTGAGGACAAATCCTTTTGAGGAGAGGGGGAATGATGGAGATCCACTTGCTCGTGATGTTCGTGATGCTAAAGATCCATTGGTCATCCAAGGAGGTCCAATTACCCGAGCTCGAGCTAAGAAGATGCAACAAGCCTTGGCCTCATTAATGCAACAAGCTCTGGCATCATTGAAGTGTCAAGGAAGCTTCCATGAAGAGTCCCAAGACATCTATACTTACTTGGAAGCCCAAACGACATGAGCATGGTTTACTGTCTTATTTTAGCTTAACAATAAGATGGGCTAAGTGTTTGGATAGCCCACGTTTGAGTCTTGCTGTGTTTTGGACTATTTATTTTATGTAATTAGGTTTAGGCATGAATTTGGGTTTAGTCTTATTTTCTATTGGTGTTAATTCCAGCCCACTTGTTTATGGGCTTAAGTGCTAGGTATTATTATAAATACCTTGTAAACGCTATTGATGAATAGATCAGTAATTTGAATTTTCAGAATTTGAGTGTGCCTTTCTCTTGGGTTCCTTCTCTACTAGGCTTATCAAGGTTTTCTTCCTTGTGGCGCCTCCTTCTTCACCATCCACCATTGCTATACCTTAGGTTCTCGAATTCTTATTCGTATGGTCAAGGTCCAATACCTTTGGGTTCGAGTCTCTTTAGGCTTCGGGTCTAGGTTTTCAGAAGTTGTCATTCATCAACTTTGTTTCTGCCTTGTTGCGTTTCAGTTCCTTCAAATTCCAAGTTGCGTTTTCTCTTGCCCGTGCGCATCATAGTGGCTTGCTTCTGACCTGCCTGTTCAGCTAGGAGTTGAGCCATGGGACTCGAGCGAAGGCTCTGGATTTCATGGTCTCCTAAAGAGGAGGGAACCGTGTGTGACTGGTTTCACAAGTCAATGATTTAAAGCATATCAAAGGGGTTTCTTACTAAATCATATCAAAGGGGTTTCTTACTAAATCAGATACTTATGGAATAACATTTCTTCGATAATATTCTACATAGATATAGAATCTTAATCATTTTCAAATATAACTAGATTGGTAAGCTATACAAAGGAAGAAAAGGTATACACAAATGAGTATTCTCTAATCATACTACAAATTAAAAACATATCTCTTATCAACCTTCTTTGATATTTACTGATTTGAATGTCGAAGAACAAGCCACAATGACAACCCTAACATTCTTTAACGGTTTTATTTTTCATAGGTTCCGATATCTAAATTCGGCAATACGTTTGCTTTAAAATTAGTTCTTTTTCAAATGGTCATCAATAAAGGATAATTGTAAAATTTTTAACAGTTATGATTGAATATATTATTATCATTGTTGTTGTTATTTTTTTGTAATTTAATATATTTGAGTTAAACCTATACTAAATATAATATCTAACATGACCACTTATTAACGCTATATATTTGACGAGAAATTTTACGGCAATGTCAATGTAAACACACATGATTAAACATAAATTTAGTATAAGCAAACCTAAAATATGTTAGAAGTATTGTAAACATAATATGCGTTTATACTTATTCTCATGTATTTACATACTTCTAACATATTAACGCCTATTGACACTAAAATTATACTTAATCATGTGTGTTTAAGTTGACATTACAATAAAATAAAAAAATTTAACATTATTATAAAATTCTCCTATGTTTGACATATAATTCGTGTATATTATTTATTTAAAATGTTTATTATTTGTTACTAAAAAATTTATATTATATTTAAAAATAAAACATTAAAATAAATTTTTTATTTTAAATTATAATATTATTTTTTAAATGTCTATTTTTTCTCTTTTCTATTTTTTTATTATAATTTTTCTCTTTTCTTTCTCTATTCTCTTTTTTCCCCGTCATAGCAAAACTTAATAGAGAACCAGACTTTGATCTAAGCCAATATCAGGCTTCGCAAGAACTCACTTCTTTCTTATGCGGAATGGAGGTTGTCAGGGACTCGAGGCATAGTTGGCTTCAATTTTTGTCGTAGCGTTAGTTGAACTTTTGGTCCTTTTTTACCGTCGATCGATTTGGTTGATGGGAGAAATAATAAAAAAAATATACAAAAATTTTAAATAATCAAAATTTTGGAGTATCCATCAAGACATCAGCTTGACATGTCTATCACATGACAAATATGCACTTGCAAACTTTTAAGGGGCGAAATTTAGGATTAACTTTGAGAATCATTTAACGAAAAATCATTTTACTTGACGGATTTCTAGGAATATTAAATTTTTGTGTTTGGTTGTATTGATGAGAATATAAGATTTCTGTGTTTGGTTAAAGGTAAGTAAGATTACTTAATTACTTATTTTACTATAATACCCTTTGTATTATTAGTTGATGTAGAGTGAATAACACTTAATATAGATTATATTTAAATTAATTACTTATTTATTTATTTATTTATTTATTTAAGATACTCATTTATTTGTTTATTTATCTATTTGGTCCCTTTTTTTATAAGGTTTTTGTTGTGTAAACTATTTTGATTTAACAAACTATTACTGTATTAAATTGATTTTGATTAATCAAAAATCATAGGGTCCATCTTACTATTGGTCCATTTGATTTTAAATTCATTTTTCTCTTGAATGTCAATTCATCAAAATAAGAAAAAAACAATGACACTTTAAATTTAAATGAACACTACATTTATTGATACCAATTTAGTTAAGAAATGTTATTTTGATACATGTAAACTTGTAAACTATATTTAGATTTAATAAAATTAATGATTATGTTGAAATTAAGAAAGAGTTTTTAATGGCCTAAAAAAAGGGTTTTTAATAAGTGTTTTATTTAGGGTTGTAAATTTTAACAAATCCAATGATATAATTACATTTAAATTACTTATTTAAGTATTTAAGGTGTTTATTTATTTATTTATTTTAATAAATAAATAATTATCTAGGACGTAATACCTTTGATAGTAAAGGATAAAGTTGACAGCCAACAACCTCTTGACCTAGTGGCTAAGGATGAGTTTTAGCATATTGTAAGTCTTGGATTCGAACCCAAGCATCCTCATCCCCAGTTATTTAATATTTTCCTTGTAACAAAAAAAAAGGGTAAAGTTGACTTAAATGAAAAGATGTTAAGGATAAAATTGAAACAAAAAAGAATTCCCAAGCGAAAAAAAATACCTCAAGGGGGGAGGGTATTGTTTCCCCCTTTTTGACACTGTTGGGAATCTAAGATTCCTGATGAGGGGGAAAATTATCCAACCAAACGAAGTTAAACAATTACGGAAAAAAAATTCCTAGGGATAATCTTAAATTTCGTGAACCAAACGCACCCTAAAAGTGAAATTAATCAAAATATTACATGAACCTTTCGTTGCAACATTGAAAGTACAAAGATAGGCGAGTGATTTTTAAAAGAGTTTATGTATAATAGATTGATAGTGTATAGTTTTTATATATTATTAATGAATGACATAATGTTATTTTATTAGTAAACAAAACTTAAAAATTCATAGGTTCTTAAAAATCAATTTAAAAACTTCATTAATATTTATATTTAACTATTTAAGGATTTATGCAATTTTAAGTTTTGCTCATTAATGAGATTGCATTATTTAGTTAACTGATAGTATATAAATTTTATACACTATCAATGCATTATATATAAATTCTTTTTAGAAGTACAAAAACCAAAATAATATTTTAATTTAAAATTTAAACAATTGCTATTTTTTTTGGGGAAACTGTAAAGTATGATCCCTTAGTCTAAGACCATGGGTTGAGAGTGATCCGGCTATCTCAGAACTGGGCTGGACTGCTTTTGTTTCTTTGTCTTACTGCCTGTCTAGCTCAATGGGCTCATTTATTAGTACAATGTCGGTTGAGGCTTTTTTTTTTTAATAAATTGCTACCTTTTCTCTTTCGCGGTAAGGGAGATTGTGGTGATGGTCACAGACTGAACAAGTTCATGTCGACATCAATCCTGGGATGTTTGAGTCTATTAACCTATGCATGTGGCTGATAAATAGCACCAACAAAGAAAACTTGACTGTTATTTCTTGTTTTCATAGGCAAAAGGTGCTATTGCAAATATAATGAAGAATCTATTGAGGGGCAAATGTACTAAGCCATTTTTTTTCCTTTGCTTTGCATTTCTTTTGCTGGGTCTCTGTTCTGCATCTATCTCTACGTCATGAAATATTTGCTGATTAAGGAAAGAGAACTATTATCAATGCACTTGTTTTTTAATGTAAACCATTGGTATCTTCATCCTTTTTAACGGTCTTAGATTAATTTTATTCGAAGCTTCATCACAGTTAAAATTCCTCATCGTTCCTCAAAAATGTATTTAATAGAGGTTGAATCCAAAATTTTTTTCCACAAACTTAACCTGCATTACTAATTAAACTACAACTTTTGAATATCAATGCACTTGTTAGATAGACATTTTACATAAATGCATTAATTACCATGGAAACCAGGTGGGATTAAAGATCAAACCTTCTATAAGTTACTGGTTTGTAAGGCTAGCCGGCCCAGCCCGTTTATGCAATCGGGTAAACAACCTTTCTCAGGCAAAATAGCTAAATAAGCCCTCGACCTTGGGTCCAAAATGGAATTAATCCCTCGACTTTTTATTTCGTGAAAATCAGTCCATAAACTTTTATTTCAGTGGAAATAAACCATCAACCTTCTAAAATTATGCAATTAAGTCCAAATCTGTTAAATGACACTAACTGCCGTTAGTATTGCACATGTGGCATGCCACGTGGCAGCCAGGTAAGCTATCCACGTCAGCTTTCACTAACGACAGTTAGTGTCATTTAACAGATTTGGACTTAATTGCATAATTTAAGAAGGTTGAGGGTTTATTTCCACTAAAATAAAAGTTTATGGACTGATTGCTACGAAATAAAACGTTGAGGGCTTAATTCCATTTTGGACTTAAGGTCGAGAGCTTATTTGACTATTATTCCACCTTTCCTAGGAGGCATAGGCCTATGTACTGACAATGAAATCAAACAATTCAAACAGGCAAGCTGCAAACTTGTCTTGGGATCGGGAAGCAGTTAAGCTTATGATTTACAAGTCAGGGTTGCTCTCTGTCTGATAAGGAATATTACATTTTAGCTTCCTTCACCTTGGTAAAGAAGATTGTATAGAACTGAAAGATGGTGTATATGAACCATGAAGTCATAAACAATCAAATTAACATTCGTGATTTCACGTACACTTCCCTTTCACTGTTTACCTCTGCTTGAAATTTTTTTACAGGTGAGTTTGAGAGTCGAAACAAAGCTTTTGACTTCTTTCTCAGGGATTGAGTACTCATATAATGATGTTTCTGTAAGACATTGACATGATTTGAAAGTTCTAGCGGTAAATAAGGAGCACGCGTGGTAACATTTTTGTGCCTGTTATCATTACGATGGAATTTTATTTGTTTACTCTCAAATACAGCCTTGCCTTCAAATCTGTGATTTCTTACCCTCAAAATAGTCATTGTTACTCATTGAAGCCGGGGGGCAAACAAACAAGAGAAAAAGGAAAAAAGGGTTTGAAATTTACACTGGTTTTTGATTGCTGCAACCCCCCTTTCCACGACATAACTGTGCTAGTGCCAGTAATGAGAGGGAGAACTTGGATTACACAGCTAATCACATCAAATTAACTAAACTAAATATCAAATTATGACGATTTCCTGTCGTCATGTTTACTTTCAATGATTAACTTAATTTGCAGAATTTTGCCTAATCAAATTTTGTTGAACAAGTTTTCTCAATTGCGGTCATTTGATGTTGTTTTGAGTGTTATGAGTACACATGTTTACTGTTGTTTTATATTTTAAAGATAATTAATTGTGTTTGAAGTCCCACCACACTCCTCCTAGCCCTCCTTGAAAGCTACGTTAAGCCAAGAAGCCTAGCTAAGTAGATCCACATTCGCAGTGAAAACTGAAAAGAAATAGCATTTGAAAAATGGAAAAGACCCTTACCAAATCCAAGCTTCAACTTCTTTATTTAAGGCCAAAAAGAAATTTCTTTATTTAAAATTTTTGAATAATCCTCGCTCTAATGTATTCTAAAATCAAACTTACAAAACTTTCATATTTTAAAAATAAAAACATTGTTATTTGATTTAATACTCAAAGCTAGTAATCCTCACTCTTTATTCTTTGATTAAAGATGCTTGTTATGTCATTTGGAAACTCAATATTTTGATGGGTAAAGATTGTTGAAAAGAACAGTAGTAGTATTTTGCGTGCACATCGTTTTTCAACGCGTACATAAAAATGCACAAAAGAGGTAAAGATTCGAAATGAAACAGTTATCAGTCATCGGCTTGGGCATTGAACGGTTGTTGTAATTCTCACTGCTAGTTACTTACCGCATTAAAGATTTGATTCCAATTAAGTTGTTTTCACACATTTAATCCATTTGTCTCTTGGCATTTTATGGCATCTGATAAAGGTTGGAGGTCTCGGAGAGAGACGGATGGGAAGTAAAATGGGACCAAAGTCATGGCCCGTGGGACCAGCAAATGATAAACGTGAAAAACCCACTTTCACTTGTTTCACACTAACGAAGATAGAGACGCAACATTTCACCACAATGTCTCGGACTCTACTGCATTTTGTTACAAATCCTCGGTATTCGTTGCCTAAACTTTTTTTTTGGATTAAACATACTATTGGTTGCCAATACCCTGTTTGTTGATTGACATAGCTGAGCTTTTTCTGCTTGAAATGTGAGGACAAATCCAATGCCAAATGATCAATAAGCACCTAGTCCATACACTGCCTAATTATTCTTGAAGCTAATCGACAAAAAGTCAATTAAAAAGGTAACCAAAACCAAAGATTTGAAAAGAGATAAAAAATCTCAAACTGTGACAAAATTTCAAATAAAATTAATTTTAAATTATTAAAATAAATAAAGATATATATGATTTACATAAAAAAAAATTAAGAGGTTTAGGCCCTTACATGATGACTTGCGTAAAGTTCAACGAATTAATTAGTTGTTGTTTGGTGGGGGCAAGCTATCTTATTAGTTAAAAAGAAAAAGTAAGTCTAAAGTGTCTGTAATTATAGAATATTTTGTTATTGTTTATGGCGTAAAAGACGACGGATCATCATTCATTTGATTAAATTAATCCATTAACAGTAGCCAAATTGCTGCCAAAACTGGTCCACTCTCCACGCATTGCCAACCAGGCATGCATCAACCAATGCACGTGATTCGGTACCCCTTAGTATGGCATGTTTTGTTTGATCGATGTTAAATTGTGTTTCAGTGTAACAGATAACCAATCAAATTCTGCCAAGAAAATGACCATATTTTTCTTTCTTTTTTTTTTTATAAATTTTTACAAGTAATCCTGCAAATTCAATAAATAAATTGCTTTCTCATCCTGGAAGAACTCAGTCTGCCCTCTTTAACTAGCAGTTGTAATAAATTTTATCGCTAAGTTCAACATTCTCTCAGCATTAAAGTAATCAGTTTCGTCCTCGAAAGACAAAATGTATTGGATCAATCAAATTGAGAGCCGCCGTGAGTAATTAATGGCGTTTGCATATGGAAGGCGGAGAGATGCTTTTAATGCAAACAATGCAACAGACAAGAGCATTGCTTTGCTTTGCTTGGTCAGTCAAACCTAAACCCCCCATGGCCATGGCCACATAGCACATGCATGAAAACTTCCATCTTCCCCCAATTTTATAATTAATGCCAGCCGCTAAGTGTTGAAGAAGAAGAAAAACAACAACTTTGCTCTTCTTCCAGGCTTCCCGCGCCTTTGCTTGTCCCATCAATTGACCAAATCTCTCCCGTCATCAGTGAGAGGCATGATTTTTGTGGTAACACGCGAAGCATCATATCTGTTAAACATGCTAAAGAGAAAAAGAAAAAAAAAGGGAAAGCAAATGATGATAAAGCTCACCAATGGTAAAAGAGAAAGAAGATTCTAACAAACACCATACCAAAATACAGTTTACCATATTTTAGTTATTATTTTGCTTATATTACTATTATCAAAACCTTTGATGTTACTTCATGACATGTCTTCCTTGTATTTTCTTTATCGTATACGTATTTCTCTTTCTTTCTTTTTTTCTTTCTTCTTTTTTATGATATCCAACTGTGTAATCATCTTCCTTCGTCAAAGATTGAGTGTATGACCATACAAATGTAAAAACTTGTGAAGTCCATTGGTGGTGTAGATTTTCAAAAAAAAAGAAAAAGTTTGCGTTTTGGGTTCTAAGCTTTGGATTGTTTTTCCATCTTTAATGGCTAATGGCATGTGCGATGTCAGTTAAAGGAAAGGGTCCATTGTTTTTCCTTTTCTTCTAATTATGAACAAGAGAGAAGAAAAAATTGAAGGGAAAATTCCAAGAAGGATTGTTGAAACAGTAATATTTCTTTAAGAGGGTAAACGCCATTTTTATCATTGCAAGAAAGAAATGAAAGCTTCTTAAATTATCAATAATGAAATAGCAATTACTATATACCCTTAATGAAATATTGAGAAAAAAGTCACGTACAGAAAAGTAATATTCGAATACCTCATTGTTGGTACTCAAATACTTAAAACTAATTTCTCTCTTAAAACAAATGTACTTAAGTTATATCATGATATACATATAGTTTTCATAAAATGTATATATTTTATAGAGTTTTGTAGTTATAGGTATTCGAATACTTATAAAAGTAATTAGAATACCTATGAAAGTAATTAGAACACTTATAAAAGTAATCAAAATACCTATATGCTAAAAATATGGTTATTTTATGATAATTATATGCACATTATGATATAAACTCATGTACATTTGTACCAAGAGAAAAATTAGTTTTTGGTATTCAAATACCCACAATGAGGTATTCAAATACCACTCTTTTGGATGAAATATACATATTTTTATATTATAACGTACATGCAATTTATTATAAAATGTGTGTATATATATATTTTATAGAGCTTTGTAGCTAAGGAATTCGAATAATTATAAAAGTAATTAGAATACTTATAGTATGATATCAGAATACTTATGAAAGTAATCAAAATATCTATAGTAAGGTATTAGAATATCTATAAAAATATTCATAATACTTATAAAAGTATTCAGAATACCTATATGCTAAAAGATATGGATATTTTAGGATAAGGCCTAATAGTAAAAAAGACTCTCAACTTTTAGCACAAAATAGAATTCAGCTCTCAACGTTTTATTGTGTGGAAATCAGTCCATAAACTTTTATTTCTTTGTAAATAAACCCTCAACCTTTTAAAATCATGCAATTAAATCCAAATCTGTTAAATGACACTAACTGCCGTTAGGACATTTAACGTGAAAGCTGACGTAGATAGCTTAGTTGGCTACCACGTGGCCTGTCACGTGTGTAATACTAATGGAAGTTAGTGTCATTTAACAGATTTGGACTTAATTGAATAATTTTAAAAAATTGAGAGTTTATTTACAATGAAATAAAAGTTTATGGACTGATTTTCACATAATAAAATGTTGAGGGCTTAATTCTATTTTGTGCTAAAAGTTGATGGTCTTTTTGGCTATTAAGCCTTTAGGATAATTATATGTATATCATGATATAAACTCACGTACGTTTGTTCCATGAGAAAAATTAGTTGTAGGTATTCGAATACCACTCTTTTGGACAAAATATACCTATATTTATATTATAATGTACGTATAATTTATCATAAAATGTAAATATTTTATGGAGATTTGTAGCTATAGATATTCGAATAGCTAATTTTAGATATTCGAATTCCTAATTATAAGAAATACTTTTTTCTTAACATTTCATTCAAGGTGTAATAGTCATTTGTATTTCCTTTCTAACAATTTTAAAGTTTTTTTTTTTAGGGATTAAGATTTTCGTTTGAATCAAACGGAAAAAATTTTCGGTTCACCGGTTGTCTCTGAAATTTTTCGAAAATTGAACTTGTTTGTACTATTAAAACAGGACAGCATGGGTTAGAAAGGGTAGACAAAAACAATATTCACAGATTAATAAATAAAATAAAATGAGTGTTCGTGATGAATGAATGACAGAGAAATAACTTTTTTTAGCTTTTCTTTTGTGTAACGTTGTATAAAAACCCAGCCTTTTTCCAGCGAATGCCCAGTTGCCCTCTTCTTTCGAGTTCCATAAATACTTTTTTGGCCCCCATTTCTCTCCGCTCCCATGTGACTCAGCTCTCTCTTTCTTTATCTTCGCTAGCTATTTTCCTCTCTGTTTCTCTTATGTCTCTTTTTCAGTCTTTGTTTTTAGTAAAATAAAAATTTGGGTCATTGCTGAGGACTCAAAGCAGACATTGACAGTGAAGCAAATCTAAGTCATCTCTATCTGTATCTCTCTCACTTGTTTACAATCTTAGGCTGTCCAAAAACAGACACCCAGATCAACTGAAGCATTGATGAGCTGAGATTTGAAGGTTTTTTGGAAGTGGGTTTTTGAGTTCATCGTCTGTTGAGGTAGGAGTATTGTGCTATTCTTCATTCTTTTTTCTTTTTTGCTAGCAAAGGAATACCAAAATCTCTGCTTTAGCTAGAGAGAAATAGTAAAAAGAAAGTTTTTTTTTGCCATTCATGGTTACTATAATGAGGGACTTTCCTTCTTGTTTTGGTGAAAACGGTGTTCAAGTAGCTGATTCATCATCATCATCCTCGAGTGCAGCTAAAGCTGCTCAAAACTTGGTGACTTGTGTTTATCAGTGTAAATTACACGGTCGTTCATGCTTAATCACGGTTACATGGACCAAGAACCTGATGGGTCAAGGACTAAGTGTTGCAATTGATGATTCTGCCAATCAATGTTTGTGTAAAGTTGATATAAAGCCCTGGTTGTTCTCCAAGAGAAAAGGGTCAAAGAATTTAGAGGTAGATTCTGGTAAAATTGATATATGTTGGGACTTGTCTAATGCTAGATTTGGTTCTGGGCCTGAGCCAGTTGAAGGATTTTTCTTGGCTGTTGCATTTGATCAAGAAATGGTGTTACTTCTTGGGGATTTGAAGAAGGAGGCATACAAGAAGATTGACACTAGTGCTCCTCTCAATTCAGATGCTGTTTTTATTGCAAAGAGAGAGCACATTTTTGGGAAGAAGTTTTATGGTGCCAAGGCTCAGTTTTGTGACAAGGGACCGATGCATGATGTCATAATCGAGTGTGACACCGTCGATCTTAAGGATCCATGCCTTGTTATCCGCATTGATAGTAAGACAGTGATGCAGGTTAAGCGGCTCAAGTGGAAGTTCCGTGGCAACCATACCATTTTGGTGGATGGACTTCCAGTGGAAGTGTTTTGGGATGTGCACAACTGGCTATTTGGCAATGCCATGGGCAATGCTGTTTTCATGTTTCAAACTTGCCTCTCGGCCGAGAAATTGTGGGCAAGCCAGTCTATTTTTGATCCATCTGTATTGACATGGTCTTACTCTCAAAAGTTTAGAGATCACCAAGTACAGGGTCTTGGTTTTTCATTAGTATTGTATGCTTGGAAGCATGAATAGAATTGTAATTTTCACTTGTGAGATTTAGAAAAACACTTTCTGCTCTGATTTTCGCAAAAAAATGTGATTGAAATATAGTACATGCAACCTAGAAGTTGTGATTCATTCGTTTCTTGTCAGTTCTTATTCGGCAGCTTATATTATGTCTACAGCATAAATGAATTGCTCTGGTTGCTTTTATCACGCTAACCTATGTTTTAATTTCTATGGAGAGCCGTTGTGTAGACTAATGGATTGCTGGAATCTTGTTGCAATCAGAATCTATGAACGGAAAATGCATAAGCATTGCTGTAAGATCCCACTTGCTCTTTCCTGAAAATGAATGTTAGCAAGAAGCATGACCTCTGTTGCTGCAGGCTTATAAATCCTCCAAATGAAGGCCCTGAGCATTTGGGATAGATGCAAATTGAATATTTTCATGCACTTTATTAATGAGAGGCATGGAACAGGTGTGCTATATTTTCTTCTCTGCATTTATTTGGTTTTTCTTATAAGTTGGGAAGATGTAAAAGGAACTTCAAGAACTTATATAGAGCCCTAGTTTTAGTTTCATGATAGTATTCTACATGTACTCAATTACATGATTATAGACTTGGTAGGTTCCTGATATGTGCAAGTTACAGAGGAAGCTAATAGAGTGGGAATCAGTGGAAAGATAAGATGTATTCTTTAGTGGATGTCAATGGTATTGCATGCTAGCCGAATTGCATTTAATTTTTGAACTATGTGGAAGGGATATGCTAATTGTTCTCAGGAAACCATTCTGTATTTAGTTTAAGAAAGTTTCCTTCTAATCATCAGCACATTCATCTGGAATAAGAGATCGAATGGCGAGAAGTCGAAAAATGGCCAAGGCTAACTGATTCCTCTGAGTGATAAAGGTTGCATTTCTTTTAAGGATGTAGGTCTCTGGAGTTTGTATGTTGCTAAAAACGATGCACAGTTATACTAGACTTATTGTGATGCTGGTGGTAGTAGTAGTATTTAGAATGAGATTTCTTCTTGTTCGCTACTGGATGTTTTGCCTTCTGAACAGGAGTAATGATTTTAAGTGCAAAAGTATTAAAGTTTCTAGTTAGTTACTATATTAGGTAAAGGTTTCTTGAAAATAAGATGAATCTTGCAACAAAATGAAGTTGAAGCATCTTTACTGATACAAGTGGCTATGTAATCTATAAATAGCTGTTTCGTTGCATCAAGTCTTATATGAAATATTCATCCTTCCCATCTCTGAGGATAGATTCTCTAGCCCTTGATCTTCATGAACTTTACATGAAACCCAACTGTCCAGCTTACATACAAGCAAATAAGAAGTTTAATTCATTGAAATGAAGTTATTAAATGCATTAATATGCTTCCACAGAATCTCCGCTGAGAAGTTATCTTCAATGTCCAGGCTAACATTAACAGTCTGAACTCCGAATAATTTAGTTTCAACAGTTAAAATATGGTCAATTCAGCAGAAACAAGTGAGCTCGTGTGGAAATTTGAACAATGATGATGCAACAAGCTGTACTCAACCATTCTACAATTTGTTTTCTTTCCATTGTTTACATTCCTTGATAGAAATATCGGGTTTTGTTGGCTCCTATCAGCCCACACGTGCCAATGTCTTCATCTCTGCACCTCCTCCCAGTGAGTGCTTCCACCCTGAATGTTATCCTTAAGATTAATGTTGATTATTCTTGGGATTAATATTGGTTACCTTGTGTGACATTAGGATTGTGATTCTCTATTAGGTAATAGATTATCATTTTGCTGAATACATCAAAGATAGGAGATGTAATTCTGTCCTCTGATCTTAATCATCGTTAACTCTGAGCTTCTAATTATCCTGAGGAGAACCTTTGCTGCAATCTTGCGTTTCTCCTTATGACTAACTAATGCCTTCAAGCAGTTTTACCTCCATTATGTTTTCTGCTCCTTCAGGCCTCGTTCTAAAGCTGATGCCAATATAGCTACGAGCTTAGGACAGGATCTAGTTTATTAAAACAGACAAACTTCTGTTCAAATATTCTGCCATATCTCCATAGCTGCCTTCCATGTGTATCTGATTTATCTGTCATATACTTGATCAGCTTCTGAAAATTGTGGCTTGAGCCTAATTCCATGTAACAAAGTCCCATCAGTGCAACTTAATGCGGAACACAATCCAAAGTATATGGGAAGTGTTAGGCTTCTAAGGCTCAATTTGGATTCCACCCACCTTGGGTGTGGCGGAATCTTTTATTACAAGACAAAAAGCAAATTATAAAATTATAAAACAAAAATGAATGAAATTATTGTTGCATTTTTTTATTTTAATTTATTTTTATTATTTTATTAAAAATTTTATATTCACAGCGATCATTTCACCTTTTTCAACTTCACCTAAATTAATCATACCGTCTCATCCAAACTACTCTAAGTAGACTGTGCCCAAGATATAGTAAGTCAAGCATCAGGTTCACAAACTATCAAGATCTGACCTTTGTCTCGTGACAAGTTTTTATCATCTGTCATTTAAGCTTCAACCAATGCGTCCAGCAGGTACACAGGCATTAGAGAATACATACAAATAAGTACACTGTATAAGAGGAGACTCCGAGGACAATCGTAAGGACGGACTCTCTCACTCTCTCGTCTTCTCCTGCCTCGCCTCTCAACCTTGAGCTCTCTTCTTCCTTATACGATATCAATACTGATTTAGCATTGGAGCAGGTTGAGTTTCGGCATCCCTTGACTTTTTTTTCTCTGCAGGAACTAAAACGTTCACAGCTTGCACGCTCAGGTCCCAACTCCAAATTCTGAAAAATTATGGCGAGGCACAAAATGACCTCAACAGGAAGAATGTGCATCCTGTGTGAGATAGATGTTTATCATACACAAAGCTCCTCGATGTTCAGACTTGGATCTTTATTCCTTCAATGGCCATAATAGCCCATACAGAAGACAGCATTTTGGACCAAATTTCAGTGAACCAAGGTAATGAAGCCCATTTTGGATTGATGGGAGGTAATTTTAGGGGTTTGGTTTGCATCTCCTCGCTCCATCGAGGAATGACATCTGCATGGCCATGGACTACGCCCAAATGATTTTGGGGAAGCGTTCATGATGGGGCATGGTGTGGTGTTGCAGTCTTGCAGATGTTGTTACGCCTTGTAGTAGATCATGATTCCCAACCTGAACGCACAGGCTTGAGAGTGTTAATGGAGGGGAGATTGTCAGAGGGAAACTGTTTGGTTGAGATTGTAAGAATATTTCACAGAGCAAAATTAAAGTTAAGGAGCTTGCCAGATTTCAAAATGCGTTTTGGATATTTTCTGAAGTTTAACTATATTCAAGAACCTCACTGGCATCACTGTACAAATAATAGAAGATACACAGGACATTAAATTTAAGTTCTGACCAATTTCATGTAATATAGCTTAAATTCTATCAAGCTTTATGGTTTCAATTCAAGGCCATGGTTTTTTTAGGAGTCAAGTCCATCTTTAATTGAAGTATTTTCATGTATGTCAAATTTTTATAATATTTTAAGGTACGGTGTAAGTTGATGATTCCATAGCAACGTGCATTTCCCTACATTTTTCTTTTGGCATGCTTCATTTTCATGACAACAAGACAACTAACAAAATTCATGAATTTCTTTTAGTTGTCTCAAAAAAAAGGGAATTCTATCATTTCTTTTATCCTCAACTTTTGCGGTATTTGGATGGTGTGGAAATTGATTTACAAGCTTTCTTTCCAGTTTAATCGTCTTTTATTGAAGAATTTTCTTGCAGTTGAGAACTCTGATGGTTATACTATAATATAACATCTTTTAGTATTAAACCTATAGGTCATGTTTGGTGCATGGGATGATAGATAGGATATGATGATAATTATCCTATCTCATGTTTGGTGCATACATTAAGGAGAGAATTGGATTGCAAGGAGGATTAATCATCCTCCTAGTATAGGATGATTCAATCCTCTCCAAAAGGTGAGGATTATTTTTAATCCTATAGGATTATAAATAAATACTCATATTTTATTATTTTATCCTTAATATTTATATTTAAAAATTAACTTAAACATTTAATAAAATAGTAAGAATCTTTAATTAGTTAATATAATTTTTTTCCTTCTTTTTCATTTTTCCTTCTTTTTCTTTCTTTTTTTTCTTGTTTTTTCTTAAAGAAAAACTATAATTTTGATAAAATAATATTTTCTTGTACACATTTTTTTAATTATTTTTTAGAAAATAAATTTTCAAACATAAAAATTATTATAAAATATATTTTTAACTAGTTTTTTCTTACATTTAAATTTTTATTTTTTTCTTTCTTAATTTTTTCCTGAAAAAAAATGAAAGAAAAATGACTGTTAACCATAAATTATTAGAAACTATATATTTTTTAATTCATCAAAATTGAATTATTAAATTTAACTTGTATTTTTCTTTTTTTTCCATATTTCCTTATAATTGAACAAAAAAAAGAAGATAAAGAAACCATAAAAATAAAGAAAAATATTTAAGAACAGTCTTTTGGAAAATTTAATATAATTAAAAAATAAACTTATTTCTAAGAAAAACTTAATTTTATAAAAAAAATATATTTAATTTACAACAAAAAATTATTTTAAATTTAAATCATATAAAATAAATAAAAACAAAAAGGAAAAAAATGAAAAAAATACATAAAACGCTTTTTATAAAAATTCATTTCTTAACAAAATAATTTTTTGAAAAAATAATATAAAATTTTTAGAAGTAATTTTTTATTAAAAAATAAGCTAATAAATTGGACTATTAATAATAGTATTATAAATAATATTTAAATTTTTTATTTTTCATTTATATTTATAACAAAAAAATTATAAATTTAAATTATGTTACTTTAAAAAAGAGTACTTAAAGAAATCATTTTATATTATTTTTAATTTTCACATTACAAATATTGTGAAAGACATAAAAAATCATTCTATCCTATTGTTAATCCTTGTACACACCAAACATAAGATAAGATGATATAATCTAATCTTATCCTATCCATAATCTTATTTTATCTTATCCTATCCTCATCTCATGCACCAAACATGACCATAAAGATGAAGTTCGGTTGGTCCATTATGTGTAAGCCAAGATCCATGGAGGAGTTTCATATCTGAAAATGCCCATGGTTTCGACCTCGAGGCATCTTGAAAAATTGAAGAAAGTTTACAAACAATGGGTTTTTAAGAATTCGCCGAGAGCTTAGTCAAGCTAGTTTATATTGGATCTTTCTGAACATAGAGATACATGCTATTATCAGTGTTTATGTTTTGGTGATGAATGGTATAGAAGATACAGTTGGTACAAGGAAGAATCAATGATTTCACATCAGCAAGAACTAAGCAGATTTCACTTTTCTAAAACATTTTCTGAAAGGAAGTAAACAAAGTATGCTTCCTTTTTTTCACCATGGCCAATCATACCAGATTGTTTTGGCTACAATTACAAACAATCATTACCTGGCCTGCCGTTAATCCCCAGGGTAAGGTATCATACACAATTTCAGCTCCAATTCAAAGAGGTTTCTTCAAGGTGTTGCTCTCTTCAATTTTAAGAGTTCGATTTACCTAAAGTTTGCTTGATAAAAAGGATAGAAAGAGATGAAAATGAAAAATTTGCTAATCTAATAATCAAACTACAAAATAAAAAAGTGATTATGAAACCTAACTATTAGATTAACAAATTTTTCATCCTCACTTCTTTTCATCCTTCCTACCAAGCAAAACTCTGACAAAACAACCAGGACAACTTTGAGACGATACTGACCAATGAACATACAGACATGGCTCAATGTATGCTAAAACAAATTGAGAATATTACCCCGCAAATGACAGCCTGCTTAATCAGCAGAATGATAGCCAATTAAGGCTTTCATAAGCGACATTAAGTAAGAACTACAAAGTTTGTAAGCAGTCCAGATTAAGAAAACAAATGGAAATGGTAAATCAAGACTGAGAAGAGAATCATGAGAAAAATGACAGAAATTAAGAGTTCATATTTCAAAGTTAAGCAATATATAGCTTGCCAGCCCCATAAGCCTAAATCCTAATGGAAGGGGAACTGAGAATGGAAACACGAACGGCCAGCCAACAAGAATACCTTACACTTGAATGCTGAAATCCTTAGCCTACAGCTATCAAAGCCAGCGAATTGATAGTAAGACTAAAAGGAACAATATGTGAAATAAGATGGTAACCAGGAAATCACTTAAGTCTGAACTGCAGCCAGAAGTGAACAGAAAACCATCCATCTGTATATCCACATGAGATGTTAATGCTCTTACAATAATATCCGAGTATCACATAAAAGCTGGTGTATTTACAAGTTGAGTCATAACTTCATGAGTGGACAAGAAGCACATAATGAAAAACGTTAGAACTCCAATGGAAAGGGAAATTTTTTATACTAAAGGTGAGACAAACAGATCATTCATGACAAAAAGTTAAGCATCTTGAATCCAAATCCTAATTGTTCTATCCCCATCAAGCCCAGCAGACGCAATTTTATTCTCATAAGGATGACAGCTCACAGAAATAACAGTATCGGAATGGCCTTCAAGCTTCTGTATCATGCCTTTGGATTGGAGATCCCATATATAAACACATTTATCCTCTGATCCACTAACAATGTACTTCCCACTTGTAACAGAGAATGTCGATGTTATGCAGTAAACCCTGTTTGTATGTCCTTGATAAATTTTCAAAAACTTCCCAGTTGAGTAATTCCACAGCTTCTGAAAAGTGAAAAAAAAACTAATTGAGCTAAAACCCAAGGGAATTAATTTTTATTTCAAAGATTAAAAGATGTTAATTTACCAGAGTGCTGTCGAGAGTAGCAACCAGAATGAATTTTCCATTGGGGGAGAATTTAGTAAACGAGATCGCGGGATCTTTATCATCTATTAGAGTTTTCAAGCAAGTCCCTTCTTTGGCATCCCAAATCTTGCACGTCCCGTCGTGGCTACCCGATACGATCAGCGAACCGTCACGGTTAAAGTGCACCGATGTCACTGGCATGGAGTGCGCCCTTATCACCCTCAGGCACTTCCCAGTTTTCACCTCCCAAATGCGAATCGTCTCATCGAAGGAACCCGAAACGATGAGATTGGACTGCGGATTGAAGTTCACGCAGAAGACGAAGTCGGAATGACCCTTGAGGATCTTGAGGCAATCGAATGGGGAGCGTGCGTCCCAGATGCGGAGGGAGCGGTCGTCGGAGGCCGAGCAGATGTAGTGGGAGTCGGATGACCAGGCAAGGTCCGAAACACCATCCGAGTGGCCAACGAGGCGGTGGAGGAGGGAGAAGGTCGAAGCGGACCAAATAATTAGGGTTTTGTCGAGGGAGGCGGAGGCTAAGAGGGTGCCGTCGTTTGAAAATTTGACACAAGAAACGGCGCGTTGGTGAGCAGGTAGCGTTTTTAGGTGACGGTACGGTTTGTAGGCGGCTGTTAGCTGCTGGTTGGCGCCGCCGCTGGCCATTGGTTAGAAAGGGCGGAGTGAATGTGGAAGCTTGAAAAGCTTGAGAAAGATTTCATAATATCTAGTTTTCTACGATCAAAACCAACTAAAAGGGCCTCTTCGTTTGATGTGGATCCAATATCGAGTAGTTCCGGCCCTCAGGGCTTCGCATTAGGCCCTGACATACTATTTTCTCATTTTAAAACAATAATGTTATACAAATACTCTCCTTTTTGCGTTCTATAAAAAAAAAAAAAAGATAAAAAATCAAATTAATCCTTGTATATTATTTTTTTATAGTTGTATGAAAAATTAATATTTTTACATAACAATCATTAATTTAACAATTTACTCATAAACTAAATCGATCATTGATAATAACATTTTTTTCATATATAACAACGTAAAAATTTTATTTTTATCCAATATATAATTATATGTTTAATTAAATTAAAATTTGACGTGTATAATTTTATATAAACTAAATATAAAATTCAACCATTAAATTAACAAATATAAAATTAACTTTATTTTCACTTGCGTAAATTTTTTTCTTAATATTAAGATTTGAGTTTTCACAACTTTCTAAACTCAAAAATATTTTTATATCTTTTAATTTAGAATTTTTTGTTCCTTATTTTCTCTTCCGCTTACCATAAAGTTAAAATAATTGCATCATAGCAGTAAGCACTTGGAAGCTCATAAACTAGAGATGCATGGATAAAAGTGACCAGAGAAAATTATGGCCTAACCGAATAATAAAATGGCCGCTAAAAGTGAGAATGCCGAGATTTATCCAATCAATTTCGATTGCACATTACAGAAGCTACAATAGCTATTGGCTATTGGCTACCGGAGATTGGCAGATCAAAGATATTAGCAAAGGCCATTCCAAATCCAAATACATACAATTGCAAGAGCTTGAACCATCGGCTGCCACTTCCATGATCCTACACATATATCTGCCAAAATAATGGGGATAAACCAGAAAAGAATAAGGTTCCCCAGAGGCCTTTCTTTTGTGATAACGATCTCAGTGAAGCAGAAGATAGGCCAGCAAAATGGCAAATCTTCACTGTCGGATATTGCAGCAGCATCAGATCATATGATATATGAGAATAATAGAGAAACTAAACTTCTGTTCTGTTCAGAATTCAATTCATCCACCTCTCTTCAATTCAGTTTCCACCCTGAAAAACCTCCTTTCTATTTTCTGTGGGAAATAAAATTCCATGGTTAGAAAAATGCACACCTTGTACAACAAAACATACAATTTCTAGAGCACAGCAGTATTTCCTATATAAATGTTATTATATTGATTAATACCCAGAAATTCTCCCCAAAATCAACAGAAGAAAATCAGAAAATTTAGACCGATTTAATAGACAACTTGTTTTTTTGGACACTTATTTTTTTTTGGTTCATAGGAGGTACAATGGGGGAGTGGAGAATCGATCTTTTGACTTAATCCCTCCCAAAGTAGGATAACAACCACTAGGCTAAGTCTTAGTTTTTTTTTTGGACACTATGATAGACATAAATCGAGTACCAAGCTGGGAGATAACTGAATTAAACTACGTGTCAAATTTTGCAATATAACCTTTTCCTGGTTGTCACTAAGTGCAGCTATGAATTATGGTGGTCATGAACAATGAAGCATCAAGCACTCTTCTCAAAAACACCAAAGAAGAACAAAGAAGAAAGTATTTGTGCTATGAGATGAAGAACTAAGTACTTAGCAGTGCTAAACAAACTATAAACTAGCCAGTTCTTATTTTCAAAATCTGGAGACAGAGATCAGAATACCGGTTCATTTAGTGACTGCAAGTTTTCATTTCTCGCTTAGCCTGGCAGATCTTCTAAACAGCAAGATAATCCACGTCATCTGAGCTCTCCTCGTAAATTACAAAACCTGAATCTTGATACTCCTCATTACCACTACCGTGATCACTATAATAGCTGCTCTCTGATGAACTCATAAGCAATGAACCATCAGAGGTATGAGTACTCAGCTGGGAAGGCAGGCTGATCTCACTGTTAATATCACTATCAACCATGTGGTCTATGTCGACGAAGCTGCAAAAAACAAGAAACCTAGGTCAAAAAGGCAAATATAATTTCCTCGCACTTTTTTTTATCTTAAAATATTATTTAAGAAAAAAACACTATGAAAGTGACTACTAAATTAGTTCAAGGGTAGACCATACCATCCTTCTGATGGAAACTCAGCGAGCAAACAGATATTGGGTCTTACTTCTAAAACCTGCTTTAAAGGAATAATGCTGCAGAATACGCAACAAGGTTAGATGTTAAAAGAACATTAAACAATATTACCACTTTAGTGGAGTCTCACTAAGGATTTATTTACTTTGAGTTGTAAGATCTCTGATACCAGTCACCTTCTGAAGCTAAACCTTCCCTATTAGATATGTCCTGTGGCATGGAAATAGGCAGAATCAAAAGAAGATTCAGCATAATCAAAAGAAGATTCAGCATAAACAAGGATTATGAAAGTTATATACACATATCAACTTCACTCACAATATGTTTAAGGAACTGAAAATCTCCTGCAAGAAC
This sequence comes from Heritiera fomes, assembly GCA_032173925.1. Classification (NCBI taxonomy): domain Eukaryota; kingdom Viridiplantae; phylum Streptophyta; class Magnoliopsida; order Malvales; family Malvaceae; genus Heritiera; species Heritiera fomes. The sequence continues at coordinate 23,145,020 of JAPDPM010000013.1, read as the reverse complement.
TGCAGTCAAGAACCGAGCAACTTCCACCTGCACATGTGAAGTCAGACTAGAGAAAGAGAAGATTTAATATAGGAGGAAAAGATAGGAGGTTGGATTTAGATCTCACCTCTTTGAGATGCATGCAGTCCCTTAAAATTAAAACCTCTAGTAGATTCCCACCACCCACGCTACCCAAATTCCTAATCAAAGGGGAAAAAAACTTCTGAGTAGCATACAAAAAGGAGTGTTGAGAAAACAGGACACAAAAGGATTCTCCTAGGTAGTATTGATCAGCGATGCACAGACCTCAAAAATGTTCCAGTAATCGAATACGATGATGAAAAATCGGCATATTTGAGTTTATGGAATCCCTGCAAGTGGTTAGAACGACTAAACTAATCATTTTGGAACAGATCAAATTTATGACAAATTACAGATCACCGCTCAGTGCAGCATAATCAAATAGAATCACCATTAACTCCAGGCATATAATAACCAACAGTTGACATATTTATGCAAACCAACCTTCATAATACTTTTAAACCATTGATATTATATGTCAACCACCAGACATTATCAAGTAGCCAATTTAGAACTTCTTTTATAAGGCAAAGTTGAATTTTTCCATCAAAAGTAGAAAAATGAAGTTGAAACATTAATTGAATGTAGGCAAAATTCAGGACATCAGATATTTTAAAGAAAAAAAACCTAGTAAGGACCATGAATAAAGTAACATGAAACCAGGTTCACCCAGTATCGATTTATTAATATTTTTTTTTGTGTGTGGGTGGGAGGCAAGATTTCACTCCATTAAGCATACCCTAGAAGTGCAAACCAAAAAAGAGATTATTTTCAATAACATGAAACGAGTGCATACCTTAACAAGTATGCGAACTTTATAATCATGCAGCTTAAAACCTCTCAGCGACAAAGAAAAAAGATTAGGACAACTGTTCACTAAATCAACACAAGTTGGCGATTTCAAGCTGTCATCTCTCCCTGCATTATCATAAAACTTTGAACAGATATTTTAGAGCATTTAAAAAAAACATAGTCAAGAAGAGATTCTGCACCTGTTTTGGAAGACTCAAAGAATAAACGTTCTATCAAGTGACAGTTTGAGCTCACTGACATCAAAGTTTGCCTGAGCTCAACATGACTGCATAAGGAGGAGGGTGATCAAACAATGTTGAGGGTTAAAACAAAAAAAGGACCAGCTACTCTGCTAAAACAATACCATCTAAATGAGTACCATCATCAAAATTGAAAATCAAGCTGGGTCAAGAACTAACAAATTCAATGATTTGGGCAACAACCAAGTTTTTTAATTAATATTATAATTCTATATTTACTATTTACTCAGCTCTTTATGAATATCTCCATACCAATTTATGTTTGTGTACATGCAGATCTATCTCTGTGAGCATTTGTTCTTCGATTAACTGTTAGATATTTAGATACAACTTAAGTCTTAAGCTCTTATTGCTAGTTATGTCATCCAGCAGCAATAGCTTACTGCATGCTCAAGCCAACAAAAAAGAAAAAGAAAAATGAAAAAGCAAGAGGGTGGCGTGACAGAAGTTAAAAACACTTAAAGAAAGAAACTTACAGGCCAACAATTTCCAAATCAAGTAAAGAAGGGCAGGCTGATAATGCTACGCAAAGTGATGCATTATCCATTCTTTCAATATTGTAAAGATGCAATCTCCTCAAAAGAGTCCTTCCAATATGAATAAAGCAAATAATAAGAACAAAAAAGAAAAACCAACATATCGCGAAGAAGTTAATGCTTTCAACCATACCCAGCAGCACCATTGTCTCCACTTAATGGGTATAAGCAGGACCTTGTGAGAATAGATGATTCCTTCCCTTGCCTGGTCTTTTTATCGGTCCACGAAAAGCTAGATACATCTACAGAATTCCTGATGGTATAAAACAATTGTTGACAGGAACCAGGAGATGCAGTTGGACCTGGCACTATACCGAGCTTAAGAGATCTAAACAACCATTGAAAACAACTTGTTAACAAGAATCTATAATAAAATAAATAACCACATGCAAATATAAATCAGCTAGCTAATACTAAGTCACACTAATATCTTCCCTAACAGATATAGTATAGAAGAACTTGCAAAAACAACTTTTGAGTTAATAATTAATGAACTTCGTATTTAAATATTTTCTGCGTCAAAAGTGCTTGTTATTAATAATTTCATTATGCAGAAGGCAATTCAAGCATTGAAACATAGTTAAGAACATGCATTTATTACTAAAATTAAATGCTGAATTGTAAGAGCTGAAAAAGAAAGGAAATCTTACTGGAGTGATTTTCCAGCTCGTTGGATCATGGTGGAGACAACGGCATTATTAACCTTGGGGACAACAGTGGTAAGATCGATATTTGCATAGCACAAAGGATCCATGGCACACTTGTTAAACATTGAACATGTTGCCGCGGCGTAGCAGAGACTCTGGGAATCCAGCATCGAAAACACCTGCGATCAGAAAACCACATCACCACCAAAAAGATTCTATAGAAAGAACAAAATCACAGCCGTCGTTCAAAAATGACGAAGAATTGCAGTTTTACCTTGATGGTGAGATCAGGCGGGAGGACCCAGGCGACGGAGTTATGAAGCGAAGCACGTTTCCGAGACGCGCGATTGGCGGCACAGAGGAGAAGGGAACCGAGATTGTGAGCGCGGTCGATGAGAAGGGACTGATCGGCGTCGGAAGGGGATGATTCTAGGAGGCGGTCGAAGGAAAGGTCGAGGGAAATTGGAGGAGAGGAACCTGCAAGGGAAAGGAAAGATTGGAGGAGAAGGTCCATTTCGGAGAAGTGAGACGGAAGCCTAGGGTTTTGAGAGGAAGAAGGGCAAGGGCGTTTGGCCATGAAACTTGTTGGTGGAGGGTGGAAAAGGGCATCCATTGCGGGTGGTGGCGGACGCGAGAGAAGGCGTAGCGTTGGTGAAAAAATAACATCTGCTACTGTTATGGGTTCAGAGATTGTACGGGGGTATGATTGACTGACACGTGGCTGTTTACGTGGGAAGATTTCTGGGCTTTTAATGTTTTCGGGAGCGGATAAATGCCTCTAGGGTTTTATTTTTTTTTGAATAATTTATGCGTAAATAAAGAGAAAAATGAATATTTTACTTTATTTAAAAGGATTATTATTCTATTTATTATTAGTGAAATTTTTTAATTTCACAATCAAAAATAAAATAATAATATATATCTTTCAAAAATATTAAAAAAATAAAAAATAAATAAAATAAGATATATTTCATTATTTTAATTTTATTTGTGGAATTAAAAAATTTTATTGACAGTATATAAAATAATTTTTTTATTTAAAAAGAGATTTTTTTAAAAAAAAAAAAGAAGAGAAAGCCCTTCGTTATTGTCATTTCCGCATCAGAATATTTCGTAGTTAACGGTCATGTTCAGTGGTGTTTCAATTTATTATTATTATTATTATTAATTTTTTATAATATAATTTAAGAAACATCAATCCAACTATCTAAATTCATAAGATAATTGTAACATTAATTACTAAGATATTTTCGTTGTCAGAAAAAGCAAAAAGTTTTGTTACGTAGTCATTGTTTTTTTCGTTTTTTTGGAATGAAAATTTCCAGATTTAACTTTTTGAGTAAAAAAAAACGCACACAGTCATTTTGGATTTTTTATTTAAAAAATGGTTTAAATAAATAATTATTTTTTTTATTTTTCGTCAATGATATTTTTTAATTCCATAAATAAAATTAAAATAATGATATGTGTCTTTTAAAATATTAAAAAATACATTTCAAAAAAATATTAAAAAATAAAAAATAAATATCATCTTAATATCGCTTGTAAAATTAAAAAACTCCACAAACAAAAAAACACAAACTAATATAGTATATATATTTTGTGCGCATATATATATATAAAATTATACATTATGTCTGAGTACTTATTGTGTTCTAATTTTGTTTTTTAAAACAAAATAAACAATAAAAAGAGTAGAACACACATATATAAATAAAATTATTATTTAATAAATTGTGTAAAGTTTTTACACTTAAAAACAAAGTTAAGATGATAGTACATATTTCATTTTATTTATTTATTTACTTTTTAATATTTCAAATGGAGTTTTTAACTTGCTTGTAAATTTTAAAAATTTTATTGATAATATATTAGATAATAATCCATATATATATATATATGAATGTAGTTGCTGTAAATTGTAGTGAAATTTTGCAGAACAAGTAAGATTTTTGCTTGATAAAAAAATAAACATAAAAATTTTTGATTTTAAATTTTAAATAAAAATTACAAAATCTAATTATTTCCCACCACCATTTATCATCTTTCCCGGTCTTGTAAGCCTCTACAAAAGAAAATCTTCCGTTAGAAGGAAAAAAATCAGAAACACAGAACATCTGAAAAGTGAAAGAGGAAAATAAAGGAAGTACTTCAGCTGCACGCACCACAGAAACAAGGACAACTTCCTTCAAAAAGCTGAAACAAGACCCATCTTGGGAATGCAAGTTCCAAAAGGTTCGATTTCCCAATCCAGACTCCACAGCTGGCAAACATCATCAAATCAGGCGATGGCAAATGGTTCTGGGCGTCTGATAATAATGGGGTTTTTGTTTTTCATTTTTGAATTTTTTTTATTTTCAAAATTTTAATGCATATTTTGATTAATGTTGTTAAATATTAAAAACAAATATCTAAATGGTTATAGATGTAATAATTCAAATGATAAAATAAAATTTTAAATTAAATAAAAATAATAATATATTTCTTAAATAAATTTATATTGAATAATTTTATCTATATAATCTGATATATATATATATATAAGTAAAATATTCTACTGGATATTTTAAAAATTTGACATGTATAATATCTTAAAATAAAAAAATAATTTTATTTAATTTTCTAAAAGATAATGAATTAATTATCTTTTTAAATCAATTATCTATCCCAATTTCTAAAAGATAAACATATATAAATATATTTATATATTAAAATTAAAGAAAATTTCATATCATTTATCAGTTTCTTTACTTATCTTTTATCAATATATATGTATTGTTGTTATATACACTAGTATTAAACCTGTGCGATGCATGAAAATACATTAATTAAATAATAAATTCATTGATAATATATTTTTTTGAGACTTTATAATATAAATTATTATGTTTATGAAAAAGACAACATATGTATATTTAATATTTTTTATTTGTAATTTGTATATTACAATACAGTAATATAAAAATTATATATTGGATATAATTATGCAAATTTTAAAAAAGTTAAATCAAACTATTATTGTAATTTATTGAATGAACATAGTATATAAAAAAATTCAATATGTCTTTGATTTGAAGAAATTGAAATTTTTTCGGTCTCAAAATCAACCTCGTGTAAGAATTTTTTTAAATGGAGATTTTATAATGAATTCTTGTTGAGCTGAAGAGGTAGCAAATGATTCTTGGGTATTCATTGCTATTTTTGAATGATGTGTTATTTTATTTAATGATCTAGATGGAATAGAAGGCTTAAATAAAACACTAATCTACACTTTAATTAAATTAAGTTTCAGTTATTACTTATCCTATAATAAATATAACAAAGATACTCATATTATATAAATATATATATATTTATATATGCATAAGCTTAGTATTTCTCGTCTCAGTATTAAAATTTGTTGTTCTTGTTTCGAACAAAAAAATTCACCCCCTGAAATCTTCAAATATCTCTCAAATTTTATAATCTTAATTTTCCTAAATTATGGTCATAGACATATCATTAAATTAAATTAAATATTGGACAACATTAAAATAATTGTTAACTAATCAATATCTTAAGAGAAATTTTATAAAGATTGTTAACATCTTTATTAATTAATTAATTTCTTGGCTTCAGTGTTGAAAAGTACAAAACATCTGTCACAACCCGAAAGCTGTGACGTTCACTTAATAATTACATTTATTTCACTTAGTAAAATTTTGAACTAAATTTTTCTTTTTCCTTTTACAGTTTGTATTCGATGTCAGTGTAGTCACTATACCATATTCATTCATTCTTTAAATTCAATTATGATTTAAATTACTCTCTAAGATAGGGAACGATCATTTATAGTCCATAACTTCCTATTTCTTAGAAACAAATTGAAAATATCCCCTTTTATATTTTGAGATTTCCCCAGTTAACTACCTACAAATCATCACAATGCAACAGAACAACAAGTTTCTACAATCTAGATTATATTTACCCATTAGGTATCATCTCAGCAGTTCTAATATCCACAACTAATCACCACATACATATCATATAATATCAAAATATCGTATTAACTACTCATTATCCTAGTTTACATCCCATCCTATAGTATTGTATAGAAATTGCCTGAAAATAAAAGCATATACGAGAGAAGTACTAAATTACCAAATATTCAATAGCGGGGACTTTGGAAGTTGATACATTATTAAATTTCCAGAACTGTCCAACGTGTCCCTTGAATCAATCTGAAAAATAGTTCTCGTTTAATGAGTGAGGGCTCAATAAGTCATTTATATAAGTGCAGAATTAGTAAAGATTTTCATAAAGATTTTCATATCATGTTCCATTTGTAATTGTTTATCAAAACATCTCAGATCATGCCCTAAAGTCTAAAAGTGGCCAAAGAGGTTTAAGGTGTCGATGTAAGGATACTTGAAAATACCTTATCATCCCCGTCTTGGCACTTGTCTATCACATAAACCTCTGATCGTATCAATTCAATTACTTTTCAAGCCTTTTGTCCTTATACCACGGAATATCATGCATAGTGCATCTTATATAATCCAACATTGTATAGTACTAAACCACGCTTATATTAATCTCATGACATATCACATATCATATGAAAACCATGATCAAACACAATATTAATCAAGTCATTTATCATCTACAATTTATGCTAATGTACTATATTAAATCATCTCACTTTTCATGTGGAAAGACATGATCATAGGTAGTATATAGTCATGCACTCTTCATATAAATTCCATGTTCATATACAGTATAAGGTCATGACATCTTTCACGTAGAAAGCATATTGTTATATCATAATCCAATATGCAAACTCATGCAAGCTTTACTGTGCAATATGACTATATTTTCAAATCATATTACATTTGGCATATGGTCATATATAAGGCATATACAGTCTCGAAATCATATTATATATACTTTTAAAGCATGTTCAAAACATGTATAATCTCCAATCATTTCATGTTCACTTTTAAGACATGACAAAAGCATATATAACTTGCAAACCATATCACGTGTACCTTTAAAGCATGTACAATTTCAAAACATATCTCATGTTCATCTTTTATAGCATGTTTAAAACATATACCGTCTCAAAACATATATCATGTACTGTAAAAATTGTGTCAAGTTCAGAGTTCATATCAAATAAAATCATACTCTAGACTACATATCATATCGATTTGAGACTAGGCTAAATCCTTAATGCTCTATCAATAAAGACTTAAATCACTGTAGCTAGTAGTGAAAATCATGTCATCGTCTCCTGAAAACCAACTAGGGCGCTATCTATGGCCATAGACCCCATGTCTCTCAATCCCACTGATTAGGTATGACTAAGCTCTGTCCACGACTATTGTTGAACAAACATCTTTGCCTAATGAGTAATCTCCAATTCGGCAGTTTCCACTATGCTTTATTGAATTTAACTCTGTTAGGGTGTCTATAGTCTCATAAAACATTTAAACATTTCACCTTTCTTATGAAAATAGTGTAAAGTATGTAACACATTTCTTTAAGATCATTTACATATATAAATACATACACTTACGCTATATATTTAGTCTTTTCAAAACAATTCAAACATTTAAAGTATTCATATAAGTGTCGCATGTATAAATCCTTTCAAAAGCTCAAGTTATAAACCAAGTATGCTTAAAAGCGATATAATTTAAAACATGAGTTTATAAAAGTATAGTGTAGTACCTATGTAATGTGTCAATTCAATATCATTTGGTATATGACTAACCATAACGCCAAGTCTTACTAGTATCATTTCCGCAAAACACCTTAATGTAACACCCATATCCACTTCAAAATCGTTACATATTTCACTTTAAGTTCCTCCATTCCCTCATTTCAATTTTTATAAGATTGTATTTAATAAAAATCAATTTAAATAAAAATGAACTCATCATAAACCTATTTTGTAGCTCGTTCGAACACAGTGTTAATAACATTCAATCATTTTGTCAACTATCATCATATCATAACCATATCATTCCTTATATATCACTGAATCTTAGTCTTTAATCATCACCATCATCACACAATCCTAACTACACTTATACAATATAATTTTAACTCTGAATTATATAAATGTCTTATCGTTATTGAGCTTGGACGTTTGCGCACCGAGCTTTATCGAGCTTAAAATCGTCATCTTAACGTCAAGCTACCTATCCAATATTATTATGATGGCTCAATATGGATCTAATTAAAATTCCAAATATTTTATAGAAATAAAGTGGCATTTGCTTACTGACTTCCTTAAACAGAAACATTAGACAAGTGCTCTAAGTCTAGCAAATTTCTCGTTTGTCACTTTAACGTCGAGCTACACGTTTAAACACAATCCATTGGGTTTAGTATCTACCAACTAATTGACTAATTTAGTTTATTAAAAATAAAAGGTAAAGCCATTACATTTCTTACCCCATTTTCTTTTCTCTATGCTTTTATTTTCTTTTCCTTTTTCCCTTCCCTTCTTCTTTGCCGTTTGAACCTTGCCAAGAACCATGAAATTACACCCTGTTTACAGCCCTTTTAAACAGTTAACTTTATACTTTACAACTACATCTTTCAGCCTAAAAGAAAAAGCCAAAATCACCGTTTCCAAGTCCCAAAACGCCACTCAAATAACTGTTGCATCTTCCATCTTTTCTCCATTTTTTTTTAGCTTCAAAATGAAGCCCGGTTATCTCCCCTTGTTTGCCCGTGTTTCAGACCTGAAAATGCACCAAAAACGCCCACTTTCTAGCTTGTTTCAGCCCGTTTCCCTTCTTCAGTTCGTACAGCACCTTGTTCGGTGCACCTAGTTCAGCTTCTTTCCTCCACCGTTCTCCTATTGATTTCCTCCTTCGTTTTAGCTCTAAAACAAAGCACCATTTAGCCACTTGATTTGTGTATTTTCAGCCCCTTTAATCCCAGCCGTTTAGCCACAAAAATCCACTTATTATCCCCTGCTTCAATAAATCCCTAAACATCCACCATGAGCCAAGCCTAAGGCCAGCTCTTGCTCAGTCTTCAACAGCATTAAAACCACCTCCTTTCAGCCGTGCCAACTTGCTTCAAACAGCCACCAAAGTAGCTCGTACTGCCCTTGCTTCCAGGCATGAAACTACTACTCAACAGCCTACTTTTCCTGCCTGAACCAGTACCAAGCAAAGCCTCATGGTTCGGCTCAGTTTCAACCTTCGCCAGCCTCCAAATGGGGTTTGGTTTTGTCTCCCCTGTCGTGTCTCTACTCCACCACCATTATCTGTTCAATGCCTCGATATAGCACCCCTGTCCTTCCAACAGCTTCCTCTCGATTTCCTATAAACTTCACACTGCTGCAGTGACGTGGATAATGGCGAGAAGGAAACGAGATAGGTGTCTCATGGCAAAAAGGAAATGGGACAGCAAGGAAATGTGAGTGGGAGAGATAAAATGAGAGAGTTGAGTTGAGAAAGACAATGCAGAGATGAGTGAGCTGAGAGAATTTTTGAAATTAAAAAAAAAAGAAACAAAATGGAAAAAGGTGATGGGGGCTTGATTGATTCGATGGGTTGGTGGGAAATTTCCCACCAACTTGTGAAAAATATAATTTTTTATATATATAATTTTTTAATTTATATATAAATATATATATTTTATAACCTATATATTTTTTTAAGTACATTCATCTTTTCACTTATATTTTATATATATATATATATTTATGCTTTAACAAATAGAATATCATGTATATATATTTAGTTTTATGTGTATAGATATAATTATATATATCTATATTTATACATATTTAAATTTTTTATTCCTTCAAATACGTTTATGCCTATATGTGTATATTTCTAAATATATACATATATGTTTACAAATGTAATTTGTATATATTTATATTTATATTTACATTTAACTGTACGTATATATTTATGTACGTACATATGTACGCATGTATGCATGCACGTTGGATGCGTGCACGTTGGATGCGTGCACGTAGCATGCATTTTATTTGGTTCATGTGCGTACGTAACCATATTCATGCATAGAATTACAACTTCTTTTGTATCCCTTTAGCATACATCACATATACTGTATTAACGTACACTTCGCGTTGCTTCCGAAGACTTCAATTTTATGAGTATGAACCATGATCTTATATTTGTACAATCCCAAAATTATATTATTGCATTATATTTACTTATAATTACACTTGAGTACATGATCGGTTCAAGAAATTTTACGGTTCTCACAACATTACTTTTCTAGAATCATCAAATGCTTCAACGTTCAACTTTTAACTATAAGGTATACAAAATGCTAAAATTAAGTTATATATATTAAAATTAAAAAATGCTTATATTATCATCTTTGAATAATTTTTGTTTTATGTTTTAAATATAGTAAATATAATTGTTATATACCTTAGAGTTAGATTAGGGACATCAATATTACGTGGGGAACAATGAAAATTTTTATCAATTTCAGACAACTTTTTGTTGCACTTGCGTGACATGTAATACCAACCAAAGGTTAGATCAACTTTCATGATAGTTACTCTTGAGAGATTTTGTGACGACTCGGGTGCACCCATAGGCCACCGTCCGAGCTCACTCATCCGTATTGTCCGCTCTGGGGTGCACCACAAGGGCCACCGCCCCTCACGGATTTATCGGGAATAAATTCCCAATTCGCGTCCCCCAGGAGGTTCGAACTTAGGACCCTTAAGTACCTAGTTCTTACACTCCTGGTACCATTGAGACAAGTTGTCTCAATGGTACCAGGAGTGTAAGAACTAGGTACTTAAGGGTCCTAAGTTCGAACCTCCTGGGGGACGCGAATTGGGAATTTATTCCCGATAAATCCGTGAGGGGCGGTGGCCCGTGTGGTACACCCCAGAGCGGACAATACGGATGAGTGAGCTCGGGCGGTGGCCTGTGGGTGCACCCGAGTCGTCACAAAAAAACGCGCGTTTTATTGTGACGCCCCGTATCCTAGTGGCCCATACCTCACTCATCCGTATTGTCCGCTTTGGGAGTATCATGTGGGGCCCCCTCACGGATTTCTTTCGCGTTCGCCACTACTCGAACCCTTGACATCCAAGCGATTCGAGTAACGACTAACCATTGGACTAGTTGTCTCAATGGTACCAAGAGTGTAAGAACTAGGTACTTAAGGGTCCTAAGTTCGAACCTCCTGGGGGACGCGAATTGGGAATTTATTCTCGATAAATCCGTGAGGGGCGGTGGCCCGTGTGGTGCACTCCAGAGCGGACAATACGGTTGAGTGAGCTCGGGCGGTGGCATGTGGGTGCACCCGAGTCGTCACAAAAAAACGGGCATTTTTTTTGTGACGACTCGGGTGCACCCACAGGCCACCGCCCGAGCTCACTCAACCGTATTGTCCGCTCTGGGGCGCACCACACGGGCCACCGCCCCTCACGGATTTATCGGGAATAAATTCCCAATTCGCGTCCCCCAGGAGGTTCGAACTTAGGACCCTTAAGTACCTAGTTCTTACACTCCTGGTACCATTGAGACAACTTGTCTCAATGGTACCAGGAGTGTAAGAACTAGGTACTTAAGGGTCCTAAGTTCGAACCTCCTGGGGGACGCGAATTGGGAATTTATTCCCGATAAATCCGTGAGGGGCGGTGGCCCGTGTGGTGCGCCCCAGAGCGGACAATACGGTTGAGTGAGCTCGGGCGGTGGCCTGTGGGTGCACCCGAGTCGTCACAAAAAAAGTGTCTCAATGGTTCCAGGAGTGTAAGAACTAGGTACTTAAGGGTCCTAAGTTCGAACCTCCTGGGGGACGCGAATTGGGAATTTATTCCTGATAAATCCGTGAGGGGCGGTGGCCCGTGTGGTGCACCCCAGAGCAGACAATACGGTTGAGTGAGCTCGGGCGGTGGCCTGTGGGTGCACCCGAGTCGTCACAAAAAAACGCGCGTTTTATTGTGACGCCCCGGGGTGCACCCGCTGGTCCACCGACCCGAGCCATCGCCCCAAAGCGGACAATACGGATGAGTGACCCGCTTGGGGCAGTGGCTCGGGTCGGTGGACCAGCGGGTGCACCCCGGGGCGTCACAATAAAACGCGCGTTTTTTTGTGACGACTCGGGTGCACCCACAGGCCACCGCCCGAGCTCACTCAACCGTATTGTCCGCTCTGGGGTGCATCACACGGGCCACCGCCCCTCATGGATTTATCGGGAATAAATTCCCAATTCGCGTCCCCCAGGAGGTTCGAACTTAGGACCCTTAAGTACCTAGTTCTTACACCCCTGGTACCATTGAGACAACTCTGTCTCAATGGTACCAGGGGTGTAAGAACTAGGTACTTAAGGGTCCTAAGTTCGAACCTCCTGGGGGACGCGAATTGGGAATTTATTCCCGATAAATCCATGAGGGGCGGTGGCCCGTGTGATGCACCCCAGAGCGGACAATACGGTTGAGTGAGCTCGGGCGGTGGCCTGTGGGTCCACCCGAGTCGTCACATACTATAATTGGTTAGATAACTGGGCTAAGTAAATAAGGATGCTTTAAAGCACCTTACTTGTCCTAGTCCCTAGCTTCGACTATAGGGAGTTTAATATGAATTGTTTGATAAGAAATTCGATAATAAAATTTTTCAATAACAATTTCATGACAATTCAATAAACACTTAGCAAATGGTTCAATAAGCAAAGAAAATGCTCAGTCCAATGAATAAATTTAGTAAATCACTTGATAAGTAATACAATAAACAATTTCAATAAACTGTATGACAAAACAATTTACCCAAAACCTATTCATTAAACAATTCTATAAATGATAAAACAATACAGTAATATGATTCGATAAATAGTACAGTGGAGACAATGCATTATCAAATAGAATCATGCAAGTTTTAGTATCCCAAAAGGGAATAACAATAAGACATATGACCATAGTCACAATGGTATCCATAGTATGCACTGATCAAGTAACATTTGGGACAACTAATGATAGGAATGTAAACCGAGCGAGTATCCACCAATTTCGAGGTACTCGACCCCAACCCCGACCCCGACCCCGTTTAAGATTGATGGAACCCGAGCCCTATAAAAACCCTATTAATTTTCACATGTACTACCCGAACCCCACCCTATTAATTTTCATACTACCCGTTTATTACCAAGCCTGTTTAAATATTCGTTTATACTTTCAAACTTTTTGGCAACCCGATTATTAACTTGAATCTGAACTTGAACCCAAAACATTTCTAATAATTTATTTTTTTGTTAATTAAAAACATACAAGTACCATTACAAGTCAACAAATCTAAATAGTTCAACAAAAAATTTAAATCCATATTTAATAAAAACACAAACATATTTGAAATCTTGTTGTCACTATTTTTTGAAAGACTTGTAAAAAATTTAAAAAAGAAAGTAAACTCATTAAGAGTTAAAAAAAATCCACATTATCTATTATATTCACTTGCTTATTCCATTTAGAAGTTCAACACATTGACAGTTCAATTAACAACAAGTATATTCAACAAGTATATTCAATACAATGACAATTCATTTAGCACCCAATGTCTTCAACATAACACAGTTCATTTAGCAAATATCTTCAACACATTCACAATTCATTAGTGAATTTCAAGTGCATCAACTAGTGTGCTTTACTTCCTAACGTAGTGTTTTCACCATAAAAAGCATAAAGATATCATTGTCACCCATGCCTTGTAGATAGAAGCAAGAACAACTTAAAGGTAATGCTTCAACCTTGTCAAGTTTATTTGTTAAAGATTATGCAACACCAGTATTCAAACAACATACTTCAATTCTTAAGCAGATTGTAGTACTTCTTACCATAGAAAGTAGCTACTGCCGCTAGTTCTGGAGGACATCGCCACTGGAGAGAGGAAGGGTTACTATCGCCTCCACTGGATCTGGAGGACATCGTCGTTGGAGACAGGAAGGGCTATTGCCGCCGTTGCTAGATCTGGAGGATGTCGTAATTGGAGAGAGGAAGGGTTCGTTAAGGGCTACTGTCGTCATCGCTAGATTTAAAGGATGCCGCCACTGGAGAGAGGCAGGGCTACTGCCATTGTTGCTAGATCTACAAGACGCCGCTGCTAGAGAAAGGAAGGGTTGCTGTAGCTGCTGGATCTGATTACGTCGTCGTTGGATCTAAGCACATTGCCGCTAGATTTAAGTGCATCGTCGCTAGAAAGAGCTATTACGATGAGAGCCACCGCATGAGAGATGAAAGCCACCACACTTGAGCTGAGAGATGGTTACGCTTGAGAGGTCGCCAGCACTATTGGTGGTAGGTATCGGGTCTAATGTTGGGCAATGTAATGGTGGTATCTCGACCCCATTGGTGACTTGATGGCAGTGTTTGTGTTTCTTTCTTTTAGAAAATCAAAAGTAAAGATTAAAGTAAAGACTAAAGAAAGACTAGGGCCTGCTAAAGAGAATAACTAAGTAAAGAGCAGGGCCGACTGTTACTATTTGTAACTTACATAGTGTTAGGTTTTACTGTTTTAGTAATACTAAAGACTAAAACAATGAGTTTTAGGTTTTTCTTTTTTACTTTTTTTTTATTTTTTAACTTAATTATTTTATGAAAAATAAAATATTGTAGTCTATAGTCTATAGTATTAGTTTATAGTATACATATTTTCACCAAAAAAAGTTAATAGTATACACATAAATATTTTTATATTATGAGTTTTTTTAATAAATTATTTTCATATATTTTTTAATTAGAGTTTAGTTAACTTATTATGAGCGTGCAACAATAATAGATTAACTTATCATAAAATTTTTGTAAATTTAATATTAATGCAAATTATTTATAAAAGATAATTAACTATATTAATTTCATATGTTACACTAATTCTTTTCTAAAATAGTCTTAATTCTCAAGGATAATTGATAAATTTATAATAACAAAATGCTATATCCATCAAAATGATCCATATGTTATTTAACATGGATGATTTGATTTAAAGTTGCACATTATTCAACTTTTACTTAATGTAAAACATTTTCAATTTCAATCTATTATCATAGATTAGAATATAATGTTGTATATCTAATTTCAAACATTTGATTTCTTAGGATGTATTCATGTAATCTAGATTAATTTGATCAATGATCATAATATTAAAAGAATGGATTGATGTAGTCATAGACCATAAATTGATAATTACAATTTTAAGTACAATTTGCATCATATACGTATACTATAATATCATATATGTAAATGATCAATGTGTAAAAATTGCATCTTAGTTAATTAAAGTTATTATTAATTTAATTTTAGTGTTTTATGTTTACTTAAATACTTATTATCTTAAGCATAATTAATTAATTTTATTTCATAATTATTTTATTACTATGTTTCATAATTATTTCATTAATTTCATAATGTTTTATTAAAATTGATAATTACAATTTAAATACAATTTGTATCATATACATATACTATTGTATCAGATATGTTAATGGTCAATGGTAAATATGTAAGAATTGCATCTTAATTAATTATGAAACTTTTTTTATTTTAATTAGAGTGCCATGTTATCTTAAGCATAATTAACTAATTTAATTTCACAATTAATTTATTATTATGTTTCATTAAATTTTTTAGTCAACAATATTTTGTTAAAATTGAAAGTTACAATTTAAATACAATTTATATCAAATACATATACTATAGTATCATATACGTCTATGGTCAATGGGTAAGAATTGCATCTTAATTAATTATGAAATTTTTATTATTTTAATTAGAGTGCCATGTTATATTAATCATAATTAACTAATTTAATTTCACAATTAATTTATTATTATGTTTCATTAAATTTTTTAGTCAATAATATTTTATTAAAATTGAAAATTACAATTTTAAATACAATTTTTGATATATAAGTATACTATAATATCATATATGCAAATGGTGAATGTGTAAGAATTGCATTTTAACTAATTATGAAACTTTTATTAATTTAATTTCAATGTCTTATGCTTAAAATTAAAAAAACTTATTACCTTAAGTACAATTAATTAATTTAATTTCATAATTATTTTTATTTTGCTTTATTATTTTTTTAAGCTCACAAAATTTTATTGTATAAATATTTTTTTAACACAATATATCAAATACAAAATGTGCCTCACTTGGTAAATCCTTTGCATGGAGACTTAAGGGCAAGGGTTTAAGTTCTCACAACAACATATTTTGCTAAAATATATAAACGGGTTACTATCAGGTTTAGTAAGCGGGTTCGAGTACCCTAACTTGATTATGCTAATTGGTTCGAGTTTAGGGTACCTTTAAAGGTACTATTTGAACTCGTCACGGGTAGTAAAAGAACTACTCTAACCCGATTAAAACTCGATTCACATTTACTCAAACCCGATCTAAACGGGGCAGGTATTTTTGGGCACTTGTTTAAGGCAAACCCGTTTACATCCTTAGCTGATGTTGTGATCAAGATCAATCAGTAAACAGTACAATACAGTCAATTAGTATAAAATGACATACCCGAAGGTTACTATAAGGGTTAATGTCTCAAAATAGTTCATAAACCAGTGAAAACACTTTTTAGAAATCAATTCAGTGGAAATCAATCTTTAGTTAGTCCATCATCATCATCATCATCATCACAGCCTTTATCCCAAGAGATTGGGGTAGGCTATATGAACCAATATCTGAATTCACGTTAGATCGTCCATATGTATTCTCCTCTTCCATATATTCCAATCCAAGGCCATTTGCTCATCCAATTCTAAAACCTCCTTATCTTTCCAAACTACTTCTTTCTAAGTCTTTTTCAGTCTTCCTCTAGTCTTAACCCTTCTCTCAACATCCATAGCTTCTATTCTCCTAACTGGAGCATCTATAAGTCTAAGTCTTATGTGTCCAAACTGACGTAAACGATTTTCATACATCTTGTTTTCGATAGGTATCACTCTAACCATCTTACGAATATCATCATTTCTCATTCTATCCTTTTTTGTATATCCACATATCCACCGTAACATTCGCATTTCTGTTACACTCCTCTTATCTTTAGTTAGTGTATAGTTCGGTAAAATCAGTAATAGTGATAATTAAAGTATAAAAATTCGGCAAATGTTCTCAGTTTAGAATCCAATGTTAAAAATATTTTATTTACGTATAAGAAGAATACTAGTACTTGTGTATACATTAAAAACTGGAAAAATCATTAAAATCGATCTCGAAAACTGAGTTAAAAATTTAGTACTACTATCAATCTACATGTAACTTTTAAAATTCTTTCACTCTTAGCTTCCTTTCAATTCCATAAATAATCTATCCTTGAGATTTTAGAGTTTAGGGTTCAATCTATGAAATTTCGAGAGCATAACAGTATGATCAATCCTAACCCTCCTACACTAAAACATAGCTCAATAACCACAACATAGTTTCCCAATTTCAATAATTTCATAGTATTCAATCATATATTATCTCAATTCAATCAGTATCAATGCAACATAGTATCCCTACACCTCTCACATATATGCCTTACCACTCGAATATCTTCAAATCATGCAATTAGCACTAGTACTCACGCCTCACTTCAGAGCTGCAAAACACCACGCAAACATAGCCAATTCACTACACTTCAGTTATAAAGAGTATTTAACTCTTTGAGATCTAGTACATTGCCTATTGCATCCTTAAATTTGGTCTACTTTATATCGGTGCTAACACTACAACTATTATCAAAACACCTCTGTTGGCTCTATAGGCTATACCGAGAGGGGGGTGAATCGGTTTTTACTAACCTTAGGTTCGTTTTTCGGTTCCTCTAAATTCTCTAGCTTAGATTGATATTTTCTAAGTTCTCTAGACTACTCAAGCATGCAATATAAATTTAATTCAATAAGCACAAAATAATTGCTAGTAAAGAGAGTAGGGAAAGAGAGATTTACACAAGCGATTTATAGAGGTTCGGCAACTTGCTTATGTCCTCTACCTTAAGACGCTCCTAAGGATTTTCCCCAAATTCACTATCCTTGAATTTGTGTTACACTCCCTCTTTTTGCAGGCTCAAGAGAAACCTCCCTCTTTTTCTTAGGCTAAAGAGAAACCTCCCCTTTTACAATGAATGAGTTGGTTTACTAGTGGTGCAATCAAAGAAGGCCTCTAAGTAGGCAAATGATTACAGAAATTAGGCACAAGTGAAAGCCTATACAAGATTTGTGCTAAGCAATACAAGAGATATGTGAATGATGGAAGATGAAGACTTTGTAGCTCTTGATTTGTTGTTGAGGCTTGAAGATTTGAGGAAAATGAGTATTGGAGTTGATTGAGTAGTTTCTCTTGCTTCCTTTAGCTTTTAAGCCTCTATTTATAGTCCTTTAGATGGTTTGTGGACGTTGGTTGGAGCCAAAATAGAAACTAGCCGTTGTATCTCATAGAAACTAGCCGTTGTATCTCATAGAAACTAGCCGTTGGGGACTTTCTGACATAAAGGGATCGATCCCATGCTTCATTCTTGGCTTCCAGGGCATTCTGTCAAAAAGGGAACGATCCCTTTCCTTAGGGGATCGATCCCATGCTTCCAGAATGAGTTTTTCCTGCACTTTTGGGTTAGAAATGATATTGCTTTTGATTTTAATTCAACCCAAAACATTTATAAGCTTTAAGGGAGTTTTTCTTGACTTTCTCAAATGAAAATATTGTCCAAAAACTTATAAGTAATTTTCTAAACTTATGTTCAATAATTCTTGAGAAAATTACTTAATATTGAAAACCATTTTATAGAGTATTAAGACCCATATGAATATATCATTAAATCATGGTCTTAAAGTTTGATATGAACACTTAAAAATGGATTGAGAAAATCATATGTGATAAGGCAAATTTACAATATGAATTAAAACATTAAAGCTTACTTAAGTTTTTGTCATTTCAAAATATATATGGCAATTTAAAGCTAACAATCTCTCCTTTTTTGATATGACAAAGCTTAATGTAAATTTGTTTTGAAAATTCTTTCATAAAATACTCCCCCTCAAATAAAGCAGGATTTTATAAAGCTTCCCCTTAATATAAGCATGGGTTTTGAAAATGAATTTTCAAACTATTTCTCCCCCATTATCTCTCTCCCTTAATATCTCTCCCCTTTTTGTCATAGCAAAAAGTAGGAAAAATAATAAAAAAAATATGCTCCCCCTAAAATCATGGCTATGTGAGAAGAAATAAATATGCTCCATCCAACAAGAAACATGTTAGTGCATGGGACTCATAGTACAAATAAATAAGTCAATATCCATAAAAAGTATGAAATATTCATGCAAAGAATATGACTTATGATCCTATACCAATTGTTTATAAATAATTTTGCAAGAAGTTCTCAATTGGTAAATGATGAAGCAAGTTGTTTATAAATTATCTATTAAGTTTTATAACTTGCTTATTTCAATGCTAGCAAGCACCTAAGTATATCAATTGTTCTTTAAAGTCCAACTAAGGTGCATGGTAATACATCATGATTATGAGCTGAAATTATATAACATATCATATGCATGAGCTCATAAATCACGTTCAAGCAAGAAAGTGCATAGAATCAAACCATATATCAATTAATCACAAATTCTAGCACAAAAGAGTTCATGCAAATGTGGCTTATGTGTATTCTTCCCTATTTGTCATTTCAATCTAAGGAGCATGAGAAGAATTATCAATTTAAAGCTCATACTAATTGGCAATTTAGTTTTGGCTTACCAATTATTAAAAATATGGTTGCCAATGATACTAATTGTTATTTCAATCTAAATACCAATTGTTGTTGATGGTTGACTTAGTCATTTTGCATGAATCCAATATTTATGTGTAGTGTATGTCAAGAAAATAATCATTCTAAATATGTAAGAACATAACACATATCATCAAATATGCATATGGATCAATTAATCATTAGCATACTATCATAAAGTATTAATCCATATTTATATTCACAAATTTACACCATATGGAAGATTAAAAAAAAATCGAGGTATTCAAGCAAACACATTTTCTTCCATGGCTTCAAGCACAAAAATCTTATGCTCATTGTCCAATTCAAGTCCTTAGCCAATTATGAGCAAGGAAAGATTCAAATAATAAATGTATGGATATTAATCAAGGTACATTTGTTCAAGTTTGCACTTATCTTTGAATGTTGGTGTTGTTATTAAAGCCCAAGTTCTTTAATAATTTGGCCATAAGAAAAATTTAAGTACATGGATAATAAAGTTTCATGTATTTGAACATTTAGGATCCATTTACCATCACAAATTGTAGGCCAATGACCATTATCAATTGTTGAGTTTACATTTGAAATCAATCCACTAGATGTATAATTATCATGAAACCTAGTGTGGAATTGATAAGTCAAGCTAAGAGACATAATCCTATAAGCATGCTTGACTAAGATGAACAAAAGGAATGATCAATATTCGTGATGCACAAGTTCATCAAATTCTCAAATATATACACAAATCATTGAAATAAATCTCAAAAATTATGTTTAAGCATTCATTGAAAATATATTTCAAGATTATTTCAAGATTTATGCAATTCATGAATGTTTTCAACAAGAAAAATGATTTTGCACTTGTGAGTTCAATAAAAATGATATTGATTGTTGAAAGTGATACCATTTGTTGGAAATGATACAAATTGATGGAGTTGAGGCATGATATCAATGAAAAATGAATTTTCATAGTTTAAAGATCATCAAAAAGAAGTTGAAACAATGAATTTTAAGTTGAGAAGAGAGAAAGTTTCAAAACAATGAAAAGTTCTTCTCAATTTCGGTTGAAAACATGCAGAAAAGTCATTTGGCCTGGGAGATCGATCCCTTAACTCCAAAATGCAGATTTACTGCATTCTGCTCAGGGGGAAACGATCCTGCTTGTTGAGGGATCGATCCCTCATCCTGTTTCTGCAGTTTTTGACAAAAAATCCAACCTTTGAGGTACCAAAACTTCGTTTTTGAGTATTTTAAGTCCAAGTAAGGGTTTAAACATTTGTAAAACATGATTTTGGACTTGTATGAATGGAAAATATGAATGAAAAACCATTTTACAAAAGTTTTTGCAATTTTGGAAGAATTTACACAATAAAATGTATTTTTGGCCTCAAAGTATGTCATTTTGAGAGTTAAGCATATTTTGACAAAACTAAAGCATTGGAAACCACAAATATGTCTAAACAAACTTGTTCACATAGGTTTTAAGCACATATAGCATCAAATCATACATATTGTGAACAACATGCCATGATTTCCAACATACAAGTTCTTCATTATTGCTCATGACATGTCATTTTGCATATATGACATATTTGGTATTTTGAGACAAGTAAATACATTATCAACACATAGGAAACTTGCTCAAAATGCAGAAATCCAATAATCATTTCAAAATCACAAATCATATTTTTCATTCAATGCATCAAGTACTATAATCAAACAATCAAAAATCTTTGTCATGCCTTTTTGTTCAATCATTTAACTCACAATGCATCAAGAATCATCAACCAAGTGCCTCAATAAAACATATGAATAATTTTAGCAAAAATGAGTTTTGAAGAGATAGGATTTAAGCTTACAAAACTCCTTTGCTAGAGAATGCTTTGCATTGAATAGTTGAATCCACCTTGTGTCATTCTTTGAAGAATTGTTGTGACCTTGTCAAGTATGGATTCTTAAGTTCTTCCTCTTTCTCATTAGCATAAGCAATCTCCATAGGGGGTGTGTAGAGCATTTGAACTCCATTGTTTCTTTGTATTCGCATGCTCTAACACTCCTACATCAAACAATTTCAAACATGCTTTGGTACCCAAATTTTCTTAGGTCCATGAGAGTTAGTGCAAATAATTTTTTATCCTTTTGGAATCCATTTCAAGCACAAATCATCATTATTTATTGCATGCTTTGGCACCCATATTTTTCTAACAACTCTTCCTCTAAATGTTGTTTTTCTATAAGTGCATGCTTGTGAAGAGTGTCCTATTCTATTGCATAGTGAGCATGTAAGAGATAAATCATGCATAGTGTTTTTGCTCACTAGGAAATTCTTTAGATGAGTTTCTTTTTGTATTGCATTATATCCTAACCCATCTTTGTCAAAGAAAGCTCTTTGGGTCTCAAGCATGTGATCTAATTTTTGTTGACCCATATAGAACCTAGAGAATGAGTTATGCAAATTTGTATTCTTTTTATTTAACTCATTTATTTCTAAGTTGGCCTCTTCTAGTTTCTTCTCTAATTCTAGTTTAACATTGGTTAAGGTTTCCTTTTTTATTTTCAAATTAGCAATGATTTTCTTATATTTAGAATTCATGCATTGAAATTCATTTGCTAATTCATTAAAAGCATTTTGTAACTCATCAAATGTAAAATCATTATCTTCACTAGAACTAGAGCTAGCCTTATCGTCACTAATAGCCATAAAGCATGAGTAGGCTACCTCATTATCTATGTTTTCCTCATCGGAGCTATTACTATCACTCCAAGCAGCCACAAATGCTTTCTTCCTAGGTTTCCTATCCTTTTCCTTCCTAAGTAAGGGGCAATCTAACTTAGTATAACCCGGTTCATTACACTCATAACACACTAAGGGGTCTTTTTCTCTTCTACTTGACTCTCCCCTATGATGTCTCCTATTTTGCTCTCTCTTATTCATTCTCATGAACCTATTGAATCTTTTGGCAAACATTGCCATTTCTTTTTCTTCCTCATTTCCACTCTCATCACTATCATCTTCAATGACCTCATGAGTGAAAGACTTAAGTGCTACCCCTACTTTCTTTGAAGGCACTTAATTTCTTTTCATTTTCATTTCATATGTAAGTAGGGAGCCCATAAGTTCATCTAGAGACAAGGTATTTGGATCCTTAGACTCTTTTATTGCGGTTACCTTTGTCTCCCAAGATTTTGGCAAGCTATTCAAAATTTTCTTTACCATTTCAACATTGGAATAAGTCTTGCCTAGAGACTTAAGTCCATTAATTATATCATTAAACCTAGTGAACATTTCACTCATGGACTCATTTTCTTTCATTCTAAAAAGCTCATAATCATGTGTGAGCATGCCTACTTTGGTTTCTTTCACTTGATTGGTCCCTTCATATGTGATGGCCAATTTGTCCCATATTTGCTTAGCATTTTCACATAGGGAGACTCTATTATATTCATTGGGACCTAATGCACAAAAGAGAGTTTGCATAGCCTTGGCATTCAATTGTGCCACTCTCGTGTCATTTGTGTCCCACTCATCCTTACCTTTAGGGACATCTTTTCCATCAACTTTCTTCATTGGAATTCTAGGACCATTCACTATAATTCTCCACACTTCATAATCATTTGATTGTACAAATAACATCATTTTAGTTTTCCAATATGAATAATTCTCACCATTGAAGAGTGGAGGTCTAACTAATGATTGTCCCTCTTCTCCTAAGGATGTGCCTACATTCAAGTGAGCCATTTAAGATCGTTTTGCTTGACAGAGGTTAGTCTAAATCAATCTCGAGCCCAAGCTCTGATATCAATTGTTGGCTCTATAGGCTATATCAAGAGGGGAGGTGAATCGGTTTTTACTAATCTTAGGTTCGTTTTTCGGTTCCTCTAAATTCTCTAGCTTAGATTGATATTTTCTAAGTTCTATAGACTACTCAAGCATGCAATATAAATTCAATTCAATAAGCACAAAATAATTGCTAGTAAAGAGAGTAGGAAAAGAGAGATTTACACAAGCGATTTATAGAGGTTCGGCAACTTGCCTACGTCCTCTACCTTGAGACGCTCCCAAGGATTTTCCCCAAATTCACTATCCTTGAATTTGTGTTACACTCCCTCTTTTTGCAGGCTCAAGAGAAACCTCTCTCTTTTTCTAGGCTGAAGAGAAACCTCTTCTCCCTCTTTTTCTAGGTTAAAGAGAAACCTCCCTCTTTTTCTAAGGTTAAAGAGAAACCTCCCCTTTTACAAGGAATGAGTTGGTTTACAAGTGGTGCAATCAAAGAAGGCCTTTAAGTAGGCAAATGATTACAAAAATTAGGCACAAGTGAAAGCCTATACAAGATTTGTGCTAAGCAATACAAGATATATGTGAATGATAGAAGATGAAGACTTTGTAGCTCTTGATTTGTTGTTGAGGCTTGAGGATTTGAGGGCATTCTTGGCTTTTATAAAAGGGATCGATCCCATGCTTCATTCTTGGCTTCCAGGGCATTCTGTCAAAAAGGGATCGATCCCTTTCCTTAGGGGATCGATCCCATGCTTCCAGAATGAGTTTTTCCTGCACTTTTGGGTTAGAAATGATATGACTTTTGATTTTAATTCAACCCAAAACATTTATAAGCTTTAAGGGAGTTTTTCTTGACTTTCTCAAATGAAAATATTGTCCAAAAACTTATAAGTAATTTTCTAAGCTTATGTTCAATAATTCTTGAGAAAATTACTTAATATTGAAAACCATTTTATAGAGTATTAAGACCCATATGAATATATCATTAAATCATGGTCTTAAAGTTTGATATGAACACTTAAAAATGGATTGAGAAAATCATGTGTGATAAGACAAATTTATAATATGAATTAAAACATTAAAGCTTACTTAAGTTTTTGTCATTTCAAAATATATATGGCAATTTAAAGCTAACAACCTCCTTTTTCGGTTTTGACTTCACCAATAGTCTTGTATTAATTTATACAGTATTCTAGAACTCATTTTACATTAAATTGGACATGGTTTCCCTATCCCCTTCACTTGGTCGAAATCACTATGCTTGCCTACACACTTCATTTCAACAATTCAAGGTTACAAACATGTTCTGCACACTCCGTACACTAATTCTATATCATTTTTACATTGAGCAGTATCACATATATGCATGGTTGCTCTTGGATGAAACCCTAAGGTAGTGTTTCTCATGATTTTAATTCAATTCATGCTTAGATACATGCT
The DNA here is from genome assembly GCA_032173925.1 of Heritiera fomes. NCBI lineage: Eukaryota > Viridiplantae > Streptophyta > Magnoliopsida > Malvales > Malvaceae > Heritiera > Heritiera fomes. The sequence continues at coordinate 23,119,769 of JAPDPM010000013.1, read as the reverse complement.
TAATCACTTTAAACACAAGACAAAATACCATTAAATCACAAAAATTTAACTTTCTCTCACTTAGTTCAGCTTGGCCAAAAATGATGAGGGTTGATTCATTGTGAAAATGGGCACTTTAATGCTTGATTTTGGTAGTATGTTGTAGAGCTTAAAGAGCAGAACAAGTTTAGTTAAAACAGTTTTAAGTTTCAAAATGTTTTTACTAGGGTTTTAGTGACTTCCTCTCTCTTACAAAGTTTTCATCAATGGTGGAAGAAGAAAAAGAAGAAGCTGGCTGGCCAACATGAGGAAATGACTAGAAATTTCCATTTAAATAATATATTTAGGACAAATTTACGAAATGCCCTTATACAATTTTAAAAATTTCAAACACGTCCTTTTCTTTTTAATTTCTGTTTGAATACTCAATTTAACTTCCAAATATCTTATTCACTCATAAAATATGTGTATTTAACATATTCTAATCATTAGTTAGGCTTTTGTCGGGGTTTGACTATAGAACAGGCAAAATTACCAAAATAGCCCTAACGGTTCAATCACGTATATTTTGACTCTTGCGTGTGATTTACTCTACTGATGGACATTTTATGAGACTACTTCACACAAGGATTTATCTATGACTATCAGTTGGTTTTAAATTATTTTAGATTGATTGTTATTTACAATTATTTTATGAGCCTATGGACTTAACTGTCAGTTGGTTTTAAATTAATTTAGATTGATTGTTATTTACAATTATTTTCTGAGCCTATGGACTTAACTGTAATTTCTAAAATTGTTGCATGCTTTTTGAAACATGTTCAAATAGAGAAATTCTGAGATGTAGATTTTTACCATCTCATTATTTTGCTCCAAATATCAATACTGTAAGGTCTCATCTCTATCGAAGCAGTAGGTATCACAATGAGGCCCACAGTCAAAGTCTCCGTTATTCCTACGAAACATAATGCATACAAACAGTTATGATACATCTTATTTTCCAAGCTTTATTAATAGTATATAACACTAATAGGAAGTGTGAATCTCACCACTGTAAAAATAATTAAATTTTTTGTTAAATTGTTATTTATTTTTATTGAATTTCTTAGAATTATATATATTTTCTTCAAATATTAGATATTTTTTATTTTTTTCATTTATTTATTACTTTCCTTTTATTGTGAGAACTTCGTATTTCTTAATCAATGAAAAATTTTAAAAAATGTATAAAAAGGGACTAATTTTTTTAAATACACATATAAAAACGTAAATTTTTTTATACAAAATCTTTAAATAATAAACATTATCATTACAAAAACTAAATACAGTTAAAAAAAGAATATAATTATCTTATATGCCAGTGAATTTTAAATTTTACAAGTGAGATTAAGTTAGCATATATCTATTAAAATATATTTAATAAATAATAAATTATCAATTATTAAATAAACATATAATAATCATCTAATGTCACTTATAGAGTTTATAACCTCGACAATCAATTTAGAAAATAATAATCCAAAAAAATTCAATAAAAAGATATATTTTTTTAAATTGTCATGAAAAAAAATTCAATAAAAAGATATATTTTTTTAAATTGTCATGAAAAATTTTCATATTTTGAAAAATATAATTAATGTATCAAATGTATATCTTCAATATACATAATCAAACAATTATTTATTATCTCATATTGGTTTAAATAACAAAATTCTCACTACTTTCATTAATGAAAAAGTTTTTGGTAAATTACCTATGAATACTTGACTTAAGGGTAAGAAAGAAATCTTGAAGTCTAGTTTTTAAATCTCATCATGTGTGGATTTGCTCCAATTTTATATTGCATTATCAAATTATATGTTGGTTGGGTGTTTGGTTAATGTAATTTATTAATTTTTTTCAATATAATACTAAAATAACTCTAATTTCTCTTGTCCTATTAATTTACTTCATAAAAAGATTTATGTACTTGTAATCAAAATTAATTTTAATAAAAAAACTAATGCATAAATAATATTAACATTTTTTTTTGTTTTAACTTCTCATAGTGTGACATTTATTTTTCATTGACTTTATTGATCTTAAATTATTTTACTATATTTATATAATGATCGTTAAATTTACATTTTAGCGGGGCCAATCGGTAAATTTATCTCAAATTTTATTTTTCACAAGATTAATATATGATTTATTGGATATTAATGTTTATATTATAAAAGAAATTCAAATTTTAGTAGGGTCATTACTTTTAGTACCTAGCTACGCCTTTGCTTTCGAGTCTTTTTCGATCTTCCCTTACTATTGACCAATTTTTCATCACTCATAGCATCTACTTTCCTAACTAGAGCATCCATAAATCTATGTCTTACGTGTTTAAATCAACGTAGATGACTTTCACTCATCTTGTCTTCGATATGTGCCATTCCAACCTTTTTTTGAATAGGGGTGGGCAATAGTTTTTTTTTCTGTAGATTCGGTCTAGAAAAATCGAAAACCAACCAAACCAACATTTGTAAAATCTTAAACTGAAAATTGAATTGACTAACCATAAAACTGATATACACCGAACTGACTATTTTGGTCGGTTCAATTTTTTTCATGAATAAACTGACTTGTGAGGCGAGGTGGTGCCGATGAGGGAGTTGGAGAGGTATTGAGCATCGCCTGGGTCGATTTCGATTAGAGGCTTGTGTGTGTTAGTGTTAGGGTTGAATTGGTTGATTTAGGGATTTAGAATTAGGGAAGGCATTAAAATAAGGAAAAAAGGATAAGGAACCTAGAACCAAATGAATTAGTAGTGGGAATTTGGGTTGGGTCCGTTCATAATTCATTTATTTGGGTTGTTAATTTGGGTTTATTCATTTGGGTTGGGTTGGGTTGGGTTCATTAATTCATTTGGGTTGTGTCAACCAAATGAAGGAGAGCATGCAAGCACAAACACAGTGGGCTTCCTGGGTTGTTAACATTTAATAATGAAATTATTATTTTTCTTAATTAAATTTTCAGTTTTTCGGTCGGTTTGGTTCACCATTTTAAGAAACCAAAAATTGATTGTTTTAATTGATTAAACCAAATTTCATAACCGAGCTTTCCGAAATGACTACCCCCGAACCTACCAAACCGAAAATCAACCGGTTCAGTCGGTTTAGTTAGTTTCTAGTATCTTTGCTCACCCCTACTTGTGAATGTCCTCATTTCTAATTGTACCTTTTTCGAGTATATCCACATATCTATTGCAGCATTCACATTTTTGCTATACTCATCTTTTGTATATGTAATGTTTTAATCGCCTAACATTCACTGCCATAAAGCTGACTTAACGGGAGTTCATATATTGATTCATGTAGCCTAACCAATCTATTAGGATAAACTTTGATGATGATGCTGATGATTCACTGCCATAAAACAATGTTGGTTTAACAACCTGTTTCTAAACCTCCATAACCTGAGAAAAAACAAACTCCATCCCTCCATTACTTCTAAAACGCCCTTGACTCTTGTTATACTCTTCCACCGCAAACCTCACAATCTCTTACACCTCTTTATTCATCTTCACATTACTTATTGGCATCTTCCCTCCCACCATAATTCTATACCTGTTAGCCACCATGAATGACAATGCTATCATGAACAACAAAAAAAGAATTATCACCTAGGTTTTCGCTATTTTCTTCAATGCTTTTGTTGTGATAATGAGATATGATTGTGAAAGAGAAAGGGTGCTTTTGTTAATATATAGAGAGAAATTGAAAAGAATAATAAGAAAAGAGGTGGGTAATGAATGAGGAGTGTTTCAACACGCAAATTAAGGGCAAGCGAAGTGAGGGAAAGCATTGATGGCTTTTTGCATAGTTTAGACACGAGGAAAAACGACATGGTGACATGGCAGGTAGTTATGATACAATGCTTGAGCGTTTTTGGATAGAGTTCTGAGTGGTCTCTTTTTAGGTCAAATTGTGCTGAATGGTTTTTTGTTCGGTACGTCATTTTCTGCTGGTTTTTGGAAAAGAAAAACATGATATGAATGCGGTGTGGGGGCCATTGATTCAATGTTTTATAAAGAATTTATATGCCTAAAAAAATCCCTTTAAGGTAAAGGGATTGATCGCCCTTATAAGATCGATCCCTCATTTTACAAAATGATCTCCTCTGTTTTGAAAACAAAGGGATCGATCACCCAGAAGGGCAAGAACGCTCCCCTAGGCCAAAATGGCTATATTTCATTTGATTTTCAATAGAGGTATCGATCCCCCTATGGGTAGGCTTCAATTCCCCATTCTCTGCAGGTAACCAATGGTTGTAATTTTGTGTCTTGCAACAGGAATTTCATATTAAATACTACACCAGATTTCTTTAACAGCCAATGGGGTATAAATATAAGCATTGAAGACCACTAAAAAAGAGAGAATCAACTATCAAACATCTTCAATCTTCAAAAAGAAATCAAAGCATTATTGAGCTCAAATTTCTTGTATTCATCTATTCACTCATCTTTGTACTCATCATCTTGTAAACACTCACCTATTGGGGTACTCTTAGTTTACACAACCACTTACCCATACTTGATTCTTGTAAACAATGGGAGAGATATCCTTGAGAGGTTAAACTTGTGAGAATTGGGTAGCCACTTGCTAAGTAGGAATGAGGTTTCTTATTATACTAATGATAAACCAACATTGCTTGTGAGCAAGGAGTTTTCCTAGATTTTAATACCAACATTAACCTTGCTTAGAAGAACAGTCGATGCCTAAAGATTGGAAATAGAGCACAAGAGGCATCACGAAAACAATAGTTTTTTGGGTCCCTCGGACAATCTTTACTAATTCCTAAAAGATAAAATGATTGAGATTAGGCGTGTCACCTTCATGCATAAAGTGAAGCCATCAACGATTAAGGTGACGAAGCCGAGCATATTTAGTCTCGAAGGAACACAGGTTATGCGATATAATAATGTGAAGCAGGCATTGAAACATGAGCAAATCCACTGCTTTGTTGTTTTGTATCGGGTAAACTGAAGGAACTTTAATTTTCTCATTGTATATCAGAAACAGTGACTTGGAGTAATCCACCAAGACAAAAGCTGCAAAGCATGATTTGCCTTTAAATCAAACTAGAAAGTAGGCAGAAAAAAAAAAGAAAACAATTGGGCTGTGCAATATGGCTGACAAAACCTTAATACAAAACTAATCATCTATGTAATTAAAACACTAGGTTTACCACTGATTGGCCATTTAACGAAAATCATTTGAACAGTACTTCGTAAGGACTTAATTAGGTTTTACTAATGTTAATGTTATTAGAAATTTGACTGCATTAATAGGCTAATAACTTTCTTAAGTAGACTTGACCCACATTAAAAAAATATATATATAAAATTTATAGATCATCTACGTGATTTGTTGTGGTAGATATAGAGTTCGATCTCCCCTACCTCTAGCAGTTATTTTGAATGTTCCAAAGGAATAAATTTCAAACTAATGATGAGAGTGTAGCATTAAAGAATGTTGGTAGAAAAACTATACTTGAATGTATATTTAGGAAAGAATTCGACGGCCCTAAGAAAAATAGGAGGATGAATTTCATAACCCTTACACATTTCAACAAACATTCAAATACCAGTTACCACTTTGATAACTAGAATTCCAACTTGAAGATACCAATAATATAAGCCAAGAGCAGTGCAATAACAGTTCACCACATTAGTTTCTAGTTTCTACAATCCTATCCATATCTAGCTTCCTAAATTCAGCAGACAGAATATTTCACAACTCTCAGTTATTTCTACATGCAAATACATGTCTTGGTTCTCCAATTTTGATCTAATGACTAGTTTTAATCATTTAATTTTCAGTTATTCCAATTGCATTTCAAGTAAAATTTCAATCCTTTTAGTTAGAATCTTATCTACGGTCTAACTTGTTGAATTAAGGAAAAATAAAAGAAATACTAGAATCAAAATAAATGCAATCTCTCAAATCAATAAAAATAACTTTACCTTCTTCCTACAAAACTTGAATAATAGATGTAAATAACGAGTGCATTGCTTAAACGTGCCAACCATAGACTTCCCTTTCACAATCATCTTCTTAGCATCACCCATCTCATGCAGCTCCTGATTCCACTCATTCAACAACCTCTTGAAAAATACCAGTATCTTATCTTCATCGCACAACTCATCAAAATTTGCCTTTATTCTTTTCAAATCCTTATCCATATCGACTCCATTGGACCTGCCATCACCACTCAACTTCTCTTCTCCTCTGCCTCCTTCCCTTTCCTCTCCTCCTCCCCCTTATACCCTATATCCTTTCTATTCTTCTCACTCAAAATCCCCTTCTTTTGCCACTTCCTCAGCTAGGACTGAGAAAAAAAAAAGTAAAAAATGAAAAATCGGTTCAAAACAGGGTGTTCGGATTAGATTGGATCGATTTTTAGACCATTCAAATCGGATTTGAATGTATGATGTCATCATAACTGCATATTCCGATTGGATTGGGTTACTTCAAATAGGCCCCAAAAATCCAAATTTAACCAAATTAAAAAAAAGACCAAAAATTGATTTTTAAATTGGCCCACAAATGGTTACTGGGCTATTGACTTAATGTCAAACCTAAGCCCTAAGTCTAATCCATTTCTAGTCTCCACTTTGTCTCTCCATTGCCTGCCCCTAGCACTCCTTCTGTGTCTCGCGATCCACAAACAAACTCCATTCACTCACTCTTTTCTTTGCTCCAAACCCTAAGTCCCTAACAGGCACTCTCAAATCTCAATCTGTTATGTAAGTCCCTAAAATTCCACAAGATTCTAATTTCTTATGATTCTAAGTCCACTCTCAAATCTTTCATCTGTCTGCAGCTTAATTTCATCTTGTTCTTCATCATATCTAGGGATGGCAACGGGCACCCTATAAACGGGTACCCGATGTTACCCGACCCGTTTAAGCAGGGTTAGGGTAATGTATAATCGGGTTCGGGTAAGGTTTGAGTAGTGAAATTACTACTCGTCACGGGTTTGGATAGTAACCTTAAGATACTTACTACCCGAACCTGATTATAAATAATAATTAATTAATACAATATTTATATTTTTATATATAAATTATTTATTAGTAATGTTTTATTTAATTAAATTAAATCATTATATATTATAATTATGATTTTTAACTTTAATTTATTTTTATGAGTTAAATTAAATTTATTAATATAATGTTTTAATTAAGTTATTCTAAAATTGATTTTAAATTTAAATTTAAAAGTCAAACTTTGACTTAATAAACGGGTAGTTTAACGGTTTCAGGTAGTTAAACGGATATTTTATATTTTATTGGATTAGAGTTCGGATAGCATAAATAAAAATAATCGGGTAGTTAATCGGGTTAGGGTATTATTAAAGTTAATCGGGTTGGGATATATCAAATTTAGCGGATACCCGACCCGTTTACATTCCTAATCATATCTATTCTTCCTCCTCCAAGACACCACAGATCTTCAAGTTAAACACTTTTAAGCATTGGGTATTGTTTTTGATGGCTGCCGATTTGATTGTGATGATCGCGCATTGGGTATTGTTTTTTATGGCATTTGCTTTTGATGGCTACCGATTTAATTGTGATGAGCATGCTTTGGGTATTGTTTTTGATGGTTGTCGATTTTGGGTTGTGTTTTTGCTTTGTTGTCTTCTTACATGCAAGTTAGGTTTAGGCGTGGGTAAGAATCTTGAATTGTGTAGGTATACGCTGATTTTGAATTGTGCAAAGTTTTGGTCTGATTATATGTTTACAAATGAGATATTTTGCGTGCTCTTGTTTATTGATGTAATTAATCATTAGGAAATGATCTATATATTGATGGGTTTGATTGGGCTTATAGGTGTCTTTAGGATTGCTTTCGTTAGTGTGTTGGTTTAGTTGGAGTTAGGATGCACTGAGGATGTTTGTTGAAAATCTTGTTATTTTTAAGGTTATCATGCTTATAGCTTATATCTTGTTTTAAAATGTGCTCTTGTTTTAAAAAGTCCGTACAGGTGAATTTATTTTTTGTCATTTAAGTGTAGATATAATTAATATAAGTTAATATATATGATCTAAGATTTTTTATTGTCTTAACAACAAAATATTAATGATTACATGGATGAAAAAAAAATCTTAAGCAATGAATAATCATGAGCTAGCATAAACATCGATTCTTTATTGTCATTTATTGTTTTATTCAAGTTGTCAAAAGAGTTTCTTAACCTTCATTCATAATCTCCTGGAAAAGGAAAGCCAACAATAAATAACCAAGAAAATCTTGTCCCATAATCTTGTCCTATCGTGGTGTTGGGTTGGTTTGGTCTCTTACACGGAACTTTTTGGTTTAGTCAAGGCATGTTTTCTATTTTGTTCCTAAACTCTTTTGTTCAAAACAATGGTGTTCTGTTATTGTATAATCAAATAAATTGTGGCTTAGCGAATATATATTTTGCACTTCTATTTGCTTGTGTTTGTAGTTTTCTATAAACTATATGTAATGATAAACACATTAATAATTTTTTTTCTATCATGATGCTTGCCATTCTTAATTCAATTGGCAACTTGGCATAAGGGCAAGGGCAAATCCCTGAAGCAATTCTGTGTTGGAGACTCCAACTTGGAGTGTTATGTGAGAGGTGGTTCAACAAAATTATTTAGCTCTTGGCCAATAAAGAATGTAAATATGCTTCCTAACTAAAAAGGGTTTAGGCTGAACTCTTGCAAAAATTTTCTCTAACATAATAGCTAGCTCATGGTTGAGTTGACTTTATAGTTTATAGCTACTTGTGAATGAGTTGCTTGTAAGTTGTAACAAAATAAACTTCCATAATTGCCGCCCTATGATTGTATAAAAGACTAAATATATTAATGATGCTAGAAGACAAGGAAGCAAGTATATTTGGAATTGGATTTATCAATTTTCTCAAAGGTAAAAGATGTTTTCTTCGAAAAACATAATCTTCATCAGAAAAAAAAAAATAAAAAAAAGAGATCAATTCGGATATATCCGATGTGAATTTCAACGGATTGAATAAATTCGAATACTTGTAGTGTGCGCATTGAATACGGATCATAAATTAAAAACTCGCATAGATTTGGATTGGATAATAAAAATGCAAAAATCCGATCCGTTATCACCCCTATCCGCAACTCCATAATGTCTATCAAAAAATCATTGGTTTGGCCTTCAGTCATATCGCTATCAAACTCGAAAAGCCCAACTTTTATGATGTACTTTAACCTGTCGAGATGAGTTGCATCATCTTCGTTGAATAAAGTATTGGGCTGTTTGAGGAAGTGAAGGCGGCGGATTACTTCTTGCCTCGGAAGGTCAATGTTTTGTCGATGTTATGGGAATTGCATTGTTGTATACTTGTGTAGCAACCTCACGTATGGTGGTTGATGGTGGACTAGTTACGGGCACTGTGTGGACCAATGGTGGTTGAGAAGGATAGTTTGCTTAGAAACCACTCATGATGTTTGGAAGTTGATGTGGACTAGGTCAATTATTACTGGGTTTTTCTATAAATCAAGTTGAAGACCATTGAGCCAAATGATAATATAAGCCCAAGAGGAAAGAGGACTCAGAAGGCCCATAAATGATCCATTGGGTTATTATTTAAGCTGTGGGGCTTAAAGGTAATTACGCGTAAAATAACTCCTATAAATAGGTCACAGGTATCATTCTTAAACCCTAAGCTCTATTTGCCTATGGAAACCCTGTCTGACTTAAGCATCGGAGTGCGCGCGCAGGGGAAAACCCCTGCGCCCCCTGATGGTTCCCTATTTCACAGATCCTTGGAGACAGACTAACGCGAAGATCGAGGATCCAACGTCAGCAAACATTTATTGTTGTTTTTGGCAACAACAATTGGCACCGTCTGCGAGAACAAACAAAAAAGCTAAGTTAAAAAAAAAAGTCTACGACAGGCTAAGAGAGACCCATTACCTGCGAAAGATAGGTTCCGCACGCGAGAGCCTTTTGGGTGAGAAGTTGTCTCTCGCCTTAATATAAAAATAATAAAAATAAAAAATTAGAGACATGCGACAAACGGTTTGTGGCAGAAAAGATTTCATGCGACAGATATTCTGTCACCCGAAGGGTGCACGCGATGGAGCAATTCACGCAACAAGCCTGGATGAGAGATAGGCTCCTTTAAGAGGCAAGCGTTGGGCGAGAGACTGGCTCTCTCGCTCGACGTGATTGGGTGACAGAGAGACTCTCTCTCACCTAGCTTGTTTTACTAATGAGAATTGACGCCATCAATTAAAGAATGGCTCCCGCGCCCGATAGGCTTGGGCGAGAGAGTGGCCCCGCGTGCGACAAACCTTGGCGACAGACCGACTCTCGCCCGCGACATGTCTTTTGGCGATAGAGTACAAAATGAGCGGGCGACAGGCTTAGCGAGATATAGCAAGCTACTGGGGTGAGAGACTGGCTCTCTCGCCCGACGTGCTTGGGTGACAGAGAGACTCTCTCTCGCCTAGCTTGTTTTACGAATGAGAATTGACGCCATCAATTAAAGAATGGCTCCCGCGCCCGATAGGCTTGGGCGAGAGAGTGGCCCCGCGTGCGACAAACCTTGGCGTTGGGCGACAGACTGACTCTCGCTCGCGACATGTCTTTTGGCGATAGAGTACAAAGTAGCGGGCGACATCATTGGGAGAGAAACAATTTTTTAGCACTGGCTCTCGCTCGTGACAAGTAAAAATGATGAGAGAGTGGCCCGTGTGCGACAAACCTTGGCGTTGGGCAACAGACTGACTCTCACCCGCGACATGTCTTTTGGCGATAGAGTACAAAATGAGCGGGCGACAGGCTTAGCGAGAGATAGCAAGCTACTGGGGCGAGAGACTGGCTCTCTCGCCCGACGTGCTTGGGTGATAGAGAGACTCTTTCTCGCCTAGCTTGTTTTACGAATGAGAATTGACGCCATCAATTAAAGAATGGCTCCCGCGCCCGATAGAGTGGCCCCGATAAAATGGCTTGGGCGAGAGAGTGGCCCCGCGTGCGACAAACCTTGGCGTTGGGCGACAGACTGACTCTCGCTCGCGACATGTCTTTTGGCGATAGAGTACAAAATGGGCGGGCGACAGGCTTAGCGAGAGATAGCAAGCTACTGGCGACAACATGCCTGTCGCCCGAAATATCTCGGGCGACAGAGTACAAAGAAAAACGACAGACTGCGGTAGAAATGGCGAGAGAGCGAGAGAGCGAGATGGATACGGTTTGGTTTGTGTTCTTGTTTCTCGCGAGAATATAATAAGCAAGCTGAGGAACATAATGGTGGGCATAGCTCTCACCAGTTAAAAAAAAATCACGTGTTTTGTACTATGGGAATCTTTCAAGCCAGTCGAGGAGAAAAATGTAGGAGTCATGTACTGTTCTCTTGTCACCTACTTCGGTGTAATCAGATCAACCATTTGAATAAGAAAAACCAACTCCTGCGGGTGATTCCAGAAAGATCACGTTTGTCACTGCAAGTTTTCGTAGGATTTTTCAGTTAAAATCAAGAGAATCAGATTGGTGTAGCCAAACTGAAAAGAGAGTTCACAGTTCAGTATCATTGTTCCAAGCATATTCATTTTTGTAAAACGTTTTTCCATCACTGTTTACTCTAAAAGGTCCAAGTTCTTGCATGGCTCCATATCCTAAAGACGAGCATCCTAGACCATTTGGCGAGAGGGTGTCTATCTCACCCGACAAGCATGGGCGAGAGATAGGCTTTCGCACATAACACCTTGGCGATAGAGGCTCTCGCTGGAAACAAACCTATCAGCATAAGCGAGAGACCTCCAAGAAACCGGCATGGGCGAGAGGCGAGAGACCTGTATGGGCGATAGGCGAGAGACACCTACTGTCACCTGGGCGAGAAGCCCGAAGAAAGGTCCTGGCGAGAGACACCTCCAATGTTAGCCTGGGCGAGAAGCCCGGAAAAAGGTCTTGGCGAGAGACCTCTTTTTGCTATAACGGGCGAACAGGCTTGGGCGAGAGGTGTGGATCTCGCGTGCGATAGGTGCTGGCGAGGAAGCCTCCTGCCTGCGACAAAGCAATGCTTACGAGTATAGTGTCATGTGACGAGCACAAGACCACTGGCACTTTTGACGATTGAGTGGCATACGGTGATTACATGACCAACGCCACAGCCCAACCTTCACAGCAAGGTTCGGCTGGTAAAGCACGCACTATGGTAGAAGTGTGCACACAACACTAGATGAGCTCACCCAGGAAAGGAAAGAGCTAGACGAAGAACTAAGAACAAGCGAGAATAAGTCCAGGAGAGCTCTATTGGGCGATCCCCAACCAAAGACCTCAGGTAACACGCTAGAACTTAAGATGCCCCCTCGTGTTCGCCCAGATGTGCAAGAGCATAGATGAGCGGTGAAAACCGGACAGGACACAAAAGGTCAGACGTGCTAGTGGCCACCACGAGAGTACGGTTGTGAATAATGAGTAAGAATACAGCCATCCTAAGACCCATGCAAGCAAGCACTTATCAACCGACATAGGAACTCGCCTAGGAGAGAGAACTCTATGGGCGAGCCATTCAGAGTGACTGAAGCGAGAAAAGATTAGGCAACTCTGCACACCATCAAACACAACGCTCGAGAAAAAGTTCATCTCTGAACAGGAATGACAACACTGTTTCAAAGAAGAACTCGGGGAGCTATATAGTGTAAAGGCAATAATCTCTGGCGACAGAATACAAGAAGTTGGCTACAACCCTGCCTATCACCCAAAAATTTCCTTGGTGATTGAGTACGCGGAATGGGTAGAGCCCAACCTGTTGTCTGAAAGATCTCTGGCAATAGAGTACAAGGAATGGGCGACAGCAGTGTTTTTAATTCGACGAGCATAGGCACGCACATGACAAATTTTGGCGACAAGGTTCCACGTGGCAGACTCTTTCTGCGAGAGGTGGCTCACGCGTGTGGTAGCCAAAATGGCTAGAAAGGGGGACCACTATTGAAGATCTCACAAAGATGCCACTCTTTTGAATATTCAGTTGCATGCAAGACGTTATGTGACAGAACAATCTGTCGCTCGAAAGGTGCTTGCTACACTGCAAATTTGCGCGACTACAAGCATGCAACAGGCACTCTTCCCAAGCTAGCTTAAGGTCACGCGACAGAGCAGTTTGCACCACTATAGGCATATGACACGACTAGAACATGGGCAACCTTATTTTCTTCGTTGTGAAATTGAACTTCAAAGCCAAGAAGAGTGACAGGCCGTGAGCTAGACAAGAGCTCCCATGCGTGACAAGCCTTTAGCGAGACATGGTCTCCCGTATGCGACAGACCTTGGGTGACAGGGGAGCTCCCATGAGCGACAGGCCTTGGATGAGATATGGGCTCTCGCATGCGATAAGCTCCCTACTTTGATAAAATGACAGCGAAGAAAATTAGGTGAACACAGCACCCATACGCAAAATTCCCCCGTTAGCACAATGCAGGCGATGTCTGTGCACGCCCAAGTGCGGGATTTGAGCGGAACAATCTAGAATCTTCTAGACCTAGTCCGACCGAGTGTCCAAAAGCTTCTTTCGACCCAAGAACTGCTCTAGCAATCTAAAAGTGGCTTAAGAGCCACACACTTAGACTATTGATAACCACACATGTGAAAGAGGGCTTATCTATATAAAAAGTGTGTCGGCTTCATGAGTCCTTTAAGCAAGACAAGGATGTGCCGGCTCAAGGTGTCGAGATCAAGGATGTGTCTCTTTTGTAAGCACCTATACATAGCATTCTGGAGTATCAATACAAGTGAGTGCTTGGCACAACGGAAATTGCAAACACACTCAAGCAGGGACATAAGGGTGGTAACCAGATCTGAGGTACTCTCAAACGATGTTTTCAATTTTCTTGTCCACTCTAACAATTGTGATTGAATTAGGCAGGTGTCCGAGATAGGCACTAGCCACTGTCGTGAAAGGCAACAAGCCAGGAAGAGTTTGGTTCAATCGAAAACAACTTGTGGTAAGCTCGTGAAGATAGATTGATGGTACCGAGGCACGACTCAGTGCACAATCCATGGTTGACAGCAAAACATCACAGCACTCGTACCTTACAGATTTTTCAAAGACAAAGACTTGGAATGGTACTGGTGGTAAACATTTGTTATTATTGTTTTAACATTTGCTGCAATTATTCCACTTAATTGAAAATACTACATTATGAAACGAAAGACCAGTTATTTTTATCTGTACTATGATAATCCTCCATGTTTGTTAGACATGTTGCAGGAATAGAAGAAGACGCGAGACGGGCACAAATAAGTCCCTAAGCGAAAAATGAGCGAGACTGGCACAAATAAGACCTTAAGCGTGAAGAAGACGCGAGACAGGCACAAATAAGTCCCTAAGCGAAAAATGTGCGAGACGGGCACAAATAAGAGACGGGCACAAATAAGTCCCTAAGCGAAAAATGAGCGAGACGGGCACAAATAAGACCTTAAGCGTGAAGAAGACGCGAGACGGGCACAAATAAGTCCCTAAGCGAAAAATGCGCGAGACGGGCACAAATAAGACCTTAAGCGTGAAGAATATGCGAGACGGGCACAAATAAGTCCCTAAGCGAAAAATGCGCGAGACGGGCACAAATAAGTCCCTAAGCGAAAAATGCGCGAGACGGGCACAAATAAGACCTTAAGCGTGAAGAATATGTGAGACGGGCACAAATAAGTCCCTAAGCAAAAAATATGCGAGACGGGCACAAATAAGACCCTAAGCATGACAAAGACGCTAGAAGGGCAAAATAAGACCCTAAGCATGACAAAGACGCTAGAAGGGCAAAATAAAACCCTAAGCATGACGAAGAAGCTAGAAGGGAAAAATAAGACCCCAAGCGGGCAAAATAAGACCCTCAGCGAGAAAAAGACGCGAGACGGGCACAAATAAGTCCCTAAGCGAAAAATACGCGAGACGGGCAAAAATAAGACCCTAAGCGAGAAGATACAAGACGAGCAAAATAAAAAGTCCCTAAGCACAAAAGGGTGTGAGATGGGCAAAAATATCTCTAAACGAGGTACGTTACAATTTTATCATATTACATTTAACGCATTATGTTGGCATCTTGGATATAAACGATATTATATTCTAACAAGTCCTTAAGCGGATAGTACGCAAGATAGGACCAATACTCCAGTAAAAGTTCTTCTTTGGACACAAAAAGTTGCAAAGAAAAACTTGGGGAGCACAAAGTATGCAGGCTGTGAGGTATGTTACGAGGTACATTACAATTTTATCATTGGATATGTACTACAATTGATTGACAAAGTGCATGCAAACGTTTTATATTGGCATTCCGGATATAAAAGCGATGTTATATCCTTATCAATTCTATAAAGTCCCTAAGCGAAAAGTGTGCGAGATGGGCAAATGAAAAGTCCCTAAGCACAAAAGCATGTGAAATGGGCAAACCAAAAGCCTGAAGCGAAAAATGTGCGATGTAGGCTACGCATTTACTTGAAGCAAAAAAGTGTGCGATGTAAGTCATGCATGACGTGCTTGAGCTTGAAGCAGTAATTGAGCGACATAAGTCCCATATGTAAAAAAAAAACTTGAAGCAAAAAAGTGCACGAGAAAAGCCTGATTATTACGTGACACTAATACAAGGTAAATGTATAGTTGCTTCGGTAGATGAGTTTAAAAATGGGCTGATCAGTTTGTAAAAGACTAAGCTCTTTCACAAAAAAATTGGGGAGCACTCTAGATTAACTTCTGCCTCAAAAGGAGCATCGATACTAACAGGCACCCAAGCATCTACGCCCTGAGGTGCTATAATTATCTAAATCATCTTCGTCCAAGCCTGTGAGAACCCCGACCATCTCGGGTCAACGAAAAGGCTCTTAAGGGCTGGTAAGATCAGATAGATCTTTATAAATGCCTATTCTCAGAAAATGTTCCAAAATCCTCAGCATCAGGATCAAGCTTCAACCAATCCGGAGCATGCCAAGCACAAACCGCATCTGATGAAACCAAAAGGCTTTGGTGGCTCCGCAATCTTGTAATTTCTCCTTATAACTCTTGGTTTCGGTCAGCTAAGACCTTGAATTTGAAAAGAAGGGTGGTATATTCCACTGGAGAAGCATTTAGCTCAGAGAAAAAAAAAAGTATCCTGGTAGTGTTCTAAAAAGACACTTTGACAAAAAAAATGATGACACGAAGTCATTTCTGCTACAAATAATAATTTAGCCCTCAAGTGAATATGAAAAGACTCTTGTGATAATCCCAGGAAGAGGGTAGCACAAGAATTTGAAAAGTCCATTCTTTATATACTCTTTCACAAGGTAAACCTTGTAAAAGAGTGGGGAGCAATTGATGTGGACTAGGTCAATTATTACTGGGCTTTTCTATAAATCAAGTTGAAGACCATTGAGCCAAATGATAAATAAGCCCTAGAGGAAAGAGGACTCAGAAGGCCCATAAATGATCCACTGGGTTATTATTTAAGCTGTGGGGCTTAAAGGTAATTACGCGCAAAATAACTCCTATAAATAGGTCACAGGTATCATTCTTAAACCCTAAGCTCTATTTGCCTATGGAAACCCTGTCTGACTTAAGCATCGGAGTGCGCACGCAGGGAAAAACCCCTGCGCCCCCTGATGGTTCCCTATTTCGCAGATCCTTGGAGACAGACTAACGCGAAGATCGAGTATCCAATGTCAGCAAACATTTATTGTTGTTTTTGGCAACAACAGAAGTAATTAGGTGTTTAGGGCTGCGAAGATGCAAAAGATATTGATGAGAAAGGATATGGAGGGATGTATTCACACCCTACTTGGGTAGATATGACCTAATGGTAGACGAGGTTATGGCTTGGGGAGATTGGCAGATATGGTGGTGAGATAGACAAGATCGACTTGGGGCATTATAGTAAGAGTTGGGATGGTAGGCTGAGGCTTTGTCACTGGTAGGTTGATTTTGGTTTGAGGTTTAGTCATGGCATTCTGTAAGGATTCTCATAGATGGTGCCAATTGTTAACAGTTTCTTGGGAAAGGTAGACTCCAAGGTGAACCAACTGGTAATATCAAGCTTGCAAGGAACAAAGAAAAGTTAAGGGGGCACTGAAGGTAAAGAAAAATGAGTACTACCAACCAGTAATAACAAGCTTGGCACTCCAAGGCATGTTCCGTCACTTACGTCGGTAGAGTATCGAATGAGGTTGAAGGCAAGGTAGTAAAGAGAACAAGAGAGTTTTAATATCATCAAACTTAGGGATTACTGTACATATGTTAGCCTCTTTATATAGCTTACCTGCTTGACCATATATGGAATATTTATTTATACTAATATTGTATCATAATATTTCTTTGAGGATTTTATTTAATATTATCTTCTCTATAGGTATTTGATCAAAATATTTCTTTTGTGTTGAGTCTCAAATGTAGATGGGCATTTTAAGCCATACATAAAAGCATTCCCTTCATTTTATGCTTGAATAAGAATTAAGAATTGTCTGCTAGATTAGTGAAAAAATATTGGCAGGAAAAAGTTTAATTTAGTAAAGTTTGTGAAACATGGCTAGCATGCCCTTGTGCATTATCATGCACAAGTGGGTAACAGTATGTTGAATCTAAAATCTTGTTTCTAATAATTGGTCTTTGTATGCATATTTGTTTATTGTGCATGTTCCATGTGGATGACTTTGGTTTTTGATGTTGTAAAGAGGATGAATTGATTAGGTTGATGTAAGTACATCAAACAAGCCTAACATGCTTCTACACAATATGAAACATGTTAAACAAATAAAATGTGGAAGCGATAGGATCTAACTTCCAGCCATTACACTCTGTAACTCTGCTGTTGAAGCGATTTCGAATCTGACAATCTCCTCTATGTCGATCACAGGCCTTCCAAGTCTTCCAAGCACTCAAAACCTCACTAGATGGTGTTTGTGTGTTTTTAGGTTCACGTACTTGGGGATCGGAAGGAGCCCTCGTTAAATAGTAATGAGAGCGTGCTAATTATGGCAATAAAATCACGTTTTAACCATCATAAAATCGTGCTTTTAATAGCCAAATATTGAGTTGAGATTCACCGTGAAATTATGGACCATATCCGGAATTGGTCAACCAAATATTTATTTCCATAATTATGGAGATATACTAACATTCTCCCACTTGGTCCATATATTTCACTTATAGAAGAAACAAATCACATGAATCATGGCGACAGTTCCTCTAATGGTGAGTATTATCTTCCATGTATTACTATGTAAAATGTTTCTAAATCAACTCATTTATACTTAATGAATAAACCTTATGTTTATTCTCGGTCCAAACAACAAGGATATTTCTCAAATAAACTTTAGTGTATACAAATCAAAAATGAGAAACATCATATTATTAATAAGAGTTTCAATTACAATCAAAATGTGGGACCAAGTCCCATTCTCTCTACATGATTTTTAAATTTAAACGGTGGCATGCCCTTAGTCAAAGGGTCAGCTAACATCAATTCAGTGCTAACGTGTTCAATGACCACTCTTTTATATCTAACACGTTCTCTAATGGCTAAGTACTTAATGTCGATATGCTTACTTCGACTTCCACTCTTATTGTTTTTAGCCATGAATACCGCAGCTGAATTGTCACAATATATCGTCAATGGCTTAGATATGGAGTCAACAACTCTAAGCCCACTAATGAAACTCTTAAGCCATACACCATGTGAGGTAGCCTCAAAACAGGAAACGAACTCGGCCTCCATAGTAGAAGTGGCAGTCAGTGTCTGCTTAGCACTCTTCTATGAAACAGCTCCACCGGCAAACATGAAGATGTAACCGGATGTTGATTTCCGGGTATCAACACAGCCAGCAAAGTCTGAGTTTGAGTAGCCAATCACTTCCAACTCATCGGTCCGTCTATACATAAGCATGTAATCCTTAGTGCCTTGAAGATATCTAAGCACCTTCTTCGCAGCTCTCCAGTGGTCCATCCCTGGGTCACTTTGATATCTACCCAACATTCCCACAGCAAAAGCAATATCAGGCCTGGTGCAGACCTGTGCATACATAATGCTTCCAACAGCTGAGGCATATGGAATGTTCTTCATCTGTTCCCGCTCAAGATCATTTTTCGGGCACTGGTTCAAATTGAACCTGTCACCCTTCACAATGAGAGTTGGGCTTGGTGAACAATTTTTCATTCTGAATCTTTCCAAGACTTTCTTAATATAGGCTTCTTGTGACAGACCTAATATACCTCTATGTCTGTCTTTATGGATCTTAATGTCAATGACATAAGATGCATCACCCATATCCTTCATATCAAAGTTTTCAGAAAGAAATTGTTTCACCTCACGTAGCATCCCCTTATCATTGGTTGCAAGTAGAATATCATCCACATATAGCACAAGGAAACAAATCTTGCTCCCATTGACCTTCTGGTATATACACTGATCCATGATGTTCTCAACGAAACCAAATGATGGATGACTTCATGGAATTTTAAATACCATTGGCAGGAAGCTTGTTTCAACCCATATATGGACTTCTTGAGCTTACAGACCAAATGCTCACCATTACTAGAGGAAAAACCTTCAGGTTGTTTCATGTAAACCTTTTCCTCTAGATCACCATTGAGAAATGCCGTTTTCACATCCATTTGTTGCAACTCTAAGTCAAAATGTGCAACAAGCGCCATTATGATGCGGAGAGAATCTTTCTTAGATACAGGAGAGAAGGTCTCCTTGTAATCGATTCCCTCCTTTTGAGTGAATCCTTTGGCTACGAGTCTTGCCTTATAACGCTCAATGTTGCCTAATGAGTCAGTCTTGGTCTTAAAGACCCATTTACAGCCTATAGCCCTAGTCCCATTAGCCAACTCAACAAGATCCCATACTCCATTAGATGCCATCGAATTCATCTCATCCTTCATAGCATCGAACCAAAGTTTTGATTCTTTGCTATTCATGGCTTGTGAAAACGTCTCTGGATCATTAACGGGCCCAATATTAAAATCATACTCTTGTAGATACACAATATAATCACTAGGAATAGTTGATTTCCTTTCCCTAGTAGACCATCTTAATGTTGGTTCAACATTCTCCGAAGGATCATGTTGTTCAACTGGTTGCTCGCTCAATTCTGGTGTATCCAGAGGAGCCTCATCTACTGGTAAGTTATCAGCTACTTGTGGATCTTGAACGATTGGTTGTTCAATGTCCAGTTATACTGAAGGGACATTGTTCATGATAACCAATCCTTGACTCGAGATAGATGGTTGATCTCTCACAGAAATTAGGTCTTGAGATTGATTGCTCCCACTAACTAAGTCATTTTCAAGAAACTTGGCTTTCCTTGATTCCACAAATCTAGTGCTATGAGATGGAAAATAGAATCTATAGCCTTTTGACCGTTCGACATATCCGATGAAATACCCACTTATGGTCCTAGGATCCAGTTTCTTTTCCTGTGGGTTGTAAACTCTTATCTTAGAAGGGCATCCCCAAACGCGCATATGACGCAAACTCGGTTTCCAACCTTTGAATAATTCAAAAGGCGTCTTCGGAACAGCCTTGGTTGGAACCCGGTTCAATATATACACTGCCGTTTTAAGAGCTTCAATCCACAAGGACTTAGGCAACTTCGAGTTGCTAAGCATACTACGCACCATTTCCATCAAAGTTCGGTTCCTTCTTTCTGCAACACCATTCTGATCCGGTGAACCAGGCATGGTATATTGGGCAACAATCCCATTTTCTTGAAGGAACTTCGCAAATGGTCCAGGTGGTTGTCCATCTTCAGTGTATCTACCGTAATACTCCCCACCTCTATCAGTTCTTACTATCTTTATGGGTTTTCCACATTGTTTCTCTACT
Organism: Heritiera fomes; assembly: GCA_032173925.1. Classification (NCBI taxonomy): domain Eukaryota; kingdom Viridiplantae; phylum Streptophyta; class Magnoliopsida; order Malvales; family Malvaceae; genus Heritiera; species Heritiera fomes. Next base: position 23,098,954 of record JAPDPM010000013.1, on the reverse strand, counting down.
TCAACCTTAAAGACTTTAAAGGCATCTAATGCTTTGCTCTTGTTATGAAGCATGTAGAGATACATAAACCTCGAGTAATCATCAATAAAGGTGATGAAGTATTTCTGACCATATGCATCAATGTCTGGACAACATATGTCAGAATGTATGATCTCTAATATGGTTGAACTCCTATTGGCACCTTTCTTAGACTTGTTGGTTTGCTTACCCTTAATGCAATCCACACAAGTGTCGAAATCAGTAAAATCGAGAGTACTAAGTATTCCGTCAATTACCAATCTCTTAATTCTATTTATGGAGATATGACCTAATCTCCGGTGCCATAACGTGGAGGAGTCCTCATTCATAACACATCTTTTAGTGCCAGTTTGAACATGCAAGGCGTTATGAGCAGTGTCATTTTGCAAATCAATAGAGAAAAGACCATCACATAAGGTACCATTCCCAACAATATCAGACTTAAAATATATCAATACTGATTTATTTGAAAATTGAAAGGAATATCCATAAGGTACCAGCCTAAAAACAGAGATTAAATTTCTCGAGAAACTAGGAATATAAAAAATCTTTTCCAATTGCAAAATAAAACCACTCCTAAGAACTAAAGTGCATGTTCCAACGCTTTCAACACGCGAGTGCATCTTGTTTCTAGAATAGATGCTCTCCTCATTTCCCACTGTCTTCCTTAGGTTTGTCATACCCTGTAAGGAAGTCGAAATGTGAATCGTAGATCCAGAATCAATCCACCATGTGTTATGATTAACCTCAACCATATTTGATTCAAAACAAACATATGAGAGTGGATTACCTTTCTTAACGAGCCACTGCTGAAGCTTAGCACAGTCCTTCTTCATGTGTCCCTTCTTCATGTGTCCCTTTTTTTTACAGAAGAAACACTTGGACTCTTTCTTAATGTCAGCTTGGGCAGGGATCTTCCCTTTTCCCTTGTTCTTGGCTCGATCTTTGGTCTTTCCTTGGCTTGCAAAAAATGCACTTTCACCCGATTCCATAAGCAGCCTTCCCTCCTCTTGAACACACATGGTCATCAATTCATTGATGGTCCACTTATCCTTATGTGTGTTGTAGGATATCTTGAATGGTCCGTACTGCTTTGGTAGAGTGTTCAATATATAATGCACAAGAAAAGACTCAGACATCTCCATCTCTAGCTTCTTGAGTTGGGCCGCTATATCTCTCATGGCCATTATGTGCTCGCGCACTCCTTTGACATTGGTGAGCCTCATTGATGAGAACTTCATTATCAGAGTGGTGGCCAACGCTTTGTCTGAAGTGACAAATTGATCATCTATGGCCTTCAGTAAGGTCCTAACGTTGGTCTGCTGTTCGACTGAACCACGTATCCCAGCAGATATCTTTGTCTTTATATACATGGCACTAAGGCGATTGGATCGCTCCCAGCGTTCATGTAAAGCTACTTCAGTAGGAGTGCTGGTCTCAGTCAATACGGGCTCGTCTTTCCTTATAGCATAGTCTATATCCATGCACCCTAATTGGAGGAGAACTCTCTCCTTCCAAACCTTGTAGTTCTCTCCATCCAGCTCAGGAACTTCTAGGTTAATACTAGCCTGAAGAAACACTGCATATAGAAAATAAACATGCTTATGTATCTAGAATTTTTGAGGCAAACTTAATTATGTTTACCAATGTAAACATATTTTATTAATGAATCTCAGACATAAAACTTGCCTGTGGGCTAAAGTTCTAATTCTAATAGATTCATATCATAATGATAAAACTATCAAATTATATCATTTCCTAATTCCTGTGGGTAAGTTAAGAAATTAATTTGATATTTTATCCTAATTAGTTATAAAATTATAATAAAAATTACTGTGGGATAAAATTTACCATAACCTTATAACTAATTACAATTTATGTCTAATATCATTATGTGATTTTACAAAAATTAATTTTACTTAATTAAGGTTGCTGTGGCTAAGCCCTAATTAAATAAATTATAAATCACTTAAACATATTGGTAAAATTCTAAGCTTATTCATTTTTTTAAAAATTGTAATTATCATAAGGCAACTTCAATTCCAAATAATATGAATAACTTAGCTACATGTGCTTTTAGTATAAAAATAACAAAATTATACACATTCAAAATGAGCACATATACACATTCAAATCAAATTTTTATAATTTAATCATAATTTTATGATAATTTTCACAAAATTATTCAATTTAAAATTATAGCATTTATAAAAATTCCAAATTCATGAAAAATTCTCATAAAATCCAAAATAATGAGAAGTTTTCATAATTATATTAATTTTGTGAAAATAATTCAATTATTCATAAAATTATGAAAATTACAGAACTGAAATTTGATTAAAACTATCAAAAATTTAATTATTTGGCCTAAATTAAATAATTTTAATTACTTAAAGGCCTAATTAAAATCAACCAAATGCCTTTTATTTATTTAATCCACAAGCCCAAATAATTAACAAAAAGGCCCAAAATAAATAAACCCAAAATATAGCCCAAATAGGGGCCCAAAAACTGGATGACCCATTGTTTTTTTTTCTTTTTTAAAAAAATTTTTTTTTGAACAGTGTAACTGCACTGTTCACAGGCGGGCGCGTGAGACTCACGCGCCCGCATTTCTTCCTCTATCTGGCGCGTGTGTCTCACGCGCCCGAGGCTTCTTCTTCACCCGAATGGGTGTTTTTGTAGAAATTTGGGTCTTTTGACCCGATCCGGCACAAAACCCTTCAAACAATCTTGTTTTTCATGTATTTTTTTTATCCCTAGAGCTTTATAACAGTAGATCTAAAATATTTGAACCAAAATCACATGAAAACAGAATGGGTTTCATGAAATCCGAGACTTAAAGTTTCAAAATATGGGTTTTTATGGCTTCTTTCTACAGATCTATAGCAAGACAGATGTTAAACTACGGCTCTGATGCCAAATGTAAGTACATCAAACAAGCTTAACATGCTTCTACACAATATGAAACATGTTAAACAAATAAAATGCGGAAGCGGTAGGATCTAACCTCCAGCCATTGCACTCTGTAACTCTGCTGTTGAAGCGATTTTGAATATGACAATCTCCTCTATGTCGATCACAGGCCTTCCAAGTCTTCCAAGCACTCAAAACCTCACTAGATGGTGTTTGTGTGTTTTTAGATTCACGTACTTGGGGACCGGAAGGAGCCCTCCTTAAATAGTAATGAGAGCGTGATAATTATGACAATAAAATCACGTTTTAACCATCATAAAATCGTGCTTTTAATAGTCAAATATTGAGTTGAGATTCACCGTGAAATTATGGACCATATCAGGAATTGATCAACCAAATATTTATTTCCATAATTATGGAGATATACTAACAGTTGAGACATGATCAATTGAGTGGGATGGAGCAATGCCACCAATGAGTTTCAGAAAGCTTTGACGTATAGAGCATAAAGAGATGCTGATAAGATTTGTAAATTGTGTCCACTACTTAGATTTTTACCATTATTACTGGCTTCTTCTAGGTGATATCGGATTGGATTTTCATATACCTATGTGGGTTTTTTATTTTGCGGTTGTATCCAATTTGAACCGATCAACATAAATTTGGTTTAGTTTGGATCGATTATTCAAGTTTTTGAGTTTAGGTAATTCTGAGCTTTTAATTAAAATATAAAATTTTAGCTTTTGACAAAACATTAAAAAATAAAATATTTGGTTATAATCTGTATTCGAATCGATTTGAATATATGTGATTTGATGACATCATTATCTAAAACCAAATTGAACTGATTCGAATCTTCCTGTTCAAGTTGGTTTTCGGTTTTCTTGATTTTTTTTTTCAGTCCAGTTTTTTATCATGGTTTGAGAGATTGAATAAGAAAGAACTAGAAAAAACAAATCAAAACAAGGAATTACACTAAGATTACATATATATGTGTTTAAAAACTCCCTTTATTTAAGTTTTCTCTAAAATTTTATACTATCAGAATTGGTTTTCATGGTCTTTTAACTCATCAGATTGATGTTAGACCTCTTTCTTTGGTTTGAGAATGGCATGAATACTGTAATTCCTTACCTTCAATTTTTTTTGTTTGCATTTTGACTTTAATTCAAATGGATCTTGTTGTTATCATGAAGAAATTATCAAATTAATTAGTGTATGCACTATGCAGTTAAATTCAAAATTAATACTTTTATATAAGAAATTCTCCCCTCTTAAGGCCCAAGTAAGCTGAGTCAACCTTTGTACAATAGCTTCTGCTTATTGCTCCATGTGTTTTGAAATTGAATTCTACCAATATCTTAAAATTGAATTTGGTTTATTTATGAAACTATTTCTTGTTTTAAAGAAGCCCTTATGAAGGCCATAACAAAATTTTTTGCCTCTTGATAATCTCAACCACTTATGCACAGCATCCCAGTGGAGGCAATCTGTTTCATTCCTTAGTACTAATTTCTTGCTAGCAAGGAGCTGCATCTGATATTGTAGAGTTTGAATTCAGGATCTTATTGCTCTTGATCTACAACTTAAATGATTAGTTTTTAGTAGGGGCTCTTAGTTATCGAAATCATTTTTTTATAATGACTAATAAGATTTCAAGCATATTATTGTAGGTTCTGAGTGATGGCCTGCATTTCTGGGATTCTTTTCATATTAAATGCATCAAAAACTAGACTTGACTATTTTCCCTTGTACTAGGTGAATAGACTTGTTATTAAAGGGCATCTTTGCTCATTTCTGCCTCTTTGACAGTTAAAATTAAATCTTACACCAAAAAAAAAAAGACAGTTAAAATTAAATCCCCCTTGTAATTGAAATTATAATTGAAATCATTGATTACAAATATTTTGTGATTCTTTTAGGAACCATGCTTATTCTGTACTTCATAGTGCATATTTTAGTAATTACGGATGAACATATTATTTTTCTTGAAACTTTCTTCGTATGAAGTGTTAGAATATCGAATAAACTAAGAATATCTGCAATGACGCTATTTCTAATAAGTAATATTACATTTCATATATGCGCGCGTACATATAAACACAGATGCAATAAGGAATATCTATACTGTATGCAACACAAATTTTGCCTTTGTATTAGTGTTTAGGAATGTGACATCCGAGTATCCCACAAGCAACAATGAAATGTGCATTACTAGATAAAAATAAAGTGTATATTACTTGATGCAAAGGTTTCATGTACTGTGATCTTACGTAAAGAGCATACGATGAACTTTTTTGACATTTCGTAACATCCTCTATTTCTTTTTCTCCCTGCTACTTTATTTTTTTTTTCGACAAAATAGAAGAAGAATATTTCATGAAGAATGTCATCGATCTCCAGTTCTCTTTGTATTAATTTTATATTCCGAATCCCCAAATGTAATTGATGACGCTTTTTGATAAATAATATTAGGATGAATGAGAAGTGTCATCTTTAAGCAGTGAATTAAAATTAACTTGGATTGTTTCTCTCTAATGACTTAAATTTTTCTATTTCACATGCAAGGGAGACAGCCATATATGCATTACTTCAATATGTTCTCAAGTGAACCCTCTATCATGTTTCCATGCCCTTGATGTTAATTTGCATTTTGTTTTCAAAAAATTCTGGCCCATGTCTCAGATGCTGTGGGAGGAGAACTTTTTACGTTAACCTTTTTACTTGGGATATATTATTATTAAATATACTTTGCGTTTTCTAAATTAAATTTGGGTTCATTACTTCTTAGGTAATTTCCAGATTAGAATGGTGCTTTTAATTTTCCCAATAAATCTATTACATCATGCACTGTATTTTGTTGTAACCGCTACATGCATTGCTAAATAGTTTGTATGCCGCTTGATAATTTATTGTGTAGCAGGTTTATATACAAAGCTTATGCAACTAATCTGCAACTGTTATAACAGAAGTCAACTAACTTGAAAACTAACTTCAACTAACTTTTCCTAACTAATTTTAAATACTAGTGTCCTTATATACTAAGGCTGCTGCATCTGCTTATGTTGAAGCTGCTCTGTAGCTTGTACTGGTTTCAGATGATTAACATCATCTGTTAGTCTTTTTGGTAAGGATTAAATTTCTAGCACTCCCTTTTCTTGAATTAAAAAATCTGCCTGTCTGTTAGGTTTTGATCAAAATGTTGGCTGTACTTAAACCTAGGAATTCTTTATCCATGCCTTGTTAGTTTGGAAGGTAACCCACTTCAAGTAAGTCTGCTGCTGCAGAGCCATTTTAATTGCAAAACTCGTTTCTTTTGTCAACAAGTTATCCAAACTGAAACTGTGTAAGGCCTTTGAATGGAAAGTCACATTCTCATTTACTTCACTGCTATTGTTTATCATCACTCACTCATAGCTACTTTCAGTCCAGTTTGGAGCACCTAAACGGAAAATGTAATGGCAAATAGTATTACCTTTTTTCTGCTTATACCATAAAATTTGCATTTCTTGTATGGTACACCACTTTCTTAGAAAAATGCTTCATACCTATACCTTGTTTCTCTTTTTCATTTCACCTTTGAGTTAACGTGCCAATATTGTGCCATAGCATCGTTGCATGTTGATTTGGCTTAGTTTTGTTGTTTTAAGGTCAATCTATTTACTTGCCGAGGTAATATTTTTCTTTGTTCAACAATGAATTGAATAATTAAACTCATTTTTGTAATCAATTCGATCTCCTGGTTGGATTGGGAGGAAAAGACGTACGAAAAGATTGCTTGGATTTAAGACCTCCGTGTTTCTCATTCTCCTCAAGCAAAATCTATCAACTCTTCAACAGCCTAGTTCATATTCCTGGTAAAAAGTCATATATGATCATCAGAAATTCAGTGGGATGCTTCAATTGTTACATAGGATGACAGTGGCAGAAATGGAGAGGAGTCCATAAATCGTGTACGTGAAATATTAACGACCAGAAGATGCCCATTAAACTAATTTGTTTCAATGGAAACCACCATGCTTCTGAAAGTGCCAGTATCCATGATGATTCTATCTCTCATGTCTGCATGTGGTTGTGTTTGCGGAAATGTGTATTAATGCAAGAAAGGCTCACCTACCTTTTTCTTTTTTACAGCTTGGGTATGCAATATACAGAAGGGTGCTATGCTATTATTCAGGAGAGGAAGACAGGTTGAGTAGGTTGGTATTGAATATTGTTGTCCAACCAGATCGTCATTTTACTTTTTTGGTCTGCATATTCAGCCCCTTACCTTCCATTTTCTGGTTTGTTTTCAGATATGAGGAAACCATTATCAAGAGATGTTGAAAATGAATTGGAGTATGATTAGATTCGCTTTCTATGGAACTTCTCCCAACTTTTTTTTTATGATGATGCTTCAGAACATGTTCATGTTTTTCTTGAAATGCCGATGTGTGACATGAGAGAGCTTTAGGTTTGTCAAATAGGGATGGTAATGAGTACCCTATAAACGGTTATCCGGTGCTACCCGACCCGTTTAAGTAGGATTAGAGTAGTGTATAATCGGATTCGGGTAGGGTTCGAGTAGTGAAATTACTATCCGTCACGGGTTAGAGTAGGGTTCGGGTAGTTACCTTAGGGTATCCGCTATCCGAACCCGATTATAAATAATAATTAATTAATACAATACTTATATTTTTTATATATAAATTATTTATTATTAATATTTTATTTAATTAAATTAAATCATTATATATTATAATTATGATTTTTAACTTTAATTTATTTTTATGAGTTAAATTAAATTTATTAATATAATATTTTAATTAAGTTATTCTAAAATTAATTTTAATTTTAAATTTAAAAATCAAACTTTGACTTAATAAACGGGTAGTTAAACGGGTTCGAATAGTTAAACGAGTATTTATATTTTATAGGGTTAGAGTTCGGGTAGCATAAATAAAAATAATCGGATAGTTAATCGGATTAGAGTATTATTAAAGTTAATCAGGTTCGGGTTCGAGTATCCCAAATCTAGCGAGTACCCCAAATCTAGCGGGTAACCGACCCATTTACATCCCTAATGTCAAACCAAAGTCCAAGAACATATTCTTAATAACGAATCATATAGTGTTGGTATGTGATTGTGTGCATTATCTTTCATTTTGCCTTGTATTTTTGTAACTCTTCAATCATTATTTTATACATATCTTATCCTTTTCTACAAATTTCAATACTCCGAATTTTCCTTTCCCAGATATCTCTAGCTTTGCACTTTTCATGATTAAAAGTGCATGCTGATGTGTTATATGCCATCTTTGCATATTGCTAAAGTTCAGATTAGATTCTTAAAGCTCCTCTTTAAGCCAGCATATCAAGGATAACCACTTTGCGGAGGTTCCAGTGTGTTTATAACATTTCTGCTTCTGTGGTTCCATTGCACTGCCCATTCGTAATTTCTGTGCACATTTGAGAGGGGTTAATTGATTGAGGCTTACAAGCCCAAGTTAGCCCAGAAAACATTTTAAAACTATGCTATCGCTGATACTGTTCAATGGGCCAATGACCCTTCTTGGTAAGAGCCAAAACACTTGTCTTGAACTAATATGCTATGACTCGAGATGATTTAGTATGATATTTGAATTTGATTGGATTTAAAAATTTGAAATTAAAAATTAAATATAATTAAATATAATTTTTAAAATTTGAGTTCGATTTGATAAAATATTTAAATCGTTCAAGTTTGATTTGAAAAATTAGTGATTAATAAAATAAATTTAATATATCATTTTTATTATACATTATGAAAATAAAATAATAAATTAATAACTAAATACTAGTTAAAAAAATTCGATTAGACTGTGAATTATTGAATCGAAAATTAAAATAATTGAATTCTATCCCATATGTTATTCAAGTAAGTTGAATTCGAGTTTGATTCAAAACCAAACAAATCAAATTCGAGCAAGATGCGGTTGAGTTCCAATAATATGACTCATTTACTGACATGAGCTGAAAAGTACGGTGCATCAATGCTTCGGAATGGATTCAGTGCCAGTGTAATTTTTGAAGCAAAAAGAGTTGTTTGGTTATTCTAGTTAGGCTAGTATAGTTGTCAAAACATGAAAAAAAGTTTGACAGGACGAAATGTTTTATCCTTGCCTATATTTAACCAAAGGAAATGGTCTTTTTCTTGTGGTGCAAATTTGGACAACAATGGTGGGAGGCCCCAGGAAGAAGTTCGCCATAACTTTTTTGTTCACGGCGAGATGGGCCCCCTCTCATGTGCATGTTCGCCGCTTGGACAACAAAGGAACAAGCAAGATCAGGGCGCTCACGTGCCCTCATCCGCTTGAAGAAGAATTATGAACCAGTCACAAAGCAGCAGGCCACCAATTGGTGGATCATTTCTAAAATGGGTTTTCGTCCAAACCAGGGATCACCTTCACTCATTTCTGCTTTTGCAACGATTCTTGCTTTTCATATCCTTTGCTTTTTATTTAATTTTTCCCCACTGAAATTCCCCATATCTTTGTTTTCTACCCGACATGGCCGTGGAGGAATAATTTCACCTTTACCTCCATACTGCCACAAGCCTCCTCTGCCATGGTGGTTTTGTCTTTTTTTCATAATTCCAGCAATTCCAAACAATAAAGTGTTTGTGATTTGTGTGCATGCGTAGTCGTAGACCTGCTTTAGGATCCTGATTCTGCATTTGAGCTGCCCATTGTCATTTCCAGATGCTAGCTCTGCTCCGTACAAATTATTAGATTTGGATTCTGGCTGTGGGGCTTGCAATCCCTTTGATTAATACTCATCATCTTGTCCCGCTATTGTTTAGTGCCAGCACACACACACACACCCCCCCCCCCCACCCCCCCCCCCCCCCCCCCCCCCCCCCCCCCCCCCCCCCCGGCAAGTTGTTTATGTTTTTTTCGGCCTATTGGAATTTGTGAGAGTGAGACCGTCTAAAATATGTACTCCATTTACACTTGCTTCACCTTGGCTACACTGTTTCCAATGATTTTCCTCAAATAATATATTTTCTTCAAATGAGATGGGAAAGGATTGAAGATATTAAAATTTATAAATCTTTTAAGTTAAAGTTCAAAGTTTCTTTAATTAGCCCTTTATTAGTTGTTGATGACTATTTTGAGATATTAACTTTGAAGCAGATGGATGACTTAATTGATTCTTGTCAAAAAGAGAAAATAATGAGAAGGCATCGAAGATCCTTTTTCGAGACAGATTCTGATGCTTAAGTCAATATTTGAGAGATAAAGAGGATATTAAAATAATAGTGTAAGGCTTAGGCTTTATGTGTACTTACGAGAGTTTTATATAATAAGTTGTTCCTAGCTTGATCAGTCAAACTCTTATATTTTATATGGATTGAGGATTCTTATATTGTTAGAAGTTTTGTTTCATTTTAATTTATATACTTTTATGTAATTTAATACTTGTGGTGGGCGATAACTATTTCGCCTGTGCCAAAGGCTTTATCTTCTTATGTGGGCTTGATCCTTTAATTTGCAATTGGGCTTGGTCGACATAATATGATATAACAATATTTCACTATCCTTCTCCACCATGACAGCTTGCCAATTATACCACATTAGGTTGATCAGGTCCAATTGCAAATTAAGGCGTCAAGCCCACATATGATGGTAGGGCCTTTGGCACAAACGAAATAGTTACCGTCCACCACAAGTATTAAATTACATAAAAGTATATAAATTAAAATGAAAGAGGACTTCTAACAATATAAAAATCCTCAATCCATATAAAATATAAGAGTCTCACTCTTGATCAAGTTAGGAACGACTTATTATATAAAGTTCTCACAATTACGCATAAAGCCTAAGCCTTACATTATTATTTTAATATTTTTTTTATCTCTCAAATATTGACTTAAATATCAAAGTGCACTTCGATAAAGATCTTCGATGCCCCTCACTATTTTCTCTCTTCAATAGAACCCAATTCAGGCATCCATAGGCTTACAAGTTGATTTCTCCCAAAATAGTCATCAACGCTAGTAAATAAAATTACCAGAAGAAATCTGCGATTTATTAATAACTAGATAATGTTTAGTCAAAGCAAGTTGCTTGCTGTGAAGAGATTTGCAAGTTCTATCAAATACCTTTTGTTGTAGTGGAAGCCAAAGAAATATACAGGTCTACATGTCAATAGCATTCAATCTATTAATTGGATAACGCACAAATGGAGGTAAGATAGTTGTTGTATTTCTTATCTTTTTAAACACCTCAATCCAAATCTTAAACTCCACTAAGATTTTAAGCTTTTTTCTTTCTAAATTAAGTGATATCACTACATGCTATAAATAAAGCTTGCACTATGAAAAAGATGAAGCTCAGAGTCTGATTAAGTATCATCATTATTTCCAACAAAGGAGTGACAAGAAATCAAGAAGTTTTAGCACCAAATTTTCATATCGAGACCTCTATCCAGACAAAACCAAAATGTAGCAGTAGCGCTACTATTAATATTACTAAAATGTGTGAAAAAAGCAATCGATGGTGGAGGGGATTCTGATTACTAGATCCAATTGGGATACATCAAACTCTTTTAGGATTGTGGGAGTTCTGAATGTCCACCTTATATTTGAAAGGGGCACCCACCTTGCCATGTGTTCATATCTGATACTGTCTGCCATCTTTGGCATGCTTTAGAAGAAGGCATTATATCAAAGCCCAAATGAGGTGAAACAATTTATTGTGGTAACTCTATGTACCCACTATCTAAATCTGTTGTTTTCTTGTGGACTTGTCAACTGGTCATTTTGAAAGCCATCTGTAAAAAAGTTGTGATTCCTTTGTCACATAGGCTGAAATATCTTGGCACCTAGGAAGAATGATTTGGGTTTCTTTTGTCTTGAGCATTCTTATCTAAGGTAAAACTGAATTTCCTGTTGGATTACTTGGAACATGTGTATTTGTTCTCATAATTGAGGTGTTGATCTCAAAGGTAAATGCTAAATAAATTAAATTATGCAAAGTTTTGGATTAATCTCTTTTATCCTCATTCATCCAGGAATTTTATCAGAAATTAACTTGTTTTCTTTGGCAAAAGTTGTGAATGGATTTGCAATACCAATACTGCTGAAATCAGATTTTTCTTTTTGGAATTTTATAATCATCATTGTTGATCAAATTATTCATATTTTGGATTTTGCAATGATAAAAATTTTCATTCTGGTATTGTCATTTCATTAATCACCGACTGTATGACAGACATAAGTTGAATAATTTAAACTTTAATAAGTGGTCTAATTAATATGACCAGATATTTTGTATAATTCGACAAAGCATGGATCTTGTGAAAGCATATGGAATCCATTTTTTGTCATCGTCTATTTGTTTCACTTAAAGATTTTATTTCGGATTTGTGGCCTTGATATCAGATCTAATTGATCATATTTCTTTTCCAACTTGGCTTTACACATAAATGGGCTTTATGCTCAAGAATGATCACATCAACCTTAAAGAACAAGAGATTGATCAGTGTACTTTCTCAAAGAGTACTTTAGCAATGTGAAACGTGATAGTCTCTAAGTCACAGTGTGCAGCATAGTAAAAACTCCGTGCCACTGTAAGAAATGTTTGCTTCATATCTGAGTTGACGTCGCCTGAGGAATTTTGCAGTACTGATTGAACAAGCTCTTGCATGTCGGACTCTATTTTCTCTGTTCTGCTCTGCTCTGTATCAGTACTATAGCAGCCGTTGTCATGCGCCTGAAACATTTTATAACAAAAACGATAACTAAAAGCTACTAAATTCGTGAAACTTTTCCAAGTACTTTACATGGTTATGCAGAAGAATGCAGCCAAAGGATTAGAAAGATTGGAGTTGAAGCTAAGCTAGCTAAGCTAAGGTACAATGTTTTCTTGGTTTCACGCAACTGACCTTTTGCTTTTGGTAGTGGAAAAGCTGATGGCAAACTCCATTGGCGAGGCTGCAGAGCCGCTCGTGTTGGGGATGAGTCAACAGCTCCTCCATGGACCAACGGCCAGAGCTAAGATTTATGGTCTGCACCAGAAGCTCTGCTATTGCTTGGTGCCTATCACCTTCCTCCACCCACGCCAGCATCCACTTTTCCCACTGTTTAGAAAGCATCAAATTAACACATTGGATTGAGTTCTTGGTAGTTTCTGGCTACTAGTAAATGTAACGACAAATGAAGATTAAACGTCAATGAATCTTTTTGGAGACCATCTAAACACACTCTATTTTTTTATTCTTTCACCCATTTTCTCCTTTAATGAACAGTAATCATGTAGTGTAAAATAAGATGTGGGAAGAAAAAATTAAGGTGTGTTTAGTTGCTCTCATCTTTTTGCTTTCTCTGACTGTCATAATCTGTGGAAAGCTGGTACACACACTTGGTTAAGATTCCAAATCGAAACAGGATAGGGATAAAATGATTACTTACAGCACGGCGCATGCTGCAGCCAATGTCCCAACCATGAGCCACAAGTGCGTCCAATGATAGGTGGTTCAGGGTCCGCAGCAAGATGTCTATCAGCTTCTGTACTGTCCTGTTGGAGTCCAACTTCCTGCAACAAAAATCACATGTAAACATCACTTCCTTTGTCAGGCTTTCTTGGACACAACGGATTGACCCCTACCCCTAAATCAATGGCTGACGTTTAAGTACATAATTGTTGACTCGGATTTCAGTCCAGTTTTTTACTTTTTTAAAGAAGAAAATAAATTCTAAAATCTCTTTCATTTTATTTTGATTATTAAAAATTAAATTAATTTACCTTCCATTGATGTAGCTAACTCGTGCATCCATAACACTTTTGAACGCTTGGGCAAATGCTTTTCTCAGCTCAGTGGGTTTGCTTGCATTGTCGAAAGAAGAGGCGATGGTCTCAACCAAGAATGCGGTTTTAGCCCATGCCAGCCGCTCATGGGACCTTTTCGGTTCGAATATGCTGGCTGCTGCCACAAAATAAGTTAAGAGAAGGGATCTCTTGCTCACCCCAAACTCACCAAGATTCATTTCCGAGTACCACCTGCACAAATCATAGCTTTCTGATTAAGATCGTAGAATTTTTGGTTCTTATCGAAATGAATTAAAAGTCAGTTTATGCTAAAACTGTATATATTCCGTCACTGTCGGTCCAGTTTCTTTTAGTATATCTGGTTTATGATTGGATTGCTTACGTTTGCATACTGTACCATTCCATCTGATGCAAGGCTTGGCACTCATTGTAGTCTAATTTTGCAAGCTCAAGGTACACATTATTGTTCACATACCGCATCCTGCATCAACATATATCACTGTCATTGCACCAATTAATAATCTCATTTCACTTTATCATGCCTTTAAAACATCAAATATAAATTGCTCTCGAAAGGTAATAAAATTTTATTTTAAAGGTGCGTGCATGAAATTTTATATACCTAAAGCTTAAATTTCTTACTAGTTATAAGATAATAGATAGGTTTTTGTGGCCTTGAGTGATTGGCCAGCCAAAAAGCTGAAAATTGGCACGAAATTTCATTGCTGGTCATGATTATGGTATGTGATCACTGATCAATGTACATAAAATATGGTATGACGCAAATATCACCTGATTTTGTTCATTAAATTAGTACATATGATTAATAAAAAAGTAAAAAACGTACCTGTAAAGAGTCTTTCCAATCCATACGTCATCTTCTCCACCATACTGTTCAATGTAAAACCTGGTTTCTACTCTAGGCAGGCTTGCATACCATGGAACCTTCAATGCGAACCCAACCTGTTAATTAACATTCACAATTAATAGCAATATTGGTATTCAATGATACTCCCAAACCTACAAATTCCAAAGTATCTGATTAATTTCTCCATCATTAAGATTCAATGACTATTCAACACTATCACCACATTACTTTTGTAATTAGTGTCGAAAACTTGCTTGCTTTGTAGTGATAAGATTAACAAATTTAATCTTTAAAACTTTGTGTTGAAAAGAAATATGAAAAAGAAGAAATAAAAAAAATTCTAATCCAATAATTAAATTTATAATATTTTTTTTACTTTGTAATTTATTCATCATATTAAAAGATTTTTTATCTCTGTATTTTTTTTCATTTTTCTTATCAAGTAAAATTTAAAAAATAAAAACTTTTATAATAATTTTGAATTTACTATCAAAACCCTCTCTCTCACTCTCTCTCTCTCTCTCTCTCTCTCTATATATATATATATATATATATATATATATATATGATGCTCATAGTGAAAGTGAGCCCCATATATAGCAAAAATAAATTAGTAAGTGGAAGTTGGCTTAAGCGTGAATGTTTGCTCCGTGATTTGATGATGGTGTTGGAAGTGGCAATTTTTATTTTTATTCTTTATTAAGAAAAAAGAGAAATACAAGTACTACTAGTTCATTTTTTTTGTTCGAAAAGTACTACTAGTTCATTTGGAAAACCGATGTGGCAAGATGTTAATTCTAAGCCTGGTTGTTCGGGATGCAGAGGGGCGCTTCACAAAGACTTTGTCGCATTATAATTCCCCCTTACTAAAAACAAAACACACAAATGTGCACGCGAAACAAAACAAAAAGAGAAAACAGATCAGACGACTGACTGCTGACTAATAGCTCAGGATTTAGTACACAGAATCGATTTCAAAAAGTAGCCCCACTTGTTTAATTAAGTTCATTTGGATTTTAAGGGATTTTATGGAATTAAAAAAATAATTATTCAGCCCCAATAACTTTAAATATATATTTTTTTATCAACCGCTTTGCCAGCAGTGGAAGTACTTCAATTTTTCCATTTTTTTTAAAACACTTTTTTCGCTTATTTTATTTTATTTTATTAATTTCTATTTAAACATAATTTTAAATATTGTCTTGATATATCATCTTCTTTTTTAACTAAAAATGAAGGGGTTTATGAAAAAAAGAAAGATTATATTGGCCATTAAAGGGGAAAAATTACTAATTGAATTAATTTTTTTGGTTCATAAGAGATACAAAAAAAGAGTGAGAAATCAAATTTTGAACTTAAATCCTTCTAAAGAGAGATAAAAATTACTAGACCAAGCTTTGGTTTACTAGTTAAATTAATGTTTGCAAAAACCTTGTTTTGTTAGTTCATAAATGCATAAATGTATAATTGAAGGTTGTCTTGGACTAAAATGGAAATAGACAAGTAAATTAATCTATTCTGACCTCTTTGCAAATGAAAAAATTGATACCAAAAGTAGAAAAAGCAAGGATTTTTGGATAATATATTACCTCACCGGGTAAATCTTTGGTTATGATCCATTTATCCAAAAGCTCACCGGCAGCTTCTTTTTCTCTTAGGAATTTGGATGAAAACCGCTTGGCATCCTCAAGAATTTTGTCTCCAGGGAACAGCACCTGCGAAGCCCTGTAGAGGTTGAAAATCCCGGTTACAGCTTGGTTAGATTGCCCCACAAAGCAGAAGAACTCCCCGCCTTTCTCAAAATGTCGGAAAACGTCTGTTACAAGGACAAAGTCCAGGTATTAAAAAGCAATATCAAACATGACACGATCCAATTGCAGAGATAGTGGTCCAAAGCTTATGTATACCAGCAGAAACCTCGTATCCATGTAATCTTAGCAACCTAAATCCCATGGCCGTGTCGTCAATGTCACGAACCCGAGTGTTTCTTGCCCAGCAAATTCCATCTTCAGTCCAATATCTGAAAATTTACAAGACTTGATGATCAGTTTGAAGTTGGGAAATCTAATTTCTTCCTTGTCTGAACATATGCTGGCCGTACCGATAAACATAGTCTACGCATTCTTTAATTTCTGGCTGGAAATATCTTGAAATTCCAAGGCGTTGCAAGCGGTCAACAGCCCAAATGTGTTCGAACAGGTCAACGGGGTACACATTGGGGACTATTATAAATTAAATGATCATAAGCAAAATTACGTTAATTCGAAACAAAAAAAAAATTTCGGAGAGGTGGAAAGTGGGATTCCAATTATGAATAGACAAAACGCAGTAGTATACTTTACCTCCGCCGTTGAATCTTTCAACAGTTTTGTTTAAATATCTGAGACACTTGTCATCTTTGGTTTGCATGAGTGCGAAGGCAGTGGAGGATGGAGAGAACAAGAATGATCCATCTTTGCACTGCAGCTTCAAAAGCTTTTCCCAGTCCAAGCCTGGCATCCCTTCCAGGCTATGGAGTAGTGTTGTGGGCACATTGTGCATTATCTCCTTTGGTATCCTATCCCAAGCATAATAATTACATTACATACATGTAAATATCATGACTAAGGGTCCTACACTTTCAATATATATATATATACATATATATATATATATATATATATATATATACACACACACACACGCACAAGATAAGGCTGCTTTTCTTAGTTTTACTTCGGTTTTAGCTTATAAAATTTGTGAAAAGTAACCAACATAATAATTGTGGAAGCTTGGGAATTAGAGTTGTTAAAACTCTACCTTGTGAGCTTTAGATCTCTCTTTGCGTAGATGTCTTGGAGGACAGGGGAATCATACGGTACTTCAATGTCTAAACTTCGAGCGATTTCGAGAAGCGAAGGGAAAGCCACTTCAAACCCGATAGGCATATGCTCCGCATTTTCATTCCCGAGTTTGCTAATGTTCTCTTTGAAAAATGACAATCCTAAAGTTTCATCAAAAAACGAACCAAAAGCTGACAGAAGTTAGGTTATACCGAATTGTGTGACTATTAAAAAATAAATTCACAATACCTTTCTGGCATTTCTCAGGATGAATATCCCATGTTTTCAAGGCAATAACACAGGCTAGAGTGTTGATCAATCGATCATGCGCCACGAATATTTGTCTGTCGCCCCATGATCCATCAGGAAGCTGATTGTTGGCAATCCATTGAAGGCTAGAAGGAAACTGAGGAGCTCCACTTCCATGAATGTCTTCAACGAGAGCAACCCAGGCTGTGTCATAAGCTGAGCTGCTTATCTCTCCATCCTCCATGGAGCTCAACATGGATTTAATGGTGTCAACACGCTCCTTAATCTTATTCGATTGGAAAACCTTTTTTGAATAAACAAACAAATCACATCACTATATATATATATATATTTATATAAATTAACATATTTTAATTTTGAGTCTTTTTCTTTCACTACTACTGCTTATGATTTTACATGAAATTATTCACCTTAAGAGCTTCCCCTTCTTCTATGTCATCATCCACAATCTCCTTCCACTTTATCACTGGCAGACCATTTTGAAACAGTCCAGCATATTCTGCACGGAGCAAATATTTCTAGTAATCACTACTATCGAACATAGAAAAAATAAATGGAAGATGCAAAATGTTGAATTAATGGTAATTAAGTAACCATTGTACCTTGAGTACGGGGCTTGGATATAGCACTGCATAGGGGGCGAATATCAAAGTTATCTCCTTTGTCCTTTCCCCGTAATGGCCAAATGCCTGTGGTTAAATGAAAATTATTATATTAATACGTATGATTCTCCCCTTTGATAAAGATAGGACAAGTAATATGGACAACATGCTTGTATGAGCTGAAACGGCTACTGATATTAATTTTAAAAGTTGGAAAGAAATGTTTTAACACCATTCTTTGGAAAAGTAAGAAAATAAAAATTAAAAAAAAAACTAAGCATTATTGAAAACAATTTGAAGATCAAGTAAAAGGTAAACAAAAAAAAAGTTCTAGTATGAAAACAAGAGGGTAAAAAGAGAGAAGGAAAGAAAGAAGAGAAACATAAACAATGTCTCTGTCCCTGCTGGAGAAACATCATGAATTGCGTGTTGTTTTGTGATCAGAGATAAGAAAAATATTCTGGTTCAATTTGCATGCTAGTTTTTCATCCGAGAATTTCAAAGTAAAAGATGATCAATCAATCACTATGAAGTTTCCAGAGAATTTTTGTTCTAATGCGTGCTATCCCTGAAACCAAAAACAGAACAAGTTTTCGGGGAAGAAAGATCTGATTGACGACAACCATATACCAGAAAAAGAAAAAGGGAAAACTAAGAAGCAGATATCAAAAAACCAAAAGGAGTTTCAATTCTCTTTTCTCTCTCCACACATCATGATTCCTTGCAATCATAAAGAAGAAATAGTAATAACACAGAGTGGAAGTGATGATAAAAAATATGGTGACAAACAAACCTGCAAAAGGTATGGGAGGATGATTATTGGGGAAGGAAATAGAAGGAGAAGGAGAGAAGGGGATGCGGAAGACGTGGTGGTGGAGGGAATAGGAAAACATGTTTTGTTTTGCTGCGGAGATCAAAACCACAGCACTTCAAAGAACAGAGCAAGAAGGCAAGCGACAGAACCTACTCCCAAGAGCTTCCCGCTAATAGGTGCATGGGATCATCCAAATTTATGGAATTAAGGGCAGTCCTGTCCTTCTCCTTTCCCTCTGTTTCTTCCCCCTCCTCACTCTTCACTGCTTCTCTACTCTCCCATACTACTTTTTTTTTTTGGTTGCTGAGCACTACTATACTATGACATATACTTACCCACAATACCTGTATATATATAGTTGCATCAAATTGAACACTCCACGAATTTATGGAATTTTCCTTTCGGTGTGTTAATTTCAAGGTAAGATATTTTACTTAAGATTCCATGCCAATTATAGATTCAAAGAATTTGCAAGTGACTGCTTGATTTGAGTTCATAAATTGTTTAAACTTCCCCCAAAAAATTATGTGCTTTTGTATGGCATAGTGTAAATGAGTTCTTTGTTGTGTAAAGGAAACATTTCAAATCGGTAGAAGGAGATGTGTCAAGAGGTGACAAAGAAGAAGATTAGAGCAGGCCCTAAAGAATGACTGTAGTGGTAGGTGGTGGTAGAAGGTTGAGCAAAGTTGAGAATTAGACTTGTCCAAGGGTTGGATAGCTCGTTAAAGCCTGAAATTTTGCTCCATATTTTAATGGGTCTGAACAAAAAAAAAAGGCCCGATGAACGGGCTTGGACAAAAAAACTTAGGCTCGATGAAGTTTTGGGCTAGGCTTGAGCTTTGCCTTTGGGAACCTAGGCCCGGCCCAAACATTATTAATATTAAATTTTTTTATATATTTTATTAAATATAATGTAATTATATGTATTTAAAATATTAATGATTAATAAATATTATATATATTTAATATGAAAATTAACATATAAAGTTTGATAAACCAAATTAAATTTTAAATGGAATAAAAGAATAAAAAAATAAAGAAACAAAATAAAATAATCTAAATATTAAAAAAAAGAAAAAATAAAATCGGGTTGGGTCAGGCTCGTGCTTCAATAATAAATTATACAAACGGGCCTAGGCTTAGATTTAAACTCGAATGATCAGGTTGGGATGGACTTGGGCCTAGATAAAGCCTATTAATATATAGCCTAAACTTAGCATGGTTTAGCCTATGGACACCTCTACTGAGAATAAGGCTGAGTACAGAAAGTAGTGTAGAGAGGGTTTGAGAGAGTTTTCTAAGTGAGATCACTTGCCAAAAAGTCTCCTTTCACAAGAATATTATGAACTATATATAGATCTCTTTTTTTTTTGGTCAAAACCCTCCGGTTTCCACCTTCGGTGACTATTCCGGAGTCGGGAGAAGTAGAGCGTGGTTAGGCTTGTCCCCCTCCTAACACTGGCACTTCATATACAAGTCAAGATTCGAACCCTGGCCTTGCTTAAGGGACGAGAGCTGCTTGCCACCCACGCCAACCAGTTGTTGGTAACTATATATAGATCTCTAAAATAGGAGTTACAAATCACGAGCATTAATGGGTATAATGGTAAAAATTGACAGTTACAAAAGTATTAATGCTTTATCTAATGGAAGTTCAGCTTTGGAAAAATGTGTACGGAAAGAAATAGAGAAGAGTACTCATACTTTAAAGAAATGTTGAGAAAAGAACTTTTAACTAACTCTATATTTGATACGCCAAGCCAAACTCTCAAGAAATCCCAGTAGTGAAGTTAACCCAAGAATCCTGCCCTATTCCGAGATTATCTCCACTTCTTCTTAAAAGTGCTATTCAGTGAAGATGTCGATGTTGTTCCATGAAGGTGATATTCTGTGAAGGTGTTATTCTATGCATGAGCTATTTTGCGAACAAGCTATTCTATGAATGAGCTGTTCTAAAAACAAGTTGTTATGTGAATGAGTTGTTTTGAGAACAGTTTGTTATGTGAAAATTGTTCCGTGAAGAGCTGTTCTGTGAGGAGTTGTTTTGAGAAGAACTATTATGTGAATGAGCTTTTCTAAGAAGAGGTAATGAGCTCTTATGAGAAGAAGTTTTTGTGAAAAAGAGTTATTCTAAGAAATAAAATATTAGTTTCCAAAATTAAGTATTTATACATAGATATTTTATTTTGTTATTAATATTTTATTTTTTTATTTTTTTTTTGAAATTATTATAGAAAAATCATATTATAAGTAAAGTAGCTTAATAGTTGTATATGTTGTCGCATTAACAATTTAACACTCCACGTATTTATGTAATTTTCATTTGGATATAGTAATTTCTAGATAAATATAGTAATTTCTGGGTAAATATGGTAGCATATTTAAGTAAGATTCCATACCAGTTATAACATTTGTGTAATACGTTCAAAGAATTTACAAGTGATCGCTTGATTTGCATTTCATATGTTGTTTAAAATTCTACTCCATCCCCCCACCCCCTTAAAAAAAAAAGATACATGTGTTTTGTATGCCATAAATATTTGATTTTAGCTATTAATATATATTTTTTGTTGTTTTGAAGTTAATATATGAAAACCATATTATAGCGAAAGAAGATCAAGATAGATAACAAAATTGTTGCACTAAAGATTGTTTCACTGAACAATACATTCTCAACATAACACTTTGATAGCATAAATTTTTTGCGAAACAATACTTTCTCGGAACAACAATATTTTAATCAAGAGTTCTTTCACTAAAAGTTCATTTCATGATAATTATTCTATGAAGAAAGTGGAGTGTTACTTCACTGAAAAAAGGATAAATAACCTTAGAATATAGCAACGCTATAAGAAATAATAGAATTAGCGATGGAATTAACATTGAAATTTTGATCGCTAATGACCTTTAGCAATAGATTTGCAATAAATTTTTCCGCCAAAAATTTCATTGAAAAATTATAGCTTGCTAAAGTTTGTTTGTCAAGAAAGAAAATATCTTTTGCTAATTGCGTCAGCAATTAGGGATGGATTTTACAAATGGAATTCCATCACTAATTAAAGACAATTTCTTTCGCTAAAAGTTAATATTCTGTAGAGGATACTTTTTGAAAAAAATATTATTTAAAATATATTTTATATCTTATCTCTAATAGTTATTAGTGACAGAATTTGTGTTGCCCATTTACCTTTTTTATTTTTTTCCTTTTAATTAATTATTCGTCACTAATACGCATTAGTGACGAAATTTTCATCACTAAAGCAACCTATTTTTTTCATGTTTATTAATTTTCTTTCATCAATACAAATTAGCGATGAAATTTTAATCGCTAATACAACTTTTTTTCATTTAAATTAATGTTTGCATCAATAATAGTCATTAGCAATGTAAATTTCGTCGCTAAAGCAACTCGTTTTGGTAGTCTTCCTAGCCCCGTTCTCTGCTATGTCAAGGTCATAGCAGGTTAACAAAGTGAACTTCGACTCATACTTGTCCACTATCATGTTGCCTTGGACCAGGTTCAAGAATTAGGTTTGTTTCTTTTGTTAGGCGCATAAGGAAAAGTATTCCTTATTAAATGCCTTTAGGAAGCATCTCAAGTGATAACCAGGTTTTGAGCTCTCAAAACCATCTTGGCCTAGTTCCACCAATGTTGGATCTCACCTTTAAACATAAACATGGCCAACGCCATCCTTTCCTTAGAACTATAGCCCATGTGTAGACACCTAATTTTGTCCGAAATTAAATATATTTGGATTGTCTTTTTATTATGATTTTTGAATTTACATTGAAATAAAAAAATTAAAAAAAATAGAAGAGCAGTGCCGGTGTCCGCATTAGTCTAAGAGGCTGTCAGCCAGCCACCCTAAACTTAGCCCTGCCATCTCCACTAACTCCTTGACAAACTTCATTTGGAGTTGAAAGTCTTTTACAAATCTAAACTTTAGAGGTTTGCTTCGTTTTTATTGACTAAAAATGCACATTAAGAGCAGTTCGAGGGAGATGAAGAAGAAAACAAGGGACGGTTTTAGAAAATCAATGCTTCAATATCCTAAGAACCTTCCCCTATAGCTCTCTGCCTCCACGATAGGCTCGACATTTTCAAGCAAATTTTCTCCAGCATTTAAGAACACCTAGAAAATCAAACACTATGGGATCTAAAAGTCATATGAAATGGATTACAATCTTTGGGTTTAGAGATTTCATCCATTTTTCTTGACTAAAAATGCCTATAAAATGGCCTGAAGGAGGTCGAAGAAAAAACACAGAGGGAGACAGAGAAAATTCCAAAACAAAAGAAAGAATAAGCTCAGGGATACTCGGTGGCAGTAGCAACTGGAGGCTGAACCGGTGATTGGCGGCGACAAGCAGCTTGGATAGTAACTGGAGCAGTGAAGGAAATGCGTGGACGACGGTGAGTAGTACCCACGTTTGTTGCTCTGGTGCGTTTGGAAGGAAGAAAGTGTTGTAGTGAGAGGCAGCTTTGGTTGGATCAGTGGCGACTGAACTACGAAGAGGAAGATAAAACTTACCCGAGCCGAATACTGTAAGTATCCTCTGCCTTCTCCATTTAAGAAATTTTAAATAAACCCCCACGTTTTGCTAAACCTACCTCGCCTAAACAAATCTATTAACTAAAAAACACTTTTAAATCTTATCTGCCTTCCTCTTGCGTGGGCAAACTTGCTACGCGTAAGTTCACTTTGTATGGGCAAGCTCTAGTGCACGGTTTCATTTGTGTTGGCGAGTTTGCTATGCGTAAGCCCACTTTGTATTGGCGAGCTCTAGTGCATGATTTCATTTGTGTGAGCTTGCTTACTACGCGTAAGTTCACTTTGTATGGGCGAGCTCTTGTGCACGGTTTCATTTGTGTGTGGGCGAGCTTGCTACGCACAAGTTCACTTTGTATGGCGAGCTCTTGTGAACGTTTCATTTGTGTGAGCGAGCTTGCTACGTGTATGTTCACTTATGTTGGCAAGCTTTTGTGAGTGGATTCACTTGCGCGGACAAGCTCTCGTCCACAAGTTAACTTGTGTATGGCTAGCTGTTTCGTGGCGAGTTGTTTTTTGAGGCGAGCTCTTGTCCACAAGTTAACTTGTGTATGGCGAGTTGTTTTTGAGGCAAGCTCTCGCGCACAAGTTGACTTATTTTATGGCGAGCTGTTTTTGGGGCGAGCTCTTGCGCCCAAGTTGATTTGCGGGTGGCGAACTATTGCTTGCATGCCTTTTATTTTGATAAGTTGTCGTGGTGAAAACTGATTCTGGGGTGAGCTGTTTCGGGCGAGCTCTTGTGCCAAAGTTTATTTGCGATGGCGAACTGTTGCTTGCGCGCCTTTTATTTGTCCACGTTAAAACAAATAAAAATTTAAACCACAATAATAATAATAATAATAATAATAATAATAATAATAATAATAATAATAATAATAATAATAGTGACATTTGAAAATGATAAATGAAAGAAAAATTTTTACGAAAAATAATAAATTCAAAAAATAGATTTTTACAAAACTCCTAAGTAGGGAGTTTTATTCAAATCTTACCAAAGTATGGTAGGATGTTACAATATTTAAAAATATATAATCTTATATAAAAATAAATAATTATACAAGATTGGAAAAAATATTGGGTTATAATAAAATACTCAACAATGATAAATAATAAATTTTAAAGAGTTCCTAAGTGAGGAACTTTATCTCACCAAAAGTGTTGGAGAGATTTTAAAATACTAAAATAAAATATGAAAATAGAATATTAAAAAAGGGGATAAAAGTCAAGGTTTAAGATGAAGTAAAAGTCTTTTACCTAAAAATATTGAAATTATAATCGACGACGGAGCCTCTTCAAAAGAATAAGTGATTTCCTTGAATACTCTTGAGGTAAGAGAATTTTTTTAAATTATATCGAAAGTGTCGAAAAATGTTTAAGAAAATTCTCAATACTTAAATAATAAAAAAAAATAAAAATGAAATAACAAATATTAAAAGACGAATTTGGTTAAGTCCTTTTAGGATAATATGTGATTAATAGGTACTGTCCATCGAACGAGCGTTGTGGGGGTGCTAATCCCTTCCTCACACGTAACCGTACTCCCGAACCTAATTTTAGGAACATAGACTAAGCGTTATCCTTAGAGTCAAATAAGTGGCCAATCACACCTAACTTAAAATTGATTAGCGGCGACTCCATAATTTTAACGTCTAATGATTAAGTCCCAAGACAAAAATTTTTACGACAGCTTGGCGACTCCACTGAGGACCAAGAGTCGAGCCAATAATTGATCATGAGTTATTCTAAGTCTTAATTTGATGGTCTTAATTTATACTTAATTTCAATTTCTTTAATTTTGATATTTTATTCAAGTTGTTATTTTTATGTTTTGTATAGTGGTATGATGAATAATTGATATGTTCCTTCTCACATACTTCACGAACATGTGCATAACATAAGCTCTATACCCGAGTTTCATCCTTCCTAGGAAGGGGTAAAGTACCTACGCTCTCATGAGGTGTTAACCTCAGTAATGGCTAACGAAATACTCTCACTCAAATTGAATCCTTTCCGTTTGTAGCCTGTTATGGGTGAGGATCGGAGTGCCTTACTAGTCCTGTGTGGACGTCAGTAAGGAACAATTTGGGAACCTTTAGACCCTTTAAATCCAAAACCCAGCATGTAGTGAACCATAAGTAACTAATCGTTAAGAAAGAGTTACAATGATTCTCTATGTAGAATTTAACCTATGGTCAGAGACACATGAAGGAACTTTATTGCCTTTTCTCTTCACACCTTGGTAAAGTTCGTTATTTCATCTCATACATTACATTACTGCATTAACATACAGGGGGTATTTGCCACATCAGTCATTCACACAAAGAATCTTTGCTACATCCATGGAAAGCCTAGGATCTAGAGCACGCTGATATGAGGATGCCAATGTGCTGAAGGTTAGGTCAATGGAAGCTCAAGTCAAAAATGGGGATTGCTTGCCAATGGAATATGTGTCAGCTTCGGGTAGGGAAATGCATCTCGATCTAAGAAGGAATGATTATGTTGACTTGTCTACGATTTGGGCACGTTGGGAAGGGCCAATGCAATAGAAGTTTCAAGAACAATATGGAGATATAGCATTTTTACTTTCAGTAAATGTGGATGGTCAACTTATTAAAGCTATGTTATGGTTTTGAGATCCTTCACATAGATGTTTTGTATTCAACAAAGAAGATATGGTGCCAACCATAGAGAGTATTTCGTCATGCTCTGCCTGGAACCTTCAAGTCCAGACAAAGTCTACCTACATGATAAGAAGATTGGTTATTGAAAAAAGCTTGTAAAAATGATGGGGATTAGGCTTGAAGATGTGGACAAACACGCCAAGCAAAAAGGTGAGAGTACTTGCATTCCTTGGAGTTTCCTGCATGATTATCTTATGAAAAACACCAATGAGAAACGGTGTAGATGTGTCTTCGCTCTAGCTCTTTATGGTTTGGTGATCTTTCCAAAAGTGTTGGGATACATTGATGTGGCTGTGGTCGACTTGTTGGAGCAAATAGAGAATCATGTTAATCCCGTAAGATCCTTGAATTTTTGTCGACGTAAAGGAAAAGGACGATTCCTCGGATGCATGCAACTCTTATATATTGGATGCAAAGCCACTTCAAAATGGAAGAAGGAAAATTTCGAGAGCTTTACTTTGCTTCAAGCATTCCCATTAAGGAATTTTGCGAGATTAAGTGGCCAAACCTGAAGACAGAAAAGCAATGGGTTGCACACCTACATTGTTTAAAAACTCAAGACGTGGTGTGGAGAGCTTCGTGGATGAAGCTTAACCCAATATTGTATGGTTGTGGAGACAAGTATTGGGTTCCTCTTATAGGACTATGGGGTACAGTTAGCTACGCTCCGATCTTGGTAATGAGACAATATGGATACGAGCAATTTGTCCCAGCGACGCATACACTTAACCAGTTAGAATTCACATATGGAGAACCCCAAACAATCAAAAAGGTTGAAGAAATTGCTAAGCTATGGAAACAAGCTTGAAGAATGGAAGGAGGAAAGCTAACAAACAATACTATTGTTGAGTATTCTGTTTGGCATTGTAGACGTGCTTGAGATCTTGTGCTCCCATAGGAAGAAAGCTTAGATACCATAGCCTCTCTAGAGCCTCGAGACTTATTGTTAGAAGTAGAAGTTGCTAAAAGAAAGCTTCAAGAAGAGAAAAACAAGTAGGAATGTGAAAACAAAAGACTCAAGCATGAGATGAAAAGTAGTTCAGAGCATTGGAACAAGAAAATCCAAGAAGAGCGAAATAAATGGAGGACACTGTTTAAGGATATGAATAGCATGATCTCGTCCACCACTGCTGAATTGGGTCGCATACAAAGGGAAAATGAACAACTCCAAGCAAAGAGTCAAAACAATCTTAAATACAAGCAACTTGAGAGCGAAATGGCCCATATGCAAGCTCAAATGCAAATGATGGGAAAGACGCTATCAGAATCTCAAAGCCATGTCATAGCACTCCAAGAAGAAGTTGACGACCTGCGAGTCTTGGCTGGTGAACGCAAGGAATGGATACATGCTCATTTTTTGCAACAACATCTGAAGCATTTATTCGAGCAAATTAGCATGGTTTCCAGGAAAACTGAGGAAATGGAGGAGCGAGAGCTAAAGCCAGGAGTGAGTCCAACTACTGATCATGGTAATCATTTGTTAGAGTTCCTAGATGAAGCACAAGACCATTACCTTCAAGTTATGAACTTCCTGAAGAAACCAAGGGCTTAGAGATTAGACTTTTCATGGATGTAGTTAGAACTTTTGTTGTAAAATAACTTTTAAGTCTAATGGAAGAATCTTTTGTGGCAAATGCTTCCCTATCTCATTCATTCATACATTCTTTAGTAAAGACATTAGCATGCATAAATAACTTTGCTTAAAAATAAAATAAACACGCTCTAATTCCAAAAATTTTGGGTAATAAAGGTGTAAAGATAGCTCAATTAGCAAGAATTGCTAATCATCCATACAACACTTGTCTACAAACTAGGAATATAAAAAACGAACAACAATTGAGGATAGAAAGAATAGAGAAAGCAAAGGAGGAAATGACGAGGAAAATAGATGAGATGCAAGAAGATATGAGGAAACAAATGATTGAAATGGTGGAATTAATGAAAAGGATGGTCAAAGGTAAAAATATGGTGGAAACTTCTACAGCTAGAGAAGAGTGGCGCAATCAAGAAGAGCCATTGTACCCTCCAGGATTTACCCCACAACATGTCCAAACTTATCAAGAAGGCTAGCAACAAGTGATGCCTCCCCAAGGTAGTCAACCTTATGCTTTTAGTGGGGTAAACCCACCTATGGGCCAATCCAATTAAGGGCAAGTGGGATCAGCTCTCAGAGGCAATCCTGTAGATCCTATTTCTGTTCCAAATCTCAATGACCCTAATGAGCAAGAAAAATTGAGAAAGGCAATCCTTGAAACTGGTTCTAAAGTGGGGATAGAACATAAGTATGATCTCCTAGAAGAGAGGCTCAGAGCAGTGGAAGGGAAGGACACATTTGGTATAATCAATGCAAAAGAACTCAGCCTAGTATCTGACCTAGTGTTCCCCTAAAATTTAAGACTCCTGAATTTGAAAAGTATGACAGAACGACATGTCCATCGACCCACATCACAATGTTCGTTCGGAAGATGGCAGGGTATGCTCACAATGATAAGTTGCTAATCCATTGTTTTCAGACAACCTTACTGGATTCACTACAAGGTGGTATGTCTAATTAGATGGGAACCATATACATTCATGGAAAGATCTCGCTAAGGCATTTATGGCTCAGTACCAACATGTGGTGGATATGGCTTCCGATAGGATGACTCTCCAAAATATGGAAAAGAAAGCCAATGAAGCTTTCAAAGAATATGCCCGGGGATGGAGAGATGTAGCTTCCCAAGTGCAACCACCTATTACTGAAAAAGAGACAACTATGTTGTTTGTTTGTTCCCTCCGGGAATCCTATTATGGTAAGTTAAATGGAAGTGCCACAAAAAGTTTTGCTGACATGATAATTTCTGGGGAGATGATAGAAAATGCCATAAAGAATGGCAAGATAGAGGTACCCGATGGTGGAGGATCCAAGAAGGGTGCAACATCCAAAAGAAAAGAAGGTGATGTCCACACTATGACCGTTGGAGGCCAACCACCCAGAAACCCTACCCCTTATTCTCCTTACTTGAATTATTCACCTTACTACCTACCTCCAAACAATGTCACAATAGGACCATACCCATACCAATCAGTTTCAAGACCAACATATACCCCCAATTATCGACTGAGAGCTCCTAATTCACCAATCACATCCATATTAGCCTAACGACCTCCACCTGCCAATCAGCTAGACGACAATCAAAGAAAGCAAAAATCCAGTTGAGATAAGCAACATTTGGATCCAATCCCTATAACCTACATGGACCTTTTGCCTCAATTAATCGAAAACCACTTCCTTGCACCAGTCTATATAAAATCTCTTAAACCTCCCTACCCTGCATGGTATGACTCAAATGCCCACTGTGATTATCATTACGGGATATTTGGTCATTCAATAGAAAAGTGCACTGTGTTGAAACACAAAGTGCATACTCTTATTAAGGCAAGAATATTGAGTTTTGGGGAAAAGGGAGAACCAAGTGTAAACAAAAACCCATTACCCGATCATGATGAGGGTAAAGTAAATGCCATAATTGAGGAGATGGATCGTTGGGTCAAGAAAAGCATTTATGAGGTGAAAACACCAATGAAGGTGGTGTTCGATGTAATGGTCAAGGCAAAACTAATCTAGATAGATGATGAAAAGATGCCTAAAGAGGAAAAATTTTGTGAGTTCCACAAGAACGTGGGGCATGAAATCCAGAACTGTCAAGAGTTTCGCCAAAAAGTGCAAAGCTTGATGGATAAGGGTATTGCAGAATTTTACGAAGAAGTGGAAATAGAATCAGTTAATGTCATCGGAAGAGAAACAGGTCCTGTTCGGTGGAAACCATTTCCTATCTATTATGAGGACAAAGATGAGCATATAATTGATTCAAAACATAAGTTTCAGCTGCCAAGTATAACCATTGAGGTTCCAAGTCCTTTTCCATACAAGGACAATCAAGTAGTCCCATGGAACTATAACTGCAACTTCACTACTAAAGGGTCAGTCAGTAACCCTTTGGCCACGATAACAAGCACCACAGCTGCAGTTGACATAACAGGCATAGGAGGAATCACCCGAAGTAGGAGATGTTACACATTTGAAATGTCGAGGAGAATTCAAAAACGAAAGGCTAAAGAGGGAGAAGACGAAGGAAGTAACAAAGAAATCCTGTTTGAGGGTGAAGAAAAGGAATTCAATGAGCAACAAAGCAAACCAGTGACTGAGAAAGAAGCTTCAGAGTTCTTGAAATTCATCAAGCACAGTGAGTACAATATAGTAGATCAGTTGAATCGTACGCCAGAACGCATCACTCTGCTTTCTCTATTACTAAATTCAAAAACCCACCGGGAAGCTCTTCTATGAGTGCTCAATCAAGCATACGTACCCCATGATGTGTCAGTAGAAAAGATATATCGACTTGTTGGAAATATTGTGATGGACAATTTTATATCCTTTAGTGATGATGAAATCCCACCGGATGGGAAAGGGAATTACAAAGCCTTGCATATTACTACCACTTGCAAAGACTATATCCTACCTAGAGTCCTAATTGATAATGGCTCAGCTCTAAATGTTATGCCTTTAGGAACTCTGTCAAAATTACTTGTGGATGAGTCGCATATGAGGAAAAGTCATATGGTACTAAAAGCATTCGATGACACACGTTGAGGAGTAACAGGGACTATAGAAATGCCAATTCAAGTTGGTCTTAGCGTCTATAATGTGGAATTTCAAGTCATGGACATCAATCCTGCATATAATTGCCTTCTTGGGCGCTTATGGATACATTTAGCCAGGGCAGTCCCCTCGACTTTACACTAAATAGTCAAATTTATAATAAATGGAAAAGTGGTAGGTGTAGCTGGAGAAGAAGATATAATTGCTACAGTTTCCTCCACTGTCCTGTATATTGAGATGAATGACGATGCACTAGAATGTTCTTTCAGGTCCTTGGAATTTGTAAATGCTACATACGTAGGAGAAGGATCTAAGATACCAATGCCACGATTGTCCAGCGCCACAATGTCAGGGATTCAACAGACTGTTGGGAAAGGATGTCACGTTGGAGCAGGATTAGGGAAGAACTTGCAAGGGATAAAACGAGCT
Source organism: Heritiera fomes (assembly GCA_032173925.1). Lineage (NCBI taxonomy): Eukaryota > Viridiplantae > Streptophyta > Magnoliopsida > Malvales > Malvaceae > Heritiera > Heritiera fomes. The sequence goes on along the minus strand of JAPDPM010000013.1, from coordinate 23,067,552 downwards.
TTGACAGCAAAAGTGAAGGATGATAGATTTGGTCTTGGTTATAAGCCCACTGGGTTAGAAAGGAGAAAGTTTTTGGAAAAGAAGAGGGAAAGAAGAATGGCCAATTTTAAAGGGGTTGATGAAGAAACTGAGCCGATTGTTTTTCCTCCTCTAAAAGAAGTCTTTCATTCTGTGGGATACATTTATCTGGACCTAGTAAAGGTTAACAAGGATGAGCTTGTAATGGATTCAATTGAGGCATTCGAGAACTTGTCTATCCAGATGGTGAACACAGATAAAGAAGAGGTCCCAAGAGTTTCAGGAGTGTGCCCTTGCCTTCCATGCTTTCAGCTGAAGAACTGGCAATACATCGATCTTCTTGTTATCACTAAATCTCTACCAAAGTAATTCAATAAGTAAAGCCTGATCACCCCTGCCCAAGGGTATCAAGGTCTCTTATGTAGGGCTATTTACTATTTTAATAAAATCTTGCCTTTTGTCATACCTTTTTCCCATGTGAATTCTTTCATTTGCATCTTTTCTGCCCATGCATATTCGAGTCCAATTACATTTTGCCAACTTTTGCCCCATATGCAGGTACCCAAATAATGAATATGAAGGCCATTGTGATGATATTTCGAAACCTAATTTTGAAAGAACTGTTTGTGCTGGTGAATTTAATGAAGAAGAGGGTATTGATGATCATACATTGCCTCCTAAACTTACGAGACTGGTGAAATAAGAAGAAAAGCAAATTATACCCCATCAAGAACCTATTGAGACCATAAATTTGGGGAGTGACGAAGTGAGAAAAGAGGTTAAGATCGGCACATTTCTATCGTCGTCCACAAAGAAAGAGCTGATAAGCTTGCTTCATGAGTATGCTGATGTGTTTGCATGGTCGTATCAGGATATACCAAGTCTGAATTCTGATATTGTGGTTCACAGGTTACCAGTAAGACCAGAGTGCAAGCCAATTACCCATTGAGACCATAAATTTGGGGAGTGACGAAGTGAGAAAAAAAGGTTAAGATAAGCACATTTCTATCGTCGTCCACAAAGAAAGAGCTAATAAGCTTGCTTAATGAGTATGCCGATGTGTTCGCATGGTCGTATCAGGATATGCTAGGTCTGAATTCTGATATTGTGGTTCACAGGTTACTAGTAAGACCAGAGTGCAAGCCAATTCAACAAAAGTTGAGGAGAATGAAGCTAGAAATGTTGCTAAAAATAAAAGAAGAAGTCAAAAAGCAGTTTGATGCGAGATTTTTAGAGGTGGCAAAATATCCTGAATGGGTAGCAAACATTGTTCCAGTTCCTAAAAAAGATGGAAAGGTGCGATGTGCGTAGATTATTGTGATCTAAATAGGGCCAGTCCGAAAGACAATTTTCCCTTACCACATATTGATACACTAGTTGACAACACGGCTGGACATTCTTTATTCTCTTTTATGGATGGTTTCTTTGGTTATAATCAAATCAAAATGACGCCTGAAGATATGGAAAAGACCACTTTTGTGACTATGTGGGGAACATTTTGTTACAAGGTCATGCCATTTGGGTTGAAAATTGCTGGTGCAACTTACCAGAGAGCCATGGTAACCTTGTTTCATGACATGATGCATAAAGAGATAGAAGTCTATGTGGATGATATGATTACAAAGTCCCAGAAAGAAGAAAATCATGTTGCCAACCTTAAAAAGGTTATTTGAAAGGTTGAGAAAATTCCAACTTAAGCTCAACCCAGCCAAATGTACCTTTGGGGTGACGTTAGGAAAGCTGTTGGGATTTGTAGTCAGTGAACGAGGTATAGAAGTGGATCCCGATAAGATACATGCCATTCAAAATTTATCGCCACCCCGCACCCAAAAGGAAGTAAGGGGATTCTTATGCAGATTGAATTACATCGCATATTTCATCTCCTAACTCACTGCTAAGTGTGATCCAATCTTCAAACTCCTCCGCAAATGGGACCCAGGAGAAGGGAATGATGAGTGCCAAATAGCATTCGATAACGTTAAAGAGTACCTTTCAAATCCTCTGGTGTTGGTACCACCTATGCCAGGGAGACCCCTCATCTTGTATGTAACAGTGCATGAAAATTCTATGGGGTATGTGTTGGGGCAACATGATGAAATTAGGAGAAAAGAGTGAGCTATCTACTATTTGAGCAAGAAGTTCACTGACTATGAAGCTAGGTATTCTTCGCTAGAAAAGATGTGTTGTGCTTTAGCTTGGATAGCTCGTAGACTAAGACAGTACATGCTTTATCATACTACATGGCTAATTTCAAAATTGGACCTTATTTGGTATATCTACGAGAAACCTTCATTGTCGGGAAGATAGCAAGGTGGCAAGTGTTGCTTTCTGAGTATGACATTGTCTATATGACTCAAAAGGCCATTAAAGGTAGTACAATTGCTGATTTCCTCACGGATCGAGCTAAAAAAGAGTATGAACCAATGAACTTTGACTTCCCTGATGAAGATTTAATGGCCATATCATAAGAAAATGTTGAAGGTACCCCAGAAAAACTTGTTTGGAAAATGTACTTTGATGGAGCATCTAATGCTTTGGGGCACGGTGTTGGGGCAGTTTTTGTATCCCCTAAAGGAGACTGCTGTCCATTGACTACAAAATTGGATTTTGATTGCACTAATAACATGGCAGAATACGAAGCCTGTATCATGGGGCTCCGAGCTGCAATCGACAAGGGTGTTAAAGTACTGGAAGTATATGGAGATTCAACCTTGGTAATTTATCAGTTGCGAGGTGAATGGGAAACAAGAGACTCAAAATTGGTCCAGTATTGTGAATTTGTGACCGATCTAGTTAAACACTTCAAGAAAATTTGTTTTAAGCATTTACCTCAGGAAGAAAACCAAATGGTTGATGCATTGGCTACTCTAGCTGCAATGTTCAAGGTAAATTCAGGTACTAAAATTTATCCCATCAAGATGAGCATATGTGGATCACTAGCACATTGCTTAAACATAGAAGAAGAGATAGATGGGAAACCATGGTATCATGATATATTGCAATATGTGAAGTATTACCAGTATCCAAAAGGGGCATCAGAAAATGACAAAAGGACTTTGAGAAGAATGGCAATGGAATTCTTCTTGGATGGTGAAATTTTGTACAAAAAGGGAAGAGATCAAGTGTTACTAAGGTGTGTAGACGCCATAGAGGCCAAAAGGATACTCAAAGAAATTCACGAAGGTGTTTGTGGATCTCATGCAAATGGTCATATGATGGCTCGACAAATTATAAGGGTAGGGTATTTGTTAGCTTTAAATTGTCATATGTATTTTGAAAACTGATCTTTTATGTTTTGATTCATATTGTAAATTTGCTTGATCACATATGATTCCCTCAAACCATTTTAAGTGTTCATAACAAACATTAAGACCATGATTTAATTGTATATTCTTATTGGTCTTAATACTTTACAAAATGAGTTTGAATATTTTCATGAAAGTAATTTTCTCAAGAAAATATTGAACACACAAGTTTAGAAAATTACTTAATGAGTTTTTGGACAAAGATTTTAGTCAAGAAATACTTCCACAAAATTCATAAAATATTTTGGGTTGAATTAAAATCAAAGTCTACATCATTTCTAACCCAAAATAGCCTAGAAATATGCAGGAAAAACATAAGGGATCGATCCCCTAGGATGTGGGATCCATCCCAGAATAGCAGAATGCTCCCAGGAAGCGGAAAGGAAGCATGAGATCGATCTCCTAAGGGAAGGGATCGATCCCTTTATGGCAGAAAGCCTCCAACAGCTAGTTACTGTGAGATACAATGACTAGTTTCTGTTCTGACTCCAACCGGCATCAAGAAAACATCCAAGGGACTATAAATAGAGGCTTGGAAGCTCAAGAAAGGAGAGAGAGCACCTAAGACATATCATTCTTCAATTTCTTCATCTTTTCCAAGCATCTCTAAGATTTCAAAAGCTAGAATTCAATATCCTCTATTACTCTCATCATCTTTGTACCTTATAGCACAAATCTTTTAGATTATCTTTTCTTTGTGCTTAATCTCTGTAATCATTTGCCTACCTAGAGGCCTTCTTTGGTTACACCCATTGTAAACACAAACACATCTTGTAAAGGGGAGGTTTCTCTTTAGCCTTAGAAAAGAGAGAGGTTTCTCTTTAGCCTTAGAAAAAGAGGGAGGTTTCTCTTGAGCCTAGAAAAAGAGAGAGATTTCTCTTGAGCCTTGAAAAAGAAGGATTGTAAAGACAAATTCAAGTTAGTGAATTTGGGGAAAATCCTTGGGAGCGTCTCAAGGTAGAGGACATAGGCAAGGTTGTCGAACCTCTATAAATCGATTGTGTACATTTCTCTTTCCCTACTCTCTTTACTTATTTGCATTTATATTGTGATTGTTAAATTGAATTTATATTGCATACTTGAGTAGCCTAGAGAACTTAGAAAACTTCAATATAGGCTAGAGAATTTAAAAGAATCAAAAAATGAACATAAGGTTAGCTAAGAACCGATTCACACCCCTCTCGGTATAGCCTATAGAACCAACAGTATTATTGGATGACAATGGAAAGCGATTGCATCAACTTTGCTCGAAGTTGTCATAAATGTCAAATATATACTAGCAAGATAAATGTCCCTCCTACATCCTTACATGTCATGACAACTCCTTGGCCATTTTCTGCATAGGGAATGGATGTGATTGGACCAATTACCCCTAAAGCTTCAAATAGACATCATTTCATTTTGGTGATGATTGATTACTTCACAAAATAGGTGGAAGCAACATCTTATGCTAGTGTGACAAAGTCTGTAGTGTGCAAGTTCTTCAAGAAAGAGATAATCTGTCGGTACGGGCTACCAGAAAGGATCATCTCAGACAATGCTTTGAATTTCAACAATAAGTTGATTGAGGAAACATGTGCCCAATTTCATATTAAGCATCACAATTCGGCACCATATCGTCCGAAAATGAATGGCGCTGTTGAGGCTGCGAATAAAAATCTCAAGAAGATCATTCAGAAGATGATGGATACATATAAAGACTAGCATGAGAAATTGCCTTTTGCTCTACACGCTTACCGTACATCGATTTGCACATCTACGGGAGCAACCCCTTTTTCATTAGTGTATGGGATAGAGGTAGTTTTGGTATTTTTTAGTGAAAATTCCTTCCTTACGTGTCCTTATGAAAGTTGAATTAGACAAAGCTTAATGGGTCCGAGCCCAGTTTGAGCAATTGAACCTGATTAAGGAAAAAAGACTCAAGGCGCTATGTCATGGGCAATTGTATCAGAAGAGGATGATGCAAGCACATGACAAGAAGGTTCGTCCCAGAAATTTTAGAGAAGGGGATTTGGTTTTGAAAAAGATTCTACCCAATATTTCTGACCCGTACGGCAAATGGGCTCTAAATTAGGAAGGCCTTTTCGTAGTAAGAAAAGTATTCTTAGGAGGAGCATTAATCTTGGCAGAAATGGACGGAAGAGACCTTCCCAATCTAGTAAATGCTGATGCAGTAAAAAAGTATTATACATAAAAAAAAGAAGGCGATTTGGACCCGAGTGGGAATGTTTAAGTTGAAAACCCGAAAAAGGGCGACTTAGACAGAAAGCAATGGTGCATGAGCTTGGAAGCCAAATATTCTACAAGCTCGTAAGCAAAAGGAGGCAGAGTTCAGTTTGAAGTATTCTCTGAAGCTTAAAGCCATCAGTCAGACAATAAAGTCAAAAACGGGTTTTGGATTAATTCACAATGATTAGAATAATTACTGTAAGGGTATCCTCATTCGTAGTATGGAACTTTGATCCCTCATTTCATTGTATCTGTTTAAATCGCCTTCCATTCGAATAAAAACACATTCCTCTTTTGTTGTCTCAACTTAACACTCATCTTCACTTACCCATCTTTTGAAAGAAATTCACAATTGCAGTATGTCTCATAGTGCATAAAATTATGAAGGCATAAGAAGATCTACTTACTTTTCGAATTACTTATAAGAGATTTAATAATAACAAGAGTGAGATGTAAATGAGGCAAAGTATGATGGTACCAGTGGAATAATAATTAAAGAAAGAGATCTAGCTAGCATGATAAAGGATTAAGAGTGCATGAATGCAACTAAAAGAATTAAGGTTAAAGGTTATCTTAGTGGAATGATGAAAAGGAAAGGAGAAGAAGAGAAACAGAAAGGGGCATGAGATTGCAAAACTTTGAATTAAAACTCACATGAATATCATCTCATAATAGGTATTGCATCCCTTTAAGAAGCATACACATCCTACTTTCACGTCACCAAAAAGTGTGTACAGTCATATTTGATTGAGTTATGCAATGCATCTCATTAATCATCTGTGGCATCATCCCTACGGGAACATTTGCATCACATCCCTTGGGTAGGATTTGGTTTTCAGTGAATAACCAACCAAACATAGAGTTACCTTTAGATAGGAAAAGGCTAAACTATGATTGATTAAGAACCTTCTGCAAACATGCTAGAAGCCGTCAAATTTATTTTCCAAAGTCGTGTGCCTCTTAAAAAAAGGAGCTCAATTTATTTTCCAAAGTCGTGTGCCTTATAAAAAGAGGAGCCCAGTTTATTCTTCAAAGTCGTGTGCCTCTTAAAAAGAGGAGCTCAATTTATTTTCCAAAATCGTGTGCCTTTTAAAAAAAGGAGTTCAGTTTATTCTTCAAAGTCGTGTGCCTCTTAAAAAGAGGAGCCCAGTTTATTCTTCAAAGTTGTGTGCCTCTTAAAAAAAAGGCTAATTTATTTTTTCAAAGTCGCGTGCCTCTTAAAAAGAGGAGCTCGGTTTATTTTTTCAAGTCATATGCCTCTTGAGAGAGGAGAAGAGCTAAATTAAAGTGAAAAGCTTTTGATAAGAAGAAGACTGTTAAATTTAAATCTTTTTGTTAAAAAAATTAAAAAAAAGAAAACAAAAAAATTTAATAATAATAAAAAGAAGTAGGTCATGATCCAGACAAAATTGTTGTCTATTGTCTTTGCCCTATTCCTTATTCTAAGTAATACGCAAAGAGGGGCAGCTGTAGACACCTAATTTTGTCCAAAATTAAATATATTTGGATTGTCTTTTTATTGTGGTTTTTGAATTTACATTGAAATAAAAAAATTAAAAAAAAAAGAAGAGCAGTGCTGGTGTCGACATTGGTTTAAGAGGCTGTCAGCTAACCACCTTAAACTTAGCCCTGCCATCTCCACCAACTCCTTGACAAACTTCATTTGGAGTTGAAAGTCTTCTACAAATCTGAACTTCAAAGGTTTGCTCCATTTTTATTAACTAAAAATGCACATTAAGAGTAGTTCAAGGGAGATGAAGAAGAAAACAAGGGACGGTTTCCAGAAAATCAATGCTTCAATATCCTAAGAACCTTCCCCTATAGCCCTCTGCCTCCACGATAGGCTCGACATTTTCAAGCAAATTTTCTCCAGCATTTAAGAACACCCAAAAAATCAAACACTATAGGATCTAAAAGTCATCTGCAATGGATTACAATCTCTAGGTTCAAAGATTTCATCCGTTTTTCTTGACTAAAAATGCCTATAAAATGGCCTGAATGAGGTCAAAGAAAAAACACAGAGGGAGACAGAGAAAATTCCAAAACAAAAGAAAGAATAAGCTCAGGGATACTAGATGGCAGTAGCAACTAGAGGCTGAATCGGTGATCGACGGTGATGAGCAGCTTGGACGGTGACTGGAGCAGTGAAGGGGATGCGTGGACGACGATGAGTAGTACCCACGTCTATTGCTCTGGTGCATCTGGAAGGAAGAAAGTGTGGTAGTGAGAGGCAGCTTTGGTTGGATCAGTGGCGACTGAACTGTGAAGAAGAAGATAAAACTTACCCGAGCCGAATACTGTAAGTATCCTCTGCCTTCTCCATTTAAGAAATTTTAAATAAACCCCCACGTTTTGCTAAACCTACCTTGCCCAAACAAATCTATTAACTAAAAAACATTTTTAAATCTTATCTGCCTTCCTCTTGCACGTGCGAACTTGCTACGTGTAAGTTCACTTTGTATGGGTGAGCTCTAGTGCACGGTTTCATTTGTGTGGGCGAGTTTGCTATGCGTAAGCTCACTTTGTATAGGCAAGCTCTAGTGCACGGTTTCATTTGTGTGGGCGAGCTTACTACGCGTACGTTCACTTTGTATGGGCGAGCTTGCTACGCGTAAGTTTACTTAGTATGGTGAGCTCTTGCGCATAGTTTCATTTGTGTGGGCGAGCTTGCTACGTGTAAGTTCACTTATGTTGGCGAGCTTTTATGAACAGATTCACTTGCGTGGGCGAGCTCTCATCTGCAAGTTAACTTGTGTATGGCTAACTTTTTCGTGGTGAGTTGTTTTTTTAGGCGAGCTCTCGTCCGCAAGTTAACTTGTGTATGGCGAGTTGTTTTTTAGGCGAGCTCTCGTCCATAAGTTAACTTGTGTATGGCGAGTTGTTTTTGAGGTGAGCTCTCGCGCACAAGATGACTTATTTTATGGCGAGCTGTTTTTGGGGCGAGCTCTCACGCCTAAGTTGATTTGCGAGGTGTCAAACTGTTGCTTGCATGCCTTTTATTTTGACAAGTTGTTGTCGGGAAAATCGGTTCCAGGGCGAGCTCTCGTGCCCAAGTCGATTTGCGTGTGGCGAACTGTTGCTTGGGCGCCTTTTATTTGTCCACGTTAAAACAAATAAAAATTTAAATCACAATAATAATAATAATAATAATAATAATAATAATAATAATGACATTTGAAAATGATAAATGAAAGAAAAATTTTTATGACATTTGAAAATGATAAATGAAAGAAAAATTTTTACGAAAAATAATAAATTCAAAAAATAGATTTTTATAAAACTCCTAAGTGGGGAGTTTTCTTCAAATCTTACCAAAGTGGTAGGATGTTAAAATATTTAAAAATATATAATCTTATATAAAAATAAATAATTATACGAGATCGGAAAAAATATTGGGTTATAATAAAATACTCAACAATGATAAATAATAAATTTTAAAGAGTTCCTAAGTGAGGAACTTTATCTCACCAAAAGTGTTGGAGAGATTTTAAAATACTAAAATAAAATATGAAAATAGAATATTAAAAAAGGGAATAAAAGTCAAGGTTTAAGATGAAGTAAAAGTCTTTTACTTAAAAATATTAAAATTATAACCGACGACGGAACCTCTTCAAAAGAATAAGTGATTTTCTTGAATACTTTTGAGGTAAGAGAATTTTTTTCAAATTATATCGAAAGTGTCGGAAAATGTTTAAGAAAATTCTCAATACTTAAATAATAAAAAAATAAAAATGAAATAACAAATATTAAAAGACCAATTTGGTTAAGACCTTTTAGGATAATATGTGATTAATTGGTACCGTCCATCAGACGAGCATTGTGGGGGTGCTAATCCCTTTCCCACACGTAACTAGGGGTGTAAAACGGGCGGGGTGGGGCGGGTACGGTGCGGGTCGTATGGATGCAGGCTTAAAAGGACTAAGCTCGTTTAGGCCCGTTTTTAAACGAGCTAAATTTTACATGCTTGGTTCGTTTTTAATACGGACCGGGCCAGCCCGCGGGCCAATTGTTTTTTAAATAAAAATAATAAAAATAAAATAAAATTAAAAAAATCATTAAAATTCACATATAAATACAATCTAAATACAATTACAATTCACTTATAATATTTTAAAATAAATAAATATAAACTTGAAAAAACATAAATTTTTATTAAACATTAAACTTTTTCAACATTTTTTTTTCACTATCATACATATAATGTCATGGTTTGAATCCAAAATAAAATTATATAAATTCATTTTTTTTGCTAGAATACAATAAAATCATATTATGTATTATTTTGATAAGAAATAAAAATACATTAATAATATAGTTTAAAAGCTAATTATATAAAAAACCAAAAAGGGCCTAAACGGGTTGGCCGAGCCAACCGGCCCGCGCGGGCCAATCCGTTTACGGACCTAAAAAAAATAAAATCGGCCTTTACAAAGCTGTGAGTTTAACGAATTGACCCGCGGGCCTTGGCCCGTTTTACACCCCTACACGTAACTGTACTCTCAAACCTAATTTTAGGAACGTAGACTAAGCTTTATCCTTAGAGTCAAATAGGTGGCCAATCACACCTAAGTTAAAATTGATTGGTGGCAACTTCATAATTTTAACGTCTAATGATTAGGTCCCCGGACAAAAATCGTTACGACACCATGTACTTAAATAGTTTATCCATCTTCATCTACCAACTCTCGATTACGTTTGTTTCCTTAACCCCTTGAAAACTAGCAAGTTCATCTTCTAAAATTGCTTGAACTGTGTCATATTTCTATCCACATCAGGCATTGGTAGTTGGGGTGCTGCTTGTTGTAGAGGTGCAGTTTGTAGCGGAGTAGTTACTGGCTGGCAATTAGTCAGTGGAGGCGATGTAGTTGGTGGCTACAAGGGAGCCTGTGGTTGTGGTGTGCTCTGCTTGTTGCCAAATTATCTCTCAAATATAGCAGCGAGATTAGTTAAGTTCTGTTTCAAGCGCTCGAGGCGAGTATTCAGGCTTGAAGGAAGGGAGGAGGTGAAGGCGATTGAGTTGGTTTTGCTCATCGGGGTTGTCCACATTCTCTCTTCATTTCTAATTCAAAATCCTATAACACCAACACATGCATTTAGAATAGTTCCCACACTCAATACAAAATTATAATCAGGCATTAACATTATTACAGGATGTAAAACTGATTTTAACTTATCTACACTAACAAGTACTAGAAAATCTTACTCTAATACTATTAAATATGTCCCAAATTGAAAGCTACAATGTCAAGGCCCAGCTCGTTCATAGGCTGTCGGCTGGCATTCCCGTGGCACACGTTGCCCCAGTTTGCCCTGACTCACAATGTACTGTTCGCTTTGGGTGTATCCACCCTCACAGTTTTGTTGGGATATGCCTAGGATATCCAGGAATTTGCCACTCCCAATTCGTGTTCAAAGCGACTTGAACCCTTAACCTCCTTAAGCGTCAAGTCACTCTAAAAAATGGTAAGGAGTGACTTGACGCTTAAGGAGGATAAGGGTCGAGTTGCTTCGGACGCAAATTGGGAGTGGCAAATTCCTGGATATCCTAAGCACATCTCGACAAAACGGTGAGGGTGGATGCACCTAAAGCGGATAGTATGTTGTGAGTCAGGGCAAACTTAGGGCAAAGTGTGCCAAGGGAATGCCAACTGACAACTTATGAATGGGTTGGGCCTTGACACACAACTTTAACACTTAACTGTTGCGGATATCTAAAACAATGGACTACTTTTTTTCTTTCATTTGTCTAAATTGGCTTGTCAACGTGCAGTGTAGTGTTAAGTGATTAGCAGTTTAACCACCTACCCTAATTTAGACTATTAGCTCAAGGTCCCAATCTAAGCACCTGCATAGAATTTAAATTCTCTATAAGGTCCTAGATATTCTACAATTAAAACTCATTTTAGATTCTCCATAATCTCATCAATAAATATTTGTGAACATAAATAAACAAATTTTCTTAAACACTATATCGGAAAAATCACATTATTCAAAAATAATTTAATTACATGAGGAGGAAAGGTGCATGAGGAGGGGGAATAAGAAAGTAGAAAAGAAAGAAGGCAAAGAAAATAAGTGATAGATTTTCATCACTAAAAGTCAATTCATTTTTTCTATTTAAAAAGAATTTTAATGAAGGAAATCCATAGTTGATTCTGTCGCTAAAAGCCTTTTTAAATTGGAAAAAAAAAAGCACATTGAATTTTTTATTTCCTTTTCCAAAATTAAAAATGCATGAGCGATGGAAACTCAAAGCTGATGTGATTATTTATATTATGGAATGAGTTAATCATCCACTTTGGTATCTTGTTGAACAAAATTGATAATATTGTTCCCCCATTGATCAAGAATTTTGATTTTTGAGAAGTATTATGATCATTCAATAAGAAATGTTTCAATTTTTTAAATAAACAATTTGAAGACCTATTGATTCTAACAGTTGATTGCAAAAAGCTAAAATAATAGAAAAGCCCCTGAAATTTATTAAATAAGCCCTTACACTTTTATTGCGTTTAGATAAGCTTTTAACTTTTAATTTGAATCTGAATAGCCCTTAAACTTTAATTTGCACCCAAATAAGCTTTTAACCTTTAACTTATACATAAATAAACCTTTAACATAAATCAATCTTTTATAAGGATGAGCAATCGACTTTTTAGGTTGGGTTAAAACCCAACTTCCTTCATAAAAATGATCGATTAGATAGAATACATAATATAATATTTAATTATTTAAATTTTATATATTATATATCTAAAAAAAGTCAATTAATTTAATTGTTTAATTTGTAATTTTAGATATCGACTTAATAGAATAAATCGACCTATAAAAATTAACTTAAATCAAAAAGTGATTTAATCGAATCAAATTAACTAAATTTCATATAATTAAGTCAATTTGAATAAGTTTTTATTCATATGTAATCTTTTATTTGAAATAATGGATTATTTGAGTGTATATAAAAGGATAAGGGCTTATTTATATAGAATAATAGTATAAGGGCTTATTTGAAAAAAAGTAGAATAGTTTAAGGGCTATTTTAATACTTGAACCATTGCAAATTGATCATTCGGACCTTCAATTCATAGATGTGGTCTCAAACCTATGAATGGAGATATTCTCAAAACTCACAAAGAAAAAAAAGAAGTGAGTTAAACAAGAAGAGAAGTAACTTGGAGGAAAAAAATGAAGTGACTTAGACAAATCTACGGATTTTGATCACTAATTCTCTATCTATGTTTTTGGTTAAATAAAAACATAATAGAACATTAGCAATGAAAATCTATCCATCAACGACAGATTTCCATTACTAAAAGCCTAAGATTTTTTTTTAATTTTTTTCCAAAATTAAGAAATGCATTAGCTATAGAGATTCGTTCATCAACAATGAAAATCCATTCATCAGTAACAGATTTTCATTGCCAAGGCTATATTTATGTTTTTAATAAAATAAAAACATAATAGAGTATTAGTGATGGAATTCCTTGCATTAGTGATGGATTTCCATCACTAAAAGCCCTAACGCGTTTTTTATTTGAAAATTAAACTAAAGTAAAAGTAAAAATAAAACTTACACTTTCCCTTGCAAATTTGTCTCAAATAACAACCTTTACCGACAAAAAATTTTCATCGATAACATTTCGTCATTATTGCCACGTTCTCTATTAGTGCAAGGTTCTTGGGTTAGCTTCACTATATGGGTGTTTTGAAGAGATTAGCTTGGTGGATTAGATATAAAGATAATTAAAAGGTTTTGGTTAAAGGGTCAAAAATGCTATCGAAAAAAAATTATTTTCGCAATTGAGCCTATAACGTTTTTCACAATCAATTGAGCCATTAGATTTTAATTTTCACTTAATTAAGCCCTTTCGTAGATGAAAACTGTTAAATCCATACGAAAACTGTCAAATCCGTACAGTACACATAGTAAAAAAAACAAATCTAACGGTTTCCGTCTAAGTAAAAGTCCAACAGAGTGAAATTGAAAATATAAAGACTCAATTGATTGCGAAAAAAAGATAGACTCAGTTGCAGAACTTTTTATTATTTGAGAGCTTTTTTGACCCTTTAGCTAAAAGTTTTCTCTTAATCTTTCTTAAATTTATAAATGTTTCTCTCTCTCTCTCTCTCTAATAGAGAGTGGACTATTATATTTACTATGCACTATCTCCAAAATTTAAACTCTCTAGACAAAGTATTAACACTTTTATAATTGTCAATTCTTACCATTATACCTATTAATACTCTTTATGTAACGACTCTTTTTGAACTTTGTATAAGAAGCTTTGACAAGTCATGTAGGCATCTTTTCTTAGCAACTTGACAAACTTTCTCTAAAATTATATCTTCTCTAACATCTTCCTTAATCACTTTGTCCTCTCTACTTAGGCCTGGCTACCCTTGTTCAATTAGAAATGCAATTGAATGGTGGGTGATGGATAGAAAAATTAAATAAAAAAATAATGGTTATAACCACTTTTGTAATTACGTTTTTTTTTTGTGTAATATTTTTGGTTGATAGAAAAATTACAAAAAAAATGGTCATGCTATATCAACATTTTGTAATTTCTTTTTTTATTTTTGTAACTATTCTCATCTGAGCTTTTGTTGGCTGTGTGATTTCGTTCGATGTTTTGTTTTTTTTTTTTTGATGAAAATACGTGCATTAAAATCCCCAAATTAGGGAAACAAAACATAAAAGTTAACTCCCCACTTCCACGGGAGCAGAATAAACAAAACGAGGAAAGGAGATTCCTCTTCTATCAGCATCTAAAGCTAGAGTAGTACAAGGAGGAGGATCCACAAAAACAGAAAAGGAATTTTGGAGTGAAGTCCCCATCTTCGCCAGTATGTCTGCAACATTGTTGGCCTCTCTAAACTTATGCACCAGTTGAGCTTCTTGGAACTTTGCCAGCAACCACCTGCAATCATTTACAATAGCAGAGTAAATATGAGATTCATCAACCCCAAAGAGAACTAACCTGAGTGTCGTTTAGGAGTCAATCTCCACAATGAGTCTGTTAATTCCCCTGTTAAAAGCAATTTCCAGTCCATCACGTATCGCCCAAAGTTCTGCGCTACAGCTAGTGGATGATCCCAAGTTTCTTACGTTGCCAATGATCCAAGTTCCTGTGTGATCCCTTATAACTCCTCCAGATCCAGCCTTGCCTGGGTTTCCTCTTGAAGATCCATCTGAGTTCAGTTTCATGAATCCTGGTGGTGGAGGTTGCCACCTAACATCAAGTTGAAAGTGCTTTTTTTCCGGTTTGATCTTTCCTGCAATCGCCCAGTACTCTTTAGCTTTTTCTTGTATTTTTCTAACAATAACCTCTATATCTTCAAGGGTTCCGTTAAAAATCAACTTATTTCTTTCTAACCAAATGTGCCATATGGTAAAAGAAAAGATAACATTCCATGGGATTCCTGGAACATTAGAATCAGCTTTGCTTTTGCAGTTGGCATCAATCCATTCGGTCATTCCCTTGTCGAAATAGAATAAGGCATCTTGAGGTAAGGTGATGGAGTTCCAAATTTCCTTACTATTTCTACAATCTCTAAGAACATGTAGAGGAGTTTCCTCCTCAACATTACATCTTGGGCATGTAGGTTGGATCGACATTCCCCTATTACAGAGGACTTTTCTAGTAGCAATTTTTTGGTGTCTACACAGCCAAAGAAAAACCTGAATTTTGGGAATGGAAGTTGTTTTCCAAATTTCCTTCCAACCCCTATCAGGATTTATTGTACAATTTAAGGCAGACTTTATGTTAAATTTCCCATCCCGTGAAAATTTCCAGTGTAAAGAATCAATACTTCTACCCTTAGTTTGATGTTTTGTTTTAATGGTGGGTCTTGCGTAGTTCTGATGTTTCGCCAGCTTTTTTTCTTTCTTTTTTTTGTTGTTTTTATATTTATTATTTTTATTTTTTTTCTTTCTTGTGTCTTTGAATAAGATATACAAACTTTCAATGTGTATTAAGGATTATTTTTAAAAAGTAAGGTCTAGAAGTAAAATTCAGTTTTAATTAACAACGTTTTTCATAAATTGTAAATATATTTTCTTCTTATTTATTACATATATATTGCGTTAGATATGTGTGAATTCTTAATCTTAATTCAAGTAATAATTTAGAATGAATAAAAATCATATATAAATACTATTAAACATATTTAGATAATGTCTTATATTTAAAATATTATGATTTCAAATAATTAAAAATATTTGAGAATTTAAATATTTTACTGATCAATTATTATTTTTATTAAGAATATGCAATTTTTTTTTATAAAAAACATGCACATTTGTTATTAAGTTAAAAACTTAAATAATATATATTTTATAGAAAAAGATCTTGAGCCTCGCCGGTAGACATGTTCAAGGGTCAAATTATGTATCCAAAAGCAAAAATCCGTCCGATTTATGAGTATATTTAGACAAAAATATTAGGCCAGTAAAATAGATTTGGGCTAACCAATGAGGCCCAATTAACAATGGACCAAGCCTTGGTCTTGCCTTTTAAAGCATAGCCCAGCCCTGTTCGTGTTTTGCTAACCAATATTTTAAGAACACTTTTTTTATAGTAACTTATAGAAAAATCATTAAATTAAATGTAAACTATTATATAAACTACAATTAAGAAATACTTTGTTAGCAAATTTTTAATTGATAAATTCAAATGAAACATATATATTTTAAAGTTTATGTTATTTACAGTCCTTAATTTTTCAAAATTTAAAGCATCTATATCACAAATATGTTAAAACTCCGATGATATTAGTAATTTATTTCAAATTTTTAATCAAAAGCTAAAATTATATTAATGAAAACGTTCTTAAAATTAATTTAATTAATAATTAAGTTAATTCATTTCGATTGTTATTAATATATAATTTTATAATTGTAATTCTATAAGATAGCATACATTTAGCTCAATCTTAAAAAATAACATTATAAATTTTGAGTATTGGTTCAAGTAATGGTTTTAAGCTTTTTTATGTAAGAGTTCTAAAGTATAAAAATTTTACAGTATAAACATTAAATTGAAGAAAAGAATTTTTATTTTAAAAAATGGGTGAGCTTGGATTGTCTTGTTGTTTGTAAAACAGGATTGGCCAAAATATCAAGTTCAAAACTTAGTTTGGGTCAGGCCTGGGCTGAAATAAAGTCCTGTAATATACTAGTTAGGGATGACCCAAATCTAGCCTGACTCATGAACAGGTCTACTAACCAAGTAGTTTTTTAGTTTTTTTTTTAATTTGAAAGGAAAGAAATACTACTATCAAGAAATTGAGATTTTAATTTGAATTTGAATCATGAGTTCAAATTCCTATGATCAAAATTAGGGATGTAAATGGATATCCTACGGATGGCTACCTTGCACTGTTCCATCCAATTAAGTAGGATTAGAGTATTTAATAATTGGTTTGAATAGGGGTCAAGTAGTGATCTTAAGGTACCCTATAACCTGAACCCGATTATAAATGATAATTTTTAATTATTATATACATTTTTATAATAAATTATTTATTTTTAATATAATACTTAATTAAATTAATTCATTAAGTATTTTAATTATAATTTTTAATATTAATTTATTGTTATAAGTTTATTTAAATATTCATTCAAATTTTTTAATAATATTCATTAAAATTGATTTTAAATTTAAAACTTAAAATCAAATTTTGGCTTAATAAATTAACGGATTCAAATAGTTAACATGTATTTCTTGTATTATATGGGTAGGATTTAGATAGTAAAATTAAAATACTCATGTAGTTAAACGGATTTGTGTATTATAAGCTATAATCAAGTTAGGATTCAGATATCCCAAAATTAATAGGTAACTTACCTATCATCTTACTCAAAGTGTCCTTGCATGATTACTAATCATAATTTTAGATTTTAACTTAGAAATTTTGGATTCCAATAATGAGTACAAATACTTATTGGTCAACATGTTTGAAAACAAAATTACATTCAACGTTGAAATTTTGGATTTGAATCCTTAAGTACAATGCTTAGTTCAAGATGTCCTCAAAAGGATTACTAGCTAGAATTTGAGATTCCAACTTGGAAATTTTACATCGGAATCTTGAATATATACAAATATTTAATACATATTGTTCTTAAAAGGATTACTAGAATTTGAAATTTCAACCTAAAATTTTTTGAATTCGAATTTTTAGAAAATAGATATGGAATTTATCTTTTTTTTTTTTTTGGTTACAGATATGGAATTTATCAGATAGGAGACCTAGTTCCCAAATGACATCAAAAGCTTTATGGAGCCTAACCTCATTTGCACTAAAATAAATAAATTTCTTGCAATTCAATGTTTTTACAAAAGTGACGACTAATTACTATTGAGCAAATAAAGATTAAAGAAAGAAAAATTAACTAATTGGGTAAAGACTTGAACTAAAAAACAATCGAGAATCATCATGTTGACTGTGGATAACAAAAAAGAGAGAGTTGTTTACGAAGTAAGATATGCGCGGTGTATCAAAAGGAAGAAGTAACAATGGATCCTAATTAATGAAATGAAAAAAGCTATAAAATTAAGTGAACCTCCTACTGACGAATTCAAGCTCTGGTGTGAAGACATGATCAGGAGAAATTAATTTGCATGCATGGAGAAAATTAACCAAACTGTAAGTTAATATTTAGGCGCAGGCCCATTAAGATTGTTCCAATTATATATTCATATATATTAGCTATTTCTGAATGGATAAGGCATTAACATCAGCCAGCCTCAAATGCCTTGAACATAATTTAAAGTATACCGACATGGCAGCTCAACGACATGAAAGTAAGAAAATTTTGGGAATCTTTATTTGCATATAGAGATTTATTCTTCCAATTGTCGTATTTAGCAGCTATCTTCAGAGGTATCCGAGTATATTACAGGCTACAGCAATGTCGTGATCAGTTTGCACAACCGATGGTGCCAAAATTCAGCAGTTCTTCTCAGAGACTATATCTGAAAAAGGACAGAAAACTTTTATTTTTAGTTTATAAAGAATGGATTTTGCGGTTGTTCAGTTGTTAATTCCCACCGAAGGTATTATCAAGAGAAAATATATCATGATGGTGGAAGATCCTTCTTCGAATGGTCATAACTTTGCAGGGTTCTCAAGAATCGTTTGTTTCCATTATATATGGAATCTAATAGCTTTTCTCATAACCTTGATGCTTTCTCTCTCTCTCTCTCTCTCTCTCTCTCTCTAAATGGCTACCATGCATAGATTAATTTAATTTCCATCACCACTAAGCAAATTAATTAATAGACTTGTTATTTTAGTAGCCACTAATTCCTCTAAGTTTAAAAACTCGGGTTTTTAACCATTGGCATGCAACGTTTATGTCGAATTCAATAATCAAGTCCTAATCATGTATAATATTTAACATCAAACATTAAATATTCAAGAATAATTATTAATATGTTGAATACCTTGTAACATATAAGCAAAAGAAAATAAAATCCCGCATTGCTTATGAAGGAGCAAAATTTTTTAAGTGTAAATCAAATATATAAAATATCTTAAGATAAAGATTCATGGGTCTTGTGAGCTTTGATCATTGCATTTGGGATTTACCCATCCTCCGCAAAGTGGAAAACAAGAGGGATAGTGTAGTTGGCACCAGCCAACTACACATTTACCTTAAGTTCTCATTGCACCATTGGTGCGATGAGAACCAAACGATGCCTTAATTAATTAGTTAATCACTACTCTAGTTGGAATTTCCATTATCAAATTCCTTTCTTTTTGGAGACATTAACTTATAAAAAATTTTATATTAGAAAATTCACCAGTGTTATTTCATTGCAATAGGGTTTAGAAAGGTTAGAAGAAAATAACAATACATTTCCTAGAAACGACAACTTGTCAAGGAAACAATTTAATTTTGTTAGACCCAAGATATAATTGAGCCCATTAGACAATTCATAGGGCTCTTAGCCCATGTCGCCATTGCCCAAAGAGTAGCCATTTGGGTGGTAGCCAAGAGTAACTGATTTAATCGAATTGAGTCGAGACAATTTAATATTAGGATTAAGCTTGATTCGATTCGAAAACTCGAAGCTCAGCTCAAGTTCGATTGGATTTGATTTTTGAAGCTCAAACTCTACTCTATAGAATACTCAAACTTGGTTCTATATACTTGATTTGTCAATTTAACTATATATTATGGTAGTAAAATAATAAATTAATAATAAAATATTAAAAATATGTATTAAAAAAACTCGGTAAAGTTCTTGAACCAAGTATTAAAAAATTCGAACTTAATTTAACTTGTTATTTGAGTAGCTCGAATTCGAAAATAAATAAATTAAATTCGAATAATTATCTAATCGAATTCGAATAAGTTGACTCATTTATATCTTTAACTAATAGACAGCTAAGGCCTGGTGGTCTCCACATAAAACTACTTGCAACATTTGGCATGTGTTGCCTTAACGTTGCGACGCTATTGAATGCTGAAATGGAAGAATGTCTCGCTCTTGACACGAAATTCATGGCACCCCTGGTACATTAAATAAGGGCCAAAAGGGTAAGGAGAGGGGCTAATTGGAATCTTTATTCTCTAAACCTATGAACACCCAAAATCCTCTCTTGTACCCTTTTGGCTCTCTTTAAAACCTCAGTTGCTCTTTGTGCTTTATGGGTTTTCTCTTCCTCTTCACCTCACTAATATACTCAATTAAGCAACGAAGACAAACTTCAATACCTTTTGATTATGCTTTCGTTTTTGCAGGTCTTATCAACCCCAAGCTCAAAGAAGAACCTCCTTTAACCTATCCCCACCTTAACAGATTACAATTCATCAATATGTTAGTGAAAAGTTATTTCCGAGTGCATTGCTTGTAAATTAGGTGAGTTATCGACATGATGCTGCTTTCAGACTCGTAGAAGTTGAGAAGCTGCTACATAGGAAAGGAACTTGTTCAGATTTTGAGTTGGAGAGTGAGCCCATACCCTTTAAGTCTGGATGAGTTTGCTTTTGCCCCAATCAAACAAAGCCCAAACCAACCTAACCATTATGGACATCACTTCGGTCCGAGTTTGACTAGAGGTGGCAAAAATTGGCCCGAGCCCGAAAACTCGCTCGAATTCGCCCGAGACCGAACCAGGATCAGCCCGAATTAACCAAAAAAGTCAAAGGCCCGTAACCGAAAAAGCCCGTAACTGAAAAAGCTCGGAACCGAAAAAGCACGAAACCGAAAAAGCTCGAAACCGAAAAAACTCGAACCCGACACAACCCGAGCCCGACATAACCCGAGCCCGATACGATCCGAAACCGAGACCGACCCGAACCGAAAACCGAAAAAACCGAATTTATAACCCGAGAAAACCCGAATTATAATTATATAATTATTATTTAAAAATAATTAAATAATGGCTTAATAGCTAAATAAGCCTTCAACCTTTAACTCAAAATGGAATTCAGCCCTCAACGTTTTATTGCATGAAATTCAGTCCATAAACTTTTATTTCAGTGGAAATAGACCAAATCTGTTAAATAAACTAACTACCGTTAGTTTTGCATACGTGGCATGCCACGTGGCAGGCCACGTGGCAGCTAACTAAGTTATCCACATCAGCTGCCACGTATGCAAAACTAACGGCAGTTAGTGTCATTTAACAGATTTTGACTTAATTGCATAATTGTAAAAGGTTGAGGGTTTATTTCCATTGAAATAAAAGTTTATGGACTGAATTTCATGCGATAAAATGTTGAGGGTTGAATTCCATTTGAGCTAAAGGTTGAAGGCTTATTTGGCTATTAAGCCTTAAATAATTGATACACTTTTTTAATTAAAAAGTTTAAAATTTTGAAAACAATTATTATTTATTATACAATTTTATCAATTATATATTACCAACATAATAAATATTGAATCTTTTTAATTAAATTAAATTAATTTAAAACACCATAATATATGATATAATATATGATATCAAATAATCTTTAATATTATCTATATTGCATTTATAATAATAAATATATTATTAATTTGACATTTGATTTTATTATAAAAATCATTTTAACATTTTATTATTTTTATTTATAATAAAATTTTAATTTTAATACAATAATAAATCAAATATATAAAAATTATATAATTTCAATATTTGTTTGAAACTTTGAATTTGATATCTTGTGCAACACATTAAAAATATTTTTAATAAAATTAAATTTAAACTATATTTTCTTAACGTTTCAAATATAGAAAGATATTAAATTTAGATTAAAAAAAACCTAATCTTAAAATTAAAATTTAAATTTTTAAGATTAGAAAAAGCTAAGTTATTAAATTAAACAATACAAGTACAATTTTTTTATACTTGGGTATCATTAAAAGAGAAAATTATAGTGGTAATTTTATTTTTAGCCTTAAAACAAAAGACATTAAAAAATCAAGCTAGTGATAATTAATTATTTATTATATTATAATAATCTTATACATGAATAAACTAATTTGGTATCTTGTAATAATGATTTGTATATTATATTATAATAATCTTTTAAGAATAAATTATGTAATCTCCTAGTGTGTAAGTATTTTTTTGATAGAATTAAGTATTTATTAAAAATAATTTCTTTATTATCTATTAAATGTAAAATTAAAGTGTGGATAAAAATAATAATTCTAATAGTAAATTAAAGTGTAATTTAATAATAGATTAGAGTTGTATTACTATGTAAGTGGTAATTTTAATAAAATTTATTTTTTATACTTTGTTATTATTATTATTAATTATATTTAAATAACTAGCATTATATTAATTAATTTAGTAATATCTATTATTTAACATTTTAATTAGATATTCAATCAATTGGTATATATCTAATATTATTATGTTAATATAATATTATTATGTTAATGTGAATATGAAAAAAATTAGTACTCAATTTGGAATAGTTTTTTTGATGGCAAATAAAATACATAATATAGTTAATAAATAACATCTTATCATAATGATTTGTATGTTATTATAACTTTAAAAATAATATTTTATCATGTGATATATAATCAACTATACAAGCTATTAATTATATAAAATAGATTATTAATATATTTATCTTATTATAATGATTTGTATGTTACATTATAATAATCTCTTACCATGTAATATAGAATAAATTAAACAATCTCTCATAGCATATTATAGTTTTAATTTTAGACATTTTTCATTCCAATTTCTTATCATGCTTTTAGAATATACTTTTGTTTTTAATTTCAAACATTTAATCTCTTAGGATGTTTTCATGTAATTTAGTTTAACTTGATCAATTAATAATCATAATATTGTATGATTAAATAGATATTGACCTTCTCAACTACTTTTTTAGTCAAAAAAGTGTTTTTTTAATTTATTATAATGAGTTACAAATAAAATAATAAACATAATATACTATATATATATATATATATATTAAGATTTACATTATAATAAAATGTCATATATGTTAAATTTATTGAACTAAGAGTATCTAAATTCCAATGACCCAATATTGACCCAAAAAAAAAAACACAATGACTCAATAAGTTATTGTTAAGAGTATAAAGCTATTTATATAAATGTTTAATAGTTTAGTGTGATTTATTTATAATTTGTTAGTTATTTATTTGTATAGCTAATACTTTTGGATTTTCACTTTCTTTTAGTTTTACTATATATATTTGGCTCATTTAAAAAATAAATTTTTATATAATTATTAATATATAATTATATATTTTATAACAAATGTAAATATCACAGGAAATTAAAAAATAAATAATAATTATCAAGTAATAAAAACATTAAAATGTAAAAATTTATATTTATATAAATTTAGTCAAAACAACAATATTTTATTTATGAGAGTTTCGTGTGAAAGGAGATCTGTTTGATTTTCATTTTTCAATTCCCTCCAAACAAGCTTTTGCCATATTACCAAAAAATTTCAAATTCTTTGGGAATATGCCTTTTCCCTCCCTTGAGAATCACATGAAAAAACTTCAAAAGCAAACTTTGAAATATATTTATCTCAATATACTGTCATGCAATGTAGATATGATAATTAAAAAGAAATTGTGTTTGGTATATCAATATAAATTTTAATATAATAATTTTTATATTTTATATGATACAAATATATTTGATGCAATACGAATACAATATATATATATATATACGAATTATTAAGTCTAATATAATGTAATGTCTATTATAATCGTTTTAATTATAATCAAAATTCAAAGATGATTTTTTTATTACAAGGGAAATATTAAATAACTGAGGATGGGGGTGTTGGATTCAAACCCAAGACTTACAATATGCCACAACTCATCTTTAACCACTAGGTCAAGAGGTTGTTGGCAATTCAAAGATGATTTTTAGTAGTCGGAGTTTGTGGACAAAAAAATTAATTAGTACAGAAATCCAGATGCTTCCAAGGCAAAAGTTTACAATAGCATAAATGCTTTCATTTCTTGCAAATGCAATGCAAGATTTAAAACTTTTTCAATATCTTTTACATCTTCAAGTATTTTACTTGTTATTCTTTTTACGATAATTAATCAATTATAATTAAAAATTATGTATTGGTCCATCATTTACAAGTGCGAACTTTATGTATTATTTTGATAGATCTCACGTGACTTTAAATTTTGATTAATCAATTATAATGTAATAATTATAGATGATATGTTCTCTTTTATTATTGTAGATAACTATATTCTTCATTGGTCCACTCCCAATGTTTTCAAAATCATCCCAACCAAATTTCTTAATATATATTATACAATTCCCATTTATTAAATTTTAACTTTAATTTAGCATTTCTATTATATTTTTATTTAACTATATAAAATTAAATTAATTATTATATTCAAAATTATAAAATATTTATAATTTATAAAATTTTAAAATAATTTGACTAAGCCCGCTAAGCCCGCCCGATTAAAACCGGACCGAACCCGAAACCGAACCGAAACCGAAAAAACCCGCAACCGAAAAAATCCGAGACCGAAAAAACCCGCAACCGAGAAAACCCGAGACCGAAAAAACTCGCAACAGAGAAAACCCGTAACCGAAAAAACCTAGACCGAAATCCGTCCGAACCCGCCCGTTTGCCACCTCTAAGTTTGACTTAATTACGCCGCAGAACTTCTTTTGTTGTTTTTTTGGCAGAAACCTCTCCGCCCTCATTGTTCACTTCACGTGCCATCTCCCCCCTACTGGTAAAGAAATGGTGTCACTCCGGTTCCATTTTTCTTGTTTTCTCCATGTAATTTGACAGGAGTGGAAGACCATGTTTTTCCGTGTTTCGTTTTCTTCCCTTTATGAGCCCCATAACCAAACATTGATTCCAACGAGGGCCAATGTCCCATATCATCCCTATTCAATAATTTTCCCTTTTTTAGGATAAAGAATAAGTTTTTTCTTTACTATTAATTGAATTGCCATGACATAAGATTTTTCATTCTTCACATACAAATTACCATTAGCAAAACTAAAATTGATGCTTCAAAGAAACATCCTCTAGTAGATTTAATATGACGTTTGATAAACAAAGACTTAAGTTTTTGAATTGTAGAAATAACAATTCTAATTAGGTAACCGACTCTTTTCAAACAAAAATTATCTTTGGGCAGCTTTAACTGTTGCTTGGAGCTTGTAAAATACCAATAGAACATGGGTTTAAGTGCTGAAATCATTTTTGCTTAATGGGTGGGTATAAAACCGTTGAAGCTGGGCCAAGGGGGCTTTTCTTCAACTGAAGTTTGAAGGATTTATCTAGAGTTGGGGTCTCTTGCACAAGATGGAAGTCGACTTTCTATATATCATCTTAAAAGCAACGATGGTGATGAGTATGGACCGGTCGACAAACGTATATATGATTTGCACAACATAAAGTAAACAAAAGTAGCTTATCTTCTTTTCACCGGATGCGATATAGTTTCAACATTTCACCAAAAAAAAAAAGATATAGTTGCACCGTGGGTTGGACAAAAAAATAATAAAGGAATGAGAGAAAACAATAAAAGAAGGAAAGAAACTAACTTGTTTTATCTTGGATTAAAAGGAACCTATGCTAGTGGTCTTGGAATTGATGCTTACTAGTTTATTCATAAGAAAATTTTATCTTCTACGTCTTGGTAATTTCCCAGGAAACTGTTTGCATAAGGCACAGCTCTAACTTTGGACTGGATGATCATGAAAATGAGTTAGAAAATATAGCGACTCGTATGCTGGCATGATGAATATATCTACAGACAACCTCGGCCCCTAATTCTGGCTGACGAGCCTGTTTTTTCACCTGATTCTGTAAATTTGCAACGAGGATGGATTGGATGATAGCACTAGTCCTAGTTGTGGCAGCTTGTGCTGTTGGTATAACTCTTTTAAGAGTTATGGGGTTCTCTTCTTGTGAGTTGGTGGGCCAAAGGGCAGGCAGATTCTTGGTGA
Organism: Heritiera fomes; assembly: GCA_032173925.1. Taxonomy (NCBI): domain Eukaryota; kingdom Viridiplantae; phylum Streptophyta; class Magnoliopsida; order Malvales; family Malvaceae; genus Heritiera; species Heritiera fomes. The sequence continues at coordinate 23,041,543 of JAPDPM010000013.1, read as the reverse complement.
AATAAAGCAATCCTGGAAGATCTTTCATTCAAGGAGAGGAAAAGCGATCCATAGATAAAATGACATTTTTGCAGGATGTAGAAAGACACCTTTTAAATTTCACATGCTTCCACAGCTATAATATATGCACATGTACATGTATTGGAAAAACAGTGGGGTAATTAGAACGTCAGTTCACTACTCGAGCTTTATTCAGTAAATCGTAAATCGTAGGATAATTTTCAAAATGCTCTTTTGGTAAGATATAGACGCTATGCACTAGAAGTTGCCGCCTCCTACCCAAGATGAAGACAAAGATGACTAATTCTTTAGTCTCAATAGAAAGGAAGCTCAACACTACACATCTTTGTACAAAGTACAAACAATCACTAGACCGTCAGCAGCTCCTGAAAGACAAAAGCAAAAGCAAGATAAACATGTGTAAAAACATCGATGTATTACAAGGAAGTTAGGTTTAATGTAAAGCAAAAAAGAATAGCAAAACGAGTGGACTTGTTTTTCTTTGAGCAAAAAGGGAAAAAAATGGACTTCTTTTTTTTTTTTGATAAAGCATACCTTCTCTTTCTGCTTGAAGATGCTATCAATCTTCTTCATATAGTCATCTGTGAGTTTCTGCGTGCAAAAATGATTTCACAAACTGAGCACTAAAGCAAATGTGCAACCCACCAAATTGACTTTTTTATCAGAACAGAAATATGCATGCATGAATGCATATACACCAATGCAAAAACAAATTATTGCACATATAGAGTTACTGATAGCATATAAAGTAAAGAAAATAGGAAGCCTCTATAGTCTATACTTCAAGGGTTGCCTCCAAAGAAGGATTTGTCAGGGATTCAGAGTTACTGTCAAGAGAGAGTATGGTACATAACATTTTCTCCATAAAGGAAGGTTTCAAATAAGCTCTTGCAAACATCAAGGAACAAGGAATTTGGTTAAATGAGTGACCAGATTTCCATAAAACTGTAACACTTTGATCATGCCCTTTGGATGAAATCATAAAACCTCATCCAAGCCACTTACTGCTAATTGATTTTTACGGCCAACGAGCAATTGCATACTATATTCCACTTTATAGTGACAAAAGCACTTCTTCCCTTGATTTTGTCTTATGAGAGAGAAGATGAAATTAAGTGTAAAGAAGTTAAGTACCCTATACATTATGGATCACCTCGACACTGTCATCTAAGCCATTTAGTGTTAACTGGTTTCATGACCAGCCAGCAATAGCATACTATGTTCTACCTTATAGTGATTAAAACACTTTTTCCCTTGATTTTTTTCATGACAGAGAGAGAAAGAGAACGTGATGGAATTCAAGAGGTTAAATCTCAAGTTACCTGCAAATCAATTGATAAGTCCTTCACATTGTCTTCAGATAGCTTTTTCTCCTGGAAAAAAAAATCAAAAAACAATTTCAACAAAAGATGGTTCAAGGAACATGAACAAGGGAAAAGAAGCAAAGAAACATGAACCAAAAGGGAGAGGATACAAGCCTTCTCAAGCTTTTCATAGGCTTTAAGGGCATCTCTTCTTATATTCCTGATTGCTACCTATGAACAGTTGATCAACAAAGATGATTTAAGTGAATCAGTAACAGAATTTAGTACAGGACCCATCATTAACCAAATATTAACCCCAACAAATGCAAACTCATGTATTAATACAAGTAAAACCTCAGCACTGCACATTGGAAACTGTTATAAGCCATCAAGGTTTTTTTCCCCACACCCAAATTTAAAGGTTCTTGACTAAGACATTCAATTATAAGTTGAACATTTAGATTCCATTTTAATGTTGCTTTATCACTTGCTTTTTGCTTAATGACCATACTCTTTTTAGAATCATTCAGGATATATGTATCTTGAGCTTAAATATCCAAGAAAGCTTTTTTTTTTTTGAGTGTGTGTAATAATAAATTAAGCATCAAGCGTAGTGGTTGAAGTTCAAATCAAAATTACAAAAGTTTTAAGCACCTTCCCTTCTTCAGCTTGTTTGGCCACAACTTTTGACAATTCCTGCAATCATGTAAATATAGAGAAAATCAATAATCAAACTTTATCAAACTTTCTGGTAGCATGTTCAAGAATCTTTGCTAAGTACATCTCAAGAAAATACAGTATCCCAAAATATTAGCAAATTGAGTCTACCAATAATACTAACAAAAGAATGTATTGCCAACATTTTTCTTTAGGAATATCCAATAAAATTTTCCAATTAGCTAATAAGGATTTTTGCAAACTCTGTTCAAAGTAGCTCCAAAAACACAGGTAATTTTTCACTGTATTTGCACTAGCGATAGTGCATTGTTCGTGCAGCAACATCAACAAAAGGATGGGCCTGTTTCTACCAGAATATTACAGGCTTCACAAAAAAAAAAAAGAAAAAGAGTGAGGGAAATACATGTGGTCATCTGTAAAACAGAACATGAATAATGAATTAGTTATATGCAATTATATTATATAGTCCTCATGTTAACTCACCACACTATGATTCAAAGGCATGAAAGTTCAAAAATATATGAGTGAACAAGTGAGCTTGGTAGATGGAGGGAGATCAATATATGCATGATATGGACAATTTTCATAAAAACAGCAGCAACAAATAAGATCTCCAAAAAGTTTTAGGCTAGGCTGCATTATTGTACCATTGAGGAAGACATAAGAGAACTAAAAGAAACGATAACATTTTGAAGCCATTTAATTTTTGAATATGGCATACTTCAATAATAAATAATTTCAAATCATGTACTATAGAAAAGATATATTCTGTCCCTCACACGCCAAAAGATCAAGAAAAATGAAAGATACCTTTCTTCTTTCGGTTGTCAGTTGCGGCAGAGACAAACGAATGACTTCACCATCATTGTTTGGAGTCATACCAAGATCAGAGTTGACTATAGCTTTCTCTATAGCCTTTAAGCTAAAAAAATTTACATGTCAAAACATAGTATAAGTCACTGAGAGAAAGCATATAGATGCTTTCATAAGGCACATTTGCAAGTACAGGACATCAATTTTCAATAGCACGATACAAATCCAACAGCTTTCTCTCTTAGAAAAGATTGTCAACATGTGAATGAAGATTCAATTTGTAAATACCTTTTCGAAAGAGCAAGTGGTGAAAGTCCTTAAATGCATGTCATATATATTGCAAAAGAGGAATCATGCACGAGCAGACAAATCTAAAGTTATTTTCATCAGCTCTGGCTTATAACATACCTGGATTTGTCATAGGGCTGAACCAAGAGAGAACTTGAATCAGGAGTACTGATTTGAGCAATACTCTTTAAGCTGACTGGAGTTCCATAATATTCCACCTAAAACAGCACACTATTAAATTTTTCTAAGAAAAAGATGAATTTTAGCTTTAGAACAAATTAGAAACTTTAATAAAAGACATCAGCATTAACATTTTTAGATCAACTTCACCTCTGAAATACATAAATGTCATTAGCTATACAGACTTAAGAATATTAAGCAAACATTTCATTCTTTGAGCAGTCTCAAATTGAATGCCGAGAATTCAATCTAAGATTCAGCAAGTCCAAGATATTCTATACAGTGTCCTACCATAGTTTTCGCATACCATTGTCTCAAAATGTTTGTTCACATAATATCCCTTAATCCAATATAAACCGTGTGAGCTTGCACAAAATTCATACCTCAACTTTGTCGAGCATTGCTGGGTTTGCCCTCCCTGTCCTTATGGAATTGAAATTTGTTCGAACTGTCTCAATTGTCTTCTCCATTCTCGCTTTCTAATGAAAAAATAAAAATATAATCACAATAATTTATGAATAGTCACTTAATTTTGGAACTTTTTTGTTTTGGTCATCCAACTATCAAATCTAATGTTTTAGTCACTAACGACATCAATTCTTTCTCTTTTTAAGACTTTTGATTGTACACTAGCAGTTTATGAACGCTTCTGCAACCTAAAACAGGTAAATTAACAGTCTAGCGATTTTAGAATGTTGTAGAAAATGAAAATTGGTGGGAAATTGTTCAGGTTGATTTGAAGCTAAAAGTTTGTTGAGGGTCATCAGCAAAGAAGATTCTGGTAAGGGAAGTCAAGTCTTATGAAGCAGCCAAGCTCAATTCTGGGAAATTCCAAGAACCATCAGCTGGTACAGTCATTTGCTTCAGTTGCAAAATATTGCCCCAGAAAATTGCCAAAATGCTTTATGACGGGAATGAAAAGTAAAAAAATAAAAAACAAAGAAATAAATTTGTTTATAAGGAGAAGATGAAGAAAGCAAGAGAAGACACTCACTTGGCAAAAAATAAAATAAAAAATAAAATCACTTGCTTTACTTGAATTTATGTAAACACTCACAGCTTCTTTCTCAATGGAAGATTTCTCAGCTTCGATTTCTTCAATAGTTGCACACCTCAGAATTCCAACTCTACACATTCCAAAAACAATAAACATATTTTTAAAAAAAAAAACATAACAATGCTATCTTAAAAATTCGCTGTAGCATTTCTTCAAACGCACAGAAAGCTATTTTCAGGAACCAACTTGCCTCTTATGTAGCAGATGCCTAACAACGACGGGTTTGCCGGTTAATTTGACGGCGCCGTGACGAATCCTGCTGAAGTTTCCAGCCGAGGTCCATGAGTATACATTAAGATTGCTGGAACGGCACTTCACGCAATCGAATCCTTTCTGGAAACAATCTGTAAGCGGCAAAACTTGTCCGTTAACTGACAAAGTGATAATGCTCTCTAAAGAAAACACCTAAAAGATGTACAGAAAGGAAGAATTAAGAAAGAACCTGAAGGGGAGAGGAAGCATTTGGGAGGAATAGGATTCGGCCTGAAGATGGACCGAACGGGGGCCGTTGAAGAAAAAGGCACGGCCATTTGACAGCAGAAAATGGTTATGGATTTTCGTTGGCGTTCAAAGCCGAGCGCTTCGTCTTGGCCTGTCAACGAGCAAAGGAAAAACGGAAGGGTGTTGCGGTGATGTGGATAAGAACTTTTCGCTATTGGGCGCGGGTGAAGCTTTTTGTTTGGTTGCATGTGTACGTTAATTCTGCACTGAATCCAGTTTTATCACCAAATCTATTTTCAAGTGTGGGTCAGCGGTCAGCCCGATGTAAATAGATATCCTATAAATGAATACTCGATATTATCTTATCCGATTAAATAGGATTAAGATAGTTAATAATCGGATTCGAATAAAGTTCGAATAGTAATTTTATTATCTATCAGGAGTTTGGGTAGTGATCTTAGGATATCTTACTACTCGAACTTGATTATAAATAATAATTTTGAAATATTATTATATATATTTTTATTTATAAAATATTTATTATTAATACAATACGTAATTAAATTAATTCATTAAATATTTTAATTATGATTTTTAACATTAATTTATTTTTATGAGGTAATTTAAATGTATTAATTTAATTTTTTTTAAAATTAATTTTAAATTTAAAATTAAAAGTGAAATTTTGACTTTATAAATGAGTATTTAACGGGTTCGAGTAGTTAATCGGGTAGTTTTTATATTAAATGGGTAGGATTCGGATAATAAAAATCAAAATAATCAAACATTTAATCGAATTCGGATATTTTGAATTTCGTGAGTACTTATTCCGTTTACATCTCTAAGCCCATCTTACGGGTGTGGGTACTATTTTAACCTATCTTGAGTCCAACTTTTGAATAAACAAAGCGTAAAATGAATAAATAAATTATTTTTGTTAATATTTGGTTGAAAGGAGAAATGTGAAAAAATATTGCCATTTTTTCTTTCTTAGTGTAATATTATAAATTAAGGGGAATTTAATATTTATAACGTTTATGCCTTTGATTAAAAGTATGTATTTTGTAATTGACGTACGATGCAAGCATCTACGTGCAAATCCCTTTTGGCATGGAAATCTTTTCAAGCCAGGACTCGGACTAAACCTTATATAAATATATTGTACTAGCACGTATTTTTCTTCACAAATTAGTTCTCCGCAAAAAGTGTCTTTCTTCTGCAGTCTTGCTCTCTCGTCTCTCTCCCTCCCTCGCTCTGATTCGATTCATTGCTTTCTTTCTTTTGGTTTTCGTGATTCGACGATGGCTTCTGCTAAGAGAACGACACTGGTTTTCCTTTTGATGGTGGCTCTGTTTGGAGTCTCCCTTGGTGCCGTTTACAAGGTCGGTGACTCTTCTGGTTGGACTTTCATCGACTATAACAACTGGGCTTCTACCAAGAGCTTCTATGTTGGCGACTCCCTTCGTAAGTTTTGTAATTAATCAACCACCAATCATCTTTTATATGTTTTTTTCTTCTTGATTTTCTTTTTTACTTTCTTCGTGCTGGTTTTATGTTTTCTTTTATATAGCATTTTACTTCTGATATTCATTGTTATCATGATCTTGCAGTTTTCGAGTACAGTAGTCAGTTTCACAATGTGATGCAAGTGAGCCTCAACGATTTCAAATCATGCGAAGTAACGTCCGCTATCGCCTCCTACACTTCTGGTTCCGACTTCATTACGCTCGACAAGCCCGGCCACTACTACTTCCTCTGCGGTGTTCCTGGCCATTGCCAAGCAGGCCAGAAAGTTGACGTATTGGTCACACCGTCTTCTTTGGGTCCAAGAGCTAGTCCGATCCCATTTACATATGATTCGTTGCCTGCAAACCCACAATCAGAGATCTTGGCACCTAACCCAACTCAAAGCATTGCTACACCTCCTCACTCCCCCAAGCTTTCCTTGGCATTGAGTCTCCTTGCATCTTGTCTTTTAGGTTTGGCTTTATAGGGATGTTGCTTTTTTAACTTTTCTTGCTTGGGTATTTATTTTTCTTTATCATGTATATGATTTGGGAATTATTTTATCTGGCAGCTTTAGTATGTAGTATTTGGTTTTTTAATTAATACATATTCAATTAAGTAAAAAATGTTTATTATCCTATCTACTATCATTAATGTTTTTTAATTTCACAAACGGAATTACGATGATGACATATATTATATTTTATTTATTTTTTATTTTGTTAATAATTTTAAAGGATAGGGTTGTAAAGTTAAAAAATTTCACTGACAGTGGATAGTGGATAGGATAATAATTCTTAAGTAAAATACATAGCTTTCAATTTTGAACCTTACATGGTTTTCTTTGTAATAAATTCCACTGAAGCTCTCAAACCATACTTCAACTCTAGTTTATTAATTTGAGAAATAGACATTTTGGTCCAAAATTATAAATTTGACAGTACAAAAAATCGTTCTATCAAGTTGCTATTAAAAAATCTATTAACTTAAACTTTTGTTACTCATGAAATATCTATAATATTCCTTTTTGTATTAAATAAAAAAAATCTTAAATAGTGTTATTTTTTAAAAAATTACTTAAAAATAATAAATAGTAATAAAATTCATTATTGATATTTAAGAATGTAATATTATTAATTCAAGTTTAATAATTGACTGATATATATTAAATTATATGTGATTTTGCATCAAAGTGTCCATTTCAAAACTAAAGGACTAAAATTAAATTATGGTAAAATCTTAGGAATCTTAGTGAAATTTACCCTTTTCTTTTCTCTATTTGCACTATCCAGTATATTTTTTGCTGTTCTTGCCAATCCAACTCCAATTTCCATCTAAAAAATCAAAGAATATTAAATATTCTCAAAACAATGGAAAATTTCACAACTAGAGCTTAATTAATTCTGTTTTTTTTTCGCATTTAGAGATGCTTTACCATTTTTTAAATTTTATGCTTCCCACCCAAAAGGGGCAAAAAAATTGAATTTAAAACAGATGGATGGCTGATCTCTTTAAAGTGCATACATGAAATAACCTGCATTAGCATTCTTGTGTGCTAAAGAATTTGTGATCGCTATAATTTCTTGCAAATGAAATAGAAATAATTTTGTTCAAGTGTATGATTTTAAAGATAGAGTAGGCCAATACATAGATTTTCTTACAAACTAGTCTTGTTCAAGTATATGACATTGAATAATCCATGTAAGAAAGAGTAGAGTAATTTTGTTAGAGTTGTTCCTTTTGTTTGTTAAAGTGCTTAATTTTCTGAAAAATTACTCAAAGCATGAGTGGATTAAATAGCTTATTATTAATTTAGTGCGCCATTTTTGCTGTCAAATATGCAAAGACCCAACTAAAAATACTAACAATTTTTTAGTAGTTTAACCTCAACTTTTAGTGATGCATCCTTTTCATCTTCTCAACAAGGGAGATGAAACTAAGCCAAAGGTAAACTGACCTCATCTTATTTGTGCAACACTTATTGCAACATATCTTTTTTACTACAGAAAGTGTTTTACAAATTGATACAGGATGCTGCAATGGAAGTGTCATAAAAAGCATTAACAATAATTATATATACATTCTTGTTGCAAATTGTAATATTTAGTAACCAATTGCAATGTAATACTTTGTATGCTGAAAAAAGAATGCAATATAGATCACTCTCATAGACACCCAATTTTACTTGAGATACTTTAAAAAGAATTTTTGAGATGATTTTGATTAAATTGAGTTTAAATTTAAATTAAATTGTGAGGAATTATTATGAGAGATTAGGTAGTCATTTTTAATTGGGTTGAAGGTTTCTTCCTAAGCCATAAAAGGAAGTATAAGAGATCTCATCAACCTACAAAGTGGTGTGTGAAGATTCACTTGATTAGTGGAATCACTATCCTTGACAAGAAGCTTAAGAGGAGAGGATGTTAACTCATGTTATGGCTGAACCTCTATAAATCTCATTTGCAATCTCTCTTCCTTTGTCTCTTTGCTTTAAGCAATTTAATTTTTATATTAATTGTGCTTGGTTGTGTAAATTGGTAGAAAATCAATTAAGTTAGAGAATATAGTGTTAAACCAATTTACCCCTTTCTCAATTAGAAAAGGATTAAAGCCCTAGAGTAATATGATCTAGATAGCTCAAACAAATGTAGTTACTGCTTTAAGAGGTCAAGGACATTCTATTGTTAAACCTCCACTCTTCAATAGAGAAAATTATTCAAACTGGAAGACTAGGTTAATGCTATTTGTGCAAGCTAATGATTATGAGGTTTGGAGGATAATAGTTATTGGAACTCTAATTCCCATTAAGAAAGTTGATGGTGCCAATGTCTCAAAGAGTTAGGATAAGTGGGACACTAATGATTTTAGGATGGAACAATTAAATGCCAAAGATATGCACACACTCTTTTGTGCATTAGGTCTAAACAAATACAATAAAGTCTCATTGTGTGAGAATGTAAAACAAATATGGGACAAATTAGCTATCACAAATGAAGGAACTAGTCAAGTTAAGGAGATTAAGGTAAGATACTCACTCATTACTATGAATGGTTTAGAATGAAACCGAAAGAGTCTATAAATGAGATGTCAACTAGGTTCACTAAAAACATAAATAGACTTAAGGCTAGGTAAAACATATTCAAATGTGGAAATGGAAAAGAAAATTCTCAATATTTTACCTAAGTCAAAAGAGGCAAAAGTAACTACCATAGAAGACTCTAAAGATCCTCACACACTCTCCCTTAATGAGCTTATGAGCTCTCTACTTACTTATGGGATGAAAATTAAGAGAAATCAAGAACACTAAAGAATGTAGGGGTGACTTTGAAATCCTCTATACGTGAGGATATTAGAAATAAAAAAAGAGGAGAGTTGTGATGAGGAAGTTCTAGAAATGGCAACATTTGCCAAACATTTTAATAAGTTCATGACAATGAAGTCTAGTGAAAATTTTAGGAGAAGTCAAAGAAGAGAGGCCAATAGAGGTGAACAAATTAGGAAAGAAAAAGAACTTATTTTATGTTATGACTGCAAGAAACCTAATCACATTAAATTTGACTATCCCATGCTTAGGAGACAACATGATAGGAAGCCAAAGAAGAAGGCAATGGTGGCACTTAGAGTAACAAAGATAGCTCCGATGATGAGAACATTGAAGATGAAGTTGCCAATCTTTGCTTCATGACCTTATGGGATGAAAAGGTAAATTCTAGTGTTAATGAATGTAGCGGATATTTTTTTGATGAGTTGTAAGATGCTTCTAATGAGTTAGTTATGGAATTTGAAAACATGAACTTGTAGTATAAACAAATGAATTCCGAATTAAAAATGGAAAACGACATGATTTTGAATGCTAAGCTTGACTATCAAAAGAAATTGAAAGATGCAAATTTAGAAATCAATGATTTAAATAAAAGAATACAAACTTGCATAACCATTTTCTACTTTTTATATTGTCATAACCCGAAAGACGAGACATTTTTAATAATGAAAAGGCAAAAGTATAGTTTTCAAGCTAACCTTTTTTTTTTAACAATGGTTTGTCATGTGAGTAGTCCCCTCTTATAAAATCAGGTATCTAAAATACCTAGTTTGGTTTAAGACACCTTGCCTAAGATCTTAGTCAGAAATCATAATGGTACGTAATCATTTATGTTAGGGTTTGCCTTGAATCCCAAATTGAAAATATAAAAGAAGTTATAAAGGCTCTTCCCTTATAAATAATGTGTTGAGCTTGGTTTTTAAAGTACCCTAAAGAGTTGTAAACACCAATAGAATAGCTAGAGTTTAGGCTATTATAAAGAGTGTAGTTGGGTTTTTTGGATAGTTGGGCTTTGTAAGGAGTTTACAATTTTCTCTCTAAAAATTGTACAGTTGTAATTGTTTGATTGATTATTAGTTTGATTGGGTTGTTATAGGCCAATTTGGTTGGGCCAAACCACATTACAAATTATTGTGTTTATTTTTGCTTTCTTCTGTTTTTGTGAATGTTTGATTTGAAGGATATTTTGTCTTAACAAGTGGTATCAAAGCTGAAGGTTCGTGATCTTACGAGAGGAGGAAGTTATGCCTAAATTTGAGATTCCTTTATTTGATGGTAAGAGTAATTTTATGTTATGACAAAGTATGATTCAAGATCTTTTAGTGCAATAAAGCATAGATTTGGCATTAGAAGAAAATAAGCTAGATGGAATATCTAATAAAGATTGGGTTAGACTTTAGAAAAGGGAGTGAGCACAATTAGATTGGCACTTGCTCCAGAGATTAAGTACAATGTGTTGACTAAGATGACACCAATCAGATTGTGGAAAAAGTTGGGACACATCTATACATCAAAATCGCTGACGAATAGATTGTGTTTGAAGATGGATCGATATTCTCTAAAGATGGATAAAGGTATGAATTTCTGTGATCACCTGAAGGAATTCAATAAACTATTTTCACATTTATTGGTTATTAATTCTAAAAAGTTGAAAGAATAAGAAAAGGCATTGCTACTGTTGTCATTTTTGCTTAAGTCCTATATACCTTTAGTTCAAACTTTATTAGTAGGTAAAACTACTTTAACGTTTGATGATATGATTGCTGTGTTGCACGAGAATGAAAGATTTATGAGCAAAGAAGATTCTTCATCTGCAAGAGGTGTGTTAGCTATTATAGCAAGTACTACTCGAGGTAAAACTAATGAGAGACATGGTGGATCAAGAGGGGGATCAAAATCAAGATTTATATATTATAGTTATATGGAATGTTAATGTTAGCTTTAAATTGACAAGTCTTTTGAAATGACAAAATTCAAGTAAGCTTAAAAATGATTTTTCTCTAAATAAATTTGCTTTGAATGAACTCATTAATAGAAAATATTTTAAACAAGTTTTGGATTGTGATTTCAACTGAAAAAGTCAGTAAATACTCTTAGAAGTTTTTTTTTTTGAACTGACTTAGAATCACAAAAACCACAAACTATCTCAAATTGCAGTTAAAGATGTGCAGGAATAGATTCTGGTTAAAAGGGATCGATCCCTTTGGAAAAAGGATCGATCCCATTTTGGCAGTAAGGTTGATAAAGCACCCAGGAACAAGTTGAAATGCATTCTGGATAAAAAGGATCGATCCCTTTGGTAAAGGGATCGATCCCTTTGCACGAGACCTGCAGTAACGGCTAGTTTTTGAGGGTTTCAACGGGAAGAAATGCATTAAATGCTTCACCAATTGTTCCATTCGTTTGGTGGGTTATAAATAGAGGCATTTATGAAGATTGAAGCAAGCACAAGCATTCCAAAGTATTCAAGCTTCAAGAGAGAAACTGAAATCTGAAAATCTTCATTGTAATTCCATTTTGTGAGATTGTTTTCTGTGTTCTTCACCCATTCACAAAAAAAAAATCAGATATTCAAAGGGGTGAGCTATCCTTGTAAGGTCTGATATTGTAGAGAGTGGGAATACTACAAGGGTAGAGGATTAGAAGGAGACTTCCAAAGTCTCAAGAGAAATTGTAAGAGGTCTTGCCACACCTTCAAGTGGTTTGTAAGCATTCTCAAGGAAGAGGTGAATCAAAACCTTGACAAGGAGTTCAAGGAGAGAGGACGTAGGCAAGAGTTGGCCGAACCTCTATAAATCTTGTGTTTGCTTCTCTTTCCCTTACTCTATTTACTGCATTTATTTCATTGTTGTTTATTTAACTTTGATTGTGCATTAAGAGCTAAGAAAATTAGAAATAACTAGAAAAACCGATTCACCCCCCCTCTCGGTAGAGCCAACAATTGGTATCAGAGCTTGGGCTCGAAAGTGACTTAGATTAACATCTATCGAGTATAAACGATCACTAATGGCTCAAACTAGTTTGTCTACACCCTTGGTAGGAGAGGGACACTCTACGGTTAGACCTCCATTCTTTAATGGTGAAAACTATGCTTATTGGAAGACTAGAATGATGCTATTTATTCAAGCTAATGATTATGAAGTATGGAGAGTTATTGTTAAAGGTCCCCTTATCCCTATTAAGAAAGTAGATGGGACGGATGTGCCTAAGAAAGAAGATGAATGGGATACTAATGATATTAGGATGGCACAACTTAATGCTAAAGCAATGCACACACTCTTTTGTGCATTAGGACCAAATGAGTATAATCGAGTGTCGCAATGTGAGAATGCTAAACAAGTTTGGGATAAATTAGCTATTACACATGAGGGAACCACACAAGTCAAAGAAACCAAAGTAGGCATGCTCACACAAGACTATGAATTATTTAAAATGAAGAATGATGAATCAATTAGTGACATGTTTACTAGGTTTACTGACATCATAAATGGTCTTAAAGCCTTAGGCAAGACATATTCTAATGTAGAAATGGTGAAAAAGATACTCAATAGCTTACCTAAATCATGGGAAGCTAAAGTCACTGCTATTGAGGAATCCAAGGATCCTCATACACTCTCATTAGATGAACTTAAGGGAACTCTACTCACTTATGAGATGAAAATCAAGAGAAATCAAGAGAAATCAAGATCCTCCTAAGAAAGTTGGAGTAGCTTTAAAATCCACCACTATTGAGGAATCAAAAGATCATGATGAGAGTGGTGATGATGAGGACTTAGAAATGGCCATGTTTGCAAAGAGGTTTAATAAATTTATGAGGATGAGAACTAGTGGTAACTTTAGGAGACCCCCTAGGAGAGACTTTAATAGAGGGGAAACTAGTAGGAAAGAAAAGGACCAAATTATTTGTTGTGAATGCAAAAAACCTGGTCATATTAAATTTGATTGTCCTTTGTATAGAAAGCAAAATGAGAAGAAACAAAAGAAGAAGGCAATGGTGGCTACTTGGAGTGATAGTGATTGCTCCGATGAAGAGAATGTGGAAGATGAAGTAGCCAACCTTTGTTTCATGGCTGTTGAAGATGAGAAGGTAACTTCTAACTTGTTAGATACTAATGAATATACTTTTGATGAATTGCAAGATGCATTTGATGAGTTAGCCAATGAATTTGAATGCATGAATTTAAAATATAAGAAAATGATCTCTAAGTTGAAAAAGGAAAATGAAATGCTTGTGAATGTTAAATTAGAATGTGAAAAGAAATTAGAGAATGCAAATATAGAAATAGAAGAATTAAATAGAAAGAACATTAATTTGCAAAACTCCTTTTCTAGATTTTACATAGGTCAACAAAAACTTGATCAAATGCTAGAGACTCAAAGAGCATTATTTGATAGAGAAGGATTAGGTTATAATGCATCTAACAAAGAGACTCATCTTAAAAACTTCCTAGTTAAAGATAGAAAATTTGTTTTGTGCACATTGTGTAATAAACTAGGACACTCTTCACAAGCATGCACCTCTAGGAAGACCATGATTAGAGGAAAAATGGCTGTCAAGATTTGGGTACCTAAACATGTTTTAAATTCAAGTGATGAGTCATTAAAGATGAAATGGATCCCTAAAGGATCTAAAATTATAAGTACTAACTCTCAAGGACCCAAGAAAATTTGGGTACCTAAAATGAAAGCTTGATGTGTTTGTAGGAGGAAGAGTATTGCTACAAGGCTAAGTCCAAGGAGCGTTGGTACCTTGATAGTGGATGCTCAAGACATATGACGGGTGACAAGAGTCAATTCAAGTTCCTAAGGCATAAAAGTGGTGGAGAAGTCACATTTGGAGACAACTCCAAAGGACAAATTGAAGGAATTGGCTCCATTGGTAACTCTTCCTCAACTATTGAGAATGTGTTGTATGTTAGAGGCTTGAAACATAATTTGCTTAGTATTAGTCAATTGTGTGATAAGGGATTTAAAGTTATGTTTGATGATTTGTGTTGCAATGTTGTTAATGCCAAAACTAATCAAATTGTTTTTATTGGACATAGACAAGGAAATATCTATAGTGTGGATTTAAATGAACTTAATAGCAAAAATGTATGTTTTATGGCCACTAGAGAAGATGAACCTTGGTTATGGCATAGAAGACTAGGCCATGCTAGCATGCATGTTTTGTCTAAATTAGCCAAAAGAGACCTAGTTGTAGGATTACCTAAGCTTCAATTTGAAAATGATAAAGTTTGTGAAGCATGTGTAAGAGGAAAACACAAAAGAAATTCATTTAAATCTAAGAAGTGTGTCACTACCTCTAGATCACTTCAACTTCTTCACTTAGATCTCTTTGGACCAACTAGGACAACTAGCTTAGGAGGTAAACACTATGGATTTGTGATAGTTGATGATTACACTAGGTTCACTTGGGTGTTCTTTTTAAGTGTGAAGAATGAGGCCTTAGATAAATTCATTGTTTTCTCAAAACTTGTTCAAAATGAAAAAGGTTATTCCATTTCAAGTATTAGAAGTGATCATGGAAAAGAATTTGAAAATCTTGGTTTTGATATGTTTTGCAATGAAAATGGCATTAGCCATAATTTTTCAGCTCCTAGAACTCCTCAACAAAATGGGGTAGTTGAAAGGAGAAATAGAACCTTAGAAGAAATGGCTAGAACCATGCTTTGTGAAAACAACTTACCTAAATATTTTTGGGCTGAAGCAATAAATACTTCTTGCTATGTCATAAATAGAGCAATGGTAAGGCCTATTTTAAAGAAAACTCCATATGAGCTTTACAAAGGAAAAAGGCCTAACATAAGTTATTTTCACCCATTTGGATGTAAATGTTTTGTTTTAAACAATGGTAAAGATAACCTTGGAAAGTTTGATGCTAAAAGTGATGAAGGTATTTTTCTTGGTTATTCTTTAAATTCTAAGGCTTATAGAGTTTTCAATAAAAGAACACTTGTTGTAGAAGAGTCAATACATGTAATCTTTGATGAATCAAATATTTCTAGTAGAACCAATCTTGATGATGAAGTAGAAATTTTTGATGAACCTATAGTTGACCCTTCTCAAGATAAGGATGTTAGGGAACAATTAGAAGATCTTACTATTAACAAAAATGGGGAATCCATGGAACAAGAAATTATTGAGAAGGAATCTAAGTGTCCTAGAGAACTTGGATATGTGAAAGATAATGACATTGTTGGAGATCCAACCATTGGAGTTAGGACTAGGTCAACCTATAGAAACATATGTCAACATGTAACCTTTGTGTCACAATTTGAGCCAAAGAAAGTGGATGAGGCCTTGAATGATGAAAATTGGATTATGGCCATGCAAGAAGAATTAAATCAATTTGAGAGAAGCAAAGTGTGGACATTAGTAGAAAGACCTAAAGATTATCCCATCATTGGAACCAAATGGATATTCAAGAATAAGATGGATGAAAATAGCATTATTGTTAGAAACAAGGCTAGGTTAGTGGCTCAAGGTTATAGACAAGAAGAAGGAATAGACTATGATGAAACCTATGCTCCGGTAGCTAGATTAGAAGCCGTTAGGATACTACTTGCATTTGCATGTTATAAGGATTTTAAGTTATATCAAATGGATGTAAAGAGTGCTTTTCTAAATGGTTATATAAATGAAGAGGTTTATGTTGAGCAACCTCCCGGTTTTGAAAATCCAAAATTTCCTAACCATGTTTTCAAACTTTCAAAAGCCTTATATGGATTAAAACAAGCTCCTAGAGCTTGGTATGAAAGACTTTCAAAGTTTTTAATCGAAAAAGGTTTTACAAGAGGAAAAGTAGACACAACCTTGTTTATTCAATCTAAGGATCATGACTTATTAGTAGTTCAAATTTATGTAGATGATATCATTTTTGGTTCTACAAATGAGTTATTATGCAAAAATTTTTCAAAGCTGATGCAAGGTGAATTTGAAATGAGTATGATGGGAGAATTAACCTTCTTTCTAGGACTTTAAGTTAAACAATGTAAAGAAGGTATCTTCATAAATCAAGCTAAGTACACTAAAGATCTGCTCAAAAGATTTGGAATGGATGAATCTAAACCTTTCTCTACACCTATGAGCACAAATATTAAGCTTGATAAGGATGAAGGAGGAAAATGTGTAGACACTAAACTATATAGGTCTATGATTGGCTCATTGCTATATTTAACTGCTAGTAGACCCGATATAATGTTTAGTGTATGCTTGTGTGCTAGATTTCAGTCCTCCCCTAGAGAATCACACCTACAAGCAGTAAAACGAATCCTTCGATACCTCAAGGACACTTCCTCCTTAGGACTTTGGTATCCTAAAGATTCTACACTAGATCTCCATGCTTATTCCGATGCGGATTTTGGTGGATGCAAAGTGGATAGGAAAAGCACATCGGGAACATGCCAATTCTTAGGAAGTAGGCTCATCTCATGGTTCTCTAAGAAACAAAATAGTGTAGCTCAATCCACAACCGAGGCTGAATATATAGCTTCCGGAAGCTGCTGTGCTTAAGTTTTGTGGATTAAGCAACAAATGAGAGACTATGGAATAGAAATGAACCAAGTTCCCATTAGGTGTGACAACACTAGTGCCATCAATCTTACAAAAAATCCCATTCAACACTCTAGAACCAAGCACATTGAGATTAGACATCATTTTATACGAGATCATGTGCAAAAAGGAGACATAATTCTAGAGTATGTGGACACCTTGCACCAATTAGCTGATATCTTCACAAAACCCTTGGACAAGGAGAGATTTTGCACTCTTAGAGGTGAATTAGGCATAATGAATGCTCCTTGAAGTGATTTGATGTTGCATGTATGTCTTAAGTTGGTTTGATATGATTGCTAGAGAGAAATTTGGAGAATATCATTTTCCCTTGCAATTCATAACCTCAACTTGCCATGTTACTGTTCATGCTCTTAGACTTTGAGGTTGAATTGTTGAATTATGTGTGCTTTGATTATGTTAAATTCTCTTCACTAGCCAAAAACCTACTTCTGATGTTTAAGACATCTTCAAAGTCATGTTCAGAGTTGTTCTGCATATTCTTGGCATTTTTCTGCACTTTTCTGCAGTTTTCTGGACTTTTTCTGGATTTTTTCTGTAGTTTTTCAAACTCATTCATCCATCTCAAGTGGCCACAATCAGATTTTGAGTTTAAGATGTCAAAATGCATAAGTTTCATGGTTTTCAAATCATTTTTGTGCATCACGAATGAGGCAAGTGACTACGGAGTCAATACTTCTTCAAATTAGATTGAGTTCCGGGTCATTGAGGCCTAAAATTCTGGGTTTTGAATATGAGGGATCGATCCCTTTTTCCATGGGATCGATCTGTTTATTCCAGAATAGGCAAGAATACACACCGCCAAAAAGGGATCGATCCTATCCTAAAAAGGATCGATCCCTTCGATCAAACCTGCACTCGTACCCTTGTTAAAAGGTCGGGATTTCACTCATTTTCACTATTCTTCTTCCCCATCATCCGAAAACCTTCCCCCTTCTCCATTCCTCCTCCCACAACCTTCAAGATCTCACTCATTTCTACACCAAATCACTTCATTTCTTCACCAATCTTCCTCATTTCCTTCCCTTTTTCATCTCCCTCTTCATTTCGTGACAAAATCTCTTCTTTTCTTCTCTTCCTTCTTCTTCCCCACCATGGTTACTATTCACCCCACATTTCAATTGTAAGTTTTTCTTACATTTTTCATTCAATTTTTCTTGCATTACTAGTTTTTTCCATCATGTCTTGACTGCCCATTTACTTTTCTTGCATTAATTTCCTCTTCATCTAGGTTTTCACTTTGTTTAGCACTTATCTTTTTTTCTAGGAATTTTACTTCGCTTATTTGTAGTTGTTCATCTGAAATTACTTGTTATAATTGTTAATTGCATCTTGGGTTGTGGCTCTCTGCTGATGGCTAGGACATTTCTCTCCCACTCACTCATCCATAGTTCCTCAAACTTGTGCATATAACCTGTTCGACAAAACTCCTCTTAGAAACTTTCCTCATCATTCTTCCTCCACATGGCTCCCAATGTCAAACATGCTGTCTCTCGCAAAAAATCTCGTCCCTCCTCTTCCTCCGCCTCCGTTCCAACCGCCTTCAATCGCTGTTTTAGAAATGCCGAAGAGAAAGCCCGCTACAATGCCCTCTTTGCCCATATGCGTGTCAAGCACTGTCGTCCCATTGATTTCGATTTCTTGGAGTCAATTCAATTTCCCTACTTGGCCAAATTTGATGCTTTTTCTTGGACTTATTTTCTCAAAATCAACACTCCTGTTCCATTGAACATCATTCGAGCTTTCTTTTCCAATGCCACAGTTATATATTCGCCTAATAACCCATGTAAGGCTGTAGGCATTCAATCGTTTGTTATGGGTCGGAATGTTGAAATCACCAAATATTCTCTCTCCCGTGCCTTTCGGATTCCGGAGCATGGACTTGCACGTGAAAATGTCAACGTCCCCTTAGAATTCAATATCGTCAATGACCGTGCGGGTGACTTTCCCGTCTTTGCTCGCCTTCTCCATATCATCATCTCTTGGAATCTTCGCCCACTTGGCACCAGATATTCCCAACTCCGGAGACTTGATCGCTTTTGGCTTCATCACCTTCACTCACCTGATGGCGCTCGACCGGATCTTGTTCATTTCATTCTCCACGATTGGATAAAGATTGTTCTTGGCAAAGTTCAGACAATTGTCTTCCCCCAACCACTTGCCTTCTACCTCCTCGACCATGGCATCGACTGTTCGTGTGAGCCTGGCGTCCTTCCAGAGGCAGGCACCACCATCAACCTTGCCACTTTGCATAATCTTGGCTGGTACTCTCGTCAGCAAGGTGATACCATAGTTTGGGAAAAGGCCCATGGTGCTCCAGCATCTCCCCGACACGACCCGGAAGAAAGCGGTAATGAAGGCGACGACGACGAGGCAGCTCCTGCTGCAGCCACATCTTCAGCCCCATCTGCCTCGACCTCGGTCTCTCTTGACCAGATCATGCTATCGCTTCAAAACCTACAGGCCACCGTTACTCAACGCTTTGATCATGTCGACGCTCGCCTTGACACCACGGAGGCTAAACAGGCTGCCTTATTTGATGAAGTCCAAGACATCCGCATGCAGCATGAGGACTTCGTGGATCAGTATCATAAGACATTTCCCAGGCGTTAATTTTGTTCTTTGTGTGTAGGGTGTGCATTTACCTTTTTCTGCTTAGATGTTTGAACCTCTGTGCTATGGTTGTTAAACTTCATTATCAGAATTTGTCTTTGTCTGTGTAAACTTTATTAGATGTTTGAACCTCTGTGATATGGCATACTATATATTTCTGGTTCTTTTATCATTCTGCCATGGTTTGTCTATGATTTTCAATATCTCTCTTTGCCCTCTTGCTTTAAATTGACTAACCAATTCTCCTTGTTTCTTTTTATTATTGAGGGGGAGTATATTATTTTTGCTATGACAAAAAGGGGGAGAATTAATGTGATAAATTACTCTTGGTACTTAAAAAGGGAAGCTGAATTTGAGGGGGAGCAAATATTAAGGCGGAGCATTATTTTCAAAAATTTAAGCAATCCCATTTCCTAAGCAAATTTACCTTAAGTTTTGTCATATCAAAAAGGGGGAGATTGTTAGCTTTAAATTGACAAGTCTTTTGAAATGACAAAATTCAAGTAAGCTTAAAAATGATTTTTCTCTAATTAAATTTGCTTTGAATCAACTCATTAATAGAAAATATTTTAAACAAGTTTTGGATTGTGATTTCAATTGAAAAAGTCAGTAAATACTCTTAGAAGTTTTTTTTTTGAACTGACTTAGAATCACAAAAACCACAAACTATCTCAAATTGCAGTTAAAGATGTGCAGGAATAGATTCTGGTTAAAAGGGATCGATCCCTTTGGAAAAAGGATCGATCCCATTTTGGCAGTAAGGTTGATAAAGCACCCAGGAACAAGTTGAAATGCATTCTGGATAAAAAGGATCGATCCCTTTGGTAAAGGGATCGATCCCTTTGCACGAGACCTGCAGTAACGGCTAGTTTTTGAGGGTTTCAACGGGAAGAAATGCATTAAATGCTTCACCAACTGTTCCATTCGTTTGGTGGGTTATAAATAGAGGCATTTATGAAGATTGAAGCAAGCACAAGCATTCCAAAGTATTCAAGCTTCAAGAGAGAAACTGAAATCTGAAAATCTTCATTGTAATTCCATTTTGTGAGATTGTTTTCTGTGTTCTTCACCCATTCACAAAAAAAAAAAATCAGATATTCAAAGGGGTGAGCTATCCTTATAAGGTCTGATATTGTAGAGAGTGGGAATACTATAAGGGTAGAGGATTAGAAGGAGACTTCCAAAGTCTCAAGAGAAATTGTAAGAGGTCTTGCCACACCTTCAAGTGGTTTGTAAGCATTCTCAAGGAAGAGGTGAATCAAAACCTTGACAAGGAGTTCAAGGAGAGAGGACGTAGGCAAGAGTTGGCCGAACCTCTATAAATCTTGTGTTTGCTTCTCTTTCCCTTACTCTATTTACTGCATTTATTTCATTGTTGTTTATTTAACTTTGATTGTGCATTAAGAGTTAAGAAAATTAGAAATAACTAGAAAAACCGATTCACCCCCCCTCTCGGTAGAGCCAACAGTTAATATTGTGGAAAGAAGGGTTATATCCAAGCACGTTACAAGACATTAAGGGAAGACAAGACTACATTCAAGAAGGCCTAGAAAATAGTGATGATGGAAAGAAGAATGAGCATATACTATAGTGACTGATTCAAATAATGATGTTTTTTGGCAACTTGTTCAGATAGGTCTCATACTTATGAAAAAAGTTGGGTTTTGGATTCAACTAAGTCGAGGCATATTTGCAGTGATAAAGATTGCTTTGATGAATTGAAAGAAGTTGAAAGTTCAGGCAATATTGCAGTTGGGAATGGTAATAGAGTAAAGATTGAAGGTATTAGGAAGTGTTCAACTCAAGTTTCATGGTGTCAGGACTCTTTGTAATGTGAGACATGTGCTCAGTTTTAGCTACAATTTGTTTTCTTTGGGTGAGTTAGCTTCACGTGGGTACACATATATTGGTAATGATGATTGCTGCAAAGTATACAAGAATGGTAATTTAGTTTTGCAAGGAAAGAGGAATGAGAAACAACTACATTTGCTTAATGATGCAAACGATAGAGTTGTTCGTAAGAATAAAAAGATTCAGAGGTATATTAGTTTTTCACATGTTGTCGAACAGTTTCAGGAGTTTGGGGATTTAAGTTAAGGGAGGATTTGTTAGGGTTTGCCTTGAATCCCATGTTAAAAGTATAGGAGAAGTTATAAGGGCTATTCCTTATAAATAATGTGTTAAGCTTAGTTTGTAAAGTATCCCAAAGAGTTATAAACACCAATAGAATAACTAGGATTTGGGCTATTATAAAGGGTGTAGTTGGGTTCTTTGGGTAGTTGGGCTTTATAAGGAGTTTGCAATTTTTCTCTCTAAAAATTACACAGTTGTAATTGTTTGATTAATTATTAGTTTGGTTGGGTAGTTATAGGCTAATTTGGTTAGGCCAAACCACATTAAAAATTATTGTGTTTGTTTTTGCTTTCTTCAGTTTTTCTGAGTGTTTGACTTGAAAGATATTTTGTTCCAACAATTAAAACCACAAATATAGTTTCCTTGTAAAAGCGGTGAATCTTGGGTTTTCACTATACTTGAGCCACATTTACTATTCATATGCTGTCGTTTTCGAACAAAATGTCCTATCGCATTCCTACACATTAGCATTTATGACAAATTCAAATTTTAAACAAAATTTTGAATATGAAAAATTTACAATTCAGTTTGACAATCTCTTAAATTCTCAAAAAATGACATTCTAATAAATGTCAAGATCAGATATGAAAGATTAGGGTCTTTTCTATTTGGGAAAGGTATGTACAAGAAGAAAAGTTTATGTTAGTCAATCAAGTGACATCAGAATGTTTAGGCATCTTGAGGGTTTCCCACGGATTATTGGTTCTCTTTCCATATTCTCGATTCGTGTTACTACTTGACTTGGTTGCATTAAGAGTTTTATTTTTGCTCTAGACTGCCCTTTTCGAGTTTTCACCCTAGAGCTCCGTTCTTTCTTTTGTTTTCTTTTCTCTTTTTTTTTTCGATTGTTCCACCATGCATTTGAGAATTCAGATTTCATTCAAACCAGATAATGGTGAGAATTTTCCAAAACAGAGCTCTTTGAAACAAGCACTCATATTCGATCAAAATGGACTTTTAAGTACATAACGTAGGCCATGATTCAGGGTTGTGAAAGAATGGATAATCAAGCCCAAAAATGTGTTTGAAGGTGATCAATCCAAGGATCATTTCTTCTCATATGGACATCTACCATTTTTATTCTTCGAAGCACCTTTCTTTTTGTACTTTTCCATATATCCCTTTTTCTTTCTGTTTTTTTGTTTTTTTTTCTATCCTTTTCATTCTTTGAAGCACCTTTCTTTTTGTACTTTTCCATGTATCCCTTCTTCTTTCTTTTATTTTTTCTTTTTTGCTTTTCTATTTGATTCACGTCCAAGATTTCAAATCTAATTTGCATTATATTGTCCCACAACATAGCAAACCTTATTTGTTCAAAAACAAAAGTTGAATCATTCATTTTCTTTGGAGAGATCTTTTCTGCACATGCCTCCCTGTGTAGAGGGTGATCCTTGGAAAAGGTTTATTGTAAAAGAAATTATCAAGCTCAAAAAGGGTAGCAACAAGATAATGTTTATATTTGTGAATGGAATGTGAGAGACAGTCATTCATCATTTCAAATTAAGATGCTTCCATTGAAAAGCAATTCTTAGGATAAGTTTTTCCTTTGGCTTTTGAAATCATCCGAATATCATGTTTGCATGATGTCACAATCAATTTCTCTTTTTTTTTCTATTTTTTCTTTTTTCCTGTCTCTCTTTTCTTTTTGATTTCCTTGTAATACAACACTTTAATATGGCAGAACTTGACTTCACACATCAAATATTCATCTAAGGAAAAAAGTGGTGCGCAACTCAAGGTGTTGTACAGATTGACATTGATAGAAAATCCTTAACTTGGGTTTTTTTTTGTTTTGACATCTTGCCTCAAAACATGGGCTAAAGGCACTTATGGAGTATAGGATTGAAGAGTTTGGGATTTGTGTATGAATCTAGGTGGAAATGTATTTCAAAATGATCTTACCAAATATCAAACTACCAATACCCAAAATCTTCGAGATTGTCATAAATTGATTTCCAAATAATTCTCAAAAGGTTTTGCAAGTTGGTCAATTCTTTGAAAATCATTAACAATGAAGTCCTATCATGGTCAAATGGGAAACAAATCGAACTTTCAAAATCTTATGCCTCAATTTAATTTTTTAGTTGTCGAATGATTTAAGTTTTATTGAGATATGATCTTGAAATTGTTTAAGACATTCATCTTTGATCGTAATCACCAATTTACTTGGAATCATTTTTATTATTAATGTGAAGAAAAGAAACATTCTTGTCATATGCCATTGGAAAATAAATTATGCAAAAAGTTATGCTCATACAACTGTCACCAAGGCTAATGGAAATGACAAAGCATTTTCTTGACATTTCAATTTCTTCCAATCTAGTTTGTCAATATAACTTAACTTTACATCAAAGTGGACTTCTAATGTTCCATAGTTTTTAGAGTCAAGATTCCACCATTGATGAGCTCTTCAACCTTTTGCTTCAGCTACTTGCATTTTTTTTGTGGAGTGCCTAATTGCCCCCATGTGATAATCACATTTGCTATTTGAATCATAGCTCTTAGCCAGTGGATTTGGAGCTGTTCTCAAAGTTATAAGGGTTAGATATTGATTTTTCACTAAAAAAAGGTAAAAGATCAAATATTGTAATTGGGATTTTTCCTTTGTTGTTTCTCGATCTCTTTTTGAGGTTCATTGGTCGTTGGATAGGTTGAGTTATAAGCTTAGTCATAAAGGTGGGGGAGTGAGCAACTACCGAGCAGTAAGAGTTTGCTTGGAATCTTGGTTGTGGGATTTGTAGATAAAGATAAGGATCATGGGAACATTATCCAAGGTTAGATGGTACAATGGGCGAGGCGAATAAGGATGATGTAGAGTGGAGTTTCTGGGAAATTGCCCCTTAAATGTCACAGCTTGCACTTCTTCTTCCATTCTGTTAGCTTTAAATTGACATATATATTTTGAAATGACAAAAACTTAAGTAAGCCTTAATGCTTTAATTCATATTGTAAATTTGCCTTATCACACATGATTTTCTCAATACATTTCAAGTGATCATATCAAACATTAAGACCATGATTTAATGATGCATACTCTTATTGGTCTTAATACTTTGTAAATGTTTTGAACATTTTAGAAAATCACTTGATGAATTTTTAGACCATGTTTTCATTTGAGAAAGTCAAGAAAAACTCCCACAAAAATGCCAAAATGTTTTGGGTTAGATTAGGATCAAAGACCACATCATTTCTAACTCAAAAAGTGCAGGAAATCACCTTCTGGAGAGAAGGGATCGATCCCCTAAGGGAAGGGATCGATCCCCTTTTGGCAGTAAGCTCCCAAACGGCTAGAAAAGGTCCCTGAAGCCCAGAATCAAGATTCTGGACAGAAGGGATCGATCCCCTATGGAAAGGGATCGATCCCTTTGCCCGAAAATAGCCTATAACGGCTAGTTTTGTGAGATACAACGGTCATATTCGATTTTGGCTCCACCCAACGTTCACAAACCATTCAAGGGACTATAAATAGAGGCTTAGAAGCTAAAGGAAGGAAGAGGAAGAACCAAGCAACATCTTTCATCATCTTATTCATCTTCTCAAGCCTCAAACAACAAATCAAGAGCTCAAAAGTCTACATCTTCTATCATTCATCTACTTCTTGTATTGCTTAGCACAAACTTTGTATAGGCTTTTACTTGTGCTTAATCTCTGTAATCACTTGCCTGTCTAGAGGCCTTCTTTGATTACATCTCTTGTAAACCAAAATCATTCCTTGTAAAGGGGAGGTTTCTCTTTAGCCTAAGAAAAAGAGGGAGGTTACTCTTTAGCCTAAGAAAAAGAGGGAGGTTTTTCTTGAGCCTGGAAAAAGAGAGAGGTTTCTCTTTAGCCTAGAAAAAGAGGGAGTAACAAATTCAAGATAGTGGATTTGGAGAAAATCCTTGGGAGTGTCTCAAGGTAGAGGACGTAGGCAAGGTTGTCGAACCTCTATAAATCGCTTGCGTACATTTCTCTTTCCCTACTCTCTTTAATTACTTGCAATTATATTTGTGCTTATTGTATTGAATTTGGATTGCATGATTGAATAGCCTAGAGAACTTAGAAAATATCAATATAGGCTAGAGAATTTAGAGAAACCGAAAAACGAGCTTAAAGGTAGTTAAAAACCGATTCAACCCCCCTCTCGGTATAGCCTATAGAGCCAACACATTCTTTTTAGCCTGTTATCAGCAATGTCATCTATCTTGATCTTGCTGCTCTTGATTGCATTCTCAATCATCTCTCTAGAGGCCACCATGTCAGTAAAATTCTTGGTAACATTCCCAATCATCTTGTCATAGTTTGGTGCCTGAAGGGTACTAAGAAACAAAGTTACGGTTTCTTTTTCTGTGAGTGGAGGTTGGACTTGGGTAGTAATAATCTTCCATCTCTGAGTATACTCTCTAAACCCTTTAATAGCTTTCTTTTCCATGGTTTGCAAAGATAAACGATCTAAGGCTAAATCCACATTATGCTTATATTGGGCAATGAATGCCCTTGCCATGTTTGTTTGATATTTTTATCATTTACTTTTATTAATAAGAAGTAAAATAAAAACAAGACAAAAGACAAATAATAAAAAAATAAAAGTATTAATAAAACAAAATTTTAATAATTTAGATCGACCAATGTGCTGGTCTCATTTACAAAATTATTAAACCGGTAGAATTAATTTAAAATTTAAAATTTAGGTTTTTTTTAGTCTAGAAAAGGTATTAGTGGTTTATTAGATAGTGCCAAGCCAATTAACAAGTATCAATATAGGCAACTGTACTTCGAACACTAATTAACTCAAAGCAAATAGTAGCATATCTCTTTTAAATGATGGAATGCATGTTTAGACTTTGTATATTTTACATATTCATGCCACCAGAATAGAATAAATAAACTCTATATCTTTTGCTTTTAACTCTTTATATATAGATTTTAGAGATGTTAGATATTAATGCAACCAGAATCGAAGTGACATTTTTATTAGTTTTTCTAAAAAAATTTTACTTTTTAATATGATTGCAATATAATATTTATTCTCTTTGTTTATACATGTAAAATCATCCTAAAGTTTTTAAATTAAATTTATATGCGTAGTGTAATTAATATAATAAATAATGGGGAATTGGGAACAAAATAAATAAATAAATAAATAACGGGAATGTATGTAACTTTTATGCCTTTAATTAAAACTTAAAAGAATGTATCTTGTAATTGACGTAGGATTCAAGCATCTACGTGCAAAGCCTTTTTGGTATGGGAAATCTTTTCATGCTAGGATGTGGACTAAAACCTCTATACATATCGTACAAACAGCGTGGTTTTTCTTCACAATTAGTTCTCCGCAAAAGGTTTTCTTTCTTCTGCAGTCTTGCTCTCTCGTCTCTCTCCCTCCCTCGCTCTGTTGCGCTTTCTCTCTCTGATTCGACTCATTGCTTTCTTTTAATTAGTTTCCGTGCTTCGACGATGGCTTGTGCTAAGAGAACGACATTGGCTTTCCTTTTGATGGTGGCTCTATTTGGAGTCTCCCTTGGTGCCGTGTACAAGGTCGGTGACTCTTCTGGCTGGACTTTCATCGACTATAACAACTGGGCTTCTACCAAGACCTTCCATGTTGGCGACTCTCTTCGTAAGTTTTCTAATCAACCACCAGTCTTCACATATATGCTTTCTTCTTCTTGATTTTCTTTTTTAGTTTCTTCGTGTTGGTTCTATGTTTCCTATTATATAGCCTTTTACTTCTGACATTCACTGTTTTCTAAATCTCGCAGTTTTCGAGTACAACAGTCAGTTTCACAATGTGATGCAAGTGAGCCTCAACGATTTCCAATCATGCGAAGTAACATCCGCTATCGCCTCCTACACTTCTGGTTCCGACTATATTACGCTCGACAAGCCCGGCCACTGCTACTTCCTCTGCGGCGTTCCTGGCCATTGCCAAGCAGGCCAGAAAGTTGACGTATTGGTCACACCGTCTTCTTTGGGTCCAAGAGCTAGTCCTATCCCATTTACATATGATTCATTGCCTGCAAACCCACCATCGGAAATCTTGGCACGTAACCCCACTCAAAGCATTGCTACATCTCTTCTCTCCCCCAAGCTTTCCTTGGCATTGAGTCTCCTTGCATCTTCTGTTTTAGGTTTTGCTTTATAGGGATGTTGCTTTTTCAACTTTACTTGCTTGGGTATTTATTTTTCTTTATTATGTATATGATTTGGGAATTATTTTATCTGGCAGCTTTAATATGCAACATCTGGTTTTTTAATTAATAAATATTCAATTAAGTAAAATACGTAGCATTTAATTTTGAACCTTATATGGTTTTTTTTTCTCTATTCCAACTCCAAATTCCATCTAGAAAACCAAAGAGTATTAAATATTCTCAAAACAAGGGAAAATATCACAACTAGAGGTTAACTAATTCTGATGTCCTTTTGCATTTAGAGATCCTTTACCATTTTCTAAATTTTATACTTTCCACCCAAAAGGAGCAAAAAAATTGAATTTCAAACAGATTGCTGATCTCTTAATTTAAAGAACATAGATGAAATAACCTACATTAATTAATACGCTTATGTACTAAAGAAGTTGTGATTGCTATAATTTCTTGCAAATGAAATGAAAATAATTTTGTTCAGGAATATGATTTTAAAGACAAAGTAGGTCAATGCATAGATTTTCTTACAAATTAGTTTTGTTTGGTTGAAGATGAGAGTTTATATGGCATTGAATAATCCATGTAAGAAAGAGTAGAACAATTTTGTTAGAGTTGTTCCTTTTGTTTGTTAAATTGCTTTTCTAAAAAATTACTCTAAGCATGAGTAGATTAAATAGCTTATAATTAATTTAATGCATCATTTTACTGTCAAATATGCAAAGACTCAACTAAAATTACCAACAATCTTTTCGTAGTTTAACCTCAACTTTTAGATGGTGCATCCTTTTCATCTTCTCAAGAAAGGAGATGCAACTAAGCCAAAAGACAAAGTGACCTCATGTAATTTGTGCAACACTTATTGCAGTATATCTTTTATACTCAGAGATTGTTACACAAATTGATGCAAGATACTGCAATGGAAGTGTCGTAAAAAGCAGACACGATAATTTTACATACATTCTTCTTGCAGATTGTAATATATAGTAACCAATTGCAATGTAATACTTTGTATGCTGCAAAAAAAAAAAAAGAAAAGAAAAGAAGTAATATATCACTCTTTGTAGGCACTTATTTTTGTTTGAGATATTTCAAAAAGAATTTTTGAGATGATTTTAATTAAATTGAGTTCAAATTTTCATTCAATTTTCTTATAGGTTTTGGATTCAATCTAATCTAAGTTTAAATTTAATTTAATTTAATTTTTAGAATTGTTAAATTCCATTTGAAATTCATCAATTGGGATTATAATTTAATTTGTCGACCCCTGGACTATCACATACCGTGACTACATTATTTAACGTTTTTCCACACATTTTATATGGTTGGGCTCTCTGTGATGCTTTTAACACGTGATCAGTAACAGTAATAAATGACAAACATTTATTTATTTAGTAAATTTAGAATATGAAAATTACAATATTCCTTATATATTACATCCCCTATTTCTATTTTACAATAATGTAATACTGTATACAAGTGTCTGAATTTATAAGAGAAGTGACTGTACCTTTAAATTTCAATACTCTTTGTCCCAGTGGGCTACTCGCAGCTATATTCAACTGAGGAAGCCATCAAATAATGTAACATCCCAAAGCTACTGTATGCCATGACACTTATTCATAACTTACTCTTAATTACCGGTTGGGCTGTCTGTGATGCTTATCAACTCCTATCACTTTAATAAGAATAATTAAATCATTTTCTCAAAATGTATATACGTTCCCTTATATTTAAAGTAGTACTGTACAACTTTACTGAATACATAAAAGAATACAACATACCTTCGATATCCAATCTCAGGAAGGTAAGTCTCTTAGTTCAAATCAGTTATCTGTGGAGTGGAAAAATAAGGAGTGAGCGACAACGTGCTCAGTAAGGAAGGTGTATGCTACTTTACAAATATAAAAACTATACTCTCAAAAAAACCATTTAATTATCCTAACGATCAAACTCATTAGGAAACAATGAATATAGTTTACATTAAACGGGATTCAACAGATCCTTTCATAAATCATTTAATTGAGACTAGGCAGCAATTTAAATCATGCAAGGAACACAAGTCATCCGCTTTTGGGGTGCACCCGTAGGCCATCGCCCCTCACGGCTATCTCAACTAGATGTATGGCCATAATCTGTAGGTGGTCCTCGGGTCCACTTGCCAAGTGACCTCGAGACTGCTGAAGACTTGGCAGGTCCATCAGCCCTGTGACGCCCTAGGGTGCACTCGTTGGTCTATTTGACCCGAGCCATCGCCCTAGATGGGTCACACAAAGTATATGAATGATAATGCATGAACTCATGGCCTAATGTCTCAAAATCAAGTTATCTTATGTATCATTTCCATAAAATGATTTGATTTCCAAAAGGTCTTATACAACAATAAAACAGCCAGTAACTTCAACATTTTCCGTGTGAGAAGGTACGGTTTAGACTGGCTCGCCCATGGCTATTTCGCCCATAGTGAGCTTGCCAATACTCAACTCGCCCATTGGTCAACTCGCCCAATGGTTAACTCGCCCCAAAAAGTTTCATATTTCCATTTTCGAAATATTAAAATAATTCATTTTTTGTTTAAGAAATTACACTTTAAAACCGTTCGCCAGAGTCAGCTCGCCCTTCACGGCTCACCCCTGACTAACTCGGCAAGACGGCGAACTATTATTCGCCCGCCACTTAGCTTTTAAAAACAACACGTAAAGCTCGTTGATAACGGTTCGCCCGCCTTATATTTAAAACAAGGGTCACCTGCCTAAACACATTAAAAAGGGGTTCGCCCGACTATGGCTTACCCGGATTTCTCTTTAAAACAAGGGCATTTGCCCAGTTCTCATAAAAGAGAGCTCGCCATTTGGCTCGCCCGAGTTTCTGCCTAGAACAAAACTACTCGCCCGCTTTAACCAATTCGCCCAACAAAACAACATATGGCGGCTTGTAGCTTGCCTAAGATCAAAACAGTTTATCAACCAATGCATGTCAGAAAATAAAACAATTTCTAATATTTTCTTAACATTTTTACTCCACAGGACATGCATTTACATCACATACTACTTCCTTACCTCGTCTGATGTAGCCTTGATTCTCGCCCGCCTTCCTCAATTCCCGTATGCAAAAGCATTTATTTAAACTATGAATATTTCTTTTTCGAATATTTTCCAAAACGATTTATATTTTCCTAATAATAGTGGCACTTTAGCGAGACTCAGTTCGCCATTCACCCAAAGAACTCGCCATTCAATATTAACTCATTTCTGGGGAGTTCGCCCAGCTTAGGAGCTCAACTCGCCATTCTTATCACTTTAGTTCGCCATTCATGGCTTTTCATTCATAAATGGGCTCGCCCATGAATTGGATAACGTTTGGCGACCTCTTTATCTCCTACTCGCCCCATTGGCGATCATCAACATTTCACATGGGTGATCTCTATGGTCACCCTTCTCACCGTTTGGCGAATATATGTCCTCGCCCATTAACTATCATTCTGGTTATCCCATAACTATTGGCGAATATGTTCTCGCCTAGTCATGTATTGCAGTGTACTCGCCTCATCCTTCGGGCGAATACTCCTTACTCGCCTATTGTTTTTCTTAATCATTCATGGTTATTTTTTCCATTTAGTTTCTTATACATTCCACAATATTCAACTACAACCATACTATCTCCATGTTTATTTCATTGTAAAACATAGAAATCTTTCATTAAATATCAAGAGAATTATAAAACTATGAAACTTACCTTTACTAAGTTGCTCTTCCAACAACAGAATGCTTTCTTGCCTTTCTTAGCTTTATTTCTCTTGTTCCTTAACTCTTCAACGGTGAGGAAAATGTTTAACTGGCAGAAAGATGAAACTCCATGGTAATGAAAGGAACGGAAGAAACGAAGTAAAATTTGTAGCAAACAGGATGGGCGAGTAACAATTCCTCAGGTATTCTTCTTATATAGCCCCTCAAATCCACTTAGAACTCGCTACCTATTCTTATCCTGTTTTATGTCATCATTGCACGTCTTTCATGCAATTAAAACCCAGAGAAATTGGTGACAAAAGGAACGATGGTAAAGTCTCCCGTTGCCATCCTTTTCTTCCTTCCTTTTTGACTAAATTTTCTCTTCTTCTTGCCAACTTCTCTGCCAGCCAACATTGATTGGCTAACTCCTAGTCCATGCCACTGTCAGCCAACGTTTATTGGCTTTCCTTTCATTCTTTTCTCCATTCGTCTGACAGCCATACTCCTCATTAAATGTTTTCACACTTTAAATAAAATTAAATCCCATTTATTCTTTATACACCATATATACATTATAACATAAAATGAAAAGTGGAAATTCACATTCCATGATTCTTTAATTTTTACTAAACAATTTATTTCCACCATCATTCATGTACAATTATAATATATATTGTATAATAAAATTCGGGTCTTACAAATAATCCTCGTTATAATTCTGAAAAATTTAAAAGTAAGGGGTGAGCGAACCATGTGCTCAGTAAAGGAGTCGTATGCTGTTTGATATAATGAAATCTATATGCAGGAAAATATTTATTTTCCTAACAGTGTACTAGGCACAGTAAAGGAAGGATACTATAGTCGGCTGGGAAATCCAGATGGAGTATGGAAGGTATTTTGAAATACCTGTCTTGCCCCGAAAACTCAAAGTGACTATAGGGAGTAAGAATTTATTTAAATATAAAATTCATTAAAATCTTTCTTACTTATTAAATGTCGTATGATTAAATAAACAATTTAGTAAATCAAATGAACCACATTTGAAATTCATTTTGTTTTCCACCGTTGAAAACAATCACTTTAAACACATGTAGCAGTAAAATACATTGTTCACATATTTCAAAAATCAGTGATAAAACATCACAATAAACAGTATATTTCCACGTTTCTCATCAAATCCAAAAACGTGGAATAATAGTGGAGACCAGGCAACACCCTAATGATATCATGCTATAAGTCCCGTAGGGAATAATAGGGTACACATGAGATCCCTGTAAGGACAATAAAATAAGCACATGAGATCTATGGCCATAGTCTATGAGTGTCCTCGGTTGTACACTGAGCGAGTGACATCGGGACCACTGAAGACGGCTCAATGTCAACAGCACAACACATGAGAAGGTACACATGAACACGTGAGCATGATACACTACAACAAATTTTACAATTTATGACAATTTTTCTAAGTGACGCATAATTTTTTGTCACGCAAAGTATATCATACGTGACGAACACTATAATTCATCACGCTTCTCTTCGGTTTTAATATTTTATATGACGATTTATAAAAACGTCACATTAAAGCGTCACAAAATATTTGGCGCCAAGTTTTACCGCCAAATATATTGGTGGGAAACTTTTTTGTGACGATTTCTAATTTTTTTGTGACATTTGTTATTTGTCATAAAATGAGCACTTTATACGTGACGAATTATATCACGTCTCATTTTATAATAGCGTCACTAAATATTTAGCATTAAATTTTAACACAAAATATAAATGGTGGGAAAATTTTTGTGACATTTTCTTTTACTTTTGGAGACGTTTGTGTTTTTGTCATTTATTTTAAACAAATATAGTGACATAAACATAGTACTTATAATTCGTCATGCTTCTCTACAGTTTTAATATATTATATTATGATATATAAAAACGTCACATATAACGTCACGAAATATTTGGCGCCAAGTTTACCACCAAATATATTGGTGGGAAACTTTTTTTGTGACTATTTCTTATTTTTTTGTGACATTTGTTTATTTGTCAAAAAATGAGCATTTTATACGTGACGAATTATATCACGTCTTATTTTATAATAGCATCACTAAATATTTAGCATTAAATTTTAACACAAAATATAAATGGTGGAAAAAATTTTGTGACGTTTTCGTTTACTTTTGGGGACGTTTGTATTTTTGTCATTTATTTTAAACAAATATGGTGACATAAACATAGCACTTATAATTCGTCACGCTTCTCTACAGTTTTAATATATTATATTACGATATATAAAAACGTCACATATAACGTCACGAAATATTTGGCGCCAAGTTTTACCACCAAATATATTGGTGGGAAACTTTTTTTGTGACTATTTCTAATTTTTTTGTGACATTTGTTTATTTGTTATAAAATGAGCATTTTATACGTGACGAATTATATCACGTCTTATTTTATAATAGCATCACTAAATATTTAGCATTAAATTTTAACACAAAATATAAATGGTGGAAAAAATTTTGTGACGTTTTCGTTTACTTTTGGGGACGTTTGTATTTTTGTCATTTATTTTAAACAAATATGGTGACGTAAACATGCGTCACCAAAAGACAATTATTAATGATAATATAATTTCGTCATATAAATATACGGTAATATATGACGATATAAGTAATGTCACAAATTTTTTACTGATTTAATGACGAAATTTGTCTTTCATTGATTTTACACGAACATAGAGACAAACACATTCGTCACCAAAAGACAATTATTAATGACGATATAATATCGTCACATAAATGTATGGTAATGTATGATGACATAAGTAAATTCACAAATTTTTTACTAATTTAATGACGTTTTTTATTTGTCGCTAACATAAACAAATTAGTGTGTAATTAATAAGTGATGATAATTTATTTGTCATGTATATGTAACATAATTAGTAACGTGTAATAACATTAGTAATTTTGAAAAAATATTTAAATTTGTTAGTATAAAATTTTTTAATTAAAAATAAATTTTAAATAAAATTATTTATTCAGGTCAATTAGAAAATTATTTTTAAATTATTTAAATTTGTTAGAAGAAAATATTTTATTTTTAATTAAATTAAAATTTTAAATAAAATTAAAAGATCGGTTCATGTGAAAATTATTGTGACATATGTCTTGAAAATTGTCATATTAAAAATTTTAATTTATGTACAATTAATATATTTATAATATTACCTCCGAAGAATACTTGCCAATATAATATTTGCAATGCTTGTGGAGACCCATAGTCTTTGCTTGTTGGGCTGAAGAATAAGACCTACCATTGATACTTCAATTGTTTAATTCAAGTTAGTCATGAATGCCACATATTAAAAAAAAAAACCCACAACACACATGTATAATGCTAGTCATTATTTAATGTATTTGAGTTACTCACTGATGACTAGGCCACATGTAGGCCACAGAAGTTGCTCTACATTTGCTAATTTAACCCATATACGTTTAAAACCAAAAAAAATACAAAACTCTCTTATAAAATGTACTCCAAAAATAATCCCATCACACAAAAGCTTTATAAAGAACAACACATTTATTTCTTTAATTAGGTCTAATAATCTTACTCACTATCACAACCAAATACCAAAAACAAAGAGAGAAATTTTCATTTTAATTTCCCATGTAACAAAAAAAAAAACAAAGAGAGAAAAATAATTAATACTGCTAAGATACCATTTGACATTGCAATTGAATCTATGTTTGATCAAGATAGATGAATTTGACTACAACATTACCAAATAAGATAAAGACAGGGTTGTTTGTGAAATTTAATTAGTGAAATTTTCAATGGTGGCATGTGATTCGCAAGCTTGTTTGTGAAGCTGGGGTGGCTTTAACAGCTTGGTTCGGTGCAACAGGGGTACAAACCAGGTCTTTTGGGAGTTCACCAATGCCCTTCAAATAAAATGTGTAGAAAATTTTGAAGGGAAAAACGATTTGCTGAAGCTAATGTATATTTTTACTGTTTATTAGTTTAAAATTATATAAATAAATAAAATATTAATAGGTGAATATAGTCTAGTAAGTATTAACACAAGTTAAAATGTTAAAACGAAATTTATAAAAAATTATAATTAATTTATTATTTTCTTGAATTCAATTAAAAATGTTACGTTAAATAGTTTCTTTTTTTTTAAAACACTTTATTAGTCATATACTTCCTTAAAGAAATATATGATTAATAAAAAACAAACTTAAAGTGACAATAGCTGTACAATTTTAAGTATAAATATAAATTATTTTATTAAATTAAAAATATATAAGTGATTTTAAGTATTAATGTAAATAATTATATTTCCCTTTGTAAGAATTTGGATTTCAACATTTTTATTTTTCCTTTGTATTTCTCTTAATTAGATCAAAAGCTTCGTCATAGAAAAAATTACACTGAGCATGGACAAAATTCAAATGGAGAGTGCAGAGAAATAAAAGCGTTTTGTTTTATTCGATAATAATACCATTTGACATTGCAATTGAAGCTATGTTTGATTAAGATGGATGAATTTGACTACAACAACTTTACCAAATAAGATGAGTTGTTCGATTGTGAAATTTAATTAGTGAAATTTGCAATGGTGGCATGTGACTCGCAAGCCTTAGCAGCTGGGGTGGCTTCAATAGCTTGGTTCGGTGCAACAGGGGTACAAACCAGGTCTTTTGGAAGTTCACCAATGCCTTTAAAATAAAATGTGTAGAAAATTTTGAAGGGAAAAACGATATGCGGAAGACTGCTCACAGCTTTAAAAATCTCTGACCCACCAGTAATAGCCAAATACGTGTCCTTGTATGTCAAGTATGGCCCCTGCACTGCTATGTGACCGTAGCCTCAGAAGTAAAAGCTGAAGATCGCCTTGTGACACTCACTTTCTTTTTCGGTTTGTTCTCGATTAAAAATGCAAATCCCTACTGTTATCCCAATCTCGATTAAGCAAAGACTGGGTCTGCGAGCTGGTGCCTTGCACGACACTAGCTACAACATTGGCTGCACAAATAAGAAGGCTAGCGGCTGATTTTTAACTGCAGCCGCCCTAGGCAGACCAGCCCCTCCCCTGTGCCTAAGCTACAGCCACCACGGCAACAGTAAATCAGCTGCAAAGGTGGTCATAATCCCTAAGATAAAAGGGTCTAATCAGAGTTGTGATTAAAAAATAAGTTTCCAATCTGTTAAGAAGGTAGAGCAATCGAATTAGCAAGGAAGGAGGGAAGTTAAAAATGGGTGTTAAGCAAAAACCGAATACCCAGGAAGCATCCTAGCTGCCAAGATCCATCCATTTTTTCAAAATATCCCAACTACATCAGCCTTTACCACCGCTAGGTAGGGCGTCACACGATCTTACCCAAAGAAAAAGGTTCTAAGGAATCAGTTGTTGTCAACAACAATCCAAGCCATAGGATTGAAACATCCGACAACTAGAAGGCAGAAAAAATTGATGCGGCGGCGAAGTCAGCGGCAAAGTAATCAATGGTATGGATTTGTCCTCTTTTACTACTTAGCCAATTCTTCGATTCCTCATTGTATTACCTATATAAGTTTTTTTAGTTACAATCTGTAGTTTTTTGTCCTTTGTAGCTATTAAATTTCTTCCTTAATTTTTTTATCCAAAATTGAAATTCTTGTATTGCTAAAATAATTTTCAATATATACATAATTATCTTATGTTTTATCACATGTTTTTGTCATTTGTTTATCTGATTTAATTAGTGCAAATCATTTAATTAATCATAAATTTTATTTTAGAAAATATTTCAAAAAATATGATTAAACCAAAACTCTTAATACTACGTTTTTGTGTTTTGCTTTCCCTCTCTCTCCAAAACACTTTACAGTTATATAGCTGTGGAACTCTTTTACGCATTCCACTTCCCTTTCTTCCGCCTGTCTTCCATCCTCTGCAATCAAAAGAGTAATGGTAAGTCTCAATTTTTTATGCTAATTGTTTTCATCCCTTTTTATAGAAATTAAGGGTTTTTAATGTTGGGTTTTTTTTTACCGGCAATTGTTCCCCTTCTTTGCCTCGTCTCTTCCATCCTCTGCAATGAGAGAAGAACATTGTTTTTTTAGCAGCCACCATTGCTCAAGGTTTGTATTATATCCCTATCTTTTGCAATTGGCTATCTCCCTTTTTTTAATTTGATTGATTATGGTATTGTCTAGTAAGAATTTTTTTACTTTCTTATTGTTTTGACCTGTTTTTTTTTGTTGAAGTTCCTATATTTATTGACTTCTTGTTTATTTAATGATACTGGATTTTTCTCGGTCTTGAGGTTCTACAATTCTTCAAGAATTGAAGATATGGTTTTTTAGCCTTTTTTTAATAAGTTACTTATATGTTTCAAAAGAAACTTGGTAATATTAAAGCCTGCATTTTTATATTGATATCTTTTTTAATTTGGATTAAAGATTGTTATGCATTAGGATGATAATACAGGCGATGTGGCTTTCTTTATTTCTGCTTTTTATTTTTTTGAGTGTATTATAATCACACCATGGTGAATTAATGATCTTTCTTTCTGCCGAGATAAAAATATAAGTCCTGAGCTCAAGTCTTGTTCTCTTAATTAGAGATGGGATTGCATGTCCTTCTGGATTAATGCTATAGTTTGCATTTGCCAATGGTGTGAAAGGAATAGCATAGGTAGAGCCAAAATCCTTTTCAATGAAAGTCCTTAAATATTTCTTTATGAATATAATAATAAATCAATAATTGAAATAAAGAAGATAAAAAAGTGGGCAAGCTGCAAGCAACAGATTTTAGTCAAACAAAAAAAATTATAGTTTTATATGATAATAAATTATGATTATATCGCCAACCAAAATTGAAAAGTCTGCATAAGTTGTACCTCTTTATCCATTGTGTCATGCCATTCATTAGCTAGAGCAAGACATTGAAAAATTTAAAAAAAAAACTCAACTTAATGATTATTATTCTTTTTTAAAAAAAGTTAGATTCAAAGTTTGACTTTTTTTCAACCTTTTATGAATAAAAAAAATTGAAAGCTCAAAGCTACCTCATCGAAAACTGTTTTTTTACTAACTACTACTAATACGAGAAGAAAGGGGGAATACAATTAAAGTAAGAAATACAAACAAATACAAATCAAAAGCTTTTGTTTTCATAACTACTAATACTCGAAGAAAGGGGGAAAATACAAATAAAATTAAAGTAAGAAATACAAATATATACAAATCGAAAACTTTTGTCTTCATAACTACTACTAATACTAGAAGAAAGGGGGAAAATACAAATAAAATTAGAGTAAGAAATACAAACAAATACAAATAAAATACATTAGGTGGCTGTGCTCTGGCGTATAGAAATACCTTTTAGGTAATTAGTATATCGCTTAAAACACCACATTATAATTAGAAATTATTATGTTGTGTGGAGTTTAATCTTATATTGTCTTGATGCTGCAGAGTGTAGAGCAGACTGTTCTTGCGTAGAGTAAATATGCTAATGGATTTTGGATTTTTTGAAAATATAATTTGATTGCACTAATTATTTTATGTTTAAAGGATAGTTAGTTTAAAGTTTATTATCATCTTTCGTAATTTCTCTTTTAATCTTGGTTGCCCTTGACATGTTAGTGCTGTTATGAATTCAAAGTATAGAGGCTGTCTTGTTTCTCCCTCCAAAAGGTGTAAGAAGCAGATTTAATCAAAGGTGGTTGCTTTTCTTCATCAAGGTGTGTATTATATCCCTATCCTTGGTAACCAGTTCAATAAATGTTTTATATCTTTTGGCTATCTCCTTTTTTTTACTGATTGATTGCAATTTTTTTTTTGTGGCGAATGTCTATTTTAGAGTTCTAATAAATTGTTATTGATTTTGTCTATATATTCTATTAATTTAATTTAAGATGTTATATGATGAATATGTGTAGGAGATTGGTTAATTGACCTATTCTTAACTTGAAGCATGAATTACAAGGTTGACAAATCAATTCTGTCTAGCTATTCTGTCAATTCATATAGGGTAGACCTTGAATGCACAAAACTAACTCTAAACTTAACATTTATGAGCTAATTGTATCTCAAACATTAACCTAATTTAGATTAATTTATTAAAACATGAAATCTGGATTTTGTCAAGCTCAAATGATGTCAAAATTTCTGTTACATAAAATGTTTATTATTTTTCACAAGGTAATTCTTTTTATGCTTAAATTAGTCCAATCAGTTGTGCAACCTTCACCTGTATTGCAACAAAATGATCCAGTGGAATCATCAGAGCAAGTCCATTCTGCTAATGACTTGATGCAATCACCACAACAAGCTAATCAAGATTCACTCATTCAAAATGCTGGTATGTAATATATTTAGAATATAAGATTTGCATTCCTAGTAACAATATAAATTGTTTGGTGTGATCTTTAGTCCTTTTGGAATTGATTGAGCTGCATTTTCTTTCAATCGGCCAATCACAATCATTACTATATATCTTAACCAATCTTGCATCATCCTTTTTTTTCTTCTTTGTTCATATGTTTCTTCTGCTAATATGCGTATAAAGTTAGTAAAATGAGTTCAAAGTCGACAAGAAAAAGGCTGTTCCATTGAACTTAACAGTTGGATTAGATTTAGATTCTAAATGTTTTTTTGTGTTTATTATATTGTCTGAACTTGAAATCATCTAATTATTGAGATTATTCTATCCAGCACATACCACAAAAGCTTTAGAACACCAAAAACAAGTCTAGTTTTGATTATTCTGGTTTGCTAAGTTACCAGTAGATAGTTCATGAGTTTAGCTGCCTGAAATTTGTTCTGCTTATATTAAGAGGTCCATACTTGTTACTGATTTACCTGTTTCAAATTTAGGATTTTCTTGTAACATGTTAAGTTTAAAGGATAGTTGCTTCAATCTATTTCATGTAGTTTATGTTAACTAAGAACTTGCTGGATTTTATGTCCTGTTATGAACTGCTTATTGTGCTACAGCCATGGGGATTTAGAGTCAACAAGTTGGGCACTTATGCTTTGCAAAGTGTCTTTGATTATGTGATTGCTAATAAATTTTAGATAAGATTCGATAACAGTATTTTAGCTGGGGCAGAATTGTTAGGAATTTAAGTCTAACAAACTTCAAGCCTATTGAGGAAGCCACTGAACTTATAGTTTGAATTTAGAAAAACTACTTAACTCAATGTTTGAATTTGGAAAAGGTATATATTCTAGTGAAATGAGTCAATAAAGAAACAACATGAACCCAAAACTTGAATTTATAACAAGGATTGGTTTCAGATTCTTGCTGTTCATACTTGCTAAAAAGAAATTTCCTTTGTATTTTAGCATGAACTTTTTATTTTTTGATAAAGTTGCTCTCCTAGGCTTCTATAATGCAGCTAGACTTTTGTTCAATGGTGAAATCATCCCAATATTAATATCATCACTTGTTAATTTCAACTACTACATCTAGGACTACGATCACTCAATTTTAACTTAGTCTTGCTCACCTAATTTGCACTAGTAAAGTGGTTGCACAGGTATCCACGTTTTTCCACACTCCTATTAATAGAAGTGAAGGATGTTACAAGGTTTATGAACAGTTTTTTACTCCCCACAGAAAAAGAAAACTCACTGCTATTTTCTTGAAATCTACAATTGTTTTTGCATACCATTAATGGTTTTTTTATAGCTGTAGATTCTATCCCCTCTACAAAGGTACGAGGCCCAACTCGAGGGATTGGATTAGAAAAATTCATCAAAGGAAAAAATAAGATGGTAATAGATATACCACCAAATAAGGGTAGACCTGTTTGTGAAGTTCAATAAGCTAAATTATCTTCTGAAATTGGAATCGTTACTCGACAATTCATGCCGGTCCCAACAAAATGGAGAGATATGAAGAATATAGACAAGTTGCATGCCTTTGAGAGACTTAATGTAAGTGTAAAAAATTTATTACATATATTCAATGTTGATTATTTTTCTATTTATGTTTTTAAATGTATCAATTAATTTGATTTTTTTAGACAAAGTTTGAGATGAAATTGGATGATGAAGCTGTTAAAAAATCTATCTTGTCAATTTTGTCCAAATTGTCAAGAAATGAACGATATAAGCTACACTTGCATTATAAAAAGTTTCCCAACGCTAAAGTGGCACGCCAAAATAATCCTCCAAAGTATAACTTGTCTCAAGAAAATTGGGAAAAACTTTGTGATTTGTTCAGTGATCCAGCATACAAGGTTCGTTTCTTACTCACATAAATGTTGTATTTGTAGGATTTATTTTTCCTATTTATGCACATAATTTATATGCCATGACTATTTTTTATATTTTATTTTGCATTCTTATGTAAACGAAGAGGAGGTGTGAGACAAATGCTAAAAGTCGGAGCAAAGTCAAGTTAACTCATAACCAAGGATCGAGGGCCTTTGTAGCTAGCCGCTACTCCATGGTAAATTTTATATTCTAGAAGTTCTTAAACATTATATATTTTTTTATTTTATTACCTTTATTTTTTAAAAAAATTTATTGTATTTATGTAGCGCAAAGATGACCAAGAACCTAATAGAATGGAATTTTTTAAAGCGACTCATTATTCTGAGGAAAAAGGATGGTCAACACCAGAGGCTCAAGCAGCTTATGTAAGAATTTTGAAATTAAGAATTATAATTTTATTTTTGTTTTAGTATG
Source organism: Heritiera fomes (assembly GCA_032173925.1). Lineage (NCBI taxonomy): Eukaryota > Viridiplantae > Streptophyta > Magnoliopsida > Malvales > Malvaceae > Heritiera > Heritiera fomes. Next base: position 22,999,067 of record JAPDPM010000013.1, on the reverse strand, counting down.
ATTATTTTAGTTAATATTATTTTGCTTAATTGTTAGGAGAAAATGGTGGAGTTAGAATCAACCCCTACTGAGGAAGGAACAGAACCTAAGACCATTGATGCTATAGTGGATGAGGTCCTTGGTACTCGGTCTGGATACATTAAGGGACTAGGTTACGGACCTAAGCCAACTAAGAACAACTCAAAAGAAAATTCTTCAGAGTTGAAAGAAACTCTAAAAAAAAACACAAGATGAACTTCAAGACTATAAATCAAAATTTGGACATTTTGAAAGTCAAATTGAAGCAATGAAAAATGCTTTGATAGCTACTGGAATTCAAGTCCCTATCTCCCAATCTTCAAGTATTTCATTTCCTTTTCATAATTTTTTATCATGAAGCACACTAAATGCCATTGTATAAATCTAGGCATTTGGAATTTAAGACAAATGATCTAACCATTTGGCATTATTACATAGTAAAAGAATGGACTTTGTTTAAATTTGAGATTTACATGTGGTTTAAATTTGAGATGAACTTCAATAATATGATAAACACACATGATCTTGAAAGTGAGAAAAGCAAGTCTGCTACAAACTATTTGGCATATAAACTGTTTGCTATATTTTCTCTTAGTTTGTTATAGGCAATTAAACTATTGCATTGGAACTTGGGCTTATTATGCTACATTGTTTGTTGTATTTACATTGTTGTATTATAATTACTACTACAAATTGCTTGCTGTAATATACTTATGAACTCGAGCTTGCTTGTCGCAATACATTGGTTGTTGTATTTACAATTGTTGTATTATAATTATTGTTACAAATTGCTTGAAGTATTACACTTGAAACTTGAGGTTGTTTGTTGTGTTGAATTGTTTGTAGTATTTACAATTGCTGTATTAAAATTGCTGCAATAAATTACTTGTTGTACTATACTTTGGAATTTGAGCTTGCTTGTTGCATAACATTGGTTGCTAGATTTACAATTATTGTATTACAATTACTGCTACAAATTGCTTGTTGTATTACTCTTTGGAACATGAGCTTGCTTGTTGTGTTACATTGATTTTTGTATTTACAAAATTCATGATGGAAATATATGTGTAGTGCTTTTAATTGTTGTCCTTTTGATAGTCTTGCGATAAGTCGTAGATTATTGTTCTTATTCTCTTTTAATAATAATTTATTATTTTTCTTATCAAATTATGTAATATCTTGTATTGATAGCTTGTTAATAATTATTTATTGTAGTTTCAAGTGACACAAATTCACAATCAATGCAATCACCCTCGACTCAAGAATTGGATTGAGAGATACAATTCAAGTTTGTTCTAGTTATTTTTTAGGTTTGGTATATTTCGTTCCAAACTTTTAAACTTATTAGGTGGTATTCATGTTTATTTAAATTTCTGAATATTAGACAATTTGGATTGTATTAATTTTACTTTATTTTAAACAATATTATTTCTATGTGATTTATATTGACTTTATTGAATGTATTAATTACATTTGAGAACCATTGCAAATGTTTGAACAATTATTTATTTTGCAATTTTATTTAAGCGAGATCTTGCATGAATAATACTATTTTTATTTAATTATTTGAGAAAAATATAAATATTATTTATAATTAAAGAAATGTGACGCATAGTATTGTGACATTAAATATTTAGTCATTTTTGTAAAATCAAAATATTGTGATATTTGAGATTTTATTATGACAATATTTTACTAGTATTGGTGATGTTAATTTTTGTCATTTATCATGTAACAATTTTATGTTTCGTCACCTAAAATTAAAGTTTTAATTATATTTAGTGGAATTCAAGACATTATTATACTAGCATAGGTGACAATAATTTATGTCACAATAGCGTGGCGATTTTATATTTTGTCACCTAAAATGAAATTTATATCTATTTATAGTGACATTTTGGCATTTTTTATGACATTATCATAATATTATAAGTGACGAAAATTAATGTCACCTATAATGTGACGAATTGTTTTTTTGTCACAAAAATCATAAAATTTTAATTATTTTTAGTGACGTTTAAGAGCTTTTATGACGTTATCCTATTAACATATGTGATGAAAATTTATGTCACTTATAGTGTGACGAATTCATATTTTCGTCACACAAAACCTCAAATTTTAATTATTTTTAGTGACGTTTAGGATTTTTTTATGACGTTATCGTATTACTATATGTGACGAAATTTTATGTCACCTATAGTGTGACGATATGATATTTCGTCACTAATATATAAATTCTATCATATTTTTTGTGACGATTTTAATATTTAGTGACAAATTTTTGTACTAATTTATGACGTAATAAGACGTCACAAAAGAGTAACCATTAGGTGATGCTTTATGTTATCGTCACGTTAGAGTCACGCATCAATGATAAAATTATAGGTTTGTCACGTTTGACCTTTAGCGACGGCGCAAAGGTGACGTTTGTCGTGACGATTAAATTTACGTCACTAAAAGCTATTAGTGACAAAACAATACTATTTCGTGACATTATTTCATGCGTCATAAAATGCCAAATTTGTTGTAGTGATATGGGGCCTAATAGTCTCAAAACAGTATATGTGAAATCTCGTTACCTTTATGGAATTAAGTATAATCAATAACATCTTTCAGAAAATCCATAAAGGTATAAATCATAGTATCGTACGGTGAAAAGAGTTTATAAAATAATTTCATTGTGAAATAAAATTCTCATAATTGTACTTTTTCACCGTAGTACACATATACGCATGTTTCCACACTTTCCTTTTCAACATTCGAAATTCAAAATTATTGGAAATCAATTTTCAATATTTTCATAATTTATGGAAAATAAAAATATTTATTTTCCAAATTTAATAATAATTTCACCAACACATTTCATGCTATAAAACATGTGCAGAGACATTTTAGTCTCAAAACAATAATTTCACAATGATGAAGCCTTTATGGAAATCATTACATGTGATGGAATTTATTTTATCCATAAAGGAAAACCATAAATAGAATAGTGAATATCATCCTGAAAATAATTATAAAATATTCACTATTCACCATTTCACTTCACCAATCACACCTTTCACTATAAAACACGTGGAATGAATTTTTAGTAGTGAAACCTTTACCGAAATCGGTATCATGAATATTTAATCACTACTTTTCGGTAATTCCACCATTTATGAAAATAATTAATTTACCACTTTTGAGGCTAGGATAAGATAAACACCAATGATGTACTAAAAATATTTAATAATATTTTTGGAAATATCTTTAGTAAATTTCGGCAGCATAACGGCTACCAGAGTCCTAGCCTCTCTGCACTTTCAAACCAGTATATAAATTAGCTTATCAACCACAATTTTGCATGTTTTCAAACCAAATCATGCATTTAATATTCTCATAAAATTTAGCTTAAGAAAACATGCAATTCATTATATCACTACAACTCACACACTCCCCCCTTACCAATCTTATGAAGCCGAGCTTCTTGGTTACTTTTACCGAAATCCGTCGACTCGGGTTGCAAAATAATTTTATAAAAAATTATTAATATTTTTCCTTTTAATTTCAAGCCACTAGTATTCATAAAATGCAGCCACTAATGTCATAATATAAGCACAACCAGTATAAATTATATTAGTGCTTAAACTCAGCTTCGTCATTTTTGTTCCTTTTTCGGCTCTAATTTCACCAAAAATTCTCTTTGAATTCCTATAATCATTTCTTACCATTAACCCTAATTTTCAGCACATTTTTATGCTTAAATAAGGTCATGGCCGAATCCTCCTTTATGGCCACTTTCATGATTTTCAATCTTTTTCCTCAATTCCTTGTTTTCATTTGGCCAATGCTTGTCCACATGAGCCATTTCCCTTTTATTTTCTGCATGTAGCCATAAATTTCCTACCTCTCATGCTCAAACCGAAACCCCCTCTTCCATTACCAATTTTGATTCTCCCACTATCTCAATTTTCCACGCTTTCTCTTCATTTTCCTTTTATTCTATTAATCATCTCTCATCATCTTTACTTAAATTCCAGCACACTTTCTTTGTTTTTCTCATCTGTACCAAGATCTCAATTTTGTTCCATTCTTATATTCTAAAAGAATTTAACTAAAAACAATACTATAATCATGCTTCTCATATGAAGAAACATATAAATTCTTCATGTAATATCAAGAAAACCATAGACATGTAGAAACTCACCTTGATCGAATGGCAATACTCCAAAACAGAATATGTTCTGCCTCACGTCAGCCCCTTGGCTTATTTCTTAGTTGGTTTTAAGGTGGAGGTAAGGTTTAGGGAGAAGCTTAGATAATTAAATGTCAAGGGAATGAAGTTTTGCTAAGGATTTCATTGAAGAAATGGGAGAAAACCGGTCACACATGCAGCAAACAGATTTGCTCGTGAAGTAGCCGGGGAAAATCGGTGATGAAGACAATATTTTTGCTGAAGTTTTATTCCCTTTATTCTCCTATTTATTCAAGATGACCAATAGAAAGTTGCCACCTTTCTTATTTATCTCTTTTCCCTCATCATTTTTATGTCTTACATGCATTAATTGTTGAAGAAAAATTGCAGCAAAGGAACGGTGGTGAAGGCATTTCTTGGCTGTTCGGTTTGACCAAGTTTGCTTCTTCTTTTTGTAACCTTCAGCCAATAATAATTCACCCCATATTTATCTTTAATTTCTCTTCCTTTATTTTATATTTTATACCAAAAAATGCAACTTATTTTTTTTCCTTTATAAAATTTTCCAGCCATGTAAACAAAATGGCGAGCAGAAAGTGGCGTACTGCAGTCCATTTTTTGCTGCACGTTTACTTGATTCATTTTGCCTCCTTCGATGCATAGTTCAGCCAATAATTTTCAGCCATATATCCACTTAATAAATCCCTCTTTATCTATCATCATCTATCACATTTTATGTAAACCAAAAAATCTATCACATTTTACACCATAAAATTTTGCATTTCAATGGCCTTTAAATGGATGGAACCGTGTGCATAACAGCAGCAGAAAATGGCGTGGAGTCCAATTTTGGCTGCACAGTTTTTGGCTTCTTCTACCTTTTTCTTGTGTGTTCCAACCAATAGGAATTTACCATACCTTCCCATATAAATTCTCCTCAATTTAAATACCATTTATTTGTATTTTTATGCCATTAAAATGAAATTTAAATCTATAAATTTCAGATTTGCTTCTTTATTTATTTCTATACCACCACTTTATCATGAAATATTTATTTCACCTTTTATACATCATATTATAAATTATAAATCCAATAATTCCAAATTTCTAAGTGGAAATCCAATTTAAATATTTATTAATTTCACTAATTAACTTATTTCCACTGTCAAGGATTTACGAAAATATGATGTATAATACTATAAAATCGGGTCTCACATGGACATTTAAATGATTTTGTTACCTTGATATTTGGTTTTGGACCATTTAATTGTTTTTTGGGCTTTAGTATTACCATAATCACTCTTTAATCAATTGAAGTTTTAATTTAATTTTTTGGTTAACTGTGTATGAATTCTGGATTCTAAGACAAAATATCTTTTTGCCTTCTTTTCTACACCTTTGCGTTTTCATTAGTTTTCCTTCTTCTACCTTTATGTTCTTTCCTTGATTCTGGTTAACCTCTGTAGGCTACCTGTTTAGTTTGACTTTGATTCTGGTTTTGTAATTTTGGAATGAAATTCTATCTGATTTTGAATTTGATTTGAGTTTGCAAATGAGTTCCAACAGGATTTTTGTTTGAATTTTTTTTATTTTTCTGACTTTTTTCATTTTTTTTCTATTTTTCCATCATTCCGAAAAAAAGAAAAAGTACTAAAATAATAACAACAATATGAAATTTAATTAATTACCTCAAAAAAACATATTTTAGCAACATCAGGTCCAAGTTCTAATTCTTGGCTCCACAACCCAAATGCATCTTTAAATCCAATTGATCAATAAAGCCCAAATGAAGACTTAGTTCAATTAGCATATTAAAAATTAAAAGCCCATTATTCAAATTAATCCAAAGTCTAATTAATGAGACCAAATAATTTCGTATCAGTTTTTGAAATAAAAAATCTAAGAATTTCAAATGCAATTACAGGAGAATTTTGTTTGCATACTGTCAATATGGCTTTGTTGGCAAAGCAAGGTTGACGGCTTCTTCAATCTCCTAAGGTGCTGAGGGCGCGTTACTTTCCCCATTGTCAGTTTCTGGATGCTCTAGTGTCTACAGGATCATCTTATGTTTGGAAAAGTATATGTGATGGTCGTGATGTCCTAAACAAAGGTTTGAGGTAGAGAGCTGGAAATGGTGAGAACATTCGGGTTGTAGGTGATCCTTGGATTTCTCGTTTATGGAGTTTCAAACCTTTATTGTACATCCGCAAAATCTAGAGCACCTCACTGTGGCTTCCCTGATGTCTATTTCTGGTAAACAGTGGAATGAGGATTTTTTAAATGAGATTTTCATGCAAGAGGATGTCGTACAAATCCTTAAGATTCCTCTGATTAATGAAAATGCTACAATTATATTCGTCTGGCACCATAATTTCTCTGGTCTTTATATTGTAAAGTCGGGTTATAATATCATGCTCCGATATCTTCTGTCCTTTGGGGGAATAAATAAGGGTAATGGGAAGCAGATTGGGGAATCATCATCGGCTACATCGTGTGATCTGCTGCGGAAGTCCATCTGGGAAGCTAATGTTCCACCAAAAATGTAAAAGCATGGTGTGGAGAGTCTGCAGACAAATACTTCCCACTAGATCTCTTCTACTCCAGAGGAAGATTACCTTAGATAGCTTGTGCCCTCTCTATCTCCAATTTACTGAAACTCCGATTCATGCTTTGAGGGATTGTCTACAAGTAAGGTCAGTGTGGGTGTTTTCTGGTTTTTATTCCTTGCAGGCATGGTGGAATGCCTCTTCTGTTTTGGATTGGATGTTAGGGGTTCTCTCATCAGTTGATTCAGGAAAGATGATGAATATATGATGCTACTTTGGAGTATTTGGTATTCCAAAAACAAGTTCATCCATGGATCATCTGGTTATAAAAGCTGTCAAACCATTATGAGAAGGGCTTTCGACTGTTTGCATGATTTCATTGTAGCTAATTGAGGCGACACAGATAGAGAAGGTGAAACACTAGATTCCACCATATAGAGGTTATTTTAGAGTTAATGTGGATGCAGCTTTGTTCCCTGGTATTAGTGGTTATTGAATTGGAATGGCTATTAGTATCGTGGAGAATCTATAGCTCTCTGTGCAATGAAAAAGAACGGCGACCTTGACCCATTAACTGCTGAAAGTTTGGCAATAACGGAGGCTTTACAATTTGCTGCTGATATTGGTTTGAGGAAAATACTGGTGAGCAGTGATTCGCCGTTAGCATTTAACTCCATCAAGTCTAGATAGCTTAACTTTTCACCAATTGGGAATATCATAGATTTCATCCATTCTCAAACAGTCTTTTTCTCTAAGTCCTGGATTGATCACACGTACATAGAAAGTAATATGAGAACCGATTATTTTGTACTGTACACACATATATATATATATGTAATTATTAATTTATTTTAAATATATTTTGTAAATTTCAAGTAAATAGTAATGTGGGTCCCACTTGAATTTTATGCCCAGATGTATGTATGATTGAAGAAACGGCGTATGGACGGTGTAATAATGATATTATGGAAAATTTGAGACCCAAAATACCTTATTTGAATTATTTTGGGAAATATGGCAAACAAATTGTAAAATGACAGTTATGTCCTGAGGGTATTTTCGTAAATTGTACCCACTAAAATGAATTGGGATGGAGTAAAAATAACATGATAGTCTACATGAAAAGGAGTTTAAGATAGTGTTAAGAGATTTATCAAATCGGTGATTAAATCGAAAAATTTTGCTGGCGGTCCGCAAGGGGTAAAATCGTAATTTCACGCAATCGGTGCATTGCCTGTCAACGAAACTACTTTTATTCATCAAAATACATAAATTATTTGGTGATGGAATCCAAAATTTTAGAGTGCAATTATATAGTTTTTGCGACTACGGAAACTTAAAGGCAAATTGCTCGAAATTTTCATAACTAGGGGCATTTTCGTAATTTTCACCCCCTTCCAAAACACTATTCTTATTTCTTCAGCCACTTGGCCGGCACTATTCATCATCTTCTCAAAGCCACCCCACGCCATTCTTGAAAGAAAAGAAGAAAAGAAAAGAAACAAAGAAAAACACCATTAAATCTTCATCTTTTCAACAAACACATAACTAGAAAAATATTCTGCTCACTCTCCTCTTTCAATCTATACCCATAGATCATTGCATAAGCAACAAAACAAGGAGAAAGGAAGCCTTAAAGTTTCGGCCAAGGTGAGTCACATTACCATGCATTATGCTTCTTTGAATTCTAATGGTGTAGAATGATTCCTTTAAGCATGATAATCATATTTATGGTCTTAATTTCAATTAAATCTTGCAAAATAAAATTTTTCATGCATGGAGGGTTTCGGCCATGGAGTGACCCTAAAGGAAATGTAGTCTTTCATGCATGAAATTGGTGCTAGATGATGAAATGAGTAAGGCTAAGCAAGAATATGAGATTTGATTGTTGAAATTCCTTAGGAATTTCAAGAGGGAAGATTCGGCCATGGTAAGGGGACCCATGCCCATGGCTGATTTTGATGATTTTAGGGTGCCATTAGACTGTAGAAATTACAAGGAGACTATCGGCGTGCTCAAATTCGAAATCTGACTTAAAACGAAGAAGTTGTGTTTTAGTGCCGGTAGAAAATATATTGCATAAATATTTTTGCAGTGTACAAGTGGCTGCAATTAGACATGAATAATAGCTTAAAAATAAGTATTAAATGAGCTAATATTTTTTTTTGAAATTATCTGCAGTTGGGAGTAACGGTTTACGAGTGGTGCATTTGAAGAGGTTGGATAGGTCAGACACGTAAGGGATGCGTATGTGAACTGTAAGGATATCTCAAATGCATGATTTTTCTATAAATAATTTTATGAGAATATTTTAGAAATGAAATGCTTTGGAAATTGTGAAATTGTGGCTGTTGGCTGGTTTCGAACTATGTTTGATTTTGCAGGAAGGTTAGGGTATATTAGTAGCCGCTATGCTGCTGAAATTTCTTAGGAAATTTACTGAAAATATCATGAAATATTTTAGTGCATATTTGAATAATTTCCTAGACTTGGAAATGAGATATTTAATATTTTTCATAAAACATGAATATACCGAAAATTATTATTTAAATATTCATGTTACCGAATTTGATAAAAGTAAAGCTACTGAAAATTTCTCCTACATGTTTTACAGTGTAATAAGCGGTTTAAAAAGAGAAATGTTGAGAAGTGAATATTTTATAAATTATTTTTAGTAAATATTCACTATATGATAAATTAAACCTTTATGGACCGATTGAAGATTTTTCCTATTTTTCTTGATTTCTATAAAGGTGATACGATGATGAGAATATTGTTTTGAGACTGATAGGCCCCTTATCATGCTAACTTGTGATATGTTAAGCTGTTGATCTTATCCTATCTTCAGCGTCCTGGTTGACACTTGATCAGTGTATGACTAAGGACAATTCTAGACTATGGCTATAGATCTCATATGATGATTATTATACCCTACGAGGGTTTTAGCATGATATATCTTGGGTGATGCCTTAGTCTCCACCATTTTTATGATATAAAAATGATGTTTTAAATGAATGGTGATATTAAATGGTAAATGATTACCCATATGTTTTCAATGAAAAGGGATGATGATCTTCTAAATGGTTTACTGTACTACTTTGAGTACGATACTGTTTATGATATTTTCAGTGATATATGTGATATGAGTTCACATGGAAATGGTGATTTATTAATCTGATATTCTTTTTATGATTTATTATGAATGTCAGATTATTTGGTTTAATGCCTTACTTTATGAAAGTATTGACTTGAGATTTATTACGAAATGTTATGGAAATGTGTTTTATCTCAACAATTAATATTTACTCCCTATAATCGTTTCTAGGTTTCGAGACAAAACAGATATTTCAAAATACCTTCCTTACTCCATCTGGATCCCTAGCCGACTATAGTATCCTTCCTTTGCAATCCCTAGTGCACCTATAGAAAATAAATGATTTTATGGCATATAAGTTTCATGATATCAAGATTTGCATACAATTCCTTTACTGAGCCGTGGTTTGCTCACTCCTTTTATTTTGACATCAACAGATTATGTTCAGTGAGCGCGTGATATATTATCCGAGGATTTCGGCCGCGTTTTGAGTACTCTGAGGCAGCTAGTGAGGATCCTGGAGGTATAATCATGTACTTTATATGTTCAGACTTATTTTACAGTACTATTGTGTTGTAAATATAAACAGGGGATGTAAACAATGAATGAATTATGACATGTAAATATTTTTCCTTATGAAAATCAAATTGAATTACTGTTTAATAGTGTTGACTGTTAAAAGAAAGTGGAAATAAAGGTATCACAGACAATCCAATCCTTGTTATATGTGTAAAAAAATGTAAAATACTGTATATACAGGATGTGACAGGGAATGCGGCGGCACATGCTTTGGCCCAACACTCGAATAATCTGGAGGAGATGTTGGTTTGGCTAGAAGATGTTCCTGGTTTCTTACTTTCTTTGTTTGTAATAGACAAATGTATGGTTTGACTTTATTATTTAATGGTGCCTATCGCTTTCAGATAAAAGAGTACATGAGAATTGATTTTATTTTAGACCGAAGTACAAATTATGCACAGTAACTCTAAAACATCTCCTTCGATCCTAGACATATATAAACCCAGAGTTTTTATCACCGATCCATTTTCAAGCATGGGTAAATTATAATCAACATATTACATTCAATGAACTGGTAAGTTAATAAACTAAACTTGGTAAATGCAAATAATAATAACTAAACAAATAACATTAACAAATTAAACTAAATCTTACATTTAGTGAAACTCAAACCTAAAATTTCAAAGTCATAAGACCTCCTTCTTGCCATTATGCTAAGACCTCCTCCTTGCTAAGGCCTCATTGACTGCTTGAATAATTTATTTTAATCTATTTTGGGTTGAACTTTTAATTAAGCAAAGTCTGTACGTATATGGATAGGATACTAAAAAGTTTCAATTTTTTTAGTTTTGTTTGTTTGATATTTTTATCATTTACTTTTATTAATAGAACGTAAAATAAAAACAAGACAAAAGACAAATAATAAAAAAAATAAAAGTATTAATAAAACAAAATTTTAATAATTTAGATCGACCAAAGTGCTGGTCTCATTTACAAAATTATTAAACCAGTAGAATTAATTTAGGGGTCGTTTGGTATCGTTTCCTGTTTTCTGTTTTATGTTTTCTGTTTTTGAAAATTTTGTTTTTGTTTTGTTTTGTTTTGTTTTCAATTTCTGAAAACAGAAAACATGTTTGTTTAATGCTGTTACGTTTTGAAAACAAATATTTAAACTGATACATATATAATAATTCAATTCACAAAACAAAATTTTAAAAATTAAATAAAAAATAATATATTTATTAAATAATAATATGTAGATAATATTAAATAATATTATTTTATATTATTTAATACTAATATTAAATATTTTTATTTAATATTATAAAAATTTAATATAATTTAAATAATGTTATAATTAAATAAAATATTAAATAAAATAATATTATTGAATTTAATTGTAATAATCATAAATTATATTTAATAATAATTTTTATTTAATTGTAATAATAATAATAATAATATTACATTATTAAATAAAATATTTAACTAATTAATTTATAATAAATTATATAGTTATTAAAATATATTATATTTAATATAAATAATATTATTTAATGTTAAGTATTTACTTATTTAATAATATTAACTTATTTAATAGTAGTAGTGATATATTTTAAATTTAAGATAGAATATAATATTAAATAATAATATTGTTTAGTAAAATAAAAATTAATTATATTAGATAATAATATTAATTATTAACATATCAAAATTATAATAAATGATATTATTTAAAATATTTAATATATTCAATAAATTATTATAAAAATTTAAATTAAATAATATTATAATATTATAGTTCAATGTAATATTTATTTAATTGCATTTTATGTTTTCAACTTTTCTATATTAAAATAAATATATTAATTTTAAAATATTAAATAATATTTTATATTAAAATTTAATATTATTTTATTTAACAAATTAATTAATTTTATTTGTATTTTTATTATAAAATATTAATATTATATTAATATATAAACTCTGTTCACTTACTTATGAACAGTAACAAAAATGAAAACATGTTTCCGAAAACAATGAAAACAAGAAATTCTTGTTTCCAACAATTTTGGAAATTCTTGTTTTCGTTTTCGTTTTTTGAAAACGGAAACATGTTGCCAAACGTGTTTTTTGTTTCTGTAAGATCCGATTTTTACACTACTGTAGAGTCTAAATTCATAAAATGATAATGGAAATTAAATAAATAATGAATGTTAATTTCCAAAAAGATGAAAGCTCCTTCGGCGGGCGCGTACCATAAAGAAACGGCTCGCCGATTGGCGAGTAAAGTATGTGTGATCATCAATGCTGATGGCGAGTTGGACGAGAGTGTGGTCGCACAGGCGTGTTCGCCAACTTGTGAGATGAATCAGGGCATGGTTGGCGAGTTGAGCCATGCCAGGTGATGGCCCGAAAAGGGCGAGAACTTGTGATCGCCACACAGAGGACAAGGAGTAGCCCCATGGCTGGCGAACTGATTTAGTGTGGCGAGTCGATTGTTTTCCTTATTTGTTTGGCGAGTAGTTTAGTTCGCCAACTTCGTGGATAAGTGATGGCCGCTTGTGGCGAGGACTTGGAAACGCCAATGCATTTGGCGAGTAAAGTGGTTGTCCAGATAGATGGGAAAATGAAAACAGAATTCAACCTAACAGCCAAAATTGACTTGCAAGTGATACGGTTGAAGACAATTAATGGTGAAGAGGTTGAAGTCAGTAAGGAATTTACCTGATTGGTTGAGGAAGTAAACAAAGGCTGCAGTAGAAGAAAAAGCCGTGTGAAAGGGAGACTTCCACGCCACTTTGTGCTTCAGTTTTCTTCATGCATTAAAGGCATGAAGGACGTGAACAATGATGAAGGAAACAGGATAAGGGCCAGGCGGTGGCTATTGATTGGCTGAGAATGTTTATATAAGCAGAGACAATTGATGAAAAACGAGTTAGCCAATTTCAGTTTCTTCACGAGAGCTATTTCTCTGTTTCTTCCATTTCTCTGCCATGTTTGATCTACTGAGTTTCACTCTTCAGTTGCCTAAACCAGTAAACATGCTTATAAAACCTTTCTTTCTTAGCCTGATGAGCTGAAGGAATAAGCAAAAGAAAGGCCAACAGGAAACAGGAAGCAAACTGTTCTGGAAGTGAAGTTGGTTGAGGTGAGTTCATAATTTTGAGGTTTTCTTGATGTTCACTGATAGATTTCTATGATTTATGCAGTAATAAACATAGATACAGTCTTGGTTTTAGTTAGATCCTTGGAAAATAGGAAAACAAGGAAAATTATGGAATAGGTGACGACAAGGGCGACTACAGTGATCGCCCAAGTTGAAAATAGTAATCGCCAATGAGGCGAATAGATATTAAGTACTCGCCAAGGTAATTTTGTGGGCGAGAACGCCCAATTCTAGTGAAGTGAATGACGGGCGAGCTCTAATGCGAAGGCATTGGGCGAGAAGGATTGTGGGTGAACTTCCACAGTTAGCCAATGAAGGCTTCGTGAGTAATGGCGGGCGAACTAATTGGGAATCTGATTGGGCGAGTAGTTATTTGATTTATTCTCGCCAAGTGATATATAAAGAAAATATTAATGAAATTTATATATAATTTGCAGCCGATAATTGGGAATAGCTATGGGCGAACAGAGTGCCGGGCGAAGCAAGACTTCGTTGAACAAGGTAAGGGAAGTGTGTGTGAAGTGATGCATGTCCTGTGGAGTAAATTTTATGAAAACATTAAGTTAAATGTTTTGTTTTCTGACATGCATGATTTTAAGAAGTTAATTGATAATTGTTTGATCGCGGGCGAGCTGATAGCCGCCTTTTGCTGTTTTGTTGGGTGAAATGATACAGGGCGGGCGAGCGCTTTGTATGTTTTATGTTGGGAAAGCCCTTTGTGATTTATGTTGGGTGAATTGGTATTGGCGGGCGAACCAATCCCTTTTATACGTTTTAAACTCATTTCTATTTATAAAGGGCGGGCGAACTTTCTTAATAGAAAGCTATAAGTTAAGCCAAATGGCGAGCTCTCTTTTATGAGAACTGGGCGAGTGCCCTTGTTTTAAAGAGTAATACGGGTAAAGCCATAGTCGGGCGAACCCTTTTTAATGAGTTTGGGCGGGCGACCCTTGTTTTAAATGAAAAGCGGGCGAACTTTTATCAGCCAGCCGTACTTGTGTTTTTAAAACTATGAGGCGGGCGACTATTATTCGCCGTCTTGTCGAGTTAGCCATGGGCGAGCTGCTTCCATGGGCAAGCCATATCGGGCGAGCTGACCATGGGCGAGCAGGTTTTAAAACTTGAGATTATGGGCTGTTTTGGTGTTTTATTGTTTTATAAGAAATCAAATCATTTTGTGGAAATGATATATGAGATATAAAAGTTGATTTTGAGACTTTAGGCCCTGAGTTCATGCGTTGCTAGTGCGTGACCTACCTGGGGCGGTGGCTCGGTCAATGGACCAATGAGTGCACCTCAGGGCGTCACAGGGCTGATGGACCTGCCAAGTCATCAGCGGTCTCGAGGTCACTTGGCAAGTGGACCCGAGGACCCCTTTAGATTATGGCCATAGATCTGAGATAGCCGTGAGGGGCGATGGCCTACGGGTGCACCCCAAAAGCGGCAGGTTTCGTTCTCCCAAGGTGGAGGGAGAAACGATGATAGCATGATTTATTTGTTGCCTAGTCTCAACTTATCAGTTTCTATTTACTATGAGGATTATTGAAGTCCTCGATAGTGTTTACTACATTTTAAAGTAAACTGTTAGTCGGTGTTTTGAATGGTGTTTTAAGAGAGTTGTTTACTATATATCCATTTTCTTTTCTACTGGGTTATTGTTAAGAAAAGAACAAATGAATAGTGATATATAGTTTTGCTTTATTTAAAGCAGCATATGTTTCCTTTACTGAGCGTATGAATCGCTCACCCCTTTGTTTTAACTCCACAGATAAGAAGTACACGGAGTCGAGAGAATTAGTTCTCAGATGGGTATAGCTATGCTTAAAGCACTGAGGCATGGCACGTTAAACGTGACAGGTACGGTCTTTCCTCTTTTACATTTCAGACATGTGTATACAGTACTACCTTAGTGAAATAAAGGTTAATAGGGGATGTCAGATGTAAGGAATAATGAAAAGAAATTTCATATTCCATAATTAATAGATAAATGTTTATCATTTATCACTATTACTGTTGAATGTTAATGGCATCGCAGACAGCCCAACCGGTAAAGTTTTATGAAAATACGTGAAAAATGTGGTAACGGGATGTTACAGTTTCTGTTTCCAAAAAAACTGAAAATAAAAACAGAAATCAAGAAACAAAAACAAAAACAAACGACCCCTTAAAATTTAGGTTTTTTTTAGTCTAGAAAAGGTATTAGTGGTTTATTAGATAGTGCCAAGCCAATTAACAAGTATCAATATAAGCAATTGTACTTCGAACACTAATTAACTCAAAGTAAATAGTAGCATATCTCTTTTTAATAATGGAATGCATGTTTAGACTTGGTATATTTTAGATATTCATGCTACCAGAATAGAATAAATAAACTCTATATCTTTTGCTTTTAACTCTTTATATATAGATTTTAGAGATTTTAGGTATTAATGCGACCAGGATAGATGTGACATTTTTATTATTTTTTCTAAAAAAATTTTACTTTTTAATATGATTGCAATATAATATTTATTCTCTTTGTTTATACATGTAAAATCATCCTAAAGTTTTTAAATTAAATTTATATGCGTAGTACAATTAATATAATAAATAATGGGGAATTGGGAACAAAACAAATAAATAAATAACGGGAATGTATATAACTTTTATGCCTTTAATTAAAACTTAAAAGAATGTATCTTGTAATTGACGTAGGATTCAAGCATCTACGTGCAAAGCCTTTTTGGTATGGGAAATCTTTTCATGCTAGGATGTGGACTAAAACCTCTATAAATATCGTACAAACAGCGTGGTTTTTCTTCACAATTAGTTCTCTGCAAAAGGTTTTCTTTCTTCTGCAGTCTCTCGTCTCTCTCCCTCCCTTGCTCTGTTGCGCTTTCTCGCTCTGATTCTACTCATTGCTTTCTTTTAATTAGTTTCCGTGCTTCGACGATGGCTTGTGCTAAGAGAACGGCATTGGCTTTCCTTTTGATGGTGGCTCTGTTTGGAGTCTCCCTTGGTTACGTTTACAAGGTCGGTGACTCTTCTGGCTGGACTTTCGTCGACTATAACAACTGGGCTTCTACCAAGACCTTCCATGTTGGCGACTCTCTTCGTAAGTTTTCTAATCAACCACCAGTCTTCACATATATGTTTTCTTCTTCTTGATTTTCTTTTTTACTTTCTTCGTGTTGGTTCTATGTTTCCTATTAAATAGCCTTTTACTTCTGACATTCACTGTTTTCTTAATCTCGCAGTTTTCGAGTACAACAGTCAGTTTCACAATGTGATGCAAGTGAGCCTCAACGATTTCCAATCATGCGAAGTAACATCCGCTATCACCTCCTACACTTCTGGTTCCGACTCTATTACGCTCGACAAGCCCGGCCACTTCTACTTCCTCTGCGGCGTTCCTGGCCATTGCCAAGCAGGCCAGAAAGTTGACGTATTGGTCACACTGTCTTCTTTGGGTCCAAGAGCTAGTCCGATCCCATTTACATATGATTCATTGCCTGCAAACCCACCATCAGAAATCTTGGCACCTAACCCCACTCAAAGCATTGCTACATCTCTTCTCTACCCCAAGCTTTCCTTGGCATTGAGTCTCCTTGCATCTTCTGTTTTAGGTTTTGCTTTATAGGGATGTTGCTTTTTCAACTTTACTTGCTTGGGTATTTATTTTTCTTTATTATGTATATGATTTGGGAATTATTTTATCTGGCAGCTTTAATATGCAACATCTGGTTTTTTTAATTAATAAATATTCAATTAAGTAAAATACGTAGCATTTAATTTTGAACCTTATATGGTTTTTTTTTCTCTATTTGCACCCTCCAATATAATTTTTTGCGGTTCTTGCCATTCCAACTCCAAATTCCATCTAGAAAACCAAAGAATATTAAATATTCTCAAAACAAGGGAAAATATCACAACTAGAGGTTAACTAATTCTGATGTCCTTCTGCATTTAGAGACCCTTTACCATTTTCTAAATTTTATGCTTTCCACCCAAAAAGAGCAAAAAAATTGAATTTCAAACAGATTGCTGATCTCTTAATTTAAAGAACATAGATGAAATAACTTACATTAATTAATACCCTTATGCACTAAAAAAGTTGTGATTGCTATAATTTCTCGCAAATGAAATGAAAATAATTTTGTTCAGGAATATTATTTTAAAGACAAAGTAGGTCAATGCATAGATTTTCTTACAAATTAGTTTTGTTTGGTTGAAGATGAGAGTTCATATGGCATTGAATAATCCATGTAAGAAGGAGTAGAATAATTTTGTTAGAGTTGTTCCTTTTGTTTGTTAAATTGCTTTTCTAAAAAATTACTCTAAGCATGAGTAGATTAAATAGCTTATAATTAATTTAATGCATCATTTTACTGTCAAATATGCAAAGACTCAACTAAAAATACCAACAATCTTTTCGTAGTTTAACCTCAACTTTTAGATGGTGCATCCGTTTCATCTTCTCAAGAAAGGAGATGCGACTAAGCCAAAAGACAAAGTGACCTCATCTCATTTGTGCAACACTTATTGCAGCATATCTTTTATACTCAGAGATTGTTACACAAATTGATGCAAGATACTGCAATGGAAGTGTCGTGAAAAGCAGACACGATAATTATACATACATTCTTCTTGCAGATTGTAATATTTAGTAACCAATTGCAATGTAATACTTTGTATGCTGCAAAAAAAAAAAAAAAGAAAAAAGAAGTAATATATATCACTCTTTGTAGACACTCAATTTTGTTTGAGATATTTCAAAAAGAATTTTCGAGATGATTTTAATTAAATTGAGTTCAAATTTTCATTCAATTTTCTTATAGGTTTTGGATTCAATCTAATCTAAGTTTAAATTTAATTTAATTTTTAGAATTGTTAAATTCCATTTGAAATTCATCAATTGGGATTATAATTTAATTTTTGGACCCCTGGACATTTAAATGATTTTGTTACCTTGATATTTCGTTTTGGACCATTTAATTGTTTTTTGGGCTTTAATATTACCATAATCACTCTTTAATCAATTGGAGTTTTAATTTAATTTTTTGGTTAACTGTGTATGAATTCTGGATTCTAAGACAAAATATCTTTTTGCCTTCTTTTCTACTCCTTTGCGTTTTCATTAGTTTTCCTTCTCCTGCATTTATGTTCTTTCCTTGATTTTGGTTAACCCCTGTAGGCTACCTGTTTAGTTTGACTTTGATTCTGGTTTTGTAATTTTGGAATGAAATTCTATCTGATTTTGAATTTGGTTTGAGTTTGCAAATGAGTTCAACAGGACTTTTGTTTGAATTTTTTTTATTTTTCTGACTTTTTTCATTTTTTTCTATTTTTCCATCATTCCGAAACAAAGAAAAAGTACTAACATAATAACAACAATATGAAATTTAATTAATTACCTCAAAAAAACATATTTTAGCAACATCAGGTCCAAGTTCTAATTCTTGGCTCCACAACCCAAATGCATCTTTAAATCCAATTAATCAATGAAGCCCAAATGAAGACTTAGTTCAAGTGACAACAGTAAATTTTTCATTTAATTGGAAATTATAAATATTGGAGAAAATAAATCAGGAGAAATAAATAAATAAAAGTTTGAGAACGGGATATTGGTGAAAAATCCCGAAAATTGAGAAAAAGGAATGGATAATGAAAAATCCTAGTGAAGGAAAATAAGATGAGAAATTCGGAAAATAATGAAAGAGAAAATTTAATTTGGATAAATGGAAATCCAAATTAAATAAGAAATTGAGAAAGAAAATATATATTGTAAATACAATATATATTTTATTATTACATTTATATAGATATATATAAATGTTATTTAATTTAAAGTATATAAATATATACATATATATATTGATATTAAAGATATATATTTTTTATACACAATATATATATCTTTATATATTTAAAATATACATAGTACTATATAATATATATAATAATATTATTATATGTATTATGTATATATGATATATGTATATATATGTATATATAATTAAAGGAATTAAAAAAAAAAGAGAAAGAAACAGAAAACAGAGGAAGGATCGGGACAACCCCGACCCCTTCCCAGCCATTACCGTTGGTGGCGGAGATGCCACCGCCGGCGAAGGAAAAAGGAAGAGACGGCGCCGACCAGAGAGGAGAAGACGACCGGCGCCGGAAAGAAAAGAAACGGAAGCGGAAACAGAAGGCGAAACCCGGCGGAAGCGAGAAGGAGAAGAGAAGAGAAAGTGGCGGCGCCGGCCAAACCGGCTACTGCCACTGCCACCGAAGCTTCGCCAGAGGGAGAGGAAGACGATGGAGGCCACGGTTCAGGCGGAGAACGGCGGAGGACGGCCGACGGAGGAGGAGAAGAAACCAAACCAAAACCGAGTAGATCCGTCGCCGTGCCGTCGATTCGTGACGAACGGAGGCTAGATCCGGCTTCGTCGTGGTGCCGGCCAGCTGTGGAGCCACCGAACCGCCGGAGAACCGGCCACCGGAAAAGAACCGGCGGTGAGGGAGGTAGACTGGTCCGGCGGGAAAAGAAAGAAAAGGAGAAAGAAAAAGAAAAAGAAAAGAAAAAGGAAAAAAGAAAAAGAAAAGAAAAGAAAAGAGAAAAAGAACGAAGGAAGAAAAAGAAGAAAGAGAAAGAGAAAGAGAAAAGGAATTCCGGGAATTTGGAGAATTCTCGAGAATTCGAAAATTACGGGAAATCCCGAGAATTAAGGGAATCGGTAAGAAATCCCGAAAAATATTAAATTATTTAAATAATTTATTTATTTAAATAATTATGGAAAAATTCTAATTTTTAGAATTTAATTTCTAGAAAATTCCCTCGATGACCGAGCCGATGGAATTGGGCGAGGTGAACACGGGAGCGACCTTCAAGAGGCAGTCGCCGACCCGAAACAGGTAAGGGAGACATGTGCCGCCTGTAAGGATATTCGGTCACATGTTTTAAATTATGCATTTAATTTATAAATGCAATTTATAATGATTAGTTTTGAAAATTGTGATGATTTATCGGTTTCAAATTGTGGTGAAGTACTAGTTGAGAAATATAAACTGTATTTTCGTGCAGGAGGCTAGCCAAATCGGTAGCCATTATACTGCCGAAAAATTATCGAAAAATTACTGAAATTTACCGAAAATCATCGAAAACCAAAATAAAAGATTTGATTTCACGTGAATCGATTTTCGGGTATGAAAATCGAGAAATCAAGTAAATTTCATAAAATATGAATATAGTGATAACTGATTTTAAAATATTCTTGTTTTTAAGAATGGTGAAAAGGAAATCATTTAAAATTCACCCGGTAGGTGATATTTCACGTGAAACGAGATGGAAATGAAAAAGAGACTGAAGTGAATATTTTTATAAATATTCTTAAATATTCACTTGATTTTATATAAAACCTTTATGGTTTTGATTATGGAAATAAATAATTATATAAATTCCATAAAGGTTAAGAAATGATGAAAAACTATGATTTCGAGACTAGAGGTCTCTACACGTGTTTTAGAAAGAAACATGGTTACGTGATTTATGAATTTGGAAAAATAAATATTTTATTTTTCATAAATTATTGAAAACCATGTTTTCAAGTGAAAGCACAGAAAAGCGTGCATAAGTGTTTTACGGTGGAGAAAAGACAGTTTTGCCCTTCTATACTTTCAGTGATGATTTTTCAAATTGTCTTCATCGTATAGAAAACATGATATATACCTTTATGAAATAATTTGAAAAATGTTATTTATTTTATAAATTTCATAAAGGTGATTATATTTACATGTGAGTCTTATGAATATTTGATTTAAGGTGTTTAAAAATCCATAAAGGCTATGGTACGGTTTATACTGTTTTGAGACTTTAGGCCCTGAGTTCATGCAGTATTATTTATATAATTGCGTGACCCACCTGGGGAGGTGGCTCGGGTCGATGGACCAACGGGTGCACCTCAGGGTGTCACAAGGCTGATGGACCCGTCAAGTCATCAGAGGTCTCGAGGTCACTTGGCAAGTGGACCCGAGGACCACCTATAGATTATGGCCATAGATCTAGCAGAGGTAGCCGTGAGGGGCGATGACCTACAGGTGCACCCCAAAAGCGGACGACTTGTGTTCCTGAGGGAACAATGAGAGCATGATTTATTTGATGCCTAGTCTCACACACTGACTACTGTTTATTAAAAGGATTTACGGAATCCTATTTACTGTACTGTATTGTTTACTGTACTGATCACTGGTTACTGTTTACTGATGAAAAATCGTACCAAAATACTGTGTTTACAGAATTGTATTGTGCACTGAAATGGTAGCCACTGATTACTGTTTTACTAAACTGAAAGCTACCATTTACTGTTTACTGAACTGAAAGCTATCGTATACTATTTACTGAATTGGTAGCTACTGTTTACTGTTACTGATTGAACCGTATCGAGATATTGTTTTACTGAGTACCGAATATATTGTTTTACTGAACTGTACGATACGGTTGTTGATTTGAAAAGAGAAATAAATGTTTATTCTAAAAGAATAACATAAGAATTATTTCTAATATAGAAATAATCGAAGAAGTGTTTATCCATTGATTGGATATTCACAAATCACTGTACTGAAGAGAAGAGAAGTAAACCACTATTTTACTATTGAACTGTCACGTGTTTTAAAGGACAGTGAAGTGAAAAGAAATAAATGGTTTACTCTGTGAAAAAATAAGAATCATATCGTTTTGAGAAAAAATGGATTTAGTACTCTCTACAGTTGCTTCTAGGTTCCGGAACAAGTATGGTATTCTAAAATACCTACCTTACTCTATCTGGATCCCTAGCCGACTGTAGTATCCTTCTTACATGTGAGCCTAGAGCCAGCTAGGAAGATTTTAAAGAAAAAAAAATATTTTCAGCATATAGATAGCTGAATATCAAGTGTGACATATAACTCTCTTACTGAGCCGTGGTTTGCTCACCCCTTAATTTTAAACATTTCAGGTTTTAAAGATTGTGAGATCAATTGATTGTGGATCACAGTTGTACACAAAGGACAACGTGACAGACTGATTGATTTATATGAGGTACAATCATTTATTTTCTGTATTTAGACATGTCTGCAGTACTACTTATCTGATTAACTAAGATAGGGGATGTGTATAATAAAAACAATGTTATGTAAATTTGTTTAACAGTTAGTAAAAGTGAAGTATCACAGACAGCCCAACCAGATGAATTGTGTAAAATAAGGTGAAAAATGTGGTAACGGGTCATTACAGTTCAATTAGCATATTACAAATCAAAAGCCCATTATTCAAATTAATCCAAAGTCTAATTAATGAGACCAAATAATTTCAAATCAGTTTTTGAAATAAAAAATCTAAGAATTTCAAATGCAATTACAGGAGAATTTTGTTTGCATACTTTCAATATGGCTTTGTTGGCAAAGCAAGGTTGGTGGCTTCTTCATTCTCCTAAAGGGCTGAAGGCGCGATACTTTCCCCATTGTCAGTTTCTGGATGCTTTAGTGTCTACAGGATCATCTTATGTTTGGAAAAGTATATGTGATGGTCGTGAGGTCCTAAACAAAGGTTTGAGGTAGAGAGTTGGAAATGGTGAGAGCATTTGGGTTGTAGGTGATCCTTGGATTTCTCGTTTATGGAGCTTCAAACCTTTAATTGTACATCCACAAAGTCTAAAGCACTTCACTATGGCATCCCTGATGTCTATTTCTAGTTAATAATGGAATGAGGATCTGTTAAATGAGATTTTCACGCAAGAGGATGTTGAACAAATCCTTAAGATTCCTCTGATTAATGAAAATGCTACAAATATATTAGTCCGGCACCATAATTTCTTTGGTTTTTATATTGTAAAGTCGAGTTATAATATCATGCTCCAGTATCTTCTGTCCTTTGGGGGAATAAATAAGGGTAATGGGAAGCAGATTAGGGAATCATCATCGACTACATCATGTGATATGCTCGGGAAGTTCATTTGGAAAGTTAATGTTCCACCAAAAATGTAAAAGCTAATAGCTAGGCACAAAGATATGGAGTCGCCACCAACCATTCTAACTTAGGTGTGATTGGTCACATTCAAACTAAGGATAAGGCTTGCTCTACGTTCAAAGACACTAGGGTTTGGGAGTACGATTACGTGTAAGGAAGAATTAGCACCCCCACAACGCCCATCCTAAATGGTACTAGCTAGATTTAGGTTATCTTTACAATTTGCTTTGAGTTCATATTAATTTCGATATACTTATGTATTGGGAAAATTTATAAGATTTTTCCATCAATTTGGCTCTAACCTTAGAAATTCCCCTCACCTCAAGATATTCAAGGAGTTTCAGTTGACTTTCTTGAACTCCATTGTCGGACAAATTTTAATATTTTATGAGGTTCCTTTTTTTTAATCTTATCTCTAATTTTGACTCTATATTCATTTTATAAATTTCTTAGATTTTTTTTAAAATTTTTTAATTTTTTTTATATTCTTATTCATCTTATTTTTAAGAGATAAACATGAATTATGTTTTATTGAAAATTCACTCTTAAGCGTCTCATCAATTTGGCTCGGCTCAAAAAGAATCTCCTCATTTATAAATTTTCAAAGAGTCTCAATTGACTTTCTTGAAATTTCATCATCGGCATAATTCATACTTATTTCTTATTTTATTTTTATTGTACTCTTGTCTTCATGTCACATTTATTTATTTATTTATTCGTTATTTATTTATCTAATTTTTATTTATATTTATTTAAATTTAGTCTTTATCTAATTCATATTTTTATTCATTTTATTTATTTATATTTATTTAATCTTAAAATAAATATGAATTATATTTTATTGAAAATTCTCCAAAAAGTATTCCATCAATTTGGCTCAACTTAAAGAAGAATCCCCTTACCTAGAAATTTCAAGGAGTCTCAATTGACTTTTTCAAAATTTCATCATTGGTACAATTCACATTCATTCTATAAAATCTAATTCTCAACCTAATTCCTATTTCTTATTTATTATCCTTTTTATTTATCTATTGTTTTTATTTATGCTCATTTAATTTTAGTCTTTACTAATTAATTTTTATTCATTTCATCTATTTTATGTCTATTTAATCTTAAAATAAATATGAAATATATTTTATTGAAAATTCTCCCAAAAGTATCCCATCAATTTGGCTCAACTTAAGAAAGAATCCTTTCACCTAGAAATTTCAAGGAGTCTCGATTGACTTTCTTGATATTTCATCATCGGTATAATTCATTTATTCTTATTATTTTATTAATTATATATAATTTTAAGCTTTCACCTACAACTAAATTTTATTAATAAGTCTATTTCTAAAATGAACAACATATAAATTCATAAATCAAAATGAATAAACTAAAATAAAAAAATTACAAAAATAAATTATCTATCAACTTCAAATAATGCAAACCATCATGATTAGTTAAAAAGGAAGAGCTCTCGAGTTTGACTCCCACTAAACATATCTTTGGGGAGGGGTGAAGAGCTTTAACTGTGACTAAACCCCGAACAGGACTAATCTTAAACCGTTAAAACGGATAAGAATACCTATGATCTACACAAAATATTAAAAGAAACTAAAGACACGTGGGTGTAAAGGAATAGGAAAATAAACTTCAAATGCATGCCATTACTATGATATTAGCAACTACAGTTTTGTGTACCTTTAATATTTACTTCATGTTTCCTTATTAATTCTTTCTTTCCTTTCTGTCTCAGTCTCGTAGCAATAGTTTCTTGTCCACGTAGCAGCTTCAAGATGGCATTGGGTAGCTAAAAACTGCACTATTTCTCTTTCTCTCTCGTCGCAGTTTCCCATTTCTTTCTCAAAGCTTCTCTATGTTTTCTCTCCTTGCAAGTAGCAGCTGGGTGGCTTCGGTCAGGGATGATCCGGCAACTTCTGTGGTGTGGAGGCGGTGCGAGTATGTGCAAGGCAGCGGTAGCTTCAGCGATACAGAAACTTGTGGCGAGGTGGCGACAAGGCGTGGCGTAATGGAGCCAGCCTTGATGGTTGCAGAGGTGGAACGGGAGCAGTGCAGGCTTGACGGTAAAGATGATGAAGAGGGTGCAACGATGAAGACTCAAGGCTCGGGTTTTGTTGGTGAAGCAGGGCACGGTTCGGCCAGTGAGGTGTAGGGTGGCAGTAAAGCTCTCTGTTTGGTTGATGATGGTGGCAACAAAACAGGGGACAATGAGGACAGCCGCTAGCTTCGTAAAGCAAAATCGCCCTCCCCTCCCTTGCTCGTGTATTTTTTGCTTCCCCCCTCTTTTCTTTTTTTCCTGAATTTATAGACCTGCCTCCTTGTTATTTTTGGAAGAATGCTTGAATATTATGTATCAAATCCCATGATTTAAGTGCTGATTTTTGATTTTGCATAATCTTGGAGTTGACTTGTTTGATTGAATTTCCAAAACTTTCCTCCAAATCTTTCTTCAAAAATTTTCTATTGATTTTCCTTTCAACTTGACCTCGGTTTTAATTACTATGATTCATCTTTTAATTTTCAGATTTGATACTGCTCAGATTCACTTTTTCATTAATTTCTAATTGATTTGCCAAATTGATATTTCTTTATTTCGGGTGACTTGGGGTTTGTGTCTTCCAAAGAAATTTTTAATATTTATTTTTTTATAATTGTTCCTTTTTTCATTCTATACTATTAAAATCCAAACTAATAAATAAATAAATAAACGAATAAAATAAAATAAAATAAAAAATAAGAATAATAAAAGAGGAAAATGAAAAAGAGAAAAAAAAATCAAAATCAAAATCAAAATCAAAATCAAAATGAATTCATCACTTATCATAAATTTTGAGAAAACAAATCGGGTGGACCCAAGGCCTACAATTTCGAACTAAGTAGACCCGGACAAAATTTGGTGTCTACAACTGCCCTTCTTTGCATATTGCTGAGCATCAGGAATAGGGCAAAGACTTTAGACACCAATTTTGTCTCTCTCTCTCTCTCTCTCTTCTTCTTCTTTCTTTTTTTTTTATATTCTAAAAGAAATCGATTTTTATCAGGAAAATGCTCCTCTAACCGAAAGGCCTTTAAAACTTTAAATTTTCTCATTTTTGAAGTACTTCTTCAACTAGGAAGTCCTTGAAACTTTATAATTTTCTCATCTCTAAAATGTTCCTTCGACTAGGAAGGCCTTGAAACTTTAAAATTTTCTCATCTAAAATGCTCCTTCGACTAGGAAGGCCCTGAAACTTTAAAACTTTTCTTATCTCTAAAATGCTCCTTCGACTAGGAAGGCCCTAAAACTTTAAAACTTTTCTCATCTTTAAAATGCTCCTTCGACTAGGAAGGCCTTGAAACTTTAAAAATTTCTCATCTCTAAAATGCTCCTTCGACTAGTAAAGGCCTTGAAACTTTAAAAATTTCTCATCTCTAAAAACGCTTAATTATGTCCGGAGGTCTTATAAATTATACCCTGAGGTTTTGAGAAAACATGCCCGAATGTCTCATAGGTTGTACCCGGAGGTTTTAGTGAATCATGCCCGGAGTTTTTAATCATTCTTATCTGTAAGTATACCTAGAGGTTTTAAGGAATCATGCCCGGAGGTCTTAGTAATTGTACCCAGAGGCTTTGATCTTATCTTATCATTTCAATTCTATCTTCTAGATCATCTTATCATTCCAGTTTCTTCTTTTTGTTATTTTCTATCTAAATATCACATTTTTTCATCTCATCACATCTTTCAATCCCTTTTTCATTGTCCCATCATATCCACACCTTTTTAATTTCCTATTTCTTTCCAAATTTTTTAACATTTTTGTCTCAAAACTTCATACCTTTTTCGTCACATCTTATTCCTTATCCTTCTCACATTTTCTGATTTTTTTCTTTTTCTTTTTTTTTTAAATATTTTTTTTTCAAAATTTTAGTTATCTAATCTTTCAGAACTTTTTATCCTATTGTCTTAACAAATAGTTCAAATTTTTTTTTGTGTCAAATTGCATATAATGAAATGTCATGCATGTTATGAATGTAATGCAAATTTTAAACAATGCCTTACCAAGTCACATCATCAATCCACCGTATTCTTTTCTTAAAAAATTTGTCATCCTTCAATGTTCTCTTTGCCTTATCATTCAATCTTTCAATGCTTCATCATTCTTCTTTCTTCGAATTTAGCAATCCTAAAATCATTTGCCCCATCATCATCGTTTGTCCAGTCTTCTCCTTGCCCCACAATTCTTCTTTCTTTAAATTTAGCAATCATCACTCATTCAGTCTTCCCATTGCCCCATCATCATCATTCATTTAGTTTTCTTCTTGCCCCACAATTCTTATCAAATTAAAATTCATCAATCCAAATCATAACAACAAAATCATCCCAAACTATTCACAAGAACACTTCACCACTTCTCATATCTTCAAGAAAATTCATGCTCTCATAACAACCAAAGATTGCCCCAAGAATAGTTTTAAAAACACCATCACCACACTTGATTTCTTTAAAACAAGAACTTGCCCCCATAAAATCACAAAACTCTCATTTTTCACTTCTTTAAGTTTCTTTTTGACGACAAAAAATTGCCCCACATAATAATTTTCCAAGATAAAAACATTTGGCATTTAAATCTCTTAAAAATTGGTGATTACTATTGAGAACAAATAGAATGAGTCATAACTTGGTCTAGCTGAATAAATGTACTAATTTGGTGCATCAAGGATGTTTGGTTATTAAGAAAGGTTCTATTGATCAATGTCTCTTCATCTTGGCTCACAAATGAAACAAATTCCTTGAAAATCAAAATTCCTTTTGTAAAAGTAACTTTCACAGAACACAATCCATTTTAGCATTCTTTTAATTTGTTGATATGTGGACTTTAACAAATGTCAAGACTAGCTGTGATGGCTCAAATTTCTAGACAAGGATTCAAATCTCAAATCAAATTTTCAAGGTGATGGTTTTTGAATTTCTTAAAAGGTCTTGACTGAGAAGGCATCACTCCTTTGGTTTTTCTTCTTTCTTGTTATTGCCTTAGCATAGTCACAAACAATGGCCTTGAGTGTTCAAATTTGCTCTAGACTGCCCTTTCATGGGTTTTCACCCTAGAGCTTCATTCTCTTTTTTCTTCTTTTTTTTCTTTTTCATTTTTATTGATTATTCTACCATGCATTTGAGAATTCAAATTTCATTCCAAACTAAATAATGATGATGGTTTCTCAAAGAAAAGCTTTTCAATACAAGCATCCCTATTTGATCGAAATGGACTTTTAAGCATGTACCGTAGGCCAAGGTTTAGGGTTTTCAAAGAATGGATAAATAGGCCCAAAATAAGTGTTTTCAAGGTTTATCGAACCAAGGATCATTTCTTCGATTGTGAGCATCTGTCCTTCCCACTCTTCGAAGCATTTTTCTTTTCTTTTCTTTTATAATCTTTTATTCTCATTCATTTGTTCCTTTCCATCCCCCCTTTTTTTGCATCTACCTTTTTCATATTTTTTCATTTTCTTGCTTTTTCGTATTGATTTTCATCTTCACATATCCTTCTTCTCACGTTTGCCCCCTTAACATAAGGCATCATTTGCTTGTATTTGACATAAGATCAATCACTAATGCTTCTAAAAACTCCTTTTATGTATTTGGTTCTCCAATGTTGAGGGTGATCCTTGATCAAGGTTCATTTAGAAAGAAATCAATAGGCTCAAAAGGGGTAACAAAGGGACGATTTCATTTCAGTATTGGGAATATGAAAGATGGCCATTTGTCATATCAAATATTGACACGTCTATTGAAAGCCAACCCTCAAGATGAAAATTTTATTTTGCTTTTGAAATCATTCGAATATCTATTATGCATGGTTTCACAATCAATTTTTTTCTTCTTTTCTGTTGGCTCTATAGGCTATACCGAGAGGGGGGTGAATCGATTTTTCGCTAACCTTAAGCTCGTTTTTCGATTCTTTTAAATTCTCTAGCCTATATAAATATTTTCTAAGTTCTCTAGGCTATTCAATCATGCAATATAAATTCAATACAATAAGCACAAATATAATTGCAAGTAAATAAAGAGAGTAGGGAAAGAGAATTGTACGCGAGTGATTTATAGAGGTTCGGCAACCTTGCCTACATCCTCTACCTTGAGACGCTCCCAAGGATTTTCCCCAAATTCACTAACTAGAATTTGTCTTTACAATCCTTCTTTTTGCAGGCTCAAGAGAAACCTTTCTCTTTTTCTAGGCTCAAGAGAAACCTCCCTTTTTTTCTAAGGCTAAAGAGAAACCTCCCTCTTTTTCTTAGGCTAAAGAGAAACCTCCCCTTTTACAAGGAATGAATTGGTTTACAAATTGTGTAATCAAAGAAGACCTCTAAGTAGGTAAATGATTACAGAAATTAGGCACAAGGAAAAGCCTATACAAGATTTGTGCTAAGCAATACAAGAGATATGTGAATGATGGAAGATGAAGACTTTGTAGCTCTTGATTTGTTGTTGAGGCTTGAGGATTTGAGGAATATGAGTATTGGAGTTGCTGAGTGGTTCCTCTTACTTTCTTTAGCTTCTAAGCCTCTATTTATAGTCCCTTGGATGTGTTCTAGCCGTTGGGTGGAGCCAAAACTCGAATATGACCGTTGTCTCACAGAAACTAGCCGTTACAGGCTATTTTCGGGCAAAGGGATCGATCCCTTCCCATAGGGGATCGATCCCTTCATTCCAGATTTGATTATTCTGGGTTGAGGGACCTTTTCTGTTGTTGGGAGCCATTCTGCCATGAGGGGATCGATCCCTTCCCTTAGGGGATCGATCCCATGCTTCCAGAAAGCCTATTTCCTGCACGTTTGGGTTAGAAATGATGTGACCTTTGATCCTAATCCAACCCAAAACATATTGATATTTTTGTGGGAGTTTTTCTTGACTTTCTCTGATGAAAACATTGTCCAAAAATTCATTAAGTAATTTT
This sequence comes from Heritiera fomes, assembly GCA_032173925.1. NCBI lineage: Eukaryota > Viridiplantae > Streptophyta > Magnoliopsida > Malvales > Malvaceae > Heritiera > Heritiera fomes. The sequence goes on along the minus strand of JAPDPM010000013.1, from coordinate 22,968,623 downwards.
CTAAAATATTCAAAACATTTTATAAAGTATTAAGACCAATAAGAATGTATCAATAAGTCATGGTCTTAATGTTTGATATGATCACTTAAAATGTATTGAGAAATCATGTGTGATAAGGCAAATTTACAATATGAATTAAAACATTAAAGCTTACTTAAGTTTTTGTCATTTCAAAATATATATGTCAATTTAAAGCTAACAATCTCCCCCCTTTTGATATGACAAAACTTAATGTTAATTTGCTTTGAAAATTCTTTAATAAAATACTCCCCCTCAAATAAAGCAGGAATTTATAAAGCTCCCCCTTAATGTAAGCATGGTTTGAAGAGAATTTTCCAAAAGAGTTTTTCTCCCCCATTATCTCTCCCTTTAATACCTTAATATCTCTCCCCCTTTAATTATGGCTATGTGAGAACAAATAAATATGCTCCATCCAACAAGAAACATGTTAGTACATGGGACTCATAGCACAAATAAATAAGTCAATATCCACAAAGAGTATGAAATATTCATGCAAAGAATATGACTTATGATCCTATACCAATTGTTTATAAATAATTTTGCAAGAAGTTCTCAATTGGTAAATGATGAAGCAAGTTGTTTATAAATTATCTATTAAGTTTTATAACTTGCTTATTTCAATTCTATCAAGCACCTAAGTACATCAATTGTTTTCTAAGGTCCAACTAAGGTGCATGACAATACATCATGATTATGAGTTGAAATAAGATGACATATCATATGCATGAGCTCATAATCATTTTCAAGCAAGAGTGTGCATAGAATTGAGACATATAGCAATTAATTACAAATTCTAGCTCACAAGAGTTTCATGCAAAAATATCCTAAATGGATTCTTCTCTATTTGTCATTTCAAACTAATGAGCACAAGAAGAATTGTCAATTTAAAGCTCATACCAATTGTCAATTTAGTTTTGGCTTACCAGTTGTTGAAAATATGGTTACCAATGATACCATTGTTATTTCAATCTAAATACCAATTGTTATCAATGGTTAACTTGGAAATTTTGCATGAATCCAATATTTATGTGTCGTGTGTTCATGTCAAGTAAATAATCATTCTAAATATGCAAGAACACAATCACACAAAATTATACCATATGGAAGATTCAAAAAAATCAAGGTATTCAAGCAAACACATTTTCTTCCATGGTTTCAAGTACAAAAATCCTATGCTCATTTTCCAATTCAAGTCCTTAACCAATTATGAGCAAGGAAAGATTCAAATAATAAATGCATGGATATTAATCAAGGTACATTTGTTCAAGTTTGCATTTATCTTTGAATGTTGGTGTTGTCATTGAAGCCCTAGTTCTTTAATAATTTGGCCATAAGAAAAATTTAAGTACATGGATGATAAAGTTTCATGCATTTGAACATTTAGGATCCATTTACCATCACAAATTATAGGCCAATGACCATTACCAATTGTTGAATTTACATTTGAAATCAATCCACTAGATGTATAATTATCATGAAACCTAGTGTGGAATTGATAAGTCAAGCTAAGAGACATAATCCTATAAGCATGCTTGACTAAGATGAACAAAAAGGAATGAAGAATATTCATTATGCATAAGTTCATCAAATTCTCAAATATATCCATAAATTCTTGAAATATTTCTTAAAATTAAGCATTCATTGAAAGTATATTTCAAGATTATTTCAAGATTTATGCAATTCATGACCATTTTCAATAAGAAAACTGATTTTGCAATTGTGAGCTCAAGAAAAATGATATTGATTGTTGAAAGTGATACCATTTGTTGGAAATGATACAAATTGATGGAGTTGAGGCATGATATCAATGAAAAATGAATTTTCCTATTGTAAAGATCATCAAAGAGAGGTTAAAACAATGAATTTTAAGTTAAGAAGAAAGAAGGTATCAAGATAATGAAAAGTTTTCTCAGTTTTCGGTTGAAATAGTGCAGGGAAGGCATTCTGCCTTAGGGGGATCGATCCCTCATATGATTTCTGCAGTTTTTGGCCTTTCTGGCCTGGGAGGATCGATCCCTTATATGTTTTCTGCAGTTTTTGACAGAAAATTCAACCTTTGAGGTGCCAAAACTTGGTTTTTGAGTATTTTAAGTCCAAGTAAAGGTTAAAACATTTGTAAAACATGATTTTGGACTTGTATGAATGAAAAACATGAATGAAAAACCATTTAACAATAGATTTTGCAATTTTGGAAGGATTTTCACCAATAAATGCATTTTTGGCCTCAAAGGAGGTCATTTTGAGAGTTATGCATGTTTTGGCAAAACTAATGCATTGAATTACATAAATATGTCAAAACAAACTTGTTCACATAGGTTTTAAGCACATATATCAATAAAGCATACATATTGTGAACAACATGCCATGATTTTCAACATACAACTTCTTCATTAATGGTCATGACATGGCATTTTGCATAAAAGACATATTTGGTAATTTGAGACAAGTAAATACATTATCAACACATAGAAAACTTGCTCAAAATGCAGAAATCCAATAATCATTTTAAAATCATAAATCATGCCTTTCATTCATCCATCAAGAATTGTCCGTCAAACATTGAACAATCATTTATCATGCCTTTTGCTTAATCACAATGCATTAAAAATTATCAATCAAATTTCTCATCTAAGCACAAATAATTAAATAAAAACTTCAAGGAATAAGAAATTAAGCTTACAAAACTCCTTTGCATGAGAGTGCTTTGCCTTGATGTGTTGGAACCACCATTAGCCATTTTTTTGAGAAATTGTTGTCACCTTGCTAAGGATGGATTCCCAAGTTCTTTCTCTTTCTCATTGGCATAAGCAAACTCCATGAGGATGTGTTGAGCATTTAAACTCCATTGTTTCTTTGTAACTCCATGCTCTAACACTCCTACAACAAACACATTCATGTATGTTTTGGTACCCAAATTTTCTTAGGTCTATGAGAGTTAGTACAAACAATTTTTTGATCCTTTTGGGATCCATTTCAAGCACAATTCATCATTATTTACAGCATACTTTGGCACCCACATTTTTCTAACAACTCTTCCTCTAAATGTGGTTTTTCTATATGTGCATGCTTGTGAAGAGTGGCATACTCTATTGCAAAGTGAGCAATTTAGAGATGGATTATACATAGAATTTTTGCTCACTAGAAAATTCTTAAGATGAGTTTCCTTTTGTATTTCATTATAGCCTAACCCATCTTTTTCAAAGAAAGCTCTTTGGGTCTCAAGCATGTGATCTAATTTTTGTTGACTCATATAGAACCTAGTAAATGAGTTATGCAAAGTTGTATTCTTTTTATTCAACTCATTTATCTCTAAGTTACCCTTTTCTACTTTCTTTTCAAATTCTAGCTTAGCATTTTTCAAGGCTTCATTTTCTATTTTTAAGTTAGCAATGATTTTCTTATATTTGGAGTTCAGGCATTGAAATTCATTTGCTAAATCATTAAAGGCATTTTGTAACTCATCAAATGTAAAGTCATTATTTTCACTAGAGCTACTACTGGCCTCATCATCACTAATGGCCATAAAGCATGAGTAGGCTACCTCTTCATCTACATTTTCCTCATCGGAGCTATCACTATCGCTCCATGCAGCCACAAATGCTTTCTTCTTAGGTTTCCTATCCTTTTCCTTCCTAAGTAAGGGGCAATCTAACTTAGTATGACCCGGTTCATTGCACTCATAACACACTAAGGGGTCTTTTTCTTTCCTACTTGATTCTCCTCTCATTACCCCTCTTCTTTGATGTCTCCTATCATTCTCACTCTCTTTCATTCTCATGAACCTATTAAATCTTTTGGCAAACATTGCCATTTCCTTTTCTTCCTCATTTCCACTCTCATCACTATTATCTTCAATGAGCTTATGAGTTGAAGATTTAATGCTACTCTTACTTTCTTTGAAAGCTCTTCATTTCTTTTCAATTTCATTTCATAGGTAAGTAGGGAGCCCATAAGTTCATCTAGAGATAAGGTATTTGGATCTTTAAACTCTTCTATTGCAGTTACCTTTGCCTCCCAAGATTTTGGCAAGCTATTCAAGATTTTCTTAACCATTTCTAGATTGGAATAGCTCTTGCCTAATGCCTTAAGTCCATTAATTATGTTATTGAACCTAGTGTACATTTCACTCATGGACTCATTTTCTTTCATTCTAAAAAGCTCATAATCATGTGTGAGCATACCTACTTTGGTTTCTTTCACTTGATTGGTCCCTTCATGTGTGATGGCCAATTTGTCCCATATTTGCTTAGCATTTTCACATTGAGATACTCTATTATATTCATTCGGACCTAATGCACAAAAGAGGGTATGCATAGCCTTGGCATTCAATTGTGTCACTCTCATGTCATTTGTGTCCCACTCATCCTCATTCTTAGGGACATCTTTTCCATCTACTTTCTTCATAAAAGTTTTAAGACCATTCACTATAATTCTCCACACTTCATAATCATTTGATTGGACAAACAACATCATTCTTATTTTCCAATAAGAGTAATTCTCTCCATTGAAGAGTGGAGGTCTAACTAATGATTGTCCATCTTCTCCTAGGGGTGTGCCTACATTCAAGTGAGCCATTTATGATCGTTTTGCTCGATAGAGGTTAGTCTAAATCAATCTCGAGCCCAAGCTCTAATACCAATTGTTGGCTCTATAGGCTATACCGAGAGGGGGGTGAATCGATTTTTCGCTAACCTTAAGCTCGTTTTTCGATTCTTCTAAATTCTCTAGACTATATAAATATTTTCTAAGTTCTCTAGGCTATTTGTTAGCTTTAAATTGACATATATATTTTGAAATGACAAAAACTTAAGTAAGCCTTAATGTCTTAATTCACATTGTAAATTTGCCCATCACACATGATTTTCTCAATCCATTTTCAAGTGATCATATCAAACTTAAGACCATGATTTAATTACATACTCTTATTGGTCTTAATACTTTGTAATGTCTTGAATATTTTAGAAAATCACTTGATGAATGTTTAGACCATGTTTTTATCTGAGAAAGTCAAGAAAAACTCCCTTAAAGCTTATAAATGTTTTGGGTTGAATTAGAATCAAAGGTCATATCATTTCTAACCCAAAAGTGCAGGAAAAATGCCCTCTGGAAGGAAAGGATCGATCCCCACTGTAGCAGGATCGATCCCTTTTTGGCAGAAAGTCTTCCCAAGGTCCCTGAAGCCCAGAATCAAGTTTCTGGACAAAAGGGATCGATCCCCTATGGAAAGGGATCGATCCTTTTGCACGAAAATAGCCTATAACGGTTAGTTTTTTGTGAGACAACGGTAACATCCGAGATTTGGCTCCACCCAATGGCTAGAATACATCCAAGGGACTATAAATAGAGGCTTAGAAGCTAAAGAAAGCAAGAGGAACCACTCAGAAACTCCAATACTCATTTTCCTCAAATCCTCAAGCCTTAACAACAATTCAAGAGCTAGAATTCAATATCTTCTATCACTCTCATATTCCTTGTATAGAAAAGCACAAATATTGTATAGGCTTTTCAGTGTGCTTAATTTCTGTAATCACTTGCCTATCTAGAGGCCTTCTTTGATTACTTCATTTGTAAACTCATTTCATTCCTTGTAAAGGGGAGGTTTCTCTTGAGCCTTGAAAAAGAGGGAGGTTACTCTTTAGCCTAGGAAAAGAGAGAGGTTACTCTTGAGCCTAGAAAAGAGAGAGGTTTCTCTTGAGCCTTGAAAAGAGGGAGAGTAACAAATTCAAGGATAGTGAATTTGGGAAAATCCTTGGGAGCGTCTCAAGGTAGAGGACGTAGGCAAGGTTGCCGAACCTCTATAAATCACTTGTGTACATTTCTCTATCCTTTCTCTCTTTACTTTCTTGCAATTATATTTGTGTTTATTGCATTAAATTTATATTGTATAATTGCCTAGCTAAGAGAACTTAGAAAATATCAATATAGGCTAGAGAATTTAGAGAAACCGAAAAACAAGCCTAAGGTTAGTGAAAAACCGATTCACCCCCCCTCTCGGTATTGCCTATAGAGCCAACAATTGGTATCAGAGCTTGGGCTCGAGATTGAATTAGATTAACCTCTATCGAGCAAAACGATCTTAAATGGCTCACTTGAATGTAGGCACACCTCTAGGAGAAGAGGGACAATCGTTAGTTAGACTCCACTCTTCAATGGAGAGAATTACTCTTATTAGAAAACAAGAATAATGTTATTTGTACAATCCAATGAATATGAAGTGTGGAGAATTATAGTGAATGGTCCTAGAATTCCCATGAAGAAAGTAGATGGAAAAGATGTCCCTAAGCTAGAGGATGAGTGGGACACAAATGACATGAGAGTGGCACAATTGAATGCCAAGGCTATGCACACCCTCTTTTGTGCATTAGGTCCAAATGAATATAATAAAGTGTCCCTATGTGAAAATGCTAAGCAAATATGGGACAAATTAGCCATCACACATGAAGGGACAAATCAAGTTAGAGAGACCAAAGTAGGAATGCTCACACATGATTATGAGCTATTTAAGATGAAAGAAAATGAGTCCATTAGTGAAATGTTCACTAGGTTTAATGATATAATCAATGGACTTAAAGCTCTAGGCAAAGCTTATTCCAATGTTGAAATGGTAAAGAAAATTTTGAATAGCTTGCCTAAGTCATGGGAGGCAAAGGTAACCGCAATAAAAGAATCTAAGGATCCTAACACCTTGTCTCTAGATGAACTTATGGGCTCTTTACTTACATATGAAATGAAAATGAAAAGAAATGAAGAGCCGTCAAAGAAAGTAGGAGTAGCACTTAAGTTTTCCACTCATAAGGATGATAGTGATGAGAGTGGAAATGAGGAAGAAAAGGAAATGGCAATGTTTGCCAAAAGATTCAATAGGTTCATGAGAATGAACGAGAGAGAGCAAAATAGGAGACATCATAGGGGAGAATCAAGTAGAAGAGAAAAAGACTCCTTAGTATGTTATGAGTGCAATAAACCGGGTCATACTAAGTTAGATTGCCCCTTACTTAGGAAAGAAAAGGATAGGAAACCTAGGAAGAAAGCATTTGTGGCTGCATGGAGCGATAGTGATAGCTCCGATGAGGAAAATGTAGATAATGAGGTAGCCTACTCATGCTTTATAGCCATTAGTGATGATGAAGCTAGTAGTAGTTCTAGTGAAGATAATGATTATACCTTTAGTGAACTACAAAACGCCTTTGATGATTTAGCAAATGAATTTCAATGCATGAATTCTAAATATAAGAAAATCATTGCTAAATTAAAAATAGAAAATGAAGCCTTGACAAGTGCTAAGATAGAATTTGAAAAGAAACTAGAAGAGGCCAACTTAGAAATAAATGAGTTAAATAAAAAGAACACAAATTTGCATAACTCATTTTCTAGGTTTTATATGGGTCAACAAAAATTAGATCACATGTTAGAGACACAAAGAGCTTTCTTTGATAAAGATGGGTTAGGCTATAATGCAATACAAAAAGAAACTCATCTAAAGAATTTCCTTGTGAGCAAAAATACTATGCATGATTTATCTCTTACATGCTCACTATGCAATAGAATAGGACACTCTTCACAAGCATGCACATATAGAAAAACCACATTTAGAGGAAGAGTGGTTAGAAAAATGTGGGTGCCAAAGCATGCAATAAATAATGATGATTTGTACTTGAAATGGATCCCAAAAGGATAAAAAATTATTTGCACTAACTTTCAAGGACCCAAGAAAATTTGGGTACCAAAGCATGCTTGAAAATATGTTTGTTGTAGAAGTGTTAGAGCATGGAGTTACAATGAAACAATGGAGTTCAATTGCTCTACACACCTCTATGGAGTTTGCTTGTGCCAATGAGAATGAGAAAGAGCTTGAGGATCCACCCTTGGCAAAGTCACAAAAATTCTTCAAAGGATAGCTCAAGGTGGACTCAACACATCAAGGCAAAGCACTCTCAAGCAAAGGAGTTTTGTAAGCTTGATTTCTTACTCCTTAAACCTTTTATTTAATTAGTTATACCTTGATGATATGGTTGGTTGATGACTCTTGATGCATTATGAATTGTGATTGAGCAAAAAGGCATGATAATTGATTGTTGATTGGTTAATTGTTAGTTCTTGAGGCATTGGATGATTGAATGAAAGACATGATTTGTGGTGATTATTGAATTTCTATAGTTTGAGCAAGTTTGATATGTTTAGATAATATATTTAGTTGCTCAAAAGATGTCAAATATGTCATATATGCAAAATTCCATGTCATGAGCCTTAATGAAGAATATGCATATTAGAAATTATGGCATGTTGTTCACAAGATGTATGCTTTGATGATATAGGTGCTTGAAATCTATGTGAACAAGTTTGTTTTGACATATTTAAGTAATTCAATGCATTGGTTTTGCCAAAACATGCATAACTTTCAAAATGACCCCCTTTGAGGCCAAAAATGCATTTAATTGTGAAAATTCTTCCAAAATTGCAAAATCTTTTGTAAAATGGTTTTTCATTCATGTTTTTCATTCATACAAGTCCAAAATCATGTTTTACAAATGTTTAAACCCTTACTTGGACTTAAAAAACTTAAAAACGAAGATTTGGTACCTCACAAGTTGGATTTTCTGTCAAAAATCTGCAGAACCAAGATGAGGGATCGATCCCTCTACATATAGGATCGATCCCTTTGGAAAAACATGTAGGAAACATGCTTCTGGAGTTTAGGGATCGATCCCTTTGCTCATAGGATCGATCCCTCTAGGCAAATTATGTCATTTTCTGCATTTTTAAGCTTTAGTTGAGAAGTTTTCTTAATTCTTTTGATATCCTTTTTCTTCTCAACTTAAAATTCATTGTTTTAACTTCTTTTTGATGATCTTTAATGTATGAAAATTCATTTTTCATTGATATCATGCCTCAACTCCATCAATTTGAATCATTTCTAACAAAATGGTATCACTTCCAACAATCAACTCACAAGTGCAAAATCATCTTTTGTTGAAAACATTCATAAATCTTGAAATAATCTTGAAATATACTTTCAATGAATGCTTAAACATAATTTTGAGATTTATTTCAATGATTTGTGTATATATTTGAGAATTTGATGAACTAGTGCATACTGACTATTGATCATACCTTTTGTTCATCTTAGTCAAGCATGCTTAGAGAATTTTATCTTATAGCTTGACTCACATATTCCCATTGAGCATCATGATATAATTCTTAGTGGAAGTTGATTAGTTAAGGTCATATACCTTAATGATTAAATGATTGAAACTTGACCTTATGCATTGATTTTAAATATAAATTCAACAATTGATAATGGTCATTGGCCTATAATTTGTGATGGTAAATGGATCCTAAATGTTCAAATGCATGAAACTTTATCATCCATGTACTTAAATTTTTCTTATGGCCAAATTAGTAAAGAACTAGGGTCTTAATGACAACACCAACATTCAAAGATAAATGCAAACTTGAACAAACTTGATTATTTTGATGTTGAACATGCATGTTTACTTAAGTTGAATCAATAATCATGCCTATAAGATGAGAATAGTTGTTTTCATGATAATATATGCTTAACCTCACTCATAGTTTATGGATTTTAATGATAAAATATATTTTAGCGTGATAATATTGATTCACTTAGGTGAAGCCATTTTAGTTAAAATAGCATATACCCTCTAGAACTTTAAATGATGATAACAACTAGGGATATGGCTCTTAATTGATTAAAATGGTAATTTTGAATTTTTCCTTGCTCATAATTGGTTAAGATCTTGAATGAAAAATTGAGCATAGGATTCTTTAGTTTCATGGAAGAAAATGTGTTTGCTTGAATACCTTGACTTTTTGTATCTTCCATGTGATATAATGTTGTGAATATGAATATGGATTAATACTTTATGATAGTGTGCTAATGTTTAATTAATCCATATGCATATTTGATGATGTGTGATTGTGTTCTTGCATATTTAGAATGATTATTTTCTTGATATGATCACACTATACACATAGATATTGGATTCATGCAAAATGACTAAGTCAACCATTAGTAACAATTGGTATTTAGATTGAAATAACAATTCGTATCATTGGCAACCATATTTTCAATAATTGGTAAGCCAAATCTAAATTGCCAATTGGAATGAGCTTTAAATTGACAATTCTTCTTGTGCTCTTTAGATTGAAATGACAAATAGAGAAGAATTCTCTTAGGATATTTTTGCATGAAACTCTTGTGTGCTAGAATTTGAAGTTAATTGCTATATGATTTAATTCTAGACACAATATTTCTTGAGAATGATTTATGAGCACATGCATATGATATGTTATATAATTTTAGCTCATAATCATGATGTATTATCATGCACCTTAGTTGGACCTTAGAGAACAATTGATATACTTAGGTGCTTGCTTAACTTCTTACCAATTGGAACCTTCTTGCAAAATTACTTATCAACAATTGGTATCAAAATTATTTATAAACAATTGGTATAGGATCATAAGTCATATTCATTGCATAAATATTTTATACTCTTTGAGAATATTGACTTATTTATTTGTGCTATAAGTCCCATGTACTAACATATTTCTTGTTGGATGGAGCATTTTTATTTGTTCTCATATAGCCATGATTTTAGGAGGAGCATATTGTTATTATTTTTCCTTCTTATTGCTATGACAAAAAGGGGGAGAGATAGATATAGGGAGAGATATTAAGGGGGAGAGATAATAAGGGAAAATTCATTTTCAAAACCCATTCTTATATTAAGGGGGAGCTTTATAAAATCCTGCTTTATTTGAGGGGGAGTATTTTTTCAAAGAATTTTCAAAGCAAATTTACATTAAGTTTTGTCATATCAAAAAGGGGGAGATTGTTAGCTTTAAATTGACATATATATTTTGAAATGACAAAAACTTAAGTAAGCCTTAATGTCTTAATTCACATTGTAAATTTGCCCATCACACATGATTTTCTCAATCCATTTTCAAGTGATCATATCAAACTTAAGACCATGATTTAATTACATACTCTTATTGGTCTTAATACTTTGTAATGTCTTGAATATTTTAGAAAATCACTTGATGAATGTTTAGACCATGTTTTTATCTGAGAAAGTCAAGAAAAACTCCCTTAAAGCTTATAAATGTTTTGGGTTGAATTAGAATCAAAGGTCATATCATTTCTAACCCAAAAGTGCAGGAAAAATGCCCTCTGGAAGGAAAGGATCGATCCCCACTGTAGTAGGATCGATCCCTTTTTGGCAGAAAGTCTTCCCAAGGTCCCTGAAAGCCAGAATCAAGTTTCTGGACAAAAGGGATCGATCCTCTATGGAAAGGGATCGATCCCTTTGCACGAAAATAGCCTATAACGGCTAGTTTTTGTGAGACAATGGTAACATCCGAGATTTGGCTCCACCCAACGGCTAGAATACATCCAAGTGACTATAAATAGAGGCTTAGAAGCTAAAGAAAGCAAGAGGAACCACTCAGCAACTCCAATACTCATTTTCCTCAAATCCTCAAGCCTTAACAACAATTCAAGAGCTAGAATTCAATATCTTCTATCACTCTCATATTCCTTGTATAGAAAAGCACAAATATTGTATAGGCTTTTCAGTGTGCTTAATTTCTGTAATCACTTGCCTATCTAGAGGCCTTCTTTGATTACTTCATTTGTAAACTCATTTCATTCCTTGTAAAGGGGAGGTTTCTCTTGAGCCTTGAAAAAGAGGGAGGTTACTCTTTAGCCTAGGAAAAGAGAGAGGTTACTCTTGAGCCTAGAAAAGAGAGAGGTTTCTCTTGAGCCTTGAAAAGAGGGAGAGTAACAAATTCAAGGATAGTGAATTTGGGAAAATCCTTGGGAGCGTCTCAAGGTAGAGGACGTAGGCAAGGTTGCCGAACCTCTATAAATCACTTGTGTATATTTCTCTATCCTTTCTCTCTTTACTTTCTTGCAATTATATTTGTGTTTATTGCATTGAATTTATATTGTATAATTGCCTAGCTAAGAGAACTTAGAAAATATCAATATAGGCTAGAGAATTTAGAGAAACCGAAAAACAAGCCTAAGGTTAGTGAAAAACCGATTCACCCCCCTCTCGGTATTGCCTATAGAGCCAACACTATTCAATCATGTAATCCAAATTCAATACAATAAGCACAAATATAATTGCAAGTAAATAAAGAGAGTAGGGAAAGAGAATTGTACGCGAGTGATTTATAGAGGTTTAGCAACCTTGCCTACATCTTGTACCTTGAGACGCTCCCAAGGATTTTTCCCAAATTCACTAACTTGAATTTGTCTTTACAATCCCTCTTTTTGCAAGCTCAAGAGAAACCTCTCTTTTTCTAGGCTCAAGAGAAACCTCCCTCTTTTTCTAAGGCTAAAGAGAAACCTCCCCTTTTACAAGGAATGAATTGGTTTAGAAATTGTGTAAGCAAAGAAGACCTCTAAGTAGGTAAATGATTACAGAAATTAGGCACAAGGAAAAGCCTATACAAGATTTGTGCTAAGCAATACAAGAGATATGTGAATGATGGAAGATGAAGACTTTGTACCTCTTGATTTGTTGTTGATGCTTGAAGATTTGAGGAATATGAGTATTGGAGTTGCTGAGTGGTTCCTCTTACTTTCTTTAGCTTCTAAGCCTCTATTTATAGTCCCTTGGATGTGTTCTAGCCATTGGGTGGAGCCAAAACTCGAATATGACCGTTGTCTCACAGAAACTAGCCGTTACAGGCTATTTTCGGGCAGAGGGATCGATCCCTTCCCATAGGGGATCGATCCTTTCATTCCAGATTTGATTATTCTGGGTTGAGGGACCTTTTTTGTTGTTGGGAGCTATTCTGCCATAAGGGGATTGATCCCTTCCCTTAGGGGATTGATCCCATGCTTCTAGAAAGCCTATTTCCTGCACGTTTGGGTTAGAAATGATGTGACCTTTGATCCTAATCCTACCCAAAACATATTGGCATTTTTGTGGGAGTTTTTCTTGACTTTCTATAATGAAAACATGGTCCAAAAATTCATTAAGTAATTTTCTAAAATATTCAAAACATTTTATAAAGTATTAAGACCAATAAGAATGTATCAATAAGTCATGGTCTTAATGTTTGATATGATCACTTAAAATGTATTGAGAAAATCATGTGTGATAAGGCAAATTTACAATATGAATTAAAACATTAAAGCCTAGTTAAGTTTTTGTCATTTCAAAATATATATGTCAATTTAAAGCTAACATTTTCTTTTCTCTTTTTTTTTTCACTTCTTTTTTTCTTCACTTTTTTTCACAACTCATGCCCAGAATATATAAACTCAACTTTATGAAGGCCTTATGCAACGATTTTCATTATCATGGTTTACAATAGAAAAAGGATATCAATCAAATTAAGAATGGCCATTAAAAGATGTTGAGGTTATCAAAAGCTTGGCTCTTTCAATCATTTTGTCCCAAGATATAGTGAAGGATGGTTTGGATGGTTTGAATTAGAAAGTTCAAGTTATGAGAAAGAATTTTGGGTTGATATGTTCGAGACTCTTAGCTTGGCCTTAACATCTATCAAATTTCCAAATACAAAGTCCTTAAGAGAATGCTTCATGAATTGGTCCTTCAAAACAGTTCAAAACGTTTTGCAAATTCATCAGTCATTTCATTGGTCATTACCTTAACAAAGATCATTGACTTCAAAAGTTTACCATGGTAGGCAAAAATGAATGAATTTCAACCTTGTGTTTCTTTATGGATTCCAAGTTTTCATTGAATTGGAAAGTGTAATGGCTAGGTCTATTCATTTTTAATAACAATCACCAATGTTTTCAAAATTATTTTATTTCATCAACTTGGAAAGAAAAATATGGAAGGCTTTCAAAACAACTTGATGCAAATTTCAAGAATCCTGAGAACATCTCACATCCACAAATTACATATAGGAAACTTAGCTTATGGAGAAGCAAACTTCCATTGCTTAATAAGCTCTTGAGTCAAGGCACCACTACTGATGAGTTCTTCAACCTTTTCCTTCAATTGCCTACACTTTTCTATTGAATGCCTAATTGCCCCCATGTGATATTCACATTTTCTATTTGGTTCATAACTCCTTGCTGCTAGGTTTGGAGTTGTTTTCAAAGGCATAGGCACCAGATACTGGTTCTTTATTAGCAAAGGCAATAGTTTAGAAATTGGAATTGGCAATCTCTCTACACCATTTCTTAGCCTTCTTGGATTGTTTGGTAGGGCGGAGAGTGATTAAGGACAAAAGTTAGGCTGAAAACTATTTTGAGGAATTGACTGAAAAGGATATGGACAAGGGTGGTGGGATTGTTGCATGGGGTATGGGTAATATGGAGTATAACTTTCATACTGCTTTCCATTAGTTGTAACCTAAACATCTTAACTCTCGTTATTGAATGTTCCACCTCTCCTTGTATTTGCCCATTCGATCTTCTCGCTTTTTATAGCATATTCGATTATCTCACCAGAGAGTACCATATCTGCAAAGTTTTTGGTGACATTACCAATCATTCTCTCATAACATGGAGCCTTAAGTGTATTGACAAACAGAAATGTAGTCTCTTTCTCTGTGAGGGGAGGCTGAACTTGAGCGGCAATATCTCGCCACCTCTGAGCATATTCTCTAAAGCTCTCGATAGCCCTCTTTTCCATATTCTGTAAGAATAATCGATCTGGTGCCATATCCTTTGCATGTTGATATTGAGCTATGAAGGCCCTTGCAAGATCCTTCCATGAATGGATGCGTCCTCTATCTAATTGGACATACTGCCTTGCTGCGGACCCAATAAGGCTATCTTGAAAACAATGGATTAGCAACTTTTCATTGTGAGTATGCCCTGCCATTTTTCGACAAAACATTGTAATATGGGCTAATGGGCATTTAGTTCCATCATATTTTTCAAAGTCGGGGACTTTGAATTTTGCGGGTAGCACCAAATCAGGAACCAAACTCAATTTCTCCACGTCAATGTTTCCATAAATAGTCCTCCCTTCGATAGCCCTCAATCTCTCCTCTAACATATCACATATACGATGCATCCCCTCATGAGAACCTAGTTTAACTACTTCCCTCCTAAGCTTCTCTTGCTCGATGGGTCCTCCATTTGGGGATCCTCTCTAATGTTAATATCTTCATCAACTCCTTTCCCTTTTGCTAAGCTCATCATCATCTCTATCATCCTGGCCATTTATTCCCTAGACTTTTCTTGGGCCCTGACAATCTCTTGTTGCACCTTTTCTATTCCATCAATTCGTGCCAACTGCTTATTCTCCATTACTCTTGTTTGCAAACAAGTATCGTATGGGTGACTGGCAATTTTGATGGTCGAGCTATCTTCTCACCTTTATTACCATAGTCTAAGTCAAGATGCCATGATATGCACTTACAAACCTATGCATGAGATGCATGCTTGATTTATGTATGACAAAAAATATCTAGATGTATAGGTGCAATGTTCAAATGGACATGTTATGCATCGCAAAATCAAAGGAAAGCCTCATGCGATGAATAAACACATTTCATCTCTTTATTTTCTTTATTTTGATTTTTTATTATTATATTTTTCTGAAAAGAAGAAATTTTCCTTCATGTGTCATGATCTTTGGTTATCTTTACATGATGAGCTGGCATGACCCTAACTTAAGTTGGCCTTTTAGGTTTCTTTATATGCTTGGTTTGGATAAATCAGAATTCTAAAGGTTCTCAAATTGTTCTTCACTATCGTCCACATAGGACTAGTAAGGCACCCAATCCTCACCCATCATAGGTTACAAACGGAAAGGTTCAATTTGAGTGCGAGTATTTCGCTAACCATTGCGGAGGTATTACCTCACGAGAGCGTAGATACTTTACTCCCTCCTAAAAAGGACCAAGCCCGGGTCGAGGGCTTATGTATGCTAATGCAAAGTGATGTCTGTGTATGAAGGAATAATGTTTTATTTAATGTTCGTTTTCTATTAAGATCTTTTAAGCAAATTCTGAGATAACCTAAAACTAAGTATTGGCTTGACTCTCCGATGTCCCAAGTGGAGTCACCAAACTATCATAACGTATTAAGTTTTTGGAAAACCTAATAGCTAGACACAAAGATATAGAGTTGCCACCAACCATTATAACCTAGGTGTGATTGGTCACCTATTCAAACTAAGGATAAGGCTTGCTCTACGTTCAAAGAAACTAGGGTTTGGGAGTACGATTACGTGTAGGGAAGGATTAGCACCCCCACAACGCCCATCTTAAATGGTACCAACTAGATTTAGGTTATCTTTACAATTTACTTTGAGTTAATATTAATTTCGATATACTTATGTATTGGGAAAATTTATAAGATTTTTTCATCAATTTGGCTCCAACCTTAGAAATTCCTTTCACCTTAAGATATTCAAGGAGTCTCAATTGACTTTCTTGAACTCCATCGTCGGACAAATTTTAATATTTTATGAGGTTCCTTTTTTTTAATCTTATCTCTAATTTTGACTCTATATTCATTTTATAAATTTCTTAGATTTTTTTAAATTTATTTTAATTATTTTTATATTCTTATTCATCTTATTTTTAAGAGATAAACATGAATTATTTTTTATTGAAAATTCACTCTTAAGCGTCCCATCAATTTGGCTTGG
The DNA here is from genome assembly GCA_032173925.1 of Heritiera fomes. Taxonomy (NCBI): domain Eukaryota; kingdom Viridiplantae; phylum Streptophyta; class Magnoliopsida; order Malvales; family Malvaceae; genus Heritiera; species Heritiera fomes. The sequence goes on along the minus strand of JAPDPM010000013.1, from coordinate 22,951,980 downwards.
CTCAAAAAGAATCTCCTCATCTAGAAATTTCCAAAGAGTCTCAATTGACTTTCTTGAAATTGCATCATCGGCATAATTCATACTTATTTCTTATTTTATTTTTATTGTACTCTTATCTTCATGTCACATTTATTTATTTATTTATTTATTCGTTATTTATTTATCTAATTTTTATTTATATTTATTTAAGTTTAGTCTTTATCTAATTCATATTTTTATTCATTTTATTTATTTATATTTATTTAATCTTAAAATAAATATGAATTATATTTTTTTGAAAATTCTCAAAAAGTATTCCATCAATTTGGCTCAACTTAAAGAAGAATCCCCTCACCTAGAAATTTCAAGTAGTCTCAATTGACTTTTTCGAAATTTCATCATTGGTACAATTCACATTCATTCTATAAAATCTAATTCTCAACCTAATTCCTATTTCTTATTTATTATCCTTTTTATTTATCTATTGTTTTTATTTATGCTCATGTAATTTTAGTCTTTATTAATTCATTTTTATTCATTTCATCTATTTTATGTCTATTTAATCTTAAAATAAATATGAATTATATTTTATTGAAAATTCTCCCAAAAGTATCCCATCAATTTAGCTCAACTTAAGGAAGAATCCTCTCACCTAAAAATTTCAAGGAGTCACGATTGACTTTCTTGAAATTTCATCATTGGTATAATTCATTTATTCTTATTATTTTATTAATTATATATAATTTTAAGCTTTCACCTACAACTAAATTTTATTAATAAGTCTATTTCTAAAATGAACAACATATAAATTCGTAAATCAGAATGAATAAACTAAAATAAAAAAATTACATAAATAAATTATCTATCAACTTCAAATAATGCAAACAATCATGATTAGTTAATAAAATATTAAAAGAAACTAAAGACACGTGGGTGTAAAGGAATAGGACAATAAACTTCAAATGCATGCCATTACTATGATATTAGCAGGTATAGTTTTGTGTACCTTTAATATTTACTTCATGTTTCCTTATTAATTCTTTCTTTCCTTTCTGTCTCAGTCTCGTAGCAATAGTTTCTTGTCCACGCAGCAGCTTCAAGATGGCATTGGGTAGCTAAAAACTGCACTATTTCTCTTTCTCTCTTGTCCTAGTTTCCCGTTTCTTTCCCAAAGCTTCTCTATGTTTTCTCTCCTTGCAAGTAGCAGCTGGGTGGCTTCGGTCAGGGATGATCCGGCAATTTCTGTGGTGTGGAGGCGGTGCAAGTATGTGCAAGGCAGCGGTAGCTTCAGCGATACAGAAACTTGTGGCGAGGTGGCGACAAGGCGTGGCATAATGGAGCCAGTCTTGATGGTTGCAGAGGTGGAACGGGAGCAGTGCAGGCTTGACGGTAAAGATGATGAAGAGGGTGCAACGATGAAGACTCAAGGCTCGGGTTTTGTTGGTGAAGCAGGGCACGGTTCGGCAAGTGAGGTGTAGGGTGGCAGTAAAGCTCTCTGTTTGGTTGATGATGGTGGCAACAAAACAGGGGAAATGAGGATAACCGCTAGCTTCGCAAAGCAAAATCACCCTCCCATCCCTTGCTTGTGTATTTTTTGCTTCCCCCCTCTTTTCTTTTTTTCCTGAATTTATAGACCTGCCTGCTTGTTATTTTTGGAAGAATGCTTCAATATTATGTATAAAATCCCATGATTTAAGTGCTGATTTTTGATTTTGCATAATCTTGGAGTTGACTTGTTTGATTGAATTTTCAAAACTTTCCTCCAAATCTTTCTTCAAAAATTTTCTGTTGATTTTCCTTCCAACTTGACCTCAGTTTTAATTACTATGATTCATCTTTTAATTTTCAGATTTGATACTACTTAGATTCACTTTTTCATTGATTTCTCATTGATTTGCCAAATTGATATTTCTTTATTTCGGGTGACTTGGGGTTTTTGTCTTGTAAAAGAAATTTTTAATATTTATTTTTTTTATAATTTTTCCTTTTATCATTCTATACTATTAAAATCCAAACTAATAAATAAATAAATAAACGAAAAAAATAAAATAAAATAAAGAATAATAAAAGAGGAAAATGAAAAAGAGAAAAAAATCAAAATCTAAATCAAAATGAATTCATCACTTATCATCAATTTTGAGAAAACAGATCGGGTGGACCCAAGGCCTACAATTTCGAACTAGGTAGACCCGAACAAAATTTGGTGTCTACACTATTAAATGCCAAACTTGAATTTCAAAAGAAATTGGAAAAAGCAAACTTAGAGATAAATGAGTTGCATAAAAAGAATACAAATTTACAAAACTCATTTTCTAGATTTTAGATGGGTCAACAAAAATTGGATCATTTGTGTTAGCTTTAAATTGATATATGTATTTTGAAATGACAAAAACTTAAGTGATATTAAGTGTTTGACGCTATAATGTAAATTTGCTTTACCAATCATATGGTTTTCTCAAACCACTTTAAGTCTACATATCAAAGTTTAAGACCATGATTTAATGTAACGACCCGTTACCACATTTTTCACCTTATTTTACATAATTTATCCGATTGGGCTATCTGTGATACTTCACTTTTCATTTATATTTGAACAATTTCATATGAAATTATAACATGAATTACATCCCCTATCTTAGTTAATCAGATAAGTAGTACTGTAGATAACTCTAAATACGAAAAATAAATGATCGTACCTCATATATCTTAGTCGAGCTGTCGCATCGTCCCCAAATGTGCAACCGAAATTCTTTAAGTGTTAAAGTCTCAGTCTTCGAAAACCTGAAATGTTAAAATTAAGGGGTGAGCAAACCACGGCTCAGTAAGAGAGTTATATGTCACACTTGATATTCAGCTATCTATATGCTGAAAATCACTTTTTTAGCTTTCTTTAAATCTTCCTAGAGGCTCTAGGCTCATATGTAGGAAGGATACTACAGTCGGCTAGGGGTCCGGATGGAGTAAGGCAGGTATTTTAAAATACCTGACTTGTTCCGGAACCTAGAAGCAACTGTAGAGAGTACTATTTCCGTTGTTTTCAAAACGATATAATTTTCGTTTTTCCACGGAGTAAACCATTATTTGTTTTCACATCCAGTATACTTTAAAACACGTGGCAGTTCAGTAATAAAAATAGTGGTTTACTTCTCTTCTCTTCAGTACAGTAAAACACGTGACAGTACAGTGGTTCGCAAATATCCAATCATTGGATAAGTACTTTTGCGATTATTTTTATCTTAGAAATAATTCTTATGTTATTCTTTTAGAATAAACATTTATTTCTCTTTTCAAATCAGTAACCATATCGTAGAGTTCAGTAAAACAGTATATTAGTATTCAGTAAAACAGTATCTCGATACGGTTCAATCAGTAACAGTAAGCAGTAGCTACCCATTCAGTAAATAGTATACGATAGCTTTCAGTTCAGTAAACAGTAAATGGTAGCTTTTTCTTCAGTAAAACAGTAATTAGTGGCTACCATTTCAGTAAACAGTACAGTTCAGTAAACAGTGTTTTGGTACAGTTTTTTTTCAATTTACAATCAGTAACAGTAAACAATAAACAGTAGTTCAGAACAGTAAACAGTACAGTACAGTACAATAAATAAGATTCTGTAAATCTTTTCAGTAAACAGTAACAGTATGTGAGACTAGGCATCACCCTGCAATTAAATCATGCTATCATCGTCCAATAATGGACCAGTAATCATCATCCCCGAAGGGACACAGTAACAGTATAACAGTGAGATCTATAGCCATAATCTATATGGTGTCCTCGGTGTACACTTGTCAGGTGACATCCGGGACGCTGATGACTAGCAGGTCTATCAGTCACGTGACAGTAACAGTATAAGTGTGATGCATGAAACTTGGGGCCTAAGTCTCAAAACAGTATAAACCGTACCATAGCCTTTATGGATTTTAAATACAGTAAATCGAAATATTTCACAAATATCCATAAGGCTCACATGTAATAAAATCATCACCTTTATGAAATTTATAATTTAAATAATATTTTTCAAAATATTTCATAAAGGTATAAATCGCGTTTTCCTCACGGTGAAACAGTTTGCAAAATCATCAATGTAACATATAAAAGGGCAAAACTGTCCTTTCTCCACCGTAAAACACGTATGCACGCTTTTTCGTGCTTTCACTTGAAAACATGGTTTTTCAATAATTTATGAAAAATAAAATATTTATTTTTCCAAATTCATAAATCCCGTAACAATGTTTCTTTCTAAAAACACGTGTAGAGACCTCTAGTCTCGAAATCATAGTTTTCCATCATTTCTTAACCTCTATGGAATTTATATAATTATTTATCTCACAATTAAAACCATAAATGTTTTATATTAAATCAAGTGAATATTTAAGAATATTTATAAAAATATTCACTTCGGTCTCTTTTTCATTTTCATCTCGTTTCACGTGAAATATCACCTACCGGTGAATTTTCGGTGATTTCCTTTTCATTATACTCGAAAACATGAATATTTTACAATTAAATATCACTATATTCATGTTTTATGAAATTTACTTAATTTCTAGATTTTCGTACCCGAAAATCGATTCACGTGAAATCAAATCTTTTATTTTGGTTTTCGGTGATTTTCGATAAATTTCAATAATTTTTCGATAATTTTTCGGCAGTATAACGGCTGCCTATTTGGCTAGCCTCCTGCACGAAAAATACAGCTTATATTTCTCAACCGGTATTTCATCACAATTTAAAACCGATAAATCACCACAAATTTCAAAACCAATCATTATAAATTGCATTTATAAATTAAATGCATAATTTAAAACATGTGGCCGAATATCCTTACAGGCGGCACATGTCTCCCTTACCTGTTTCGGGTCGACGACTACCTCTCGAAGGTCGCGCCCGTGTTCACCTTGCCCGATTCCATCGGCTCGATCATCGAGGGAATTTTCTGGAATTTAAATTCTAAAATTTAGAATTTTTTCATAATTATTTAAATAATTTAATACTTTTCGGGATTTCTTACCGATTCTCGTAATTCTCGGGATTTCCCGTAATTTTCTAATTCTCGAGAATTTTCCAAATTCTCAAAATTCCTTATTTTTTCTTTTCTCTTTCTTCTTTTCTTCCCTATTTTTTTCTCTTTTCTTTTCTTTTCCTTTTTTCCTTTTCTTTTTCCTAGCCAAACCGATCAAGCCCCCTTGCTGCCGGTTCTCCTCCGGCGACCGGTTCTCCGGTGGTTCGACAGCTCCTCAGTTGGACGGCATCACGGCGAAGCTGGATTTGGCCTCCGTTCGGTCTGGATCGACGGCACGGCGGCAAATCGACTTGGTTTAGGTCGGTTCCTTCCGCCTCTTCGTTCTCCCTCCTCCGCCGGTCACCGCATCTCTGATGGCCTCCTACCGTTTCCTCTTCCTCCGGTGAAGCTTTGGTGGCAGTGGCGATGGCCAATTTGGCCGGCACCGCCAGATCCCTTTCTCTTTTTCTTCCCGGCTTCCGTCGGTTTCTGCCTTTGATTTCTTTCCGTTTCTTCCCGATTTTTCCTTCCTTCCGACGATCACCAGTATCCCTCTCTTCACTGGCCCCGTCTCTTCCTTTTTCCCTCGCCGACGGTGGCAGCTCCGCCACCGTCTTCTCTGGCTGGGAGGGTCGGGATCCTCCCAATCCTTCCTCTGTTTCTGTTTCCCTTTTTGTTTCCTTTTCTATTTTTAGTATATAATATACTATATACTATATAATATATTTTATACATATAATATATACTATATATTATACATATATTATTTCATATATAATATAATACAATATATATTATATATAAAATATATATTGTATATTACAAAATATATCTAGTATATATATGTATATTTACGTACTTTAAAATTAAATAACCTTTATATATATTTTCAAACTTTAATGTAATTTAATATTTACATTTTCCATATATGTATATATATATTTATATATACATAAAATATTATACTTGTATACATATGTACTATTTAAATTGATAAAATAGTATATATACATGAATATACCAATGTATATTAATATATACTATATAGTATTTCAGTACATATGTATTTGTATAAAAATACATTTATATAATATATAATTATATAAATATATTTCTCTTTTATTTCTTATTTTCTTATTTAATTTGGATTTCCATTATCCAAATTAAATTTCCTCCTTTCATTATTTTCCATAATTTCTCATCTTATTTTTCCAATTTAATTTTCCTTCACTCGAATTTCCACCATCCGTTCCTTTCTCAATTCTCGAGATTTTCACCAATATCCCGTTCTCACAATTTTATTTCTTTCTACTGATTTATTTTCTCCAATGTTTATTTCCAATAAATGAAAAATTTACGGTTATCACATTCTCCCCACCTTAAGAAATTCGGTCCTCCGAATTTAACTTAAATCAAAAGGTGGTACATTCCGTATACTTATGATTTCTGACCTTTAGGTCATCCTCCAAGTGATACTGCCAGTACACTTTCAACATCAAGAATTCTTTAGACCACTGCATGCTATCTTTCATCATATATATCTATACACCCGTAAGTTCAATCATCAAATTGGGAGTCATTCATTTCATTTCTCTTTTTACATAAGAGTCTATTCACATTATTTTCATATTACAGCTGATCTATGCTGTTCATCATCCATTTTTCTCACTTAGTGCCAAATCGATATAGTTTAAAACTATCAATTACACATGTCAGTCAGTTATATGTAATTGTCCCAGTAGCTTATACATCTCATGCACACTCTCTCTCAATATCATGAAGCGTTTACATCTCACGCTCATATATATATATATATATATATACACATCAGTATGGAGCGGTGCTATCAATACACTTGGGATCTCGAAGCCTTTTGCTATTTCTCATTAAGAATATGGCATCTCAGAGACTCCCATCACATATAATGCTCACTGGAACTGTACATATACATTTACACCGTTTCACATTCATACTTCGACTATGGCACTAGAGAATCTAGGATTCCAATAATGGAAAGTGATTCTATTTAGATCATCAGTCTTTAATCACTTCCATATCATCATTTCTCTTTGGGACTCTCTATTGTCCACAATACTCGTGTTCATATTTATTCTACTGAGGCTACATCTCATTGTAGACTTTACTGTGGATCATCTTTTACAGTCGTAGATCATAAAACAATCACGTTCTCTTCATGTAGTATGGTCATTACATTTCTTTTCATAATTTAGATTCTACAATCGAATTCTCCAATCATCCATTTAGTCTCCACATTATCTATACAATTCCACAATTTCTATCATGTCAAGGTGGTTATATGTACGACATTTTTCATTTATATACTGGCAGTAAACATATCAATTATCTTACTCCTTGGAGTATCATTAATTTCACTTATCAAATCTGGCGTGATTTTACATCTTGCCACAGTTATGTGATAACCAACACAAATCACTTTCAGTTTTACCTTCAGAAACTGTCTCATATTGGTGTTCCCTTCTCATCATGCAACTTATTTTTTTATTCCACTTTCATTTTCGTTTTCATATTTCCACTTTTATCTTTTCATATTTTTACTCTCATTCTTTTAGTCGGTTTTTGGATTGGTATGGTACTATACTGCTAAGATCTTTTAAAATCTTGCATACCATCTTTTCTTTACACTTATCCATTTACCGACTTTAACTTCTTTCTTTAATTACATCACATTAGTAGAGCAGCTAGTCTCATCACTCTTTTATAGATTGGCATTAGTATCTATCTAGACTCATTATTTTCGTATCTCAATCATTTTCTTTATTATAGACAGATTCATTGTCACTCTATCATCTCGAGATCATATATCCCTCATAAGGAGACACTGTCTAGCCTAACATCTTATTTACCAATCTTAACACAATTTCACAGTCTTTAAGAGTGTAAGAGTCATACCACAATGCTACTCATTTTCCATTTGTACTTTAAACTCTATCAGTATTTCATCAATTTACTCATGTATGGATGCCTCATTCTTTAGGCTTATATACCTTACAAGGCAAATCATTAACCTCGTAACCTTAATAGGAACTCGTAAAATTTACTCCAAGTTCTAATCATCATCTTGCGGACATTAGTCTCCAATCTTTTATCTAAGGACGCTTTATACTGAGGCTAGTCTTATTAACTCCTCATATATCTGTGATCAGATCAATAAAGCGTCTATTTTCATGTAGATGAATACTTGTTCTTCATGAGAACTTTATTAGATAGTAAACATTTACTATATCACTTTATTTCATCTACATCTCAAAATCATCAATGCTTCTCTCACTTACACTTATACAGATAAGTTTCTTATCCTCAATTTACGTTATCTGTATTTCCCTCAATCACACCTTATACATGTGCATTTCATTATTCTCACATTTTCCAGAGTGGATTTCTTAAGCTTTCAGATTTTCTTAAGTTCTCCGATATAAGCTTAGAATCAGATTTCATATTCACAATCGAATCAATGTTAGCTCGATTTCTCCAATCTATATAACTCTTGAAGTTCTATCGGAAATCAAATCCGATACTTTCTTTAATGACACATTTCTTATTAATTCGGACATTTCATCCTCATGCCCTATCATTTACACTGTGTATTCTCAAGGCAGAGACATTTACTATTCGATTCATTTCGACTCATACTCTACCTTGATTTCATTGTTTACTCATACTTTACAGCCTTACAAATCTCATTCCAGTAAGCTGTAGTAAGTACAACAGTTATCAACACATGTTACAGCTAACCAATTTATTACCATTGTAATTTACTTTGGAATCAAGTTCATTTAATAAATTCATGTTTAACTTCCTTGAGCATATTATCCACGAGGTTTGAACCTGGCACCCTTATGTACCTAGTTCCTTACACTCGTGTTATCATTAAGCTCCTTGTAAGAGTCCCGCCCGTTCGAATCGACCGTCGGCGAGCATCCCCTAGGCGATCCTTTCGCCCCAGGTTTACCCTTACTAGTGAGTCGGCGATAACATTGTTCGTCTGCATCTCACAACACATGATCCACTACGGGTCAACCATCATTGGGTCCCCCATCATAGTTCTGTCTCAAGGGTCCTGAAGAACTTAGGTTAGCTGTCATCTTCTTTTTATCACTTTACTATTCTTATATATATTCACCAATTTACAGTACTCCATACAGTACATCAATTACAATGCATATCTCAAATGCTCCGATTCTATAAATAAATATTCATTTAATACCTCAGAAACAGTATAAATGTCTAGAACCTCTATCAACCGTACTGCTATGGATTTCATCAATTTTGTTTTCTGATAACTTTCTCAGTTAATTCCTGTAATCATTTCACTTTTATAATATCCACATCCCGTAATAATTATCCGAGTTGAGACACTCGTAATTCAGGCCCTTACAATCATTAACCGGGCCAATTATCTTGCAACATTCCACTACACTATTATTGGATCGCATCATATAATGCCTCGGCCCATCCACCGTCCGCCTTTACATATGTGTACTGTCCTCTTTGAGAATGCCCAGCTCGTTCACTAGGTCACTCACAGTCGCGTCCGTAATCTAAGTGTAAGTGAAAATCAGTACTAGGGATCGTTATATTCATATGACATCTTCTATGCCATTTATAACTCCATTACTATCAATGGATTCCAATTCAGCTCGGCTTTATCATTGTTCCGAACATCGCCCAACATAGGGGCATTTTTGTCATTTCGACATTTATTTCTTTCTCTTCAGTATACTTTTGAATCAATGATCTCATTATCTATGTGCTGATAGTATCATTTCTCATACTAATATCAGCCATTAAGATCTTATTCAATTTCGACAGAGAAGTTCACTAAAATCCATAATTGGATTATTCTGCTTGCAATTCAGCTTTACATCATCAATTTCTCTGTCAAATCACTCAATTCCAACTTCTGTTGGTCTATTCTGACTGCCGGTAAAATTTTGGAGTCAGAGGTATTTTGGTCATTTTTGGCCAAAAATTTCTCTCTTCCAATTACCCTCAATCGGTGATCTTATAGTCTATTTAATGATGATATGTCATTCCCCTCCTTCATAACATCATTTTCAAGTCTCAGTTCGATCTAGACCGTAAAGTACTGGTGGAGCCCTCATCGAGTCCTTTCAGTTCCTTACCGAACAGGCCTTCATTTAGATGATAAGAATCACCAATTTTCTAGTAATTTTTGAGCCTATTATTTCTTTAACATTCTCAATTTATACTTTCTCACTCTAATTTATTTTACTGAATTGACAATCATTTATTTTCTCTATGTATTCAGACGACACAGTACTACTGGGGATGTTTAACACTTTTCCTTCCAAAAGTATCAACAGACATCAGGCCAACCATGCTCTGATACCATTAAATCTGTAACGACCCGTTACCACATTTTTCACCTTATTTTACACAATTTATCCAGTTGGGCTGTCTGTGATACTTCACTTTTCATTTACATTTGAACAATTTCATATGAAATTATAACATGAATTACATCCCCTATCTTAGTTAATCAGATAAGTAGTACTGTAGATAAGTCTAAATACGAAAAATAAATGATCGTACCTCATATATCTTAGTCGAGCTGTCGCATCGTCCCCAAATGCGCAGCTGAAATTCTTTAAGTGTTAAAGTCTCAGTCTTCGAAAACTTAAAATGTTAAAATTAAGGGGTGAGCAAACCACGGCTCAGTAAGAGAGTTATATGTCACACTTGATATTCAGCTATCTATATGCTAAAAATAATTTTTTTAGCTTTCTTTAAATCTTCCTAGAGGCTCTAGGCTCACATGTAAGAAGGATACTACAGTCGGCTAGGGATCCGGATGGAGTAAGGCAGGTATTTTAAAATACCTGACTTGTTCCGGAACCTAGAAGCAACTGTAGAGAGTACTATTTCCGTTGTTTTCAAAACGATATAATTTTCGTTTTTCCACGGAGTAAACCACTATTTCTTTTCATATCCAGTATAATTTAAAACACGTGGCAGTTCAGTAATAAAAATAGTGGTTTACTTCTCTTCTCTTTAGTATAGTAAAACACGTGACAGTACAGTGGTTCGCAAATATCCAATCATTGGATAAGTGCTTTTGCAATTTTTTTTATCTTAGAAATAATTCTTATGTTATTCTTTTAGAATAAACATTTTTTTCTCTTTTCAAATCAGTAATCGTATCGTACAGTTCAGTAAAACAGTATATTTAGTATTCAGTATAACAGTATCTCGATACGGTTCAATCAGTAACAGTAAGCAGTAGCTACCCATTCAGTAAATAGTATACGGTGGCTTTCAGTTCAGTAAACAGTAAATGGTAGCTTTTTCTTCAGTAAAACAGTAATCAGTGGCTACCATTTCAGTAAACAGTACAGTTCGGTAAACAGTGTTTTGGTATAGTTTTTTTTCAATTTACAATCAGTAACAGTAAACAGTAAACAGTAGTTCAGAACAGTAAACAGTACAGTGCAGTACAATAAATAGGATTCTGTAAATCCTTTCAGTAAACAGTAATAGTATGTGAGACTAGGCATCACCCTACAATTAAATCATGCTATCATCTTCCAATAATGGACCAGTAATCATCATCCCCGAAGGGACACAGTAACAGTATAACAGTGAGATCTATAGCCATGATCTATATGGTGTCCTCGGTGTACACTTGCCAGGTGACATCCGGGACACTGATGACTAGTAGGTCTATTAGCTACGTGACAATAACAGTATAAGTGTGATGCATGAAACTCGGGGCCTAAGTCTCAAAACAGTATAAACCGTACCATAGCCTTTATGGATTTTAAATACAGTAAATCGAAATATTTCACAAATATCCATAAGGCTCACATGTAATAAAATCATCACCTTTATGAAATTTATAATTTAAATAATATTTCTCAAAATATTTCATAAAGGTATAAATCGCGTTTTCCTCACGGTGAAACAGTTTGCAAAATCATCAATGTAACATATAAAAGGGCAAAACTGTCCTTTCTCCACCGTAAAACATGTATGCACGCTTTTCTGTGCTTTCACTTGAAAACATGGTTTTTCAATAATTTATGAAAAATAAAATATTTATTTTTCCAAATTCATAAATCCTGTAACCATGTTTCTTTCTAAAAACACATGTAAAGACCTCTACATTTCCAGTACAGAGGGTGTTGATCGTCTAATTGGTTTTGAAGGCTACTATTGGATGCGTGGAGATGATAATTCTATCTATTTTTGGTTGGATAAATGGCTCAATGATAAACCCTTGAAAGATAAATACCAAAGGCTTTTCTCTTTATCTATCAATAAAGAGATTATAAAGTGTCTGAAGCTGTTAATGAATATGGATCTGGAATGCTATTTTCAGGCGCAACTTAATGGTCTAAGAGGAAAACTTGTATAATCTCCTACCTGAAGAATTGAATCAAGTTTGCTTGAACAAGAGAAGGAAAGACAAACTGATCTGGAAATTATACAATAAAGGTGCCTTTACTGTTAAAAAATTTTCAGAGCTTATTGATTTCCAATTTGTCACCCCTGAGGAGAAAGTATGGTTTTCATCTATTTGGAAATACAATATTCAATCGAAAGTCCAAAGTTTCTTATGGTTGGTAGTTTTGAACAGCTTACCATCCAAAAGTTTCTTGATGTCAAGAGGTGTTTCTTCTAATGCAAGTCAAGCTTTATGTCAATGATGTGAGCTTGCCATTACAGACTGCTATCACATTCTCATTAGGTGTAACTTTTCATGGTCTATTTGGTGCAAGATTTTTGGCTGATGGAATCTTAGCTGGGTCTGTCCCAACTCTTTTGAGGACTTCCTTAGATAGTGTGAAGGTGTTTTGTTCTCCAATTCTCTTAAAAGAAGGTGGCTAACTATTGTAGGTGTTGCATGCTGGTCTCTTTGGCTATCAAGAAATGATTCGGTCATCAATATGAAAAAATGAGATGGTGATGAAATTGTCTGACTATTGTAGGTGTTGCATGTTGGTCTCTTTGTCTATCAAGAAATGATTCGGTCATCAATCTGAAAAATGAAATGGTGATGAAATTGTCTTTCTTATCAAACTGAGATCTATGCACTGGATAAAAGCAATTGAAGATGATAACTCCTTTCAGGATACTTGTTGGTGGTCAAATCCTCTTGATTCCATTGGCTCGGCCTCAATCAACAAGGTGAGATCAATCACCCATTGGATTTGACCAGACTCCAACAAGCTCAAATTAATGTGGATGGTTCTGTTGCTCCATCCTTTGGTCTGGCTGGCTATGGCGGCGTTCTTTGGGATGATTCGGGTTCGATCCTTGGTTTCTTCTTCGATTCCTTCAGTAAACAAAGCCCTATTTATGCTGAGCTCTTGGCAATCAAAGAAGCCCTGATTTTGTTTCAATCATCACCAAGGCTGGGGTCCAAACAACTCATTGTCAAATCTGACTCTAAAGTTGCTTTTGGTTGGGTGCTAAATGTGATTGATTGGCCATGGAAGGATTGGATAATTCTTAACGAAATTGATAACTTGATTGCTTCAATTGGCAGGTTGAATTCTCCAATATTTTCAAAGAGGCAAACTCCTTAGCCAACTCACTTGCAAAACTAGGTGTCAATAGGAGAGATTTGTTTGTTGCATGGTTTTAGCTAAGTCAGCTCTTATTCCCTGTTTTGCTATTGTTCTCTGTTTCTTTAATGTCCCACTCTTTTTTTGTGTTGGCTTTGCCTTTGGCAGCCTTTTATTGCATTCAATAAAACTTTACCTTCCTTTGGCCGAGAAAAAAAAACAAATGCGGGTACATTTAGAATCTTTTTTGATCAAGATGTAACTGAATTACAAAGTATGTTCTAAAATCTAACATATTTTTAGTATATTAACTATATCTTGAAAACCACTTTTATCACTCGATCAAGCCTAACCTCATTTGAGAGTCAACTCTCTAAGCTTTTTAGCAAATTCAAAATCACTTAATTTCTTACTTCAAATGAATGAGTTATGACCGAATGAAGTTGATTAAGTGAATCTAGATACTTATATAAAAAACACGTGATTTATTTTGAAAATTAAAATTCTTTTTTGATTCACTTTAGTATGTACCAAGCATTAGGACTAATGTTTGCTGTCTTATCCTCGCCTATAAATAGCCCATTTGACAATCAAACCTCCATATAAATTTGTCCTAGTTTCCCTCTTGTGCTTTGAAGTTTTCTTCATCCTTAATATGTTTCTAGCAAGGCTTAGCCTTCTCTTGCTTTTGCCCTCGTCTTCAAAATCCTCCTAAAAGCTTAAAATAGTTTTGCATGCCAATAGCATAACCTTAAATTCATAAATTAATTGAAGTCCCTTTTTTTTATCTTATTACGATCAAGCTCAAGCCGTTGAAAGATCCTTTCAAGTAATTAATTATACTAAATTGAAATTTAAATCTTATTTCCATTATGTTGAAACTCGATCAAATTCTCCAATCTACATGATCATCACTCAAAAGTCAACAATCCAATAGTACATAGATCTAACTTCATAGCTAATCAATCCAACTCGAATGAAGAAAAAATAACAAATTAATAATAAAAGATTAAAAATATATATTAAAAATATATAATAAAACTTATTCGATAGGTTTGGTTAGTTGAACATGTAATTAAACTAGTAAAATTAATTTAATTAAAAATTTTGTTTTTTATTAAGTCAAGAGTATTCGTGGATTATTAAATAATGACAAGCCAATTAACAAGTATTAATATAAGAAATTGTACTTCAGACACCAATTAACTCAAAGAAAATAGTAGCATATCTGTTTGTAATAATCAAATGCTGCATATTAGACTTGGTATGTTCTAAATATTTATGCTACCATAATAGAATACATAAACTACATATGTTTTGCTTTTAAGTTTTTATATAGAGATCATAACGATTTTAGATATTGATGCTACAAGAATAGAAATGACATTTTTTTATTAGTTTTTAAATTGTAATTTAATAATTTTTCTTATTTATTATATATGTAAAATCAACCTCAAGTTTTTAAATTACATATATATATATATATATATATATATATATATATATATATATAGTGATTAAGGGGAGTTAACGTTTATAATTTTTATCCTTTCATTAAAAGTAGGTATTTTGTAATTGACGTACGATGCAAGCATCTAGGTGCAAATTTTTCTTGGTATGGAAATCTTTTCAGCTTTGTTTGATAGCAATGATGAAAAAGAGAGATGATGAAAATTTTGATAATCTAATGATTAGTTTTCATAATTACTTTCATATTTTGTAGCTTAACCATTAGATTAACAAATTTTCTATCATCTATTTCCATCCTTCCTGCCAAACAAAGTCATGCCAAGACTTAGACTAAACCCTGTATAAATATTATACTAAGAGCGTGATTTTTCTTCACAAATTAGCTCTCTGCAAAACGAACAAAAAAAAAAAGGTTCTCTGCAAAAGCTGTCTTTATTCTGCAGTCTTGCTCTCTCGTCTCTCTCCTTCCCTCGCTCTGTTGCGCTTTCTTGCTCTGATTCGATTCATTGCCTTCTTTCTTTTGGTTTTTGGTGGTTCAACGATGGCTTCAGCTAAAAGAACGACGTTGGCTTTCCTTTTGATGGTGGCTTTGTTTGGAGTCTCCTTCGGTGCCGTTTACAAGGTGGGTGACTCTTCTGGGTAGACTTTCATCGACTATAACAACTGGGCTTCTAGCAAGAGCTTCCATGTTGGCGACTCTCTTCGTAGGTTTTCCAATCATGAGAAGTAACACCCGCCATCGCCCCTACACTTCTGGTTCCGACTCCATTACGCTCGACAAGCCCGGCCACTACTACTTCCTCTGCGGCGTTCCTGGACATTACCAACTAGGGCAGAAAGTTGACGAATTGGTCACACCGTCCTCTTTGGGTCCAAGAGCTAGTCCAATCCCATTTACATATGATTCGTTGCCCGCAAACCCAGAATCAGAGATCTTGGCACCTAACCCAACTCAAAGCATTGCTACATCTCTTCTCTCCACCAAGCTTTCCTTGGCATTGAGTCCCGTTGCATCTCTTTTTTTGGGGTTTTATTTAAAGGGATGTTGCTTTTCAAACTTTTCTTTCTTTTTTTTATTGGATTTTTAAACTTTTCTTGGTTGGGTATTTATTTTTATTTGTTATGTATTTGATTTGGGAATGATTTTATTTAGTAACTTTAGTTTGTAGTATTTGGTTTTTTAATTCAATAAATATTCAATGAAGTAAAATACTTGGCTTTCAATTTTTAACCTTACGTTGTTTTCTTTTCTCTATTTGCACTGCCTGTATATTTTTTGCGATTCTTGCCAATCCAACTCCAAATTCCGTATAAAAAACCAACTAATATTAAATATTCTCAAAACAAGGGAAAATTTCACAAATAGAGGTTAACTAATTCTTATGTCCTTTTGGCCAAAAAAAAAATTCTTATGTCCTTTTGCATTTAGAGATGCTTTACCATTTTTTAAATTTTATCCTTTCCACCCAAAAGGAGCAAAAAAATTGATTATAAAACAGGTTGCTGATCTGTTAATTTTAAAGAACATAGATGAAATAACCTATATTAATATGCTTGTGTACTAAAGAAGTTGTGATTGCTATAATTTCTTTTAAATAAAATAAAAATAATTTTGTTCAAGTACATGATTTTAAAGATAGAGTAGGTCAAAACATAGATTTTCTTACAAACTAGTTTTGTTTGGTTGAAGATGAGAGCATATGGCATTGAATAATCCATGTAAGAAAGAGTAGAATAGTTTGGTTAGAGTTGTTCCTTTTGTTTGTTGAACTGCTTTTCTAAAAAATTACTCTAAGCATGAGTAGATTAAACAGCTTATTATTAATTTAGTGCATCATTTTACAGTCAAAAATTCAAAGACTCAACTAAAAATACCAACAACCTTTCAGTAGTTTAACCTCAACTTTTAGAACTGTTAAATTCGATTTGAAATTCATTCAGTTTAAATTTTCTTTGAAAGAATTTTCGAAATGATTTTAATTAAATTGAGTTTAAATTTTCATTCAGTTTTCTTATAGGTTTTGAATTCAATCTAATCTAAGTTTAAATTTAATTTAACTTTTAGAATTGTTAAATTTGATTTGAAATTCATCAATTGGGCTTTTAATTTAATTTTTGGGTTAACTGTCTATGAATTCTGGATTCTAAGACAAAATATCTTTTTGCTTCTTTTCTACTCCTTTGTGTTTTCATTAGTTTTCCTTCTCCTGCCTTTATCTTCTTTCCTCGATTCTGGTTAACCTAGATAGGCTACTTGTTTAGTTTGACTTTGATTCTGCTTTAGTAATTTTGGAATGAAATAGTATCTGATTTTGAATTTGATTTTTGTTTGAATCTTTTATTTTTCTGACTTTTTCCTTTTTTTTTCTATTTTTCCATAATTCCGAAACGAAGAAAAAGTACTAAAATAATTACAACAATATGAAATTTAATTAATTACCTCAAAAACATATTCTAACATCATCAGGTCCAAGTTCTATTCTAGGCTCCACAACCCAAATGCATCTTTAAATCCAATCAATCAATAAAGCCCAAATGAAGACTCAGTTCAATTAGCATATCAAAATTCAAAAGCCCGTTATTCAAATTAATCATTAATAAGATCAAATAATTTCAAAACAGTTTTTAAAAAAAGAATCTTAGAATTTCAAATGCAATTACATGAGAATTAATTTAATTTTAGACCAAAGTACAAATTATGCACAGTAGCTCTAAAAACATCACCTTCGATCCTAGACATATATATATACCAGGAGTTTTTACCACCAATCCATTTTCAAGTATAGGTCAATTATAATCAATGTATTACATTCAATTGATTAGTAAATACAAATAATAATAACTAAACAAATAACATTAACAAACTAAACTAAATTAAATCTCACACTTGATGAAATTCGAATCTAAAACCTCAAAATCACAAGGCTTATTCTTTGCCACTAAACCAAAATCTCATTTGCGGTTTAAATGGTTTATTTTAATATATATTTGGGTTGAACTTTTAATTAAGCAAAGTCTATACGTATATGATTAGGATATTTAAAAGTTGCATTTTTTTTTTGGTTTTGTTTGTTATTTTTATCATATACTTTTATTAATAAAAAGTAAAACAAAAACAAGAAAAAGGACAAATAAAAAAATTAAAAATATTAATAAAACAAAATTTCAATAATTTAGATCAACTAATGTTCTCGTCTAATTTATAAAATTATTCTAACCAGTAGAATTAATTTAAAATTTAAAATTTAGGTTTGTTTTTTAAGTCTAGAAAAAGTATTAGTGGTTTATTAGATAGTGCCAAGCCAATTAACAAGTATCAATATAAGCAATTGTACTTCAAACACTAATTAACTCAAAGCAAATAGTAACATATCTTTTTTTAATAATGAAATGCATGTTTAGACTTGGTATATTTTAGATATTCATGCTACCAGAATAAAATAAATAAACTTTATATCTTTTGCATTTAACTCTATATATATATATATATATATATATATATATATATATATATATATATATATTTTAGAGATTTTAGATATTGAAACGACCAGAATAGAAATTACATTTTTATTAGTTTTTCTGAAAAAATTCACTATTTAATATGATTGTAATATAATATTTATTCTCTTTGTTTATACATGTAAAATCATCCTAAAGTTTTTAAATTAAATTTATATACATAGTGTAATATAATAAATAACGGGGAATTGGGAACAAACAAACAAAAAAACAAATAATTAAATAAATAAATAAATAAATAACAGGAAATGTATATAACGTTTATGCATTTAATTAAAACTTAAAAATATGTATCTTGTAATTGACGTAGGATTCAAGCATCTACGTGCAAATCCTTTTTGGTATGGGAAATCTTTTCACGCTAGGATGTGGACTAAAACCTCTATAAATATTGTACAATCAGCGTGGTTTTTCTTCACAATTAGTTCTCCGCAAAAGTTTTCTTTCTTCTGCAGTATTGCTCTCTCGTCTCCCTCCCTCGTTCTGTTGCGCTTTCTCGCTCTGATTCGACTCATTGCTTTCTTTTAATTAGTTTCCGCGCTTTGACGATGGCTTGTGCTAAGAGAACGACATTGGCTTTCCTTTTGATGGTGGCTCTGTTTGGAGTCTCCCTTGGTGCCATTTACAAGGTCGGTGACTCTTCTGGCTGGACTTTCATCGACTATAACAACTGGGCTTCTACCAAGACCTTCCATGTTGGCGACTCTCTTCGTAAGTTTTTTAATCAACCACCAATCTTCATATATATGTTTTTTCTCCTTGATTTTCTTTTTTACTTTCTTTGTGTCGGTTCTATGTTTTCTATTACATAGCCTTTTACTTTTGATATTCACTGTTTTCTTGATTTTGCAGTTTTCGAGTACAGCAGTCAATTTCACAATGTGATGCAAGTGAACCTCAACGATTTCCAATCATGTGAAGTAACATCCGCTATTGCCTCCTACACTTCTGGTTCTGACTCTATTACGCTCGACAAGCCTGGCCACTACTACTTCCTCTGCGGCGTTCCTGGTCATTGCCAAGCAGGTCAGAAAGTTGACGTATTGGTCACACCGTCTTCTTTGGGTCCAAAAGCTAGTCCAATCCCATTTACATATGATTCGTTGCCTGCAAACACACAATCAGATATCTTGGCACCTGACCCAACTCAAAGCATTGCTACATCTCTTCTCTCCCCCAAGCTTTCCTTGGCATTGAGTCTCCTGGCATCTTGTCTTTTAGGTTTTGCTTTATAGGGATGTTGCTTTTTAAACTTTTCTTGCTTGGGTATTTATTTTTCTTTATTGTGTATTTGATTTGGGAATGCTTTTATATGATAACTTTAGTATGTAATATTTGGATTTTTAAATCAACAAATATTCAATTAAGTAAAATACATAGGTTTCTTTTTTTTTTTTTTTGGTTACAATGAGAAAGTTAAACGAAAACTAAGCTAAATGTGAAATGAACCCCCTCGGGTAAGCCACCCCACGTGCACCAGCATCTAACAAAGAACGTAAGAACTCTGGAGGATCCTCAAGCAACTCGTAGTCATTGTCCAACTCACAAGCAGATTTTGCAAGGGCATCAGCACAAAAATTCCCTTCTCTAAGTGTATGCTGCAAACAACAATTCCACTGTCTCGCGAGTAGCTTTCTTATATCGTCAATCACGCAACCAAGAGAGCGTAAAAGAACATCAGCTCCCTATATGATCTGTAACACAGCTTTCGCATCACCGATCTGCACCCCAATTCCCACGCCAAGAGTAGACCAAACCTAATAGCATAAAGCTCGGCTGCTGTGTTTGAACAATGGCCAAGGTGAGCTCTGAAGCCTGCAATCCACTGCCCTGAATCTGATCTTAGTAAGCCCCCTGCTCCAGCAATCCCAGGATTGCCCTGGACAGCACCATCAGTATTAATCTTCACCATTCCTTCAGACGGTGCTGAGCAACTAATAAATCTCTCTTCTCTACACTTTCGCCCTTTCATGCCCCAAGCCAACTGAATCTCTTTAGCTCTTACGAGAATATCAGTCACCAATTTATTTGCATCATAATCTCTATTACCATCAACACTAAACACTGCTTTACGTCGACTGCACCAAATTCTCCGTACTGCTGTAATAAAAACACACCTCCAATCTACATAACTACATTCTCTAAACTCCATTCATCTTTGTTGCTCAAATTACTCATCAGCCAATCCGATAGCGAAGTGTTGATGGTAATAGTCCATACTTGGTTTACCATATCTTGGTTTACCAACAATTTAGTCCATACTGCTACTGCTGCAGAACAATCCCTGAGAACATGCAGCGTTCTCTCTCTCGCTCCATTACATAACTTGCACAAATTAGAGCTAACACATCCCCTATCGTATGGTAATTGATTAGCTGCTATTCAATCTCTCCACACCAACCAAATAAAGTGAAGCCATCTTTGGGGTGCTAGAGCTTTCCATAACCAGTCAACGTGCTGGTCTTCTTTGTGTAAATCTTGAATCAGTTCTGCTAAATAGGCCGACTTTACCGTAAAAATCCCATCACCAGTATGTCCCCAAACCCATCTATCCTCCCAACAAGACAATTTTGGTAAAGGTGTTCCCAAAACCTTCAAAGCAACATCACATGGCAAATGTGTGAATAAAAGTTGAGAATCCCTGTAACATCCCGTTATCATATTTTTCACATATTTTCATACAATTTTACCGGTTGGGCTGTCTGCGATGCCAATAACATTCTACAATGATAGTGATAAATAATAACATTTATTTATCAAATACGGAATATGAAATTCTTTTCATTATTCCTTACATCTAACATCCCCTATTGTCTTTATTTCAATAAAGTAGTACTATATACATATGTCTGGAATGTAAAAGAGAAGAGACTGTACCTGTCACGTTTAACATAACATGCCTCAGCGCTTTAAACGTAGTTGTACCCATCTGAGCTAATTCTCTAACTCCGTGTCTTTTATATATGGAGTTAAAACAAAGGGGTGAGCGATTCATACGCTCAGTAAAAGAGACATATGTTGTTTTATGAAACCAAAACCATATTTCACACTTTATTTGTTTTCCAAAAATCACATCAAATCGGAAAACAGTGAATATAGTTACCAACACTTTCGATACGCCAATCACAACACTAGCTAAACAGTTTACTTTAAAATGTAGTAAACAGTAAACATGATTCAATAAATCCTTTCAATAAACAGAAATCAACAAGTTGAGACTAGGCAATAATTAAATCATGCTCGATTCCCCCAGGAACATAATTCGTCCGCTTTGTGGTGCACCCGTAGGCCACCGCCCCTCACGGCTATCTCAGCTAGATCTATGGCCATAATCTATAGATGGTCCTCGGGCCCACTTGCCAAGTGACGTCGAGACCGCTGATGACTTGGCGGGTCCATCAGCCCTATGACGCCCTGAGGTACACTCGTTGGTCCATCAACCGAGCCACCACCCCAGGCGGGTCACGCAACTACATGAATCATACTGCATGAACTTAGGGCCTAAAGTCTCAAAAACACTTTTTATATCTCATAACAACCCTTATGGAATTATCTCAATCCATATTATCATTTTCTCAAAATGATTTGATTTCCAAAAAGGTTTAGGCTTTCTGTTTACAAAACACCTTGAAAACATTCCAAAATCTCAACGTTTAAAATCTGCTCGCCCATGGTCAGCTCGCCCAATATGGCTTGCCCATGGCAGCTCGCCCAGTTCGGAGAACTTGTGTTCGCCCGCCCAACTTTGCTTTTAAAATAAGAAACAAAACTAGCTTGCCCTCAGTGGCTCGCTCATTAATCAATTCGCCCAAAAGGGTTTATATTTTCTATTTTCGAAGATATTAAAATGGCTCATTTTTCCTCAAGAAAATACCATCGAAATCTGTTCGTCATGGTCAGCTCGCCAGCCTGGCTCGCCTATGGTAAACTCTAAGGGTGAACAAGTAATCGCCCGCCACCCTCTGCATTTAAAACCAAAAACACTGGCTCGCCCATTTTGGCTCGCCAACAACTTTCATAACTTAGGGGTCGCCCGCCCCAAACCAAAATATAAAAGGGTTCGCCCAAAATGGCTCGCCCGCCTTGTACCAATTCGCCAAACTAATATCATAAGGGCGGCTTGTAGCTCGCCCAAGATCAAAATACTTTATCAAACCAATGCATGTTAGAAAATAAAACAATTTTTCAATAATTTCACTAAAACTTAACTCCACAGGACATGCATTCATTTCACACACATCTCCCTTACCTAATATTACGAAGTCTTGCTTCGCCTTGCTTCCAGCTCGCCAATAGCCATTCCTAATTCTCGGCTGCAAATAATATATAATTTCCATTAATATTTCTTTTTCAACTATTTCCAACACTTTGGCGAGACTTAATATTCAACTATCTCGCCCACAAGTATTCTTACTAGCTCGCCCAACCGAGCTCGCCATTCATCAAATGGCTTATATTTTAAGAGCTCGCCAAAACTCTACTCGCCCAATGCCTATTCATTTGAGCTCGCTCATTAATTCACTTCATTAGAGTTGGGCGTTCTCGACCTTTGAACACAGACTTTACCTTGGCGAGTTCATTATTATCTACTCGCCTCATTGGCGATTACTAATTTTCATCATTGGCGATCACCATAGTCGCCATTCTCATCACTTTTACACCATTTCCATTACTTTCCTTAATCATTCTCGATTATTTTCTCAATATTCTACTACAATTTCAACCTAGTTTCATTTTATTCCTCATCTACATTCAAGATATGAACTTATTCTATTTCTATGATCTAACAAGAATAAATCAAAAGCAACACTAAAATCATGCTTCTTATACTTGAAATCATATAAATATATCATTAAATCTCAAGAAACCATTAAATCTCACCTTAATCAACTGCACTTCCAGAACAGAACTCTATCTGTCTCCTCTTAGCCTTACTTTGCTTATTCCTTTAGCTCATCAACGATGGATAAATGGTTTTGCAAACAGGTTTATGTGTTTAGCCAACTTAAGGTTGGAGTTTAGTAGATCAAACATGGCAGAGAAATGTAAGGAAATCAGAGTATAACTTACAGTTGCATAGCTTTCGGGAAGAAGATGAATTTGGCTAAATGGGTTTTCCTCAATTGTTTCTTCTTATATAGCCATGCTATCCAATCAGAACTCATCACTTGGCCTTATCCCATCTCCTTCATTTATTTCACGTCTTTCATGCATTTAATGTATGAAGAAAAACTGCAGCTCAAATGGCGTGAAAGTCTTCCTTCCAGACGCCTTTTTCTCTTGCTATTGACTTTGTTTTATCTCTCAGCCAATAAGGTTAATTCCGTTATTGACTTTGGCATCCTTTCCATTAATGGTTTTCAAGTGTATGACTTACAAAGTCAATTTTGGCTGCAAAATGGCAAAATGATTACGTACTGATTCTAGTTCCAGTTCGCCTATTCAACCTGAGACCTCAGCTCGCCCATTCCATTTCAGTTCGCCAACTCAATATTTGAAATTTACTAAATGATTTCCTTTGCTAGGCCATCATTTGTGCTTCTATATGGGCGACCGCATTACTCGCCAAATACATCCTTTGGGCGATCACAGTCCACGCCACACACGGCCGTCATCTATTCACAGCCTTGGAGAACTCACATATTCGAAATGAGGCCATTGAATCCTACTCGCCCTCTCACTCATTGGGCGATCAATTCTACCAAATAACTTGGCGAACCTAACATTCGCCCTCGCCATCTGTAACATCCCGTTACCACATTTTTCACGTATTTCCATACAACTTAACCGGTTGGGCTGTCTGCGATGCCATTAACATTCAACAGTAGCAGTGATAAATGATATCTATTTATCTATTAATTATGGAATATGAAATTTCTTTTCATTATTCATTTAATCTGACATCCCCTATTAACTTTTATTTTACTAAGGTAGTACTGTATACATATGTATAAAATGTACAAGAGAAGAGACTGTACCTGTCACA
Organism: Heritiera fomes; assembly: GCA_032173925.1. Lineage (NCBI taxonomy): Eukaryota > Viridiplantae > Streptophyta > Magnoliopsida > Malvales > Malvaceae > Heritiera > Heritiera fomes. The sequence continues at coordinate 22,927,451 of JAPDPM010000013.1, read as the reverse complement.
TTTAACGTGCCATGCCTCAGTGCTTTAAGCATAGCTATACTCATCTGAGAGCTAATTCTCTCAACTCCATGTACTTCTTATCTGTGGAGTTAAAAACAAAGGGGTGAGCGATTCATACGCTCAGTAAAGGAAATATATGCTGCTTTAAAATAAGCAAAACTATATATCACAACACATTTATTCTTTTCTTAATAATAACCCAAAAGAAAAGAAAAGGGATATATAGTAAATAACTCTCTTAAAACACCATTCAAATCACTGGCTAACAGTTTACTTTAAAATGTAGTAAACACTATATAGGATTTCAACAAATCCTCACAGTAAACAGAATTTGATAAGTTGAGACTAGGCAACAATTAAATCATGCTATCATCGTTCCCCCTCCCCCTTGCGAGAACGGAATCTGCCGCTTTTGGGGTGCACCCATAGGCCATCGCCCCTCACGGCTATCTCAGATCTATGGCCATAATCTATAGTGGTCCTCGGGTCCACTTGCCAAGTGACTTCGAGACCGCTGATGACTTGGCGGGTCCATCAGCCCTGTGACGCCCTGAGGTGCACTCATTGGTCCATCGATCGAGCCACCGCCCCAGGCGGGTCACGCAATAGTAATGCATGAACTAGAGGCCTAACGTCTCAAAATCAAATTATATCTCATGAAAAAAACCTTTAAGGAATTATTTCATAATGTCATCATTTTCTTTCCAAAAAGGTTTTAAAAACAGCCCGCAATCTCACTGAATTCCGTGTGAGAAAGGCACGGGTTAAACTGACTCGCCATGGCTAGTTCGCCCATGGTCAACTCACCTATTGGTCAACTCGCCCAAAACATAATGAAAACAATTCATTTTTTTCGTTGAAAAATTTTGGAAAAGCGAAACCTGTTCGCCATTGTCGACTCGCCCGATATGGCTCGCCCATGACAGTTCGCCCAATGCGGAGAACCAGTGTTCGCCTGCCCTCTTGCTTTTAAAATCCGAAAAGCAAACTGGCTCGCCCTCAGTGGCTCGCCCAATAATCAACTCGCCAAAAGTCTCAAATTTAAATTTTGAAAATATTTAAAACGTCTCATTTTTTTCCTTTAAGAAATTACTCTTTAAAACTGTTCGCCAGGATCAGCTCGCCCTTCACGGCTCGCCCCTGACTAGCTGGACAAGACGGTGAATTCGTATTCGCCGGCCACTTAGCTTTTCAAAACATAACTGAATCTCGTCGATTGCGGTTCGCCCGCCTTCAATTTAAAACAAAGGACCGCTTGCCCAAACATATTAAAACAAGTTCGCCCGCCCTTAAAACTAGAGATGGTTGTATAAAAACTAGAAAACAGCTTGGCTCGCCCGCCAATACCAATCCGCCCATCATAAAAATACAAGGGCTCGCCCGCCCTGTATCAGTTCGCCCAAAACAGCATAGGGGTCGGCTTTTAGCTCGCCCGTATAAAAAATAATTATCAAATAACTTTCCTCAAACAATGCATGTCAGAAAACAAAACATTTAACTTAATGTTTTCATAAAATTTACTCCACAGGACATGCATCACTTCACACACATCTCCCTTACCTGTTAGAAACGAAGCCTTGCTTCGCCCCGCTCTCTGTTCGCCCATAGCCATTCCCAATTATCGGCTGCAAATTATATAAATTCCATTAATATTTTCTTTATAAATATTTTTCCATTACTTGGGCGAAATTGAAATAAATCGAATCACTACTCGCCCAAATGAACCCAAATCAATCTGTCAGTAACAAGAGAAGAAAGTTTAATAGAATTAAGAAGATTCAAAGATTGTTCCATATGTCTATTTCCCAATCAAACAGTTGTCTTCTTAGATTAATCTGCCATTCCCAAGAGTATCCCAACCATCTACCAAAATCTTTAACAACTCCTTGTTTGTTTTCGGCTAAGGCATAAATTCTCCTAAAAGAAGATTTGAGAATTATTCCATGGATCCAGTTGTCATTCCAAAAGTTGATGCAAGAGCCATCACCTACACAAATCAAAAAAGAAGAATTTAAAATGTTAGTGTGTTCACTCCTCTGCCAATTGTTTTAGAGATCACACCACACTCGAGAGAGAGATTTTTCAAAACAGAATTTAGGCCACAGATCAATGGAGGGGATTTTATATTTATCTGAAATAACTCTCTTCCATAGAGCATTATCATCTTTGCTCAATCTCCAAGACCATTTGAGAAGGAGGGCTTCATTGCAAAGTTTGAGGTTAATGATACCCCAGCCACCATTCTTTTTACTCCTAGAGATAGTGTCCCAATCAACTAATCTGATTTTATGTTTCTCATCAGATCGCCCCATAGGAATTGTCTTTGTCATCTGTCAAGTTGATCTCTAACACCAGCAGGCATTCTAAACATGGACATAAAATTGATGGGAAGGTTAACCAAGGTGGATTTAATAAGAGTAATCCTACCGACAGAAGATAAGATTTTTTCTTTCCAAAGATTAAGCTTGTTTTTTAAAGAATTGATAACCGGTGACCATGTGGCCATAATCTATAGTGGTCCTCGGGTCCACTTGCCAAGTGACTTCGAGACCGCTGATGACTTGGCGGGTCCATCAGCCCTGTGACGCCCTGAGGTGCACTCATTGGTCCATCGATCGAGCCACCGCCCCAGGCGGGTCACGCAATAGTAATGCATGAACTAGAGGCCTAACGTCTCAAAATCAAATTATATCTCATGAAAAAAACCTTTAAGGAATTATTTCATAATGTCATCATTTTCTTTCCAAAAAGGTTTTAAAAACAGCCCGCAATCTCACTGAATTCCGTGTGAGAAAGGCACGGGTTAAACTGACTCGCCATGGCTAGTTCGCCCATGGTCAACTCACCTATTGGTCAACTCGCCCAAAACATAATGAAAACAATTCATTTTTTTCGTTGAAAAATTTTGGAAAAGCGAAACCTGTTCGCCATTGTCGACTCGCCCGATATGGCTCGCCCATGACAGTTCGCCCAACGCGGAGAACCAGTGTTCGCCTGCCCTCTTGCTTTTAAAATCCGAAAAGCAAACTGGCTCGCCCTCAGTGGCTCGCCCAGTAATCAACTCGCCAAAAGTCTCAAATTTCTATTTTGAAAATATTTAAAACGTCTCATTTTTTTCCTTTAAGAAATTACTCTTTAAAACTGTTCGCCAGGATCAGCTCGCCCTTCACGGCTCGCCCCTGACTAGCTGGACAAGACGGTGAATTCGTATTCGTCGACCACTTAGCTTTTCAAAACATAACTGAATCTCGTCGATTGCGGTTCGCCCGCCTTCAATTTAAAACAAAGGACCGCTTGCCCAAACATATTAAAACAAGTTCGCCCGCCCTTAAAACTAGAGACGGTTGTATAAAAACTAGAAAACGGCTTGGCTCGCCCGCCAATACCAATCCGCCCATCATAAAAATACAAGGGCTTGCCCGCCCTGTATCAGTTCGCCCAAAACAGCATAGGGGTCGGCTTTTAGCTCGCCCGTATCAAAAATAATTATCAAATAACTTTCCTCAAACAATGCATGTCAGAAAACAAAACATTTAACTTAATGTTTTCATAAAATTTACTCCACAGGACATGCATCACTTCACACACATCTCCCTTACCTGTTAGAAACGAAGCCTTGCTTCGCCCCGCTCTCTGTTCGCCCATAGCCATTCCCAATTATCGGCTGCAAATTATATAAATTCCATTAATATTTTCTTTATAAATATTTTTCCATTACTTGGGCGAAATTGAAATAAATCGAATCACTACTCGCCCAAATGAACCCAAATCAATCTGTCAGTAACAAGAGAAGAAAGTTTAATAGAATTAAGAAGATTCAAAGATTGTTCCATATGTCTATTTCCCAATCAAACAGTTGTCTTCTTAGATTAATCTGCCATTCCCAAGAGTATCCCAACCATCTACCAAAATCTTTAACAACTCCTTGTTTGTTTTCGGCTAAGGCATAAATTCTCCTAAAAGAAGATTTGAGAATTATTCCATGGATCCAGTTGTCATTCCAAAAGTTGATGCAAGAGCCATCACCTACACAAATCAAAAAAGAAGAATTTAAAATGTTAGTGTGTTCACTCCTCTGCCAATTGTTTTAGAGATCACACCACACTCGAGAGAGAGATTTTTCAAAACAGAATTTAGGCCACAGATCAATGGAGGGGATTTTATATTTATCTGAAATAACTCTCTTCCATAGAGCACTATCATCTTTGCTCAATCTCCAAGACCATTTGAGAAGGAGGGCTTCATTGCAAAGTTTGAGGTTAATGATACCCCAGCCACCATTCTTTTTACTCCTAGAGATAGTGTCCCAATCAACTAATCTGATTTTATGTTTCTCATCAGATCGCCCCATAGGAATTGTCTTTGTCATCTGTCAAGTTGATCTCTAACACCAGCAGGCATTCTAAACATGGACATAAAATTGATGGGAAGGTTAACCAAGGTGGATTTAATAAGAGTAATTCTACCGACAGAAGATAAGATTTTTTCTTTCCAAAGATTAAGCTTGTTTTTTAAAGAATTGATAACTGGTGACCATGTGGAAACAGCTCGCGGATTGTCACCCAAAGGAAGGCCAAGATACTTGCAGAGGAAAGAATCCACTTTACACTTGATTCTTGCTGCCCAATCTAACAAAGTGTTATGCTCAACTTTTATTCCCATAAGGGCTATTTTAGCAAAATTAACTCTCAAACCATCAGAAAGCTGGAAAATTCTAAGAATTCTTTTAATCACAATCAACTCATTCACATCAGCCCGACAGAAAATCAATGTATCATCAGCAAACTGCAGGTGAGAGATAAAGAGATTCTTTTGCCCCACACTAATACTGAAGAATGAACCCAACGAGACAGCTTTAGTTAATAAAAGACTCAAGCATTCAGTCACTAAGATGAACAGAAATGGAGAAAGAGGGTCTCCTTAATGAAGACCTTTGTGCATTTGAATAGGAAGCGTAGGCGAACCGTTGATCAAATCTGAGATTGAGGCCATTTTAATGCAACATGAGATCCAAGAGATCCATCTGTGACCAAAACCCATAAGCTCCAAGATGGTCAAAAGGAAATTCCAATTAACATTGTCAAACGCTTTCTCAAAATCCAACTTAACTGCTAAACCACCCTTCTTGGACTTTTTCATTGAATCGACCACTTCGTTGGCTATGAGACAGCTGTCCATAATTTGTCTACCCTCAATAAAAGCATATTAAGAAGGACCAATCAATGAGCTGATCACCCTTTTCAGCCTATTTGCAAGAAGTTTGGCCAAGATTTTATAAATGCTTCCAATTAAGGAAATAGGCCTAAAATCATTAAAGGATTCAGCATACTGCTTTTCAGCAATAAAGGCGATAAAAGAATTATTAATCCCTTTGGGAAACTTACTGGTTTTGTAGAAATCCTAAAAAAATTCATAGAAGTCAGATTTCAGAAGATCCCACTTCATTTTTAGGAAATGGAAATTAAATCCATCCGACCCTAGAGATTTATCCCCATCGCAACCATTTAAAGCTTCAAAGATTTCCTCAGCTGAGAAGGGGGACTCCAAGTCAGTAGCCTACACTTCATTAAGCTTCTTGAAGTTAAAAAAGAAAAATTTTAAAAAAGGATCCATGCAAGGACTAAAATGGTTCCTAAAATGGTTTTCAACAGCTGATTTAATTTCTTAGGGTATCTGAAGCTGCTTACCACCAAAGGAGATATGTCCCAAAAAGTTGTTACACCATCTGCTATTAGCAATACAGTGGAAAAACTTGGTATTTTTGTCACCCTCCTGATTCCATTTTAGCCTAGCCTTTTGTCGCCAAGTGCTCTCCTCGATATTTTGAAGCTGCCACAATTTCTTTTTCTTTTCAAGAATAAGGTCAAAATTGGGTCCTACAAAGGGGTCCTGCTCATGAATTTTATGAAGATCACATATCTCTCTATTCAGTGAATCAATTTCATATAACACACCTCCTTTAAGATAGGCCTTTCATTTTCTAATATCTAACTTCAGAGCTTCATTTTTTGGTGAATTCTGAAACCCGCAAAACCTTTAACTTTGTAAGTTTTCCAGCTTGTGTCAACCATATCATTGAAGTCTTTTTCCTTGAGCTAATGGTTGAAAATCTTGAATGGCTTAGGCCCCCAATCATAAACATCCAAACCCAGGCAAATAGCTACATGATCTGAAGAGAACAATCCAAACACCACTGATTAATTGTAGAGAAGTTGTCATTCCAATTAAGCTAAAGAAGAAATCTATCCAGTCTACTCATTGAGTTTCTAGAGTGCCAAGTAAATTTATTCCAGCCAAGGGAAGGTCCATTAGATTTGTATTTTGAATGAACTCCATAAAGTCAGCTTGAGATGTTGAATTATCAAAAACCCCAAATCTTTCATCTTCATTTAGAACTGTATTAAAGTCTCCACCAAAACACTACAATTCAAAGTCATTATTCTTGAGGCCAGTCAACATATCCCAGAAAACTTTCCTTTCCCTTTCATTATTAGGAGCGTAGACATTGACAAAATGAACGGTAGATGAATGTTTCGGAAGTTTACCTTTCAACCAAACAAATCTTTCATTAACCAAAGAAGCAGATAAGACAAAATCATCAGCAGACCAAATACAAATTAATCCACTGGCCGACCCCATAGCCTTAGAATGAACAAAGTTACTATTCTTGCAACCCAAAATTTGTTTGATAATTCTATCCGAAACAGCAGACAACTTGGATTCTTGAATGAAAATCATGCTCGGTTTCTCCTTATTGAGAAATGTTTTAAGAGCATGCCTCTTCCCCTTAATACCTAGACCTCTTATATTAAAAGAAAAATCTTCATGGATTATTAAAGATTCCAAAGAGAAACCAACAAACGAAATTCAGGAAACTAACCTTTTCTCCTCTTTGATTTCAATTAATTTTTGGATTAATTCATCTTCTGCAACCATTGAAGAAAGACCCAGGAGATTTGCAACCTCAATTGTATCCTTTGCTTCCCACCTTAGACCATTATTCCTGTTACAAATATCATCGTCAGATAAATCTACATCTTGAAGAATCTGGAACTTAGCAGTGTCCTTCATTTTTGAATAATTAGAATTCTTCCCTACTTTCCTTCCTTTCGTCTTTTTTGCCTTCAAAAAAATCTTGAGGTGAGTCAATGATGTTGTTTGAAGAGATTGACACTAACTTCCTTCCCTTTTTAATCATTCTGTTCTCTTCACTAATCGGCTCCAAATCAAAAATGGAGCAAGATTTTGGATGCTCTTGGACCCAGTTGTAGTCTATATCAGACTCATGACCACTCTTCGTCAAAGCCTAGCCCACTTCTGGAAGAACCTCTTCGAACAGATCAGGAGAACATATTGGGCTTGAGATAATATCGTTATGTAGTTTTGCATGGCCCAACTGACTAAAGCCTTTATCTTCAGCCCACAAGATTTTATCAGTCAACAAAGTGGCCCCCTCCTTTGGATGAGTCTCAGTGCTTTTGTTATGAATTAATTCCACCTCCACATTGCCTTGGGAAAAATCCACATCTGATTTTAGCGGCACGAGAAATCTAACTTCATCTGGATTACAAAATGGTAGCTGCGAATTAAAACTTTGTTGGGATGAGCTTCTCCAAGAATGAAGTGACACTTCATTTTCTTTATCCCCTTCCCTAGACACTCAGTACTGCTCATCTTCAGCGGTACTTTGAGAAGAAAAATCATTATTGGAAGAAGGCGAAATTGTCTAACTCGATACCACCGGACTGGATTTCTTGATTGTTTTGACATATTCATTCCAAAAGAAATTTGGACCCTCTTCAATAATCAAATTAACTGTGAACTGTTTCCCATTTAAAGAGATTAGAACATATTTGGGAATAGTAGCAGTTTTCTTAATAAGTGATAAAACTCTAGCCGAATCTAAACATTTCTTCCTCCTAGTGCTGTCATCCACCGAGATGAACTCTCCCCACTGATCTCCAATTTTCTTAAAAACACCATGATTCCATGCATGAAGTGGCAGGTTGTCAATTTTGATCCAAACAAATTTCTCGTCGTTTATTAGTTCAGGTGAACAGGGCTTGATCCAAATGAACCACTCACTAAGCCACACCTTCCCATCCTCGAGCATACCATTCATGTCATCCTTAGAATCAAAAGACAAAAGAACCCAATTGCCTCCCATAAGAGTGATTGAGAAATCTAGAACGCCTTCTTGAAGGATGCAATGTTTAAGAGATTGAATGGAATGAGGGTTTCAAACACATACAACCGCTGAACATTCTAACCATAGAGCTTCAAGATCGTCAATTTCTACTGTGATAACCTGTAACGGATCATGTTCACTGTCCCCATCAGTAACTATGGTTCTGTTAACATGATCATCTTTGTCTGTAGTGGTTGGCTTTTTATTTCTAACAACATCAGCATAAGACAGGTTGGCATTCTCTGAAAGGTTTCTAGGTAGATTCTCAGTTTCTGACACAAACTTAGCCTTTCTCGCATTATCTACCTAAGAGAGAAAACTTTTTGACAAGTTCTTTTCCCTTGAAAAATCTCTTCTTAGCTTCTTATGTCTATTATCCCAATTGTATTTGCTAGGTTAACATTAAGCTTCCACCCGTACCATAAGGCACCATCCAAAGCTCTAATAACAGAAAGAGCTTCCCTTAAGTCTTTGAATCTGAAAATCCAAACTTGCTCCTCTTACGATTTTTCCAGTTCAATGGGATATAAAAATCAACCACCCTTTCGTAATGCATCAGTAGATCACGGAGCTCAGCTTCCTTTCCCCATGGATTTATGTTTCCCACAAAAATAGTACTGAGTTTCCTTCGCCATTGATCGATATTATTCACACACTGAAGAATGATCGTGACTGTGTTTTCTATTCTGAAAGAATCTCTCTCTAGCTCTCTCTCTCTCTCTCCATTCTCTCTCATCATTTTTTGCTCTATTTAAATCCTCTCAAGCTGCCCTTTACTTTGATCAGTTTTCTTACCGACAGAAGAAATCTACAACACTTGCTTACCAATTGGTCTAATCTTTAGGGTTTTGATTTTTGTATTTCTTGGAACATTATTGTAGAAAGTGATCAAATCAATGCGGTTTGAAATGATTTTAATATAGCAAACCAAGATGGAGAGCTTTGATAGAAGGGTGATTGGTTACTTCTGGCCATCGGATAATCTTGACTAAGTTTTGAGCCCTGCCTTTGGTAACTCTGGTGGTCTGCTCATTATATGGGATACTACTTGCTTTTCAAAACTGACAACAATGGTGACAACTAGATTTATTTGGATCAAAGGAAAATGGAATCTGCACGATTTTAAGTGTAACATGGTGAATGTTTATACTCCATGTGACGCGGTAAACAAAAAGAAACTTTGGAATGATCTCTTGGATTTAAAAGACAAGGATGCTGGTAACTAATGTATTGGAGGGACTTTAACTCAGCTAGAGAGCCTAGTGAGAGAAGAGGATGTCGTATTGAAATCCTTGGAATGAATGATTTTAATGTCTTTATCAATGGTTTTGAATTGATTGACCTTTCTTTAAGTGGTTGTAAGTTTTCCTAGAATGGCAGTGGTAACATACGGTGTAGGCTTGATAGATTTCTCTTCTCTAAAGGTTGATTTTCTTTTTTTTTTGGGATCTTTGCCAATAAGCTCTTAAATGTGGACTTTTTTATCAATGTCCAATTTCTTTATCCTCTCACATGGTAGATTGGGCCACAGGCCATTCAAATTCATGAATTGTTGGCTTAATAACAAGGAGTTTATGAAAGATGTCAGTAACGAATGGAATTCATTGTCTATTCAAGGAAAACCTGGGTTCTACCTCAAAGCCAAACTGAGCATACTTAAGATTTTCTAAAGTAATGGAATAAAGAAGTCTTCGATTATGTTGATGATTAGATTGCAACACTTGAATCTTCTCTTACGGATTTGGATAGAATTGGTGATTCAAGAGATTTAACTAAAGTTGAGATGAGTGGGAAAAAAGAATTGACTCAAGAATTGTGGTCTGCTAGTAAAAACAGAAAGTCGATCTAGAGACAAAAGGCTCACATCAAATGGATCAAAGAAGGAGACAAAAACTCTCGTTTCTTCCACTGCAAAGCCAAAGTTTGAGCTAGACAGAATCATATTGTTGGGCTAGCCATTAATGGTTCTCGGTCTTCTGATCCCAAGGATGTCAAAGCCAAGATGGTGCATTTCTTCAAGAAATTATTTAGTGAAAATCATTGGGCTAGACCCCTTTTGGAGAATATTCCTTTTAAACAGTTGAATGAATAAGGAAAATGAGGTGCTAGAAGTCCTGTTTGATTGTGAAGAGGTGAAAAAGCTATTTGGGATTGTGATGGCTCCAAAGCCCTAAGACCTGATGAATATAACTTCAATTTCTTCAGGAATTCTTGGTCTCTCATCAGCAAGGAAATTATGGATTTTATTGATGAATTCAACCACTTGGGCAAGACTGAAAAAGTAATCAACTCATCCTTCATTACTCTAATGCCAAAGGTCCCTTCTTTTACTCATCTCATGGATTTTCGACCCATCAGCCTCATTAGCTCTTTGTACAAGATTTTGGCCAAAGTCTTGAATAAACAGATTAAAGACAGTCATCTCTTCTGTAATAAGTGATACACAATCTGTTTTCATTAGTAGAAAGCAGATTCTTGATGGAACCTTGATGGCTAACAAGGTTATTCACAGCATGAAAAAGAATCTATGGAATCGAGGAAGAATTGCTCCTAAACTAGATTTTGAAAAGGCCTTTGACTGCCTTAATTTGGAATTTCTTATTGTCATTATGGAAAGCATGGGGTTTGGAAGTAAGTGGAGGAGCTGGATTTTTGAATGCATCTCAATAGTAAAAGTCTCAATTCTAGTTAATGGCTTAACAACAAATGAATTTTCAATGAATCGTGGGATCAGACAAGGGGATCCCCTTTCCCCATTTCCTTTTGTCATCACTCAAAAGCTCTTCATCTTTTATTAGACAAAGCTCAAGCACTCTATCTGTTTAAAGGTATCCAAGTCTCGCCTAATGGTCTTTGCATTTCTCATCTGCAATTTGCGAATGATACCATAATTTTCATCCCAATTTTATCGGATGTCCCCAAAGGGATGACACCATAATTTTCATAGAAGCTGTTATGGAAGATGTAATTAATATTCGAAGAGTGTTAAGATGCTTTGAACTTATATCAGGGCTTAAGATTAATTTTTAGAAGACCTTTGTCTGTCCTGTTGGTATTGATGATGACCTCGGTCAAAGCATTGCGAATACTCTCAACTGTGAAAAATGTTCCATTCCTTTCTCTTACCTTGGTGTCCCCATTGTAGCTAATCCAAGAATTCTCTCCTCATGGGAACTGGTAATTAGAAAATTCAATGATAGAGTTACTAGTTGGCAAGGAAAGCTTCTTTCATTTGCAGGCAGAATTGCTTTGATCAAATCTGTGTTGAACTTACTATCTTTCTGTATTTAAGGCACCCAAAGGCGTTATAAAAAAACTGGAGCAATTGAAAAGATCTTTCTTATAAGGCTTCTTGAGTGGCAAAAAGAAATTGGCAAAAGTTAAATGGTCTCTTGTTTGCAAGCCAAAAGTATTGGGTGGATTAGGAATCTCAAACATTAACACTAAGAACCTTGGCTTGTTAAGTAAATGGTGGTGGAGGTATGGTTCTTGCGAAAATGTTCTTTGGAAGAATTTGATTCAAGAGAAATATGGCATTGGTTTTTTAGAGTGGCTTCCTTCGAAGCTGAACATTGGCAAAATGTCTACTATGTGGAAGAACATTATTTCCATTTCCAGTACAGAGGGTGTTGATCGTCTAATTGGTTTTGAAGGCTACTATTGGATGCGTGGAGATGATAATTCTATCTATTTTTGGTTGGATAAATGGCTCAATGATGAACCCTTGAAAGATAAATACCAAAGGCTTTTCTCTTTATCTATCAATAAAGAGATTATAAAGTGTCTGAAGCTGTTAATGAATATGGATCTGGAATGTTATTTTCAGGCGCAACTTAATGGTCTAAGAGGAAAACTTGTATAATCTCCTACTTGAAGAATTGAATCAAGTTTGCTTGAACAAGAGAAGGAAAGACAAACTGATCTGGAAATTATACAATAAAGGTGCCTTTACTGTTAAAAAATTTTCAGAGCTTATTGATTTCCAATTTGTCACCCCTGAGGAGAAAGTATGGTTTTCATCTATTTGGAAATACAATATTCAATCGAAAGTCCAAAGTTTCTTATGGTTGGTAGTTTTGAACAGCTTACCATCCAAAAGTTTCTTGATGTCAAGAGGTGTTTCTTCTAATGCAAGTCAAGCTTTATGTCAATGATGTGAGCTTGCCATTACAGACTGCTATCACATTCTCATTAGGTGTAACTTTTCATGGTCTATTTGGTGCAAGATTTTTGGCTGATGGAATCTTAGCTGGGTCTGTCCCAACTCTTTTGAGGACTTCCTTAGATAGTGTGAAGGTGTTTTGTTCTCCAATTCTCTTAAAAGAAGGTGGCTAACTATTGTAGGTGTTGCATGCTGGTCTCTTTGGCTATCAAGAAATGATTCGGTCATCAATCTGAAAAAATGAGATGGTGATGAAATTGTCTGACTATTGTAGGTGTTGCATGTTGGTCTCTTTGTCTATCAAGAAATGATTCGGTCATCAATCTGAAAAATGAAATGGTGATGAAATTGTCTTTCTTATCAAACTGAGATATATGCACTGGATAAAAGCAATTGAAGATGATAACTCCTTTCAGGATACTTGTTGGTGGTCAAATCCTCTTGATTCCATTGGCTCGGCCTCAATCAACAAGGTGAGATCAATCACCCATTGGATTTGACCAGACTCCAACAAGCTCAAATTAATGTAGATGGTTCTGTTGCTCCATCCTCTGGTCTGGCTGGCTATGGTGGCGTTCTTTGGGATGATTCGGGTTCGATCCTTGGTTTCTTCTTCGATCCCTTCAGTAAACAAAGCCCTATTTATGCTGAGCTCTTGGCAATCAAAGAAGCCCTGATTTTGTTTCAATCATCACCAAGGCTGGGGTCCAAACAACTCATTGTCAAATCTGACTCTAAAGTTGCTTTTGGTTGGGTGCTAAATGTGATTGATTGGCCATGGAAGGATTGGATAATTCTTAACGAAATTGATAACTTGATTGCTTCAATTGGCAGGTTGAATTCTCCAATATTTTCAAAGAGGCAAACTCCTTAGCCAACTCACTTGCAAAACTAGGTGTCAATAGGAGAGATTTGTTTGTTGCATGGTTTTAGCTAAGTCAGCTCTTATTCCCTGTTTTGCTATTGTTCTCTGTTTCTTTAATGTCCCACTCTTTTTTTGTGTTGGCTTTGCCTTTGGCAGCCTTTTATTGCATTCAATAAAACTTTACCTTCCTTTGGCCGAGAAAAAAAAAACACAGTTTAATTATTCATTTGGCGTTAATTTTATACAATAAAACTTTTAAGGCCAAAATTTTGCACCCTAGTAATATAGGTTTGCAAATATTTTTAGAGCTTAAATTAATTCTTGAACGTTTAAAACTTTGGCAAATTGGATTTAATGTGAAAATCATGCATTAAAATTCCTTCGAAAGGCAACTAGAAAATTTTTACTTCAATGTTTTTGATGTTGTCTGATTATGAGCTTAATAACTTCTGAATACTTAGAATTAATAGACAATTGACATGATTGAAAAGAGTATTCAAATCCATTTCTTTTGATGTATTAAAATTCATTTTCTTGACTTTGATACTGTTGAATGCAAAGAAGATGGTGTGAAAAGAAAACAAATGCGGGTACATTTAGAATCTTTTTAGATCAAGATGTAACTGAATTACAAAGTATGTTCTAAAATCTAACATATTTTTAGTATATTAACTGTATCTTGAAAACCACTTTTATCACTCGATCAAGCCTAACCTCATTTGAGAGTCAACTCTCTAAGCTTTTTAACAAATTCAAAATCACTTAATTTCTTACTTCAAATGAATGAGTTATGACCGAATGAAGTTGATTAAGTGAATCTAGATACTTATATAAAAAACACGTGATTTATTTTGAAAATTAAAATTCTTTTTTGATTCACTTTAGTATGTACCAAGCATTAGGACTAATGTTTTCTGTCTTATCCTCGCCTATAAATAGCCCATTTGACAATCAAACCTCCATATAAATTTGTCCTAGTTTCCCTCTTGTGCTTTGAAGTTTTCTTCATCCTTAATATGTTTCTAGCAAGGCTTAGCCTTCTCTTGCTTTTGCCCTCGTCTTCAAAATCCTCCTAAAAGCTTAAAATAGTTTTGCATGCCAATAGCATAACCTTAAATTCATAAATTAATTGAAGTCCCTTTTTTTTATCTTATTACGATCAAGCTCAAGCCGTTGAAAGATCCTTTCAAGTAATTAATTATACTAAATTGAAATTTAAATCTTGTTTCCATTATGTTGAAACTCGATCAAATTCTCCAATCTACATGATCATCACTCAAAAGTCAACAATCCAATAGTACATAGATCTAACTTCATAGCTAATCAATCCAACTCGAATGAAGAAAAAATAACAAATTAATAATAAAAGATTAAAAATATATATTAAAAATATATAATAAAACTTATTCGATAGGTTTGGTTAGTTGAACATGTAATTAAACTAGTAAAATTAATTTAATTAAAAATTTTGTTTTTTATTAAGTCAAGAGTATTCGTGGATTATTAAATAATGACAAGCCAATTAACAAGTATTAATATAAGAAATTGTACTTCAGACACCAATTAACTCAAAGAAAATAGTAGCATATCTGTTTGTAATAATCAAATGCTGCATATTAGACTTAGTATGTTCTAAATATTTATGCTACCATAATAGAATACATAAACTACATATGTTTTGCTTTTAAGTTTTTATATAGAGATCATAATGATTTTAGATATTGATGCTACGAGAATAGAAATGACATTTTTTTATTAGTTTTTAAATTGTAATTTAATAATTTTTCTTATTTATTATATATGTAAAATCAACCTCAAGTTTTTAAATTATATATATATATATATTTATATATATATAGTGATTAAGGGGAGTTAATGTTTATAATTTTTATCCTTTCATTAAAAGTAGGTATTTTGTAATTGACGTAAGATGCAAGCATCTAGGTGCAAATTTTTCTTGGTATGGAAATCTTTTCAGCTTTGTTTGATATGAATGATGAAAAAGAGAGATGATGAAAAATTTGATAATCTAATGATTAGTTTTCATAATTACTTTCATATTTTGTAGCTTAACCATTAGATTAGCAAATTTTCTATCATCCATTTCCATCCTTCCTGCCAAACAAAGTCATGCCAAGACTTAGACTAAACCCTGTATAAATATTATACTAAGAGCGTGATTTTTCTTCACAAATTAGCTCTCTGCAAAACGAACAAAAAAAAAAGGTTCTCTGCAAAAGCTGTCTTTATTCTGCAGTCTTGCTCTCTCGTCTCTCTCCTTCCCTCGCTCTGTTGCGCTTTCTTGCTCTGATTCGATTCATTGCCTTCTTTCTTTTGGTTTTTGGTGGTTCAACGATGGCTTCAGCTAAAAGAACGACGTTGGCTTTCCTTTTGATGGTGGCTTTGTTTGGAGTCTCCTTCGGTGCAATTTACAAGGTGGGTGACTCTTCTGGGTAGACTTTCATCGACTATAACAACTGGGCTTCTAGCAAGAGCTTCCATGTTGGCGACTCTCTTCGTAGGTTTTCCAATCATGAGAAGTAACACCCGCCATCGCCCCTACACTTCTGGTTCCGACTCCATTACGCTCGACAAGCCCGGCCACTACTACTTCCTCTGCGGCGTTCCTGGACATTACCAACTAGGGCAGAAAGTTGACGAATTGGTCACACCGTCCTCTTTGGGTCCAAGAGCTAGTCCAATCCCATTTACATATGTTTCGTTGCCCGCAAACCCAGAATCAGAGATCTTGACACCTAACCCAACTCAAAGCATTGCTACATCTCTTCTCTCCACCAAGCTTTCCTTGGCATTGAGTCCCGTTGCATCTCTTTTTTTGGGGTTTTATTTAAAGGGATGTTGCTTTTCAAACTTTTCTTTCTTTTTTTTTTATTGGATTTTTAAACTTTTCTTGGTTGGGTATTTATTTTTATTTGTTATGTATTTGATTTGGGAATGATTTTATTTAGTAACTTTAGTTTGTAGTATTTGGTTTTTTAATTCAATAAATATTCAATGAAGTAAAATACTTGGCTTTCAATTTTTAACCTTACGTTGTTTTCTTTTCTCTATTTGCACTGCCTGTATATTTTTTGCGATTCTTGCCAATCCAACTCCAAATTCCGTATAAAAAACCAACTAATATTAAATATTCTCAAAACAAGGGAAAATTTCACAAATAGAGGTTAACTAATTCTTATGTCCTTTTGGCCAAAAAAAAA
This sequence comes from Heritiera fomes, assembly GCA_032173925.1. Taxonomy (NCBI): domain Eukaryota; kingdom Viridiplantae; phylum Streptophyta; class Magnoliopsida; order Malvales; family Malvaceae; genus Heritiera; species Heritiera fomes. The sequence goes on along the minus strand of JAPDPM010000013.1, from coordinate 22,911,015 downwards.
AATTCTTATGTCCTTTTGCATTTAGAGATGCTTTACCATTTTTTAAATTTTATCCTTTCCACCCAAAAGGAGCAAAAAAATTGATTATAAAACAGGTTGCTGATCTGTTAATTTTAAAGAACATAGATGAAATAACCTATATTAATATGCTTGTGTACTAAAGAAGTTGTGATTGCTATAATTTCTTTTAAATAAAATAAAAATAATTTTGTTCAAGTATATGATTTTAAAGATAGAGTAGGTCAAAACATAGATTTTCTTACAAACTAGTTTTGTTTGGTTGAAGATGAGAGCATATGGCATTGAATAATCCATGTAAGAAAGAGTAGAATAGTTTGGTTAGAGTTGTTCCTTTTGTTTGTTGAACTGCTTTTCTAAAAAATTACTCTAAGCATGAGTAGATTAAACAGCTTATTATTAATTTAGTGCATCATTTTACTGTCAAAAATTCAAAGACTCAACTAAAAATACCAACAATCTTTCAGTAGTTTAACCTCAACTTTTAGAACTGTTAAATTCGATTTGAAATTCATTCAGTTTAAATTTTCTTTGAAAGAATTTTCGAAATGATTTTAATTAAATTGAGTTTAAATTTTCATTCAGTTTTCTTATAGGTTTTGAATTCAATCTAATCTAAGTTTAAATTTAATTTAACTTTTAGAATTGTTAAATTTGATTTGAAATTCATCAATTGGGCTTTTAATTTAATTTTTGGGTTAACTGTCTATGAATTCTGGATTCTAAGACAAAATATCTTTTTGCTTCTTTTCTACTCCTTTGTGTTTTCATTAGTTTTCCTTCTCCTGCCTTTATCTTCTTTCCTCGATTCTGGTTAACCTAGATAGGCTACTTGTTTAGTTTGACTTTGATTCTGCTTTAGTAATTTTGGAATGAAATAGTATCTGATTTTGAATTTGATTTTTGTTTGAATCTTTTATTTTTCTGACTTTTTCCTTTTTTTTTTCTATTTTTCCATAATTCCGAAACGAAGAAAAAGTACTAAAATAATTACAACAATATGAAATTTAATTAATTACCTCAAAAACATATTCTAACATCATCAGGTCCAAGTTCTATTCTAGGCTCCACAACCCAAATGCATCTTTAAATCCAATCAATCAGTAAAGCCCAAATGAAGACTCAGTTCAATTAGCATATCAAAATTCAAATGCCCATTATTCAAATTAATCATTAATAAGATCAAATAATTTCAAAACAGTTTTTAAAAAAAGAATCTTAGAATTTCAAATGCAATTACATGAGAATTAATTTAATTTTAGACCAAAGTACAAATTATGCACAGTAGCTCTAAAAACATCACCTTCGATCCTAGACATATATATATACCAGGAGTTTTTACCACCAATCCATTTTCAAGTATAGGTCAATTATAATCAATGTATTACATTCAATTGATTAGTAAATACAAATAATAATAACTAAACAAATAACATTAACAAACTAAACTAAATTAAATCTCACACTTGGTGAAATTCGAAACTAAAACCTCAAAATCACAAGGCTTACTCTTTGCCACTAAACCAAAGTCTCATTTGCGGTTTAAATGGTTTATTTTAATATATTTTGGGTTGAACTTTTAATTAAGCAAAGTCTATACGTATATGATTAGGATATTTAAAAGTTGCATTTTTTTTTGGTTTTGTTTGTTATTTTTATCATATACTTTTATTAATAAAAAGTAAAACAAAAACAAGAAAAAGGACAAATAAAAAAATTAAAAATATTAATAAAACAAAATTTCAATAATTTAGATCAACTAATGTTCTAGTCTAATTTATAAAATTATTCTAACCAGTAGAATTAATTTAAAATTTAAAATTTAGGTTTGTTTTTTAAGTCTAGAAAAAGTATTAGTGGTTTATTAGATAGTGCCAAGCCAATTAACAAGTATCAATATAAGCAATTGTACTTCAAACACTAATTAACTCAAAGCAAATAGTAGCATATCTTTTTTTAATAATGAAATGCATGTTTAGACTTGGTATATTTTAGATATTCATGCTACCAGAATAAAATAAATAAACTTTATATCTTTTGCATTTAACTCTCTCTCTCTCTCTCTCTCTCTCTCTCTCTATATATATATATATATATATATATATATATATATTTTAGAGATTTTAGATATTGAAACGACCAGAATAGAAATGACATTTTTATTAGTTTTTCTGAAAAAATTCACTATTTAATATGATTGTAATATAATATTTATTCTCTTTGTTTATACATGTAAAATCATCCTAAAGTTTTTAAATTAAATTTATATACATAGTGTAATATAATAAATAACGGGGAATTGGGAACAAACAAACAAAAAAACAAATAATTAAATAAATAAATAACAGGAAATGTATATAACGTTTATGCATTTAATTAAAACTTAAAAATATGTATCTTGTAATTGACGTAGGATTCAAGCATCTACGTGCAAATCCTTTTTGGTATGGGAAATCTTTTCACGCTAGGACGTGGACTAAAACCTCTATAAATATTGTACAATCAGCGTGGTTTTTCTTCACAATTAGTTCTCCGCAAAAGTTTTCTTTCTTCTGCAGTATTGCTCTCTCGTCTCCCTCCCTCGTTCTGTTGCGCTTTCTCGCTCTGATTCGACTCATTGCTTTCTTTTAATTAGTTTCCGTGCTTTGACGATGGCTTGTGCTAAGAGAACGACATTGGCTTTCCTTTTGATGGTGGCTCTGTTTGGAGTCTCCCTTGGTGCCATTTACAAGGTCGGTGACTCTTCTGGCTGGACTTTCATCGACTATAACAACTGGGCTTCTACCAAGACCTTCCATGTTGGCGACTCTCTTCGTAAGTTTTTTAATCAACCACCAATCTTCATATATATGTTTTTTCTTCTTGATTTTCTTTTTTACTTTCTTTGTGTCGGTTCTATGTTTTCTATTACATAGCCTTTTACTTTTGATATTCACTGTTTTCTTGATTTTGCAGTTTTCGAGTACAGCAGTCAATTTCACAATGTGATGCAAGTGAACCTCAACGATTTCCAATCATGTGAAGTAACATCCGCTATTGCCTCCTACACTTCTGGTTCTGACTCTATTACGCTCGACAAGCCTGGCCACTACTACTTCCTCTGCGGCGTTCCTGGTCATTGCCAAGCAGGTCAGAAAGTTGACGTATTGGTCACACCGTCTTCTTTGGGTCCAAAAGCTAGTCCAATCCCATTTACATATGATTCGTTGCCTGCAAACCCACAATCAGATATCTTGGCACCTGACCCAACTCAAAGCATTGCTACATCTCTTCTCTCCCCCAAGCTTTCCTTGGCATTGAGTCTCCTGGCATCTTGTCTTTTAGGTTTTGCTTTATAGGGATGTTGCTTTTTAAACTTTTCTTGCTTGGGTATTTATTTTTCTTTATTGTGTATTTGATTTGGGAATGCTTTTATATGATAACTTTAGTATGTAATATTTGGATTTTTAAATCAACAAATATTCAATTAAGTAAAATACATAGGTTTCTTTTTTTTTTTTTTTGGTTACAATGAGAAAGTTAAACGAAAACTAAGCTAAATGTGAAATGAACCCCCTCGGGTAAGCCACCCCACGTGCACCAGCATCTAACAAAGAACGTAAGAACTCTGGAGGATCCTCAAGCAACTCGTAGTCATTGTCCAACTCACAAGCAGATTTTGCAAGGGCATCAGCACAAAAATTCCCTTCTCTAAGTGTATGCTGCAAACAACAATTCCACTGTCTCGCGAGTAGCTTTCTTATATCGTCAATCACGCAACCAAGAGAGCGTAAAAGAACATCAGCTCCCTATATGATCTGTAACACGGCTTTCGCATCACCGATCTGCACCCCAATTCCCACGCCAAGAGTAGACCAAACCTAATAGCATAAAGCTCGGCTGCTGTGTTTGAACAATGGCCAAGGTGAGCTCTGAAGCCTGCAATCCACTGCCCTGAATCTGATCTTAGTAAGCCCCCTGCTCCAGCAATCCCAGGATTGCCCTGGACAGCACCATCAGTATTAATCTTCACCATTCCTTCAGACGGTGCTGAGCAACTAATAAATCTCTCTTCTCTACACTTTCGCCCTTTCATGCCCCAAGCCAACTGAATCTCTTTAGCTCTTACGAGAATATCAGTCACCAATTTATTTGCATCATAATCTCTATTACCATCAACACTAAACACTGCTTTACGTCGACTGCACCAAATTCTCGGTACTGCTGTAATAAAAACACACCTCCAATCTACATAACTACATTCTCTAAACTCCATTCATCTTTGTTGCTCAAATTACTCATCAGCCAATCCGATAGCGAAGTGTTGATGGTAATAGTCCATACTTGGTTTACCAACAATTTAGTCCATACTGCTACTGCTGCAGAACAATCCCTGAGAACATGCAGCGTACTCTCTCTCGCTCCATTACATAACTTGCACAAATTAGAGCTAACACATCCCCTATCGTATAGTAATTGATTAGTTGCTATTCAATCTCTCCACACCAACCAAATAAAGTGAAGCCATCTTTGGGGTGCTAGAGCTTTCCATAACCAGTCAACATGCTGGTCTTCTTTGTTTAAATCTTGAATCAGTTCTGCTAAATAGGCCGACTTTACCGTAAAAATCCCATCACCAGTATGTCCCCAAACCCATCTATCCTCCCAACAAGACAATTTTGGTAAAGGTGTTCCCAAAACCTTCAAAGCAACATCACATGGCAAATGTGTGAATAAAAGTTGAGAATCCCTGTAACATCCCGTTATGACATTTTTCACGTATTTTCATACAATTTTACCGGTTGGGATGTCTGCGATGCCAATAACATTCTACAATGATAGTGATAAATAATATTTATTTATCAAATACGGAATATGAAATTCTTTTCATTATTCCTTAATTACATCTAACATCCCCTATTGTCTTTATTTCAATAAAGTAGTACTATATACATATGTCTGGAATGTAAAAGAGAAAAGACTGTACCTGTCACGTTTAACATAACATGCCTTAGCGCTTTAAACGTAGTTGTACCCATCTGAGCTAATTCTCTAACTCCGTGTCTTTTATATGTGGAGTTAAAACAAAGGGGTGAGCGATTCATACGCTCAGTAAAAGAGACATATGTTGTTTTATGAAACCAAAACCATATTTCACACTTTATTTGTTTTCCAAAAATCACGTCAAATCGGAAAACAGTGAATATAGTTACCAACACTTTCGATACGCCAGTCAAAACACTAGCTAAACAGTTTACTTTAAAATGTAGTAAACAGTAAACATGATTCAATAAATCCTTTCATTAAACAGAAATCAACAAGTTGAGACTAGGCAATAATTAAATCATGCTCGATTCCCCCAGGAACATAATTCGTCCGCTTTGGGGTGCACCTGTAGGCCACCGCCCCTCACGGCTATCTCAGCTAGATCTATGGCCATAATCTATAGATGGTCCTCGGGTCCACTTGCCAAGTGACGTCGAGACCGCTGATGACTTGGCGGGTCCATCAGCCCTATGATGCCCTAAGGTGCACTCGTTGGTCCATCAACCGAGCCACCGCGACAGGCGGGTCACGCAACTACATGAATCATACTGCATGAACTTAGGGCCTAAAGTCTCAAAAACACTTTTTATATCTCATAACAACCCTTATGGAATTATCTCAATCCATATTATCATTTTCTCAAAATGATTTGATTTCCAAAAAGGTTTAGGCTTTCTGTTTACAAAACACCTTGAAAACATTTCAAAATCTCAACGTTTAAAATCTGCTCGCCCATGGTCAGCTCGCCCAACATGGCTCGCCCATGGCAGCTCGCCCAGTTCGGAGAACTTGTGTTCGCCCGCCCAACTTTGCTTTTAAAATAAGAAACAAAACTAGCTTGCCCTCAGTGGCTCGCTCATTAATCAATCGCCCAAAAGGGTTTATAGTTTCTATTTTTGAAGATATTAAAATGGCTCATTTTTCCTCAAGAAAATACCATCGAAATCTGTTCGCCATGGTCAGCTCGCCAGCCTGGCTCGCCCATGGTAAACTCAATGGGTGAACAAGTAATCGCCCGCCACCCTCTGCATTTAAAACCAAAAACACTGGCTCGCCCATTTTGGCTCGCCAACAACTTTCATAACTTAGGGGTCGCCCGCCCCAAACCAAAATATAAAAGGGTTCCCCAAAATGGCTCGCCCGCCTTGTACCAATTCGCCAAACTAATATCATAAGGGCGGCTTGTAGCTCGCCCAAGATCAAAATACTTTATCAAACCAATGCATGTCAGAAAATAAAACAATTTTTCAATAATTTCACTAAAACTTAACTCCACAGGACATGCATTCATTTCACACACATCTCCCTTACCTAATATTACGAAGTCTTGCTTCGCCTTGCTTCCTGCTCGCCAATAGCCATTCCCAATTCCCGGCTGCAAATAATATATAATTTCCATTAATATTTCTTTTTCAACTATTTCCAACACTTTGGCGAGACTTAATATTCAACTATCTCGCCCACAAGTATTCTTACTAGCTCGCCCAACCGAGCTCGCCATTCATCAAATGGCTTATATTTTGAGAGCTCGCCAAAACTCTACTCGCCCAATGCCTATTCATTTGAGCTCGCCCATTAATTCACTTCATTAGAGTTGGGCGTTCTCGACCTTTGAACACAGACTTTACCTTGGCGAGTTCATTATTATCTACTCGCCTCATTGGCGATTACTAATTTTCATCATTGGCGATCACCATAGTCGCCATTCTCATCACTTTTACACCATTTCCATTACTTTCCTTAATCATTCTCGATTATTTTCTCAATATTCTACTACAATTTCAACCTAGTTTCATTTTATTCCTCATCTACATTCAAGATATGAACTTATTCTATTTCTATGATCTAACAAGAATAAATCAAAAGCAACACTAAAATCATGCTTCTTATACTTGAAATCATATAAATATATCATTAAATCTCAAGAAACCATTAAATCTCACCTTAATCAACTGCACTTCCAGAACAGAACTCTATCTGTCTCCTCTTAGCCTTACTTTGCTTATTCCTTTAGCTCATCAACGATGGATAAATGGTTTTGCAAACAGGTTTATGTGTTTAGCCAACTTAAGGTTGGAGTTTAGTAGATCAAACATGGCAGAGAAATGTAAGGAAATCAGAGTATAACTTACAGTTGCATAGCTTTCGGGAAGAAGATGAATTTGGCTAAATGGGTTTTCCTCAATTGTTTTTTCTTATATAGCCATGCTATCCAATCAGAACTCATCACTTGGCCTTATCCCATCTCCTTCACTTATTTCACGTCTTTCATGCATTTAATGTATGAAGAAAAACTGCAGCTCAAATGGCGTGAAAGTCTTCCTTCCGTATCAATTTCTCAACGTAATTCTTGTCCTCTCTAATCTCTAGGACTGATGTTAAATCACGTGAGAAGTATATGGATAGTACTTTCTCATTATTGAAACATGGAACACATTGTGCACTCCTGACAACACGGGAGGTAGTGCACATCTTTCACATGATCTAAGATCTCCAACGATCCAATGCATCGGAAACTCAATTTCCCTCTCACTATGCATCCCAATGGTGAGACCTTAATATACATAACCTCTTGTATATCTCAAGAAGTCTGTTCGACCAAGTCGAAAATAATTTTCGATCTCCCATTTTCTCATGCTATCGTGGATTATATCGTCTGCTAAATAATTTCTTCCAAATGTTATGCCTATACTCTCTTGTGGCCCTTTTATCAACAAACTCTGCCAGGATAGAGGATTATCCCAGGAGCCTATAAAATCAATCGCACACGCTCACACCATATCCTCGAGCGTCCATCTCATACGCTCGGACTGTCTCTCAATCTGCGGATAAACTGCGGTGCGAAACTCAATCGGGATCCCATAGCTTCCCGTAATCTCTCTCAACACTGAGATATGAAGCGGGACTCCCTATCAACAATAATGCTCACTGGAATACTGTAAACCTCACCATTTCCCTGACATATAATCCGGCCAAGGCATTAATTAGCTCAACAAATTCCATAATCAAGGAATGAGCAGACTTACTCAATATATCCACAACTATTCAAATAGCATTTTCCTCTTTTCAATTTTCACTTAGTATAAGAAGTACCTCTAATATAGGTATTTTTCTTCCTTATCACTTTTTTAACTCTTATTTAATCTCGTCTCTAATATGAGACCACGAATATCTTTTTATATTCCTCATTGTCTCTAAGAGTACTGTTCGTCTCTTTAGGCCATCAATAATCATCCCTTTGGCGCTCTTCCACGCTTTAGGATTATTCTCTCAAGTGGGTTGGCGACCACCTAGTTTGCCCACATCTCACAACATGTTATCCAGTGTTGAGCGATCACCCCACTCGTGGTCGCCCATCCCGAATTTTCTCAAGGTCCTGAAGAATCTCGGGCGTCTTTTCTCAAAACCAATTTACACTCACTGAAGTCTTTTATCATCCTTGAGAGTCAGTAACTCATCTATATTATTTATCACTTATCATCTCATTCAGTGCTAGTCGATTATAATTTGGTAACTATCATGTAGATAATTTTAATCATTCGTATGTAAGTGTCCCAGTAGTCTCTAAAATACCACGCACTCGCTCTCATTATATCCCGGAGCGTCCACACAATGTGCTCGGATATCTATATAAATCTGAGGCGGTGCTAACAGTAAAAATTTGGAATCCCAAAGCCTCTTGCTATTCTCTCAAAGCATACGGCGAATCAGGGATCCCTATCACAAGTACCCACTCACTGGAACTTCACATACATCCTCTCTGTTTCACCAATGTATATTGACTAAGGCACTTATTACATCCCGAAACCTGATGATGAAGAAGTGAAATAATTTGGTTACTCAATCCATAATCACTTCCATAACATCATGGTTCTTTCGGATTCTTCACCACCTCACAGTGATTGTTTCATGATTAAACTAGGACTGCTTTTCTTTTACAGACCTTAATATTAGCCACCGATTACGTCTCAGGTAATCATTTTTCCCTCGATCACTTCTTTTATCTCAAGTGATCATTCTATCTCTTATTCTCCTAGTACATGTAATGTCACTACTTGGAGAATATACTTTTCCTTACATCTATTTCTGAAATTTAAATTTATTATCATTCAGATTTCATCACCACAATTCTTTTCCCACCTAATATAGTACTTTACTGTTACAATCTCACAACCATTTCGAATACTTTATTCATACATACCCATTCACTTCTACTTCCTCCCAATTAAGCATTGAATCAATAAGGTAGCAAATTCCACAAACTCTTCAACAATTCATTTGTGCTATACGGGTAAAACTCATAAATTTTATACCCCGATAAGCACACTTTAACCTCACTTAAGTAGTAAAATCTTTTATTCAGACAATTTTAATGTCCACTTAATCAGTTGAGGCCTCACGTCTCAAATATATATATATATATATATCAATTAGAAACCAATGGTCACTGACTTAACAATAAGGTTTTCTATACCTTATTCAATAATATTGCTGATATCATATACATGTTTATTCTTTTTAAAATCATCCTAGTTGGCTCTAGGCACACAAATAGGAAAGATACTACAGTTGGCTAGGGATCCATATAGAATATGATAGGTATTTTAGAATACCATACTTGTTCCGGAACCTAGATGCAACTGTAGAGAGTATTAATCTCATTGTTTTCAAAACGATAAAATTTTCGTTTTTCACCAGTTATAACAAACTAGTTTTATTCTCTACTCATCAATCTCTTGAGTAATTTCTCAAGCTCTACTGATTCACTGGTAAGAGCTTACAACAATTCCTATTTTAATTTAGCAACCTCTAAGTTTGTCAATTAAATCTCGATGCCAACTTTAACATTTGGTAATTACGAGACATTTCATTTTCTTGGCGATTACAGCTTTTGTTCTGTTCGCCACATTGCTTTGACTCATGTCATATTGTTGATCAGATTACTCACCATACTCTTTGGGCGATCATGATTCTCGCCTACTTTAGTAATTCATGATATATTGGCGGACTCATTTAAGTCCTTGCCATCATCTAACTCGCCCATATCATTGGCAATCATACATTTGCACGCCCATTGGCGAGCTATCCCAATGTAGTTCTCACCCATCGAGTATTTCTCATAATTCTCATAATATCCCAGTTCTATGGATATCGTAACGGACCAGCCCGACCGGCCATGGCAATCCCCTTTTTGGGCCCATCGACAACGATTGCTGTGACATCGCTACTCATCCATACTATCCTCTTTGGCGATCACCTCGATGCTCGGTCCTTCCAACCGTGCTCGAGTTCACCCATCTCAAAGTTTTCTCTCTCATCCACAGACTCAAACACTTGACTTCCTCAAATGTCAAGTTACATCCATTCTCCTAAAACATAAGGAGTATATATATAACCAGTTTACATCATTTCTCACACAATTCACTTTAAATTCAGACCCCAAATCCACAACAGGGATGACTATCTCGCGACCTCTCATAGCTTGTACTCTGGGTCACCTTACTTATCAATATATCAGTGGGGTCCACAGTAAAGATCATCCTTTACACCACCACATATTATTTCACCATCAATTTGTATTTTAAATCCATACAATCACTTATGACCTCGAAAGAAAACATGTCAATATAGGGGTATATTCATAAATTCCCCTTTAATTCTCTCTCATCAGTATAATCTCCAAACACGCGATCTTAGAACTTATATGCTAATGTTATCCCTTTTTGTCTCAATATCATCATTTCAGGATCTTAGTTCGATATGGACAGAGAAGTCCTGGTGGGGCCCTCACCGAGTTCCGCACTATACCTTATCAAATAGACCCAACATTATGATGATAAGATTGCCTATCTCATGCAAAATTTATGGATTACTATCTCTATTTGTAACCCATAATTAGTTAACTTTCACCATATTCCAACACTTAACTCATTTCACAGTCATTCGACTTTTCTATACATTCAGACTATACAGTACTACAGGAGATGTTAACCTTTCTCAACACTTCCCATGCTAAAGGCATCAACAGACATCAGACCAACTCAAGCTCTGATACCATTAAATCTGTAACATCCCGTTACCATATTTTTCACGTATTTCCATACAACTTAATCGATTGGGCTGTCTGCGATGCCATTAACATTCAACAGTAACAGTGATAAATGATATCCATTTATCTATTAATTATGGAATATGAAATTTGTTTTCATTATTCCTTTAATCTGACATCCCCTATTAACCTTTATTTTACTAAGGTAGTATTGTATACATATGTCTGAAATGTAAAAGAGAAGAGACTGTACCTGTCACATTTAACGTGCCATGCCTCAGTGCTTTAAGCATAGCTATACTCATCTGAGAGCTAATTCTCTCAACTCCATGTACTTCTTATCTGTGGAGTTAAAAATAAAGGGGTGAGCGATTCATACGCTCAGTAAAGGAAATATATACTTCTTTAAAATAAGCAAAACTATATATCACAACACATTTATTCTTTTCTTAATAATAACCCAAAAGAAAAGAAAAGGGATATATAGTAAACAACTCTCTTAAAACACCATTCAAATCACTGGCTAACAGTTTACTTTAAAATGTAGTAAACATTATATAGGATTTCAACAAATCCTCACAGTAAACAGAATTTGATAAGTTAAGACTAGGCAACAATTAAATCATTCTATCATCGTTCTCCCTCCCCCTTCCGAGAACGGAATCTGCCGCTTTTGGGGTGCACCCGTAGGCCATCGCCCCTCACGGCTATCTCAAATCTATGGCCATAATCTATAGTGGTCCTCGGGTCCACTTGCCAAGTGACCTCGAGACCGCTGATGGCTTGGCGGGTCCATCAGCCCTGTGACACCCTGAGGTGCACTCATTGGTCCATCGACCGAGCCACCGCCCCAGGCGGGTCACGCAATAGTAATGCATGAACTAGAGGCCTAACGTCTCAAAATCAAATTATATCTCATGAAAAAAACCTTTAATGAATTATTTCATAATGTCATCATTTTCTTTCCAAAAAGGTTTTAAAAACAGCCCGCAATCTCACTGAATTCCGTGTGAGAAAGGCACGGGTTAAACTGACTCGCCATGGCTAGTTCGCCCATGGTCAACTCACCCATTGGTCAACTCGCCCAAAACATAATGAAAACAATTCATTTTTTTCGTTGAAAAATTTTGGAAAAGCGAAACCTGTTCGCCATTGTCGACTCGCCCGATATGGCTCGCCCATGACAGTTCGCCCAACGCGGAGAACCAGTGTTCGCCCGCCCTCTTGCTTTTAAAATCCGAAAAGCAAATTGGCTCGCCCTCAATGGCTCGCCCAGTAATCAACTCGCCAAAAGTCTCAAATTTCTATTTTGAAAATATTTAATACGTCTCATTTTTTTCCTTTAAGAAATTACTCTTTAAAACTGTTCGCCAGGATCAGCTCGCCCTTCACGGCTCGCCCCTGACTAGCTCGACAAGACGGTGAATTCATATTCGGCCGCCACTTAGCTTTTCAAAACATAACTGAATCTCGTCGATTGCGGTTCGCCCGCCTTCAATTTAAAACAAAGGACCGCTCGCCCAAACATATTAAAACAAGTTCGCCCGCCCTTAAAACTAGAGACGGTTGTATAAAAACTAGAAAACGGCTTGGCTCGCCCGCCAATACCAATTCGCCCATCATAAAAATACAAGGGCTCGCCCGCCCTGTATCAGTTCGCCCAAAACAGCATAGGGGTCGGCTTTTAGCTCGCCCGTATCAAAAATAATTATCAAATAACTTTCCTCAAACAATGCATGTCAGAAAACAAAACATTTAACTTAATGTTTTCATAAAATTTACTCCACAGGACATGCATCACTTCACACACATCTCCCTTACCTGTTAGAAACGATGCCTTGCTTCGCCCCGCTCTCTGTTCGCCCATAGCCATTCCCAATTATCGGCTGCAAATTATATAAATTCCATTAATATTTTTTTTATAAATATTTTTCCATTACTTGGGCGAAATTGAAATAAATCGAATCACTACTCACTCAAATAGAGCTTCACTAGTTCGCCCAGACGAGCTCGCCATTCACCATATGGCTACCACGTGGCATCTCGCCCGCCATTACTCACCGTGGTTTTGTGAGCTTGCCCATGAACTAAACTACCGTTGGGCGACCTAGCCCACATGAATAACAACATTGGCGAGTTCATCATTTCCTACTCGCCTCATTGGCGATTACAAACTTTCAACATGGGCGATCAACATAGTCGCCATTGTCGTCACTTATTCCATTATTTTCTTTGTTTCCATATTCTCCAAAGATCTAACTAAAAACAAGACTGTATCTATGTTTATTACTGCATAAAACATAGAAATCTATCATTGAGCATCAAGAAAACCTCAGAAAATATGAAACTCACCTCAACCAACTGCACTTCTAGAACAGACTGCTTTCTGTCTCATGTTGGCCTTCCTTTTGCTTATTCCTTCAGCTCACCAATTATGAAAGAAAGGCTTTATAAGCAGGTTCATGTGTTTTGGCCAACTGAAGAGTGAAGCTCAGTAAATCAAGTATGACAGAAACGGGAGGAATAACATAAGCTCTCATTTGCATAATTTTCGGGAGGAAGATGAAGTTTGCTAAATGGATTTCCGTCAAGTGTTTCTTCTTATATAACCCTGCTCAACCAATCAATAGCTACCGCCTGTCCCTTATCCTGTTTCTTTCATTATTCCTCACGTCTATCATGCATTTAATGCATGAAGAAAACTGCACTTACATGGGCGAGAAAGTCTTCCTTCCACACACCTTTTTCTTCTGCTGCAGCCTTTGCTTAATTCCTCAACCAATAAGGCTAATTCCCTTATTGACTTTAACTTTGCTTCATTTATTGTCCTCAACTGTATATCTCACAAAGTCAATCTTGGCTGCTAATGGTTCTGAAGCCATTTTCCTTGTCCACACAAGCTGATTCTCGGTCTCCACCTCGTCTGCTCGCCACACTACACCAGTTCGCCAGCCATTCAGTTGCCAGCTTTATCTTGGCAATTAAAAGAAATTCTCTTTTTTCTTTACAATTACATTGAGACTTAGCGAATGGCAGTTGCCTTCTCGCCAACTAAGCTATTCTTTGCCCCTCTGTATAGCGATCACAAGTTCTCGCCCTTTTGGGGCCATTACCAGGTATGGCTCAACTCGCCAATCCTTATCCTGATTCACCTCAAACATTGGCGAAAACACTTATTCGCCCACTCCATCGTCCAACTCGCCATCACCATTGGCGATCACACCATTACCTTGCTCGCCCATTGGCGAGCCGTTTCCTCATGGTACTCGCCCGTCGAGTATTTCACCTAATTGGCTGCGTTCTCATCTCAAATAAAAGAGCTTTTCACCCTTTTGGAAATTAACATTCATTATTTATTTAATTTTTATTATCCATTTTATGAGATTAAGGTCTACAGTAGGGTAAAATTAGATCTTACATTTTCTCCCCACCTTAAGAAATTTGGTCCTCCAAATTTCAACCAGACCTATCAGTGAAGAAATTCTAAATACTTCTTATGCATAAGGCTTTTAAATTTTCAAGTAGCCTTATCCTTAATATTATGCTATCAGAGCACCATAACCATAACATGATCTTAGATCACAGCACTTTATCACTCCAATTTATCTTTCCTATCCAGAATCCGTACCAATTTCTCAATGTAATTCTTGTCCTCTCTAATCTCTAGGACTGATGTTAAATCACGTGAGAAGTATATGGATAGTACTTTCTCATTATTGAAACATGGAACACATTGTGCACTCCTGACAACACGGGAGGTAGTGCACATCTTTCATATGATCTAAGATCTCCAACGATCCAATGCATCGGAAACTCAATTTCCCTCTCACTATGCATCCCAATGGTGAGACCTTAATATACATAACCTCTTGTATATCTCAAGAAGTCTGTTCGACCAAGTCGAAAATAATTTTCGGTCTCCCATTTTCTCATGCTATCGTGGATTATATCGTCTGCTAAATAATTTCTTCCAAATGTTATGCCTATACTTTCTTGTGGCCCTTTTATCAACAAACTCTGCCAGGATAGAGGATTATCCCAGGAGCCTATAAAATTAATCGCACACGCTCACACCATATCCTCGAGCGTCCATCTCATACGCTCGAACTGTCTCTCAATCTGCGGATAAACTGCGGTGCGAAACTCAATCGGGATCCCATAACTTCCCGTAATCTCTCTCAACACTGAGATATGAAGCGGGACTCCCTATCAACAATAATGCTCACTGGAATACTGTAAACCTCACCATTTCCCTGACATATAATCCGGCCAAGGCATTAATTAGCTCAACAAATTCCATAATCAAGGAATGAGCAGACTTACTCAATATATCCACAACTATTCAAATAGCATTTTCCTCTTTTCAATTTTCACTTAGTATAGGAAGTACCTCTAATATAGGTATTTTTCTTCCTTATCACTTTTTCAACTCTTATTTAATCTCGTCTCCAATATGAGACCACGAATATCTTTTTATATTCCTCATTGTCTCTAAGAGTACTGCTCGTCTCTTTAGGCCATCAATAATCATCCCTTTGGCTCTCTTCCACGCTTTAGGATTATTCTCTCAAGTGGGTTGGCGACCACCTAGTTTGCCCACATCTCACAACATGTTATCCGGTGTTGAGCGATCACCCCACTCGTGGGTCGCCCATACCGAATTTTCTTAAGGTCCTGAAGAATCTCGGGCGTCTTTTCTCAAAACCAATTTACACTCACTGAAGTCTTTTATCATCCTTGAGAGTCAGTAACTCATCTATATTATTTATCACTCATCATCTCATTCAGTGCTAATCGATTATAATTTGGTAACTATCATGTAGATAATTTTAATCATTCGTATGTAAGTGTCCCAGTAGTCTATAAAATACCACGCACTCGCTCTCATTATATCCCGGAGCGTCCACACAATGCGCTGGATATCTATATAAATCTGAGGCGGTGCTAACAGTAAAAATTTGGAATCCCAAAGCCTCTTGCTATTCTCTCAAAGCATACGGCGAATCAGGGATCCCTATCACAAGTACCCACTCACTGGAACTTCACATACATCCTCTCTGTTTCACCAATGTATATTGACTAAGGCACTTACTACATCCCGAAACCTGGTGATGAAGAAGTGAAATAATTTGGTTACTCAATCCATAATCACTTCCATAACATCATGGTTCTTTCGGATTCTTCACCACCTCACAGTGATTGTTTCATGATTAAACTAGGACTGCTTTTCTTTTACAGACCTTAATATTAGCCACCGATTACGTCTCAGGTAATCATTTTTCCCTCGATCACTTCTTTTATCTCAAGTGATCATTCTATCTCTTATTCTCCTAGTACATGTAATGTCACTACTTGGAGAATATACTTTTCCTTACATCTATTTCTGAAATTTAAATTTATTATCATTCAGATTTCATCACCACAATTCTTTTCCCACTTAATATAGTACTTTACTGTTACAATCTCACAACCATTTCGAATACTTTATTCATACATACCCATTCACTTCTACTTCCTCCCAATTAAGCATTGAATCAATAAGGTAGCAAATTCCACAAACTCTTCAACAATTCATTCGTGCTATACGGGTAAAACTCATAAATTTTATACCCCGATAAGCACACTTTAACCTCACTTAAGTAGTAAAATCTTTTATTCAGACAATTTTAATGTCCACTTAATCAGTTGAGGCCTCACGTCTCTAATATATATATATATATATATATCAATTAGAAACCAATGGTCACTGACTTAACAACAAGGTTTTCTATACCTTATTCAATAATATTGCTGATATCATATACATGTTTATTCTTTTTAAAATCATCCTAGTTGGCTCTAGGCACACAAATAGGAAAGATAGTACAGTCGGCTAGGGATCCAGATAGAATATGATAGGTATTTTAGAATACCATACTTGTTCCGGAACCTAGAAGCAACTGTAGAGAGTACTAATCTCATTGTTTTCAAAACGATAAAATTTTCGTTTTTCACCAGTTATAACAAACTAGTTTTATTCTTTACTCATCAATCTCTTGAGTAATTTCTCAAGCTCTACTGATTCACTGGTAAGAGCTTACAACAATTCCTATTTTAATTTAGCAACCTCTAAGTTTGTCAACTAAATCTCGATGCCAACTTTACCATTTGGTAATTACGAGACATTTCATTTTCTTGGCGATTACAACTTTTGTTCTGTTCGCCACATTGCTTTGACTCATGTCATATTGTTGATCAGATTACTCACCATACTCTTTAGGCGATCATGATTCTTGCCTACTTTAGTAATTCATGATATATTGGCGGACTCATTTAAGTCCTTGCCATCATCTAACTCGCCCATATCATTGGCAATCATACATTTGCACGCCCTTTGGCGAGCTATCCCAATGTAGTTCTCACCCATCGAGTATTTTTCATAATTCTCATAATATCCCAATTCTATGGATATCGTAACGGACCAGCCCGACCGGCCATGGCAATCCCCTTTTTGGGCCCATCGACAACGATTGCTGTGACATCGCTACTCATCCATACTGTCCTCTTTGGCGATCACCTCGATGCCCGGTCCTTCCAACCGTGCTCGAGTTCACCCATCTCAAAGTTTTCTCTCTCATCCACAGACTCAAACACTTGACTTCCTCAAATGTCAAGTTACATCCATTCTCCTAAAACATAAGGAGTATATATATAACCAGTTTACATCATTTCTCACACAATTCACTTTAAATTCAGACCCCAAATCCACAACAGGGATGACTATCTCGCGACCTCTCATAGCTTGTACTCTGGGTCGCCTTACTTATCAAAATATCAGTGGGGTCCACAGTAAAGATCATCCTTTACACCACCACATATTATTTCACCATCAATTTGTATTTTAAATCCATCCAATCACTTATGACTTCGAAAGAAAACATGTCAATATAGGGGTATATTCATAAATTCCCCTTTAATTCTCTCTCATCAGTATAATCTCCAAACACGCGATCTTAGAACTTATATGCTAATGTTATCCCTTTTTGTCTCAATATTATCATTTCAGGATCTTAGTTCGATATGGACAGAGAAGTCCTGGTGGGGCCCTCATCGAGTTCCTCACTATACCTTATCAAATAGACCCAACATTATGATGATAAGATCGCCTATCTCATGCCAAATTTACGGATTACTATCTCTATTTGTAACCCATAATTAGTTAACTTTCACCATATTCCAACACTTAACTCATTTCACAGTCATTCGACTCCTCTATACATTCAGACTATACAGTACTACAGGGGATGTTAACCTTTCTCAACACTTCCCATGCTAAAGGCATCAACAGACATCAGACCAACTCAGGCTCTGATACCATTAAATCTGTAACATCCCGTTACCACATTTTTCACGTATTTTCATACAACTTAATCGATTGGGCTGTCTGCGATGCCATTAACATTCAACAGTAACAGTGATAAATGATATCCATTTATCTATTAATTATGGAATATGAAATTTGTTTTCATTATTCCTTTAATCTGACATCCCCTATTAACCTTTATTTTACTAAGGTAGTACTGTATACATATGTCTGAAATGTAAAAGAGAAGAGACTGTACCTGTCACATTTAACGTGCCATGCCTCAGTGCTTTAAGCATAGCTATACTCATCTGAGAGCTAATTCTCTCAACTCCATGTATTTCTTATCTGTGGAGTTAAAAACAAAGGGGTGAGCGATTCATACGCTCAGTAAAGGAAATATATGTTGCTTTAAAATAAGCAAAACTATATATCACAACACATTTATTCTTTTCTTAATAATAACCCAAAAGAAAAGAAAAGAAAAGGGATATATAGTAAACAACTCTCTTAAAACACCATTCAAATCACTGGCTAACAGTTTACTTTAAAATGTAGTAAACACTATACAGGATTTCAAAAAATCCTCACAGTAAACAGAATTTGATAAATTGAGACTAGGCAACAATTAAATCATGCTATCATCGTTCCCCCTCCCCCTTGCGAGAACGGAATCTGCCGCTTTTGGGGTGCACCCGTAGGCCATCGCCACTCACGGCTATCTCAAATCTATGGCCATAATCTATAGTGGTCCTCGGGTCCACTTGCCAAGTGACCTCGAGACCGCTGATGACTTGGCGGGACCATCAGCCCTGTGACGCCCTGAGGTGCACTCATTGGTCCATCGACCGAGCCACCGCCCCAGGCGAGTCACGCAATAGTAATGCATGAACTAGAGGCCTAACGTCTCAAAATCAAATTATATCTCATGAAAAAAACTTTTAATGAATTATTTCATAATGTCATCATTTTCTTTCCAAAAAGGTTTTAAAAACAGCCCGCAATCTCACTGAATTCCGTGTGAGAAAGGCACGGGTTAAACTAACTCGCCATGGCTAGTTTGCCCATGGTCAACTCACCCATTGGTTAACTCGCCCAAAACATAATGAAAACAATTCATTTTTTTCGTTGAAAAATTTTGGAAAAGTGAAACCTGTTCGCCATTGTCGACTCGCCCGATATGGCTCGCCCATGACAGTTCGCCCAACGCGGAGAACCAGTGTTCGCCCGCCCTCTTGCTTTTAAAATCCGAAAAGCAAATTGGCTCGCCCTCAGTGGCTCGCCCAATAATCAACTCGCCAAAAGTCTCAAATTTCTATTTTGAAAATATTTAATACGTCTCATTTTTTTCCTTTAAGAAATTACTCTTTAAAACTGTTTGCCAGGATCAGCTCGCCCTTCACGGCTCGCCCCTGACTAGCTCGACAAGACGGTGAATTCGTATTCGCCCGCCACTTAGCTTTTCAAAACATAACTGAATCTCGTCGATTGCGGTTCGCCCACCTTCAATTTAAAACAAAGGACCGCTCGCCCAAACATATTAAAACAAGTTCGCCCCCCTTTAAAACTAGAGACGGTTGTATAAAAACTAGAAAACGGCTTGGCTCGCCCGCCAATACCAATTCGCCCATCATAAAAATACAAGGGCTCGCCCGCCCTGTATCAGTTCGCCCAAAACAGCATAGGGGTCGGCTTTTAGCTCGCCCGTATCAAAAATAATTATCAAATAACTTTCCTCAAACAATGCATGTCAGAAAACAAAACATTTAACTTAATGTTTTCATAAAATTTACTCCACAGGACATGCATCACTTCACACACATCTTCCTTACCTGTTAGAAACGAAGCCTTGCTTCGCCCCGCTCTCTGTTCGCCCATAGCCATTCCCAATTATCGGCTGCAAATTATATAAATTCCATTAATATTTTCTTTATAAATATTTTTCCATTACTTGGGCGAAATTGAAATAAATCGAATCACTACTCGCCCAAATAGAGCTTCACTAGTTCGCCCAGACGAGCTCGCCATTCACCATATGGCTACCACGTGGCATCTCGCCCGCCATTACTCACCGTGGTTTTGTGAGCTCGCCCATGAACTAAACTATCGTTGGGCGACCTAGCCCACATGAATAACAACATTGGTGAGTTCATCATTTCCTACTCGCCTCATTGGCGATTACAAACTTTCAACACGGGCGATCAACATAGTCGCCATTGTCGTCACTTATTCCATTATTTTCTTTGTTTCCATATTCTCCAAAGATCTAACTAAAAACAAGACTGTATCTATGTTTATTACTGCATAAAACATAGAAATCTATCATTGAGCATCAAGAAAACCTTAGAAAATATGAAACTCACCTCAACCAACTGCACTTCTAGAACAGACTGCTTTCTATCTCATGTTGGCCTTCCTTTTGCTTATTCCTTCAGCTCACCAATTATGAAAGAAAGGCTTTATAAGCAGGTTCATGAGTTTTGGCCAACTGAAGAGTGAAGCTCAGTAAATCAAGTATGACAGAAACGGGAGGAATAACATAAGCTCTCATTTGCATAATTTTCGAGAGGAAGATGAAGTTTGCTAAATGGATTTCCGTCAAGTGTTTCTTCTTATATAACCCTGCTCAACCAATCAATAGCTACCGCCTGTCCCTTATCCTGTTTCTTTCATTATTCCTCACGTCTATCATGCATTTAATGCATGAAGAAAACTGCACTTACATGGGCGAGAAAGTCTTCCTTCCACACACCTTTTTCTTCTGCTGCAGCCTTTGCTTAATTCCTCAACCAATAAGGCTAATTCCCTTATTGACTTTAACTTTGCTTCATTTATTGTCCTCAACTGTATATCTCACAAAGTCAATCTTGGCTGCTAATGGTTCTGAAGCCATTTTCCTTGTCCACACAAGCTGATTCTCGGTCTCCACCTCGTCTGCTCGCCACACTACACCAGTTCGCCAGCCATTCAGTTGCCAGCTTTATCTTGGCAATTAAAAGAAATTCTCTTTTTTCTTTACAATTACATTGAGCCTTAGCGAATGGCAGTTGCCTTCTCGCCAACTAAGTTATTCTTTGCCCCTCTGTATGGCGATCACAAGTTCTCGCCCTTTTGGGGCCATCACCAGGTATGGCTCAACTCGCCAATCCTTATCCTGATTCACCTCAAACGTTGGCGAAAACACTTATTCGCCCACTCCATCGTCCAACTCGCCATCACCATTGGCGATCACACCATTACCTTGCTCGCCCATTGGCGAGCCGTTTCCTCATGGTACTCGCCCGTCGAGTATTTCACCTAATTGGCTCCGTTCTCATCTCAAATAAAAGAGCTTTTCACCCTTTTGGAAATTAACATTCATTATTTATTTAATTTTTATTATCCATTTTATGAGATTAAGGTCTACAGTAGGGTAAAATCAGATCTTACACCATCATTCAACTCACCATCACCATTGGCGATCTGCTCGCCATTGGCGAACGTTCTTTCTTGCTCCTTCATTGGCGAGCTATTCTGTATACTCGCCCATACATTATTTCACCATACTTGCTCCATTCATTGCTCAATTTAAGGAGCTTTTCACCCCAAGTGGAAATCAATATTCTTTATTTATTTAATTTCCATTATCACTTTTATGAAATTAGACTCTACAGTAACGTAGAATCAGGTCTTACAATCCCAATTACCTCGGTAATCTAGAAAGGGGCTTACTTTTAATGATTCATCTATGTTTATGGAATCATCAACCATAACGTCAATCAATGGTTTATCAAGCCAAGTATCGGTCCAGAAAAAGGTGGTTTTGCCACTACCTATTCTTCTTCTAAGGCCCCTGCTAGACTTTTACAAGCTTCCATCAAATCTCTCCAAGACTTTGACCATGCAACCAGTGGCGGAGCCAAAGAATTTATTTAGTGAGGGCTTCAATGTATCTAATAATAATTGTTTAAAATTTTTTAACTGCTTTTAACATGATTTTATATTTTGAAATAGTTTCGTTATCAATATTTTGAAACATATATTTTTCAAGGTATGCAATGAATTTATCATTTTTTTTATAAAAGAAAAACTTTCATTAACGCAAATCTGGATTACATATCATGTTAGGTAGTACATTCATCCAAATAGACTGGTTTTCCTCCTGATATGCTAATCTTGCCAACGAGTGAGCAAGAGTATTTGCATTTCTAGAAATATAAAAGAAATCACAAAACTCAAAACATAAAGCTAAATGCTGAATAGATAAAATTAAACTACCACCCTCCCAAAAAGAAAGGTATGCCTTCTTAGTAATAGTTGTTAAGCTGTCGCTTTTAATCAAAATCCTCATGTGATTCAATTCTTTAGCAATCTCTAGGCTCCATAAAATTGCATGAACTTCAACCTCCAGTACCTTGCCTACTTGCTGCATCTTTTTGCATGTTGAAAATATAATATTTCCATTATGATCACATGCAACTACTCCCAGACCTGCAATTCCATCTTGTCCGTGTATAGATGCATCCGCATTAATTTTAATTATGCCCCTGTCTGGTTGACACCACCTTTGCCTTAGCAGAACATCTCCCCTAACCTCTGCTGGCCTTCTACAATTTCTAAAGCTACGATTCTCAATCCATTAGCCCTCTGTATAACAGCTGCAGCAGTCAAGCATACCCCGTCATGGTAGCACTTGTTTCTATTCTCCCAAATAGACCAAAACATATAAAGTACCTCCTCCAATCTATCCATCTGTAATAGGTTAGCCAACAAGTCAGACCAAAAATCCTCCACCGAAATATCATTTCCCCATGTCCTATCATTTAGATCCAGGGAAAGTCTTCCCCATATCTCTTTGAGAAGGTAACATTTAAAAAATACATGATGCCATTCTTCCTCCATTACTCCACATATAGGACATCTACTCTTAGTGATAATTCTTTTTGTCCCCAACGCAACAAAAGTAGGTATAATCTGTTGAACCAGTCTCCACATGAATCTTTTGACTTTAGGAAGAACCTTTGCTGCCCATATAAACTTCCAGACAAGTTTTCTATGCTCCCTAGAGGCTAAATTTCTCCCCAATAACTTCCGTGATAAACAATAAGCTGACTTCACAGTAAATTGACTCATCTTTGATTCATTCCAGATTAGTCTATCCCTCATTTGAAATCTACACAATGGAATTTTCAACACACAATCCACATCTTCTGGTAAGAAGATCTCTCGAATTGTCTCCTCATTCCACTTCATAACATCTTGAAGAATAAGACTTCTCACCCGTAATGGTGTTGGTTGCTGTCCTACAGGTGCCATAGCCTTATACGTGGGTGGCTTTGGAAGCCATCTGTCCTTCCATACATCAACTGAATTGCCATTTCCTACCCGCCAGCATGAGCCACTTGATAATACTTCCTTCCCAGCCAACAAACTGTTCCATAGCAAAGAAGAATTTGCCACCCATTTTGCCTCCAAAAATGAACACTCGGGGAAATACCGAGCCTTTAGAACTTTATAGCACAAGGATTGATCATTCTGAACAAGACGCCAGCATTGCTTAGCAGCAATGCTAAATTAAATGCCTCAAAGTCTCTAAATCCCAATGTCCCATCCAATTTAGAGCTATATAGCCTCTCCCAATTTAGCCAGTGTATCTTCCTTTTATTGCTTTTTCCTTCACCCCACCAAAACCCCACTGCCATCATATTCAAACGATGAAGGAAACTCCCAGGAACCTCGAGGCAACTTAACAAATATATAGGCATAGCCTGAGCAACTGCTTTAATTAACACCATACGACCAGCTTGTGATAAAAGCCTCCCTTTCCAACCTTGTACTCTATGCCACACCCGGTCCTTTATAGAACCTAATACAGCTGACTTGTTTCTTCCAAAATCAAGCAGAATACCCAAGTATTTCTCTCTTTCCATAATTCGATAAATGCCTAACTTCCTGGTAATATACGCTTTCAAAGAGGAGGCTACATTATTAGTAAACGCTATAGCAGATTTCTCAATGTTTACCTTTTGTCCCGATGCTGCTTCATAGCAATGAAGTAAATGGAGAATTGACGAACAAGCTCTTAAGCTGGCATTGCAAAACAATAAACTATCATCTGCAAACAAAAGATGCGACACTTTAAGAGCATTCCTTCGTATCGCAATACCTTGAAACAAACCTCTGCCTTCTGCATCAGTCAAGAGGCTGGATAGACCTTCCACACATAAAAGAAATAAATACAAAGACAATGGATCTCCTTGTCTCAATCCCCTTGTCGGACAAAAGCTTCCAGACTGTTGTCCGTTAATAACTACCAAATAAGTAACAGTACGTACACACGTCATGATCAGGGAAACCAAATTCTCTGAAAAATCCATCCTGCGCATTATTCCTTCAAGAAATACCCACTCCACTCTATCATAAGCCTTACTCATGTCCAACTTCAAAGCTACATAGCCTTCTCTAGCATTCCTCCTCTCTTTCATGAAATGGAAAGTTTCATAAGCAACCATAATGTTGTCAAAAATCATTCTTCCCGACACAAAAACTCCCTGGTTTTCACTTACTAAAATATGCAGCACTTTTTTTAGTCTATTTGCAATGACTTTTGACAAAATTTTATACACCACATTGCACAAGCTAATTGGGCGATAATCCGTGATCGACACTGTGGCTTTAACCTTAGGAATCAAAATAATATTAGTATGATTTATGGATTCCAGGGTAATCTCACCTCTTAAACATTGCAGCAAAAGCTTTGTAATATCATCTCCCATAATATGCCAATAACATTGATAGAACCTAGCAGTCATACCATCAAGGTCTGGAGCCTTACTAGGATTAATCTGATGCATCGCCTCTTTGATTTCTTCCGCCGTATACTTCTTCTCCAGACTTCTACGCATGTCCTGTGAGAGTCTTCGTTTCACCGTTCCCAAGACTTCCTCCACATTCAAGGGATTAGATGTCGTGAATATGGAATTGAAGTATCCAAGAATAATTCTACCAATTTGCTCTTGATCCTCATGCCATATAACATCCCCATACTGTAAACGAGTTATACTATTTATCCTTTTACGCATGGACGCCATTTGGTGAAAATACCGAGTATTACGGTCTCCCTCCTTGAGCCACAACTCCTTTGATCTTTGACGCCACCATACCTCCTCTTGATATAACAAGATCTCCAGCTCTTTCCTATCCTTGTCATAGCTTGCTAAATCTTGGCTAACCTCTTGCATTCTCTTTCGTAACTGTTGAATTTTAGTTTTAAAGTCTCCAAATTCCCTTTTACTCCAACAAGTTAATTGTTGCCCACAGATTGCCAAACCACCTATAAGGTCTTCCAAGCTATCAAACCTTGACTGTCCCCATGCCTCCTTAATGGTTTGTTCACAACACCCATTTTCAGTCCACATGTTTTCAAATTTGAATGGCTTTCTCCTCCTACTAGTTGGATTTGAATTAGACTCGAAATTGACAAGAATGGGAAGATGATCAGAAGTTATAGCAATTAGATGTGTAACCTTCGTTGTTAGGAAACGATCAGCCCATTTACCATTCATAAAGCCCCTATCCAAAACTTCCAAAATTATACCACCATCAAGGTGCCGAGACCATGTATATTGTGGTCCATTTTAGGGAACCACTTGAAAGCCAAACTCATCTATGACCTTTCCAAAATCTGCTATTTGCCATTTCGGACAAATCTTACCTCCAAATTTCTCTTCATTAGATAGTACCTCGTTAAAATCACCAACACAAAGCCATGGTAAAGGATGAAATTTATCCTTCAAAGCATACAACAAAGCCATGATTCTGATCTGCGAAAGGTCTCCGAGTTCCCATAGAAACTTGTAAATCTCAAAGCTTCACTAAACTCTTGCCCACCTGCTACTACGTCAATTCTTCACCCCACATCAATGCCAATCCTCCACTTCATCCTTCACTATCAATTGAAAACATATTGTCATAGCCTAATTTTACCCTAATCCAATCCATCTCCTTGCTTTTTCATTTAGTTTTCGAAAGAAAAAGCCAGAAGGGCCTATGAATTCTGACCAATCTAGTCAGTTCATAAACTGCTCGGGATGCCCCCAATCCCCGGCAGTTCCAACTTAGGCAACTCATGTTGACTGGCGAGATTAGCCTTCCTCGCCAATCTCCGCCATTTCCAATTCTGCATGAAGACTATCATTGTTCTGACCCATCTGAGCACCAAACTCACGAGGCTTCTTTTGACCAAAAGCATGTCCATTGCCATCTCTTATTTGCTCCCACTGGGTTCATTTCTGTCCGACAAGACATTGGTCCTTCCTATACTACCATTTATTCAAATTCCTTGTTTTGCCTCGTTTCCACTTCTTGTTATACTAGTTGTACCAATAACGAAATTTCTTGCAAAAGTAACATCTCTTTCATGGACTGGGACATTGACTAAAAGAGTTTGCGTGGGTTCCACATGTCCTTCCTCATTTATTAGCTCCTTCCCTGTAGCCTTAGGAGTCACTAGTCTTGATTCAAACAGAAGTGGAGAGACTTCCAGCTTTTCATGCAATGTAGGCCGTATAGAACTATGACTCTTATTTGATTGCTCTGCATTTCTAAGCTGCACGCACGGCACTATTGTATTCTGGTATCCACCGTGTATCTCCGTACCACCACCAATCATCATCGGAACAGCCATTGTCTTTCCCTTCTGTTGACTATCTGACTCGACACTCGAATTAATCCATCTTGGAACATTAATATCTTGGCCACTTTTGGATCCATACAAGGTAGAATCTCCTTGGCAAACCAACTTTTATGAGTACTTGCTCGTAGCCAGACGCCATGCTCTCTGGTTACCTTACCTTGCTCCTTCTTCATTTTAATTGCAATATCACAAGCATTCTCCAAGTGGTCCAATTTCCCATATACAAAACAAAAATCTGGTAGTCGTTCGTAGCAGAATGTAATTACAACAGTCTTCCCATCTACCAACTTCACTTATGAGCATCTTTTCAAAGGTTTACAGATTTTGATAAGGACCTTTACACGAAGGAACCACCCACATGCAGTATGATCACCCTCTGTATCAACCTCTTCCACATCTCCTACAGACTCCCCCAATACAATCCCTACTTTCTCACACATCATACCAAGAGGAAGTCCATGGATTTGAACCCAAAAAGGACAGAAATCCATCTGAAAAGAATTCAGACTAACTAAACCATCAAACTCACGAAATACCATAAGAGCTTTGTTGAAGGACCAAGGTTGATTGAGGAAGATTCTGTCTTTTGATTCCTTACTTTGGAACTGGAAAATGAACAAATTCTCCCCCACCTCCTTAATCACTAGAGCATCCACAAGTTTCCAAATTCGTTCAAAAACATTCCGCTTGGCCTCAGTATTGACTGATCTATTGGTGAAAATCTTACCAACCAAGCAAAAAGTTTCCAACTCTAGCGTCTCCTCAACCCAGTTCTTGTCAATAACTACCACCTGCTTTTAATCTTCTGTTAGCGAAAGGCGACCCCATTTTTCCTCCAAGCTATTGTCTAACACAGATCACTCCATCACCGCCAAATCAAAAAGCTGACCAAAAATCAATTAAACAAAAGACAAGAAACAAGCACTCAAAAGAAAACTCCAATCAAACACTAAAAGTATCTAACTCTCACGTAGACAAAAGCTAGGAGAGACGTAAAGAGAGAAAAACTCTCACCATGTTAAACGTGAGTATTCTTAGTATGTTTTTAAATCTGAATTTATCATTTAAGTATTAATTAATCATTCGATTACGTAAATAGAACTTAACATGTTCATAGTTGAAAATGTATTATTTACGTAACAACCGATAAAATTAATATTAATGTCAATAACGAATAAATTAATTGATACACTTTATACTTTCGAATCTCAAACATTTTTTATAATAAAATTGTAATTTTTTTCAACCTTAAAAATCAATACTAAAGCACATAAAATAAAAAAATATTAAATAAAATTTTGTAAATATAAAATACTATTTATATAAATATAATATTAAAACTTTTATATTTAGGCCAGTAAGGGCTTGAGCCCCCATCGGGCCCGAAGGAGCTCCGCCCCTGCATGCAGCCATCGTTCTCCTCTCACAACAAGCATAACGCACTAAATCACCCTGTACAGCATATATGCCTTTCAAAAACCGAACCCGGAATCTCGAAGGTTCAGTAATGTAACATCCCAAAAAGCTACTGTCTATCATGATACATACTCATAACTTACACTTAATTACCGGTTGGGCTGTCTGTGATGCTTAACAACTTTTACTACATTATTATGTAAATATGAATTAATAAAATCTCTTCCTTGAGATGTATATACATTCCCTTCCTATTTAAAGTAGTACTGTACAACTTTGCTGAATATATAAAAGAATATAACATACCTTCAATATCAAATCTCAGGAGGGTAAGTCTCTTAGCCAAATCAGTTATCTGTGGAGTAAAAGAAAAAATTAAGGAGTGAGCGACAACGTGCTCAGTAAGGAAAGTGTATGCTATTTTACAAATATAAAACTATATTCTCAAAACCCCTTAATTATCCTAACGATCAAACTCATTAGGAAATAATAAATATAGTTAACATTAAATAGGATTTAATAGATCCTTTCAGAAATCATTTAATTGAGACTAGGCAACAATTTAAATCATGCAAAGAATATAAGTCATCCGCTTTTGGGGTGCACCCGTAGGCCATTGCCCCTCACGGCTATCTCATCTAGATGTATGGCCATAATCTGTAGGTGGTCCTCGGGTCCACTTGCCAAGTGACCTCGAGACCGCTGAAGACTTGGCAGGTCCATCAGCCCTGTGACGCCCTAGGGTGCACTCGTTGGTCTATTTGACCCGAGCCATCGCCCTAGATGGGTCACACAAGGTATATGAATGATAATGCATGAACTCATGGCCTAATGTCTCAAAATCAAGTTATCATGTGTATCATTTCCATAAAATGATTTGGTTTTCCAAAAGGTTTTATAACTAGTTAAACAACCCTCAATTTCAACAGTTTCTGTGAGAGAAAGGCACGTTTGAAGCTGGTTCGCCCATGGCTAGTTCGCCCAGGGTCAGCTCGCCCATTGGCCAATTCGCCCAATGGTCAACTCCCCTAATGATCAACTTTCCCAATGGTCAACTCGCCCGAGAGTCAACTCGCCCAAGGGTCTACTCGCCCAAAAAGTTTCACATTTTCTATTTTTCAAAAATATTAATTCCAAGTTTATTTATTTATTTATTTAATTTACGTTCAGAAAATACTCATAAATTAGTTCGCCCACTTGTCAATTCGCCAAGGCGGCGAATTATTAATCGCCCGCCACTTAGCTTTTCCAGACAAAGTTTGGCTCATCAATTAATAGCTCGCCCGCCTTTAATTTCAGGAAAGGGTCGCCCGCCCATACAACATAAAAGTTCTCTCAAATTTTAAAACAAAGGCACTCGCCCAGGTTCTCATAAAGGAGAGCTCGCCACTTGGCTAGCACGAATTTCAACTTAGAACAAAGCTACTCGCCCGCCCTAAGTAGCTCGTTCAACAAAACAACATATGGCGACTTTGTAGCTCGCCAGGGTCAAAACATTTTATCAACCAATGCATGTCAGAAAAGCAAAACAATTTCTAATATTTTCTTAATACTTTTACTCCACAAGACATGCATTTTCATCACATACTACTTCCTTACCTGATCTCAGAAGTTTTGCTTCGCCTTGCTTCCTGTTCGCCACTAGAAATTCCCAATTTCAGCTGCAAATATTTTATCAAACTATTAATATTTTTCTTAGATGTAAGAGTTCGCCCAAAATTACTCTATTCATTTATTTGAGAGCTCGCCCATGTATTAAGCTGGTGTCGAGCGACTTCACCCTCTTGAACAACACCTTGGCGAGTTCTCATTTCCCTACTCGCCTCATTGGCGAACATCAGCATTTCTCTTGGGCGATCATTGTTGTCGCCATTGTCGCCTCTTGGCGATCATTGTTCCTTACTCGCCCGGACAGTCATTTTGACTATCCATAACATTGGCGAACTCAAAAGACAATTTCTCAAACTCGCCCTATCCTTTGGGCGAGTACTCACTCATTTTTTTTAACAAACAGTTTTCTTCTCGCCAACCTTGTTCCCTTACCCATTCTTGCTTATTTTTCCATCTAGTTTTCTTATTTATTCAACAGTATTTAACTACAACCAGTCTATATCTATGTTCATTATATTATAAACATAGAAGTATACCATCATTTATCAAGATAACCTTAGAAATATGGAAGCTCACCTCAACTGAGTTGCACTTCCTGGAGCAGAGTGCTTTTCTGCCTCACGTAACTTTAATTTGCTTGTTCCTTAGCTCTTCAACGGTGAGAAAAAGGTTTAATTGATAGAAGGATAAAACTCTATGGCTATGAAAGGAACGGAAGAACAAGGTAATCTTTGTAGCAAACAGAATGGGCGAGTAACAATCTATGTCTTTTACTCGGTATTTCTCTTATATAGCCCCTCAAATCCACTTAGAACTTGCCACCTATTCTTATCCTGTTTTTTGTCATCATTGCACGTCTTCCATGCAATTAAAACCCAGAGAAATTGGTGACAAAAGGAACGGTGGTAAGCTTCCCGTTGCAGTCCATTTTCTTCCTCCCTTTTTGACTCAGTTTTTCTCTTCTCCTCGCCAACATTTCTTCCAACCGCCCACGTTGATTGACTCTCTTTTCACTCTTTTCTCCATTCGTCTGACAGCCCATTACTCCTCATTAATTGTTTTCATACCTTAATAATTAATTAAATCCCATCTATTCTTTATACCCCACGCATACATTATAACATAAAATAAAAAGTGAAAATTCATATTCCATGATCCCTTAATTTCACTAAAAGGATTTATTTTCACTATCGATTATGTACACATATGAGATACAGTATGATAAAATTTGGATCTTACAAGTAACCATCCTCCAAGTTGTCTTTTTTAGTAGAGCCCTATTCTGTCTTTCCATACACCTTAGTCCTAGTCCCCTAAATTTTTTTTTGGCAAGCAAACATCACTCTAATTAACTAAATGTAGCCCTTTTTTTTTCCAATGATCCTCCCCATAAAAAAGATATATTCATTCTATTAATAGTTTCATTTACCAACCTGGGTAACAATGTAGTCATCATTTGATAAGAAGGAATAGAAGAAGTTATAGATTTTATCAAGGTTGCCCTACCTGCCAAACTAAGACATTGAGCTTTCCAACCAACTAACTTAGAGCCAACCTTATCAACAACTTCTTGATATGTCTTCTTAGTTTCTCGCCCATAAATAATAGGTACCCCCAAGTACTTCCCCAAATGTTTAGTAATACCAATGCTAAAAATTCTGCTTGCCCTTCTAGCCATAGAAGCGTTAGCCTTTGGAGATACAAATAACTTTGATTTCTCAAAAATTACCTTTGCACCCGACGCCTCACAGAAATTATCCATTACCTCCTTCATTCGCCGTACCTGAACTTCTAAAGCTCTGCCAAACAAGAAAAGATCATTAGCAAATAATAAGTGCGAACACACAAGACCCCCTTTTCTAACAGATATAGGTTTCCAAGAAGCTTCCTTAACAGTAGCCTCAATCAAATGGTTGAGTCTCTCCATGCACAAGATAAAAAGATATGGGGAAAGAGGATCCCCTTGTCGCAGTCCTCTTTCAGGATTGAATGACTCTATCCTCTCATCATTCCACAAAACCACCATAAATGTATTTTTAACAAAAAACATAATCAGCCTTTTCCACTTTTCTGAAAAACCAAAATCTATTAACGTATCTTCAAGAAACTCTCAACGAACACGATCATACGCTTTCTCTAAATCAATCTTTACACCAATCAGCCCATTCTTCGCTTTAGACCTTTTAATTGTATGGATTAGTTCTTGAACAATGGCAATGTTGTCTGATGCTTGCCTCCTTGGGATAAAACTGGATTGCAAGGGACCTATAATGTTATTCAAAAAAGGTCTCAACCTGTTCACTAGCACCTTAGATAGAATTTTATAAGGAACGCAACAGAGGCTAATAGGACGAAAATGTTTCACCAATTCTGGGGCTTGAATCTTAGGAATTTGAGTTATTAGAGTTTCATCCAATGTTGGACTAAAAGAGCTAGTGTTCAAAGCCTCACCGATCTTCGACTGTATATCAGCCTTTGTCACTTCCCAATACCTTTGGTAGAAACCAACTTGAAATTCATATACTCCAGGGGCTTTCCACGCCTTCATTTGAAATAGTGCTGTCCTTATTTCCTCCAACTTTATGTTACGATCAAGGTCATCCCAAATATCCCTACCCAAAAAAGGAAATTGTACACCTAACAGACGAGATCTTGATTCCCCATTAACACTGTACAAGTGTTTAGAAAAATTGCATACCATTCTTTTTAAACAGTCCTGATCCTCGACCCACTTGCCTGCATCATCCTTCAGCATGGTAATTTTATTTCTCTTATGCCTCTTCACTATAGATAGATGGAAGAACTTAGTATTTCTTTCTCCATCAACTATCCATTATTCTCTAGACTTTTGAAACCAGTACAGCTCCTCTTGCTTCTAAACTTCATTATACTGTTTGACTAAAGATCTTTCAAAGCATTCTAACTTATGCGACCAATGCTGTTCTAGCGCTCGTTGTATCCCTCCAATTCTAGCTCGCAATTGTTTCTTCTTCCCAAATAAATACCCAAATTTAAGTACATTCCATACTTTAATATCACTGACCAGCATCTTAGTTTTAGCTACAATATCCCTCGACTCCTTTTCCTAACTTGAGCTAACCACCTCATCAAAGTTTGGATTAGAGATCCACATAGCCTGAAAGCAAAAAGGCATGTTTTCTTTGACACACTGCAGCCTCGCATCACACTACAACAGCAGTGGGCAATGATCCGAGTAAGTTTTAGGAAGGTGCTTTACCATCGCTTCAGGGTATTTAAGCCTCCATACACCATTAGCAAAGACTTTATCCAGCCGCTCTTCGATTCTCGCTATCCCACCTCTATTATTACACCATGTGTAGCGTTTCCCTTGAAACCCCAAATCAATCAAACCGCAAGAATTGATCATATTATTAAACATCGTAACCCTATTCACAACTATTTTCGCACCTCTTTTCTTCTCAAAACTTCTCCCTACTTCGTTAAAGTCAACATTAGTAAAATCCGTCAAGCTAGCCCATAACTTTCTGCACATCTCCAAAACAGGACTAACGTACACTGCTGATAAAACCCAGTCATCCTCTCCTAATCGGTGAACCACTACATGTATCACTTGCCTATCTAAATGCAACAATTTCAAGCTGCCCATAGATTCATCCCAACACAACCAAATACCTCCTAAGAAACCAATAGGTTCTGAAATATGAAATTGACTAAATTTTAGTTTCTTGAGAACTCGTCTAGCTTTTTCACCCGAGATTCTTGGTTCCAACACCACCAAAATATCAAGTTTAAACAAAAGCAGCAGCTCTTGCATATTCCGCAAAAATTTCCCACTTGCCGCTCCTCGACAATTCCAAAGAAGAATATTCATAGATAAACAAATCAATTCATTCCTAGATCATCCTGCTGCCTAGGAAGAGCATTGGTTCCCTAGCCAACACCATCATACACTGTTGCAGCATTTGCACCAAAACCACAAGACCCAAGCTGTGTTTCTAGAACACGTGTACCAAAAATAGTTAAATCTAGCGATTCTCGCAAACAATAGTCTGAATCACCTTCCATATCCAAATCAACTCTCATCTTATCGCCTTCCACTGCTCCCTCCTTATCCACGCACATATCAGCTTCTATTCTGACTTGAATTCCCTTTGAATCGATGTTTTGAAAGCCATGTCTCATAATAGATGCTTTTTAGGCCCCACCACCAAATTGTTATTCTAATTTTGGACCCTAGGAAAATCTACATGCAACCCATTGGGACTTTTCCCACTTAAAAGATTATTACTTGAGCCCCCCACAGTCCTGCAAATATTAGCCCCATTTTTGTCTGCATAAACTTTTTGAGCTCTATTTCCAATCGTGATATTCTGTTACCCATTCCACATCTGCCCTTCTACCCTATTACCGTGCATATTGCATCCACCCATTTTGACTTCATGCATTAACTGTCTATCAATACCATATTCATGTACCATAGTATGCATATCCTCTCCTCTGATATGCTCCGAAAGTACCTCAAAAGGAGATCCTAGCGGATTTTTAGTTCCTGAATTAGTGGGATTACGTCCAATCGTTTTCCTCGGTTTCCTTCTTTGAATAACCATCCAAGAGCCAAAATCTCCTAGTTGCTGATCCACCACCGTTTCGGGCACTCCCCTCTCTTCAGCGTGCTCCACAAGCCTGTCATCTTCCATGGCCATTCCACCTTTTTGTCACTATTCTGGAAAGGACAGACACCGTTATGCCCTATCCTACCACATTGAAAACATATAAGTTGTAGGCCCTCGTATTCCACCTTTTGTTAGCTACCGTCAAGTTGGATCTTTGGGACTAAAGGCTTATTCAAATCTACTTCCACGCGCACATTTGCAAATTTGCCTCTTACGGTATACTTAGTGTTCTTGTCAACTTTAATGGTTCTGCCAATTGTATTGCCCATAGCCCTAAGTATCCTCTCATCATAATATTCAATAGGGAGCTCTGGGAAACGAATCCAAATAGCAGTTGAGTCAATCGAAGCAGAACATGATCTAAATTCCGGTTGCCATTTTCTAATTGTTAAATAGTGACCAAAAATAACCCAAGGTCCTTCTTCAATGACAAAATGCAGATCCTCCATAGCAACGAATTTAACGAGGAAAAAGCCCTCACCCAGATCAACTAAATCATAAACACCTTTCGGGCTCTATAACTTCTTGAGTTTTTCATCTAGAATTCTATAACCAATTGATCTCCCAAGGAGTTTAATAATCAGACAATTTCTCCAAGGTCTCCAAATGTAGTCACGGTATCTCGCAGACACAGTGATACATGGCCAAGACTCGAAAGTGGAGACAAAAATCACATCATCCTGATTTGATGGAACATACTCATCCTCTACAACATGCATATCATTAGAATTCGAACCACCCTTTAACATATCCTTGAAGGATATTTTACCCGAATCATTCGCTCCTTTCTCTTCATCAGCAAGAGAGATAGAAATCGACTTAACCCGTTTCGTAAACCTAGCTAGCAGATCATCTTCTTCATTTGATCTTCCCCGTTGAGACTCTTCCATTCGCTATGATTGGGTGCCGCTTGAACTTATTTCTTTTAATTAACAAGATTTATCTTGTGATGTTAATTTCTTCCATCAGAGGATCAGAAATACATAGGTTTCAATTTTGAACCTTACATGGTTTTCTTTTCTCTATTTGCACTATCCAATTCTTTGCTGTTCTTGCCAATCCAATTCCAAATTCCATCTAAAAAAACAAAGAATATTGAATATTATCAAAATAAGGAAAAATTTTGCAAATAGTTGTTAACTAATTATGTTGCTTTTTTGCATTCAGATATTGTTATAACATACTGACTCATAAAATCTAATCACTAGACAAAGTCACTATCAATTATTCTAACTTAGTTGTAATTAGACACCTATTCAAAACTATTGACAAAGATTGATATACGTGTCAAAGTTTCAACTCGAAAGTATGGTTGCGTATGAGGAAAATATTAGCACATTCACAATGTCCATCTTAAAATAGTAGCATCTAATCATAAATTGTCCTAAAGTAATTTTAATTAAATATGTTCTTATTCCTACTTTATTTCAAAATTTATTAGATCTTATTTACATTTAAGTATTAAAAATGTATTCAAGTGTCTTCCAACGTTATAATTGAATGCCTAAACAACTTTTTCACCTCAAGAGTATTTATAAATCCCATTTGTGCTCATTTAGAGGTTCTATCGTCGAATATTTTTTAATATTTTATGAAATTTATGTAACAGCTCGTTACCACATTTTTCATGTATTTTCATACAACTTTACTGGTTGAGTTGTCTGCGATGCCAATAACATTCTACAATGATAGTGATAAATAATAATATTTATTTATAAAATACGGAATATGAAATTTCTTTTCATTATTCCTTACATCTGACATCCCCTATTATCTTTGCCTCAATAAAGTAGTACTGTATACATATGTCTGGAATATAAAAAAGAAGAGGTTGTACCTGTCACGTTTAACATAACATACCTTAGCGCTTTAAACGTAGCTATACCCATCTGAGAGCTAATTCTCTAACTCCGTGTCTTTGATCTGTGGAGTTAAAACAAAGGGGTGAGCGATTAATACGCTCAGTAAAAGAGACATATGCTGCTTTATAAAAATAAAGACTATATACCACCAATTATTTGTTTTTCCTAAAATCATATCAAATAGAAAAACAGTGGATATAGTAAGCAACACTTTCAATACACCATTCAAACCACTGGTTAAACAGTTTATTTTGAAATGTAGTAAACAGTAATTAGGATTTAATAAATCCTCTCAATAAACAGAAATCCACAAGTTGAGACTATGCAACAAACAAATCATGCTATCATTGTTCCCCCAGGAACACAAGTCCGTTTTTGTGGTGCACCCGTAGGCCACCGCCCCTCACGGCTATCTCATATCTATGGCCAAAATCTATATGTGGTCCTCGGGTCCACTTGCCAAGTGACCTCGAGACCACTGATGACTTGGCGGGTCCATCAGCCCTGTGATGCCCTGAGGTGCACTCATTGGTCCATCGATCCGAGCCACCGCCCCAGGTGGGTCACGCAATAACATAAATAATAACGCATGAAACTAGGGGCCTAAAGTCTCAAAATCACTTTATATCTCATGAAAACCTTTAAGGGATTATCTCACCCACATTATCATTTACTCAAATGATTTAATTCCCAAAAAGGTTTAGGCTTTCTGTTTGCAAAACACCTTGAAAACATTTCAAAATCTCAATGTTTAAAACCTACTCGCCCATGGTCAACTCGCCCAATATGGCTCGCCCATGGCAGCTCGCCCAGTGCGGTAAACTTGTAGTCGCCCGCCAACCTTTGCTTTTAAAGCAACAAGTAAAACTGGCTCACCCTCAGTGGCTCGCCCATTAGTTAATTCACCCAAAAAGATTTATATTTTCTATTTTTGAAGATATTAAAATGGCTCATTCTCGTTAAGAAAATACTATCGAAATCTGTTCGCCATGGTCAGCTCGCCAGTCCGGCTCGCCCATGGTCAACTAGAAAGGGGTGAACAAGTTTTCGCCTGCCACTTCTTACTTTTAAGACATTAAGTAAAATTGGCTCGCCCTCATGAGCTCGCCTATCATTTCTCAACAAAGAAAAGTTGTCGCCGCTCAAATGCATTTACAAAAAGGTTCGCCCATCTGTGGCTTACCCGGATTCTATTTAAAACCAGTTAACTCGCCTAATTTCATCGAAAGGGTTCTTCGCCCAAAATATCAGAAAAGATTTGGCTCGCCCGCCATTATTAAAACAGGGGTTACTCGCCCCAAAACAAACACAAAGGGCTCGCTCGCCTTGGCTCGCCAGCCTTTAACAAATTCGTCCAGAAAACAACATAGGTATCGGCTTTTAGCTTTCCCGAATCAAAATAATTATCAAACTAATGCATGTCATAAACCAAAATATTTCTTAAATAATTTCCATAAAATTTACTCCACAGGACATGCATTTACTTCACACACATCTCCCTTACCTGGTTTAACGAAGCCTTGCTTCCTTCTCGCCTTCCAAATCGCATTCACCGAGTTCATAATTCTCGGCTGCAAATAATTTATAAATTCTATTAATATTTTCATTTTATATCACTTGGCGGGATTGAGATAAATCAAATGACTACTAGCCCCACAGAGCTCTAACTAGCTCGCCCAACAGAGCTCGCCATTCATCAAATGGCTTACAAATGGGAAATGGGAGCTCGCCCGCCATTACTCGACACTAATATATTTGGGAGTTCGCCAACGTTCACTTCGCCTGGCTTTTATTGTCTTAAATGTGGGAGTTCGCCCACAATTCAACTCGCCCAATGAACATCCACTTGAGTTTGCCCTACACTAATTTCTATTCAGAAGTGAGCTCGCCCATGAATTAAAATAGCATTGGGCGACCTTGCCCACTTGAATCTCAACTTTGGCGAGTTCTTTATTTCCTACTCGCTTCATTGGCGATTACTAACTTTCACATGGGCGATCACCATGGTCGCTATTCTCATCATTTTTTCAGTATTTTCCCATCATTCTACTACAATTTCAACCCAGTTTCATTTTATTCTTCATCTACTTCAAGATATGAATTTATTCTATTTCTATGATCTAACAAGAATAAATTAAAAACGAGACTATAATCATCCTCCTCATGCTCAAAATCATAGAAATATATCATTCAATCTCAAAAACCATTAAATCTCACCTTAATCAACTGCACTTCCAGAACAAAACTCTGTCTGTCTCATATTAGCCTTACTTTGCTTATCCTTTTAGTTCATCAACGATGGAGGAAAGTTTTGCAGGCAGGTTTATTTGTTTAGCCAACTGAAGAGTAAAGCTCAATAAATCAAGCATGGCAGGATTGGAAGGAATAACATAAACTTGCAGTTGCATAGTTTTCGGGAGGAAGATGAAGTTTGCTAAGCCGGTCTTCCTCAATTGTTTCTCCTTATATAGCAATGCTATCCAATCAGAATCTGTGAGATCCCCAATTTCCATGTATTCCTCCATGTATGTAAAGTATTCTAAGTAAATATGATTAAATGAATATGAAGTTGATGTGTAATTGATGTATGAATAATGTAGGAATGATGTATGGAATATAGAAGAAATAAGAAAGTTGATAGCCAATAAGGCAAAGAGCTTATTTTGGTTATTATAGAATTGAATAGAGGATAAAGAAAAATAAAATCAGATTTAATTGATGATTAAATGGATGAGTCATAGAAGAGAAGGAAGAGAGGAATTAAATGGTCAAAGGGTCAAAGGGAGAAGTGCATGGCTGAGATTGATGATGGATAAGGAAGCATTTAATGCAAACATGCATAGTCATCACCCCATCATCTCATCACCAACGTCAGCCCCTACCTCCAGCCCTCTCCCTCTCGTTCCATCTCCAATCTTCCAAGTTTTCCATTCCAAGCTCCTTGCTAAACCACCTTACTCCCTCACCAATTCACTAAGTTCATTTAACGAAAAATAATCCTTGTCGTTAGACTAGGTGATATCCAAAGTTTGATAAAGTGAATCCAAGTATTGGAGGAGATCTCAACAATTGAAATTTTGGTCTCTAGTGAAGGTAAGAGAAGAAGATGATTTTTACAATTTGGTTCATGATAAGGAGTTGTACTGAGCTGGTAAGACATGTGTATGTTGTTTAATTTGAGGTTTGAAATGGTATGATGATTTCAGGTTGAAGAAGTGAAAAGCTAGGGTTAACGCGCCAAGTGATTTCGCGTTTTCGAGGAAATCGAGGTAAGGAATTTATGTAACGGACGTAAGGCGGCTATGTCCGCATGTTTTATAATGTTTTGATGTGGTTTGGAAATAAACATCAGCTGGTT
Source organism: Heritiera fomes (assembly GCA_032173925.1). NCBI lineage: Eukaryota > Viridiplantae > Streptophyta > Magnoliopsida > Malvales > Malvaceae > Heritiera > Heritiera fomes. The sequence goes on along the minus strand of JAPDPM010000013.1, from coordinate 22,871,005 downwards.
TTGTATAGGAAAGGATGCATTTTCGGACTTGTCTCCTAGTACCAATTAGGCTAGGGGCAGCCGACTGCCATAAAGGGAAGTCGACTGCCTAGAGACAACCAAAACGTTGTTTTTCGAAAACCGAGGTAAACCAGTCGACTGCTATGTAAGCCAGTCGACTGCTATTTTTTCAGAAGCATTCTGTTTCAAACCAGTCGACTGCTATATGGGCCAGTCGACTGCTATTTATGTATTTTTCGAAAAGAAAATAATTTCGAGAAATAAAGCTATGAAGCAGCAGTCGACTGCCCTATAAAACCAGTCGACTGCCATGTATGAAAAGATGTTTCAAAGCTTATTCAATTTAAACACAAAAGTGTTTTCTGAAAAGTATATTATAAATGTTTTGAGGCTATGGACTGCGTAATGATTATGCATTTCTGATGGCTGAGAGACTCTGATCAAGTCCTCAGTAATATGTATGTTAAGTGAGGAACCCTAGTCCAGTCCTCAAGGCCATAAGTGACACCTGACTAGTGCTCACTATGGTATTATTAAGGCAGGAGAGAATCCCTGACCTCTACATGGTATACCAATGTACCAATGCATGATTAGAGTCATATGAGTCATATGAATGGGAATGAACGGTTCATATGACGACTCAATCACTTAAACATTGTACATAGTCTCCATCTATTACGAAGTACAAGATGTATGTACGAAGAAGTATATGATGTATGTTTTTAAGTATGATATGAAGTATGATGTTTTAAAGAAAGTATGCTTGCCATGTCATTTTAAATGAATATGCATGGTTACAAACAATGCATGAAAGAAGTTTATGATGCATGCCTTATAATGCTTTACATGACATTATAGAGCCAAGTAGGAAAAATGCATATAGAGGCATAGTACGCTCTTTTACATACTTTTCTTACTGAGCGTAAACTCACTCTTTTACGACTATTTTCCTACAGACTACCTGAAGTGAACCACGCTCCGACTAGAGGAGCTTGTGCTTGAAGAATCGAAGTGTACCTTCTCGATACGCTTCCCAGTTAGCATAGAAGGTATACTTATATGTTCATGTATATAGTAAATTGTAATTCAGCTACAGTACAGTACAAGTAGAAAATATATGTATAAGATGTTGAGGATGTAAGTTAAGATGATGTATGAGATCCTGTGGAAATGGAATGATATTTATATATATCATTTTATGTTTATGGAAATTGAATAAAATTTCTTAAGCTATTAAATGATTAGCTTAAGATTAAGGGAAGAACGACACTGGGTAAACTAAATCTAAATAAAGAAGGAAAAAGATAAGTGATAAGATGAAGTGACGGGGACGTCACAGAATCCCTCACTTGGCCTTATCCCATCTTCTTTCATTTATTTTACGTCTTTCATGCATTAAAAACCGAAGAAAACTGCAGCAAAAGGAACGGCTATGAGAAGCTATTCTCTGCACATTTTGACTTACTTCACTTGCCATTAATTATCTAGTCATTTGTTAGGAGGACAAAGTGGCGTGAAGTCTACAGCCTCTTTTCTTGACTTATTGCACCATTTTGTCTTATTCCTCAACCAATAAGGTTACTTCCTTTATTGACTTTATTCTTTCTCAATTTATTGTCTTCAACCATATGACTTACAAAGTCAATTTTGGCTGCAAAATGGTTTGAATCTATTTTCATTTTGTCCATACTGATTTCAATTCGCCTCCTCATCTGGAGACCTTCAACTCACCAACTCAATTTCAGTTCGCCAACTCAATATCTGGAATTTACGGAATGATTTCCTTTTCTAGGCTATCATTTGTGCTTCTATATGGGCGACCACATTACTCGCCAAATACATTCTTTGGGCGATCACAGTCCTCGCCACACACGGGCCATCATCTATCCACAGCCTTGGCGAACTCATCTATTCGCCAACGAGGCCATTGAATCCTACTCGCCCTCTCACTCATTGGGCGATCAATTCTAAGTTCATTTGGATGATCATTCTACCAATTAACTTGGCGAACTTACCATTCGCCCTCGCCATCATCCATTGGCAATTTGTTCCATATACTTGTCCATCCATTATTTCACTGAATTTTGCTCCATTCTCAACTTAAGTTAAGGAGCTTTTCACTTAAGAAAAATCAATATTCATTATTTATTTAATTTTCATTTTTAATTTTATGAAATTAGAGTCTACAGTAGTGTAGAATCGGATCTTACATTTTCTCCCCACCTTAAGAAATTTGGTCCTCCAAATTTCAACCAAACCTACCAGCGTAAAAGCTCTGAATATTTCTTACAGATAAGACTTTCTAATTCTCAAGTAGCCTTATCCTCAGTATTGTACTATCATAGTACTTTAGCCATAAAAATAATATTAGATTGCAATATTTTATCCTTCCTATCCAAGATCCGTACCGGTTTCTCAACGTAGCTCATATCCTCTCTGATCTCTAAAAACTCATATCGAATTACGTGAGAAGGATCTAAAAATCATTTTTTCTTCATTGAGACATGAAATATATTATGCACTCTTGACAACTCTGAAGGTAGTGTACATCTCTCACACGATCCAAGATCTCCAACGATCCAATGCATCGGAAACTCAATTTCCCTCTCATTATGCATCCCAATGGTGAAACCTTAGTATATATAATCTCTTGTATATCTCAAGAAGTCTGTTCGACCAAGTCGAAACTAATTTTTGGTCTCCCATTTTCTCATGCTATCGTGGATTATATCGTATGCTAAATAAACCCTTTCAAGTGCTATGCCTATCTCCTTTGGCCATTACCATAAACAACTCTGCCAGGGTAGAGGATTATCCCAGGAGCCTATAAAATCAACTGCACAAGCTCACGCAATATCCTCGAGCGTCCATACCATACGCTCAGACTGTCTGTCAGTCTACTGATAAACTGCGGTGCAAAACTCAATCGGGATCCCATAGCTTCTTGTAATCTCTCTTAACACTGAGATACGAAGTGGGACTCCCTATCAAATGTAATGCTCCCTGGAATACTGCAAAACCTCACCATTTCCCTGACATATAACTCGGCCAAGGCACAATTTAGCTCAATAAATTCCATAATCAAGGAATAAGCAGACTTACTCAATATATCCACAACTATCTAGATAGCATTATACTCTTTACAATTTTTCACTTAGTATAGGAAGTACCACCAATATAGGTATTTTTCTTCCTTATCACATTTTCACTTCTAGCAAATCTCGTCTCTACTATGAGACCGCTAGCCTCTCAATATGCTCCAATTTTTCTTTAAAAGCCCTACCCGCCTCTTCAGCCCATCGACAATCATCCCTTTGGCGCTCTCTTGTGCTCTAGGATTACTCATTCAAGCGAGTCGGCGACCACCTAGTTCGCCCACATCTTACAACATGTTATCCATTGTTGGGCGATCGCCCCACTCATGGGTCGCCCATCCCGGATTTTGTTCCAAGTTCCTGAAGAACTCGGGCTTCTTCTCTCAAAACCAATTTACACTCCCTGAAATCTTTTATCGTCCTTGGGAGTTAACAAATTTTTCACTTCCTTTACACAGTAACTCATTTATACCATTTATCACTTATCATCTCATTCAGTGCTTAGTCGATAATAATTTGATGACTACCATTTAGATAATTTTAATCAATCGTATGCAATTGTCCCAGTAGTCTCTTAAATACAACGCACTCGCTCTCAATATATCCCGGAGCGTCCACACAATGCGCTAGAATATCTATATCAATCTGAGGTGATGCTAATAGTAAAACTTGAAATCCCAAAGCCTCTTGCTATTCTCTCAAAGCGTATGGCAAATCAAGGATTCTATCACATGTACTCATTCACTGGAACTCCACATACGTTCTCACTGTTTCACCAATATATATCAACTAAGGCATTCTAGACATCCCGAAACATGATGATGAAGTGTATTAACTTGGTTACTCAATCCATAATCACTTCTATAACCTCATGGTTAAACTATGACTGCCATTCTTTTGCAGAACTTAATACTAATCATCAATTATGTCTCAGGTAATCATTTTCCCCTCGATAATTTCTCTTATAGCAAGTTATCATTTTTATCTCTTCTATTCTCCTAGTACATGTAATGTCACTACTTGGAGAATATACTTGAGAGTATACTTTTTCTCACATCAATTTCTGAAATTTAAATTTATTATCTTTCAGATTTTCATCTCCACTTTATTTATACAATTTCACATTCCCAGTATATACATATATACACATATGTATATCCTTTTTCAGGATTAACAGCACTTCTTGTATCTACTCCTCTGAGTATGGCAATTTCATCTTTTTAATCCTGGCTTGTCATTAATTCCAGCCATAACTACATAATGATCAGAGGAAATCACATTTATTCTTGTACTTGGGAACTATCTTATAACTCGTGTTCCCTAGTCATCATATGACTTGTCTCTTAAGATATTTCCATTCTATATCATTTATCACCACTGTCATTTTCCCACTTAATATAGTACTTTACTGTTACTATCTCGTAACCATTTCGAATACTATATTCATACATACCCATTCACTTCCACTTTCTCACAATTAAGTATTGAATCAATGAGGTAGCAAATTCCACAAACTCCTCAACAATTCATTGATGCCATATGGGTAACCCTCATAAATTTTATACCTCAATAACCACACTTTAATCTCACTTAAGTAGTAAAATCTTTTTCTCAAACAATTTAAATGTCCACTTAATCATTCGAGACCTCACGTCTCTACTGTATATAGTTCGATTAGAACTAATGTTCACTGACTTAACAGTAAAGTTTTCCATTCCTAAAAGTTTGTGACGTTATTCAACGATATTGCTTATATCGATATACATATTTATTCTCTTTAAAATCTTCCTAGTTGGCTCTAGGCACACAAATAGGAAGGATACTACAGTCGGCTAGGGATCCAGATGGAGTAAGATAGGTATTTTAGAATACTATACTTGTTCCGGAACCTAGAAGCAACTGTAGAGAGTACAAATCCCGTTGTTTTTTTTAAAAACGATATAATTTTCATTTTCACCAGTTATATCAAACAATTTAGTTCTCTACTCATCAATCTCTTGAGTAATTTCTCAAGCTCTTCTAATTCACTGGTAAGAGCTTACAAACAAATTCCATATTGTGAATCGAGTCAACAATCTTTCGAATCCATGTTACTCCAGATGCTTACTTAAAACATCATCATGTAATTTCAAATTCACAAACTCATATCATCTTGGATGTCTCGTTATTTACATCCAACCAAATCACTATGTATTCTCCAAACACATATATAAATTTTCAAGTCACTTTACAAGTATTTCACAATATTTCGGTTCTATGGATATCGTAACGGACCAGCCCAAGCGGCCATGGCAACCCCTTTTTGTGCCCATCGACAACGATTCTGTGACAACGCTACTCATCCATACTGTCCTCCTTGGCGAACGCCTCGATGCCCCGGTCCTTCCAACCGTGTTCGAGTTCGCCCACCTCAAGGTTTTCTTTCTCATTCGTAACGACTCAAGCACTTGACTTCCTCAAATATCAAGTCACTACTAATATTCATTCTCCTAAAACATCAGGAGTATATATAACCAGTATTATCATCAATTTTAAATCATTGATCACACAGTTCACCTTTTTTTGGTCACACTCTATAAATACATCACTTTTCATAATATTCAATAATCTCTAACCAATATAACCCATATTTTTACTTTAATTTCAAATCCTAAAATCCACAACAGGGCCAACTATCTTAAGCCCTCTCATAACATATACTCCGGGTCGCCTTACTCGTCAATATACCAGTGGGGTCCACAGTAGGAATCATCCTTTACACCATCAAATACTTATACTATTTCACCATCAAAAACTATTTTAAATCAATTTAGTCATTCATGACTTAAATAAAGCATTTCAATATAGGGTATATTCATAAATTCCCCTTTAATTCTCTTTTCGATATACCTTCAATCGTGCGATCTTAGGCCTTATGCACTAATACTAACACCTTTTTTCATTTCAATATCATCATTTCAAGATCTTAGTTCGATATGGACAGAGAAATCCTGGTGGGGCCCTCACCAAATTCCTCACTGTACCTTACCGAATAGATCTGACATTATGATGATAAGATCGCCTATCTCATGCAAAATTTTCGGATTACTATCTCTATTTGTAACCCATAATTCATCAACTTTCACCATATCTCAACACTTAACTCAATTTACAGTCACTTGACTCCTCTATACATCCAGACTATATAGTACTACAAGGGATGTTAACTTTTTTCAACACTTTCTATGCTAAAGGAATTAACAGACATCAGACCAACCCAAAGCTCTGATATCATTAAATTTGTAACAGCTCGTTATCACATTTTTCACGTATTTCCATACAACTTTACCGATTGGGCTGTCTGCGATGCCAATAACATTCTACAATGATAGTGATAAATAATAATATTTATTTATCAAATACGGAATATGAAATTTCTTTTCATTATTCCTTACATCTGACATCCCCTATTATCTTTGTCTCAATAAAGTAGTACTGTATACATATGTCTGGAATGTAAAAGAGAAGAGGTTATACCTGTCACGTTTAACATAACATGCCTCAACGCTTTAAACGTAGCTATACCTATCTGAGAGCTAATTCTCTAACTCCGTGTCTTTGATCTGTGGAGTTAAAACAAAGGGGTGAGCGATTTATACGCTCAGTAAAAGAGACATATGCTGCTTTATAAAAATAAAGACTATATACCACCAATTATTTCTTTTTCCTAAAATCATATCAAATAGGAAAACAGTAGATATAGTAAGCAACACTCTCAATACACCATTCAAACCACTGGTTAAACAGTTTACTTTGAAATGTAGTAAACAGTAATTAGGATTTAATAAATCCTCTCAATAAACAGAAATCCACAAGTTGAGACTAGGCAACAAATAAATCATGCTATCATTGTTCCCCCAAGAACACAAGTCCGCTTTTGGGGTGCACCCGTAAGCCACCGCCCTTCACGGCTATCTCAGATCTATGGCCATAATCTATATGTGGTCCTCGGGTCCACTTGGCAAGTGACCTATAGACCGCTGATGACTTGGCGGGTCCATCAGCCCTGTGACGCCCTGAGGTGCACTCGTTGGTCCATCGATCCGAGCCACCGCCCCAGGTGGGTCACGCAATAACATAAATAATAACACATGAAACTAGGGGCCTAAAGTCTCAAAATTACTTTATATCTCATGAAAACCTTTAAGGGATTATCTCACCCACATTATCATTTACTCAAATGATTTAATTCCCAAAAAGGTTTAGGCTTTCTGTTTACAAAACACCTTGAAAACATTTCAAAATCTCAACGTTTAAAACCTGCTCGCCCATGGTCAACTCGCCCAATATGGCTCGCCCATGGCAGCTCGCCCAGTGCGGTGAACTTGTATTCGCCCGCCAACCTTTGCTTTTAAAGCAACAAGTAAAACTGGCTCGCCCTCAGTGGCTCGCCCTCAGTGGCTCGCCCATTAGTCAATTCATCCAAAAGGATTTATATTGTCTATTTTCGAATATATTAAAATGGCTCATTCTCGTTAAGAAAACACCATCGAACTCTGTTCGCCATGGTCAGCTCACCAGTCCGGCTCGCCCATGGTCAACTAGAAAGGGGTGAACAAGTTTTCGCCCGCCACTTCTTACCTTTAAGACATTAAGTAAAATTGGCTCGCCCTTATGAGCTCGCCTATCATTTCTCAACAAAGAAAAGTAGTCGCCGCTCAAATGCATTTACAAAAGGGTTCGCCCATCTGTGGCTTACCCGGATTCTATTTAAAACCAGTTAACTCGCCCAATTTCATCGAAAGGGTTCTTTGCCCAAAATATCAGAAAAGATTTGGCTCGCGCGCCATTATTAAAACAGGGGTTACTCGCCCCAAAACAAACACAAAGGGCTCGCCCGCCTTTAACAAATTCATCCAGAAAACAACATAGGGGTCGGCTTTTAGCTCGCCCAAATCAAAATAATTATCAAACTAATGCATGTCATAAACCAAAATATTTCTTAAATAATTTCCATAAAATTTACTCCACAGGACATGCATTCACTTCACACATCTCCCTTACCTGGTTTAACGAAGCCTTGCTTCCTTCTCGCCTTCCAAATTGCATTCACCGAGTTCATAATTCCCGGCTGCAAATAATTTATAAATTCTATTAATATTTTCATTTTATATCACTTGGCGGGATTGAGATAAATCAAATGACTACTCGCCCCACAGAGCTCTAACTAGCTCGCCCAACAGAGCTCGCCATTCATCAAATGGCTTACAAATGGGAGCTCGCCCGCCATTACTCGACACTAATATATTTGGGAGTTCGCCAACATTCACTTCGCCTGGCTTTTATTGGCTTAAATGTGGGAGTTCGCCCACAATTCAACTCGCCCAATGAACATCCACTTGAGTTTGCCCTACACTAATTTCTATTCAAAAGTGAGCTCGCCCATGAATTAAAATAGCATTGGGCAACCTCGCCCACTTGAACCTCAACTTTGGCGAGTTCTTTATTTCATACTCGCTTCATTGGCGATTACTAACTTTCACATGGGTGATTACCATGGTCGCTATTCTCATCATTTTTCCAATATTTTCCCATCATTCTACTACAATTTCAACCCAGTTTCATTTTATTCTTCATCTACTTCAAGATATGAATTTATTCTATTTCTATGATCTAACAAGAATAAATTAAAAACGAGACTATAATCATCCTCCTCATGCTCAAAATCATAGAAATATATCGTTCAATCTCAAAAACCATTAAATCTCACCTTAATCAACTGCACTTCCAGAACAGAATTCTGTTTGTCTCATGTTAGCCTTACTTTGCTTATCCTTTTAGTTCATCAATGATGGATGAAAGTTTTGCAGGCAGGTTTATTTGTTTAGCCAACTGAAGAGTAAAGCTCAATAAATCAAGCATAGCAGGATTGGAAGGAATAACATAAACTTGCAGTTGCATAGTTTTCGGGAGGAAGATGAAGTTTGCTAAGCCGGTCTTCCTCAATTGTTTCTCCTTATATAGCCATGCTATCCAATCAGAACCCCTCACTTGGCCTTATCCCATCTTCTTTCATCTATTTCACGTCTTTCATGCATTAAACACCAAAGAAAACTGCAGCAAAAGGAATGGCTATGAGAAGCTATTCTTTGCACATTTTGACTTACTTCACTTGCCATTAATTATCTAGTCATTTGTCAGGAGGACAAAGTAGCGTGAAGTCTATAGCCTCTTTTCTTGACTTATTACACCCTTTTGTCTTATACCTCAACCAATAAGGTTACTTCCTTTATTGACTTTATTCTTTCTCAATTTATTGTCTTTAACCGTATGACTTACAAAGTCAATTTTGGCTGCAAAATGGTTTGAATCTATTTTCATTTTGTCCATGCTGATTTCAGTTCGCCTCCTCATCTGGAGACCTTCAGCTCACCAACTCAATTTCAGTTCGCCAACTCAATATCTGGAATTTACGGAATGATTTCCTTTTCTAAGCTATCATTTGTGCTTCTATATGGGTGACCACATTACTCGCCAAATACATTCTTTGGCCGATCACAGTCCTCGCCACACACGGCCATCATCTATCCACAGCCTTGGCGAACTCATCTATTCGCCAACGAGGCCATTGAATCCTACTCGCCGTCTCACTCTTTGGGCGATCAATTCTAAGTTCATTTGGATGATCATCCTACCAATTAACTTGGCGAACTTACCATTCGCCCTCGCCATCATCCATTGGCGATTTGTTCCATATACTTGTCCATACATTATTTCACTGAATTTTGCTCCATTCTCAACTTAAGTTAAGGAGCTTTTCACTTAAGAAAAATCAATATTCATTATTTATTTAATTTCCATTTTCAATTTTATGAAATTAGAGTCTACAGTAGTGTAGAATCGGATCTTACATTATATTATAAATATTTTAATTTTTTCTTAATTTGAAAATAAATAGTAGACCCATCATATTGAAATTATCTCTTTCTATGTTTCCCGAAACTCTGATTAAATTTAAAAAATATAATCTCTTACCAACAAAATTTCCAAATTTTGCAACTCACTTGCAAAATTAGGAATTTCATAATCAGTTAGATTCTCATTTATTTCAAATTTTATTTATTATTATTTATTTATGTTTAAAATATTTAAGGATTGAACCCTAACGTAATTTTATTCGATAAATTATTTACATGTTTTATGAATTTGATCTTATTTTATTTTGAATTTTGAATAAAGAGATATTCTTGATAAAAGGTTTTTCTACATCCTTCGACACTTTCGTTTAACATTAAAAATTTCTTATCATCTAGAAAATTCTAAGCAATCACCTGCTCAATTAAGCCAAAATTTATTATTAACTCGTTTAATTTCTAATAATTTATAACTTTAATCCCCACAAACGATTTTAAAAAGGATTTAAATTACTAATTTACAAGTCCTAATACTAATTTTATTTTACAATTAAATTTCCAAATTAAATCTATTCTTTCAAAAAATTTTAAATTTCCTAACACATGATTTCTATCATATTCCAGTTCTATAAAACAATTTGAATAAAAACAAAAATTTAAACAAATAGATTGATAAATACATAAATAAAAAATAAATAAGTAATAAAAAATATAAATACCAAAGAAGTAGAAATCGCAGGTCAAAGGGCCTTGGGCCTGTTTAAGATTTTTCATTTGGATATTTGAATGAAATTATTTGTTATTTTATTATTCATCAATTTTTGTTTATCATACTTTAAAAATTTTACCTGTCAATGGTTAAAAGAAGTAGAAGTGGACCACTTTCTCATATATTTGAATATGGTTCGAATCTTGAAGTCATCACTGTTAAAAAAATTTTACCGTTTACCATTCTCAACTCAAATAAGATTAGTTTCAAACTATAAAACGGATAAGATACCTGTGGTTATACCAAAAAAATACTTTAAAAATATTCTAATATTTTAAATAATTTTTTTATTATATTATATTATATTATTTTAGATTTATTTTGAATATATAAATTATTAAGTTTAAGTTAAACTTTCATATATTCAAACGCTTTTAAATCGAAAATTTTATGCATTACACCGGTCACAAACTAGTTACACTATATGAATCAAGATTAATTGCGCTTGCAACATTAAAGTACGTAGTTAATTCGTTGCATCAAGGCACTGATTGCAAATATCCTAAACGTATCCTCCTCACAAATTTCTCCCCGAAATGGTCGTTTCTTTACCTAAGCTGGCGTCAATCATGTTTGATGTAATTGGGGTAAATTTTCCTAGACCATGTTAGTCAAATCGTCAATCACTCTGTCTCTCTTCAGTATCCCTCTTTTCATCCCTCTTTTCGGTGGTTTAGCCATGGGTTCCACTGAAAATGCAATGTTCATGTTGACGATAATTGCTACTTTTGCTGTCAGTTTTGGGGCTGTTTACAGGGTTGGTGATGCTTCGGGTTGGCATCCAATGTTTGATTACCAAAAGTGGGCCTCCTCCAAGAAATTTTCTGTTGGTGACACTATTCGTAAGCTCTTCTTTAAGCTTCTAATTGAAAGAATTTCCTCTTTTCATTTGTTGATTCTACTCCTTGACAATATTGAATATTGGTGTCAGACTTAAAACAAAACTCTATATTTTTCTTTTGCCAAATAGTAACACATGTTTGTCTTTTTTGATCCATTAGTTTAAGACTGTACAAAACTAAATCTTTAATTTAGAGAAAATTTTGAAGCACGCAACAGAACAGATCCATTACCAAGAAAATAAAGCTTCTTTGTTAGGGTATTAACGAAATTACTTTGCAGGTTTTGAGTATAATGCTATCTTTCACGATGTGAAGGAAGTGACAGAACCAAATTACCAAGCATGCAATGCAACAATGCCAATAGCCACCCACTATTCTGGCAACGATTCCTTCACATTGGACCAGCCCGGGCACCGCTACTTCCTTTGCGGCTTCCCCAACCACTGCAGATATGGCCAGAAGGTTGACATCTACGTCCATGGAGCTTCCAGCCGCAGCCCTAGCCCTGCTCCGGCTAACTTACTCCCGTTGCCACCATCTCCTGCAGCTGAGAATCCGGCTCCTACCAGTGTTAGTACTAATAGTGCTTTACCACTTCATATTTTCAGTCTTCAGATTGCTACCAAATGTTTGCCTATGGTTGTCCTTGCATATTTCGTTTGATTAACATTAAGGAAGTTGAATAAACTAAAGGGTAGTTTTTTCCCACAAGTATTCGATAGATAGGACATTTCTCGTACGCAATAGTTTCAGTTTTCTGTAGTAATCCCTTCGATCGGATTAATTTTCTTTTTGGAATAAGTAAGAAAGCTACGATTAAATAGCTGTCTCAGAGTAAAATGCGAATATCCTTTTTGATTAAAAAAAAATTGTTAACCCCTCAACCGTCCTCTCGCTGGCCTAGCGATCTCTCCTGTTGAAGGTTGGCAATGGTGTTAAATTCAAAGGCAGTGGCTTAGCCTACCTGCATTTGACCTTGTCTCTCAATCAATGCATTACACTTGTCTAATGGCGTGTCATCTATAAATTTATCATCTTGGGCATTTTGAAAAGGGTGGACTTTCATGTTTCTTCTTGCTCGGCAGTGGGGCTCTAGCTGGTTAATTAGAAGCCCCCTTTGACTTCACCTAAATTATTGTTGCAGCAGTGCACAGTGGCATGCAAATCCCAAGAACATTGGTAACAATCAATGCCCCTAATACCTAGTGCGTAGGCTTCTAGAGAGGATGCAGCATTGTAAATAGATTTTTTCGACGGTTTTTCACCTCAAACATAGAAATTAAGAAGCCTGCCTTTGAAATTATGTAATTGAAAGAGGCGCATAGTTATGTAGTCTTGTAGAGGAGCAATTTATTTACCCTCTTTTGTATGTGAACCAGGCATAGGTGATAGGACCCAAGTTGCCAACAAAATATTGCAGATTTCTCTGCCTTTTGATTCCGTATAAAACACGGACAAGATTTGACCCAGTTTCGTTTGGGAGTGAGGATGGCAGCGATGCTGGTAGTCGATAAAGGCGCCACATGGTTTGAGCCGCCCATGACATGTGGGCTGGAAGGCACGACAGTCAAATCTATGAGACGTTTTGTTGACTCATAACCGTTATAAAGGAATTCAATTCATTAGTTCTTTAAATGTATCTATATTATTTTTTTATTTTATGATAAAATTATATTTACTTTAGATATTTTATTGATACTTTAAAAAATAATATTATATTAAATAAATTTAATTATGAAATATTTCAATCATTGATACATAAATTTATAATTATTTCATTTTGAATACAAAATGTATGATATGTCACTTTGCAAGCTTGCATGCATGCATACATACATACATGTATGAGAAGGGATTCACTTACATTAATGTAAAAGTAAAACTAATTTAGTTTTACACATTTTCATATTTTTTATACAATTTATATTTTTTAATTCAACTTTTGAATTTTATGTTCTACTTATATAGATCATGTATGCCTTTTTTTCAAATTAATTGAATATGTCAAACTATTTATTCTATACACTACAAGAAATTGTACTTTCAGTGACAGAATTTTTGAGACAGAAATTTCCGTTACAAGTTCTTGCAGATTTGCAATGGATTAGTGACGGAACAAAAAAAGTTTTAGTGACAAATTTAGCTACGGATTTTTAACGGAAAAACCGTTGCAAAATAAATTCCGTCACAAATTCTGAAGCTAAAGGGACGCGTGCAAACAGTATTTATCCTGCTAAATTTTCGACAGATTTTGAGACGAAATTTTCGTTGCAAAATCCGATTCTAAAATTTTGAGACGGAATTTGCGACAGAAAATTCCTTCTCAAAATATCTCAAGAAATAAAAAAAAGAATATAAGGTTTTGAGACGGAATTTTCAATGGCAAATTCCATCTCTAAAGTTAGAAACGGAATTTTGCAACGAAAAATTCCGTCTCAAATTAACTCAGCAAAATAAATAAAAAAAAAGAATGTTAGGGTTTTAAGATGGAATTTTCCGTCTCAAAATCCGTCTCAAATATTAGAGACGAAATTTGAGACGGGAAATTCTGTCTCAAATTACCTTAGCCAAATAAAAAAAAGAATGTTAGCATTTTGAGACGGAATTTTCCGTCTCAAATTCTGTCTCTAATATTTGAGACGGATTTTGAGACAGAAAATTTTGTCTCAAATTAACTCAACAAAACAAAAAAAAAAGATATATGAGTTTTGAGATGAAATTTTCCATCTCAAAATCCGCCTCTAATCTCAAAACTCATATATCTTTTTTCTATTTTGTTGAGTTAATTTGAGACGGAATTTTCCGTCTCAAAATCCATCTCTAATAATTGAGACGGATTTTGAGACGAAAAATTTTGTCTCTAATTAACTCAACAAAATAGAAAAAAGATATATGAGTTTTGATATTAGAGACGGATTTTGAGACGGAAAATTCCGTCTCAAATTAACTCAACAAAATAAAAAAAAGATATATGAGTTTTGATACCGAATTTTCCGTCTCAAAATCCGTCTCTAATCTCAAAACTCATATATCTTTTTTCTATTTTGTTGAGTTAATTTGAGACGAAATATTTTGTCTCAAAATCCGTCTCTAATATTTGAGACGAATTTTGAGACGAAAAATTCCGTCTCAAAACGCTAACATTTTTTTTATTTGGCTGAGGTAATTTGAGACGGAATTTGAGACAGATAATTCCGTCTCAAAACTCATATATCCTTTTTTTTTATTTTGCTGAAGTAAGTTGAGATGGAATTTTCTGTCTCTAATATTTGAGACGAAAAATTCCGTCTCAAAACTCATATATCTTTTTTTTTATTTTGTTGAGTTAATTTGAGAGGGAATTTTCTGTCTCAAAATCCGTTTCTAATATTTGAGACGGATTTTGAGACAAAAAATTCCGTCTCAAAACGCTAACATTTTTTATTTGTCTGAGTAAATTTGAGACGGAATTTCAGTCTCAAAAACTCATATATCTTTTTTTTATTTTGTTGAGTTAATTTCAGACGGAATTTTCTGTCTCAAATATTAGAGACGGAATTTGAGATGGAAAATTCCGTCTCAAATTAACTCAACAAAACAAAAAGATATATGAGTTTTGAGACGGAATTTTCCGTCTTAAATTCCGTCTCAAATATTAGAGTATATAAATTAATATTGTAAATTATATTATAAAATATAATATCATAAATTTTTTTAGTTTAATGTTGTATAATAATTTTTAGAGTATATAAATTATAAATAATATCATTTTAATATAAAAAAATTGTAATATTGTTATCCTCTAAATGAAATAATATTATTTAATTGATATTAAAAATATATTATAATTTTGAGATGGATTTTTGCTACCACAAATCCGTCTCAAAATTTTTCTTCAATTCCCGTGCATCACTGTAGTTTACCGCCACTACAACAAATTTGGTATTTTATGACGCATGAAATAACGTCACAAAATATTAATTTTTCGTCACCAATAGGTTTAGGTGACGAAAATTTCATTGTCACGACAATCGTCACCTTTGCGCCGTCGCTAAAGGTTAAACGTGACAATCCTATAATTTCGTCACCTATGCGTGACTCTAACGTAACGATAACATAAAACATCACCTAATGGTTACTCTTTTGTGACATCAGATTGCGTCATAAATTAGAATAAAAATTCATCACTAAATATCGATATCGTTACAAAAGATGTGATAAAATTGTGTATATTTGTGACGAAAAATCAAATCGTCACACTATAAGTGACATAAATTTTTGTCACCTATGATAATACGATAACGTCATAAAAATCTCCTAAACGTCACTGAAAATAATTAAAATTTTAGGTTTTGTATGACGAAATATCAATTTGTCATAGCATAGGTGACATAAATTTTTGTCACCTATGGTAGTACGATAACGTCATAAAAATCTTTTAAACATCACTAAAAATAGTTAAAATTTTATGTTTTTTGTGACGAAATATCAATTCGCCACACTATAGGTGACAAATTTTTGTCACCTATAATATTATTGTAATGTCATAAAAAAATGCTTAAATGTTACTAAAAATAGTTACAAATTTAATTTTAGGTGACAAAATATAAAATTATCACGCTATAGATGACATAAATTATCGTCACTTATGATAGTATAATTACATCTCAAATTCCACTGAAAAAAGTTAAAACTTTAATTTTAGGTGACGAAATATAAAATTATCACATTATAAATGACATAAATTAACGTCACCTATACTAGTAAAGTAAAGTCATAATAAAATTTCAAATGTCAAGATATTTTAATATATTACAAAATAAATAACTAATTAGACATTTGCATTGGTTCTCAAATGTAAGTAATACCTTCAATAAAGTCAATGTAAATCATATAGAAATAATATTGTTTAAAATAAAATAAAACTAATACAATCCAAAGTGTCTAATATTCAGAAATTTAAATAAAAATGAAAACTACCTAATAAATTTGAAAGTTTGGAACAAAATATACCAAATCTAGGAAATAGCTAGAACAAGCTTGAATTGTAGCTCTCAATCCAGTTCTTTGAGTTGAGGGTGATTGTGTTGATTGTAAGTTTGTGTCACTTGAAACTGCGATAAACAATTATTACCAAACGATCAAATACAATATATTATATAGTTTGATAAGAACAAAATAAATTATTTTTACAAAAGAATAAGAGTAAGAATCTACGACTTATCGTAAGACTTTATCGAAAGTATAGCAATTAAAAAGAACTACACATATATTTCCATCATGAATTATGTAAATACAAAAACCAATCTAATACAACAAGCAAGCTCATGTTCCAAGATGTAATACAATAAGCAATTTGTAGCAGTAATTGTAATACAATAATTGTAAATCCAACAACCGATGTTATGCAACAAGCAAGCTCAAATTCCCAAGTATATTACAACAAGCAATTTATTGTAGTAATTTTAATACAGCAATTGTAAATACAACAAACAATTTAACACAACAAACAAACTCAAGTTCCCAGGTGTAATATTGCAAGCAATTTGTAGCAATAATTGTAATACAAAAATTGTAAATACAGCAACCAATGTAATACAACATGTAAGCTTAAGTTCCCAAGTATATTACAGCAAGCAATTTGTAGCAATAATTGTAATACAACAATGTAAATACAACAAACAATGTAAAACAACAAGCTCAAGTTCTAATACAATAGTTTAATTGCAAATAACAAACTAAGAGAGAATATAGCTAACAATCTACATACCAAATAGTTTATAGCAAGCTTACTTTTCTCACTTTCAAGATCACGCGTATTTATCATATTGTTGAAGTTCATCTCAAATTTAAATCACAAGTGAATATCAAATTTAAAAAAGTTCATTCTTTAACTATGTAATAATGCTGAATGGTCTAATCATTTGTCTTAAATTCTAAATGCCTAGATTATACAATGGCATTTAGCATGCTTCTTGCTAAAAAAAGTGTGAGAAGGAAAAGAAATACCTGAAAATTAGGAGATAGGGACTTCAATTCTAGTGGCTATCTAAGCATTTTTCATTGCTTCAATTTGACTTTCAACTTGTCCAAATTTTGATTTATAGTCTTGAAGTTCATCTTATGTTTTTGTGAGAGTTTCTATCAACTTCGAAGCGTTTTCTTTTGAGCTGTTCTTAGTTGGCTTAGGTCCGTAACCAAGCCCCTTGATGTATCCCGGCTGAGTACCAAGGACCTCATCCATTATACCATCAATGGTCTTAGGTTGTGTTCCTTCCTCGGTAGGAGTTGGTTCTAACTCCACCATTTTTCCTAACAATTAAGATAAATAATATTAACTAAAAGAATCATACTAAAATAAAATTATAATTATAATTCTTGCTTTCAAAATTCTTACATAAGCTACTTGAGCCTCTAGTGTTGACCATCTTTTTTCTTCAGAATAATGAGTCACTTTAAAAAATTCCATCCTATTAGGTTCTTGGTCATATTTGCGCTACATAAATACAATAATTTTCTTTAAAATAAAGGTAATAAATAAAAAGCATATAATGTTTAAGAACTTTTAGAATATAAAAATTTACCATGGAATAGCGACTAGTCACAAAAGTCCTCAACTTGACTTTGCTTCAAATTCTAGCATTTATCTCACACATTTTCTTCATTTACATATGAATGCAAAATAAAATATAAAAACTTTCGTCGCACATAAATATTATTATGCATAACTATGAAAAATAAATCCTACAAATACAAAATTGAGGTGAATAAGATTCTAACCAAGTTGTGAGCAAAAACTCACTAATAAAGACAAAGATTCTCATAGCTTAATTTATAAGGATGATTATGTCACTTGATGCTAGAGTGAAAGATATACCTAAAATAAACATGTGATATTTATACCACCAGGTATCCTTTTAAATAATGTTCATTCCAACAAGGTATCTAATAAATATGCATGAATTATCAATCCAAATTTTATTATAACCAAACGCACACACTTGTACACACAAATTTGTGCCCACAAAAATAAGAACACATTTTTAAGAAAAAAATCATCATCTGTATAAGTAGCTCAATTTTCAAACGCCTACTTGCTTCATGTTCAATGCATCCTTCACCACTATGCTTCATTGCAAGTCCTCAACACTTTGCTAAGACAGATTTTCCAACCCTAAACAATGATTATTTGCAAGAATGCATAGGAAACAGATTGAAGACTTCTGCAATAAATGCTACAGATTCCATTAATAGTGCATTGCATATAGAAATGTAGAAGATGCATAAGGAGATGTCTTGTATCTTCAATCATCTAATAAACTGTAAAACGTAAAAAAGTTATAAATGAAACCAGTTAACCACATGAACTAAAAATTTTGATTATATTTTTTCAAATTAAAAAAAAATTCGATTGTTGAATAGGAAAATCTTTAAAAAAGGATTCATCCTATTCAAAACTTTGATTAAGACCTAAGTTGAAAAATTCAAATTCAAGCCAAAGTAACATTTTCCACATAGTTGAATCAACATATAAAGTGATACCTAAGATCAGGGGAATTTCATAAGTTGATAATAGTAGATGAATCCTTAACATAAGAAGTTTTAACATTTATAAGAGAAAAATAACTAACCTATGCACAAAAGAGTGATCACAATACAACACTAACACTTTCCAAAATGAAATTGACTTGATCTGTCCTTGATAAATTGAAATCTTATAGTTAAGCACAAATTTAATCAAACTAAAATACTATCAATTCCAAAATTTGTAATCAAATTGCAACTAACATAAAATAATACCAGAGAACATAATTATTTGATTTATTATTGAGGGCAACAAATCAACCTTGATTGCTATTGTTGCCTATGCATACAATAAACTTAAGTCACTATTTTATAAGAGACGAGGGAAAATATGAACGAGAAAAAGAAGTTATAGCATACGACAACCTACCAACCAATGGTCTAAGCCAAGACAACAAAAAATTTAGACTATACCACATCTAAAGATGATTGTAGCTAAAACCTGTCCATTAATAATGCAAAAACACGTAAGAAGATTCTAACAAAGCCAAAATTAGGATGCCATGTCCTTAAGGCTTAAATTCTAGTGGAGAAAGGGATTTCTGCATAGCAACAAAAAACTTTCCCCAATTTTAAAAGACCTTAAGTTCTTTGAAGGGAATGGGTTGTTCAACGCACCGCCAAACCTATAATTCTTCTCCACCTCTAGCTACTTTGCACTATCGTCGGCTTCAACCCTCCCCTAGCCCACGAATCGTAAGATGGACGAGATCTATTGTCCCAATCACGAAAAAATAATGTCCAAGTCTCATGTTAGGGATTTTGGTAGGTTAGGGACTACGGTGGTTAGGAACTATAGGATTTTGCTAGGTTAAGGACTACAGTGGTTTTGGTTTCTAAGGAAGAAGGGATGGTTGGGTGGCTGGGTGCGCTCTTGATTGCTACCACTGGTTACTGCAATGCTGACATGGGGAGTTTGGAGGCCGCAGGATAGTTCTTCTGGCTACTGCATTCTTGAGTTGGGAAATTTGGAGGCTGATGCCGTGGCGCGAGAAAAGCCATTTTTTTAAACAGTTTTTTTTTACTTTGTTAATTTTTTTATTTATAATAACTTTTAAATATATATTTTATTTTTTAAACTAATAAAATATTTTTAGAAATAATTTTAATGTATTTAATAATATAAATATTAATTGATATAAACTAATTTTATTAATTTATATTTTATTACAAAAATATTATTATCTAAAATAATATTATTAATTTCAATTATTTTATTAATTTTATAAATGTAAAATATATATTATAAGTTTTATTGTATAAACTTTATATAATGTCTTTGATGATCATTTTATCTTTTCACCACACCTACCTCACAGTTATCTCACGTCACTACTACAATTACATCCAAAAACATTCTGCTATTACACTATTCAATCTCATCGTTATAGTAACTAATTTTATTGGAATCAATTTTATCGTCCACTCAAATTATTCTTTTATCTGGTGTGCTTCAATGAGCTGAGTTGGGGAGGAGGGGATTTTTATTGGGTGTGATGTGATGGTATTAGATATAGAAATGAATTATTTTTTTATAATGCATATGTAACTAATAAGAATATACATGTATTTTTTTCATATCAATGTTTAATTGACTATTTTGACTTAACTAGATAAAGTAAATAAATAACATAATCATGTATATTTTGAAATATATTTTAATATGAAATTGAAAGCTCTAAAAAATAAAGTGTAATATGTAACATTTAATATATTCTTTGAAATTGAACTTTGTTAGATATGTAAAAACAAACGATCTATTAGCTAATTACGTTTTAAATAAATTTATTGTTTTAAATTTGATCTTAATTCCAATAAGTTAACTATCATGTTTTTATAAAAAGAATATTTTTTTTTCTCACCAATTATAGGAACTATATTCTTAAATTGTAGTCTAAATTGAAAAAAGAAATTACTAATAAAGTTATTGAATTGATTTGAAAATTAAATAAAAATAATAGTAATTTTAAAATAATTGAAAAATAATCTAATTTAGTGCATATATATATATATATATAGACACACACACACAAGTATGAAAATTGATGGCGATCATGAATAATTTCTCAAATTGAATATATATATGTATATATATATATATATATATATATATTTATATATTTATATATATATGGGGTCCCTCATGCTTTTTATTAATTTTTGAGTGGTAAATTAAATTAAAAGAAATAATATTCATATAATTACGAAATTAAGTAAACAATAAAATATAGGTACAAAAGTTATAACCAAACAAATGATACAATTGTTTCATTATCTTTCTTTCCTCGTTGGAAAGGTAAAATAAATTATATTACATGTTATAATAAAATATTATAAATAAATATTATTTATTAAATGTATTAAATACACATAATTTAAAATTTTGTAACATGACAATTTTCATGATACATCAAATATTTCACCAATAATTTTTTCATTAACCTATTTTTTAATTTTATTTAAATGTTTTATTTAATTAGAAAATAAATTTCTCTTCTAATAAATTTAAATGTTTTCTAATTTAATAACATTATTACACATCACTAATTATTTTATATATACAGGACAAATAAATTACTAATTTGATTTTATTAGTGACAACTAAATTTTGTGATATTACTTATGTCGTCATATTAATCCATATATTTATATGTGACGAAATTATATCATCACTAATAATTATTTTTTAGTGACGAATGTGTGTCACCGGCTTAAAATTAATAAAAATTAAATAATGTTATCAAAATTAGTAGAAAGTTTGTGACATTACTAATGATATCATATATTACCATATATTTATGTGAAGAAATTATATCGTAGTTAATAATGCTTTTCGATGACGAATGTGTGCATCATCCTATTTGCATAAAATTAATTACATATAAATAACGTCACCAAATTAGTAGGAGGGTTGTGACATTACTCATGTCGTCATACATTATCATATATTTATGTGACGAAATCGTATCGTCGTTAATAATTATTTTTTTCACAATGCAGGTGTGCGTCACCATATTTTCTTAATACCAATAAAGAAACCACAAACATCACCAAAATTAAAAAAAATGCCAAAAAAAAGTTTTACACAACATCTATTTGGTGGTAAAAATTGGTGCCAAATACTTAGTAACGCTATTGTAAAACGAGACATTATGTAATTCGTCACATATAAAGTGTTCAATTTATGACGAAAACCAAAATGTCACAAAAAAACAGAAGAAATCGTCACTAAAATATTTCCCACCAAATATATTTGGCGGTAAAATTTGGCACCAAATATTTAGTGAGTTATCATGTGACAATTTTATACATGGTCATATAAAATATCAAAATTATATAAAAACGTGACGAATTATAATATTCGTCATATATAATATACGTTTCAGGATAAAAAAATTTTGCGTCACCCAGAAAAATCGTCACAAATTGCAAAAAATTGTGTCGAAATTATATCGTCATTAATAATTGTCTTTTGGAAACGAATGTGTGTCTCACTATATATACGTAAAACCAATGGCAAATAAATATCGTCATCAAACCAATAAAAAGTTTGTGACATTACTCATATTGTCATATATTACCGTACATTTATATGACAAAAATTGTATCATTATTAATAATTGTCTTTTGGTGACGCATATTTGCATCACCATATTTTCTTAAAACCAATGACAAAAACACAAATGTCACCAAAAAAAACGTCAAAAAAAATTTTCCACAGTTTCTATTTGGTAGCAAAATTTGGCGCCAATATGTGGTCACATTTTTACAAAATGAGACATTTTGCAATTTGTCATGTATAAAGTGTTTGTTTTATGACAAAAACACATATGTCACAAAATATCAAAAAACATCACAAAAAATTTCCCACCAAATATATTTGGTGGTAAATTTAGGCGCCAAATATTTAGTGACGCTATCTTGTGACGATTTTATACATTGTCATATAAAATATCAAAATTATAGAGAAGCGTGACAAATTATAGTATTTGTCACATATTCTATACTTTGCGTGACGAAATATCATGCGTCACTTAAAAAATTGTCACAAATTGTCAATTTTGTTGTAGTGCACCCCAATCATTTTCTTCAATTTCTTCAATTCTCGTTAGCAATGAAAGAAAAAAAAAACAAAACCAAGCATAGTATCCCTCACCCAATCGGCATCCGTCACCGACCAAGCCATTTTCTTCAATTCCCATTAGCTTAGGAAAAAAAACCAAAACCAAGCAGAATCCCTCACCCAATCGGCCTCCCTCACCGCCCCAACCATTTTCAATTCCCGTTAGCTTAGAAAAAAAAAAACAAAACCAATTCGATTTTCCATGCATTGGGTCGACTTAGGGTTGGCTCGGAGGAGCCCTACGAACCCGCTGTTCAGGGCATTCTATTCTGATTCCAGCGATAGGTTCGGATCGGGTTCCGGGTCCCAACCAATTATTGAGATAGATTTGAAGGGAGCCGAGTCCGAGTCCAATAGGTCTGACTCGAAAGCATCATCGGCGATTGTGCCGACTAACCCCAGGCCAGAGGATTATTTGACAATGAGTTTCAAAAATTCTAAATCTTTTTTTGCTGTGGGAGTTTGTTTTGTTTCTGAGGAGGACAAGAGAGGACAGATGTGAGAGCTCATTATCTTATACTATAGTTGTACATTTACATGAATTAATTATCAATAAAGAAATTATTGATAATATTTTAAGGAATTAAATATATAAGAATAGTGTCTCTCACATAGAAAAATTTTAAATCCTAAATGAAAAATATAGATATGGAAAATACTACATACAAGATGGAATAAATGATTAAATGGATATTGGAAATTTGGAATTGGACAAAACAGAAAAGTGCTGATGGCATGAAGAAACAAAGAAGATTAAATAGCTTGACTTGGAGAGTCAAATGAGGGGGACGGTATAAGGAAATAAAAGACATATAATAGAAAAGGAAGCATGACTTCGATTTGGATAAGTGAATAATAGGAAAACAAGAGAATAAAATATGAAGTAACTAATAAAGGAAGACAAGGAAAGTCTTCCCACGTTTTTATTTGATTAACAAAAGCATTGATGTGTGTTGATTTCTTTGTTCCACCGAAGACCAATAAAAATAGACAATAAGGGAACAAAAGCAAGGAAAAAGGATAGAAAAATTTATTAGCTGCAAAACTGTGAAGACTGAGTATTTTCTAAATAAATATAAGGTATCCGAAAAATTTAATTTAGACAAATTGAAATCCAAATTAAATAAGAATGAAATTGGAGAAAATAAATTTGGATATCAAGAAATCCAAATTTTATAAGAAATAAAGATATGTAATTTTATATATTTATATAAGGTTATTATATAAATATATAAATATATTTTTAAATAAATATATGTACATATCACATGTTGAAATACTATTTTATATCATAGAATGAATACGTATGTATTTTATTATACATTTACGTATGTATTTTATTATACATTTACGTATATATGATATACATATATAAGATATATATGTATAGTATTTTAAAATAAAGTATATATATATATATATAAATTGTTTATATGAAATATATAATTATATATATAAATATAATATATATATATGAAATATATGTATAGTGTTTTAAATTAAAGTATATTTATATGGTTTATACAAATAATATATATAAAAATATAGTAATTATATATATAATTATATGAATATAATAATATATAATAATAAATATATATAAAAAATTAATTAAAAAATTTTAGGAAATGGGAATCGGGATATACCCGATTCCCTTGTTCCTTTCTCCTCTGTTAAAACAGAGGAGAAAATGCAAAGAGAGGTCGGCGCCGGCCGGCCGAGAGGAAGGAGAAGGGAGAGAGAGAGTGACGCCGCCGGTGAACAGAGGAGGAAGAAGAGAAAAGCTAGCCGGCGACGAACGGAAAAAGGAAAGAAGGAAAACGGTGTGAAACAAAACGAAAAACCCGAGAGGAAAAAGGGAGAAAGGAAACCGACGATGCCGCCGATCTGGGCATCGTCGCCACCACCCTGGCGTAGACGAAGGTGAACCGAAGGGAAGTAGACCACCGGCGGTGGAAGAGAAAGGAGGGGGAAGGAAGAAACAGAGAGGAAAGAGGCCCCCGCTGCCACCTCCAGATCCGGTGTCGTCACCATCGGTGGAGAGGAAATGAGACCAGATTTGGCTTCAGCACCACCTCGGCTAGTTGTGGGAAGGCCGAACCGGCGGATGAGACCGAACTGGTCTGAACCGGTCCGAACCAGTTCAGACTAGGAAAAAAAACAGAACAGAAAAGAAAAAAAAGGAAAAGAAAGAAGAAAAGAAAGAAAAAGAAAAGGAGAAAGAAAAGAAGGAAGAAGAAGAAGAAGGAAAGGAAAAAGAAAAAAAATGGTAAGGAAAAAATTTAGAAAAAATAAATTGATGGCATTTATTTAATAATTTATGGTTATATTGATGTAGTGCATTGATATTGCAATTGTAGCAAAAAGGAGATGAGATGAATGGTGGAGTTCGGCAAGGCTCGAAAATCGGAAAGTGCGCTAAGCTTGGCGAATAGGTAAGATACTTTTATAAAGCATTAGTAGTATTATGTTGTATGTGGGAATTACAATTTTTATATGAAGCATTGATGGAAATGATTTTTTTTGGAATTATGATTTTTATATGATAGATTGATGAATGATTTTAAATACTAAGAGGACCCACAACTGATTGTGGGGGTCTTAGTAGAGACGTAGTGTCACGCCCGATCTTTCTTAATATCTTACGGAAGCCTAAATTGCGGAATTAAATTTTTTTTTATATCACTATTCATTTGTAGGTGAATATGTAGGCCAATCTCAATTTCATATAACTCCCTTGATATATCTAGGCACATCTACCAACATACATAATGACAATTCAAAAAGTATATTGATCGTCATATTCCAATAATACATAATCTAGCTTACATCCCAGACTCTTCACATAAGTATATATATGTACAATCAAAAGAATTCCAATACACTGTGCCATCATCCATCTCTATCTATACAAACCGCTGGGAGCCATATACCTTAAACTGTGCAGGGAAGTCCACTCTCAAGAAGCTTCCCAAGCCAAAAAGAACAGTCGCTGTATCGATCACTCTGAAAGGGAGGGGAAAGAAGAGGGGAGTGAGTCATAAACTCAGTAAGTAACAACAATAAGCAACTAAATTATACCAAGCATCCCTCATTTATGAAAGCTAATACAAATCACTTTCAAATAAATCAAATCAATTATGCTGCATCAAACTTAAAACACAGTATGGAACTTAATAGCAAATCATAATCAAATATGGAGTTCCATCATTAGACTAGAAGTCTTAATATCAAACCATACTTAAAGTATGCAGTGAAGTCAATAAAACAAATCATAGTACCAAGAGAGTTCACAAAGTATCAGTCGATGCTACTTAGAGCGAACAAACCCACGGTAGCTAACCGTAGCCAAACTCCCATAAAGGGCGCTGCCTATGCATAGACCAATCAAACCCCGGCTCATTGCGCATATGAAACCGGGACCTGTCCAAACGTAATATACGGGACAAGCCAAACGTCTCCGAGGCTAATGCTCGAGAAACAGTGCTCTACGTCAATCAAATGTGTCTACAAAGTTCTCAAGGTACAGTGCCCTGAGGTTTTAATACCTCGGGTCTAAAACAAATATCCGGTAGTCTTAAAACAAATCTCATTCTTCCCTGACCTCATAGCAATCATTGTAGTTTATAAGGAAGTAATTCAACAAACAAGGCTCACAAGGCATTTAAAAACATTAACAAGGTTACAACACAAAGTATAAAATCATATTAAATCAGAATTTAATTTGAACTTTTAAAACATTTAAAATATTTCTTGTGTATATAATACGCGCAAACAATACATTTCTTGCGAGCCCATCACCTGTTTACAAACCATTTCTAGTAAAACAAAATCAACAGTCAAGGGAAGACATCTCATATGCAGCATTCATTCGGTTTCAATTGCCAAATTCCAAGAGTTTATAGCATTAAGCAAATTGGATGCAAGTAGTCGCTTAGGGTTACTTACAGTACTTCCTTAGCTTCTGAATCAGTTCTCCCTCGCCTAACAAGTCTTGGAGTATTGATTGATTTCGGGTCTATCTCAGTCCTTAGGACAACCCTCTACATAACAAATGGTAGATTGAATCAATCTCTATACATCCATCGATCTTAGTATTTCCAATCATAAGCTAACATTAAGCATTATATAATTCGACAAGAACAATACTTGGCTGTGTTTCCAGAGTTATTCAAACATTACTAGCACCGTTTATTGCCTTTTCGTTCATTTGAACTACTTACGACCCATTTGGTCCATTTCTGTTCTTTAAGGTTTTGGACCTTATGGCATTGTGCTAGACTTAGGCACAATTTCCAGAACTTAATTATCAAACCAACATTTTTATATCACTTTTAACTCAAATCCCTATCTAGACATATAAGGCTCATTTTCTAATTCATTTTGTGTCATTTCCCATCAATTTTTAGACTTTGGTCCAAATCTGTCACAGTAGGCAGGATAATTTCCTGACCTGTGTTCAGTAAAATGTATATTGCCAAATATAGGGATATGAGATCTGTATAAACCCAATACCATGTCAATCATGACTCATTTATCTTTCTGAACATGTAAGGTTTGCAGTCATATTCCATCTGAGTCATTTTCCAAGAATTTTTGAAGTTTCCAGTAAACTGTCTATAACTGGCAGTGAGCATCCTGCAGTCATGTATACATGGCTTAAGCTACATCATTCCAAATCTAAAATTTCCAAAACTAGATGAAAGTTAATTCATTTCCCTATTTAAAAATGTAAAGTTCATAATTTAATTCTTCCTATATCAACACCAGAATTTTCCCAAAGTTTCAGTATGTTCAGTAAATTCCTGACACAGTATCACACTGACCAATCTGCACAAATCATCACATATCTGGTCATAGGAGTATCAAAATGATGCAAACCCAGAACCATCATGCTCCTAACTTAAATACCCTTTTTATACATGTAAGACCTGCACCCTAATTCAATTTAGGCCATTTGCTATGATTTTCCAAAGTCAGGACTGTGATTCACGTTTCTGGACAGAACACCCTGCACTCATTTGGGCATAACTCAAGCTACAGAAATCCAATTCAAGAAATTCCAAAACCAACTTTCTTGTAACTTAAAGGCACATAATTCATAATTTTTCCAGAATTTTCCTGCATGTAGAACTATTAAACTGCTCATTTTCATCTCCACTTAGACAGAACAGCAAATTTCCAGATTCACATCAAGTCAGAATTTTTTTGTTTATCTTTATCTAACAATAGCCATTTACATTTAGCTCATCACAATATCATATTCATGCATAATAATTAACCATTACAGGGTTAGAAACTTACCCCCTTAATTTGATGCACAAACAGAAACTGTTGACACCATCTCAGTCCATTCCTCACAGCTTGTTTGCTGTCACACCTAGAGACATCAATGCTAAACCAGTAAACATATTGCATTCTATTTCCATAGATTAATTCCAACAAAACACATATTGACTCACCCTAGTTCCTTACCTCTGATATCTTGCCCTGAAATCCCAATTAAATCTGCTGTAATTTAGGTTTTCAACCCCTCACTTCTTCAATCAACAATGGCAACTCTTCTCACTTCTTCTCCTTCACTTCTTTTGCCCTAATCTTATTGAACCAAAACTCCCATTGCATCCATGGCTCACGATTTCTTTGGTCAGCTTCTAGCATGAAACTTCCTCCATCAATTTCGTTGTTTGCCTCCTTAACCACGAAATCCCTAGATCAGTTTCTGTCCTTGGGTGAAATGGAAGAGTGTTTGGAGGAGAACTTCAATCTTTGGCCGGAATGAGGGAGGAGGAAGTGGGTTCTTCTTGCTAGGGTTGTCGACATTTTTGTTGGAGAAGTTGCTCTTCTTTGTTTCGGTTTGGGGAGGAAAACAGAAGGGAAAACGTGGGTCATTAATTCCAGACTTTAACTTATGTTTTCCCAGCCTTTTTCTCCCTTATATTACCAGCCTTTGATTTGTTTTACTAGCCTTTGACTTGCAACATCAGCCCTTGATTATTTGCCAGCCCCTTTAGCTTGTATTTCCAGCCCTTGATTATTTGTCAGCCTTTAACTTGTATTTCCAGCCCTCAATTATCACCTCTAATAACCCAATTTAACATAAAGGGATTAGTAGATAATTAACTATTGTTTCAAGCCATAATAATAATGTCTTCCATTTTCATATTGTCTTAATAATTCTAATTTCCATAACTTATATACATATGTATATTTATACATATATATATATTTAATTCTCTCATAGTATATCTTAATCAATTTGTTCCTTTCCAACTTATGCCTTAATACATACATACTCACATTTACATATTCATCGCTCCTTGACCAAGATGGCTCGGACATTCTCAACTTCCATAATCTGTCCAAATTCCAAAATAACCTCAAGTCAGTCAAAATTACTCTAGTATACTTATGATAGATATCGAAATTAAGGGTTATTACACGTAGGAATTGTGAGAATCAACAGCTGTTCTATAAATTGTGTTTTCCTTGCAAGAGGCTTAGTAAGAATTAAGCCGTTATGCTGCCGAACTTTTAGGAAAATATTTGAGGAAACAGATTAAGTTTCTCACATAAATGGAATCTTGGAAATAACTATTGAAAATAAACATTGAAAGGACTTTATGGTATTACCGGAAAAGTTTGATATTGAAATCGCTGAGAAGATAGATCGTTGAACACAATAATGTGATGAATGATATGGTTTAAACCTTATAGAATTGATAAATCAAGTAATTTTAATATCACAAATGGTATCAAGTTGAGATTGAGGTGAAATCATTTATTAGACGGATCACTGATAAAAGTGACGATGATTAAAGGATACAACTTAAAAGAGAAAAATTGAAGTTGTGATTTAGACGGTCGAATGATAGAAGTGCGGAATTATCAATCGAGTGATGATTATAGAATTGATAGATTCAAATAAATGGACCGTCTTAGTGGTATGAACTGAGATTTTTGCAATAATATGGATAGTCGCAAGGCGACTTAAATGATTGAAATACTATTGATAGTGGAAACTGGCAAATTCTTTTAAATGGTAAATTGCCAATCAAAAATTGAATTGAGGATGTTTTATAGATAATTCTAGCATGATATTACATTCTACAGGCCATATGAAAAGTGAATTGAGGAATGTGATATGATTTTATGATAGTGAATGAAATTGAACCGCAAGTCGAAAATTTTGAATATGTACCAATAGGTCAAACCATAAATGGAATTGATAAGCGATTATTGATCTTGTGGTTCTATGATCCTCGATGTCGACTCTGAAATAGATATCGAATGAGGATATTAGTATTTCATAAATTCAGTATCCTGATGGCTATATGAAACATGATATTTAGATGCTCATAGATACTAAGAGGATTTACACTGATGATGTGGTTTTAGTATCGATAATAAAATGTACAAATGATTATTATAGTCGATAATTATCGAAAAAGGATATTGAATATTGAATGGTTTGAATACCAAGTGATCTGATTATTGAACAATTAGAGTACTGAATAATTTGGATATTGAATGATTTGAAAATTTAATTACTGATTTTACAGAAAGAGAGTCTCGAAATCGAATGATTGATGGTGATGAATGTAAATGAATTTCTACACTATATTAGAGGAAAATATTACTGAAGTTGCATACTGAAATGTTTTATAGCATCGCAATTAAGCATGCCTTCTTGCAACTTGAAACATTTTAATAATGTTTATATGAATACTAAAAAGTATTGATTTATTTTGAAATGAAAGTATATGGTAGATATATATATTTTAATATATGAAGTCTCATACAGAATTTTACCATATACTTTACATGATATTGAAAAGAAAGCTATAGATTTAAATGTTTTATGAGACTGTAGGCACCCTAAAAGAATGAAATTCAATAAAGCATAGTGGAAACCGCCTAATTGGAGCTTTGCTCATTAGGCAGAGAGATGCTTGTCCGACAATAGTCGTGGACAGGTCTCAGTCACGCCTGATCAGTGGGGCTGAGAGAGATGAGGTCTATGGCCATAGATAGCGCCCTAGTTGGTTTCTAGGGGACGATGATATGATTTCACTGCTAGCTACAGTGATTTAAGTCTTTATTGATAGAGATGATAGGGATCTAGCCTAGTCTCTAACCGATATGATATGAAGTCTAGAGTATGATTTTATTGATATGAACTCTAGACTTGACATGATTTATACTGTACATGAAACAGATTTGAAATGAAATATGTTTTGAAACAGTACATGTTTTAAACATGTTTTAAAAGTCCATGAGATATGATTTCGACACTTATATGATTTATATGCGATTTGTGTCGAACATGGCATGATATGCGGTCTAGAGTATAGTTTGATTTGATATGAACTCTAGACCTGATATGATTTACAGTATATGTTTTAAAAGTATATGATAAATGATTTCGACACTTATATGATTTATATACGATTTTGTGTCGAATTTAAAATGATATGTGGTCTAGAGTATAGATTGATTTGATATGAACTCTAGACTGATATGACTTATAGTATATGAAAAATGTTTTAAAACCGCACATGTTTTAGACATGCTCTGAAAACGAATACATGAATGGAAATTGAACATGTTTCTATCATGCCTTAAAGGCAAATTTGAAATGAATTGAAAATTCATATGTTGAGCATGTCCTAAAGTATATATGATATGATTTGAAATGATAGCGGTTTATACAGAAAAAAATTACATGAATTGCATATTAAACCCTGATATGATAATATGCTTAGTATATGAGAATTCCATGAGGAATGTCATGACTCGACGTTAATGATGTTTCATCTATACGATGACATGATATGATATGATATATAAACATAAGATTGATATGAAGAGAATTCTGATCTTACTCTATTGTGATCATAAATCCCCATACGATAAGTGATATGAATTGATATAAGACGGGAATATGATTGTTAAATGCGAAGTGACTCGATAGGATATCTCAATTAAACATGAAGAATATATGAGGAGTACCATGACTCAGTGGTAATGATATTTCATCTATATGATGTCATGATATGATATGAAACATGAATATAGAAATACACGAAGAGAATTATGACTTCGTACCACCGTGATCATGATCCACAATATGAGAATTGATAAGAGATGATATGAGAATTGATAAGAGATGATATGAGAATCGATAAGAGATGATAGAATACAGAAGTATGATTATGAAATGAAAAGTGAAAATGAGAAGTGATAATGAGATGTATCGATGAGAAAGGATTAACTGTAATTGCATCCTTACAAGTTTTAAGCATTGCAGTTTAAGACAGTGTAATCCTACTCATGTATTTATATTAGTATCTTACTGAGCCGTGGTTTTGCTCACCCCACTAAATTTCATCTCTTTCAGATTATTGAAGTTAACATCTGCCATGTGAGCTGCTCAGTGGGCATCGGAGACGGTATATGGACTTGGTACTAGTCTTCTGAGGTATATGTTTCTTATAAAATAGTTGTTTACATGTAAGACTTAAATTGATGCACAGTACATATTCTGTTTAACAAGTCGGGATGTAACTAAGAACCGTTTCCGTATGTGTTAAATATTTAAATGAAATGACTATAGGTCACTTAAATAGTATAGTGACTACACTGACACCGAATACAAACCTTAAAATGAAAAAGAAAAAATTTAGTCCATAAATTTGTAGACTAAGAAAAGTATAAATATTAAAGGAAAGTCGCGGCCTTCGGGTCGTGACAAAAACATTGGCATAGAAGTCAAAGAACGTGGGACTGCAAACATGAAGAAAAAAAATTGTAACAGAAAATGAAAGTGTAGTTTCGGTTTGGAGGACAAGAAGTATACAACAAAAGAAATGAAATAGGAAATAGAGTAGGGCTTTTAATGAAGCTGGCAAAAAGTCCAAATAATATATTTTTCTTGTGCTTTATATTCTTCCATCGTGACCTTCATCTCCAGCCAACATCATCACCGAAAATATTTCTCTTCTGTTTAAGCATATCGAACAGCTTTTCCTCTCCCTCACAGAGCCTTCTTTTCTTCAACAATTAACCTAAGTTTCTTGAGGTAAAATAAACCTTGCCTTGAGAGCTTTAAAGAACCACTAAAGAAGCTAACCAAAAACTCCAAACAGAAGCTAACTTAAGTGGACAAATCTGCTTGTTATACACAGGTAACGTCCAACTCAGTTTTTAAGCTTCTCATTCTTTAGTTTTGCTTATCATGATTAAGTATATATTAGTTATAACTTTGGTTTGAATTGAAAAACATTTATAAGCTAAACCTAGGGTTTGGTTGTAAGGGTTTAGAAAGAAGAAATATTTTATTTTACTGATATGATAAACATGAAACCAAGCTGAGCATGAAACTATAACAGCTATGAAAAATAAATGAGCTAGAAACGTGAGTTAGATGATCAGCTAAGAGGGGCTGAGTATTAAGTAAGGTTTTACATGAAACAGGGGAAAGGAGAAATCATGTCTTCTTATAGTCAACAATTGTGGCTGATGAATGAAGAAAATCTGGGCTGTTTGTATAGCCGAAAATGAAGAAGATTTATATGGCTGAGAGAAGCAACCGAATGGAATGAATGGATAAATGGTTTGATTGACTTTTAGATGACTTTATGTGTGTGAATGGTAGAATATTGGAAACCTATGATATACTAGATATAACCTTATTGTTGAGACAAAGAAAGAAAGAAAACCAACGTAAATACAAAATAGAACATAAAAGAAGAAGCTGTCGGGTTGGACAGCCATGAAACAGAAAATAAATAACTTCTGTTTGAAGAAGTTTTGAAAGAGGTTAATTGTGAATGAGGTTACGTGAGTTGAAGAAGAAGATGAAGAAAAATAAACCAATAAAATGGTGTTCCATAAAGTCAAAGAAAATGGCTGGAAGAAAGGAAATAAGTGGCTGGTAGTGTAGCCGAAAAAGGAAGTGAGAATAGGTGACTAAAAGACCAACCAAAAATGTAGAAAAAAATAGTGTGGCATAGCTGACTTTTGTAGGTATGAACACTGAATGTAGGTGACTTAGAAGTGTACTAGATGTGACTCTATATATATATATATATATATATATATATATATATATATATATATATATATATATATAGAGGAAAAAGAAGAGAAGCTAACGTGAAACTACAGAAAACAGAAAAGAAAGAAGGCTCATGCATGCAGCCAACGTGAACTGGAATGAAGGAGAAGAAAATTCACGTTTTGGGGTCAACAAACAACAGGAAAATAAATAAAAGTGAAAGAGAGGATTAGGTTAAATTGACTAGATGGCTAGGTATAGTACTAATGAAGTTAATATATATATATATATATATATATATATATATAGACATTTTAAAGAAGTAAACTACCTAACCAAGATGAAGTTAACGTGAACTGCAGAAACAGAAAATGGAAACTGACGTGAATGGTAGAGGAAAGTGGGATAATTGACAAACTTAGAAAGTTGAAAATATACAAGGATAAAATAAATGTAATACTATGGAAAATGGAAATTTTAAGCCAAATAGGCTTAGTAAATGAAAAGGAATATTCGGCTATGATAATGGACCAAGAGAAAAGAGGAGGAAATTGGTCAATTAAAGTGGCATCATAAAATATATATATATATATATATATGTTATGGGGGAGTAAGTCACTTAGGTCATTCAAGGTCATCCGGCCACGATGTGGAATTTTAAGAAATTATAATATTCTAAGTAATGAGAATTTAATTAAGAATTAGACAAGGAGGAAATTAAATACCGAAAATTAATTATATCAAATTTTGACGTGACAGTTTATAATTCAGAGAGATGAGAAGCATAAGGGTGCAACATAAGGCGTTGCTCTACAATGTACTGAGGTAAGGGATGTAATTTAAAGTTGTGATAGTGTCCCTTACTTTCATTGCAAATTTTAAAGACATGTTTGAAGCATGAATTTTATTCCGAAGTTAATTTTCATAATCTTTTGTTAATTTGTTAAATGAACCTTATAACTTCTATGCATATTTTTCCATAATATTTTAAGTATGACAGTAAATAAATATATTTTCCGAAAAAGGTATCGGAGTGGCAAACCCCAGGCTAACTTAGACCCTGGCACGCCCGGTCCTTACTATTTTGTACCAAATGTATGATTTAAGAAGTTACAAAAATAAGTAAGATTTGAGACTAAGGCCTTTCTATAGTTTATGTTATTGCCTGTCATGCATGCCACATTGTGCATGTTTCCATCCCTTGTGGCATATGTTTAGCCCACGTTGTGCAAAGTTCTCGCCCACATTGTGTATGTTTTCATCCTTTGTGGGTATGTTGGTCCTTCGTGGTGCATGTTCGCTGTACGACTTTGATCAGGTCTACAGCCCATACCATGGCCATAGGTATTCTGTTCCTTCTTCGAAGGAAGAAGTATGTTCCCTCTTCGGAGCATGAAGTAAGTGTCATGACCCGCATACTGGCTATATGATTCTGCCTAGTCTCCATGAACTGTATGATAAGTTTTATTAATTATGATGTTAAGTTTCTAAAGTATGATGCATGTTTGAAACAAGTATGAATTTTAGATATATGCATTAAAGAATTCATACAATGATTTAAAGTATGAAATGCATTATTATGGCATTTGTTTTCTGCATATATCGATACTATGACTATTTTAAATGCATTTCTTACGGGCTTTCCAAAAAGCTCACCCCCTACTCTACCAAATTATTTGCAGTGATCATCTCCTTGCCTGTTGCGCATATGATGTAGACTGAGGGATACGTCTCTCCTCCGACTACGTTTTGTACTTACGTAAGGTATACTCATATTTTAATACCAGATATCCTGCGTAGCACAGATATTTGTATATAAATAATACTTTTGGGATGTAATCGATATCGTATGAATGTAAACGTTACTTTGAGGAATTAGTCAATATAATGTGAATGAAAATATTATGATATCTCTGTGGTTGGAAAAGTGTGATGAGACGCTAGCAGGAATGCAACCCAAGTAAGAAATTAAGATTAAAAAAAAATTAGCCCAAAACTTCCACGTTTCCGGGGTGTGACAACAGATAAATGCTTTTATTTTTTATTTTCCTTTTTATGATATTTGATGCTATTTAAAATTGTTAAAGTTGCTTAATGTTTATTTGATTTCCATGGTACTGGTTAATAAAGTTGGTTCTTTTCATGACATTTCTGGTTAAAACTCTTTTATTGGACATAAACAAAACATGTACTGAGGGTATTTGTCAAACATAGTTAAACAAATTGTGAAGTTTTTTACTTGAGGGCATTTGTCGAAATTCTGAACTGCATTTTCAAATAAAGCTCTGTATTTGTTCACTCCCACATTTTTTTAATGAATTCTTTATCTTATTCCTTTGCAGGCTTTGGCATTACCTTTGCTGCATAGACCTCTTTTCCCAGGATTCTACATGCCAATTTATGTCAAGGTATTGCGTGCTGCCCAATTATAAGGAATACGAAATTCTTCCCATGTATTTTTAGGGTAGTGATAGTTTAACTACATTGTTGAACTCTAAGGTTTCTGACAGAGTTACAGTTTGTACTATTTAAGTGGGTATATATATGCATTAAGTGTTTAATGATGTAAATTAGTTGTAAAGTTGAACTCTTGTTGAAGTATTTTTATCATTTTGATTGTGGATCTTATCTGGACCAAGTATCTGTGGCATTGCTGACTTAATATGACTTGAACCTTGAAGTAGAACCATTTCATAGATTAGATTTTTTAGCTCAAACCGTGGTTTTATAACTCAAGAAAAATGTTCACACTATGCTATGTATTCTAGTAATGAAATGTGGTGATAATATCCTGTTGAGTTTGTATATGCAATTATATCAGATTTTAACTCAAGAAAAATTTGGGTAGTGCACCAGCTACCGCAATACAGCAGCTGGTGGTGCTGTCCTGCAACCATTTAGCTAAGATAAGCATTTTTTTTAAATGAAAATTTCCCATGTTCTCTATAATTTAGCTAAGAATTGCGTGAAACCCATTTAAGGATGGACCGGAGGTCATGGGGAAAATTAGCTGTTTGAAGGTCTGAATTAATTTTTAGGTTACTATCTTGGTGGGTTTGTTTTCTTTCTATTTTGAACTATTTTAGAGTCTCATTCAGATAATCTCTTCTCTCTCTGTTCTTTTCCTGTTCGAGTTACTGTCTTGGTGGGTGTGTTTATGATTTTATTCCAATTTTAAGGTTAGTCATTTTATTTTTGAGGTTAGATGTGAATTGGTTTTTTGTTTTTGTGTTAAGTAAATTTGAGTCTTTGTATTTGAGGTTTGAAGTAATTTTGAGGTGTACTTGAAGCCCATGTGTAGTTGCATTAGGCTAATACCACTCATTTTGTTTTCCCAAATGATTGTTAATGAGCCTTTTCAACCAACCTTTTGAAAGTTTTGATCAGATTGGGGCCAATGCACATTTTATTGTCTTTCATATAAATATATATATATATCATTTAACTTTTATGTATTCGTATTGAAATCTAAGGCTTGCGCTTGAATAGGAGATGAAGATAGTTTAACTGTTTCTTGTGAATGGTTGATTTTCATTTGTCTCAGTAGTGTAAAAAATTTATACATATGTTAATATTTAAGGTGCCTTTTGATTGAGTTATCTTTCCAATTAATTTGAAGAAGAAAACAAGTTTGATATCCTTTACCTTATTATTATCTTTAGTCCATGGCATGATTTTATGTAACGACCCGTTACCATATTTTCACCTTATTTTACACAATTTATCCGGTTGGGCTGTCTGTGATATTTCACTTTATTTCTTATGTTAAACAATTTCATAAAATATTGTTTATATTACGTACATCCCCTATCTTACTTAATAAGCAAGTAGTACTGCATACATGTCTAAATACAGAAAATAAATAATCGTACCTCATATAAATCAGTCGGTCTGTCACATTGTCCTTTGTGTACAGCCGTAATCCATAAATATTGGATCTCACCATCATTAAAACCTGAAATGTTAAAATTAAGGGGTGAGCAAACCACGGCTCAGTAAGAGAGTTATATGTCACACTTGATATTCAGTTATCTATATGCTGAAAATATATATATATATATATTTTCTTCTGGTAAAATCTTCCTAGCTGGCTCTAGGCTCACATGTAGGAAAGATACTACAGTCGGTTAGGGATCCAGATAGAATAAGGTAGGTATTTTAGAATGCCATACTTGTTCCGGAACCTAGAAGCAACTGTAGAGAATACTCATTTCGTTGTTTTCAAAACGATATAATTTTCGTTCTTTCCACAGAGTAAACCACCTGTTCTTTTTCACTTCAGTATACTTTAAAACACATGGCAGTTCAGTAATAAAAACGGTGGTTTACTTCTCTTCTCTTCTCTTCAGTACAGTAAAAACAGTATAGTACAGTGATGTGTAAATATCCAATCATTGGATAATTACTTCTTCGATTATTTCTATCTTAGAAATAATTCTTATGTTATTCTTTTAAAATAAACATTTATTTCTCTTTTCAAATCAGTAACCGTATCGTACAGTTCAGTAAAACAGTATATTCAGTAAAACAATAATCAATGGCTACCATTTCAGTATACAGTACAGTTTAGTAACACAGTGTTTTGGTACGATTTTTCATCAGTAAACAGTAAATAGTACAGTAATTCAGTACAGTACAGTACAGTAAATAGAATTCCGTAAATCCTTTCAGTAATCAGTAAACAGTAAGCAGTAAGTGAGACTAGGCAACACCCTACAAGTAAATCATGCTATCATCGTCCAGTAAGAGACACAGTAACAGTAATGAGATCTATGGCCATGATCTATAATATGTCCTCGATGTATGCTTGCTAGACGACAATCCGAGACGCTGATGACTAGCTGGTCAATCAGCCACGTGACAGTAACAGTATATGTGATACATGAAGCTCGGGGCCTAAGTCTCAAAACAGTGTAACCGTACCTAGCCTTTATGGATTTTAAACACAATAAATTAAAATATTTCACAAGTATCCATAAGGCTAACATGTAATAAATCATCACCTTTATGAAATAATTAAATTAAAATAACATTTCTCAAAATATTTCATAAAGGTATAAATCATATTTTCCATACCGTGAAAACAATTTATAAATCATCACTGAAATTATAGAAGGGCAAAACTGTCCATTTTCCACCGTAAAACACATATGCACGCTTTTCCGTGCATTCAATCGAAAACATGGTTTTATAATTATCGAAATTTCAAACAAATCATTTTTATAATTTATGAAAATAAAATATTTATTCTCTAACTTTAAATTCCCATCACCATGTTTTCTTCTAAAAACACGTGTAGAGACCTCTAGTCTCGAAATCATAGTTATTCATCATTTCTTAAACTTTTATGGAATTTTCATAATTAATTATTTTCATAATTAAAACCATAAAGGTTTTATATGAAATTAAGTGAATATTTAAGAATATTTATAAAAATATTCACTTTAGTCTCTTTTTCATTTTCATCTCGTTTCATGTGAAATATCACCTACAGAGTGAATTTTCGGTGATTTCCTTTTCACCATTCTTGAAAACATGAATATTTTAAAATCAAATATCATTATATTCATGTTTTATGAAATTTACTTAATTCTCGATTTTCGTACCCGAAAATCGTTTCACGTGAAATCAAATTATTTATTATGATTTTCGGTGATTTTCGATAAGTTTCAGTAATTATTCGATAATTTTTCGGTAGTATAACGGCTGCCGATTTGGCTAGCCTCCTGCACGGAAAATACAGTTTATATTTTTCAATCAGTATTTCACCACAAGTTGAAACCGATAAATCACCACAAATTTCAAAACTAATCAACATAAATTGCACTTATAAATTAAATGCATAATTTAAAACATGTGGCCGAATATCCTTACAGGCGGCACATGTATCCCTTACCTGTTTCGGGTCGGCGACTGCCTCTTGAAGGTCACGCCCTTGTTCACCTCGCTTGATTCCATCGGCTCCGTTATCGAGGATATTTTCTGGAAATTAAATTCTAAAATTTAGAATTTTTTCATAATTATTTAAATAAATAAATTATTTAAATAATTTAATACTTTTCGGGATTTCTTACCAATTCCCGTAATTCTCGGGATCTCCCGAAATTTTCGAATTCTCGGAAATTTTTCGAATTTTCGAGAATTCTTCAAATTCCCGAAATTCCTTTTCCCTTTTTCTTTCTTCTTTTTCTTCTTTTTTTCTTTTTCCTTTTCTTTTCCCGTCGGACCGGTCTGCCTCCTTCACCCCCGGTTCTCCTCCAGTGGCCGGTTCTCCGGCGGTTCAGGGCCTCCACAGCTGGTCGACGGCACGGCAAAGCCGGATCTGGCCTCCGTTCATCACGAATCGATGGCACGACGGCGGATCTACTCGATTTTGGTTCGGTTCCTTCTCCTCCTCCGTCGACCTTCCTCCGCCGTTCTCCGCCTGAACCGTGGCCTCCATCGTCTTCCTCTCCCTCCGGCGAAGCTTCGATGGCAATGGCGGTGACCAATTTGGCCGACGCCGCCACTTTCTCTTCTCTTCTTTTTCTCGCTTCCGCCGGGTTTCGCCTTCTGTTTTCTTTCCGATTTTCCTTCGCCAGTCATCCTCTTCCCTTCCTTTCTTCACGGGCGACATCATCTCTCCCTTCCTCTCTCTTTCTTTCTCGCCGGCAGCGGTGGCCGGCTGCCACTCGGGAAGCAAAATCGAGATGCTTCCCGATTCCTTTCCTTCCGTTTTGTGTTTCTGTTTCTTTCTTTTTCTTTTTTTTTAATTTTATTTCATTTAATTATATACACATATATATATTATATACAAAATACATATAATAATATTATTATATATTATAGTACTATAGATATATTTTATATATATATATGTGTATATATATTTCATGTATTAACAAAATACATATTTAGTATATACATATATGTTGAATTTAAATTACATAACATATATATTTATATAAATGAAATAATACAATATATATTGTATGTACAATATATATTTTCTTCTCATTTTCTTATTTAATTTAGATTTCCATTTATCCAAATTAAATTTCCTTCTTTCATTATTTTCCATAATATCTCATCTTATTTTTCCGATTTAATTTTCCTTCACTCGGATTTCCACCATCCGTTTCTTTTCTCAAATCTCGGGATTTTCACCAATATCTCGTTCTCATAATTTTATTTATTTATTTATTTCCAATATTTATTTCCAATATTTATAATTTCCAATTAAATGAAAAATTTACGGTTATCACATTTTATCTTCTTTCTTTGCTCTTGTAGATATTGATTACTTAAATTCCTTTTTATCTGAGTAATGCAACATTGAAGACGTGAATTTGTACAAATTAATTGGATAGATGAAAGAAAAGCAGTGCTAATTTCACGCCCAAGTTAGGTGGAATATACATTGTTTTACCCTTACCACTTCGATGTTCACTTAATTTTCTTGCTTTGTTACAGTTTGGATTTGGCCAAACTATTAAATCCATCCCAAATGGTTAAAACCTTCTACTTGCAGGTTAGTAAAGGAGATGGAATCAAGGCTTTCATTCGACAAATGTGAGGCTATACCATAATCGGGACTGTCAAAGCTTTTGATTTAGGTTAGCCAAGCAATTTTCTCATACATTTAAATGGCTTCTCTTCTTTTCCCAACCTACAATAGAGATAAATGGGAGTTTAATTGCTTTTCAACATCAAACGGATCAATTGTAGTGGACAGCATAAGTACAACTTAAGTTTATTTACATATTTAGCTGGCCATCTGCCGATTTCCTTTCTAGCATGAAGTTTTTGAGCTATTAATTTAGGCCATGTATATATATGCACACATACAGACACAGGCCTTATTTCGTATGAGAATGTCATGCTGTAAAAATCATCAGATGGTTATTGTTTGACTAATAAAAATACCATTTTTAATTGATAGGCTGTTTCATACCTAATGAGATTTCAAACAGAATACACATGTGGCTTATTGAATATTACATTTGCGAATGAAGCAGTAAAAATGCTTCTTGCAAGTATTGATAGAGTGGCCAAAGGTTTGTTCAACTAATCTTGAGCGTTTTGATATCTAACTTCAACCTATGGAATTGACACTTAGTTATTGAGAATCTTCACATAGCAGGGCTAATGTTATATGTCGTCTCTCCTTTCTGACAACAGCAGGAGAGATCTTTGTCTCTTTGCCGATTGATGTAGAGGAACAAGCATTGGATGTCACATACCCTTTTTGAATACCATGGCATTCAAGCATAGCATGATCGCCTTCTTCGTGGTTGTAAACTCTCTGATAACAGTGTAAACCTTTCTTCCTCTGATGGCATTGTATATGAACTTATAAATGCATGAGTCATGTTTATGAATCTATTCTAATCATTTTGAGGGGAAAAAAAGAGAGTTTTGAGGTCATTCGTATCATTTATATCTACCTTTCTCCCTTATTTTTTTTTAAATTTCTTTCTTTTGTTTTTTTATCAAATAGATAGAACTAGGTAAAAAATGAGTTATTTTAGTGTTTGTTTGTCAACTTTGAAAA
The DNA here is from genome assembly GCA_032173925.1 of Heritiera fomes. Taxonomy (NCBI): domain Eukaryota; kingdom Viridiplantae; phylum Streptophyta; class Magnoliopsida; order Malvales; family Malvaceae; genus Heritiera; species Heritiera fomes. The sequence goes on along the minus strand of JAPDPM010000013.1, from coordinate 22,828,128 downwards.
TGACGAAAGGAAAAAAAATAATATGAAAGAGTAAGAGGAAGAGAAGCTACCTGGTTTGCTTATTGAATCACTGGCCTTTAGCATTTGCTAGTCTCCTCTATCTTGCTTCTGTCCCTCTACAGCCTTACCTCTTCGAGTTACTCTTCTTTGCTCTCAATCACCTCCATAGAGTCAGTTCCTCTTATGTCTTTTTGTTCTTTTTTTATTTTTTATTTTTTTATTTTTATTTTGAGCTTGAATTGTGTTGTTTTTGAATGAAAAGCAGCTTAAGCTTCTTCACGTTGATGCGAAGAGGATTCAGAGGCAATTGTAAGAAGTGGTGATTGGTAATTACTGTTTTTTTGTTGTTGCTACACTAGCGCTTTCTGCAATCAAAGAGGAAGTGTTTTCTATCGGTAAGTATCTCGAATCTTTAGTAATTAACTTTCTTTTTAAATTAAATTTTCATGTTGAAACATTGATTATATTGTTAAAAATTTGTACTTTTCTATGTTTAGGTTTTCGAAAGGATTTAGCATTTTGCTTTTCTCCTGGCTACTTTAGTTCTCCGACATGCTTTATAACATTGTGAGCTTCACTTTGCTTATCTTTTCACTTGCAAATCTGTAAGTTTCACTTTTCTTTATTTCGGCTCTTTTCGGTTTCACTCTGCTTCTCTTTTCGGTTTCACTCTGCTTCTCTTTTCGCTTGCAAATTTGTAAGTTTCATTTTTCTTTATTTTGGCTCTTTTCAGTTTCACTCTTTCTCAAAATTTCAAGCCTTTTTCCCTCCAAGAACTAATGCTTGCTTCTTAGATATAGGCATTCTTTCTTAATCCAAACAAATAAAAAACCATTATGCTTTCTCTTTTAAAAATATTATCTAAATCTGACTTGAGAAGTTATAGATGCAGCATTCAATAAGCATATTAAATTTCAAAACCTATCAAGCTAACAAGCAATTATGTTGTGAGGGATCTTTTTTTTGTTTATACAATTACAAAACATCATTTTCTTGATTTTTACATGTTCAAATGACTCATTAAATTCAATTTCTCACATATGTGCAAGTAATGGAAATTATAATGAAGCTAATAATTTAGAAGCCTTCATTTGCAAACTCTCAACATGCATCCCAAGTGAGTTAGACCTATTATTTCTTTCTGTTATTTGCTTTTTAAAGATAATTGACTAAGATTTGTTTTCCCTTACTTGAAAGAGTACCCCTTATTCAAACACCAACTACAAAAAATAAGCAGACAACTCAATATATTCTCTTTTGACTTCTCCAAAAGCTTCGCCCTAATATTCAGGTATTTATTTGGAAGTGATTCAACAAATTCAGAACTTGATTTTATTTTAGTCAAGTATGTGGTTTGTGTATTCCAGCTACCAAAATGTGAGACCCAGTTATTTTGTACTGTAGATGTATATTTATCTGATAAATTATCAATAAAGGGATTATTGATAATATTTTTCTAAATTAAATAAGAAAAGAATGGTGTCTCTCACATAGAAAAAATTTTAAAGGTTAGGTGAAAAACATAAGTGTGGAAATTATATTACCTAACTAACACACTACCAACGTGAGCAGGAAAATGGCAAGCAAAAGGAACTTTCGGTTTAGACAACAAGTAGCAGAAAAATAGAAGAAAAGAAAAGGACCAATAGAGGTTAAGTTGACCTAGTTGAATGAGTAAAATAAAGTATGAAGTATAGGTTATATATATATATATATATATATATATATATATATATACATTTAATTGGAGAAAACACCTACAGCTACCCAAGGACATTCGGCCAAAACAAAGGGGAAAGAAGAATAATGTGAATTGGCTTGGACATGAGAAGAAAATAAGTCAACTAAAGTGGCTGGAAATATACATAAACAAAGTATATATAATAATATGGGAATTAGAAATTATAAGCCAAATAGGCTTATAATGAAGAGGGACATTCGGCCACCAAGACTTGAAGCGGATGTTGATGTGATAAAATGGCAAATAATGCCAAAACAGAAAAGAGAAGTAAAGGGAAGATTTAATTATCATAAGAAATTATAGAAAGTTCTAAAGATTCTATAAATGAGAATTCAATTAAGAGTTAAATAAGTCAAGGAAGCTTATACAATTTTATATCTAAAATTAATTATAGTAAACTGTTATTTTTGCAGTTTATAATTTGGTGGAATAAAGGACACAGTGGTGCGAACTAGAGCCTTACCTTACAGCATACCGAGGTAAGGGAATATGTGTGTGAATTTATAATATTTCGGAAACTTAAATATTTTGGAAATTATTCTATGAAAATATGTTTATATGAAATGCATGGAGTTTATGGAAATTTAAAATATATAATATTTTCTAGAATTACTAGAAAATATTTATTTCCATAATTTTACAATTCATAGCCTTGTAAAGAGGAATTTTATTTATTTAGGAAACATGAGTATAAATACTATGAAAATATTATTCATGTTACAATTTCAATGGAAATGAAATTTATATAAGTTCCTCTTATATGTTTTACAAGAAGTGAAATGGAATTTATGATGAAATGGTGTTAAGTGAATATTCCATTAATTATTTTCTGAATATTCACTATATGATTTACATGAAATCCTTTATGGTATGACTAGAGAATTAATTACTTTTAATTATTTCCATAAAGGTTTTATGAACATGATATATTGTTTTTGAGGCTGCTAGGCACCATATCATGCCGATATGTTATATGTAACATGTAATATGTGACACGTGATATGTGTATAGTCCTAGTTGACACCTGATCAGTGTCCAACTAAGGCTATTTTAGGATTATAGTCATAGATCCAATATGATTTTTATTACTCTACGGAGTAGTACTTCTTGCATGATATGAATGTTATTGGATGCCTTAGTCTCTGTTTTCAACATGATATGAAAATGATATGTATTATGAAAAGAGGTATTAAATGAAAAGTATATGCATATGATTTACATGAAAAATGGCAATGATTTTGAATAGGCGGTTTTGCTATATACAGTACTGTACTTATTATGATTTGTACAAGAAATATATAAATTTTATAGCATATAGATTTCGAAATATTTAATTTACATACTACTCTCTTACTGAGCCGTGGTATGCTCACCCCTTCAATTTCAACATCTACAGATTTCCTATAGTGACTGCTTGATTTACATCTGAGGATAGTGGGCTGCGCCGTGAGTACCTCGAGACAGCGAGCTTATATCCTGGAGGTATAATCATTAATTGAATATGTTCGGACATATTTATACAGTACTATTCAGTGTAAAGTAAACAGGGGATGTAACTGATAATTATATTTTATTATATAATTATTTCTGTCATTTAAAATTTAATTTTAGATACTTATCGAATAAAGGAAAAGAAAGGATTAAGGCATAACAGACAGCCCAACCATCGAAAATATATGAGAATAAACATGACAAAGGTGGTTACGGATTGTGACACAAAATGTGTTCAGATTATTGGATATTTATGCCAAATAATAGTGATGAGAAAATGAAATGTCATCGTAACTTTGCTAAGTTTGTCAATTTCCATCTCCACCCCTTTTATCATTGGGGTTCACTTAAGAACTTAGAATATATGCAATCTTTACTTTAGAAACATTTTTGTTTCTGAGTATTATTTGGATTATCTGATTCTCACGTATATCAAATCTGAATCATTTTGAAATATCATGATAACAACATTTTAAAATTATGTATTGTGTTTTTCTATTGTACTCTTTAACATTATATATTTATTCTTATTTTAACTTTTTTCCTACGTTAACATTTTTAACATAGTTAATTGTGATTTTAAAAAAATACCTATTTTTGATTAATTACTTCCCTCTTTCCATTTTGTTGTGATTATTGTTAACCACTGACTATCATGATTTAATTTTTTAAAGGTTGGTTTTAGTTTTGATTAAATATGAGCAAATTGGACAGTTCATTTACATTTCTTTATTTCAGAAGTTTGATGGTTTGTATCTTCTTTGGATATTCCATTTATAAACCCATTTTCTTTTATTTTACTTAAAGATAATACGTTTATTTAGAATATAAGATAAAAGCATACATGTTTATCAATTGCTTGGAGTGGTGAGGTTGAAATTCTTCCGGTCTTGCTATACTCTATAACTGAGAAATCATTTCAAATTACTTCTTAAATCTTCTATTTAGTAGCCCTTCTAAGTGGGCTTTTCTGTTTTTTTTCCTTTGCAGGTTGTGTTTACACCAACTCATCTTTCTATAGTCATGTAATTGTAATATGCTTCCAGAGGAGAACTTTTGAAGTAATATGCTATGTTGATTGATTCAGCAAGTCTAAGATATATTTTATAAGCATTTTCTAATTTTCAAATGTTGTCTTTTATTGAATTGTATTCTGTTTCATTTCCATTTTCTATTGCTTTACTCCATCAAGAAAGGTTTTTCTTTCAGCAATTGGTACTAGAAGTGAGGTGTTGGATCTTTCGATTTAATAAATTAGTCCTTTTAACTTTTTAAGTCTTTTTAGTCTACTGTGCTATTGTTGTAATTTATTTGTTGATGCAAAAAAACATGTTTGCATCATTAATATGAATGAAACCTATTCTTGCTCAAAGAATTTGCTACCCATTGCTTTCTCCTCATTTTTCTTGACCATGTTTGTTAGGCTGATCTCTCTTACACATTTATAAAAATACTTTATTATAAATTTTACTATGCACTAAGGATTTTGGGGTCTAGAATAGGCCTAAGCTACTGCCTTCATTCTGACTCTTTCATTTGAACTTTTATAAACACTAAATGGTTGCTGAATGAGTTTGCTATTACTGTTGTGACCATCAACGCTCATTGGTCCTTGAATTCGACATGCCATGAACATTGGCTCCAATGCAAATCATGATTCTCTTAAAACTTTTATGAAAGAATTTAATCTTGCTCAATAATCTATGGTTTGTGATTTTGATACGTGAAAGAACTTTCTTAGAATGTACCAGATACGGACAATTCCATAGCCTTTGTTCATTGTCATTTTTCATGATATGCAAATGATACAATATTGAACGATGATAGAACTTCACAAGGAACAAATATTGAGGACATTGTAGTTGTGTTGATTTTCTACCTGGAAAATTACTGAATGTTTAGTGCAATGACATTCTTTTCAAATGTGATGTTATAGCTTGAACCACTTATGTTTCCTATTATGATCTGCCTTTGATGGTTTAGATCTTTTAACTTTGAACAAAAACTATTTTCATTCAGTGCTTCTGAAATACATTTCTTCTCTTTTGTGGTCAATTTCTTTATGCTTGCATGCATTTCTCAAATTGCTGAGATCTCAGAAATCAAATAATGTCTTTTGTAATTTTTTTTCTTTGAGCTCACCAATCTTTCAAAGTTGTGTGACTTTTTCTATCACCCCTTATAAAAGAGTACATTGGTCTTTTCAGAATTAAGTTTGTGGCTTTTTTCTGTACAAACAAATGTCAAAAACAGTGTTACCAATTTATTTTTATTAAAATTCAATTGACAGTGATTGAACTCATATTTACTGTTGCGGATTTGGAATTTTGAATACATGTGATCTTTTAAGCTGCTTTTGTTTTGAAGATTTTCTTTGGTTATTTTCCTCCCCCTAAGTTCTAAGCACTCAAAGAGATTATTTGCCTTCCTGTTATTGTCTTCTCTTTGCTCTTTGTAATTTTGGTATTCGAATAAGGTAAATCTCGCACAACGGGTGGGTATTTTCTAGTATATATTTATTGATTATGTATGTATATGAGTAGAATATATATTAATTGTATGAATTTTTGTAAATCGTATTTAACAAAACAATTTATTTTGTTATAGGTGTTTGATCACTTTTTGAAGCAAAGACCATCTTCATGAAGAGCTATGATGTTATATGACTTCATGCTTTTGTATTTCAATATAGTATATATTTTCGAATTGAATATAATGTTTATGGATGTTGGTATATATTTTGTGGATGTTAGATGTATATTTAAGGTTTTTGTTTAATTATGTATACATTAAATGTATATCTTTTTGTTAAACTATATTTATTGTAAATTAATTGGATTCAATTTTAGGTGTACTTGGAAATTAGATTTTAGCTTATAAAATTAATTGTTTTTTAATGAAATTCAACAATTTAAATAGCTATGAAATAATAATTTAAATGTTGATTTTTTTTGTCATAGTTTTCTGACGGAATTTGTGACAAAATTCTGTCACAAATTATAATTATAATTTTTATATTGTTTTAATAATATATTTGTTGTGACAAAAGAATGAAATTACAGACGGAATTTTTAGTTACAAATTTTGTTGCAACTTATTTTGAGACGAAATTTTCTACCAAAATTCTGTCACAAATTGTATAATTTGATTTTTTTTATTTTGAATAAATTAATTCTTTGTGACAGAAAATAGTTTTAGAAACGGAATTTCCATCACAATTTGTGACGGAAATTGTATCAAAATTCCGTCGCAAAAATTTGCAACGGAAAAATCAGTAGCAAAATCCGATGCGAAAAGCGTAGAAAAAGTAAATTTTTTTTGTTTCATTACAATTTTTCTGACGAAAAAAATAGATTTAGAAACGGATTTTAGTCGCAAATATTCGTCTCAAATTTGCAGTGGATTTTGCAACGAAAAAAAAAATTTTGTGACGTATAGACTTTTAGCCACCTCAAATTTAGAAACGGAATATTCCGTTTCAAATTCGTCACTAATTACAATTAATGACGGAAATTGAAAATTTGTGACAGAAATTCGGTCACAAATTCCATCTCTAATGGTCTATTTTTTTTGTAGTGATAATAATAAATCTTCAACCGTTAATATATATATATATATATATATATATATATATAAATTGAAAACAATTGTTATTCTCAATTAAATTGGTAGAAATATCAAATTGATTCAAAAATTTATGTGCATGATAAATATGAACATGTTAGTGTTGAATATAATAATTGATTTGGAAAATATTAATATTTCGTTTTTATGTTTCTCAAAAGATGCAGGCATTTTTTAAATATTATGATTATAAATTTCAAAATCATTATTTAATAGCTAGATTCTTTTTTTAATGTAAGTATTTTGTTAAAATACGTAAATTATATGTCTTTTTTATTTTATTTTTTTATATTGCATGTTATTTAAAATAATAAAGAAAAACTTTTAAAAACCTAAAAAAAAATTAATAGGTTGTCCTTGGCAGGACTTGGTACAAAAATAGTACTATACCTAACCCAACATAACCCATGAGTTTAAGCATAATGTGCAATACTGGATCATGTCCTTAATTTTCATAGATCGAGCCAGCATGATCCATACAAAACTGTGTTGAAGCACAATCCATTAATTCATAAAGTAATTTTTAAATGAACCTATTAACCCAAACACAATCCATTTGACATCTCTAGTGGTCAAGCTCTGACCATGAATGCAAGACTAATACTTCTAAGGGTGGTTCAAATTTTGCAAAGGAGAAGGTGTCTTCCCAAGCCCAAATTGAAATGCATGTTACACATCATATACTTATACCATATATGCCGAATATTATCATATATTATTCAAAGAAAAGGTTAGTTATACCAATATATTTATAATCTTATATATATATATATATATATATATATATATATAATACGCACATTTCACATACACACACATACACACACACACACACACACACACACACACACACACACACACATATATATATATATATATATATATATAATACACACATTTCACATATACTCACATAAGTAAAAAGTTTTTAAAATTTTATTATAATCTCAAAAATTTTTAGGTTTTTTTTAATCCGTCAAATAAAAAAATAGTTACATGAGTGCATAATTTGAGTGCAATAAATTAACGCATATAACATTGTTTTTTATTAAATTGTCTTTTATATTTTACTTGTATTATACCTTAATTAGGTTTATTCCATATTAAATGAAAATGTTTTGGGAGGGGGGCATTTATCACAAAAAAAGAAGGTGGAGAGATAGAAATCATGGTTAAAACAACAATTGTATATGTGAAGATAACAATTTAGTTTGACAGTTCAAAAGATAAAATGTTCATTTCAATGTTTCAAATTTGAAGATTAATTGAAGAAGTGAATCAGGGAAGATAAAACTTTTTTATGTAGTTCAAAAACCTATTAAGTTTAAACACTGTTATTCAATATATTGTCATTTGTGAGTAAAGATTTTAAATTTTACAAACGGAGTTAAGATCTGACACATATTTTAATTTATTTATTTTGATTTTTTTAATGTTTTTAAAAAATTATGTGTGACCATCCTTATTTGTAAAATATAAAAATTCTATTAACGATGTATTGATTAATAATCTTAAGTTTAATTTTGAGTATCGATTTAAATGCTTATATTTTTATTTTAGATTATGAAAGTTCAACAACTCTCGATACTGAATCCCGACACATGCATTTTTTAAAATCATATATCTCTATTGTATAAAAAAACTCTTAGTAAATTCGTTTATTTGCATAAAAAAAACTCTTAGTAAACTCTTAATAAAAAGGGCAAGTAAATTTCTTAAGTTGTCACGAAAAGATTGTAATGTGTCAGAGGGATTCAAATATTCAGTAATTGTCAACTGTCACCTCTGATGGAAAACTTATGTGTTCTTCAAACCTTTTGAATTACATAGGAAAGAGGGATGAGTTAAGTTGACTAAATATGCAACCCTTTTTCTAAGAAGAATAGGGTTTGGCATGTGAGAAATCAAGATTGTAAATATCGTATATACTCGAAATAAATGCCTTGACCAAATGTCTCTTCATTTCATTTTTGCATCTACAATAACACATAAAGATTTACATTTTCAGTGACGCCACTATGACCACAGTTTGAGTTAGTATTGCCATTAATATTTTCTTGGATACCTTATGACTGCACTGTATGTGTTCTCTAGGCATCTTCTAAAATTGGCCGATATATATATAAATATATATATATATATATATATATATATATTATAAAGGGAGGCAGCAAATTTCTCAAAAGTCTTGACCTTTTACTTTTTTCTTTCTTACACTTTTATTTTGTTTGTTTGTTTGTAGAGGTGGCAAACGGACGGGTTCGGGCGGGTTTCGGTCCGGGTTTTTTCGGTTACGGGCTTTTTCGGTTACGGGTTTTCTCGATTGCGGGTTTTCTCGATTGCGGGTTTTTTCGGTCTCGGGTTTTCTCGGTTGCGGGTTTTTTCGGTCTCGGATTTTTTCGGTTGCGGCTTTTCTCGGTTTCGGGTTTTTTCGGTTGCGGGTTTTTTCAGGTTCGGTTCGGTTCGGTTTCGAGTTCTGTCCGGTTTTAATCGGGCGGGCTTAGCGGGCTTAGTCAAATTATTTTAAAATTTTATAAATTATAAATATTTTATAATTTTGAATATAATAATTAATTTAATTTTATATAGTTAAATAAAAATATAATAGAAATGCTAAATTAAAGTTAAAATTTAATAAATGGGAATTGTATAATATATATTAAGAAATTTGGTTGGGATGATTTTGAAAACATTGAGAGTGGACCAATGAAGAATATAGTTATCTACAATAATAAAAGAGAACATATCATCTATAATTATTACATTATAATTAATTAATCAAAATTTAAAGTCACGTGAGATCTATCAAAATAATACATAAAGTTCGCACTTGTAAATGATGGACCAATACATAATTTTTAATTATAATTGATTAATTATCGTAAAAAGAAAAACAAGTAAAATACTCGAAGATGCAAAAGATATTGAAAAAGTTTTAAATCTTGCATTGCATTTGCAAGAAATGAAAGCATTTATGCTATTGTAAACTTTTGCCTTGGAAGCATCTGGATTTCTGTCCTAATTAATTTTTTTGTCCACAAACTCCGACTACTAAAAATCATCTTTGACTAAAAAGCAGTTGAGAAGGTCAATATCTATTTAATCATACTATATTATGATTATTAATTGATCAAGTTAAACTAAATTACATGAAAACATCCTAAGAGATTAAATGTTTGAAATTAAAAACAAAAGTATATTCTAAAAGCATGATAAGAAATTGGAATGAAAAATGTCTAAAATTAAAACTATAATATGCTATGAGAGATTGTTTAATTTATTCTATATTACATGGTAAGAGATTATTATAATGTAACATACAAATCATTATAATAAGATAAATATATTAATAATCTATTTTATATAATTAAGAGCTTGTATAGTTGATTATATATCACATGATAAAATATTATTTTTAAAGTTATAATAACATACAAATCATTATGATAAGATGTTATTTATTAACTATATTATGTATTTTATTTGCAGCAAAAAAACTATTCCAAATTGAGTACTAATTTTTTTCATATTCACATTAACATAATAATATTATATTAACATAATAATATTAGATATACACCAATTGATTGAATATCTAATTAAAATGTTAAATAATAGATATTACTAAATTAATTAATATAATGCTAGTTATTTAAATATAATTAATAATAATAATAACAAAGTATAAAAAATAAATTTTATTAAAATTACCACTTACATAGTAATACAACTCTAATCTATTATTAAATTACACTTTAATTTACTATTAGAATTATTATTTTTATCCACACTTTAATTTTACATTTAATAGATAATAAAGAAATTATTTTTAATAAATACTTAATTCTATCAAAATAATACTTACACATTAGGAGATTACATAATTTATTCTTAAAAGATTATTATAATATAATATACAAATCATTATTACAAGATACCAATTAGTTTATTCATGTATAAGATTATTATAATATAATAAATAATTAATTATCACTAGCTTGATTTTTTAATGTCTTTTGTTTTAAGGCTAAAAATAAAATTACCACTATAATTTTCTCTTTTAATGATACCCAAGTATAAAAAAATTGTACTTGTATTGTTTAATTTAATAACTTAGCTTTTTCTAATCTTAAAAATTTAAATTTTAATTTTAAGATTAGGTTTTTTTTAATCTAAATTTAATATCTTTCTATATTTGAAACGTTAAGAAAATATAGTTTAAATTTAATTTTATTAAAAATATTTTTAATGTGTTGCACAAGATATCAAATTCAAAGTTTCAAACAAATATTGAAATTATATAATTTTTATATATTTGATCTATTATTGTATTAAAATTAAATTTTTATTATAAATAAAAATAATAAAATGTTAAAATGATTTTTATAATAAAATCAAATGTCAAATTAATAATATATTTATTATTATAAATGCAATAAAGATAATATTAAAGATTATTTGATATCATATATTATATCATATATTATGGTGTTTTAAATTAATTTAATTTAATTAAAAAGATTCAATATTTATTATGTTGGTAATATATAATTGATAAAATTGTATAATAAATAATAATTGTTTTCAAAATTTTAAACTTTTTAATTAAAAAAGTGTATCAATTATTTATTTATTTTTAAATAATAATTATACAATTATAATTCGGGTTTTCTCGGGTTATAAATTCGGTTTTTTCGGTTTTCGGTTCGGGTCGGTCTCGGTTTCGGATCGTATCGGGCTCGGGTTATGTCGGGCTCGGGTTGTGTCGGGTTCAAGTTTTTTCGGTTTCGAGCTTTTTCGGTTTCGGGCTTTTTCAGTTCCGAGCTTTTTCGGTTACGGGCTTTTTCGGTTACGGGCCTTTGACTTTTTTGGTCAATTCTGACTGGTCCCGGTTCGGTCTCGGGCGAGTTTTCGGGCTCGGGCCAATTTTTGCCACCTCTATTTATTTGCTTGCGCAATTCATGCTAGAGCGTTCAACCATACCTTTATCATCCTTCGTAACAATTTGATTTAGGTCATTCACCATCATTGCTATTGCAATAGAACAAAAAGTACGGGATTTACTAATTTAGGGAAATTATAATTTGTTTGATTTGATGGCAACGGAATTCCAACCGGCTACAGTAATATTGCAAGCCATTAACGCAAATACTTGGTTTTATATTTCAATTAATTAAATAAGAATTATATTAATTTTGAATGTGAATTTAAATAATTAATTTTTCATAGTTGTAATGTGAAAATTTTACAAATCTAAAATTTGAATTTTAATCTTTTCATTTATTTTATATTAAAAATAATTTAACATAAGTTTCAACCTAAAATTTTGAAATTGTATAGCCATGATGCCGAGGAATTAAATCAAATACGTAAACTTTATATTTAACGGGCGGCTTCGACGGAGATTCAACTCTGACATTCATACTGTTTGAAAATTAAAAATAGAGAGAAAAGAAAGTAGAAATTAGAAAAAAAAAAAAACAAAGGGCGGGGGGGTCCATTAAAGAAGAGAATTTTTAAATGCATCCGTCTGTTATCACTTTACATCTACTTTTTTTTTAGATGAACAGTATTTCAATAAAAAATAGGATGTAGTAAAAAAAAAAAAAGCAAAATAGTCAAATAAATCTTCGATTTTGGGTCCAAAATAGAATTAAACCCTCAACCTTTTATTTCGTGAAAATCAGTCCATAAACTTTTATTTCAATGGAAATAAACCATCAACCTTCTAAAATTATGCAATTAAGTCCAAATCTGTTAAATGACACTAACTGTCGTTAGTATTGCACATGCGGCATGCCACGTGGTAGCCAAGTATGCTATCCACGTCAGCTTTCACTAACGGCAGTTAGTGTCATTTAACAGATTTAGACTTAATTGCATAATTTAAGAAGGTTGAGGGTTTATTTTTACAAAAATAAAAGTTTATGGACTGATTGTCACGAAATAAAACGTTGAGATCTTAATTCTAATTTGGGCTTAAAATCGAGGACTTATTTCGCTATTATTCTTAAAAAAAAAAAAAGATGCATTTAGAAATCCTCGTAAGGAAGGGAAAGCGGTAGCCGAGCCGAGTAAGAAGCCGAAATTGGCGCTTCACATAACCCGATAACAACACGTGCAAAGACAATCCAAACACGTAAGACACAGTAAAACATTAAAAAAAAATACGACAAAGAACATCTGAACAGGAACTTTGCGTATATAACCAGCAGAAAAGGCCCAACCATCCTACTCCCTTCAATCGCTTGCACACTCACTCACCAGCTTCCGGTTTTATCTCTTTCTCTCCCCCTCAACTCAGAGCCCAATAACCTGCAGAGAAAACCTAAAAAAAAAAACCCTCACTAGTCAGACAGACCACAGAGATTTGGAGTCAGAGAGAAAGAAAGATAAAATCGGAGTGCAAAAATGGTACATTTTGCTTATCGCCACTGTTAGTGCTTATCTGCAACAGAGGTCGACTTGGGCCAAGCAATCAAACCAAAAGAGCAAAAGATATTTACTCCAAAGCTTTTTTATTGTTATTTTCGCGCTAAGAGTGTGAGTGTGCCTAAAATGGAGTTGAGTAAGGTAACATTGGAGATCTTTACGAAACTGGAGCAGAAATGGCTATCACACTGTGAAACCTCCAAGAAGATTCGGATCCTCAGCATCGACGGCGGTGGAAACACTGGCATTGTGGCTGGTGCCGCTCTTATCCACCTTGAAGACCAGATCCGCCTCAAAACCAGTGATCCGCATGCTCAAATTGCCGATTTCTTCGACATGATGGCCGGCACTGGCGTCGGTGCTGTTCTTGCTGCTATGCTCTCTGCCGATGATGGAACCGGCCATCCACTTTTCACTGCTAGGGAAGCTGTCAAGTTTATCACTCAGAATAACTCTGAGCTCTTCAAAGTTAATAAGCTCGCCGGAGTCCTTCACCGTCGGAAGAGATTCTCTGGTAAGAGCATGGATAAGGTGCTGATGGAAATGTTTAAGAGAAAAGACGGAACAGTTTTGACACTGAAGGAAACGTGTAAGCCTCTCCTGGTTCCTTGCTTTGACCTCAAGAGTTCCGCTCCCTTTGTTTTCTCACGCGCAGACGCTTCCGAATCACCTAGCTTTAACTTCGAGCTTTGGAAAGTGTGCCGAGCCACCACAGCCACTCCTAGCCTCTTCAAACCTTTCCCGTTGACATCTATCGACGGCAAGACCTCGTGCTCCGCCGTAGACGGCGGTTTGGTCATGAACAACCCTACTGCCGCTGCGGTCACCCACGTGCTCCATAACAAGAAAGATTTCCCATCAGTTAATAGCGTGGAGGATCTGCTTGTTTTGTCGTTAGGCAACGGTCCGTCCTGTGGAAGGTCAAAGGTCCGTAACAACAGTGAATGCTCAACTTCTTCCGTTGTTGACATTGTGCTTGACGGAGTCTCCGAGACTGTAGACCAGATGTTGGGGAACGCTTTCTGTTGGAACCGCACCGACTACGTTAGAATTCAGGTATGCATATAATTATTTCTTATACCCGTATCGATGCACTGTTTGGATTTTAAGAAAATTTCGGATTTCCGAACCCATAGCCAAACAGATTCCAACGATTTTTATTTTCATTTTTGGATTTATATAACTTTGTGCAGGCAAACGGACTGGGGAGTGAAAGGATGGTGGGGCCGAGAATGGAGGAAGTACTGAAGGAGAGAGGAGTAGAGTCGTTACCGTTTGGCGGGAAGCTGTTACTGACGGAGACTAACGGACAGAGAATTGAGTGGTTTGTGCAACGCCTTGTTGCCTCCGGTAAAACCAGCATTCCTCCGAGTCCCTGCAAGGAATCAGCTGTTAGCCCACTAGCCAACGGCCGTTAGCTACTTTTTTTATTTTTTTATTTATTTAATTTTTATGCTTTTCTTTTTAATTGTTTTACTCTTTATTTTTCCTCTTTACCCCTTTGGAAGTTGTAATCGAGCTCGAGCTTTACTCTTTTTTTTTTTTTGTTCAAAGCTCGAGCCTTATTTAACAGTCCCTACTTTGGAGTAAAAATATCTTCCAATTAACATACTGTTCCGTTTGCGGCTGAATTAATGTTGTAGATTAATTAGCGCTATTCACTTAATGATGAAATAAGATGACATGTCATTATTATTAACAACATTAAGTATGGTTAACTTTGTCCTGTGGACCGACCGGCAATGCCAAAATCAACTAACCTTTTTTTGTTCCCTTGGAAAGAATGTCATGTACAAGTTAAGGAAACTTTTACAGTAAATCAATGTAATCAGCTATGATTAAGTGTAAGTTTAGTGAACGTAAAATTGATTTTTTTGGTTGCAATCACTCGTTATTCTCACACCATTCTGGTATAAGATTAATTCGGATTCGAGCAGGACAGGACTCAAAAGGCGGCAAAGTCTTCCCTCAAGAGTTTTAACACAACTGCATATCCAGGGCTCGAACTCGAGACTTTGGTTCGCAGGTCCCAAGTCGGATCCTTGTCCACGCGCGGGTTAGCCTCTTTTTTTTTTTTACACACACTATAAAAGACCCACTTTTTTTATTACTTTATCATAAACACATGAGAATAAAAGTAAAATTAGAATTAATAGACATAAACACATGGTACTTTTACTATAATATATGTTTTTTTTATTATTATGTATTTAAGATACTTTTAACATGTTTTACGTCTAATGATACTAAATTTATACTTAATCATGTGTGTTTATATTAAACTTATAATAGTGTAAAAAATTTTGACATTTATGTAGAATTTCCCTTCAACGAAAATTTTCAATTTTTTTCTATTTTTAAACATTAAATTCTCCCCAACTTCTTTTAACCGAGAATGTCCAATTAGTTCTTCGGTCAATATTTGGTTAGCGCATTTATATTTTTATTTTGTAAATGTTAATTCATCATCATCATTAGAGCTTTTATCTTAATAGATTAAAGTAGATTATATGAACTAATATATGAACTTACGTTAAGTTGCCAACATGGATTCTTTCCCTCCACTTATTTTTATCCAATGCAATGTGTTATTCCAACTTTCGTGTCACCATAGCCTTCACTTTCCTAATTATAACATTTACATGTCTAAGTGGTATTTATCCAAACTAATGTAAAAAACTTCCACTCATTTTATATTTGACAGGTTTTCATGATCTGTGACTGCGTCCCCATATCATCATGTCCAGAATTTAATGTTACTCTCAACTAGCTAGTTGTTTTAATACCATTTCACCTATTTTTTAAAATAATAAATATAAAAAATAATTTAAATCTTATTATTTTATTTAAATAAACTCATATTTTTTTATAATTAAATAAACACCATTAACTTTTAATTTATATTCGAATAAATATTTAATTATTAACAATATTAAAAAATTTATCAAACATCATACATAATAATTAAATGATAAATTTGATTACTGTTTTCTTTTTTTGGTGTAAGTACAAGTATTTTCATCCGTTTTATGGTCTAAAATTAATCATGTTCAAGTTGAGAGTAGTAAATGATAAAGCCTTCCTAACAATAGGAACTTTAGGATTTGCATCTTGTCTGAATGCCTAGAAAAAAGTCCATTTCTACTTCTTTCCAACTACTTGTTAGTAAATTTAATTACTGTTTTCTCATAAATCATATTATTACATCCACTAAACAGTATATATTAAAATATTTATTTATATATATATATAATTTTGAATATTCGATAATTTCTTTGCCTTATCCAACACCAACCACCCATCTAATTTTTTTTGTTACATTTTAATTTGATTGAAATAGTATTTAATAGAATTCTCTCTTAAATTCCAATGTATCAAAAATATATTTTTTTTCGTAATGAAGAAATGAGAGTTAAGTTTGTTGATGCCAAAAAGGTTATTGGACTTGTTGACGTTGGATCAACTTATTCTTCATTGGATCAACTTGCAAAACAATGACCACTGAGGTTGTTCTCAGTGGAGCTTTCTTTGATGCTTAAGTCAGTAAAGTATTTAGAAAAGAATATCAAGGTTGAAGAAGATAAGTATATGTTTTCATACCTTGTTCCTCCTATCTTCGTACCTTATATAGGCGATCATAGATGTAACAGATGTCGTGGTCGGTTACGCTCTATTATGTAATTAAATGGGCGTTTATGGGCTGTTATAGGCCTTATGGGAGATTATATCCCATTATGTAATAAAGTGGGCGGTTACAAATGCTCTTCCATTATAGAATATAACGGTTCAATTCCACGAGACTTCATGAATGTCTTGTGGGCCATTCGCTACCAAGCTTAGTAAGATGATACTAACAGAGTTTGTTTGAATTTAAATGTAAACCTAATAGAATTATAGCAAAATATTTATTTCAAACATGAAAGTATCAATGTATCATCCCAAAATCTGAAGCAACCACACCATTGCAGTTGGAGCTCACCTTCCAAAAAGGCAGTTGTCTTCTCATCTTTACCGAATTCCATGCATTCTCCTACAGCAAAGATATTTAAAGCCTTGTAGCCCCAATTAATTAATCCGAATTTAATCCTCGTTACCATTTGATATTATCAACACAGAAAATACAAATCTAAAATTCTTCCCACCTAGCTTTCGCTCGGTCGGTCGCCCGGCAAAGATGGGGCTTTGGGTCAATTCCTGGATGAGTAAGAGTGATGGCTGATGACTAATGAGCCCCTGCCTTTAGGCCCCAATCACCTCTATTTGTATTATCTGAAGAGAAAAGTAATCAATACGTGGTTCAGTGCTTTTCTGTTTAGTGTTTAGATTCCTTTAATTATAATATAATTTTTTTTATGTAAACACACACATATATATATATACTCATCCGTTTTACTGTCTAAAATTGATATTATTCAATTCAAGAGTGATAAATGATAAAATTCATCCAATGATAAAGATTTTAAGACTCAAACCTATCCAAATATTTAAGAAAAAAATTTTCTTTCACTATAATATAATTTTTTTGGGTATAATATAATATTGAGAGTAGCATACAATATTTGACTTTAACTTTGTTCGGATTTAACAAAATTGTTATGGCTATAGCCTACAGAGGTTAGGAAAGCTTTAGAGTAGCATCTCTTTTATTGTTACCAGACTTTTCCTCTATTATTAATTAATTTGGTTTTCCCGTGGTGCTTATTATGGAGGGGAGTTTGTTTTCTTCTTGTAAAGTAGATTCGAGCACCCTTTGTTTCTTCATAAAGATAAGCTTAAGAAACCAGTTTCCCCTACCAAAGACATTGTGGAAGGTTGGTTGTCGATCTGTTCTCCCCCAATTTGATTAATTAGTTCTCCAACCTCATGAAAAGAATAAGGGAATCGAGGGTTTAGGTATCTAGCTAGGCCAAATTAATTATGTAATCCCAAATCATTAAATAACTAATAAATCTAGTAAGTTTACATAGGTAATGATATGATACAAAAATATACGGAAAAAAAGATAGAAGGTGATAGGATTAAAAGTTAATAAAAGATGCATATGAGCTTAGCAAAAGTTAAAAAAATGTTTTGAATTTAACTTGTTAATAAAAAAAATGTTTAGAATTTAACTTGTCAACATAGATTTTAACACGACAGCCTACATATTTTACACAAAATGAATATAATTTATCAAAATATAAAAGCGATATATATATGAATTGTTAAATCTAATAATTAATTAATTAACCACCTTGTTGAAAAAAAAAAGATAATGAAAGTGTCAGTGAGCTTTTTAAGTGGTGGTGACCAATTCTATTCAATTGATGAAGCTCACATAATCTAAGAAATCCTAATTTGATTGAGACCCAAGTTATCAATTTGAGAGAAATTTAAACTAAAAGAGAGAAAGATTGAAAGAGTGGTGTAAGGTTCAAGAGATACAAATTTTGTTGGGGGGACAAAATGAAAGTACCGCATTTAGAATAAGACCCAAGTTATACTCTTTCTTAGAAATATTTGGCCATTGGAGCCAAGCATTGTAGCTGCTTTAAACTTTTTATTATTAGCCCACTCAAAAATGTTTCTTAATGTACACCCTTTTGCTATGATGAGCAAAGCAATAACAAAATTTAACTAGTGCTACCAAGCAAAACGTGCACCGCATGCTTGGAAAATACTTCAAGCTAGCTACCCTCACTGGGTTAATTAGGTGAAGTGTGTGTATATATATACTCTTATTGCTTTAATTAGGGAATTAGCAAACTAAAGTGTGTTCAATTATAATTGTAACTAGGTAGGTTCACTAGGAGTCAGGACCATGTCAAGCTCTTTTTGGTACTGCTATGGGCTTTAATTAATCCTACCATTTACGACACTTAGAAATTAATGTAATAGTTTAAACATTTGATTTAATAATAAAGTCGTGTGTTCTTTATGTACCAAAAAAAAAGTCGCGTTTTCTTTAATCAAAAAGCGAAATTGAACCCAGTAGTCTCAAAATTTTTTCGTGATACATGAACTTAGACGACAAAATCAGGTGAACTTTACCTCATTGTTAAGCCAAAAGTTGGTAGTCGACTTCAATGAAATAACAAATACAAAAGAGGTAATCTTTTGTTCATCAACTTTTCATAGTCCAAGGATTGGCATGGCGGCTCCTAGTTTGTCATTAAGAAGCCAACTTATGCACAAATGTCATGGGGTTGGCGGCTCGTTTCTAACCACTTAATCTTAGTTTTGATGTCCTTAATTAATATTGCTTTCTAAACACGATTTTTTGTATATTATTACATGGATTTAGAGTCATAAGTCGTTGTTAATTCTTGAATACACCATGATTCCTGATGTATTCAAAGGAAAAGGAAAAAGAAAGACGACCGACCAAACATCTTTCAATGAACATTTATTACACTTTTGTTTTGGGTTGTAAATTTAATTATTGATATTCGAAAGAATTGTCAATTCGTTAACCAAAATTCACCCAACTTAATTTAATAAGTACATCCCACCATTTCTTCTAATTTTTATATAAATTTTACCCAATGTCTAGTCGTGATCAGCCTTAGATTTCTGGTGAGCTGCCCATCTAAAAGCCAGTCTCCCAAGCAATAGATGGGTGGGCATACTAGCAGGCTGTTGCCTAAGCAAAGTTGTACTTGTACCAGCTGCACGGCTGCCCTTATAAATGAAATCTGTTAACAGTAGGTATAACAAGTAATGTGGTCGCACCTAAATATCCAATCACTCTCTGGTTCTATTCAAGTTGAGAGAGATATTCTGAGACTCCTTTTCAACCTTTCATTGCCTACACAAAAGTACGATACACTCATACCTTCTTGGGTCATGTGGCTCAGCTTTGCAGTTCACCTGTAATGGTTTCCATTCGATTATAATGTTTCAAAACTTTAGTTTTTCTTTAACTATGGACAGTTATTAGAGGCTAATTAATGTTCCTTCCATTTCATAAATTTTAAACCGTTTCTAAAACCATTATCTTTAACCTTTTTTTATTTTAATAGTAAACTATGTTTAATATTCAAGGATTGGTACAAATGTGATTCAAACATATCTAACTGAAGATGAAATAAAAAAGTAAAACGGTGTGAATATTAAAATTTTATTATATTTGTTATAAAGAGGATAAAGCATATATCCTTGAAATAGTAAAATTTAATTGATAAAAAGGACAGATTTACTAATTTAACATTAAATTTCATAATTACTTTTTTATTTTGTAAGTTTATCATTGAATTAACAAAAATTTTTGTTATTTTTTTTTCATTTTTTTCTACTAAACAAAACCTTAACGAATATTGCTAATCCAAATGGAAATTAATGCGTTGGAATTTAAACACTGCTATCTATCCAGCATAAATGCATAAAAGATATATTACGATAATTAAAGATTCTTACGCATAATATTAACTAATTACAGTAACATGTTCCTTGTTAGTTGTTAGATGACAACACGCGTAGGCAAAGAATTGTCCAAAACATGTTTCTGACTTAATTAAGTCAAACATTCTAATATAGTAATATAACTTATAATTCAAGAAATTTTGAAATTTAATCCTCCAATAGTATACACACAGCAATAAAACTGAATTCGTTAATGTTCTTTTGGTGTTAGGTGACCAGCTTTTCTTTAAGACTTTCTGGATGAGCAGATTGTACCTGCACTTAAAGAAACAAATCTAAAGTAGACATTTGGATTCAAGGAAGTTATCTTACTCTCACTTTTTTAAAGCTCTTCGTGTATGTTTGGCACATGAAATTATTTAAAAAATAAAATGATTATCTTCTTATCTCATGTTTATTATTCATTTAAGCAAAAAAATATGATTAGTAAGAAGATAAGTAATCTTATTCCAAGAGGATAACTTAATCTTTTAAAAAAGTGAATGATTATTTTTAATTCATATGATAGAATATGTTTCAAAATTTTTTATTAATGAATTTTTTATTTTATCCTTAAATTTTATTCAATAAATAAATATCAACCTATCTTAATTTTAATCTTGCACATAACAAACATGGTAAAAAATAAAAAATTATTATATCTTATGCTTAATCTTTATATATACCAAACATAAGATAGAATGTTACCATCTAATCTTATCATATCTACAATATTATTTTATCTTATTCTATCTTTATCTCATACATCAAACATGCACTTCATGCCTTAACTCTATTATCTCAAAGCTTTCTTCTTCTATCCCGGCAACAATTCTTTCTTTGGGTGCAAATAAAACCCAGTCACTCAAAAGATTTGCATACGAAATTCACCATCCAAAACAAAAAAGACATCGACAGACCAGTTTAATGCAAATAAGATAGTCTCTCACGACTTGTTGGTGCTATAAATTTTGAGTATGCCTGAGATGAGACATGAGTCGCACACTTGGAAGACATGAGCAGAGATGAGCTGGCTGGCTGGGCTCTAGTCGACTCGACTCTTCTTGGCTCCAAATTTTTACAAGAGTCATCAAAACAAACAACCAAAAAATAAATAAATAAATATAATTAAACATCTACCTAACTCCTGTAGTGACTTCTGAGAAAACATTAACATGCAACTAGAAGTTCCACCAAAAAAAAAATACTAAAAGCATAAGTTATCAATAAATAATTGGAAGAAATAAAAATAATTTTTTTTACATATATTTGGATATAATTTAAATTTTAAAATTAATATTATTAAAAAAATTTAACCATTTATCATTTTTAATTTAATAAATTAAATCTTAAATTCTAAAATAAACGAAAATACATGTGTTTAAAAAAACGCCAATTCACAACCATGCCCAGTCCGCCATCTCCTCCGTATCTCTCGTGCACACGTGTGGAACGCTTTCTCTTTCTTATTTCCTGCATGAAAAGTGTACGTGTTTATGTACTTTCATAGATTATACAGAGATTATGATAAGATCTTGGCTTCACTTTCAACTTTCCACCCCCACGTAATAACGACGAAATTAAATTGTCCATATAATCCCACTAAATTACATGTAATTTTTTTTCCTCATGCACATTGACGTAACCAGAAATATTATTTAGTTAAGTCAAAATACAATCACTACAGCAAAATTAACCTTTTGCAGCATTTATTTAACGGCGTTTCAATAAAAATACCGCTAAAATTTATGTTAGCTGCGTTTATTAAGTAAAACGCCGCTAAATTGAACACATAGCGGCGTTTTTATGGAAAAACGCCGCTATCCTAACAATTAAATAATAAATAAATAATAAAATAAGCATTTTAGCTATTTTTTTTAAAAAATATAAATAATATAACGTTAAATTGTTAAGTTTAACAGTTAGCGGCGTTTTTCTTAAAAAATGCCGCTATTCCAAAAATTAAATATATAAATAAAAAATAAAATAAATATTTTAATTTTTTTAAAATATTTATAATTAACTTAACAGATAGTGACGTTTTTTCTTAAAAACGCCGCTGTCCTATAAAGTTTAATATATAAAGTAAGATCCCATGCCTGCATCTTCTCCAAATCCCTCTCCTTTTTCTCAAAATCTTTTTTTCTCCGTCGATTCTTTTCTCCAAAAATATTTTTTTCCTTCCGACCTCCTTCCTCCTCTTTATTTCTGCCAAAAAGGAATTTCATTTTCCGTTTCTTCTTTTTGGTTTTCTTTCTAATTCGCTTGTCTTTAGTCAGATGGTGATGATATGAGAGTTTTGTTTTGGATTTAACTTTGATACTTCTTAGTATGATTTTTTGTGGTAATTATAAAAAAAGCAAGTGTGAATGATGTGATTTGGGAGAGCTAGAAGTTGGAAATTGCAAAGAAAGATATGAGTTGCGGTTGTTTTGGTGGATCAGTTGTTCACCGGAAACGGAGCACTGCTCAGGCCACCGACGGAATAGACGGTGAGGATTTTGTTAACCCTTTTTTGTTTTTTTAAATTTTCTTTTAGAATATTATGTAATATTTAGAACTTTAAAGTCATTGGATTTGGTACATGTTTCAAGTATTATAATTTGGTTTGTTCTTTAAAATTGATTTTTTTTATGTACGTTGGCAGAGCAATTGCTTCGAACAGTCAACCATTTATCATACAATCAGTTAAGATCAGCCACAGATGATTTTCATTCGCGCAATAGAATTGGAGTTGGAGGTTTCGGAACCGTTTACAAGGTGCTTTTACTTTACCTGATCTTCATTTAGCTAATCAAATCATATAGAAGTAATTTGACCTATGAATTTAAGGGAAAAGTTGAAAATCTTGATGCTGGAATATTTGAAGCAACTGTTTAGCTATGCATATGTTCCCTTTCAGTTTCATTAATGCTTAATAGGTTTGAAGCCAACAACTTCTTTGCCGAATGGTTAAGAAAGAGTTGCGACATGTTGCAACCTCATCCCCATCCCGAATTATACAAAAAAAAAGGTTCAGCTTACAATTGATTCTATCAGAAAATTTTAACCTGCAAATATGAAAGTATGAAACATTTTCTATTAGGGGATTCCAACATTCCAGCATTCACTAGTAAGTCAAAACTTGGTGTTGGAGGAACTCATTAATGTTTTACTTTCTGGTAGTAAGTTAGTAACTTAATAAGTTTCTTAATGGAATAGTAACTAGCTATATTGCAATGCTGCTAGGGTGTTCTGAAAGATGGGACTGAAGTTGCTGTGAAGACACTTTCAGCCCAATCAAAGCAGGGAGTGCGTGAATTTTTGACAGAGATCAATACTATATCGAATATCAAGCATCCAAACCTTGTTGAGCTGATCGGATGTTGTGTTCAAGGATCGAATCGAATACTGGTCTATGAATATGTAGAAAATAAGAGTCTTGATAAAGTTTTGTTAGGTAAGATTGGTCTGAAGTTTTTGTTTAAATGGTGTCCGGAGCATAACTTAATTGGTAGCTACCCCCTTCCTCCAAAGAGGAGGTTGCCATAAAAGATTATTAGATATTTACATTCTTGTTGTGTCTGTGATAATATGAATAAGACTGAACTATCATTTTATTTCCTTTCTTTTGCAGATCAAAGGAGTACAAATATCAAATTGGACTGGAGCAAAAGATCTCCTATTTGCATGGGTATTGCTAGGGGTCTTGCATTCCTTCATGAAAAAGTTGTGCCGCATATTGTTCATAGAGACATCAAATCTAGTAACATACTTCTTGACAGAGACTTTAACCCAAAAATTGGAGATTTTGGGTTGACTAAACTATTTCCCGATAACATTACTCACATTACCACCAGAATAGCGGGAACAACGTATGTCACTGCTTCCTTCTTTGCTCTTGTTTGACAGTAGAGAATTTTTCTGCTTTCTTTTCTTTGAGGCTTTCTGTGCTTTTGTAGAATATACTCCTTAGAGAAATTATAAACTAGGTAGCAAATAAACATTCCGATCAACTTAGTTATTGTCTTTGCAATTGAAAATGCTTTCATAGTTGATGTTAAGGTGCAGACCTTCAACGGCTCAAATGAAGGAGGGTAATTTAGGTCTAAAATGGTAAGGAGATGTTCAAATAATCAGAACAGAGCATTTTAGTAGTTATGTAGCTAAAATCCTCTTCTTGAACTGCTAAATAGGATGGTTCTCTCAACATGCTTTGCTGTGCGCAATTTGCCCATTTATTCAAAGTTACTTAAATAAGATTCCTGAATTAGTGTCACACTTTATTTTGGTTTCACGATGTAAAGACACTGTTAGCATTATCAGGTTCTAAATATTATGTACAAATATTAACTTATTCTTATAACGCATGAATGACAAAAGACAAAGCCTTTGAACTAAAATTTGTTAGAATTTATGACATAAATTAAAATGGTGACACAACTTTTCAAAGCATATATTATTATTACTTGCAATAATTCAATATCTATGAATTTAATTAAGTCTATTATTTCTTTTATGACTAATATCTCACATGGTATATCTTGTATTTTACAACTATATAATTTCATTTGCTTCGGTGATGCACTTACTCCAGGGCATCAGTCTGAGATGCATGATTCACTCGGATGCTTAGGCAACTGGTGCTATGTAATATTGCTCCATGCATGGATCAAAGGTATTGATGTATTTGTTATAGTGCTAGTGCCTGGTAGAATTTAATGTAATTTGTTTTTAAGTTTAGGAATGGAATGTAGCAAGAATTTTTTAATCTGCTATTTAACTACTGAATTCATTCAATTTGTGATGATTTGTCTTATAATGTAAGTTAAGCTTGTTTAGGATTTAATATTTTTGTAATTAAGTTTAGGAATGGAATGCAGCAAGAATTTTTTTCTTAATCATCATTGTTTGTGACTGTCTTAACCAACTGAAAATGCTATTGAGTAATCAGCTTGTGTAAAACAAGTTGTTCTAGTAATAGTAACTTTTTGAGCTCAAACTATTTAATAATATAATATCTTAATATTTTAATAGTATTAATAGTGGTTTTGTAGAAAAACAAAAGTTGAATGATACAACAATCTTTTATATATATTTATATATTAACAACAGATATAGGGATTTATATATGATACACTAACAATGTATAGTTTTTATATATTGTTAATACATCAGAGGTTGACGCTTCATTAATAAAGTTTTATAAGCAAATTAAAAAAATTTATTTATATTTACTTTTAAGGGTTTGATATATTTTTTAATTTGTTACTTAATGAGGTGTTAATTTTTTATGCATTAATCGTGTATAAAAATTATACACTGTCAATACATCATATACAAACTTTAAATATAAATAAGAAAATTTTATGAGATTGTTTTACTAACAACAGATGAAGGGCATTTCGTAGTGATTTACTATGATTAAAAGTCCAAAATTTTTATTTACCTAAAAAGAATAACAATTTACTTAAAAGAAATTAAAAAAATTGATGATCTTGTAAATCTGCTTATTTATTATTTCTCAATTCTTGAAAATCAATAAAAAAAATTGTTGATAAGACATAGAGTGATGACTTTATGTCAAAAATTGATTTTCCAACATTTTGAGCGGGAAATTTGAATGATTGGTTTAGGCTCCGACCAAAAAAAATAAAAAGATGAAAAGATATTACTGTTGATTGCAAAAGGGGGAGAGGACGCAGATGGCGTATGGTAGCAGTGTTTTTCACGGCCATTTATAAAAAACACCGCTAAAATAAATAAATTTAGTGGCGTTTTCTCGAATGAACGCCACTAAACACTGACATTTGTGGCGTTTTTTAAACGCCGTCTCGTTCGTGGCGTTTTTTTCGAAAACGCCACTATATTTGTCGACATTAGTATAGTCGGCGTTTTTATAAAATGCCGTAGACATTTACCGGCGTTTATAAATGCCGCTAAATAATTAAAAAAACTCCATTAAAACTCTATTTTCCTGTAGTGAATAACATTTTTTTTTCATTGTATTTGTATTTTTATATATTTTTTATTTAATAATTTAAAATCATATCATCTTTCTTTGCTCAAACATACAACATTTTTTTATCTTTTCAATCATTCATATACTTGTGTTTCTTGATCCATGAAAATAAGGAAAACATATAAAACCATATTGAAAATTATCTTTAAAAATACACAAATATATGAATGTAGCATTTTTTTCAAACAAAATCTTTAAATAATTAAAATTCAATACAGAAATTAAGTATAGATAACAAAAACAATGATAAGTACCTTATACAACAGTGAAATTTTAAATTTCATACGTAAAATTGAAGAGTTAACATTTGTCCCTTGAGATATATTAAAAATAATAAATTATTGAAATATTAAATAAACATATATTTATTATTTTATTTAACATGTGAACTTTAAAAACTCAATACCATCCATAAAATTCAAAAAATATTATTCATTATAAAATAATAATCTTTTACAGTTATACCCAAGAGTTTTCATATTTTGAAAACAATCATTAATATATTGATATATTTTTCAATATATATATATATATATATATATATATATATATATATATATATAAAATCAAACGATTATTTGCCAAATTATATCTTATTGGTTTAAGTAAAAAAATTCTAACTATTTTCATTTTCGATCAAGCTTTAATATTGCACTAATTAAATATTGACTTAATGGTAACAAAGAGATTTTAAAACTTTGAAGATCTAGTTTAAATCTCATCATCTATGGGTTTGGTCCAATTTTATTTATATTTATCCAATCATATGTTAGTTTGTTATTTAGTTGATTTATTTATTTGACGTAACTAATTGATTTTTTATGTGTAATACTGGAATACATAATTTTTCTTGTACTATATTAATTTCATAAAAAATATATACTTGTAGTGTCAGTTGATAAAGTCAAAATTATTTTAAATACAAAAAAAAAAAAACCAGTGCATAAATAATACTAATATTTTTCTTGTCTTAACTAATCCTTATATTATTCCAATTTTTAACTGAACTATATTATATATCGATTTTATATTATTATTTTAGTGTGACCAATTTATCTCAAATTTTAATTTTTACTTGCACTAAACACGTATTGTCACAAATTCAATGGGGTCAGATGACCCCACTTTTTATATGTGGCTACGCCTATGCCCATGCACTTTTATTTACAACACAATTTCAGTAGGAACAAGCAAACATGGATATTATATTAATATCTCATCACTCGGCATTGTGCAAGTTAATTTTAATTATTTTAACTTGTGTATAAATACAATATTTTTATATTATTATTTTATGATTAAAAAATTAAAGCATAAACTAATATATTTAATTAGATAAAATTCAATTAACTTAAACAATGAATTGAAATATTTATTTATTTTATAAGTGCAGGAAAATAATAACAAAAAATATATAAGATTAATATATTTATTGAAATAAATCTTCAAGAACAATAATACAATATATTATAATTGAAACAAAATAAGGCAGAAATACAAATAGAGTGAACGAAGACCTATGTAATGAATTGAAATATTTATTTATTTTTTAAGTGTAGGAAAATAATAATAATAGCAAATATATGCATTGAAATAAATTTCAAGAACAATTATACAATAATTATAACTGAAACAGAATAATGCAGAAGTACAAATGGAGTGAACCAAAGCCTGTGTATCACACAGTCCTTAAAACAGATTCACCCTCTCACAGTGGATGCTTGAGTAACTTAGGCATCTATCTTCCAAAATACAATGATAACCAAGTAACAAAAGTGCACCACCAATCTACTTCAATCAAACTTTTAAATGCCCGAACTCTATGACACTAGAGTTCTTAAAACTAGGAGCTTCAAGATAAAACAAATTTTAGATAGAAAAGCTAGAGAATATGCTTTTGGTTTTTGATGTGTTTTGGAATGTAAAACAAACGCAAGGAAGGCCATTTTATGGCCTTCATCTAAGGGTATTTTGGTCTTTCAAAATTTTTGAATTAAATCCAAAAATTAATTCAATCATTTATTCCAACGACAATCACACATCTTAAATTTAAATCATTGGCAATTACAAATTTGAAATTTAATTCAAACAATATGACCCAATGGCAGTTATAAATCCAATGACAATTATAATGAGTATCAATGTCTTATTCACCCGTGTATCTTTTTGTATATAAAAACTTTTTACTAACACAAAGTGAGTTTTCACTCAAATTGTAACTTCTAAAACTTCTAAATAGTTATTAAATGGCTCATTAAATGACCATTTTCTAAAGCTAACTATTCAGTGTAGATTCTTTGTGACAATGAGAGTGCTATCAAAATTGCTTCAAATCTATTATTTCATGAGAGAGCAAAGTACATTGAAGTTCATCATCACTTTGTCAAAAAGAAAATGTCGAGTCAAGAAATCAACTTGAAAGGTGTTGAAACAAATGACCTATGTTGACACTTAATTTTGTACCATTTTTTATATGTTTGTATTTATTTTTGTTATTTGGTTTGTTATTGTTTATATTACTATTATTATCTGTTATTATTATTATATTATTACTATTATTATTATTACTATTATTATATTTTTATTTTTATTATTATTATTATTATTATTATTATTAGTTTGTCTGTCATCTACTTGCCGCCAGCCTCCCGTAGCTATCCATCAGTCCCATTGTCACATTGAATGCTAGAGATTTTCCGGATTTGCCAACCCAGACCCATTGCCCCAGCCGCCAGCGTCCAAGTCTCCTTTCCCCTGTCTCGAGCCTCACCCAGTGTCAACTTCCCCATGCCGAGAATCCCGCTCCAATAGTAACCTAGTGATTCTATGATTCTGAAAGGCTAAAAGGAGGTTCCAAAACTGGTTTAAGAGGAGGAACCAAGGAAAGGAAATGAGACTTCGAGGGTAGAGAGAAAAAATAGAGACCCCCCAAAATTCTAAACCTAAGCCACCACCACCGTAGCCACTCCTCACAACACCGAAGCCACCATCATTCTCACCATCACCGAGACACCTTATCATCATCGCCACTGCCAACATCACACAACACCGAAGCCACCATCATCACCACCACCACCACTGAAACCTCCAGATCCAAAAAAAACCCCAAAACTGAGACCCCCAAAAACTCTAAACCTAAAGCCTAAAACCAAAACCGATCTTCAAATACCTGCAGGAAAAACAACAACAGCAACCACAACAAAACACAACCAGATCCAAAACCAGAAATAACAAAACAAAACAAAAAAGGGATAAGGAGGCTCTCAGCATAGTCAGATCCGTAAGGTTGGGAGCGTTTTCGGGGAAAACGAACCCCAGATCTGAGAAGAGGAAGTTGAGAGGAGTGTTTTAGGTTTACGGGGAGGACCACTGGCGATCGACGTACGACGGCACACGGCAACCGGCGTTCGCCTGAAGAAGGAGCTAGAGAGAATTTTAGAGGGTTAGGGAATTTTTTGGGAAAAATCGGTGAAATGAAGAGTTGAAAAAAAAAGAGGCTATTTAAAGGGTTTGAAACAGTGCTCTTGGAAAGCCAAAGATCCGCGCGTCGCCCCTGATTCGACACGGAAACCATGCCCGTTCAAGAGCTTGCCCGCCAGAGGAAAAGAAAGTCCGCGTGTTCGCCCGCCCATGGAACGAGGAGCGACCTGGATCCGCGAATTCACTCTCCCACTCAAAGGAGTTCGCCTCACAGAGGAAAGAGTAGAATCCGTGAGTTCGCTCGCCCGCCCAAGGAGCTAGCTATTCAAGGAGATCGCCCGCCAAAAAAGAAGTAGCATCCATTCGCTCGCCCGCTGAAAGAGCTCGTCCGTTCAAGGAGTTCGCTTGCTCGAGGAGGGTATATTCCTTTTTTTCATTTATTTCATTCATTTGTTTTACGGAAATAATTGTTTAGGTAAAAAAAATAATAAAAATAGAATAAAAATAAGAAAATAAAATGGAATTCTTCCAAGGATGGGATGTCATGAGACTCACAAGTAGTGATTTCTTGACTGATCCCTAGGTGAGAGGAATTAGCTAAATGTTACCAGAGTATTGGGATATTTAGCCAAATTTCTCAATATCAAGAGTTTCATTAATAAAAGTCAAAATATAAAATTACTTTTCATAGTTCCATATGCATCATAAACCAAATGTTAGCACCATCTGCATAAATAATAAAGGAAAATAAAATGGAATTCTTCCGAGGATGGGATGTCATGAGACTCACAAGTAGTGATTTCTTGACTGATCCCTAGGTGAGAGGAATTAGCTAAATGTTACTAGAGTATTGGGATATTTAGCTAAATTTTTCAATATCAAGAGTTTCATCAATAAAATCAAAATAAATAAAATTTCTTTTAAGTTTCATTTGCATCATTCATTATCTGTTTGCATCATATGCATTCATAATAATTTTCTAAGCGAGTGTGAATCTTCCGATGATGAGATTCTATAGAACTCACAAGTAGCGATTCTTAAGAAATCTCTAGGTGAGGAAAATTATTCCAAATGTTACCAGAGTATTGGGATATTTGATTTAATTTTTCAATACGAAAAGGTTCACATTCACTTTTGGAAAATAAAATTCAACTTTTTAAAATAAAACAAAATAAATTTACAAATAAAAATGATTTTGAATAAAAAGATTGCAATAAAATAAGAATTATTTTTAAATGTTAATTCAAGACCATTTTATTAAAATTAAAGGATAACACATGATTACTATGGTACCGTTTTCTAACGGGCAACGTGGGGGTGCTAATTCTTCCCCATGCGTAACCGTACCCCCGAACCCAAATTTTGTTTTCGCAGACCAAAAATTATCTTTTTGATAAAACTTAATTAATTTTGAGATTTTGTTAAAAAGATAAATATTTTCAGGTGACCAATCACACCTAGTCAAAAAAGATTGGTGGCGACTCCCCTTTTGTTTTTAAATGTTTTCGAAATCGTCGAGCGTGAAAGCCGTTACGACAGCTTGGCGACTCCACTGGGGATGCTTTTTGAGGGTCAAGCCATTTATTAGTAATGTGTTATCCTAAGTTTTAATTTAATGGTCTTAATTAATATTTAAATTTAATTTCTTTAATTTTAAATAATTTGTTGCATTTGGGTGAATAAGTTATTATGTTTATTTTATGACATTCTTTATCATGTATATACTTGTTGTTAATAAATTGTTGAGGCATTTAGGATATAGATAATAATTTAATTTGAGTCTGACGTGTTCCCTCATACACACACTTGCACTTGCATGTGCATAACATGAGCTCTATACCCGAGTTCAATCCTTCTTAGGAGGGAGTATAGTACCTTTGCTCTCGTGAGGTAATCACCTCCGCAATGGCAATCGAAAAACTCTCACTCAAATTAAATCTTACTAGTCCAGTGTGGATGACAGTAAGGTATAATTTGGAAACCTTTTGACCTTTTAGAGACCCAACCCAGCATGTAAAGGAACCTGAGAAGCCGATCCTAGCTAGAGCCATGTCCGATTTTTGTAGAAATTATCCTGAAATTAGGACACATGAGGGAACATTTTACTATATTTTTTCATATCATAACTCTATTGATTTTTCAAGTTCATGCTCTCATAAAATCAAAAGATATTTGTTTTCAAATAAAATTTAGCATTTTTACAATTTTATAGAATAAAACAAAAACTTATTCGGTTTCTCTCCTTTGTCAAAAATAACATGAAAACATCCATTCATTCTTTAATACAATTTGAAAAATAACAATAATATTTTTTATTTTTTTTAAAGCTAATGCATAGATATTAAAAAGAAAGAGGAATTTTGATAAGAAAATAAAAGGTAAGTGCATCGTCACATTCCTTTAAAAATAAATTAAATAAAAAGGGAAATTAAAGATAATAAATTGTGGTGTGAAAATAAGATTTTTTTTTAAATAAAAAAGGAGAAAAAGAAAAGTTTATTCTTTACAAAAAAAAGAGAAATCATCAAAATTTAAAATAAAGAAAAAAGGAGAGAATTCATTCATTGAATTTAAATAAGAGAAAATTTTGATTCTTTTATTCTTAAATTTTAGCATGACATATTTCATTACATTCATGCATTCACATCACATAATAAGGAGAGTATTTGTCTTTTTGGATTAAAGGAAGTCAAAGATATCAGAGATCAATTTGAAGCTAGATTTACTACTTCGGAGAATAATCAAGAAGAATTTTGCTGACATAATATACGGGAGATGAAAGGAAAGCAAGCTAAGATTATGAAGATGCTTGAAAGTTTTGGAGGGACTAAAATGGTTCATTTTCAAGGCTTGCTGTCGTTTCCAGAACAACTACATGATAAATCATTAGTAAGTGGAGATCAATCGACTTTTCGTGAAACGGTCAATCAGGAATCTGCCATGCTTGATTAGAGTTTGGAAAGTGAAAAAGGTGGTCGTTGTTGTGAAGTTTGTTTTTGAAAGACCTTGAATGTTGAGGGCATTAGAATAAGGGAGAGTTAGTAAGGAATTTTTGAATCTTGTAAACTATTCCTATGTGAATATGAATGTTACAAGATTTTATATAAGTTTGCATTCACTTCATTCATATGTGCATAACATGATTTTGACAGAAAATAATAAGGCTAGCAATAATTGTTTCCTCAAAAAAAAATGAAAATGAAGAAAGTAATAAACAGTCAAAAAACAAAATCTTTTTTTTTTAATTTTTCCTCTTGGTGTGTAACTTTTGATATTGTAAAATAATAACAAATTGAAATTTCTTTTACATGTGAATATACAATTTCAATACAATAAAAACTTCACATTAGCATGGCAAGCATGACATCTAATTTTAGGTTGTGACAGGATTTGGTGTAGATATAGCTTGATCATCGAAATGCTTCAAAGATAGTTTTGGGACATGGAAGAGGCAGAAATGACTCGGATGGAAAGGATGGAAAAAGCTCAACAAGAGATGAGAGAGCAATTGTCACATATGGCAGGTTTGTGGGAGAAGCTGAACAATGGAAAAATGGGAGAACTAGCTACCCAAGATGGGCATCGGTTCCGAAATACTAAGGATTCTTTTTGTCCAATTAACATTGGCTCACGAGAAACCCAATCATCTCAAGAGCCACAAGCAATGCCCACAAAGGGTTATGTATGCCCTAATATGCCATCTGCAGTCGACCCTAGTCAGTTTCAAGGGCATGTAACTCCCACCATAAACCCCTTTGAACCAATTCCTGTTGCTAATTTTGATTGTCACAAAGAGCAAGGGATGCCACAAGTGGAAGAAGGCTCAAGTTCCCGACAAAAGATAGAGCTTATAGAAGAAAGGCTTCGGATTGTTGAAGGAATGGATTTCCATGGATCTTTAGATGCAGCCAGATTATCTCTAGTACCCGATGTTGTCATTACACTAAAGTTTAAAGCTCCAGAATTCGAGAAGTATGATGGGACCACTTGTCCAAAAGCCCATATCACTATGTACTGTAGAAAAATGGCAAC
Organism: Heritiera fomes; assembly: GCA_032173925.1. Lineage (NCBI taxonomy): Eukaryota > Viridiplantae > Streptophyta > Magnoliopsida > Malvales > Malvaceae > Heritiera > Heritiera fomes. The sequence continues at coordinate 22,794,007 of JAPDPM010000013.1, read as the reverse complement.
ACATGTGCATGATGACAAGCTATTAATCCATGTTTTCCAAGATAGCCTTAAAGGATCTGCTGCTAGGTGGTATACACAATTGGGCAGGGGCGATGTTCACTCATGGGAAGATTTGGCAAGGGCTTTTGTCGCCCAATATAAGCATATTGTGGATCTAGCCCCAGATCGTTTATCTTTGCAAACTATGGAGAAGAAAGCTACTGAAGGCTTTAGAGAATATGCCCAGAGATGGAAGAATGTTGTCACCCAAGTCCAGCCTCCCCTCACGAAAAAAGAGACTGCAACTTTGTTTCTTAGTACACTCCAGGCACCATATTATGATAGAATGATTGGGAATGTTACTAAAAATTTTGCCGACATGGTGGCCTCCGGAGAGATGATTGAGAATGCAATTAAGAGGGGCAAGATCAAGATAGGTGATATGGCCGATAATAGACTTGAAAGAACGGAAGAAGAAGTGCAAGCTACGACATTTGAGGGACAATTTCCCAGAAATTCCATTCCATATAATCCCTATTTGTCTCACCGATCATACCGTCCAACCTCGAACAATGCTTCCTGTGATCCTTATCTTTTTTCACCAATCCCGCGACCAGGATTCCAAGTAAACCCTTACCCTTCAACGGTTGCTCGTGCGCCTATCTTCATACCTAGGCTAGTAGCTCAACCTCTTCAACAATCAACAAACAACAAAAAAAGATCGGGAAGCAATCAAGGAAAAATCCCAATTCCAATCTCCGATCTTTTGCCCTTTTTGGTGAAAAACCAATATCTGGCCCCTATACCTTTGAGAACAACACCAAACTCATTGGCCAAGAGCTATGATCCGAATAGCAAATGTGACTATCACATGGGGGCAGTTGGGCATTCAATAGAAAAATGTAAACAGTTGAAAGAAAGGGTTGAAGAACTCATGAATGGTGGAATTTTGACTCAAGAAATTATGGAACAGTGGAAGTCCACTTTGGTGTAAAATCATGACATTTCGGCATATTGACTTGGAGGAAAACGAAGATTTTGAGATTTTGAAGTCTGTATTTTGTTGGAAAATGCTTGTTGTTTCCGTTGGCATATGTGACAATTGTATGAGCACAACTTTTTGCATAATTTATTTTCCAGTGGCATATGACGAGAATATTTCTTTTCTTCACAATAATGATAAATGATTATAAGAAAATTAGTGATTACGGTCAAAGATGAATGTCGTAAATCATTCCCGGATCATATCTCAGCGAAACCTAAGTTACTTGGGAGCCAAAAGGCTAAATTGGGGCATAGATTTTTGAAAGTTCGATTTTGTTTTCACTTTGACCATGATAGGGCTTTATTGTTAATGATTTTCAAGAAATAACCGATTTGCAAAACTTTTTGAGATTTTTTGGAAATCAATGACAATCTCAAAAGATTCTGGATAATGGCGGTCAAATATGTGGCAAGATCATTTTGAAATATGTTTCCACTTAAATTCTTGTACAAATCTCGAATTCTTAAATCTTGTACTCCCAAGATGCCTTTTTGCCCTTATTTTGGGGCAAGATAAACAAAAAAAGAAAAAAAAAGAGAGAAAGCCAAAGTTGAGGATTTTTCACTGTTGTCCATCTGTATAATACCTTGAGTCGCGCATCACCTCTTTCCTTAAATGAAGATGTGGTGTGTAAGGTCAAGCTCTGGCTTATTAAAGTGTTGCATTACAAAAAAAAGAAAAAAAAGAGAAAAGAAAAAATGAAATGGATCGTGACACCATGCAAACATGATATTCAGATGATTTTAAAAGCCAAAAGAAAAACTTGTCCTAAGAATTGCTTTTCAGTAGAAGTATCTTAATTTGAGATGATGAATGGTCGTCTTTCATATTCCATTCTCAAATATAAACATTATCCTGTTGCTACCCTTTTTGAGCCTGATAATTTCTTTCAAAATAAACCTCCTCCAAGGATCACCCTCCACACTGGAGGGCATGTGCAGAAAGTATCTTTTCAAAGAAAATAAATGATTAAGCTTTTGTTTTCGATCAAATAAGATTTACTATGTTTTGGAAATCTTGGATAGGAATCAATAAAAAAAAAGAAAAAAGAAAGAGAAAGGAGGAAGGATACATGTGAAAGTACACAAAGAAAGATGCTTCAAAGGATGAATAGGATTTTGAAAAAAAAGAGAAAAAGAAAAAAAAAGAAAGAAAGAAAAGAAGAAAAGGAAGAAATACATGAAAAAATAAAAAGAGAAAAGGTGCTTCTAAGCATGTAAATGATAGATGTCTATATGAAAAGAAATGATCCTTGGATTGATCACCTTTAAACACATTTTGGGCCTGTTTATCTATTCTTTCAGAACCCTGAACCATGGCCTACATTACGTACTTAAAAGTCCATTTTGATCAAATATGGATGCTTGTATCGAAGAGCTCTTCTTTGGAAGATTCTCCTAATTCTTTGGCTTGAATGAAATTTGAATTCTTGAACGCATGGTAGAACAATCAATCAATCATTTCAAAAAAAGAAGAAAAGAAAACAAAAGAAAGAATGAAGCTGTAGGGTGAAAACCCAAAAAGGGCAGTCTAGAGCGAACAATGAACTTTTCATGCAACCAAGTCAAGCAGTGACATGAATTGAAAATATGGAAAAAGAATTAACAAACCTTGAGAGATCCTCGAGATATCCAAAGAGTTTGATGTCACTCGATTGCTCGACATTTTTCTAAAATTTTTGAACCATCCTTCTTGTAAATACTCTTCCTAAGTAGGAAAGATGTCAGTCATTCATGCCCGATCTTGGCATTTGAAGAACATTATTTTTTCAGAATTTAAGAGATTGTCAAATCAAGTTGTGAATATTTTGTTTCTTTTCTCATTCAAAATTTTGTTACCAAAAAAAGAAGGGAAGAAAAGCGATGGTATTTTAAGAAAACTATTTTGAGCCAAGAAAGGAACCATTGTCTTTGGATAATTGTCCAATTGAAAAGATCCGAATAGAATTTATGTCAGTCACCTTGAAAAGTAATCATTAATTTTTTTTGAAAGAATTAAATATCACTTGTGAAATTTGGATTAATTCCCTCCTGGAAAATAGTTATGGGAAAATTTTTCGTGCTTTTCGTCAAAAGGCTATGATGTGAGTACAAGAAATCTCCAAAAATAGGAAATAGAAAGGAGCTTTCACGATCATGTTGGGGGCAAAGGAGACAAAAAAGGCAAATGATGTGCCTCTTTCGCAAGATAGGAAGGAGTTTTGAAGTTAGAAAATGTATAGGATTGAGTGTCATGCATTCATGCATACATATACAATATCATACAGCATCAACATTGAAAGTTTTTATGTAAAATTTTGAGATTAAAACATGTTTCTCAAGCTGAAGACTCAACACCATTCAATCAAGATTTCAAAGGTTATGAAACCTTTTCCAAGAAAAAAAAAAGAAAAAAGAAGAGAAAAAAAGAGAAAGAGAAAAGAGAAGAAAGAAGAGAAGAGAAAGAAAAAGAAGAAGAGAGAAAAGAAGAAAAGAGAAAGAAAAAAGAGGGGCAAGTTTGCTCATGATAAAGAAAATTACAAATCCAGTTTTACCAATGCCATGTTTAATCAAGATTAAAGTTTGATTTTCAGAAGATAAGCAAATTTTAATTCCTCCGGGCACAAATTCAAAAATCTTAAGTCCTTTGGGCACCAATTTTAAACTCTTCAGGAAAGATGCTAAGTCCTCCAGGCACTAATTTTAAATTCCTCAGATAATTCTAAGACTTCCAGGCATAAATCATAAGTCCTCCGAGCACAAATTCTAAGTCCTCCAGGCAAAATTTTTAAAGTTTCAATGCCTCTGCTGCAAGAGGAGCACTTTTCAGAAAAGGAATTTAAGTCCTTCGGGCACAAATCTCAAGTCCTCCGGGCAAAATTTTTAAAGTTTCAATGCTTCTGCTGTAAGAGGAGCACTTTTCAAAAAAAGAATCTAAGTCCTCCGGGCATAATTCTAAGTCCTCCGGGCATAAATCTCAAGTCCTCCGGGCACAAATTCTAAGTCCTCCGGGCAAAATTTTTAAAGTTTCAATGCCTCTGCTGCAAGAGGAGCACTTTTTAGAAAAAGAATCTAAGTCCTCCGGGCATAATTCTAAGACCTCCGGGCATAAATCTCAAGTCCTTCGGGAACAAATTCTAAGTCTTCCGGGCAAAATTTTTAAAGTTTCAATGCATCTGCTGCAAGAGGAGCACTTTCCAGAAAAAGAATTTAAGTCCTCCGGGAACAAATCATAAGACCTCCGGATACAAATTCTAAGGCCTACGGGCACAAATCTCAAGTCCTCCGGGCAGAAATTTAAAGTTTCATTGCCTTTGTTGCAAGAGGAGCACATTTCAAGAAGAATTTAAAGTTTCATTGCCTTTGCTGCAAGAGGAGCACTTTTCAGAAAAAAGAATTTAAGTCCTCCGGGCACAAATTCTAAGTCCTCCGGGCAAAATATTTAAAGTTTCATTGCCTCTGCTGCAAGAGGAGCACTTTTCAGAAAGAAATTTAAGTCCTCCGGGCACAAATCATAGGACTTCCGGGCACCAATTCTAAGTCCTCCGGGCAAAATTTTAAAGTTTCATCGCCTCTGCTGCAAGAGGAGCACATTTCAAAAAGAAAATTTTAAGTTTCATTGCCTCTGTTGCAAGAGGAGCTTTCTCGAAAAAAAAAAGAAAAACAACATTTTAAGTTTCATTGCCTCTACTGCAAGAGGAGCTTTCTCGAAAAAGGAAAAAACAAACAAAACAAAGACAAATTTAAAGTTTCATCGCCTCTGCTGCAAGAGGAGCACATTAAAAAAAATAAAAATGGATGATTTAAATTTAAAGTTTCATCGCCTCAGCTGCAAGAGAAGCACATTCTCAGAAAAATTTAAAGTTTCATCGCCTCTGCTGCAAGAGGAGCTCTCTCAAAAAGAATTTTAAAGTCTGATTGCCTCTGCTGTAAGAGGAGCACATTTCAAAAAAAAAGAGAGAGAAGAAGAAGAAAGAGATTAGGTTATAAGCCGGACAAAATTAATGTGTCTATTGTCTTTACTCTATTCCTAATCCTCAGCAATGAGCAAAGAGGGGCAGCTGTTGACACCTAATTTTGTCCCATTTTTTATATGTTTGTATTTATTTTTGTTATTTGGTTTGTTATTGTTTATATTACTATTATTATCTGTTATTATTATTATATTAGTACATTATTATTATTACTATTATTATTATTTTTATTTTATTTTTATTACTTTTATATATTATTATTATTATTATTATTATTATTATTATTATTATTATTATTATTATTAGTTTGTCTGTCATCTACTTGCCGCCAGCCTCCCGTAGCTATCCATCAGTCCCATTGTCACATTGAATGCTAGAGATTTTCCGGATTTGCCAACCCAGACCCACTGCCCCAGCCGCCAGCGTCCAAGTCTCCTCTCCCCTGTCTCGAGCCTCACCCAGTGTCATCTTTCCCATGCCGAGAATCCCGCTCCAACAGTAACCTAGTGATTCTATGATTCTGAAAGGCTAAAATGAGGTTCCAAAACTGGTTTCAGAGGAGGAACCAAGGAAAGGAAATGAGACTTCGGGGGTAGAGAGAAAAAACTGAGACCCCCCAAAATTCTAAACCTAAGCCACCACCACCGTAGCCACTCCTCACAACACCGAAGCCACCATTATCCTCACCATCACCGAGACACCTTATCATCATCGCCACTGCCAACATCACACAACACCGAAGCCACCATCATCACTACCACCACTAAAACCCCCAGATCCAAAAAAACCCCAAAACTGAGACCCCCAAAAACTCTAAACCTAAAGCCTAAAACCAAAACCGATCTTCAAATACCTGCAGGAAAAACAACAACAGCAACCACAACAAAACACAACCAGATCCAAAACCAGAAATAACAAAACAAAACAAAAAAAGGGATAAGGAGGCTCTCAACATAGTTAGATCCGTAAGGTTGGGAGCGTTTTCAGGGAAAACGAACCCCAGATCTGAGAAGAGGAAGTTGAGAGGAGTGTTTTAGGTTTATAGGGAGGACCACCGGCGATCGACGTACGACGGCGCACGGCAACCGGCATTCGCCTGAAGAAGAGAGCTAGAGAGAATTTTAGAGGGTTTGGGAATTTTTTGGGAAAAATCGGTGAAATGAAGAGTTGAAAAAAAAAGAGAGGCTATTTAAAGGGTTTGAAACGGTGCTCTTGGAAAGCCAAAGATCCGCACGTCGCCCCTGACTCGACACGGAAACCATGCCCGTTCAAGAGCTTGCCCGCCAGAGGAAAAGAAAGTCCGCGTGTTCGCCCGCCCATGGAACGAGGAGCGACCTGGATCCGCGAATTCACTCTCCCACTCAAAGGAGTTCGCCTCACAGAGGAAAGAGTAGAATCCGTGAGTTCGCTCGCCCGCCCAATGAGCTAGCCATTCAAGGAGATCGCCCGCCAAAAAAGAAGTAGCATCCACTTGCTCTCCCGCTGAAAGAGCTCACCCGTTCGAGGAGTTCGCTTGCTCGAAGAGGGTATATTCCTTTTTTTTTCATTTATTTCATTCATTTGTTTTATGGAAATAATTGTTTAGGTAAAAAAAATAATAAAAATAGAATAAAAATAAGAAAATAAAATGGAATTCTTCCAAGGATGGCATGTCATGAGACTCACAAGTAGTGATTTCTTGACTGATCCTTAGGTGAGAGGAATTAGCTAAATGTTACCAGAGTATTGAGATATTTAGCCAAATTTCTTAATATCAAGAGTTTCATTAATAAAAGTCAAAATATAAAATTACTTTTCATAGTTCCATATGCATCATAAACCAAATGTTAGCACCATCTGCATAAACAATAAAGGAAAATAAAATGGAATTCTTCCGGGGATGGAATGTCATGAGACTCAAAAGTAGTGATTTTTTGACTGATCCCTAGGTGAGAGGAATTAGCTAAATGTTACCAGAGTATTGGGATATTTAGCTAAATTTTTCAATATCAAGAGTTTCATCAATAAAATCAAAATAAATAAAATTTCTTTTAAGTTTCATTTGCATCATTCATTATCTGTTTGCATCATATGCATTCATAATAATTTTCTAAGCGAGTGTGAATCTTCCGATGATGAGATTCTATAGAACTCACAAGTAGTGATTCTTAAGAAATCTCTAGATGAGGAAAATTATTCCAAATGTTACCAGAGTATTGGGATATTTGATTTAATTTTTCAATACGAAAAGGTTCACATTCACTTTTGGAAAATAAAATTCAACTTTTTAAAATAAAACAAAATAAATTTACAAATAAAAATGATTTTGAATAAAAAGATTGCAATAAAATAAGAATTATTTTTAAATGTTAATTCAAGACCATTTTATTAAAATTAAAGGATAACACATGATTACTATGGTACCGTTTTCTAACGGGCGACGTGGGGGTGCTAATCCTTCCCCATGCGTAACCGTACCCCCGAACCCAAGTTTTGTTTTCGCAGACCAAAAATTATCTTTTTAATAAAACTTAATTAATTTTGAGATTTTGTTAAAAAGATAAATATTTTCAAGTGACCAATCACACCTAGTCAAAAAAGATTGGTGGCGACTTCCCTTTTGTTTTTAAATGTTTTCGAAATCGTCGAGCGCGAAAGCCGTTACGACAACCTAGTTGTTAATATCTTTACCAAAGTTTTAGCCAAGTCAAATTTTGAGATTTTTCAAGTTGCATTTGGAGCCATTGATCGTAAACATGCATTAAGAAGGAGGGTATTTTTTGGTTACATGGAGTAGTGTTAAAAATTAGTGCACATTACAAAATATTAGTTTATCATTATCACTATTTTATTTTTAAAAATAACTTTTTAGACTAAGTCAAGAGTCTTGGAGTATTTATGTAGGATAGTTACTCTATTCACTTAGCATGTTTTTAGTTGTTTTATTGAGTATTTTTGGGGAATGGAATTAGGAGTTAGTGGCTGATTTATTTAAGTATCTTTAGAAAATGAAGTCGTCTTTTGTGGTTGGTTAGTTTCGGTATGGAGCATATATACCCATTAGATATATAGTCTAAACAACAAAGACAGAATAATAGAATTTCTTTTTTCGTATGATTCTGTTTCATGCTGATTTGAGACGAAGAAATCAAAAGCTAAGAAGTGGAGAAAGCGACTCATCACCGAATGAAATTTTTTAGCATACAGTGCCAATATCCCATTTAAATGTTCGAAATCTTTTTGGGGTTGCTACCCTAAACCCTAAACCGACTGATGGGGTTTTGTTCGTTTCTGTGTCGATGGGAAAGGTGAAACCCCAAGTTATGTAAAAACAAGCTAGATCATAGATAGGGATTTTGCGGTATTTGTTGAGAGTGTCACGAGCTAGATTCCACAAAAGCTTGAGAAATATAGAACAAAACCTTTTTCTTTTCAAAAGTTGCAAAAACCATGCCTGGAAGGAAACAGGGAAAAATATATACCGGCAATTTTTTTTAATTGTTAAACAAATCTATAAAAAAAATGGTTGCATATTTAAACATAGTTGCAGCCATTTTTTATTTTTTAATTATTAAAAATTAGATATTCAACTTAAAATTAATTAATAATAAATGAAGGAAAGTAATTTAAATATAAACAACAAAAAATTTAATATTTAATAAATGTGGGATGAAATCTACTTTAGCGGCCATCTCTAATCACGTGTTAGTGTAATTAATTATCATGTGAAAAATTCGAGGTATTGTAACCAAAAAAAAAGAAAAATTCTAGGAATAAGAGAAGTCCCTATCGAGTGTAAAACTCAGAAAGGAAATAATACTTGAACTACATATGTTAAACGACATTCAATCTAAAATTAATTAACAATAAGTGAATAAATTTAAATATAAAATCACAAAAAACTTAATATATTTAACATATGTGATATGATATGAGTTTAAGCGTTCATACAGTTAAATTTCAACTTTCAAATCGTCAACTCTGAATGAAAGTTTATTCTTCTAATGCCCTTAAAAATCCTATTAAACATGCATTTTATTCCGTTCACGGAAGATAAAGATTGCTGAAAAGAATTGGCAGTACTTCCAGTTCCAGAACCATACAGGAGGAAACTGATCTTCGCTGAAAAACATGTATTCGATCCTTAGCTTATGCTCCCGAGTTCACCACAAGGGATGCTAGATTTGTTTTTCATCAACAACACAATCCAGACACCAATTAACTTGATTTCCACATTATAATATTCAGTGGATTAAATAACCCTTTGTTAAGAGTTACATTAGACGTAGAAAATCATGTGGCAAGATTTCAACCCAACCTGGCATTAAGTCAAACTATAGACCATAGAAATAGTTGAGTATCTGTATATCTAGATGCAAAACAAATCTTGTTTTTAAAACAATTACTGCAGCATAGACCCAACCAACCCAAGATTAATTTATATATATAAATCCCCAAAAAAAAAGCTGATTTGTTTGGATCTTAGTGACATAAACAATTCAAACAATAATTGTTTATATGGTACTACAATACTAGTTTAAGTACTGGTAATTTGCAAGATTGCGCTTCCAGTACTAGTGGAGTCACGTGGCAAGTAGATGAGCCATATTTATAAAATAGTTATATTCTGCGCGAAGGAGGTGGAGCCCGTGAAGGTTGTGCAGAAGAGGCTAAGGGTGCTGAAAATCCTTTTCGTTAATTACAAGACGAACTGCTGGCAATGGTTGGCTTTGATTGACATTTTTGTCATTTACGCGTGTGAAGAGAGAGAATCGGAGAGTGATGTACTACTTGTCGGGGGTGTTAAGATTTAAGACTGAGAAGGATATACTAGGAGAGAAAGGACAAGATTCTCGGGCAGTTAAAAATGGCAGCAAATGCTCTGGTGGGGAGAATCTAAGGGGGCCGGCCATGTCTTAGGAATCACCATGAGAAAGTTCTTTTTCTCATGCCTAATTTCCTATCACATGTTTACCCCGCCGACAACTACTCAACTACTACTTTGTGCATGGCCAAATTACCATTTACTGGAACATTGTCGAGCGTTGGCTATGAGTATTTTATATTGGGCCGTTTAGTTTCAACTCATATTGGGTTTTTTTCCTGGGTCCTGATTGAGTCTTCAAAGCCCAATTCCCCGATGGCATTACTACTCCACAAGTTCTCTCTGGACAAGAAACAAGAAAAGAATCCCCACCAAAATGTCGGACAAATTGTGGGATTCTTCTTTTATCATTTTTAATCTGTTGAAAGTTGAAAAACTTGTCCATGGGGTGCGCTGGCGCAGGCATCTTTGATCATTGACCTCATAACAGGAAGCCCTGTTTTATTGCCTACTTAGGAACAAAAATGAGATCAACACTGTCGGAAAAAGGATGCTGCAGCTGGCTCTTGATCAGATTAGTTGAAATCTTTCCTTCTCAGTGTATTTTTTGGGCCCCAAGTAATATATGCAAAACTTATTCAGCCAAAGCAGATTCTGAGAGAACACCTTTACAGTTTACCTGATTTGACATGGGTAGAAATTGTTTCAGATTTTTGTGATACCCATCATGTGAAGAGTTCAGTTGTGTACAGAAAAATTGCACATTTTGACAGTAGGATATAGGTAAATTGTAGCAGAGCAGTAAAATTACGATCAGTCTTTGTCTTTGCTTCGTCGTGACCACAGATACAGCCCACAGGCACCTAACCAGAAGTTGGGAGTGTGGCAACAAATAAATGCTACTGCTTTTCAAATGCATTGCACCAATATATGTACAACGTTTATTGCCTGAAAGTTGCGTTCTAACTAATACTCATAGATTGTAACTCAGTTGACAATGCAGGCTGAGTACGTGGGAAGAACTCTCGAGTTCAACTCCCACTAATCACATATTTTGAGAGAGGTGAGGAGTCTTAACTATGATGAAACCCTGATCAGGATTAATCTCAGACCGTTAAAATAGATGAAGATACTTGTAGTTTACACAAAAAAAAAAGTTGCGTTCTAACTTCTATCTTAATCATACTATAAAGTAGTATGAAACTCGTGATTGTAATTTAAAAGTAGAGATTGTAAAGAGGATGGTTTTGCATCCTCAAAAGGAAGATCTTCGAGATCTGAATATGTCAACAAAGTTTGGACAATGTGTCACAATTGATTCACAAAGACTAACCCACCATGGCTAACCCAAAACATTGTTCAAGGCTTCAGCGAGTGTTTTTTTTTTTTTGTGAATAGTCAAAAATTTTATTACAGAAATTTAGTCATTGACAGGATTACAACTGACCGATCTGGGATAACTACATCCCATAGCATCAAACATTAAATAAAGTTGAATAAAATTCGGAGGTAAATCAAACAACACAAAATGTGAATCAGATGATCCTCCCATTCTTGCCAGTTTATCAGCACAAGTGTTGGCTTCATGAAATGTGTGCATGATTCTCACGTTCCTGATTTGCTGCAGTAGATATTTGTAATCAGAAACCAAAGAATTGTAAGTATGTGACTGAGGGACGTTGTCTAAAACATACCTTACGGCTATTTGAGAGTCAATTTCCACAAGAAAATTCTAGAGACCATTGTTCACCATCAATCGCAAAACCATCTCTAGGAGCCCACAACTCAGCACAAGTGCTTGTTACAAAACCCAAGTTTCTCAAAAAACCTCCAATCCATTAGCCATTCGAATCCCTAATCAAACCACTAGCGCCAGCTTTGCCAGGGTTCCCAAAGGATGAACCATCTGTATTAAGTTTGTAGAACAAGGAAGAAGGTGGCTTGCAAGATATATCAATATCAACTTTCGACACATCTTTGGAAGTATCTCTAATGCATGCCTAATACTCTTTTGCAAAGCTCCAAGTTTTCATGATCAACTTATTACAATCTTCATGAGATCTTTCAAACAGAGCTTTATTTCTGTTTAACTGAAGAGTCCAAATTCCAAAGGAGAAAACCATCTCCCAGGGTATTCCTTTTTTGGTCTTTTCCTTCTATCCAAGGTTTGTAGAGAGCCAATCATTGAATTCAGATGTGAAATTCTTGGAAAGAGAATTTGGCACTTCCATGAGATTTCAAAAGTCTTGAGCAACTTGACATTCTCTAAGGCAATGAGTAAGTGTTTCATCTTCTCTGTTACAAGAATGGCATGCAAGAGATATATTTAACCCTCGAGCAGCTATAGTATTTCTAGTGGCAACTCTGTTATGACCACATTTCCATAAGAAGTGTTGAATTTTAGGACTAGATTTACTTTTCTAGACAATATCCTAGTTGAAACTAGAGTTATTATTAGAATTTTTTGCAATTTTATAAGCTACTCCCATCAAGAAGTCACCCGAAGTAGAACCCTTCTAGGCAACTGAGTCTTCACCAGAGGCTTCTTGTCACAACCCGAAGGTCGCGACATACACTTAACAATCACACTTATACTATTTCTCAAATTTATGAACTAAATTTTTTTTTCTTTTCACTTTCAGGTTTGTATTCGGTGTCAGTGTCACTGTTAAACAATTTTCACCTTTCTCAATTTCAATTTAACTTAACACTGTCATTTAAATGGTTAATTCCTAAGGCAAAACAACTTACATCCTTAATATTTTAATTCAAGATTTAACCTGGCCAAAAGAAAAAGATCGAAAATCGACCCTTATATATAATCAATTTTCCTCAATTAATTAACCTGCAAAATATATACATATTTCGAACATCACATCTTAACGCTATAATCCACAGTTTATATCATCATACACAACACACATTCACAAAATCATTACAATCAGCATATCTATATTCCACAATTTTCATATTTGATATACAACATTAATATCTTGGATTGCACTTGATAATCATACTAGTCATATAACAATCTAGAGCAATTCCTAAGTTACATCCCAAACAATTTCCAATGCTATGTACTGTGCATTACATAATGTCTATACATGACAATCAATATGATGTGCAAAATTTCATATACTTCAAAAGCAATAAAAGCAGTACTCAAAGGACTTAAGCAAGTACCACTACAAAGTACAGTCCTCGAGGGCCCATACGAAACTCCAAGTGTGGACTTTAGCTTGTATGATTTGCGATGATGTTAGAAAGGAGTGAGCAAACCACGGCTTAGTAAGTAGTTTAAGTAAATGCATGTTAGACTCATGTCGATCTACATGTAAGTGTAGAAAAAGCAATGTTGAAGTGACATGTATGCATGGTATTCAATCATGGTCTTAAATCAAAACACTTTCACCATGCACTTCAGTTCAAAACACTCTCATTATGCACTTTATTTAAATCAAATTTACTATGCATTTTAATTAAATCGATTCACTATGCATTTTGGTTAAATTTAAAACATTATGCACTTCAATAAATCAATCATTATATAAATCACTATGCACTTTAATAAAACAATCAAATACACTTCGATAAATTGATCACTATGTACTTCGATAAAACAATCAATATGTACTTCAATAAAGCCAAAACATTATGCAATTTGATAAAACCAAAACATTATACACTTTGATAAGTCAATTATTATGCATTTTTTTTAAATCAATGACTATGCACTTCAATAAATCAATTACTATGTATTCGTTTTAAATCAATGACTATGCACTTTGATAAGTCAATTAGTTCACAAAACGATAATCACTAAACATTAGGCGTATAGCCTCGATTCACTGAAAATGGTTTCAAAACCGATCACTTATCACTTTAGCTGTAAGCCTTAAATTACTTAAAGTAGTTTCAAATCGATCATTTTTCACTTTAGGCGCAAGCCTCAATTCACTGAAAACAATTTCAAATCGATCACTTTTTACTTTAGGTAAAAGCCTCAATTCACTGAAATCAATATCAATAATAAAACAGTGGTATGTAGAGTTTAGGCAAAAATCCTCAATCATTGTTACGATAATGATAACGATGTCCATCCTAGCTAGTAATGGAATGGTGTCACAAGCAACACAAAATCTATGGCCATAGAATAGTACTTCAGTCTCACTGATCAGTCGAGAACTGGAACTTATCTACTCTTTTTCCAGACAAGCGTAATAATTTACGTACAACACTAGGCTCGATAGGTACAATATAGTAGTTTAGAGCACAAAGCTTGATAGACGGGTAATAGGGCCTAGAGCTAAGCTCGATAAGCTAGAAATGAGTCGAAGGTCATAGGATATGCCTGCACTCAAAAACATTTCAAAAACAATTTCCTCGTTTAGCACTTGGCTTCCACGAATTTCAAAACACTTATTAAATTAGTTTTGAGTTTCCAATATGCAGAAGTTTCGATTTATTTCAAAGGTTAGTTCAAACCAAGACTTTACAATTTAAAACATGATGCAAGTCATTAAAATACAGACATTAAATAGCTCATCTCAAAACATGCTATATGTAAATACATTATGCATCAACTCGCTTAATTAAACATGCACACTTGGCTGGCCACAACACACAAGACAAAAAACAAGTTTCAATCTAGCCTAAGCATAAATGAATTTATAAAATTAAAACAATTCGTACGAGATGTTGCTAACAAACTTTACTTAACCTACTTACCTCAATGCTTGGAAATTATCTTCCTTGAACTTCCAATTTAAGCGTCGAACTCCTACACCGCTCCAAGTCACTAAAAATCAATCCATTATTGTCTCAATAATATATCCTAATTAGACTTAATCAAGTACTAAACTTGTACAATAGAACCATAATTATCTAAGTTGTCTCTATGCCAAGAATTTTTCTTCATTATCCTACAATATATATATATATATATATATATATATTTATATATAGACACACATCATCTTGGCCAAGTGTATAATTTCTTATTCATGAAAACTTAGTTGAATTTCATACCACCTTCTCTTCTAAAAATATAATCAACTAACCACGAGGAATTTATTTCTCCTCATCAAACAAGTAATAGACATATACCTATACTTGTATATTTATAAACATTTTCTTTAACTCAACATACAAAGTCATTACCTTTCAATATTCCCTTACTAACCCTTTGTACTTAGGGTGAGTAGCTGTCCCTCTCATTGACAACACCCATTATCACAATTTAAATATTAATTTCATGGCTCATTTTCACTTTATTTTCTTACAATATTTATATAAATCTGTACATATATGTGTGTGTATATATATACACACACTTTAAGATTCCAAGTAAAGAAGCCTTACCCCTTTAAAACTTCCAAGCTCCAACCTCCAAGTCCACCTTGGCACAGCATTATTTTAGCCATTAGCTACACCAAACAACCTTGAACAACCATTAAACTAAGCCTAAAAACACAAGTCGTGACCCTTGTTTCAAAATCCCTAACACCATACCAAACTCCAAACCAAAACAGCCCTCGATGACTCTATTTCAATCTTTATCAAAATGCTGCTATCTGCTTCTTCTTTTTTTAATGCAGCAACTTCTTATAGCCTCACCAAAAGCTTCAACGGTCTCCTCCTCAATGCCTAAAAACCAGCATCAACCTCGGTAAAAATGGCCTTTAAACCCCAGCTAAAAATTAGCTCAAGAAAGCCACTTCAAACAGCCTTGAACACAGCCTTAAATCTCAATCGAATACCCTATTTCTAACTGCACTAAACAACCTTGTACATCAACCAAACAATAACCATTTCCGCCTTTTGCCTAGTTACTGTTTTCAGCATTGAACCTTTACCTAAGCCACCCAAAAGCCACCATCACAGCCCCAGAAAATTAGTCTTTAAAACCACTATGTGTAGCCCCTTTATTGCCCTGTCCAGTGCATGTTTACTGCCTTTATTCAGTCTCCTATATTTGCCCTTAAAATCACCCTTGCCTTTAAGCTCTATTTTAAAGCCGTGAACCATCACATTCCCTGGTTCATCTCCTACCCGCATCACTCAGCAACGAAGCCTTGAGAATCCTTCACTTTCATCTCATCTTCCTTCATTTCCATAGAGAAGTTTTCTCCTCCTCTATATCGACCTTTTGCTGGCGACAACTGGGGTAGCAGTGGCAAGCGAAATCAATGAGGCGGCATTGAGTCCATCCCCTTTCTCCCTTTCGAGATCAATTTCGGGTGGCAAAAGACACAAGTCCTCTGCTTTCCCCTTTCTTTTCTTTTGAATGGACGTGGGAGCAATGGGCCTGAGGAAGCCAATCAGCTAATAAATTTATTATTTTATTTTTTTATATATAATATTATATATAACTTTTCTTATCTTAATTATATATATATTTCTTCTATACCATATTATATATATATATATATATATATATATATATATATATATATATTGTGAGAACCATATACTTAGGTACTGTTGCACCTGTAAGGATACTCACCACTGTTCATTCTTGTGTATTTCACAAGTACGAGACAGTATAATAAGGTGGGCCCCATAGGCTCTACAGTGCCCGGATGGACGTGAGACTGGACAGATAATATTTAAAGATCCCAATAAGGCTACGGTAAGAATTTCAAACTTAAAATCCCCATTTAGATTATTTTTGAGAAGTATGAAAACAAATTGGAAAATGACGATTAAATACATAATTTGGTGGCATCTTCGTAAATTGTGCCCAATTTAAAATGAATTTGGACCAAGTAAAAATAGCATAATATTCGACATGAAAATAAGTCCTGGGCTATGTTAATAGATAGATTGAATCGGTAGTTAAATCAAAAATTTACGCGATTTACTCGGTAGGGGTATTTTCATAATTTTACCTTCACGGTAGGCCCAAACTCGAACCAAACCACCACCATTCATCAAAATATGTTTAATAATAATTTTTGGTAATGGAGTATGAATTTTTGGGGTTCAGTTACCTAGTTATAAAAATTACGGAAGCTTAAGGGCAAGAAATGTCCGAAAAACTCATAACCAAGGGCAAAATGATCATTTTACCATACCTAGAAGCCTCTAAATTCTTCTCCAAGCTGCAGCCGGCACTATTTCTTCATCTTCTTCCCCTCTTTCACGTGGTCATCAAATAAAAAGAGAAGAAAAGAAAGAAAAACCTACCAAAAGTAAAAAACTAACTTTTTGACTAAATTTCCTCCTTCAAACACCTTCCACTCATCTTCCTCTCTTTACCTATACCCATAGCCCTTTGAATAAGTGGTAAAATCAAGAGGAAACACAGCCCAAGGAATTCGGCCAAAGGTATCCCTTCACTATGCTTGTAATTGACTTGGCAAATCTAGATATGACATGTGTAACACGACACGAACACGATACGAAAAAATCGTGTCCATGTTTGGGAAATTCGTGTTTCGTGTCTATCCGTGTCGATACGAATTTAGACATGACAATTTTCGTGTTTAACCGTGTCAGACACGGCTAAACACGTGTAAGACACGGAAACACGTTTAAGAAAACCGTGTCACACGAATACACGAATAACACGTACACGACACGAATACATGCTTAAAGAAAATCGTGTTACACGGATACACGTGTAAGACATAGTAATCATATATGATTTTAGTGGGAATTGAACCTTAGCTAAATGCAAAAATACTTAAGTGCCTTGCCAAATGAACAAGTGTATTATATTGATATAATTTATTATGAAAATTTATATCTTAAAACAAACTAATGCTTTAATATATATTGCAAAAGAATAAATTAATAAATTAAATTATAAAATTAAATTAGTTAATTATGGTTAAGATAATAAAATTTTAAAATTTGGAAAATAAAGTATTGAATTTAAGAAAAATTTATTGTAAGTTAAGAACTTAAGATACAATTATCAATTTTTTACATTACATATATGATACTATAATGTATAAATATATGTGATATTTTTTATTTTAATGTATAAAATACAAGTCATGCATTATATTAATAAGAGATTGTATAAAATATCATTGACATTATATTACATGATATTGATAAGAAATTAAGAGTTTAAACTTTACAGAATTACATTATTCAGTATACTAACATACAAATACTAACATAGTTGATAATATTAACATACAAACTATTATAATACGAATAAGATATTAATATACTAACATAATATACTTTTTAATGATTTATCAATTATCATAATTAGTTTATTGAAAACATAATTACCATAAGACATTAGTACACTAACATAATATACTTTTTTTGGTCATTTAACATAATATACTTATTAATAACATAATTAATTTATTGATTTATCAATTATTACATTATAGGCAATTGTTAGTGTGCTAATATCTTATGATAATTGTTTGTTGTAAAGATTGGTTATGTGATGATGATGATGAGAACTTTGATGAGATGATAGATGGTGTCATTAACTTGGATATTAGTAAAAAAGATTTAGCATCATTGAAGTGTTCTAGTTTTTTTCAAGCTACTGAATCATATTGAGTTGTGTTAACTCCTTGTATTGTTGTTTTTTGCATTGTTAATGACTTAATGTTTGAATGTTTTGTTGAATTATTTATGTTTGTTGACTTAATGTTAACTAGTTATGTTTTGTTTGTATGATTTTGCAATTTTCAATATATATTATAGATTGTATGGATTGAAGATATTATTATTTTGTTATATTTGTTACTAATATTTTAATTTTAATTAATATAGATGTAAATAAATATAAATATGATGTTTTTTTATCATTTTTATTATGTTTGATTTTTAATCGTGTCATTCATGTCGTGTTAATTTCGTGTTAATTGTGTCATGTCGTGTTAACCATGTTGTGTTAATTTTGTGTTAACCGTGTCATGCCGTGTCATGTTGTGTTAATCGTGTCGTGTCGTGTAGTGTTGTGTGACACGGATAACTATCACGTGTTACACGTAAAAAATACTTGTCGTGTTCGTGTTTACCATTCAGACATGTTTTATAATTCGTGTCGTGTTCGTATTTTAATAATTCGTGTCGTGTCTTAACTTGTGCCATGTCGTGTCATGACAAGGAGACACAGATTGCCATGTCTACTTCTAGTTTATTTAATGCTAATGGTGTAGGATGATAGATCTAAGCTTGTTGACTTTGTTTATGGCATTAGTTTTGATTAAATTGAACAAAATAAATTTATGCCATTTAAGGAGGGTTCGGCCAAGCATGGAATTAGGGGAAATTTTGTGGTTTGATGCTTAAAAAGGATGCCAAATTCAAGAGTAAACAAGGCTAAGCATGAATATAAAATTATATTGTTGAAATTCTTTGGAAATCCCTGAAGGGAGCATTTGGCCATTGACAGGGGAGATGGTTTGGTTCTGCATTTTGATGAAATTAGGATGCCTTGAGACTGTAGAAATTATTAGGAGACTGTTGGTGAAGTCGGATTTCAATTCAGAGTTAATTTGGTGAAGTTAGGTTTTAGTACCGGTATTAATTATTTTCTACTGATAAAGTAGTAGAAATTAGTGAAGGAAAAATTATTAGAATTTTAATTATGGTGAATAATGATGTTTGGTGTAATATCTTGCAGCTCGGGAGTCTTGATTTATGCATGGTACTATCGAGAAGCCCGATTTAATCAGACAGGTAAGGGATGCGTATGTGAACCGTAAGGATACTATAAATGCATGTTTTGTTTCACATTATTTTTATGAAGTGATTTGGAAATAAATGGCTTTGGAATTGATGAAATTATGGCTGTTGGTTAAATTATGCAACTGTGTTTTTAGTGCAAGAAGGCTAGGCTACAATAGCCGTCATTCTGTCGAAAAATTGTAGAAATTCTATGAAATTATTCCTAATATTTCTAAGGACAGAAATGACTGAAATTTCAAGTGATTTCCATGGTTTTTATTAAAAATTCCATGATTTTATAATTTACCGAAAAATAATATTTAAATATTTCTGTTAAGGAATTTTAATTATATGAAAGTACCAGCATGTACTTTATATTGTTCTATAAATAAATAGAACATTTTCTGGAAAGAATACTAAAGTATGAATATTTTATAAATTTTTATTCATAAAATAAATATATTTTCATTTTGATTATCTATGGACTGATTGAAGATACTACCAATGAAAGTGATTTTATAAATGGTGTTTATACTGTGTATTCACTGTTTTGAGACTATTAGGCCCCGTATCATGCTCACGTGTCACGTGTTATTATTATTGTACTGTGCTGATAGATACTGATCCTATTATTAGCGTCCCGGTTGGCACCTGATCAGTGCACGTTGTAGACCCTATAGACTATGGCCATAGATCTCATGTGTTATTATTCTCCCTATTCGGGATATTATCATAGCATGATATACTTAGGGTGTTGCTTGGTTTCCATTATACCGTACTGTTTATGGTACTATTTTACTAGCTGATACTAAACTGTTTACAGTTACAGAGCATTTTGTATACCAATTACTAAATTGTTGACTGTATGGTGTTTATTAGATTTAAATTGAATATTTGCTATTGAAAAGAAATGTTATTTGATTTACTTATTTTAAATTATTTGCTATGCAAATTTAATAGTTTTCATAATGATTGAATATTAAATTCAATTGTTTACTCACTGTAGTTGTTTTTAGGAGCCAGGACAAGACAAGTATTCTAAAATACCTTCCTTAGTCCATCCGGTTTCCTAACCGATTATAGTATCCATCCTGAATTGTACTTTAGTGAACTATTAGGAATTAAATGTTTTAGCATATACATTTTATAGTATCAGTTTTATATACAATTCTCTTACTGAGCACGTTAGCTCACTCTTTTATTTTCCACTCCACAGATTATCTTCAATGATACCGTTACACAGATTCGGTTGCACTGTAGTTTGCCCCGAGGCAACATTAAGTGGATCCTAGAGGTATTATTTTCCTTTACATGTTCAGACATATTTGTACAGTACTACGATTGTATATTTCATGTACAGGGGATGTAGAACATATGTAAATACTTTATATAATATTTTGCAGTAAATATTTTTATTAGATTTCGATTTAATTTCATTACCATAGTGATTACTGTTTTAAAGAGTGTGGGGTAAAGACATCGTAGACAGCCCAACCGTTATTATGCACGTGTAAAAATGGTAGTTACTATACATTACGGGATGTGACATATATTTATCATCTTCTTACATATATATATTTTTAATGTCTAATATATTTTTACTAGTAGTGTGTGTGTGTGTGTGTGTGTGTTTATATATATATATATATATATATATATATATATATGTATATTTCCTCCCTTGCTTATTTGAATAAGTATATTTATTTATTTATTATTTTGTTCTTTTAATTATTTAATCACCTACAATATATGCACTTAGGTTTGTAATGCATTTATATATTCACTAACTTGTTCATTAATGTACAGTTTATCTATTTATTCCATGTATTTAATTTTTTTGAATTTAATATATATCTCAAACTTATTTATATATATAGACACCCAATTTTGTCTGGACTGATAAAACCATTTTTCTAAATGAATTTGGATTGAAATATGTTTGATAATTGGTTCACTTTGAGTAAATCTAATCTTTTTTAGACTTTGAATAGATTTAGTGATTTAATTTTAAGCAATTTATTTTAAAGATTAATAGGGTCCAAGCCCAATTCATTAGACTTTAAGATAAAAGTTTAGTTAAATAAAACCAATTTGAACTTTCAAGTCCAAGCCCAATATATAGGCTTCAAGGCCCAAAGGCAAAATGGGCTGAATTTGATTACTTCAATTATTTATTTTTTATTTTTCATTTCAGATTTTTTTTATTATTATTATTTTCAATCACATCTAATGGGAGTGGACAATCCCATTACCAGCTACCCAAGCCGCCCGTGTAGGCTGAGACTCCTGTTCCTAGGTCTCGGTTTTCACCCATCAGCCACCATTTAGTCAAATAATTCATCTCTTTAGCGCAACCAATCCCATCCATGACAGTCACTATTGGTGACCGAGATGCAATAATGAGAACCTGAGAATTGATTCTAATATTATAGATCAAAAAATGTTCTTGAATTTGTTTAAAAGACATGAATGATTCACGCAAATGGACTCTCGGACACTCAAAAATTTGCAAAAACTCGACTCATTCATTGCAGAAACCCTACAAACACCATCAGCCCTTTCTCATGGAACCCATTACAACAGAAACCCAAAACCCGAAAGCCTCATAGAAAGGCCACCGTGGACCATGATATCACCCCTGTTTCAATTTCCACCACCTCACGGCTCAACCTTTCACCCGAGCTACCATCACAGCCCCTCCATTTAATGCCAAAATCGTACCTTTCAACCTCACCCTTCGCCATCGTAACTACCATTTCTAGTCCATAACCAATCCCAAATCAGCCCCCATTTTCACCACCATACAAACAGTCTCAACAGCATAATCTTAACACCACCCAAAAACACACAAATTTTTTTTAATCACCATAACAGCCACTGCCTTCCACTGCAACCAAAAAAACAAACCTGAATGTTCAAATAAGGATATAAAGTTTTCGAAAATATTCAATTCAGGATTTAAACTTTTATTTTGCTCAATTCAGGATAAAACGTTTTCGATTTTGCTCAAATAAGGATTTTTTAACGCGCGTGAGTTACACGCGCCGTTAAAATAATAACGGCGTTTATAAAAGACACGTGGCAGCATGTGATTAGGCCACGTGGCAGAAGTGGACACGTGCCAGCATAAGGGTGGGACACGTGGCAGTGACATATAATTAATTTTCTTTTAATATGAAAAAAATACATGGACACGTGGCAGCGTATTAGTGGGACACGTGGCAAGATTGACACGTGGCAGCATGTGAGTGGGACACGTGGCAATGACTTATAATCATTAGTGGGACACGTGGCAAAGTTTAGATCCTGAATTGAACATTTTCGAAAACGTTAGATCCTTATTTGAGCATTCAGCCAAATTTTTTTGTTATAAATATTAATAAAAAATTAAAAATTTAAATATTATTTATAATATTATAATTAGTAGTTAATTTTGTTAGTTGATTTTTTAATAAAAAATAACTTTTAAAAATTTATATTACATTTTCAAAAAAAAAATTTGTTAAAAAATCAATTTTTATTAAAATATTTCTGTATTTTTTTCACTTTGTTTTTCTTTTCATTCCTTTCTGTTTTTATTTCTTTTATATGATTTAAATTTAAAATAATTTTTTATTGTAAATTAAATATATTTATTTTTAGAAAATTGAGTTTTTTCTAGGAAATACGTTTATTTTTTAATTACATTAATTTTTCTAAAAAGACAATTCTTACATATTTTTCTTTATTTTTATAGTTTCTTTATCTTCTTTCTTTTTTTGTCAATTAGAAGAAAATATAGAAAACAAAAAAAAGAAAAATACAAATTAAATTTAGTAATTTAAAATTTATTCTTTAAAAAATATATAATTTCTAATAATTTTATGGCTAATAGTTTTTTTCCTTTTTTATGGTAAAAACAAAAAAAATTAAGAAAGAAAAAATAATAATTATACTAGTTACAAAAATTTTATAATAATTTTTATGTTTGAGAATTTATTTTCTAAAACAAAATTTAAAAATTTTAATTATTTCAAAAAATAATTTTAAAAAATTTATTCAAGAAAATATTATTTTATCAAAATATATAGTTTTTCTTGAATATAAAAGAAAGAAAGAAAAAAAAAGTAAAAAAATACGTGAACACGTGGCAGCGTATTAGTGTGACACATGGCAGGAATGGACACGTGGCAGAAGAAAAATACAAATTAAATTTAGTAATTTAAAATTTATTCTTTAAAAAATTTATAATTTCTAATAATTTTATGGCTAATAGTTTTTTTCCTTTTTTTATGGTAAAAACGAAAAAAAATCAAGAAATAAAAAATAATAATTATACTAGTTAAAAAAAGTTTTATAATAATTTTTATGTTTGAGAATTTATTTTCTAAAACAAAATTTAAAATTTTTAATTATTTCAAAAATAATTTTAAAAAAATTATTCAAGAAAATATTATTTTATCAAAATATATAGTTTTTTCTTGAATAAAAAAAAGAAAGAAAAAAAAGTAAAACAAATACGTGGACAAGTGGCAGCGTGTGAGTGAGACACGTGGTGATTTGTGAGTGAGACACGTGGCAACCTATGGGTGGGACACGTGGCAGTATTTTATAATTATTTTCTTTTAATAGTAAAAATAAATGGACACGTGGCGGAGTGTGAGTGTGACACGTGGCAGAGTGTGAGTGTGACACGTGGCAGAGTGTGAGTGTGACACGTATCCTTTCATCGTCAGCCACTCTCTTTAACGGCGCGTGTAACTCACACGCGTTAAAAAATCCTTATTTGAGCAAAATCGAAAACGTTTTATCCTGAATTGAGCAAAATAAAAGTTTAAATCCTGAATTGAATATTTCCGAAAACTTTATATCCTTATTTGAGCATTCAGCCAAAAAACAAACCCCAAAAACCTAGATCTTAAACCCGAGAGCCCCAAAAACAAAATCTAAAGTCTAAACCCTAAAAGTCAGTTCCCTAACACCTACAAAACACAAACTCATAACAAGATTCAATAACCCGAAGCGAATTTAGAACTATCAACAGCAAAAAACAAAACAACAAAAAAAGGGGAAGTGATGATGGTTTCGGTAAAGTTAGATTTAGGTAGCTAGAGAGGATTTTGGGTGAATCGGAGGTTAGGTTTGGTTAGAGGAGGAAAAAATGAGCATTTCTACGGCTTTCGGAGATTCACTGGACGGAGGCGCACGGTGGCCATTTAGTGTTTGGAGGAGGTTGAGAGAGTTTTTTTTTTGGAGTTTTTGAAAGTTATTTTTGAAAAACTGGTAGAAATGAAAGAAAGAAAAAAATGGGGCCTTTTATAAATCATCAAAACGGTGCATTTCAAAGACTGGATTCACACCTCGCCCCGACCCAGATCCGAGATCCGTGCGCCCGCTTTTTAACCCGCTCGTGACCTGTTTTCTTAGCCCAACAAATCCAGCCCACTCCAAGTTGCTATTGGGCTTGATTTTTGGGTTGTTTGGGAAAGGCTTCTTTGGGTTCTAAGCCCAAATCAGCTTGGGTACACTCTCACCTCTCCTATTTACATTTTTTTTATATGTGTTTAATTATTTGTTTCATGTATCTTAATATATTTCCATGGTGTAAACATATATATAAAAAAATTCTATAAGATTCATAATTAATAATAATTTTAAGCATAATTAATTGCATGAAATTAGTTTTAATAATAAGATTATGTATTTCTCAATATTATATTCATATTTATTTTAAGAAAATATATTATTATAATATATATATATTTAGTAATACCAAGTAGAGAATAGTTAGAAAAATATTAATTAAAAAAACAAAATAGATAATGGAGAAATTTTAATAAGTAAAAAATAGTTAAAAGAAATTAATTGAATAAAAAAAAGCTAATTAGGCAAAAAAAAGATAATGATGAAGTTTCAAAAAGTAGACAATAGTTATAAAAATTAATTAAAATAAAATAAATAAAAATAATAATAGAATTTTAATAATAAAAAGAGAATAGTCTGATGAATTAATTAAATTAATAAAACTAAAGAAAAACAAAAATGAATGAAGGTGAAGCAATCGAGTTATTCACATAAGATAAACCTGAATCATCGATAATGAAATTTTATGGAATTCGCAAGTAGTGATTCCTCAAAATTGTTTAGCTTAGGAGGATTTTACCAAATATCACCCGAGTATTAGGATATGCGGTATAAATTCTTCAATAAAAAGTATTCATGTTAACAACAACAACAACAACAACAACAACAACAATAAATACCAAATATTACTATAATGGTTTCTTTTATTAAAATAAGCTAAGAAAATAATAATAAGAATAACAACAACAACAACAACAACAACAACAACATAAAAGTAAAATATAAAAATAATTAGATAAAAATGAGATAATAAGATAAGGATGAAACTTATTATAGCTGAATTATATGTAACTTATCAATAAAACAAAAACAAATGTGAGTCTCTGATGATGAGATATTGTAGAAATCACAAGTAGTGCTTCTTCGAATATCTCTAGGTGAGAGAGATTTTTAAAATATTACCATGTATTGGAATATATGGTATAATTTTTCAACAAAAGGATTTACATTTATAATATAAAATGATGAATAAATCATTCTTTCATGAAGACAAATAATATAAAAAAACTAAATGATGGAATTAACAAGGAAATGAATTGAAAATAAATGGTAATACATGAATAAGCATTATGCATTTTCTGTTTGCATTATTTCTCAAATTCCGACGATGAGATGTTATGAAAATCACAAATAGTGATTCCCAACTGATCTCTAGGTGAGAAGAGTTAACTAAACGTTACCAGAGTATTGGAATATTTAGCTAAATTTTTCAATATTGTGAGTTTTATTTAAAAATCAAAATATATAAAGATCATTTTTATAAAATCCATATGCATTATACATCTTTTGTTAATATCATATGCATCCATAATCAATCATAAAAATAATGTGAGTCTTACCAAGGATAAGATTCTATAGAAATCGCAAGTAGCGATTCTTAAGAAATCTCTAGGTGAGTAAATTATTTCAAATATTACCAAAAGTATTGGAATATTTGATTTAATTTTTCAATAAAAGGGGCTCATGTTTATTTTCAAAATGAAACTATTTTTTAAAAAATATATATAATAATAATTTTTAATCAAACACATAAATTTCTTTGTAATAAGCAAGTTAAATTATATAAAAAAAGAAAGATTAAACCAAGACTATTTCATTAAAATTAAAGGATACCATGTGGTTAAGATGGTACCGTTTTCTAACGGGTGTTGTGAGTGTGCTAATCCTTCCTCACACATAACCGTACCCCCGAACCCTATTTTTTTGTTTTGGCGAACCAAAAAGTTATCTTTGTAATAAAACTTGTTTTAAAAGGTTTATTAAAAGATAAATATTTTAGGTGGCCAATCACACATAAACAAAAAGATTGGTGGCGACTCCCTTGTTTTTTCATATTTTCAAAATCGTCGAGTGGTCGAGTCCCAAGACAAAATCATTATGACAGCTTGGCGACTCCATTGGGGACACTAAGAGGGTCAAACCATTAATTAACCACATGATAACCTATATTTTAATTTGACAGTCTTGATTGGCATTTAAATTTAGTTTTTTAAAAATTATTATTATTACAATTAAAAAAAAATTCTTTGCATCCATTTTGATCATTTGATTCATGGCATTCTCTGTGTAGAATAGATTAGATAGAACATATGCTTCTTTATTTCCTATATACATCAATACATTTACATACATGAGCCTTATACCTGGGTTTCGTCCTTCTTAGGAGGGAGTAAAGTACTTATGCTCTCATGAGGTAATCACCTCCGCAATGGCAAACGAAATACTCCTACTCAAATTGGTTCCTTACTAGTCCAATGTGGGCGACAATAGGGAATGATTTGGGAGCTTGTTAGATATGTAAAACCGTAAACAAGAATATAATACGTCGTGAGGAGCTAACCTAAGATAGAGCCATTCCCGCCTTTTTATGAGAGTGAACTGTGATAGGACATAAATAAGCATTTCATTCTTTATTTGCTTTTTATTTTATTGTTTATATCTTTTATATACATACTGATTTGTTTTTGTTTTCCTATTCTTTTGCATAAATCATCTTGCATCACATAGTCACATAAGGGGTGTTTTAGCCATGGCTCTCTTCAACGAGGAATTTTTCACAGAATCCATAGAAAGGTTGGCTTGTTCGTCATTTGTGAATGTTCTATGTGATTCTTACAAAGAGGTACGAATTTGGTCAGAAAAGGTTCAACAAGTGAAATGAGATTGCTTAACTGAAGATTTAGTGTCCTTGCTACCAAAAGAAGTGAATCTAAATCTCAAGCAAAATAACCTAATAGATTTAGCCAACTTATGGAATCAAATCAGTGAAGAGGGGAAGAAGGATTTCCATGAAAAGTATGGCCAAATAGAATCTTTGATTGCTGTTAAAGTTGAAGAACCTTTAATTAGAGTAGCTATTTAGTTTTGGGATCCTTCTCATAGTTTTTTTCTTTCAATGGGATAGACTTAACACCTACGGTAGAGGAATACTCCATTTTGTTAGGTATTGATTTGAAAAGTCCAGATAAAATATATGTTCGAAAGCCAAAGTTTGGATTTCACAAGAAGTTAGCTAAACTTATGGGAGTCATATCGGAGGACATAGATCCCCATATGAAGCAAAAAGGGACCAATGTGTGTGTGCCATGGGACTTTCTTCATGAATTCATCAAGGGGCAACTTGATAATAAACAAGGGTTGGTGGTTTTTACTTTAGGAATCTATGGCTTGGTTATCTTCCCAAAAGTGTTAAGGCACCTTGAAATAGCAGTAATAGACCTTTGAGCAAATCGAGAATAATGGGAACTCATAACCTACCATTCTAGCAGAAACCTTCAGGTCATTGAAATATTGTAGGTGTAATGGAGAAGAGCGATTTGTGGGATGTGTACAGTTACTTCATGTTTGGGCTAAAAGCCATTTTAAATGCGAGGAAAAAGCATTCAAAAGAACTTTCCTCCATCACTGTGCTAAAGTTAAAGAGTTCTAAACAGTAAGTGGGCAAAACTGAAGAACAAGGAAAAATTGGTGGATTTTTTACAGAAACTTAATCAAAAACAAGTAGTATGGATGGCACCATGGATGTCTCATGTACCAATCTTGTATCGATGTGGAGAAGAACCATGGGTGCAACTTTTGTAACTGTGGGGAGTGGTGAGCTACGTGCCACTTTTGGTGCTAAGGCAATTTGGAGCTAAACAATTCATTCCTCCAACACATAGGCTTAACGATATGGAATTTTCTTATGGTGAGTCAAAAGCAATGAAGAAGGCCGAGCAAGTGGCTCGATCATGGAAACAAGCACGAAGACTTAAGCTTGAACCTCTTTCTGATAGGACTACCCCAGAATTCTCAGTATGGAGAACAAAGCAAGTGAGGGAAATAGTGTTTCTTCCAAGAGAATATAGCATACCTTCATAACCTAAAGTAGAAATGTCTGAGGCTGAGATCGTTAGGCAGCAATTCATGATAGAAGAGGAAAGGTGGAGACAAGAGAATTTAAAACTTCAAAAGGAGATGGAACAACTCAAGTAGGACGCAGAAATACGAGAAAGCCAAGCTCAAGAAAGTTCAACAGGAACATAACACCACTAGCAAGGATCTTAGAAATCTGCACCAAGAAAACAAGAAGTTGAGATCCAAAATCGGAGGAATTATTCAAACTTCAAGTGAAAGAAAAAGAGAATTGGAAGACTTGCATATAAGGGTGGAGTATTAGGCGTACAAGGCAAAGAAAAGTGAAGAAAAAGTTGCCTATTTGTCTCAAGAACGACAAAAATGGGAAAGCATGTACTCAACAAGTGCAACAAAGTTAACCAAATACCAAAAAGAGAATGAGGAACTGAAGGCAAGGTTGAAAAAAGAAAAGAAGGTCAAGCTAGAAAATGAAAATGTCACACTGCAACAGAGAGTCCAAATGTTAGAGGATCAGCTACAGAAACATAAGAACCACATTAAAGTAAATATAAAAGAATGGGAGCAAAGTGAAAATAACCGGAGTTATGGATATGACCTGGCACAAGATGCAAGCATGAAGTGGAGAGTAGGAAGTTTAGGAAGACAGCAATATATAGAACATTTGGCCACGTAAGTTTGCAAAGTCGTGACGAAGGCGAGGGAGATGGTCGACAAAGTTGAAGCTCTAAGGCAAGAAATTTTCCTAACAGGAGAATATGGGCAAAGGCTGCTGAATTTTCTATACGAAGCTAAAGATCAATATCAACAAGTTAGTCATTTTTATAGATATAATCGAAATATGATTGGAATGTAATAAATTACTCTTAGAATGAATGAAATTACCCTTTTGTTGAAATTATTATGGCACAAATACCCCTCAAAGCATCACTCATTTAATATTACATCCATTTATTTATTCATATAATTTAAATAAAACATGCTCCCAAATAATGGGATAATATTTGAAAGTTGCATCATATAGTAATTAGTCTCTTATTGTGGCAATTAAGATTCAAGGATAGCTCCAAATTCAAGATTTCAGCCCAAATTCCCAAACACTCATAAAACACTCGGTTACGCTCAAAGGCAATGGAAGAAGAATAGGGTAGCAAGATGGATAAAATTGAAAAGGCCCAAGATGAAATTCGAGGGCAATTAACTGCTTTAATGGATATGGTAACAAGAATCAACCAAGAGAAAGAAGTGGCTAAAGAAACACCTAATCAGAGGAGTGATCAACCCAGGGAGAATGACAATCGACAATACCCTCCAAGGTTTGCCCCTTGTGCCCAATCCTTGCAAGGCGTACCTCTACCTCTCCCACATTTTATGGGTGGTTATGCGTACATGTATCCGGGTGTGCCAAATGCCTTAGGACAACCTCAATTTACAGTGCCAGTTCCCCCAGCTCAATGGCAAGACCTGCAGATCCAATCCAGGTCCTTGACTTAGATGATCCTAGGGAACAGGAGAAAATAAGGGGTAATGTGTTGAAGGTAAAAGGTGATTCAGGCTCTAAAAAGTTGAACATCATAGAGGAAAGGTTACGTGTTATTGAAGGAAGTGATTTCTACGGGTCCGTAGATGCAATGAGACTATGTTTAATACTGGATGTGGTCATTCCTCCTAAGTTAAAAACCTTGAGCTTGAGAAGTACGATGGGACCAAGTGCCCCATTACCCATGTAACAATGTACTGTTGAAAGATGGCTGCTTATAATCATGATTACAAGTTGTTGATACACGTATTTCAAGACAACCTTATTAGGTCAACTGCTAGGTGGTATGTGTAGCTAGATCGTTCACGTATCCATGCTTGGAATGACTTAGCCAGAGCATTTATAGCTCAATACAAGTATGTTGTGGATATAGCCCCAGACAGATTGTCCTTGCAGAACATAGAGAAAAAGGCCAATGAAAGCTTCAAAGAATATGCCTAGCGTTGGAGGGATATTGAAGCACAAATCTAGCCACCTTTAACTGAGAAGGAAATCTCAGTTTTTTTTGTCAATACGCTGAAGGCAACTTATTATGAATGTATGATAGGGAATGCAAAAACGAATTTTGCTGATATGGTTATCACTGGAGAGATAATAGAAAATGCAATTAAATGCGGGAAGTTAGAAGGTAGTGATTCAAAGACGGGCAAGTTATCCAAAAAGAAACAAGATGAAATTCAGGTAGTAACCCATGTAACACCTCGATATAGAGGATAAACACCTTATTCACCTTGATTTCAGCCATAACCTCAACCTTACTTAAACTATCAAACCCATTTCCCATTCGCAAACAATGTCTCACAAGGTCCTTACCAAAGTTCATTCCAACCACCAATGTTTTAGCCAAATTTTCACCTCCCAGCACCTTACTATACACCAATACCTACAGTCCAACCATCTCAACCAAACGTAACCCAATAGCTAACTAAAGGCCACTTCAAAGAAGCACTGAAAAGTCTCCAATTGATCCTATCCCTATGTCATATACAGATATATTCCCATAACTTGTGAAAGGTCATATGATTGCCCCACTTTACATGGAACCAATGAAACCACCTTTTCCGAGATGGTATAACCCTAATGCTCGATGCGACTATCATAGGGGAAACCTAGGTCATTCAACCAAAAACTACATAGCTTTGAAGTATAATGTGCAAGATTTAATCAAGTCGGGGAGATTTTTCAACCAAAAACTACATAGCTTTGAAGTATAATGTGCAAGATTTAATCAAGTCGGGGAGATTTTCCTTTTCCAAAGAGGTGGAGCCGAGGATTAATACTTACCCAGTCAAAGTGGGGGATCAATTAGTGCAGTTGAAGTTGGAAGGAAGAATCTGATAAGTCTCTAAAATATACATTTTTTAGAGTATTTTATTGCATCAATTTTGATTAATTTTTGGAATTTTAATGTATTTTCTTCTTAATTTAATTAAATTGTCTTCATGTGTAGGAATTTCAAGAATAATGAAAAAATCGAGAAAATGACAAGAAAATTAAAGAAAATGCTTGGATTTGGTGTTTAAACTCTAGCCTTAAACTTATCCATTCTTTAAATCCTAAACCTTATTTCTACAACCTTACACTTGTTACTCAAAACGCTCTTAAACTCCAAAACCCAATAAATTACCCCTTAAACCTAACCCAAACTAGCATTTAATTGAGTTTCAACCCAAAAAGGAAAGGCAGCCCGTATAAGCCAGCGGCCCAAACTTTTGAAGACCCCAAAAAGGATTTTGAAGGGAAGAGCCCTAACTTATAAGGGGGAAGCAGCAGCAAGAAAAGACGGCATGGAGAGAGGTCGGGTGACTGGCGGCTTTTCTTCATCAAATTGCTGTGTTCCTTTACTTGTTCATCTAGATTTTAGTTTAAGTTTATGCTATGAAAATTATTGTTTGTCTTCAAATAGTTTAGAGTCTTGTCAGTTATATTTAATTTTCAATACAGAATTCTCTTAAATAGATTGAGTTTCAAAAGTTATTTTATGTTCTGTTTTACTCATATTGCTCTTAAGTTTCAAAGTTTAATGCTTTAGTTTCTGTTATGATTTTATTTGTTGTTTACATTTCTGTTTCATTCAATTTCTACTTTGGGATTCCTTTTTTTCATCTTTCCTGCACTTATCCATTATTGATATTAAACCTTTCTTGTTTTATCCTACACTTCATTTATTTCTCGTTTTTTTTTTTGCTCTTTGGTATTTTACGGTTCCCTATTTTAAGCTTGATCGGTGCACTGCTACGTGTGTTGGAGACGTGGTCTGTAGCTTGGAGAGGCTACTAGGCTGTGGTCGATCCACCGTTTGCTGTTTGGTGCTGAAGATAGTGCACGTGCAAGTGCTGCGTGAACCATGGGAGCATGCTGGTGCAGTGGTTGTGCTGAGTTGCTCTGGTTTATGGCAAGTGGCATGTACGTGGCTGAAGCTTGAGGATGGCTGATTCCTAGTTTGACGCAAAAGTAGGACGTGGGCTGGTGTTGCCTTTACTGTTTGGTGGCTTGAGCGTGAGCAGGCGGCTTCATGTGATTGCAGTATTTGGCGCATGAAGCGATGCAAAAGCAGCCACGCTTTTCCTTTGGACCTTTGATGAAGCAATCACGGTTTTACTATTTTGCAGCCAAATATTATTTGTTACTGGTTTATTAGTTTAGAGACATTATTTTGTTAGATTTATATTGTATTAACTTAGTTATTTAGTAAGTATTTGCTTAGTTTATTTAGTTTAAAAGTTATTTTAATTAATGATATTAGGTAATTTATTTCAATAGCATTTCATGGTAAATTTAGTTGTTAAATTTTTAATTCTTATTTTAGGTAATTTGATCCAAAACATGAATTTAATTTTGCATTTTTATTTACATGCATTTTAAATGTTCATGTGCTATATTTTTATTTTTATTTTTTTATTAGGCTTTATTTTAAGTATTTTAGTAGTTAAATTAGCTTGAGAAAATTTTAATTGTTTGGATAAACTTAGGATGACAAATTTTAGTATTTAACTAAATGGCTTAACTAATTCTCATGGGAACGATATTCTACTCACACTTTATTACTTGTCTCGACCCGTGCACTTGCGGTATAGGTCTTAGAGCACAACAGAATCGCATAAAGAGGAATGTGGAAGAGATTAAGACTCCGATGAGTCTAGTATTTGATGTTCTAGTGAAGGCTAGGATGATTCAGCCTATGCTGCTAGACTCGACGGTTTGTCAAGATGAATTCAACCCAGATCAGACTTGTGAATATCATATGGGATTTGTGGGTCACTCTATCCAAAATTGTCCCCAATTCCCATGTGTGTTCCAATCAATGATGGACTCGTTTTTAATTGAGTTTTATACGGAGGAAAATGAGGATATGGTGAATACTGTTGCAAATGAATCTTCAGGATACGATTACCCTTGGGGAAAACCACTGATAGTGTTTTACAATGAGAAATCAAGTCCCAGAAAGGAAGAATCTAGCCTTGTTACTCCTCCAACGATGACAATCAAAATTTCAAACTCTTTCCCCTTACAAGAGTGATAAGGCTATCCCTTGCAAAATATGAGTTCAAAGCGGTGAGTGAAGGATCAGGCAACATAGAGTCAGACAAGCCAGCTATGTCAGATAATGCAAACATAAGTGGAGTAGGAGGAATTACACGAAGCGAGAGATACTATACACCGGAGATGCTAGAGAGGGCTTGAAAAGGAAAAGCAAAAGAAGGAGAAAAAGACTATTTGATGAAAAAGGGAGAGGAACAAAATTTGTCTTCTAAAGATCAAGAGGCAAAGTTGCAAAAGCCAGTATCATAAGAGGATGCAAATGAATTCTTGAAGTTGATCAAGCATAGCGAATACAATGTAATCGAGCAGTTGAATAAAATGTCTGCTCGAATTTCATTATTATCTTTGTTATTGAGTTCAGAACCACATCGGAATGCCCTAATAAAGGTGTTGAATCAGGCTTATGTGCCTCATAATATTCCGATTGACAATATGGATCGATTAGCAGGGAATATCACAACGACAAACTTTATATCCTTTATAGATAATGAAATTTCACCATAAAGGCAAAGAGTACTAAGGCTCTGAACATCACTACTAGCTGCAAGGGTCACACAATTGTCAAGGTTTTGATTGATAATGGATCATTGATCAATGTCATGCTTATGGCCATGCTAGAAAAGATGCCTGTTGACATGTCTTACATACAATCAAGCAACATGGTTGCAAGGGCATTTGATGGTTCCAAAAGAGATGTGATAAGTGACATTGAGATCCCAATTGACATCGGGCCAGTTACTTTCAATATTCAGTTTCAAGTAATGGATATTTCGCCACCATATAGTATCCTACTTGGAAGACCATGGATCCATACGGTGGGTACTATTCCATCGTCGTTGCACCAGAAAGTGAAGTTTGTTATTGATGATAAACAAGTGTTTATTTTTGGAGAACAAGACTTCTTGATCACCAAACCCTTATTTGTACCCTACATGGAGGCACCGAAAAAGCATTGGAGTGTTCTTTCAAGTCGTTCGAAATAGTAAATGCAACATATGTGGGAGAAGGATTAAGAATGCCCAACCCTAGGTTGTCGACCACTACTAAAATGGTCGTTAAACAGACACTTGAAAAGGGTTAGCGTGTCGAAAGAGGTTTAGGAAGAAATCTCCAAGGAACTAGGAAACCTGTGAAGATAATAGAGAACAGAGATCGGTTCGATCTTGGATACAAAGTCACAGGTTTGGAGAGGAAGAACATCATGGAAGAGA
This sequence comes from Heritiera fomes, assembly GCA_032173925.1. Lineage (NCBI taxonomy): Eukaryota > Viridiplantae > Streptophyta > Magnoliopsida > Malvales > Malvaceae > Heritiera > Heritiera fomes. The sequence continues at coordinate 22,758,802 of JAPDPM010000013.1, read as the reverse complement.
AAAGGAAAAGAAGAATAGCCCAACTTGGAGAACATGAAGACGAACCAGAAAAGGTAGTGATCTCGTACCTCTATGATATATTTCGCTTTGGCGGATGTTATCATCCTAATTCATTAGAGGCTTTGAAAGAGGGACCTATGTTGGTGATGAAAGAACACTCTCACAAATTCTCGGTTTAAGTGGTGCATGAAGAAAAGGCAACTTTTTGTTGTAGAGATGTTTGTGTCATTGGGCACGGAGCTGAAAAACTAAAATGTTTTAGTGCTTATTATCCTTTTATTTTTGGTAATGTAGTAAGTTAGATTATTAGTATCTCAGCTTAAAGAGCTCTAGAGGCTCTTTTTTTTATGAACTTAGTCTTCATCATCATTTCAATAAATTAACAAGTTTAATGCATTTCTAGTTCTTTCTTTTTATTCATTTCTGTAAATGTTCTTTCTTTTCATTCACTACCATTAGTATGAACAACCAACCACATTTGTCATTTTTTTACCTTTTTTAGGAATATGAATAATGAATGTGAAGATAACCTTAATAGCGATACGGAGTTTGATTTTGAAAATTTTATTCATGTTGATGAACTCGATAACAATGTAGATTCAGATGATGATGCTTTATCTACGGATCTATTGAGATTGATTAAGCAAGAGAAAAAACCAATTGAACCCCGTAAGGAAGCTATTGACATGGTCAACCTAGGGGATGATGAAAACATCAAAGAAGTCAAAGTGGGTATAGCACTTCCATTAGTTGCGAGGAAAAGATTAGAGGAATTACTTCGTGAGTATGTGGATGTTTTTGCATGGTCTTATCAAAACATGCCGGGGTTAAACATTGATGTTGTGGAGCACCGTCTGCCTTTGAAAATGGACACTACAAAAAAATATAGCATTAGAGACGGAATTTGCGACAGAATTTCCGTCACAAATTTTCAATTTCCGTCACTGATTGTAATTAGCGACGAATTTGAGACGGAATATTCCGTCTCAAATTCCGTCTCCAAATTTTAAGTAGCTAAAAGTCTTTCCGTCAAAAAAAATTTTTTTTCGTTACAAATCCGTTGCAAATTTGAGACAGATATTTGCGACCAAAATCCGTTTCTAAATCCTTTTTTTCCGTCAGAAAAATATAATAGAACCAAAAAAAATTGTTTTTTTCTATGCTTTTTGCATCGGATTTTGCAACCAATTTTTCCGTTACAAATTTTTGTGACGGAAATTCCGACACAAAAATTCCGTCTTTAAAACTATTTTCTGTCACAAAATTAATTGGTTCAACTAAAGAAAAAAATTGAATTTTAATGTTTGTGACGAAATTTCGGTAGAAAATTCCGTCTCAAATATGTTGTAACAAAATTTGTAACTAAAAATTCCGTCTGTAAATCCATTTTCTCGTCACAACAAATATATTATTAAAACAATATAAAAAATTAAAATTATTTTTTGTTACGGTAAATCCGTTGCAAATTACTACTTTCTGTTAAAAATTGTCACAATTTGCAACAAAAATTCTGTAACAAATTCCATCACAAAACTGTGACAAAAAAATCAACATTTAAATTGTTATTTCATAGCTATTTAAATTGTTGAATTTCATTAAAAAAAAATTAATTTTGTAAGCTAAAATGTAATTTCCAAGTACACCTAAAATTGAATCCAATTAATTTACAATATATATAATTCAACAAAAATCTATACATTTAATATATACATAATCAAACAAAAACCTTAAATATACATCTAATATCTACAAAATATGTACCAACATCCATAAACATTATGTTCAATTCGAAAATATATATTATGTTGAAATACGAAAGCAGGAAGATAAAGTCGTACAACATCGTAGTGCTTCATGAAAATGTCTTTGCTTCAAAAAGTGAACACCTAAAACAAAATAAATTGTTTTGTTAAATACGATTTAACAAAAATTCATACAATTAATATATATTCTACTAACACACGTACATAAGCAAATAAAATATGCAAAATATTTAGAAAATATCCATTCAACATCCCAAGCATCATGTCCAATTCATAAAAGCAAGTATATATAACATTCAAATAAAATAAAAAGAAAAATAATGTCTAAAAAGCAATGTTGACTCATTAGCATCCAACTCCACGAAATGAATGCCTAAAACATACTCGAATATATTTATACTCCAGTTTAATAAAAATCAATACAGTTAATATATATTTAAATAATCAAATAAAATGGTAAATATCTATAAAAATATCCATTTAACATCCATAAAATCATGTTCTATCCACTAATAATGTTTTTAAATCAATAATACTCATATTATTAAAATAAATTATGTTTATTTTAATTATTCCATATTATTAAAAAAAATTTAAAAGAAATTGCACCACCAGCTGCTGGACAGCAACTGCTGGTGCACCAGACAGCAGCTGGTGTTGCCAGCTGGTGGAGCACCAGTAGCTGCTGATGTAACAGCTGCTAAGCAGCAGCTAACCCTTTGGGCTTCATCTTAAATTTTTCTTCTTTTTCTAAGCAATATTTTGTGCCCTTAGATAAGCTAAAATCATTCCTAAGATAAGAAATCAAAAACCCAAATTCATATTTCAACTCATTGACACTTCGGGGATAAAACACCTAAAAAATAGCAATTAAACTTCTTAAAACAAAATAAATTTTTTTGTTAAATACGATTTAACAAAAATTCATTCAATTAATATATATTCAACTCACACCCGTACATAATCAAATAAAATATGCAAAATATTTAGAAAATATCCATTCATCTTTTATAGCGATGATTTTTCAACTTTTTCACTACATTTATCTAATCCATTGTTTTATTAGTTATCTTATTTACAATGTTGAACTTCAAATAAACAATCATTCATAGAAAGCTTCAATGGGGACAACTCTTACTTAGAAGATTACAACTTACAAGAAATCTGCCTAGGTCAGTCACTCCAAACAAACCGAAAAATATTCTTACTAGCAACTGAGCTTACCACGTTATTACTCTGACTCCTAAGCATCTCCTCTTATGCGCATACATCACCCTCCTTTCCAAACACAAATAATGGACCAAGGTCAGTGAAACTTAAAGATAAACATAAAAATAAATTAAGATGCTCCAGACGAAACAACTTTAGAGGCTAGAACAAAGTGCTTGACGATGATAACATAGGTCATGGCATTTTGGACTTCCATACAAAACCTTTGTTCATAACAAAATTTTTAGAGAAATTGGTCAGTTATTTCAATGCAAACTCAGAGCTGGACAATTCAATTTCTGGTGACAGTGAGTCTCGATTATCATCTTGCAACAATTCAATTTCAATATATATATATATATTTGTCCTGAGCATAAAAAACTCAGCAACTAGACCACCTTTACCTCTTTGAATTTTATCCTTTTTACAACAGTAAATGATTAACATTTATGATCCACCAGCACCAAACCCTTCTCTGAATTCTCCGTTCTAAATCACTAATCTTATGCAGATGGATGACTATGTTGTTAACTTGTGATGCCACTTCTTAAACTCAGAATCACAAAATCCTAGCCAGATTAACCATTAATTTTCTCATATAAAGTTCCTAGTTTCAGCATCAAAAAAATGAACTTACAAGGACAGAGTAAGCAAGGGCAAGAGATACTAGTGTTGGGTACAAATCTACAACAGCTATGCAACCTCCTTAGTCACCTGCGGTACCTGCAATTAAATGATTCAAAATGTTACCAACAAGGTCAATCACTTAAAACAAACCTTCAATCTTCTATACTTAAAAGGGTGTTCAACTAATATATCAACATAATTGGAAGTGCTCATATATGAACCAGGTTAATGGTTAGCAGATAAATCCTCACATCCACAAGTGACTGAAAAAACTAAGCCTTTAATGTTGACCCCATAACAGAGACAAAATAGACAACATCCAGAAGCAGGTAGTCAAAACCTAGTAGAAAGCAAAATGATCGCTAAATCTATATATAGAAAAATTCTTACGCTATTTTGATGCTTTCAGCAACTTCTGAAGAATTCGGGTCACCTTCCACAAGATATATCAGCTTCTTAAGTCCAGATCTCTTGCAAAATGGAAAGAAAAAATGATAGCAAAATGATGGCAAACTTAAGTTGAAAAGCATAGACAAAAACTTGCACCAACTCCAATTAAATTTATATTTGAAAATAGAAACACAAAGCACAGGGATAATCTACACAAGAACAGGTGAAACTAGTGATCATGTAAATTTACTTGCAGTTATGTATGTTTGATACACATATCATTAGCAGAAACACCCATAGTATTTAAAACTCCGTATGTTGAACACCAATAGTGAAAAGAAAATTTAAGGAATCACAAAAACTTGTTGCGCTCTAAGACCTATACCGCAAGTGCACGGGTCGCGACAAGTAATAAAGTGATAAGTAGATTATCGTTCCCACGAGGATTAATTAAATTGTTTTAGCTAAGTACTAAAATTGGTCACTTTAGATTTATTCAAGCCAATAAAAAAAATTTATTGCAAGTTAATAATAACAAGCAAGAAAATAAAATGAAAGCATAAAATAAAAGAAATTGAAATGTAGAGAACATGAAACTAAATTCAAGAAAGTAAATAACAAAACAAAGTCACGCTAAATTTAAAATGCTTGAAATCAAAAATAATAATAATAATAATAATAAAAAACAAAATAAAAATAAAACTTAAATTAATTAATTAACTAAACTACCTGAACATTATTTAAATCTAATTTGGATGAAATGAACTAAATCAATTAAACTAAATACCTACTGACTAAACTAAAGAGTTATAAAATATTTAACTATTAAAGTAATTTAATCTAACCAACTAAAATAATGTAAACTACTTTAATAAAATGACTAAATCATCAGACAACTAATTCATCGTAAAAATCAAACAAACTCAACACTTTTAATTGAAAACTTACCAAATATGGACAGTCAGCACCAATGCCAATTCTTGTTTGCCCGCACATGCAGTAGCAACCTGCCATTGTCCGCACAACTCCTTCTCCACTAATTGCCAACGCAACAGCCACCATGCTTTGCAATCTAGCCACCTCCTGCTTCTGTTGCCACGCACTAACTCTGTCACGTTCTTGTTTAGCTAACGCCTCAACTTCAGACTGCCAGCAACAACCTGCAACGTAGAATGCAGAACCCAAAACCGCAACACCAGAAACTTCTAGCAAAGCTCAGAAGTCGAACACAACAGCAAGTTATGGTGTCTTCAACTTTTTGAAGTTGTCCCAAACAAGATACAAAAATAGAGTACTGAAAACAGAGCAGGAAGAAGAAAAGCAGAAAAATGTAAAATCTAAAGTGGAATAAGAAAGAACACTGTTGTACAGTAAAACCACATCCAACCCTGAATTCTCAACAGAAACTCAAAGAAATTTAGAGCAGGAAATAAAAGAAATAAGCAATGAAACAGTGACTTGATGAAAAACAGAGCATATAAAGAAAACTACTGCGATTTTGTTCAATTTGAATAACAAGAAACTGAGTTTTAAGGCACTTTGAATGTGCAGAATTAATACTAGAATAAAAAAAACTACAACAAAATCAAATAAAATTTAAACTAAACATACGAAGCAAGAAAGGCAACAAGAAAACAAACGGCTACTGTCACCAACCGTTGCTTCCTTTTTCTTTTACAAAACTCAAAAAACAGATGCATGTTAACAAAGTCTAAACTGTTTGAATTTGAGGGATCTTTTCTTATATCCTTTTGCAAGAAACTATCATCCTTAGGTTCTGCACATCATAAGGCAGAACTACTTATTACATGCCATATATCTAATCAAAATACTTTTCTTTTTCCTCTGCCATTTCTTCTTTTCTTTTCTTTTTAAAGGTAAAATTTTTCCCAATGATTAAGGTCCCATAAAAACATATTTGAATATCTCTATGTTATTTGTTAAGTCATATTAAAACAGTCAATAGCTAACCGTAAACTTGATCTTCTCGAAGACGACACAAGACCGCCGGCCAAAGTGAAGATATCTTGTTATTCTTGGAAGTTTCAAAGACTTCAGCAAAAGCACAAAGAACTTGTTCCATAGAGTATCCCATGCGAGTACACTACAGAAAGGAAATCAATAGATTAGGAAAAAAAACAGCCTCAAAGAGAACAAGAGAACAGAAGAAAAGAAGTCAACACTAGAGAGTTCAAGAGCACAAGGATTGAACATAAATTTTTATATGCTGTAAATCCCACAGATAAGTAATAATGCCTAATGGTCTAAGACACTGACACTTGAATCTGAAACTATAATTATCTTTGTAAATCAACTGGAATTTCATTTAGAAGTGACTCAGTTGGCGGATACCCTTTCAAGAGAATCAAGTGGAACATCAATGGATTTTTTCTGCCTAATTGGGTAGGTTTTCCTTTTTTCTTTCTCTGGCCTAAGAATGCACAATTCCAGTTTTTAAACCACCAATCAAACTCCAAAATACTAAAAGTATTGAGAAGCAAATTCCCTGTTAAATGTATAGGATCAACATACACAATTGCTGCTTAAGAAAGTACACTTGCTTCAGCTGCATCAATAAGATCCTGTTTATGCATAAATTCATTCCTATTTGCAGTCTCCTAATGGCAATACACATCCATCTGATACTTCAAATCTATATAGAAAAAAAATATATATGACAGAACAATTTCACATAAAAAGATATAAATACTTGTACAGAGTAATCAACAATGCATATGCCACAGAATTCTTTTGGGGCAAATAACGTCTATTTCGTTTGGTTTTCTTACCTAAAAAAGCATTAAAGAAGAGTTGAAAAGGAAGAAACTGGAAAAATTCAAGTGGATCAATGCACACACACAAAAAAAAGGGAGAATTGCATGTACCCTTTCTAGTTATGTCTTCTGGTTCAGAACTTCCTGAACCACTTTCGAAATAGCCACGCATAAGCACCAGAATCCATTTCCCAATACCTCTATACACAAATATAAACCAAATTATTCCAAGAAAAGAAAAGGACAAATGAGAAAGAAAACAGGTCTTGGAATCATACAAATAACTACACCAAATACTTTCATTCCTGATTTTAAATATACCCAATACCCAAACCAGGAAAAAGAAACAACCCAAAGAGATCGACTTTACTTTCTTTAAAAATGCAAATGCATTACAAATTATCAGAAGAAGAATAAAAGAGCATACTTGATGTCATTGAGATCTTTAAGTGTCTTGATGGGATGCTGAGCCTTGCAAATGTTGTTGTACGCCTTCGAAAGAGTCATGTCAGTGTTTTCCTTTATCCCTTTGGGTTTATCTGCTAGCTCTTGCCTCTTTTGCAGCAAGTAACTTGCTAATTCCTCATTCTCTAGACACATTACTCCCTATTTATCTCCATCTCCTTTATGGGTTTTTCCACAATTGCCAAGGCTAGGGTTTTGGGGAATATTAGTTTTTTGGGAAATGTGAGATTTTTGCTAGGGATTTTTGAAAAGGGGATTGCGTCGAGAAAGAGAGGAGTGATGAACAAAACCATGCCAGCTTTTTCTAGGCTTCGATTCAATAACTTTCAAATTTTGTGACTCCGGCAGTTGCAGTTGAGAGGCGAATCAGACCTTGGCTAACATAAAGTGGCCCAATGTAATCTGTTTGTTTGTCGATGAGTAGGCTGTTTCTGGACCATTCCACTTAGAGTGGGTTGGGGTTCAATCACAAAAGCAAGGCGGCTACGCTGACGTCGACACCGGAGGTAGGTGGGTGTGGCCGGCAGGAAGAGTTGGGGTGAGGGACGAGGGAGAGTTGGGTGAAGGACGAGGGAGAGTTGAGTGAGGAAGGGTCGATTTCCTTGTTTTTCTATTTTGGGGCGATAAAGATAATGGGGCGGTAAAGTATATTCTACGCGCGGGAACTGAAGAAAAATTTTGAGACAGATTTGTGGTAGCAAAATCCGTCTCAAAATTTTAATATATTTTTTACATAAATTCAATAATATTATTTTATTTAGGAGATAAAAATTTTACTTAATTTTTTTATATTTAAATGATATTATTTATAATTCATATACTCTAAAAATTATTATACAACATTAAACTAAAAAATATTATGATATTATATTTTATATTACTATATTAGTTTATATTCTGTCTTTAAATTTTGAAACAAATTTTGTAACGAAAATTTTGTCTTAAAATTTTTAGATATTTATATTTTATTTATTGGAAGATTTTGAGACGAAATTTCTGTTGCAAATTCTGTCTCAAAATCTCTTAAAAAAAAGAAATCTAAATGTTTTGAGACAGAACTTTCGTTGCAAATTCCGTCTCAAAATCGAAAAAAATAAAAAAAGAAATCTAAGGCTTTTTTGAGACATAGAGACGGATTTTGAGACGGAAAATTCCATCTCAAACCCTTTATATTCCTTTTCTTATCTCTTGAAAGGGTTTGAGACGGATTTTAAGACAGAAAATTCCGTCTCAAACCCTTTTAAGAGATAAGAAAAGGAATATAAAGGGTTTGAGACGGAATTTTCCGTCTCAAAATCCGTCTCTAATATTAGAGACGGATTTTGAGACGGAAAATTCCGTCTCAAACCCTTTCAATAGATAAGAAAAGGAATATAAAGGGTTTGAGACGGAATTTTCCGTCTCAAAATCCGTCTTTAATATTTGAGACGGATTTTGAGACGGAAAATTCCGTCTCAAACCCTTTATATTCCTTTTCTTATCTCTTGAAAGGGTTTGAGACGGAATTTTCCGTCTCAAAATCCGACTCAAATATTAGAGACGGATTTTGAGACGGAAAATTCTGTCTCAAACCCTTTAAAAGGAATATAAAAGGTTTGAGACGGAATTTTCCGTCTCCAAATCCGTCTCAAACCCTTTCCAAAAGGAATATAAAGGTTTTGAGACGGAATATTCCGTCCCAAAATCCGTCTCAAATATTAGAGACGGAATTTGAGACGGAATATTCCGTCTCAAACCCTTTCCAAAAGGAATATAAAGGCTTTGAGACGGAATTTTTCGTCTCCAAATCCGTCTCAAATATTAGAGACGGAATTTGAGACGAAAAATTCCGTCTCAAACCCTTTCAAGAAATAACAAAAAGAATATAAAGGTTTTGAGACGGAATTTTCCGTCTCAAATTCCGTCTCAAAATACCTCAACAAAATAGAAAAAGCAACATGTGGTTTTGAGACGGAATTTTCCGTTGCAAAATTTCGTCTCAGACTTTAGAGACAGAATTTGCAACGAAAATTCTGTCTCAAAATCCGTTGAAAAATTTGGCGGGATAAACACTATTTGCACGCGCCTTTTTAGCTTCGGAATTTGTGACAGAATTTATTCCGTTGCAAATTTGCAACGATTTTCCATAGAAAATCCGTAACTAAATTTGTCGCTAAAACTTTCTTTGTTCCGTCACTAATCCGTTGGAAATCCGTTGCAAATCCGCATGAACTTGTGACGGAAATTTCCGTCTCAAAAATTCCGTCACTGAAAGTATAATTTCTTGTAGTGGGAATGTAAGCCGGTACAACAGAAGCTTAAGCGCATGAAGCCAGAAATGTTGTTGAAGGTGAAAGAGGAAGTAAAAAAGCAGTTTGATGTAGGATTTTTAAAAGTAGCCAAGTATCCTAAATGGGTGGCTAATATAGTCCTGGTACCCAAAAAAGATGGGAATGTAAAGATATGTGTAGACTATCGGGATCTAAACAAGGCTAGTCCCAAGGATAATTTTCCATTACCCTATATTGATACACTGTTGGATAATACAACTCAACACTACATGTTTTAATTTATGAATGGTTTCTTAGGCTACAACTAGATTAAAATGGTCGAGGATGACATGGAGAAAACCACGTTTGTGACAGTTTGGGCCACATTTTGTTATAAAGTTATGCCTTTTGATTTAAAAAATACTAGAGCCACCTACCAAAGGGTAATGTTAACTCTCTTTCATGACATGATGCATAAAGAAATAGAGGTGTATGTAGATGATATGATTGCTAAGTCTCGGGCAGAAGAAGATCACATGACAAATCTTCGAAAGCTGTTCGAAAGGTTACGGAAGTTCCAACTCAAGTTAAACCTTGCAAAAATTTTTGGGGTTTGTGGTCAATGAAAAGGGAATTGAAGTGGATCTTGATAAAATAAGTGCGATACAAAATTTGTCACCCCCCCACATGCAGAAGGAAGTAAGAGGCTTTTTAGGAAGACTGAAGTACATTTCCCGTTTCTTCTTGCAACGCACGCTTAAATGTGATCCCATTTTCAAGTTGCTTCGGAAGCAGGATCTAGGTGAATGAAATGAGGTATGTCATAAGGCTTTTGAAAAAATAAAAAGATACTTATCAAATCCCCTTGTTTTGTACCACCTATTGCAGGAAGGCCTTTATTGTTATTTATGATTGTCAATGAACACTCTATGATATGTGTCCTAAGGCAACATGATGATACAGGTAAGAAAGAACGAGCTATCTATTACTTGAGTAAGAAGTTCATTGATTACAAGGCCAAGTACACTATGATAGAAAAGATGTGTTGCGCATTGGCTTGGGTAGCTCGTAAATTGAGACAATATATGTTGTATCATTCGACTTGGTTGATAGCTAGATTGGATCCCCTTAAATACATCTTTGAGAAGCCATCATTATCCAGAAGATTAGATAGGTGGCAAGTTATGCTTTCTAAATACAACATTATGTACGTATCCCAAAAAGCAATCAAAGGTAGGGCAATAGCCGATTTTCTTGCAGACTGTGCTACTGAAGAGTATGAGCTTATCAAGCTAGATTTTTCAGATGAGGATATAATGCCCATTTTTCAAGTTGAGAAGGAAATATCCAATAAGAAAGCATGGAGAATGTTATTCGATGGCGCATCCAATGCCTTAGGACACGAGATAGGGGCAGTTTTAATATCTCCAAATTGAAACTATTACCCATGCACAGCCAGGTTAAATTTCAACTGCACCAACAATATGACTGAATATGAAGCTTGCGTAATGGGCTTAGAAGCTGCAATTGAGAGAGGAATTAAAAACTTGGAAGTCTATGGGGATTCAGCACTAGTCATTTATCAGTTATGAGGTGAATGGGAAACAAGGGCTCTGAAGTTAGTCTAGTACCATAAATACATAGCTGACCTTATAAAACAATTTGATGACATCGTCTTCCAACATTCATCTCAGGAAGAGAATCAGGTTACTGATGTCCTGGCAACACTAGTTGCAATGTTTAAAATGGAGTACACTGTTCTAGCGTAGAAGAGGAAATAGATGGATAACCTTGGTATTATGACATCATGCGGTACCTTAAGAATCAACAATACCTAGAGCACATATTGAAAAATGACAAAACTATCCTCAGAAGACTGGTAATGGGATTCCTGGTTGATGAAGATGTTTTGTATAAAAGAGGTCGAAATCAAATGCTGTTGAGATGTTTAAATGCGTTTGAAGCCAAAAGGATTCTTAAAGAGGTGCATGATGGAATTTGCGAGGCACATGCAAATGGCCATTTTACGGCTAGACAAATTATGAGGGTAGACTATTATTGGACCACATTGGAAAAAGATTGCATAGATTATGCTAGAAGATGCCATAAGTGTCAAATCTATGGCGACAAGTTCAAGTTCTCCCAACATCACTGAATGTCATGGCACCACCATGGCCTTTCTCCATGTGGGGAATGGATGTGATTGGACCCATCTCTCCCAAAGCATCTAATGGGCACATATACATTTTTGTGATGATAGATTACTTTACAAAATGGGTTGAAGCAGCTTCTTATGCCAGCATAACTCGATCTACTATTTGTAAATTCATAAAGAATGGGATAATATGTCGGAACGGGCTCCTTGAAAGGATCATATCAGACAACGCCCTTAATTTAAACAACATATGAAGGAAGTATGTGCACAATTCAAGATCAAGCACCACAAATCCGCCCCGTATCGTCCAAAGATGAATGGAGCAGTTGAAGCTGCTAATAAGAAAATCAAGAAGATTGTGGGAAAGATGACTAATACATATAAAGATTGGCATGAAAAGCTACCATTTGCTTTACATGCTTATAGAACATTGGTGCGCACATATATTGGGGTAACTCCTTTTTCTTTGGTTTATGATATGGAAGTGGTAAAGCCTATTGAGGTTGAAATTCCCTCCCTGAAAGTTTTAATGGAATTAGATTTGGATGAGGCTGAATGGGTTCAAAGTCGCTACAAGTAGTTGAATTTTATAGAAGAGAAAAGGCTCACAACACTATGCCATGGTCAGATGTACCAAAAAAGAATAATGCGAGCCCATGATAAAAAGGTTCGACCCAGACATTTTTGTGAAAGGGGAATTGGTGTTGAAAAGGATTCTCCCAAGCCACCACGATGGTCGGGGCAAATGGACACCAAATTGAGAAGGTCCATCTGTGGTAAAAAGAGTGTTCTCAGGTATAGCATTGATTTTGACAGAGATGGATGGAAATGATCTATCTAACCAGACAAATTCTGATACTGTGAAAAAATACTATGCTTGAAAAGAAAGAAGAAGAAAAAAGAAGATAATAAAGATTAAAAAAAAGAAAGAGAAGGAAAAAAAAGAAAAAGAAAAATGAAAGGTGGATTCAGACTGAAAACCCAAAAAAAAAGCAGTTGGATTAAGTGGGGATATCTAAGTTGAAAACCTAAAAAAGGCGGCTTAGATACTGAAAAGATCAACACCTGAAGATTGAAATCATACGGGGTATGGTATTAGTCCAATGAACTCAGTGTGATATGGGCATCAACAAATCAGTTTTTTGAAGAAAGCACCAGTTTAGCTTGTGAAGGGTTATCTAAGCATTCATTATTTTGTTATGGTCACCATCTCTTAAAATTCACCACTTGACCCTAATAGTATCTGCTACCCAATTGTATTTTGATAACCCTTTCGTTTGCATTGTTTCTTATTTGCTCAATAATCAATACCTTTCTCTCCAATTTTGTTCATTTTCTTGTTCTTATGATTATTCCATAACTAACCAATGAAGCGCAAGGATGCATTGCATTTGTTAACAAGATTGAAATGAAGATGCTGATTAAATGATAATCTACGTAGCTAACATTACTTTAAAAAAAAGAGAAGAAAGAAAAAAAAAGAAAGAAGGGAATAAAACAAAGGAAATTAAAAATTGTGACAAGTGTATGTTGTAAATCATCACTAATTCGAATTTGGTGACAACCATTGCGTGAAACCATGGGTTGAAGAATTGAATGACACAGAAAGGACAGTTCTGAGAATTTGATTACCATAATAGGAATTGCATGATTTTGTCAATTACATGCATTTGCATCTCATTTTATTCATTTCATAGAAATTCTAAATTATATAAGAATTCAAATACAAAATTCAAAAAATTTTAGGAAAAAATAATGTTACTTCAAATTAAGAAGATAATATTATTAATTTCAGAACAGAATTTTAAAGTTTCAATGTCTCTATGGTAAGAGGAGCTCTTTTTTAGGATAGAATTTTAAAGTTTCAATGCCTCTATGGTAGGAGGAGCTCTTTTTCAGGAAAGAATTTTAAAGTTTCAATGCCTCTATGGTAAGAGGAGCTTTTTTTCATGAAAGAATTTTAAAGTTTCAATACCTCTATGGTAGGATGAGCTAAAAAATTTTGAAGTTTCAATGCCTCTATGATAGGAGAAGCAATTTCTCAAGAATTTTAAAATTTCAATGCCTTTATAGTAGGAGGAGCTCTTTTTCAAGGAAGAGTTTTAAAGTTTCAATGCCTCTATGGTAGGAGGAGCTTTTTTTCAAAAAAAATTTTTAAAGTTTCATTGTCTCTATGATAAGAGGAGCAATTTCGCAAGAATTCTAAAGTTTCAATGCCTCAATGGTAGGAAGAGCTCTTTTTCAAGGAAGAATTTTAAAGTTTCAATACCTTTATGGTAGGATGAGCTCTTTTTCAAAAAAGAATTTTAAAGTGTCAATGCCTTTATGATAGGATGAGCTTTTTTTTTTTAAAGTTTCATTGCCACTGTAATAGTAGGAGCACATCCTCAAATAAAAATCTTAAATTCTCAAACTCCTCAAATAAAAAATCTTAAATTCTCAAATTCTTTATAATAAGATCAGATGTTTTAAGAAGAGTTTAAAAGATGCTTTTCAAAAAAAAAAAAGAAAGAGAAAGATTGACCTTCTCTCATGTAGGCTACCTTGAGAAAGAGTAATTTCAAAATGAAATTTTTGAATGTAAAGTCGGACAAAATTGTGTCTACATCTTTGTCATATAGCTGATATTCAGCAATAGACAATAAGGGCAGCTGTAGATACCCAATTTTGTCCGAACTGATAAAACCATTTTTCTAAATGAATTTGGATTGAAATCTGTTTGATAATTTGTTCACTTTGAGTAAATCCAAATTTTTTTCATACTTTGAATGGATTTAGTGATTTAATTTTAAGCAATTTATTTTAAAGATTAATAGGGTCCAAGCCTAATTCATTAGGCTTTGAGATAAAAGTCTAGTTAAATAAATCAATTTGGACTTTCAAGTCCAAGCCAATATATAGGCTTCAAGGCCCAAAGGCAAAATGGGCTGAATTTGATTATTTCACTTATTTATTTTTTTATTTCAGATTTTATTTATTCTATTATTATTATTATCATCATCATCATCATCATCAATCACATCTAATGGGAGTGGGCAATCCCATTGTAGGCTGCCCAAGTCGCCCGTGTAGGCTGAGACTCCTATTCCCAGGTCTCTGTTTTCACCCATCAACCAACATTTAGATAGATAATTCATCTCCTTTAGACAACCAATCCCATCCATGACAGTCACCATTGGTGACCAAGATGGAACAATGAGAACCTGAGAATTGATTCTAATATACTAAATCAAAAGATGTACTTGAATCTGTTTAAAAGACACGAATGATTCATGTAGATGGACTCTTGAACACTAAAAAATTTGCAGAAACTCGACCCCTTCATCCTAGAAAACCCACAAACACCATCAACCCTCTCTCATGGAACCCGTTACAACATAAACCCAAAACTCGAAAGCCCCATCGAAAGGCCTTCGTGGACCATGACATCACCCCTGTTTCAATCTCCACCACCTCACAGCTAAACCTTTCACTCGAGCCACCATCACAGCCCCTCCCTCTAAAGCTAAAATCATACTTTTTGACCTCACCCTTCGCCACCGTAACTGCCATTCCCAGTCCATAACCAATCCCAAATCAACCCCCATTTTCACCACCATACAAACAGTCTCAACACCATAATTTTGACACCACCTAAAAACACACAAAATTTTTTTGAATCACCATAATAGCCACCTTTTTCCATTGCAACCAAAAAAAAAACCCCAAAAACCCAAATCTCAAACCTGAGAGCCCCAAAAACCAAATCTAAAGTCTAAACCCCAAAAGTCAGTTCCCTAACATCTACAAAACACATACTCACAACAAGATTCAGTAACCTGAAGCGAATTCAGAACCATCAACAGCAAAAGAAAAACAAAAAAAGGGAAGTGATGATGGTTTCGGCAAAGTTAGATCTAGGTAGCTAGAGAGGATTTTGGGTGAATTAGAGGTAAAAAGGAGCATTTCTACGACTTTTAGAGATTTGCAGGATGAAGGAGCACGATGGCGCACGGTGACCGACGCAAGGATAGCCATTCGGCGTTTGGAGGAGGTTGAGAGAGTTTTTTTTTTGGAGTTTTTGAAAGTTTTTTTTTTGAAAAACTGATAGAAATGAAAGACTGAAAAAAAAAAGGGACCTTTCATAAAGCACCAAAATGGTGCGTTTTGAAGACTGGATTGGTCCCTCACCCTGACCTGGATTTGAGATTTGCTTGCCCGCTTTCTGACCTACTTGCGACTCGTTCTTGGCCCTGCAAATCCAACCCACTCAAAGTTGCTGTTGGGCTTGATTTCGGGGTTGTTTTGAAAAGGCTTCTTTGGGTTCTGAGCCCAAATCAGCTTAGGTACACTCTCACCTCTCCTATTTACATTTTTTATATGTGTTTAATTATTTGTTTCATGTATCTTAATATATTTCCATGGTGTAAACATATATATATATATATATAATTCTATAAGATTCATAATTAATAATAATTTTAATCATAATTAATTGCATGAAATTAGTTTTAATAATAAGATTATGTATTTCTTTTAAAAATAATACTAAAAATTTCATACTGGGCAAATTGATAGGTTGCAAAATGTGTAATAGAAAATATTAATTTAAATAAATATGATTTTCGATGATAAGTTTTCATAAAAATCACAAGTAGGAATTCTTCAAAAAACTTTAGGTGAGAGAAATTTATCCAATGTTACCAAAGTATTGGGATATTCGGTATAATTTCTCAATATTATATTCATATTTATTTTAAGAAAATATATAATGATAATGTACATTTAGTAGTAACAAATAGAGAATAGTTAGAAAAATATTAATTAAAAAAAACAAAATAGATAATGGAGAAATTTTAATAAGTAGAAAATAGTTAAAAGAAATTAATTGAATAAAAAAAGCTAATTAGGCCAAAAAAAAGATAATGATGAAGTTTCAAAAAGTAAACAGTAGTTATAAAAATTAATTAAAATAAAATAAATAAAAATAATAATAGAATTTTAATTATAAAAAGAGAATAGTTGTGAATTAATTAAATTAATATAACTAAACAAAAACAAAAATGAATGAAGGTGAAACAATCGAATTATTCACATAAGATAAACGTGAATCACCAATGATGAAATTTTATGGAATTCGCAAGTAACGATTCCTCAAAATTGTTAAGTAAGGAGAATTTTACCAAATATCACTAGAGTATTGAGATATGTGGTATAAATTCTTCAATAAAAAGTATTCATGTTAATAATAATAATAATAATAATAATAATAATAATAATAACAACAACAACAACAACAACGACAACAAATACCAAATTTTACTATAATGGTTTCTTTTATTAAAATAAGCTAAGTAAGAAAATATAATAATAATAATAACAACAACAACAACAACAACATAAAAGTAAAATATAAAAATAATTAGATAAAAATGAGATAATAAGAGAAGGATAAAACTTATTATAGCTGAATTATATGTAACTTATCAATAAAACAAAAACAAATGTGAGTTCCTAATAATGAGATATCGTAGAAATCATAAGTAGTGATTCTTTGAATATCTCTAGGTGAAAGAGATTTTTCATATATTACCAATGTATTAGAATATATGGTATAATTTTTTAACAAAAGGATTTACAATTATAATATAAAATGATAAATAAATCATTCTTTCATGAAGACAAATAATATAAAAAAAAAACTAAATGATGAAATTAACAATGAAATGAATTGAAAATGAATTGAAAATATATATGGTAATACATGAATAAGCATTATGCATTTTCTGTTTGCATTATTTCTAAAATTCCGACAATGAGATGTTATGGAAATCACAAGTAGTGATTTCTAACTGATCTCGAAGTGAGAAGAGTTAACTAAACGTTACTAGAGTATTGAAACTTTTAGCTAAATTTTTCAATATTGTGAGTTTTATTTAAAAATCAAAATATATAAAGTTCCTTTTTATAAAATCCATATGCATCATACATCTTTTGTTAATATCATATGCATCTATAATCAATTATAAAAATAATGTGAGCTTTACCTAGGATGAGATTTTATAGAAATCACAAGTAACGATTCTTAAAAAATCTCTAAGTGAGTAAATTATTTTAAATATTACCAAAAGTATTGGAATATTTGATTTAATTTTTCAATAAAAGGGGCTCATGTTTATTTTCAAAATAAAACCTTTTTTAAAAAAATATATAATAATAATTTTTATTCAAACGCATAAATTTCTTTGTAATAAGCAAGTTAAATTATATAAAAAAAAGAAAGATTAAACCAAGACTATTTCATTAAAATTATAGGATAACATGTGGTTAAGATGGTACCGTTTTCTAATGGGCATTGTGAGTGTGCTAATTCTTCCTCACACGTAACCGTACCTCCGAACCCTATTTTTGTGTTTTCACAGACCAAAAAGTTATCTTTGTAATAAAACTTGTTTTAAAAGGTTTATTAAAAGATAAATATTTTTAGGTGGCCAATTGCACCAAAATAAAAAAGATTGGTGATGACTCCCTTGTTTTTTCATATTTTCAAAATCGTCGAGTGGTGGAGTCCCCGGACAAAATCGTTACGACAATATAAATCCAATATATTTATATATATTTGTTAATAATTTATTGTTAAACGCACTAACTCCACTTTTCAATTTCATTACTTAAGATAATAAAAATTTCAAAATACATCTTAATACTTAGTTTATTTAATCCATTCATTTATTTACAAGCTCAGTATGAAAAATTGGCAGTCTTCACACTTCTCTCAACAATAGAATGGCCATAATTCTTTGACAAATCTCTTTAGGTAAGGGAGCACCGAGAAGATCAAGTTTCCATTCTTCATTCACATCAAGGACTTCACTAACCTTCATTTTCAAGTTATTAGGTTTCTAGGGACTAGAAATAATTGATGGTACTGGGCCAATGCTAATCCAATCATCAGTCTAAAAGAATATATGAGATCCATTTTTAATAATCCATCGAATCCCCTTTTCTAATATTCCACTAGCCTTATGCATGCCTTTCTAAAGTGGGGAGCATGCCTTCTTGACAAAGGAGCCATTTTTCCTATACTTTTTTTAAAGGAGTTTTGACCAGATAGAGTTTGGTTCTTGAGAAGTCTCTAACTAATCTTAGCCATATTGGCACTATTTAGATTATTTATATCTCTAATGCCAAGGCCTCCTCCTTTTTTATCCAGTGTCAGAGTGTCCCAACTAATCAAGTGCATTCTTTTAGAATTTTCAAAAGATCCCCAAAGGAAATTTCAAGATATCTTGTTAATATCCTCACAAATGTTTTCTTACAAATTTGTACATTGCATGTAATAAGTAGAGATAACATTAAAAACTGATTTAATAAGTGTTACTCTATTTGCAAATGAGAGAATATTGGCCTTCCAACCTGCTAGTTTCTATTTCATTTTGTCAATAACGAATCTGAAATTAGCTTATTTTTAGTTCTTAATGATAGGGAATCCAAGATACTTCCCAATATCATTAGAGTGATTCATCCCCATAATTTCAGCATAGTAATTTTTTCGATCCATGCTCAAGTTATTGGAAAAGAAAAGGATATATTTATCAAAGTTAATATTATGTCCAAAAACTTGGCAAAACTGTTGAAGAAAATTCAATGTGGTGCAACAAGAAGATATTGAAGCATTTCCAAACAACAAAAGGTCGTTTGTAAAGAACAAATGTGACATTTTGAGACCATGCTTTGAAACTTGAATTGGTTCCCAAGATTTGTTTTCGCAAGTCTCGTGAATCTTCAAAAAAAGAAATTCCATACACAAGATAAAAATGTAAGGCAATAAAGGATCACCTTGTTGAATGCCTCGAGTTGGAATAATCTTGTCTGTTTGTTCACCATTAACCAGAATAGTCATAGAAGAAGATGAAATACAAGACATGATAAGATCAATCCGTTCCTTAGGAAATTTGAAAAAAAGGAGAACCTATCTAATGAAATCCAATTCAAGGTTGTCATAAGCTTTGTCAAGGTCAATCGTAGCCATGATCCAACCTTTATTATCTTTCTTTCTCCTAAAAGAATGAACCACCTCCTAAGCGATGATCACACTATCTTGTGCTCTCCTACCTGCTATAAAACTAGCTTGCATGGGATGAATGATTCAGGAAATAAATGGTCTAATTTTGTTGACCAAGACTTTTATAAGAATCTTATAAATTGTGTTACAGAAGCTAATAGGTCTATAATTAGAGATAGATTCCAGATTAGTCACTTTGGGACTAAGGCATAATAAGCATTGATTGACCTTTTCCAGAACTTGATTTGATTGGAAGATATGGACGATGAACTCACAAACAGATTTGCCAACTACTTCCTAACATTTGTGGAAAAATATCGGATGTAGACCATTAGGTCTAGGAGCTTTAAACGATCTTAAAGACTTAACTGCCTTGAAACTTTCTCTTGAGGAAAGATGTTCAAGCAAGTAGACCTCTCAATCTCAGAAAGTTCAGTAGCAACACAACTATAAAGGTTCGAAGCAAAAACACAATATGTGGTGGAGAACAAATTGGAGAAATGATTCGAAATGGTATTCTTGATGTTTCTAGGATCACTATGCCAATTTCTAGTAACGTCCTTAAGGGCAAGAATCGTATTTCTTTTTCTATGTTGCAAGGTACTAAGATGGTAGAACTTGGTGTTTCTTTCCCTATCAACAATCTAGTCAACTCTAGATTTAATATCCCATAGTTCCTCTTCAAGTTTAAGAACCTCTAAGTATTCTTCTTCAAGTTTACTTTCAAGGTCCATCAGCTAATTGTTATAGGAATTAGCAGATAATCTTTGAATTCTATTGAGTCTTACCCGAATCCTCTTTTTCCTTAGGAAGATATTTCTAAAAGTGTACTTATTCCAAATAGACATATTATTTTTAAAAATCTCTATTGCTTCCAGTATAGCTTGGTTCGCTTGGTTCCAGGAGCTAATCATAACTTCTTTGAACTCCAAGTGTGAAAACCAAATCGGTTCAAATCTAAAAGGTCTAGGACCAAAATGAGGGGTTATCGGGTTAGTATCAAGGAGGATTGGGTTATGGTCCAAATGAATTTTGGTAAGATGAAAACCATTGAGTTAGGGAAATTAATTTTTCAGTCACCATTGGCCCAGGCTTTATCCAGCCTTTCATGGATCACCTGACCATGATGGTTTCTATTTGTCTATGTAAACTGACCACTAATGAAACCAAGATCAAGCAAATTGCAATGGTTCATGCAATCTTGAAACTAGTTCGCTCTTGATTGATTCATTGGTTTACCCCCAAACTTTTCAGAATCGTGATTTCATTAAAATCATGCATTAAAAGCTAAGGAAGTTTATGAGCGTTAGCAAAACTTTTAAGATCATTCCATAAGGATCTTTTCATTGCCATGTTTGGCCTTGCATAAATTGCTGATATGATCTAAGGAACAAAAAAAGAGTTTGAAGAAGATGAGGTAGGAGACAAGTTAAGTACTGGATTGTAGCATGTATAGCTTGAGAAGAGCAGTGCAAGATTTGAGCATTAACTTCTATAGCTTTCTAGAGCATCCAAATGCCTTCTAAGAATCCTTGTGCATCAACTTTGCATGAATTAGAGAAGCCAAGGGAGTTACGAACCTATTTAGCTCTCTCCCTTGAAATCCTCATCTTTGTGATGATAACCAAACATGGGTTATTAATTGTAATAAGCTCCATAAATGTTTGTCTAAAGTTTAGGCCATCAGCCCTCCTTGCATTCCAATAAAGAAATCTCATTGGGGAAGATTCAAGCTTGGTTTAGTTCAACAGCCAGCTCGCTAGGTATGGCATTAGCTTTAATTCCCCTGCTTGTGTCTTCCATATCAAGTTCGGCATATGGTGGTATTGGGGAATTAGTTTCACCAAGCATTCCCTGCACATCCTCTATGAGGTCTTGATCACCATTGTTATCGGGTTTTTTATAAGCCAAGTCGTGTGCAACTTGGCTAATTTGTCGTCTTCCTTCCAGTTCCATATTCTCACTATGTCTAAAGGTGCTTGCGTCAGTGAGATGCTCAACAATGGTGGAAGCACATCTTTTTGTTGTGGTATCACTGTTGGGCAATTTTCTTCCAGGAATTGGAAAATGTTCTAAAGATGCAAGCTTTTGGTGTCGATTATCAAGTTGTTCCATGAAAGGGCTGTCTTTTACGCTCCATGCTTTGTCTTGATTGTTATGGCCGATTAGCATGTTGAGTGCCTTTTTCATGTTGATTGACCTCACCTCTTGGATCAAGAACATTAATTCCAAATGTTGGAAGTTGAGAAGTGGCTCTGCCATTGAGTTTAGAATTTGCTATTACTTCTGATTGTTTCAACTATTGTGAAACTTTGTCTTTCTATTTGTATTATCTTTGCTTGAGAAATTAAATGCGCCATCCTTATTTTTCTGGTTTGGGTCGCAAATGACTGTACCATTCTGTTTTTATTTGATGAACTAGATCCCTTGGCCTTGTTGTCAAGATCTGCCACCTTTTCAATGGCCAGTCCTTTCTTGGTACAATCACTTGAACTTGCTATATTTTGGAAGCCAAAAACAGACTATTGGGGCCTTTCGGTTATGTGTGACTCCAACTTCTTCCTACCTTTTGCTTTTTCCAATTAGGTTAGGTTTTTTTTGTTTATAAACCGGGTCTTCCTTGCTCGATTTTTTGTCTTTAATTTTTTATTTTTCTTTCTGGTTGCAACCATCCATCGACTGTAACCTTCTTCACCATTATATACAGTAGGTATCTCCTTGGTTAACTTTTAAACCTGTTCTATATTACTAGTAGATTGAGGTTTGTCATTTCCTACTAGGCATCATTCCTTCCTGTGTCTGATAATACCACATTTGAAACACAAGTTTACTCCCTAGTATAAAATTGGTTGCATGATATGACCAATCTTAATATTGGGAATGAGGGGTTTGTCGAGCTCAACTTGTATACAAATATGAGCATATCTTCCTCTTGAGCTAGATTCGATGAATGTATCCACCTTGAGAATGTTCCAAGTTGGTTCCCAATCCTCCTTAAGATTTCCTTATCAAAGAATTCATTTGAGAAACCTGGAAGTCGAGCCCAAACTGCAGTGGTCAATAGGGACCTTGAGGATTCAGCCACAAATCCTGGCTCCCATAATCTTATTGTAAGGTAAGCAGGGCCAACAAACCAAGGTCCCACATATAAAACTCTATGGAAATCTTTTTGGCTGTTAAATTTGAATAATGACTAATCTTGCCCTAAATCAATACGCTACATATTGCCTTTCGATTTATACAGTTAGCAAACTCTAGGATATAAGAAATTATACCCTACTGTTTTCCCAAAAGTTTTGGTGATGATGGTATTCCTCCAAGGAATCTAATCCTATTTTTCTTTTCTTTAGATAATAGGATAGTGGGAATATCATCTTCATTTTCCGTTTCTTGATCTGAATCTTCATCAAGAAACATTGGATGCCTAGTGAAAGAATTGATTCAGACATATAATTTCCCATTAAGGAGTCTTTGTAGGAGAAATTTACAACATTGTTGTCCACCATATCAGCTTTTGATGATTTAAAATTTCCATTTTTTTGTTCTCTTCACACTTCTTACTTTTAAATCTTCAATCTTTGTTTGAGTAGGATGGTTTTTCTCAATGAAGAAATATGAGCTTTTCTTTTTTGCTTGCAGTACTAATAGTGTTTCCTTAGTGGAAGAAAGATGATAGGAATTCTTACTTGTAGCGAGTGTTTTGATGGTGCAAATAAATTTGGACTTCAAATAGCATTCTATCTCCAAATCATATATCAGATATACAAGTTTTTGTCTTCTTGAACCAAGCAGGTTAATGCTGAAGTGGTATGGCTCTTTTCAAGTAATTAAAACCTTACCAAGTCAAAAGAAATTACCAAGTATGAACATGGTAATTTAATTATTATATCGTAACACATTTCTTATAATTAGATCAAAGACCCAATATACAAAAGCAGAAGAGGCCCAAATATATAATAATATATTACTACATTTTCTAAATACAAAAAGAAAAACAATTCAAACTTTATCAAATTATAAGGGAAAATGGGAAATAGGACCATGATCCATGAACCTTTTGATTAAGTGATTAAAAAAATTGTGATATATATATATATATATATATGAGTTTAAATCCAAATAATTCCATTTCTATCCCCCAATTATTAAAAAAAGGCTCTATTTGTAGGCGTAATTCATTTTACAGAAAAATATTTTTCACATTTTCTTATATTTGGTTCATGGAAAATATTCGCCGTCAATTGTAAATGGTTTTCAGTCAATGAAAAATGCTTTAGTAATTCCGGAAATTATCTTCCCCTTTTGAAAAGGGGAAGACATTTTACAAGGCCAAAGCCAAAACTCTTTTATTGAAAATAGAGTCTATTGAAACCTTATCCCATCTTGATCAAACCTCCATTTGTGGACACCACCGCGACTCTCTCCGTTACAAGTACTGTCGAAGCTCCTTGCCGGCATCCTTCAACATTGGTCTTTCGAAAACTCCACTTATCTTCCTGAAGCATCTCCATCCTTCGATTTCTAACCACTTTAAATCCCTTTGGACCGTTGAAAGAAGCTGATTCCACACACCGGGTAATGAAATGAGATGACCCATTTCATTTTTGTGAGTTTTTAGTTGGCTACTTGTTGAAATCTACAAATAAGTTACTATATGATCAATGAGATAAGATGACCCATTTCATTTTTGTGAGTTTTTAGTTGGCTGCTTGTTGAAATCTACAAATAAGTTATTGTATGATCAAATGCTTCTCTGAAGTTCTTATGTTAGTGGTGCACAAATTGTATGATCAAATGCTTCTATGAAGTTCTTATGTTAGAGGTGTGACTATGTTTCCTCTTCTTCCATATGTTTAAAACTTATACAATCTTTGTGTTGTTTCAGCAAAGCTTTTTAATTTTGCTCATTCCACCAAAGTCGCAACATGGTTATAGATCAATTGTTGCATTTTAAATATAATTTTTTGGAAATGAATATTGTCAATTTTTTTGTATATTGTGAATATATTTGCACTAAAGATGTCACATTGTTGTTGAAAACTAGAAAAAATGGACATCAATGATATTTTCCTAATTTTGGAGCAGTACAAGATATGTAAAAATTTTTTGCTTTGGTATATTTTTCACATGTTAGGTTAATAAGGTTTCCTTCAATATTCTTCTACATGAACCATAGCCAAGGCACAAGTTCATCCTTCAAAACATGAATGTTACAAGCTTGTTTCATCTTTATTCCCTATCCTTTACATCTACATTTTGATTGGTACCCTTAGGTTCCTTCTCTCCTTTTAACGTCATTAGTAAGAACCATTGATCTCATTAGTAAGAACTGGTAATGGTTCTTTTAGATAGTTTTGGATCATTGATCTCATTTCAATAAAAGGTCTTTCTAACTGGTCTACTTGAGAAATTGTTCTTTGTTTTTAATTAATGTTTTGAGTTTTAATTTGTGCTACGTACCTTTTTGTAAGCACATTGCTAATATTTCTTTTGAATCGTTTTTCAATCATTTATGCACAAATGAATTATTCCATGCAACAAGTGTTGTGATGCTCTTAAAAACTACTTTCATAGTTGAGCCATGAGTTTTAGAGATGCTGCACATCCCTTGGCAATTAGTACCTTCCTTTTTCCTTGTTGAAGTTGTCTAATTGTTGTAGCTGTTGCTATCCAGCAGTTGTTAGAGCAACAGCTGTGCTGCTGGACAGTCTAGTCCAATAGCTGTTGCTGTTGTTGGTTTTTTTAATGAGAAATTTGATTTTCTTTTAATCTTTATTATTATTATTATTGATTTTAAAACATTATTAATAGTTAAATATGTGAATAATACTTTTTTAATAGAAATATAAATTTTCCAAAAAATAACCAAACAATAAAAATATTTTTCAATATTTTAACTAAATAATAAAAAATATCATTTTTTAAGAATTAATTTTTCAAAAACTATTTTATGCGAATCAAACAGAATCAAAATTTCTTCTTTTAACTTTATGTCGTGTGGTTAGCCAAATTTGCAACGAGGCCGCCGAATTGTCCCTTGCCAATTTCCTTTTGGGCTTGCTTAAAGCCTACTTTAAAAATAAAAATCTTAATGCGCTCATTAATCACAAAAAAGCGCGGGAATTGGTATATTAAATAAATTCAAAATTAAAATTGGCGGGTTCCTCTTTTTATTTCCTTTTGTCCGCCACGCAAATAAAAAAAAAAAAAAGTCTACCAGTATAAACAATTAAACACCCAAAGCTGTTTGTTTCATAGCAAAGCAAAATCTCCCTTCTAAATTTCACCTTCCAATATTACTTCTCTCCATTTTTTTTCTTGCATTTCTTCAAATGGATCACCAGAAGAAGCCCCAAACAAGGAGAAGCTTGAAGAGGAAGTTGGAGCAAGAACTCGAAGAAGGCAAAGTAGATCGCTGCAAGGTACCCGTCGTCGAATTCTGCCGGACTCACCAAGATCTCCTCCGCGATGTTCGCCTTCACGTCGATCTTCTCAGCTCCAGGAGCTCCTTTTCAGAAGCCGATCACGCTGCCGCCAAACGCTCCGCTCACTTCCTTTCCGAACTCGCCAAGAACGGTATGCTTCAAATTCCTTTTTCGGTTATTTTAGTAGTACCAGTTTGTTTAAAAAATTATATAGATTCGGCGCATATCTTTTTTTTGGCGATTGCAGAAGATATTGTGAATTTGATTGTGGAGTGCGGGGCTGTTCCTGCACTGGTAAAGCATCTTCAAACGCCGCCGCCATTGAGAGACGGTGGCTCGAAACCCTTTGAGCATGAATTGGAGAAATCATGTGCGTTTGCGCTTGGACTACTCGCTGTGAAGGTAATTTTGAAGACTTCAAAATTTCTTGCTTTCAGTTCTATTTTACGCCCGATTTATTTCTTTTCGCTCACTTATATCCGTAGTTACCATTTCTGTTATTTTACATGTTAAGTAGCCAGAGCATCAACAACTCATAGTTGATGCGGGGGCACTGCCTTATCTCGTGAATCTGTTAAAAAGTCACAAGGATGACTGTGATTCTCGGGCAGTGAATGGTGTTATAAGGAAAGCTGCTGATGCTATAACTAGTCTTGCTCATGAAAATGCCGGCATTAAAACCCTCATCAGGTTTGCTTGTTTGGATATCACTTTTTAGTTTTCATTAGTATTATTAAATTTGAAATCCTTATAGGTCGTTTTTACCATATGTACTGTTAGGGTTGAAGGTGGAATACCACCTCTTGTTGAGTTGCTCGAGTATCATGATATAAAGGTGCAGAGGGCAGCTGCTGGGGCCTTAAGGACCCTAGCATTTAAGAATGATGAGAACAAAAATCAGGTAAAATTGTTTTTCCACTGTATGCTAGTATTATTTGTTGTTATGTTGAGTCTTTTAGTATAGATTTCCTTTTTGCAGATTGTTGAATGCAATGCTCTACCCACTCTCATACTAATGCTTTGCTCTAAGGATGTTTCCATACATTATGAAGCGGTTAGTTCTCATCTAAATGTTTTTACCTTAATCCGCATATTTTTAGAGTTGTTCCCTCTGTATACTTACATCAAGAATGTTCAGGTTGGCGTGATTGGGAACCTTGTACACTCCTCCCCAAACATAAAGAAAGAAGTTCTTCTTGCTGGAGCACTGCAGCCTGTTATTGGATTACTTAGGTAATGCTGACTTTTACATTAGGTTTTCACTTGTGCATAGAAGGATCATGCCTTTTTTAATTTTATGATAATTTTACTTTAATCTTATTACAAGTGCATGCTCATCCAAAAATGTTTATGTACTTTGCCAACAGTTCTAGCTGTTTTGAGAGCCAAAGAGAAGCGGCTTTACTCATAGGTCAATTTGCTGCTGCTGATTCTGATTGCAAGGTAGGTTCAGATCTTATTTTTTATTGACACTTAATCGTGATCATTGCTCAAGCATATGGATTATTATTTTGCTGTTGATACTTCTGTTTTAGGCACATTTTTACATAGGACTTGTGTGTTTATATGAATGTGTTTTCCTTGTTAAAAGTTATGAAGATGGGGATCACGCAGGTACACATTGTCCAAAGAGGAGCTGTTCCACCTTTAATTGAAATGCTTCGGTCTTCAGATGTGCAGCTTAAGGAAATGTCTGCATTTGCACTTGGACGGCTGGCCCAGGTTTGCATTTCATTGATATTTTTCAGGATTAAAACATTTACATATCACAAACAACTGCAAGCATCATGTCTGTGGCAGGACTTAAATCGTTTTATCAGTCACTACTTATTCCATATGAATTCATATGATGTGCTTGTTTTAATATCTTCCCCGAATGCTTAGTAGTTATTTGAAGTATTTAATTTAGTTATTTGAAGTATTTAATTTTTTTTGTCACTAAAACTTTTTTTTTGTAGGACATACACAATCAAGCTGGAATTGTGCAAAATGGTGGAATAATGCCATTACTTAGCCTTCTTGATTCAAAAAATGGACCTCTGCAACATAATTCTGCATTTGCCCTTTATGGTCTTTCTGATAATGAGGTAAAGACCATTGGTTTACTGTAATATATTTAACTTCAGCCGCAGTTTTCACATGCCAAGCCTAGTGAAGCTCACATTTTTGTCTTTTTTTTAGGATAATGTTGTAGATCTTATCACAACTGGCTGTGCTCAGAAACTCCAGGAGGGTGAGTTCATTGTACAGGTATGCTTTTTAATTCTTTAGCTTTGGAATATGCTGCTGTTTCAAGTTATTCTGTTTCATTCCATTTAAATGCCCTTAGAATAATAGTTAGAACTTAGAATTAAATATTTTCCTAGTCCATACATATTTGCCAGTTTGTAACACATTAATATAACGTGTAACACGTGCAGCCAACCAAAGATTGTGTAGCAAAGACATTGAAGAGATTAGAGGAAAGGATTCATGGAAGAGTGAGTTTATTTTTTGCTAACTCTTGACCTTTTTCTAGCTGTGTCTTTGTTAAGTTAGGCCAGTAGTTTGTTAAAGTTAGTGTCATTTATCCAATCATGTGACCATTTATAAGTTATAATTATGGGGGGATTGGTGCTTCATTTTATTGATACTTTCTCTTGGTAGGTATTGAATCACCTGTTATACCTGATGCGGATAGAAGCCAAGGCTGTTCAAAGACGAGTTGCTCTGGCTCTTGCTCATCTTTGTGCCCCTGATGATCGGAAAACTATTTTTGTTGACAACAATGGTAAATCAGTTTTCTGTTCCCAGTCGTCACCATTTTTCTTCTTGCACAACTATTTTCTCAAACAGTTTTCTGTTTTTGGTTTTGCAATATCTTATTTGTTCTCTCTGAATGCACACAATTTTCCAGGTCTGGAGCTGCTTCTTGGCCTTCTTGAGTCTACAAGTTTCAAGCAACAACAAGATGGTGCGACGGCCATGTATAAGTTGGCCTCAAAGGGTACTTCACTCTCATCTGTGGATGAGGCTCCGTTATCACCAACCCCACAGGTGTGATTTATGTCTGCTGCTCTATGGTGAGAAGAATATTTTTACATTGTCGTTGAAACTCTTTTAGTAACATAGGATGATATTGATGCACATTCACGTTATTGGTTGCTTCTCATGGGAATGGCTTGAACTAATCACTAGCCGGATATCAGTTTTTTTTAGTTATTATAACCTTTCTTGTGGTTAATAATCATCTGGCTTTTGTAGTTAATTTGTCATGAGCCATATCTCTGTTACCATTTATATCCGCTTTTCCTAGTATTTTCTTACTTTTCAAATTCATTTGTCCTATTATTTTTAACTAGTTTCTTTGCCACCTCTGTTTTAGCAAAGAATCCTAAACAGCAGTAATTTATTATCGTTTTAAACATTAACCGAGTGTAGCATTAGTTTTGCCATGACTTATCAAACTTTGACACCTTAGGGGTAAATGATAATGATGTTAAAAAATTTCCGTTATGTCAGATTAAGTGTTTTTCTTCTCTTTTTTGCCCATTTAAACACAGGTGTATTTGGGTGAGCAGTATGTAAATAATCCTACACTATCTGATGTTACATTTTTGGTCGAAGGTATGGGCTTTTTTTATCCATTATTTTGCTCTTAGCCTATTATTAATCTTAATTCAATGCTTTCCTCTTCCATTTTAGTTAAAAATTGTTTAGAAATGTATTCATCATTTCACCTGCAATTTTTGTATTCTTCTTTCAGGTAAACGATTCTATGCTCACAGAATTTGTCTTCTTGCTTCTTCGGATGCATTCCGTGCAATGTTTGATGGTGGTTACAGGGTGAGTTAGACAGTTCAAGCATATTATTTTCATGATCTGTTTTTTAGTTGTGCTACTTTGTTGTCACCATCCCAAATACATTGTCCTCTTAAGTAACTGACAAGATGGAAAAAGAAATCATATACTTATGAAGCATATCTTTAGATAGTATAGAATGATTTACTACTGTAGATTTAGAGTAACTCAATGTTTAGAACAATGATTAATCAGTGATTAACGAATTGTATCAAAAATATGAAAATTGGATTGCAGGAGAGGGATGCAAAAGATGTGGAGATTCCAAATATCAGATGGGATGTTTTTGTGTTAATGATGAGGTAGAATTCTGGATTTGCCCTTTTTTGCAAACATAAAATAAATGATTTGTATTGTGTAACATTCTGACTTGTATGCTTTTCTGGTTTGTGCCGCTAGGTTTATATACACTGGATCGGTGAATGTTGAAATTGATATTGCTCAAGATCTTCTTAGAGCTGCTGATCAATATCTTCTTGATGGCCTTAAGCGTCTTTGTGAGTACGCCATAGCACAGGTGTGTTTTAGTTGCAGTACTTGTGATTATGGCAGATTTACATGCTTATTTGTAGTTTTGATGACTGAAGAGCAATGTCTTTCTAATTATCTTTCTTAAGGATATATCTGTGGAGAACGTTTTGCTGATGTATGAATTAGCAGAGGCCTTTAATGCCACAACACTGCAGGAAGCATGCTTACTTTTCATATTAGAGCAATTTGAAAGATTAAGTACCAAGCCTTGGTATGTTATACTTGTACCTTTCTAAAATGGAAAGACAGTTGTGTTTTGTCTTAGAAAAAAATTCTCATACTATTAGCTGCTTCCATATAGGGTAGGTTTGGAATAATATTAAATTAGAAGCATACACAAATGCATGTAGCCATAGTAGATTCATTATAGACTAATCGGTTTCACTATATTCGAATCTGACTATCTCCCATCTATGATGATCGTGTAAACATGCAGGTATTCTCGTTTGATTCGACGCATCATTCCAGATATACGCAATTATTTTACAAAAGCACTTGCGAAGCCCGTGCAGACTGACTCGAGACAAATATAAATGGTTTTGGCCTCTGTTTTCCCTTTTTTTTTTTTTTGATTAATATTAGAGTTGGAGGAGCAATATAGCATTTATGTACATACAGAAGGAATTAGTAGAAGTTGAGAAGTTTTGGAGTCAATGTAAAGAAATGTTGCTGGTTACCTTTGTGTATTTTTGACTTACAGTAACTAATAGCAGCACGCCCTGGCTTTCTTTGGTTATGGTAGGCCTTAGCCGCCCCTGTGGTTGGGTTATTAGCCATTTCAGCATGCATGCAGACTTCGATAGGCCATTGAGATCACCAGGTTGAGCCACTGGAGATTGGGATTTCCTAATGTTAAAGGCCAACCGTGATGTACCAGAAAAGAAAAAGGCACAGATCTCATCACTCACGGGTCGCGATCATTAAGGAGAATTTGCGTCGCTTTCGGGCTGAAAGCCAGAGTCAGTAAGCTATCACTGAAAAAACCTAATGAGCAGCTTGGGCTTATGGGCCAGAGATTTGGTTCATGTGCTACGTGGGCCACCCAATCGCAAGCAATTTATTATGGTTATCTACTATTCCGCCGAGAGACAGTAATCTATTTTTTTAAGGTTGTAATTGAATTGAATTAAGTTAAGAATTAATATCATGTTTGAATTTTGTTCAATTTGAAAATTTGTAGTATAAAATTTGTTTCAAATTTAATAGAATTTGGTTTTTAAAATTTAAATTTAAATTTAATAAAATATTTAATACGTTTGAATTTGAATTGATAAATTTGAATTTGAATTGATAAATTTAAATTTAATTTGATAAATTTAATTTATTAATTATATATTATAAAAATAAAATAATAAGTTAATAATAAAATATTAAAAATTTATATTAAAAAATTTGAATTTGATTTAATTTATTATTCAATTAATTTAAATTTATTTTAAAAAAATAAATAAATTAAATTTAAATAATTGTGAAATTGAATACGAATAATTTATTGATAATTTGAATGGTTAACAGGCCTCAACATAAATTCACTGACAATACATTCGTCTTATAAGCTAAGAAAATAACCGGTTTTCCTAATTAAACGAAGCTCGAACTAACTAGTAATTGTCTGGAGATAATATAGATGACCTTACAGGCCTATCGGGATTGTGGTTACCCGGTTCGAAAATCCGCACTCACTTTATTCAATTCCGAGCCTCTGCAAACCCAAACCCAACCTTTCTACAACAGCAGCTCTCTTGGCCACCGCTTCTCTCTCTTCACCTGCTCTCGCCAGCCAGGCAAGCTAGTTTATCCCCTAAATTAATTATGATTTCATTTTTTTCCATCTTCTATGTAAGATTTATTCCAAAACTAACTCAAACACTCAATGAAAAAAAGTTTTAGATTGTCGGTGGAAAAACTGCAACTTGGCGTGAAAATGAGTATGCTAATGTTGCGGTTGGAGATGATATTGATTGGGCTGAAATGGATGCTGATCTTTGCTCAGTTGGTGCCCTTGTGGTTGTTTATTTTGATTAAAATTATGATGAGCGTTAAAATGTTTTTTTTTTCCTTTTTGGGTATGCGTTGTTCGTGTTCGTATTTTGGCAAATGGTGCAGTGGTATCCTGGTCATATTGCAAAAACAGAAAAAGAACTAAAAGAGCAACTCAGGCTGATGGATGTTATGATAAAAGTACGAGACGCTAGAATACCTTTATCTACTACTCGTCCCCAGGTTTGCTTTTTCTAACCTTATATTGATGCATATTTAGCAGAATTGTCACTTTACTTTTGGCTGCCTGTGTTAAGTTGTTAGTGCTGAGTTTGATATGAACGCAGATGGATTTATGGCTCGGTAATAGAACGAGAATTTTAGTTTTAAATAGAAAAGACATGATATCCACTGCAGATAGGAATGCTTGGGCAATGTATTTCTCAAGGCAGGGAACAAAATTTGTCTTCTCGAACGGGCAGCTTGGAATGGTATTCGAATATGATATTCTATTTTGAGCTTTTCTTTTGTGGTGTGAGCATTGTTTTGTTAAGTAACTTATCTGAATTTAGCAAACACAGGGGACTATGAAGCTTGGTCCATTGGCAAAGTCTTTGGCAGTAGGTGTAAATGTTAAACACAGAGCCAAAGGACTCCTTCCTCGTCCGGTGGGTTTCTCTGCATTGGTAGCAAGCATGTTCCCTTATTCTTGAGTGGTGTCTTAGCTTCTTTGGTTCACTGCTTTTTGCAAGTTGTCTCTGTTGCCGATTTATATTTCTAAACTTTTTTATGTAAATATTGATTGGGAAATGTTTACCAGCTTTACATGTCTAAATACCAATTGCGATGAACAGGTAGTTAAACTTACCGGATTTGTATGAATTAGGTCTCCATAAGTGGTATAGTTATTTAGAATATATCTTTTATATACCTATATCATTGGTCAGTATGGTTTTACTGTTGAATGATATCAGGGCTGAACCCATATTCTAAAGCTTCACATCAAATGTTAATATACTTGTTCAAGCTTTTTTATATTGCTGTCCAAGTTCGAGCTGGAATAGTTTGATCAACCGTTTGCTGAAACGAAGAATGTGTCCGGCAGCTTCTAGACCTGGAGTTACAAGAGAACTCAAGTATGTATTCTGGTGGTATTTGTTTCCTTCCTGTCATATAAAATTGGAACTATTATGAAGGGGGAAGGGGTGAGGGTTGGAAAAAACTATGCATTCAACAAGTTTGAAAAGTTCTAATCCTGCATTGTGAAATTCTATGAAATTCAGAGTTTTTCATTGTTGAAAATATTGGTTTACTTTTACAATTTTTCAATGGTTAGTGTTTGTGTTGAGAATGGTCTCGAGGACAATAAGGAAGAGGAGGAAGGAGGAATTGAAGAAATGAGACTTCTTTGGAGAGGGAGAGAGGGAGAGAGGGTGTGAGAAAGGAGTTTTTGCCCAAGGTCCCCCCACAATGATTTGGGATGACCTTATATAGAGGGGCTAAGTCCTCTTGACACATCAAACCCATGTGGTCCATCACACTTGGGCATTATATGGTGAATGGCAACTGGGAGGTCTTTCCCATGAGCTCTCATGTCAGACCTTAGATTCCAACTTGCTTGGGTGGGAAATTAAGAGATAACATGTGACAAGCTTAGTCCCAAGGTGATACATTGGTCTTGAGGTAGTTGCTCCCATGCGTGACAAGTCAGCGTTTGTAATGTTGAGACAGTCCAAATGTCAGGTCAAGTGACGTGAGCACCACTTCTGTTGGGTCATTATCAAAGACGAAAAGACTAAAATGCCCTTAGGCATGTGTGCTCCCCCATCATTTTGTCCCCCCATGTTAGTCTTGAGTCTATGATCGTTTTTTATTTTTAAATCGAGGTTGCTCCTTTAGCTAGGGGTTGTGTGTCTTTCGATGACGAAACTGACTTGGGTTACTTGTTTATTAAGAGTGAGCCCGACCTGGGTCATGTGCTTCTTACATGCAGGTGTCGACCTAGGTCGCTTGTTCATTAGGCGCGAGCACGACCTTGGTCGTGCGTTTGTCTGTGCACGCCCAACATGAGTCACATGCTTTTTGCTTGAGCACCCAACTTGGGTCGCACATTCCTTTAACATGCGCCCGACCTCGCATGCACGCCTGACTTGGGTTGGGCATTCCTCTAGCGTGTGCTCGACTTTAGCCGCGCACTTCTCGCTTACGCGTGTTGACATAAGGTACACAAAAACGAGCTCTACACGTTAGCTTAGTTGTGCCGACCTAAGGCACACTGAGATGAGCTGGTGTGTGAGCTTAGTTTTGCTGACCTGAAGAATGCCAAGGTGAGCTCTATGTGTGAGCTTAGTCGTGTTGACCTGAGGTATACCAAGTGAGCTTCATGCATGAGCTTAGGTGTGCCAACTTGAGGTACCTCTAAGTGAGCTCTATACGTGAACTTAGGCATGTCGACTTGAGGTGCACCGAGGTGAGCTCTACGCGTGAGCTTAGGCATGCCGACCTGAGATGCACTGAGGTGAGCTCTACGCCTGAGCTTAGGCGTGCTGACCTGAGGTGCACCGAGGTGAGCTCTACGCGTGAGCTTAGGCGTGTCGACCTGAGGTGCACCGAGATGAGCTCTATGTGTAAGTTTAGGCGTGCCGACCTGAGGTGCATCGAGATGAGCTCTATGTGTGAGCTTAGGTTTGTCGACCTGAGGTGCATCGAGGTGAGCTCTATGTGTGAGCTTTGGTGTGCTAACATGAGGTGCACTGAGGTGAGCTCTACTCGTGGGCTTAGGTTTGCCGACCTGAGGTGCATTGAGGTGAGCTCTATGTGTGAGCTTAGGTGTGCTGACCTGAGGTGAACCCAGGTGAGCTCTATGTGTGAGGTTAGGTTTGCCAACGTGAGGTGCACCGAGATGAGCTCTATGCGTGAGCTTAGGTTTACTGACCTAAGGTGCATCGAGGTGAGTTCTATGTGAGAGCTTAGGTGTGCCGACCTTGGTTATTCGTGAACTATTCTAGCTTTCATTCATAGGCAAGAGTTATTCTAACTTTTACTCATGAGCTTTTGCAACCTTACTAATTAGCTTTTCCATGTGCCTTAATGAACTTTTCCCTAAGCCTTAGCTTAGTGAGCTCTTTCCTAAGCCCTAAGTTAATGAGCTTTTCCCTAAGCCATACCCTAGGGAGATATTTCTTAAACCTTAACTTAAGAAGCTCTTCCTTAAGATTTAACTTAGGAGCTCTTCCCTAAACCTTAATTTAGGGGGCTCTTCTATAAGTTTTAACTTAATGAGCTCTTCCTTAATCCTTAAATTGGGGAGTGCTTCCCTAAACCTTAACATGGCAAGCTCTTCCCTAATCCTTAACTTGGGGAGCACTTCCCTAAGCCTTAGCTTGGGGGAGCTCTTTCTTGAGCTTTAACTTTAATGAGCTCTTCACTAAACCTTAACTTTGTGACCTTGTCCTTAATCTTTGACTCGAGGAGCTCATCGCTAAACCTTAATTCGGGGAGTTCTTCTTTATGTTTTAACATGTAGAGCTCTTCCTTGAGCATTAACTTGGCAAGCTCTTCCTTGAACTTAACTAAGGGAACTTTTTCCTAAGCCTCTCACTTTAAAATTCCAGCTCTAACCACTTCCTTGACAACCTATGGCCATTTTCATTTGGATGCCAAGTAACTTTCGGGCTATAGCCACGACAATTCTTAATCTTTTTTATTTTTACTAAGGTCGGCACTATGTTAATTATGTTATTAATAATGCTTGTGGTGGAGTCGTTCTTTACCTCTTCCCTTTTTAATCTTTCAAGTCAGTTAAACCTTTGATTTTCACCA
Organism: Heritiera fomes; assembly: GCA_032173925.1. NCBI lineage: Eukaryota > Viridiplantae > Streptophyta > Magnoliopsida > Malvales > Malvaceae > Heritiera > Heritiera fomes. The sequence continues at coordinate 22,722,528 of JAPDPM010000013.1, read as the reverse complement.
CCTTAGTCACTATCAACTTAGCAACTAATGCAATTGTTGTGAGGTTAGTCATTGTGACCTTTACGTCGGTAGCTTCCCTTGTCAAGCTCGTTTCTTTAGCCATTATCTACACTACTCCTTAGTTGACCTCTTCTAACGAGGTTTTTTATATCACCGATCAGATCAACTCACTTTTTAGTATAGCATGACTGTTGCTGGTGAAGGCCACATATCTTGTTCTTTGTTCTCAAAGCATTTTATCTCATTAGCATGGGTCATTTGAGCTCTTGATTTTATGTGATCGTGGTCATGGTAGAGGGCATATCTCTATTGTTTGCTCTTGGAGCATTTTGTCTCCTTGGCTTAAGCCATTTCAGCTTTTGATTTCATGTGACCGTGGTCACGATAGAAGGCACATCTCTTGTGCTCTATTCTGAAGGCATATATTTTTGCTTTGCTCTTGGAGCATTTTGTCTCCTTGGCTTAAGCCATATTAGCTCTTGATTTCATGTGACCGTGGTCACGGTGGAAGGCACATCTCTTGTGCTCTATTCTAAGGGCATGTCTCTGTGCTTTGCTCTTGGAACTTTTTGTCTCCTTGGCTTAAGCCATTTCAACTCTTAATTTCATGTGACCATGGTCACGATAGAAGGCATATCTCTTGTGCTCTATTCTTTGAGCATTTTGTCTTGTTGGCTTAAGCCATTTCAACTGTGGGTTTTGTTCCTCTTCTTGCGAGGAACATAGTATTTTTATTTCTTTTAAGGTTTGTCACCTTAGAGTACCCACTTGTTTTATTGAATTCTTTTGCCCATTTATTGTTCTCAACCTCTTTCCCCCTTTTTTGTAGCTTAAAAGCTCTTCTTTCTCCTCTTCTTTATCAACCTTGGTAGCTGTCGTTTCCTCAACATTGATATATTTCTCAGCTTAGTGAAGGAACTATGGTAGAGTTTTAGTGGGTTCTAGTGAGAGGGAAAATTTAAATGTGGAGCTCATCCACTTTTTTGTAGCTTCGTTGGTAGTTCTGTTCATTTTTATCCATCTTAACGATCATTGTTTATTCAGCATTGACATATTTTTTAGCTCAATAAAAGAATTCCTTGCATATTAGCAAGTCATCTGCTTCTAGTATAAAAATGTTAGCACAAAAGTTTTAAAAGATGAAAAAGGTTAGAAGTACCATTGTAGGTTTCAACGGTGGGCATCCCTAAGTTGGTTTGAGGTTGAGCTCAGTCGATATCCTTCGTGAATGGCGGGGTTTTCAACAACTTTAGCTCATCCATGTGCACCAACTCTTTGTTCCTTATCTACCTCACTATCGCCTCCATTAGCACCCAAGCTCCTGGTGGTTTGCTCTCCACTACGGAGGTAGTAATTGGGTTCCTTTACTCCCTTTTTGAGCTAGAAGGTTTTTTTTTAATGATTTTTGGCATAGAAGAGGAGCTAGCATATTCACCAGTTGATGGGGTAACTCGGTTGGTTTATGTTGAGTTTTGCATGTAGTTTTTAGGTTGTGAGGGAGGTAAGGGCATTTAATCCAACTCATGAGTTTTTTTGAGTTGTTGGGTGAGCAAATCAAACTATTCCATCATGGAAGGAGGTTGTAGGTTGTAGTAGTCACCTTGGATGCCGGTTCAGTCGATGGTTGTGGCTTGCTCTCCGTCCTCCACTACTTTCTTCCTAAGTGCCATTCTCAGTGAATAGGCCCCCTACTTAGCACGCCAAATGTTTGTGTTGAGAATGGTCTTGAGGACAATAAGGGAGAGGAGGAAGGAGGAATTGAAGAAAGGAGACTGCGTTAGAGAGGGAGAGAGGGTGTGAGAAAGGAGTTTTTGCCCAAGGTCCCCCCACAGTGATTTGGGATGACCTTATATAGAGGGGTTAAGTCCTCTTGAGTTGGAAATTTGGTTTAAAGTTTTATTGTATAGTTTGATGATTTCTTTTACTGGATAAATATACCATAAGATTTTTAGAATTAAAGAGATCTAGCATTTTATGCCATCTGAATAGAACAAAATTTTCTTTTTTCTTGGTAGTGAGTAGTGACAAAACAACATTTCCAAATTTCAAGCTTGGCATTTTAACGTATCTTTTGAATTACTCATTTATCTCTTTTACTTTTTTGAAAGGTGGGTTCGTTTTGGGAAAGATCTTGAGTTACTGGACTCTCCTGGGATACTACCTATGCGAATTAATGATCAAGCAGCTGCAATAAAGCTTGCTATTTGTGATGACATTGGAGAGAGGTCCTATGATGTTGCTAATGTTGCAGCTGGTCTTGTGCAGATGTTAGCAAAGCTTCCAACAGTAGGTAGTAATTATGTATCATGCGTAATGTTTTGCTCAGTGGCTTTTCTTTTCCTCGTCTGTCAAGTAAGCACTCTAGCTTAACAACTGGGACTTTCATGTCAAACTGAATTTTACCACACAATTTCAGTTTGAACACATATGGCAAAGGAAAAAACCTCTGAAAGGGTGGTTAGAATTGACATCTTTTATGTTAGTGAAAGAGAGTGAACAATAATTTTTGTGGCAGAATATACTTATTAAAATTCTGGATGCTGAGAACAAGGAACTAATAACTTTTTAGAATAGTGGTTTCCAATTTCTTTTCTGTTTGATCAGGATGGTGTAATAAGCATGAGATACAGGGGACTTTGTAAATAGCTCTGGGAAGCTGAACTGATGAAGTTAGAGGATAATAGAGAATCAATATGGGGAAAGGAGATCTCAACGCGGCTATTTTACAATACAATGACGTACATCTTTTTCATTGTTTCTTTTTCAAGTGGGATATAATGGAAGCATTTCGTGTATTTTCCCTCCCTTAAAGCATTTTGTGAATAAGCATATGGTAGCCTCTCTTTTTTTTTTTTAATTAATGGTAGCTTTTTCTATGCCATATATTATGAGGATTTTAAGAAAAAGCAGGGAAAACAATATAATTTTGGTAAATAAAAATTCGTGTAGTTATTTTCTTCGTAGACTATGAGGAGCTGGAGGAAGAGTTGGCAGAATCATCATCATCATCAGAGCCTTTATCCCAAGAGATTGGGGTAGGCTATATAAACCAATATCTGAATTCACGTTAGATAGTCCATATATATTATCCTCCTTCATAGATTTCTATCCAAAGCCATTTGCTCATCCAACTCTAAAACCTCCATATCTTTCCAAACTTCCTCCTAAGTCTTTTTCGGTCTTCCTCTAGTCTTAACTCTTCTCTCAACATTCATTTTCTCTATTCTCCTAATTGGAGCATTTACAAGTTTACGTTTTACGTGTCCAAACCAACGTAAACGATTTTCACACATCTTGTCTTTGATAGGTACTACTCCAACCATCTTACGAATATCTTCATTTCTCATTCTATCTTTTATTGTATATCCACATATCCACCGCAACATTCGCATTTTTGTTACACTCATCTTTTATGTATGTAGCCTCTTAGTCGCCCAACATTCACTACCATATAACAATGTTGGTTTAACAACTGTCTTATAAAACTTGCCTTTTAACCATATAGGAATTCCTTTATTACACAACACACCTGTAGTACTTCTCCACTTACTCCATCCAACATAGATCCTATAGGTCATATCACCATCAATCTCTCCATCCATTTGTACTATCGATCTCAGATTTCGAAAATGGTCCCGCTTAGGTATCGCCACCCCATCTAACGTCACTACATTATGCTCTTCCACTCGGTTAGAACTGAATTTATTAGAACTAAATTTACACTCCATGTATTCAGTCTTCACTCTACTTAGTTTAAATACTTTTGATTCCAACGTTTGTCTCCATAATTCTAACTTTGCTTTGATCTCCGCTCTAGTTTCCGCACATAGGACAATATCATCTACAAACATCATACACCAAGGCACCTTATCTTGGATGGATTTTGTCGGTTCGTCCATAACTACCGCAAACAAGAATGGACTCAATGCTAACCTTTGGTGTAATCCCACCGTGATAGGAAACTCACTTGTTTGCCCCCCACCTGTCCTAACATGTGTCATTGCATCTCCATACATGTCCTTAATTAGTTCAATATATTTCAAAAGAACTCTTTTCTTCATTAAAAACCACCATAGTACCTCCCTAGGCACTTTATCATATGCTTTCTCCAAATCTATAAAGGCCATATGGAGATCTTTACCTAGTACTTGTGAGTGCTCCGTAAGTTGACTAAGCAAATACATTGCCTCCATAGTTCGATATCTCTATATTCTTTCTTAATCTCTGTTCTATCACTCTCTCCCACAGTTTCATCGTGTGACTCATCAATTTTATGCCTCGATAGTTAGCGCAACTTTGAATATCTCCCTTGTTCTTATATAAAGGTATCAAGACACTCTTCCTCCATTCCTCCGGCATTTTGTTAGTGCACCAAATCTTATTAAACAGATTTGTCAACCACCTAGCTCCTACATCTCCAAGACATTTCCAAACTTCAATTGGGATGTCATCCGGTCCAACAGTTTTTCCGTTCTTCATCATCTTTAGTGCCTCTTTTACCTCTGTCTTTTTGATTCTACGCATAAAGCATCGATTTAAATCCTTGAGAGGCACTGAGATATTATCCAAAACTTTATTTTGTCCGTCATTAAATAATTTGTTAAAATAATCACGTCATCTGTCCTTAATGTCATCGTCTTTAACGAGAGTTCTTTGATGGTCATCCTTAATACATTTCACAACTCCTCCTTGCTCTTGCTCGCGCCATTCTATATATCTTTTTCTCTCCTTCCTTTGTGTTCAACTTGTCGTAAATCTCTTTCGCAACTTTCGTCATAGCTTCTGCCACAACCTTCTTTGCCTCTTTTTTGGCTAACTTATATTCTGTAAAACTCTCTTCCGTATTGTTCTTCTTCAAAGCCTTGTAACACTCTCGCTTAGTTTTTATAACGTCTTTTACTGCTGTAATCTACCATGTTGTGTCCTTTCCAATCGGCACTCTTCCGTTTAATACTCTTAATGTTTCTTTGCCCACCTCACGAATGCATTTTACCATCTTGTTCCACATTACATTTGGGTTCTCTTCTGTTGTCCAATCCTCTTTTTGAATCTAATTATCTCTACATATTGTATGACAATCTTCTTTTAGCTTCCACCATCAAATTCTTTCAGTTCCGTTTTGTTGGTTTCTTCGATGTTGTCTATCTATCTTCATATCTAAGACTAGAAATCTATGTTGCGTGGCAGAATAAAACTATTAATTGAAACTGATTGATTTGTGTGTCCGAAACTGTTGTTTATTCTAGGCTGTAGATACGATGCAGCATAAACAGTGTGGCATAGTCTTTTTTTTTTTGGAAACAGTCATTTTATTTGAAGAGCTAAATATAGCCACGGAATTATTTGGTTGATTTTTTTTAATGCAATTCTCAATTGCGAAATTTTTAGTGCTTTCCATTTAGGCTCTTTTGCTTGTTACAACAATTGATGACTGGATTTCAAGCTTTCAACTTTTGGCTGAAACTAGCTGCCACTATCAGATTATAGTTTTGTGCTTGCTAGGGATGAAAGCTCTTCAAAACCGCTACAAGGTCGATGTGGATGGCCAGTACGGTAAAATGTATGTCTTAATCTTGAACCTCGTAATTTTTACTCCGAAAGCCCAATCAGGAAGACCAAGCTACCCAATTGCCACAATAAGCAGATAAAACCTGCCTTATGCACACTGAAAAAGGATGTGATTTGGCTTTTAATTAGGAAGCTTCCCATTGAGTTAAAAGTCATCCTGACGTTTCCTTTTACATGAATTCCAGATTGATCTGCTTGTTAATTCTCTGAATTTCAGATTTATTGAAAAGCTAGCCCTTCAACTGTTCAATGGAGATGTCCACCAAGCAGCATTGCGAGTCCTGTCTGACTTTCGAAAAGGGAAGTTTGGTTGGGTTGCACCGGAGAGACCTCCCAGATGATGCTGTTGGATGCACCTCGCTGGCCAGTCTCAAATTGTCTGTTGAGGATACATTAGCTGTGGGAAACAGACATCAGAAACATATAGCATACTGATGTTGGAAAAATGAGGTGTCGAATGAAACCATGACAGCATTGATTAAAAATAGATGCTTCTGGGCTGTTTGGAACTTTGTGAATGAAAGTGCAAAGAGTGCCTGAAAATGTAGATTCATGTAGTGTAGGATTGGGTATTCAATTTTCCAACCTTTGCTATAAAAACATGAAAATATTTTGAACTCCTCATCTGATTGTGTATAGCAATTACATGTAAATTATTTCTCTCTAATGACAAAAATTCCCTTTATCCCACTATTGCTGATACTATTCTTATCCTGCAAGATGCATTTTATCAACTATGAGAATTGAATTGCAGTATACTCCCAAAGTTTCAAACATATGATTTCGCTTGTATATCAAATAAAAATAGAAGAGGAAAATGCTAAATCATTTAGAAAAAATGAAAATTTTGACCAAAACTAGTAAACAATTTTCATGATCACAAAGTCAATCTTTAGTAGACTTTTGCACAAGGAGACTACATGGCGAAAATATAAGTTGCAGCACCTCAAAGGTGCACGCTAAGAAATAACCAACAACATGAAAGATGAAAATAATCATGCTAATGGCATAAAAAATGATGCAAGTGAGCAAGCTTGCTGTTTCTTCAAGAATCATCACTAAGACTACATTAGACATCAGTATTCATCATCCAAATTCTCTAACTTGATTATATTCAAACGTCATGTGGGATTTTACTGATACAATGGGAGTGCTTTGTATCTTCATCTTGCAATTGTCGGAGCACATTGTGTATCACTTTTGCTTGGCCAACTCTCTTTAATTCCACAAGCTTGGATAGGCCGTTCAATTTGATGCCCTTCTGAAGATTCCTTTTCAAGCAGAGCACAGTATCTTTGGAATGTATTGACATTCACTTGAAGTCTGAAATCTAGACTAAACAGAAATTTCATCTCCAACCTGTTCAACTCAGCTGTGCTCACCCCTCCCACTCTGGCATAATATGCATTGTTGAAAAACCTGCAAATGACAATGGAATGAAATATTGCAAAACCGAAGGTACTTTTCTTCTAATCAAACTAATTCTTCTTTATCAGGAAATCCATACTTTAAGGATATCTAAGATCAACCTTTAGATGCAATCTCCTAACAGATATTTCTCTGGACAGGATTATTATCACATAAACCCAACCACTCAAGAAAAGGTTGGGATTTCCAACCAAGAAACCCTAGTTTTCAGAAAAGAGAATGAGTTCATTATCAGTAATGAGTTGTGAGAAAGGTTAACACTTACGCATCATCAATAAATTTTGCTGCTACCATAACACTAGTTATAAGGAGCCGATGAACATTAAGAGAAGTCAAATGCACGTCAGCTTGTTGAACGAATCTATCCACATAAATGTATGCAACAAGAAAGCATGATGGACTGCAGCCAGCATACTTGAAGATGCGATCAATATATTGCTGAATGCTTATGGTGGGAGCTCTTAACCCATGAAAGATCGCAACGTTATGTTTAATGCTCACTGTCTCTAATTGCATCTCATTTTTTTGGATAGATTTCTCAAGAAGTGAAGAAAGTAGCGATAAAATCCGTGGAGTTCCAATGGCTCCTTTACCCACTTCTTTGAATCCCAAAGCAAGGTATATATCTGAGTCCACACCCTCAGCAGCAATTGCAAGAGTTCCCATATCTAACATGAACTTCAAAAGATAAACATTAAAGAGCTCATCAGTCTCAACTCAAAGAGTAATAAAAACATTAATACAAGACAATGAGAGATTAAATTCAGCGCCCTCTATCATCTGATTCATATCAATAACAGTCAACTTCATGCCAAATTTTATTCAGTGCCCCCATTTGCTGGATCTACAAGTAACCTACATAAACTTGCAGCAAGAGGCACGTTCCAAGGCTCCAGTTTACAAATGAAAACCTGTAGCTTCGCGCCACATTAACGTTCTTTATCCAAGCAAGTATCGGATCTCATTGCCACCCCATATGGTGAAATATATTTCACGCTTAAGGTACAAGCTCTTCAACCGAATTAACTATCAATCTTCACAAGGCTCAAAATTCTAACTACCAACAACCATTCCGAAGAAACAAATTAACTAGCCAACCTGCCCAAATACTATAGAAATCCCATGAAGAGTAGACAAAAAATGGAGAAATTAAGTAATACCCATCAAATCAAATCTGATTAAAACACGTAAAATGGATCAACCCAGATCAAAAACTACAAAACGAAACCCACACCCAAAATTTCACAAAAGAACAAGCTCTTAGTAAACATGGCTAACCGTTTCCGTCAAGGAAGAAAAAGACTGAAAAGAACAATATGTCATAAAAACTTACAGAATCTTTAGAAACCTCTTCACAGCGTCCCTGAAATCTGTTTCTTTCGTACAAAGATGACACACAGAGAAAGAGATCAAGTCTTATACATCCATGAACTTAGCCATTCTGCCTCCCCTCTCTCTCTCTCTCTCTGTCTGCTTCCTCCAGCCTATTGCAGTTGCAGAGACGGAGAGAAAAGGACAAGTATTTTAAGGTTTATTTGTTTACAGATTTTTTTTTAATATTAACTAGCACAGGTTCTTCTTTCTCAATCTTTGTACCTTTATTGGAAGGGCTGCGTCGGTGTCTCAATCATCCCTCATTTTCCCTCATTTATTAGTGTTTGCTTCTTTTTTTTTTTGGTTATAAGTGTTTGCTTTCTTTGAAGCTTTACACGGAAGACACTGTCGGTAGTGGATTTCACTTCACCATTGTTGTGGTGGACACCAGGACCTGAAGGATAAACTTAAAAAGTCCAAAAGTCCAAATCCTGCCTTCCTTCCTCCTCCTATTATGGCCCGGGTCACAATTCCTGTGATCCCACATTTCTCGCCTTATTATCGCCGTTCATTTTGGATTCACTTTCCTAAATTCATTCATGCATAATTTTTTTGGACTTAATAATCAAATATATTTTTAATTTTTTTCACAAAATAAACATAAATCTAAATCCGTTAAATGACATTAACTTCCATTAATATTACACATATGACTATCATCTAAGCTATCCACATTAGCTTTCATGTGGGATGTCTAATGACAGTTAGTGTCATTTAACAGATTTATACTTGATTGCATGATTTTAAAAAGTTGAATGTTCATTTACAATTGATGTGGACTAGGTCAATTATTACTGGGTTTTTTTATAAGTCAAGCTGAAGACAATTAGGCCGAATGATAACTTAAGCCCAAGAGAAAAGAGGACTCAGAAGGCCTATAAAAGATCCACTGAGTTATTATTTAAGCTGTGGGTCTTAAAGGTAATTACGCGCAAAATCACTTCTATAAATAGGTCACATGTATTATTTTTAACTCTAAGCTCTATTTGCCTACTGAAACCCTGTCAAAACCTGGTCTGACTTAAGCATCGGAGTGCGCGCGCAGGGGAAAACCCCTGCGCCCCCTGATGGTTTCCTATTTTGCAGATTTCTTGGAGACAGACTAACACGAAGATCGAGGATCCGACGTCAGCAAACTTTTATTGTTGTTTTTGGCAACAACAATTGGCGCCGTCTGTGGGAAACTAACAGAAAAGCCATAAAAAATGGTGAAAGACGATCTGCGGAAGACAAGGTACGTCGGCTGCGGCAAGGTGCACAAGTTACACCACAAAATAGTCTATCGCACGCAAAGTTTCACGGGACAGGCCTTTTGGCGATAGAGTGCATGCAACTGGCGAGAGACCGCTAGCCTGGACGAGAGATTGCATTGGCGAGAGAAGGGATCTCGCACCTCGTAGCGTGGGCGAGAGCCATTTCTCGCGCAGACAGGTCCTTGGCGAGAGATTCCACTGTTTGCATTGGGCGAGAGCTATCTCTCTCGCGCGCAGAAAATTCTTTTGGCGAGAGACCTCCTGTTTTTGCCTGGGGCGAGAGCTATCTCTCACGACAGACAGGTCGTTGCGCGAGAGATCCCTCCTGCTAGCCTGGGCGAGAGCTATTCTCGCACGAAGAAAGGTCCTTGGCAAGAGACCCCCTCCGGTTAGCCTGGGCGATAGCTATCCCTCGCGCAAACAGACCCCTGGCGACAGGCCTTGGACGATATGTGCGACAGATCCTTTTGCGAAAGACCTCCTGTTGTTAGTTCAGGCGAGAACCTTGTCTCCTGTTAGCATTAGGCGAGAGGCTAACTCACGTGCAGGCAGCCCTTGGCGAAAGACCTTCTCTTGTTAGTATTGGGCGAGGGCTTCTTTCCTGTCAGAATGGCGAGAGATTGCATGGCGAGAATGGCATGGGTCATTGACCCTTGGCGAGAGGGTGTCTATCACGCCCGACAAGCAGGGCGACAGATATTCTTCGCACCTATAAGCTTGGCGAGAGATGCATGGCTTTCGGCGAGAGACATCACTGGCGAGAGACTAGCTATCGCCTCGACAAAGTTTTGGCGAGAGAGTGGCTCTCGCATCAACAAGCTTTGCGACAGATTGACTTTGGGCGAGAGAGTGGTTCTCACCACAAGCTTGGGCGACGGAATGGCTTTGGGCGAGAGAGTAGTTCTCGCCATAGCAAAATTGGCGACAGAGTGGCTTTTGAGCTAGAGAGTGGCTCTCGCGTTAACAAGCTTGGCGACAGAATGGCTTTGGGCGAGAGAGTAGTTCTCGCCATAGCAAGATTGGGCGACAGATTGACTTTGGGCGAGAGAGTGGTTCTCGCCACAAGCTTGGGCGACGGAATGGCTTTGGGCGAGAGAGTAGTTCTCGCCATAGCAAGATTGGGCGACAGAGTGGCTTTTGAGCGAGAGAGTGGCTCTCGCATTACAAGCTTGGCGAGAGAGTGACTTTGGGCGAGAGAGTGGTCCTCGCCACAGCAAGCTTGGGCGACGGAGTGGCTTTCGGCGAGAGACATCACTGGCAAGAGACTAGCTCTCACTCCCGACAAAGTTTTGGCGAGAAAGTGGCTCTCGCATTCGTGAGCTTGGGCGAGAGCTTCATGGACGACATCTAGCATTAATTACTTCACCAAAAGGTTAAATCAGCAGAACTAAAATAAACAACCATGCATCAGCCAATACAGGCAAGCACAAGACCACTGCAGCAGACACTTTTGGCGATTGAGTGACATGTTGTGATTGCATAACCAACACAACAGCCCAGCCTTCGCAGCAAGGCTCACTTGGTAAAACACGTGCCAAGGCACGAGAAGCGATCTAGATGAGCAAGCATGGAACAAGCTGAAGGGTTTAGCTGAGATACACCCACGATGTTATATAAGCTTGCCCAGGAAAGGAAAAAGCTGGATGGAGAGCTCAAAACGAACGAGCGTAAGTCCAATGGAGCTTCATTGGGCAAGCCCCAATCAAAGACCTCAGGGAACACACCAAAACTTCAAAGGCTAACTCGTGTTTGCCCAGGTGCACATGAACATAGATGAGCAACGGAAACCAGGCAATGCACAAAAGGTCATACGAGTTAGTGACCACCACACGAGTATGGATGTGAATGATGAGTAAGAATACAGCCATCCTAAGACCTATGCAAGCAAGCACTTATCAACCGATATAGGAACTCGCCTAGGAGAGAGAACTCTATGGGCGAGCCATTTAGAGTGACCGAAGCGAGAAAAGATTAGGCAACTCTGTACACCATCAAACACAACGCTCGAGAAAAAGTTCATCTTTGAACAGGAATGACAACACTGTTTCAAAGAAGAACTCGGGGAGCTATATAGTGTAAAGGTACGTTAAATACTGTAAAAGTAAAATGTAAAAGTAAAAGGTATTGTGCCGCAAAAAATGGAAAAACAAAAGAAGAGAAAGAAAAAGTTGAGGTTATGACCAGTCACATATTTGGCGGCAGGCAATAATCTCTGGTTGCAGAATTCAAGAAGTGGGCTACAACCCTGCCTATCGCCCAAAAGTTCCTTGGTGATTGAGTACGCGGAATGGGCAGAGCCTAACCTGTTGCCTGAAAGATCTCTGGCGATAGAATACAAGGAATGGGCGACAGCAGTGTTTTCAATTCGGCGAGCACAGGCACGCACATGACAAATTTTAGCGACAAGGTTCCACGTGGCAGACTCTTTCTGCGAGAGGTGGCTCACGCGTGTGATAGCCAAAATGGCTAGAAAGGGGTCCATTATTGAAGATCTCACAAAGATGCCACTCTTTTGAATACTCAGTTGCATGCAAGACGTTATGTGACAGAACAATCTGTCGCTCGAAAGGTGCTTGCTACACTGCAAATTTACGCGACTACAAGCATGCAACAGGCACTCTGTCCCAAGCTAGCTCAAGGTCACGCGACAGAGCAGTTTGCACCACTATAGGCATGCGACACGACTAGAACATGGGCAACATTATCTTCTTCGTTGTGAAATTGAACTTCAAAGCCAAGAAGAGTGACAAGCCTTGAGCTAGACAAGAGCTCCCGTGCGTGACAAGCCTTTAGCGAGACATGGTCTCCCGCATGCGACAGACCTTGGGAGACAGGGGAGCTCCCACGAGCGACAGGCCTTGGATGAGATAGGGGCTCTCGCATGCGATAAGCTCCCTACTTTGATAAAATGACAGCGAAGAAAATTAGGTGAACACAGCACCCATACGCAAGATTCCCCCGTTAGCACAATGCAGGCGAGCAAAGAACACCCGAGTCATCCCTTTCGACAATGGCTAGCAACGCTAGAGAGCACGGAATCCAAACTACTGGTTCTCCCATTAAAAAAAAAACTTTGGCAAGAACATTTAAATTTGACGATCCAAGCGCACGCCCAAGAGTGGGATTTGAGCGGAACGATCTAGAATCTTCTAGACCTAGTCCGACCGAGTGTCCAAAAGCTTCCTTCGGCCCAAGAACTGCTCTAGCAATCTAGAAGTGGCTTAAGAGCCACACACTTGGACTATTGATAACCACACATGTGAAAGAGGGTTTATCTATATAAAGAGTGTGTCGGCTTCATGAGTCCTTTAAGCAAGACAAGGATGTGCCGGCTCAAGGTGTCGAGATCAAGGATGTGTCTCCTTTGTAAGCCCCTATACATAGCATTCTGGAGTATCAATACAAGTGAGTGCTTGGCACAACGGAAATTGCAAACACACTCAAGCAGGGACATAAGGGTGGTAACCAGATCTGAGGTACTCTCATACGATGTTTTCAATTTTCTTGTCCACTCTAACAATTGTGATTGAATTAGGTAGGTGTCCGAGGTAGGCACTAGCCATTGTCGTGAAAGGCAGCAAGCCAGGAAGAGCTTGGTTCAATCGAAAACAACTTGTGGTAAGCTCGTGAAGATAGATTGCTGGTACCGAGGCACGACTTAGTGCACAATCCATGGTTGACAGCAAAACATCACAGCACTCGTACCTTACAGATTTTTCAAAGACAAAGACTTGGAATGATACTGGTGGTAAATATTTGCTATTATTGTTTTAACATTTGCTGCAATTATTCCACTTAATTGAAAATACTACATTATGAAACGAAGGGCCAGTTATTTTTATCTGTACTATGATAATCCTCCATGTTTGATAGACATGTTGCAGGAATAGAAGAAGACGCGAGACGGGCACAAATAAGTCCCTAAGCGAAAAATGCGCGAAACGGGCACAAATAAGTCCCTAAGCGAAAAATGCACGAGACGGGCACAAATAAGACCCTAAGCATGACGAAGACGCTAGAAGGGCAAAATAAGACCCCAAGCGAGCAAAATAAGACCCTAAGCATGACGAAGACGCTAGAAGGGCAAAATAAGACCTCAAGCGGGCAAAATAAGACCCTAAGCGAGAAGAAGACACGAGATGGACACAAATAAGTCCCTAAGCGAAAAATGCGCGAGACGGGCAAAAATAAGACCCTAAGCGAGAAAAAGACGCGAGACGGGCACAAATAAGTCCCTAAGCGAAAAATGCGCGAGACGGGCAAAAATAAGACCCTAAGCGAGAAGATACAAGACGAGCAAAACAACAAGTCCCTAAGCACAAAAGGGTGCGAGACGGGCAAAAATATCTCTAAACGAGGTACGTTACAATTTTATCATATTACATTTAACGCATTATGTTTGCATCTCGGATATAAACGATATTATATTCTAACAAGTCCTTAAGCGGATAGTACGCAAGACAGGACCAATACTCCAGTAAAAGTTCTTCTTTGGACACAAAAAGTTGCAAAGAAAAACTTGGGGAGCACAAAGTATGCAGGCTGTGAGGTATGGTACGAGGTACGTTACAATTTTATCATTGGATATGTACTACAATTGATTGACAAAGTACATGCAAACGTTTTATATTGGCATTCCGGATATAAAAGCGATGTTATATCCTTATCAATTCTATAAAGTTCTTAAGCACAAAATGGTGCTAGACCGGCAAATTCGAAAATCCCTAAGCGAAAAGTGTGTGAGATGGGCAAATGAAAAGTCCCTAAGCACAAAAGCGTGCGAGATGGGCAAACCAAAAGCCTGAAGCGAAAAATGTGCGATGTAGGCTACGCATTTACTTGAAGCAAAAAAGTGTGCGATGTAAGTCATGCATGACATGCTTGAGCTTGAAGCAGTAATTGAGCGACATAAGCCCCATATGTAAAAGAACTTGAAGCAAAAAAGTGCACGAGGAAAGCCTGATTATTACGTGAGACTAATACAAGGTAAATGTATAGTTGCTTCTGTAGATGAGTTTAAAAATGGGCTGATTAGTTTGTAAAAGACTAAGCTCTTTCACAAAAACTGGGGAGCACTCTAGATTAACTTCTGGCTCAAAAAGAGCATCGATACTAACAGGCACCCAAGCATCTACGCCCTGAGGTGCTATAATTATCTAAATCATCTTCGTCCAAGCCTGTGAGAACCCTGACCATCTCGGGTCAACGAAAAGGCTCTTAAGGGCTGGTAAGATCAGATAGATCTTTATAAATGCCTATTCTCAGAAAATGTTCCAAATCCTCAGCATCAGGATCAAGCTTCAACCAATCCAGAGCATGCCAACCATAAACCGCATCTGATGAAACCAAAAGGCTTTGGTGGCTCCGCAATCTTGTAATTTCTCCTTATAACTCTTGGTTTCGGTCAGCTAAGACCTTGAATTTGAAAAGAAGGGTGGTATATTCCACTGGAGAAGCATTTAGCTCGGAGAGAAGAAAAACGTATCCCGGTAGTGTTCTAAAAAGACACTTGACAAAAGAAATGATGACACGAAGTCGTTTCTGCTACAAATAATAATGAAGTTCACTAGTTAAGCCCTTAAGTGAAGATGAAAAGATTCTTGTGATAATCCCAGGAAGAGGGCAGCAAAAGAATTTGAAAAGCCCATTCTTTATATACTCTTTCACAAGGTAAACCTTGTAAAAGAGTGGGGAGCAATTGATGTGGACTAGGTCAATTATTACTGGGCTTTTTTATAAGTCAAGCTGAAGACAATTAGGCCGAATGATAACTTAAGCCCAAGAGGAAAGAGGACTCAGAAGGCCCATAAAATATCCATTGAGTTATTATTTAAGCTGTGGGTCTTAAAGGTAATTACGTGCAAAATCACTCCTATAAATAGGTCACAGGTATTATTTTTAACTCTAAGCTCTATTTGCCTACTGAAACCCTGTCAAAACCTGGTCTAACTTAAGCATCGGAGTGCGCGCGCAGGGGAAAAACCCTGCGCCCCCTGATGATTTCCTATTTCGCAGATTTCTTGGAGACAGACTAACGCGAAGATCGAGGATCCGACGTCAGCAAACTTTTATTGTTGTTTTTTGCAACAACAACAATAAAATAAAAATTTATGAACTGATTTTTATGCGATAAAACGTTGAAAGATTAATTTTGTATTTTACAAAAAAAAAATTGATGGTGCATTTGTGTCACATACCAAATTTATATATATACTGTACTAATTCACCAAATTTCACACGTTTACAATTGGGCTGTCTGCAGTGTCTTCATTCTCACATATATAAACTATATACAAGGTAAATTTATTTATATACATTATGAAAGTATTCCTAATTTACATCCCAGGTGCCAACTTACAGATAATAGTACTGTACAATCATAGTCTGAATACATAAAGAAGTTTGTATACCTCAACGGTAAACTAAGTCCGCTTGAGGGATATCGTGTCAAAATCCTCCTAAGCGGAAGCGGATGACTACTGGAAATAATCTGGAAGGAGGGGAAAAATGAGATGAGCTAATACCCAGTAAGGAATATATATAACAGAATCGATACTATGCATCTATATGCAATTATTTTAAAAACATGCACTTAGAATTTAGAAACAATGATTATAAAATTTCTTTGGCACGAATACATAGGAAAGGATACTATAGTGGATTAGATAACCATGTTGAGTATGGGAGAATGCTTTGAAGCACTTCACTTGTCTTGGTATCTAATTCCACCATAAAGAGTTTGGTAAAATTTCATCAATCGCAAAATGTAATGATCATTCAGTAGCTAGCTTCCGTAATGTAATTCATAATTCAAAATTAATAACACAATTCCAAAACACCCCTTATTTCATGTCAAATCAAATTCAAAATCTCACAAATATCATCAATTCTGAAAATCATAGAGACAAAGCATCACCCAATAGACTCATGCAATAGGACATATGACCATAGTCAAAATAAAGTCCTCAATGGCATTGATTAGGCACCATCCAAGACGCTGATGACGGGATCAAGGTCAATCAGCTCACAAGTTAGTCATACGATCATATACTCATAAAAGCATGTGCCTATAGGCAGTTATGGGGCCAATAGTCTCTAAAAACAATATAAAACATTTTATAGTTGTTTATGGAGATAAATTCAGAAATCTAATCTTCAATCAGTCCATAAAGGCATATTTTGAAAGTATAAGCAGTTTAAAAATAAAAATTCATAAAATATTCATAGTTCAATATTTAGTTTTAAAAATATTCTATTCACCTGTAAATAAGGTATAAAAACATGCCAGTACCCTCACGTACGTAAAATTCAGTAACATGAATTTTTAAATATATATTTTGGAGTTGGGGTATGAATATGGAATTTCCATGAAGATGATAAATTAGCTTAAGAAATCTTTTGTTCCTAGTCTTTAAGGATATTAATATATGATTCTATAAAATTCTTAAAATTTTCGGTAGCATAACAATTAGGTATATCCTAACCCTCCTGCGCAAAACACAGTTTAAAATCCACAACAACACTCCACAAATCCAACTCAACTCATTCCAAAACAATTTCAAAAGATCATTCTCATAATAAAACATGCATCATAGTACCCCCTATGTCCACCATATATATCCCTTACCTAATAGTTTCTCGTTACGCTGCGAGTTAGCACCAGTGTCTTCTTCAAGCTTCCTAACTGCAATTTATCGTACAATTATTATCAATTATCTATATTTCAGTTATAAAAATATCTAATACTTTAAGACATAATATATTGCCTATTGTAGCCTTAATTTCAGTCTAATTTCTACCGGTGCTAACACTACAACTACTATTAAAACTTCTCTGTTTTCAGTTTCGATTTCGCCTACGGTCTTGTATTAATTTATACATTTTTCTAGGACCTAAAACACATCAAATGGAGCATGAATTCTCCCTCGCCTTCACATGGCCGAAAACTTCCTTCTCTCCTACACTTATGGTTTCTTCAAATTTAGCCTAAATTCATGTGATATCATTATTCTACATTAATTCTATATTGGATTTACATCAAACACCATGATCATGTCTTCCTATGCTTGGCCAAAACCTTAAGGGAGTGCATTTCATGTTTTTGATTTGATTCAAGCTTAAATAAATATCTAAACATCTTAAACACATAGCTAAAATGCTTAAATCCATGAAAAATCACAAAGTCCACCACTTTCTCACCTTGGCCAAATCTTGAGGGATAGCTTACCCTTGGATTTTGGCCACTTTGGCACTTGATTTTGGTGCCAGAATGGAGAGCTCTAAATTCTGCATGGGTTTGGTGAAGGAAGTTTTTGGTTTCGATGTCTTTTCGGTAAGGTTTTTCAGTAGGTTATAAACAAATGGAACGCGAATGAACGAATTGATGTCTCTGTTCGTTCGTTTGTTTTTTAGTGTCGTTCGTGTTCGTTAAAGAGTGCATTCATGTTCGTTCATTTGTTTGGTAGAGATTGTTTGTTAATGTTCGCGAACAGTTTGCGAACATGAAAACGAATGTGTTCGCGAATATTTAAACGAACGCGTTCACGGACACATGTTCATGAACAAGTATTCATGAGAACAAACTAATTATTAAATATTAAAAATCCTACATAAAGATCAAATTTCACATGCAAATTGAAATCATCTAACACAAAATCTTAAATATAACACAACTTAAGTCAACAATGTTTTATTAAAATTGATAATTACTATTTTAAGCACAATTTGTATTATACACATATACATATATGGGTATACATATATTAGAGTATCATATATATGTGAGTGTATACACACATATGTGCAATATATATATATATATATATGTAAATGGTCAATGGATAAGATCATAAGAATGAGATCTTAACTTATTTTGAGACTTTTATTAATTTTATTTTAGTATATTATGTTTAAAATTTAAAAAAAATAATTATTTTAAGTATAATTAACTAATTTAATTTTATAATTATTTTATTATTATGTTTTATTTAATTTTCTAAGCCAACAAAATTATATTGTATAAATATGTTTAAAAATTATGTACTAATTTTTTAGGTTAATGTCTTGAAAATAGGGTGTATACATATATTATATAACTTATAAATATAAGTAATTTTAGTATTTTAATAAATAACAAATGAATAATAAACGAACAATAAATAATACTTTAAATAAACGAGTTATAAACAAACATAAGCAAACAAACAACAAACGAACAGTAAATGACATTTTAAACGAACGAACAATAAATGAACATGAACGAACAATAAACGAACATAAACGAATGAACAACAAATGACACTTTAAACAAACGAACAATAAACGAACATAAACGAGCTTGTTTGCAAACAAAAACGAACAAACCATACCTTTGTTCATGTTCGGTTCGTTTAACAAGCGAACACTAAAATGTTGTTCGTGTTCGTTCATTAAGCTTAATAGACAAATAGAAACCGAATGGGTTAATGAACGATTCGTCGAACGTTCTGATCATTTACACCCGTATTTTTAAGCTTTCTCTCTCTTGGTTCAAGGTTTGGCTATGGAGAAACTAGAAGAAGAAGATGGCTGATAGGAAAGGATGATGAGGCTGCAGGAAAATTTTGATATTTTGACATTTTAAAGTAAAAATTACCATTTTACCCTTATACTTAAAGAAATGTTTCAATTTTGCTCCTATTGTTTGACTTTATTGAAAATAGTTTGTCTAACCTTCAAAATATTTTATTCAATCATAGAACACCTCTATCTAATATTCTCGAATCATTGGTTAAGCTTTTGTTGAGGTTTGACTACCCGTTTAGGTGAAATTATCGAAATATCCCTAACCGTTGAATTCGTAATTTTCTACTTTTTCACGTGATTCGATCTATTAGTCCACATGGTCTAGGACTTTATTACATGGAGAATTATTTATTATTGATAGTAGGTTCAAAGTCAATTTAGTTTTACTATTATTCATGAAAATTTCAGTGACCTATGGACTTAATTATCATTTTCTAATTTGTTTACATGTTTTTTAAAACATGTGTAAACAATTGAGTTTAAGGTGAAAATTCTTACCACCACTATATTTGGCTCCAAATAATGAGTCCATCAAATTTTACCTTCATCGGGTCACCAAAAGTTACGTGGGGACCACTATGCGGTTCTTGTTTATACCTACAGAACAAGTGATATTTAAACACTTTTAAGACTTCCACTCTTTCTAACTCTACTAGAAATATATGGAAATAATGAAAAATATGAGTCTCACAATTTGTCTATTAATTTTTTTTTTAATTTTAAGAAATAATGAGAATAACTTTGAGCTTTATTTTTCAACTTTTTTATTTTTTTCTTTACCAATTAATTAAGTCTAGGAAAAAAATTTTAATTATTAATTTGTTAGTTAATATCTAAGTTTTACTTTATAACAAAGATGAAAAAAAGATAAAAATAAAAAATTATTAATCTAATAATTAAATTATAAATTAAAATATGATTGCAAAACATAATCATAAAATTAACAAATTTTTTATTTTAAAAAGTTTTCTACTAAATAAAGCTCGATTGGACCACACCAATCCATGCATACAAATTTCGGTTTTCCTTTTTTTTTCTACCTCAATGTTTCAAAATCAAGATAGAATGTTGTTATCTTTAAATTGACATGCATTTTGAAATGACAAAAACTTAAGTGATGTTAAATGTCTAACTCTATATTGTAAATTTGCTTATCAAAATTAAGACCATAATTTAATTGATTATCATTATTGGTCTTAACCTTTTATAAAAAGGCTTTGAATATTTTTATTAAGTAATTTTCTCAAGAATATATTAAACACGGTGTTAGAAAATTACTTAACAAGGTTTTGGATTAAGTTTTCAATTGAGAAAGTCAAGAAATGTTCTTATAAAATTGAAAGAATATTTTGGATTGAATTAACATCAAAGAATACATCATTTTTATCTCGAAAAGCTAAAGAAAAGTGCAGGAAAGGCTTGAGGGATCGATCCCTCCAAGGAAGGGATCAATCCTGTATTGGCAGAATGCTTCCAAGACCAAAAATCAAAGGAGAAGATTGATCCCCCCATGGATGGGATCGATCCCCATTTGGCAAAATACCTCGAATGTGCTTTTGGAGTTATGGGATCGATCCCCTATCAGGAGAACAGTGCCAAACGGCTAGTTTTTGAGAGTTTCAACGGGAAGAATTGCATTAAATGCTCCAACAACCATCCTCAACTCTTGGTAGACTATAAATACATGCATTTATGAAGATTAAAGGTAGAACAAGCACTCATCATCTTCTCTAAGCCTTAAGAAAGACTTCAAAGCTCAAAAACCATTCTTTGTACTTGATTTGTGTAATTCTTACCTTCAAGAGGTTATACCTTGTACACAACCCACTCATATTAATCTTTGTAATTCAAAGGGGAGTGTGAGCTTGTAAGAGCGTGGGTAACTTTGCAAGGGGATAGGTTAAGAAGGTTCTTCCTAAGCCTACAAAAGGAAGTGTAAGAGGTCTCTCCACACCTTGAAGTGGCTTATACTGATTCACAAAGTAGAGTGAAATCAACCCCTTGACAAGAGGATCAATGAGAGAAGACGTAGGTAAGAGATCGGTCGAACCTTTGTAAATATTGTGTTTGCTTTTACTCCCTCACTTTTATTTACTGCATTTGTTATATTATTGCATAAATTGTTTTATTTGTTAGCTAAGTCTTTAAAAACTCAAATTTAATAGTTAAACCGATTCATCCCTCCTTTCGGTAGAGCCAACAATTGGTATCAGAGCTTG
This sequence comes from Heritiera fomes, assembly GCA_032173925.1. Classification (NCBI taxonomy): domain Eukaryota; kingdom Viridiplantae; phylum Streptophyta; class Magnoliopsida; order Malvales; family Malvaceae; genus Heritiera; species Heritiera fomes. The sequence goes on along the minus strand of JAPDPM010000013.1, from coordinate 22,701,122 downwards.
GGCTTAGATTGATTTGAAGTAATTCTCATCCAGTATAAACGATCTAAGTAGCTCAAAGTAGTGTAGCTACACCCTTAGTAGGAGAGGGTCACTCTATAGTTAGGCCACCACTCTTCAATGGTGAAAATTATGCATATTAGAAGACTAGGATGATGTTATTCATTCAAACCAATGATTATAAAGTGTGGAGAATTATTGTCAAAAGTCCTCTAGTTCCAATTAAGAAAGTTGATGTGGAGGAAGTGCCAAAGAAAGATGATGAATGAGACACAAATGATTTAAAAATAGCACAATTAAATGCTAAGGCAATGCACACACTTTTTTGTGCACTAGGACTTAATAAGTATAATAGGGTCTCACAATATGAAAATGCAAAACAAATTTGGGATAAGTTGGCAATTACTCATAAGGGAACTACATAAGTCAAGGAGACCAAAGTAGGCATGCTTACTCAAGATTATGAGCTATTCAAAATGAAGAGTGATGAAACCATTAGTGACATGTTTACTAGATTTACTGATATTATAAATGGTCTCAAGTCCTTAGGAAAGACATACTCCAATGTTGAAATGGTGAAGAAGATTTTTAATAGCTTACCTAAATCATGGGAAGCTAAAGTTACAGCTATTGAGGAATTAAAGGATCCCCACACCCTGTCTTTATATGAACTCATGGGATCTCTACTCACGTATGAGATGAAACTCAAAATAAATCAAGAACCTCCTAAGAAAGTTGGAGTTGCCTTGAAATTCACCACAAATGAGGAATCCAAAGATGATCATGATGATAGTGGTGATGATGAGGATTTTGAGATGGCTATGTTTGCAAGGAGGTTCAACAAATTCATGAGGATGAGAGCTAGTGAAAACTCTAGGAAACCTCCTAGGAGTGACTCTAGCAAAGGAGAAATAAGTAGGAAAGAAAAAGATCCAATTATTTGTTATGAATGTAAAAAATCGGGTCATATTAAATTTGATCGTCCTCTTTATAAAAAGCAAAGTGAGTAGAAACCAAAAAAGAAGGCAATGATGGCTACATGGAGTGATAGTGACTGCTTCGATAAAGAAAATGTTGAAGATGAAGTAGCCAACCTTTGCTTCATGGCCTTTGAAGATAAAAAGGTAAAATCCAACTCATTTGATACTAATGAATACACATTTGATGAATTGTAAGATGCATTTGATGATTTAGCAAATGAATTTGAATGCATGAATATAAAATATAAGAAAATGATTTCAAAATTGAAAAAGGAAAATGAGATGCTCATGAATGCCAAGTTAGAATGTGAAAAGAAATTAGAAAATGCAAATCTAGAAATAGAAGAGTTAAATAAAAAGAACATTAATTTGCAAAACTCATTTTCTAAATTTTATATGGGTTAACAAAAACTTGATCACATGGTACAGACTCAAAAAGCATTCTTTGATAAAGAAGGAGTAGGTTATAAAGCTTTAAATAAGGAAACTCATTTAAAAAATTTTCTTGCTAAGGAAGAAAAATCTGTGTTGTGCACTTTATGTAATAAATTAGGACACTCTTCACAAGCATTCACATCTAGGAAGACCACCATTAAAGGAAAAATAGTTATGAAGATTTGGGTGCCTACGCATATTTTGAATTCAAATGATGAGTTATTGAGAATGAAATGGATCCCTAAAGGATCAAAGATTATTAGTACTAACTCTCAAGGACCCAAAAAATTTGGGTACCAAAAATAAAAGTTTGATGTATTTGTGTGTAGGAGGAAGAGCATTGCTACAAGGCTAAGTCTAAGGAGCATTGGTACCTTGATAGTGGATGCTCAAGACACATGATCGGTGACAAGAGCTAATTCAAAATCCTAAAACCTAAAAGTGGTGGAGAAGTCACATTTGGGGACAACTCCAAATGACAAATTGAAGGAATTGGCTCCATTGGTAACTCCTCCTCAACTATTGAAAATGTCTTGTATATTAGAGGATTAAAACATAACTTGCTTAGTATTAGTCAATTGTGTGATAAAGGTTTTAAAGTTGTGTTTGACGCTTTGTGTTGTCATGTTGTTAATGCTAAAACTAATCAAATTCTTTTCATAGCACATAGACAAGGAAATATTTACATTGTATACTTAGATGAGCTAAATAACAAAAATGTATGTTTTATGGCCACAAAATAAGATGAACCTTGGTTGTGCCAAAGGAGACTAGGTCATGTTAGGATGCATGTTTTATCTACATTAGCTAAAAGAGACTTAGTCATAGGTTTGCCTAAACTTCAATTTGACAACGATAAGGTGTGTGAGGCTTGTATAAGATGAAAGCACAAGAAAGTAAAATTTAAATATAAGAAGTTTGTTACAACCTCTAGGTCACTCCAACTCCTTAATTTAGATCTTTTTGGACCAACTAATTCCACTAGTTTAGGAGGGAAACACTTTGGTTTTGTCATAGTTGATGATTATACTAGGTTCACTTGGGTGTTCTTCTTAGGTGTGAAAAACGAAGCCTTAGACAAATTCATCACTTTTTCAAAACTCGTTCAAAATGAAAAGGGTTATTCAATTACTAGCATTAGGAGTGATCATGGAAAAGAATTCGAAAATCTTGGTTTTGATAATTATTGTAATGAAAATGGAATTAGCCATAATTTTTCAGCTCCTAGAAGTCCTCAACAAAATGGGGTAGTTGAAAGGAGGGATAGAACCTTAGAAGAAATGGCTAGAACTATGCTTTGTGAAAATAATTTGCCAAAATATTTTTGGGCTGAAGCTATTAATATTGCATGTTATGTTATAAATAGAGCTATGGTTAGGCCCATTTTAAAGAACACTCCTTATGAGTTTTATAAAAGAAAAAGGCCTAATATTAGTTATTTTCATCCGTTTGGTTGCAAATGCTTCGTTTTGAACAATGAAAAATATAATTTAGGAAAATTTGATGCAAAAAGTGATGAAGGTATTTTTTTTGGCTATTCTTTAAATTCTAAGGCATATAGAGTTTTCAACAAAAGAACACTTGTTGTAGAAGAGTCAATTCATGTGATTTTTTATGAGTCAAACTCCTCTAGTAGAACCAATCTTGATGATGAGGTGGAAATATTTAATGAACCAATAATTGATCCATCTCAAGATAAAGATGTTAGGGAACAATTAGAAGATCTTGATATAAATAATAATGAGGAGTCATTAGATAAAGAAATAATTTAGAAAGAATCAAGATGTCCTAGAGAACTTAGTTATGTGAAGAATAATGACATTGTTGGAGATCCAAAAATTGGTGTTAGAACTAGATCATCATATAGAAATATATGCCAACATGTAGCTTTTGTATCACAATTTGAACTAAAGAATTTGCATGAGGCTTTAAAAGATGAAAATTGGATTATGGCTACACAAGAAGAATTAAATCAATTTGAAAGAAGTAAAGTTTGGACTCTAGTGAAAATACTTAAGGATCATCTAATCATTGAAACTAAATGGATATTCAAGAATAAGATGGATGAGAATAGTGTGATAGTTAGAAACAAGGCTAGATTAGTAGCACGAGGATATAGGCAAGAAGAAAGAATAGACTATGATGAAACTTATGCTCCAGTAGCTAAATTAGAAGCTATTAGGATGCTACTTGCCTTTGCATGCTACAAAGATTTTAAACTTTATCAAATGGATGTTAAAAGTGCATTTTTAAATGGTTTTATAAATGAAGAGGTTTATGTGGAGCAACCTCCCGGTTTTAAAAGTTCAAAGTTTTCCAATCATGTTTTCAAACTTTCTAAAGCTTTGTATGGATTAAAACAAGCTCTTAGAGCTTAGTATGAAAGACTATCAAAATTTTTTATTGAAAAAAGTTTTGCAAGAGGCAAAGTAGATACAACTTTGTTTATCCAATCTAAGGGTAGTGACCTATTAGTGGTTCAAATCTATGTAGATGATATCATTTTTGGATCCACAAATGAGTCATTATGTAAAGATTTTTCCAAATTAATGCAAGGTGACTTTGAAATGAGCATGATGAGAGAGCTAAGCTTCTTTTTAGGACTTCAAGTTAAACAGTGTAAAGATGGTATTTTTATAAATCAAGCTAAGTACACTAAAGACTTGCTCAAAAGATTTTGAATGGATGAGACCAATCCTCAATCCACTCCAATGAGCACGTCTATTAAGCTTGATAAAGATAAAGGAGGTATGTGTGTAGACACTAAACTATATAGGTCTATGATTGGGTCATTGTTGTATCTCACTGCTACTAGGCCCGACATAATGTTTAGTGTTTGCTTATGTGCTAAATTTCAATCATCTCCTAGAGAATCACACTTACAAGCTGTCAAAAGAGTCTTTAGATACCTTAGAGACACTCCTTCATTAGGTTTATGGTATCCTAAAGACTCTACCTTTGCTGTTCATGCTTACTCCGATGTAGATTTTGGTGATTGTAAGGTTGATAGGAAAAGTGCATCCGACACTTGTCAATTCTTAGGAAATAGACTCATCTCATGGTTTTCTAAGAAACTTAATAGTGTCGCTCAATCCACAACCGAAGCTGAATGTATTGCATTTGGAAGTTGTTGTGCACAAGTATTGTGGATTAAGCAACAAATGAGTGACTATGAAATAGAGATGAATCAAATTCCTATCAAATGTGATAATACTAGTGCTATTAATCTCACCAAAAATCCCATTCAACACTTTAGAACTAAACACATTGAAATAAGGCATCATTTTATAAGAGATCATGTGCAAAAAGGTGATATTGTTCTAGAATATATAGATACCTTGCACCAATTGGCTGATATTTTTACTAAACCTTTGGATAAAAAGAGATTTTGCACACTTAAAGGTGAACTTGGTCTCGTGAATGCTCCTTGAACTTGATTGACTTCCTTGTGATCTTGAATGAATGGCTTAAGTTGGTTGCGATGAATGCAAGTCAGGAATTTAGAGAATATATTGACTACTTGCTCATCACATACTTAACTTGCCATATTTCTCTTAGAAATTGTGATGAATTTTAGTTGTTAGGGTGATTTGTTGAAATATGTGTTTAACACTTGTTTGATCATGTTCTAAATTCTATGTTAATTCCTTACCACTCAGCTTCTTTGAAAAAGAACATTGATTTAGCCTAATCACCATGTTACCTGTTAAAAATCACCTCTCATGTTAAAATTTCCACAAAATTCTTTTTCAATAATTTTTCTAAGTGTTTTTGTCTTCTACAAGTCATGCAACATGATTTTAACTTGCTCAAATCTTGTTTTGATTTTAAAATAATAAAAATGCATGATTTCACTTGTTTTCAAATCATTTTTTTTCATAAAAAGTCAGGCAAATGACTGAAGGATCGATTCCTCAAGCAATAGGATCGATTCCCTGGGATTTTCATGCCCAAAGTTTCGGGTTAGGACATGAGGGATCGACCCCCTTATCACAATTTTTCTCGATGTTCAAAACTACCATGAAGGAAGGGATCGATTCCCTTGGGCCAGTATACAATTTCTAGGTTTTTTTAAAACAAAATGGCCACGATTTTTTCTTCCTAGCATTACTATTCGCCGTCTTCTTCACGTCTACACTGCCTCTCACATCCAATTTTCAATCTCACTCATTTCTCAACCTAATCTCGCCATTCTTTCACCATTCTTCACCATTTCCAATCCATTCTCACTTCTCACCATCATCACTACTCAACATCCTCCATTTGTGCATGGGTTTCTAAATCTCACCCTTTCAACCGAAACTACACCCAACATTTCAATCCATCTCATTTCTTCACCAAACTTCATCATTTTTGTTGCATTCTTCATCTTTTTCATCATATCTTTCAAACCCACTTTAATCTCTTTCACAAAACTTCATTCTCTCACATTTCCATATCATTTTCAATTCCACCAAAACCCATTCGTGAATACAACTTCTAGCCTTCATAACTCTCCATCCATTCCATATCTCATTCCATCTTCTTCATTAATCCTATTCCCCATAATATACTCTATGGCTTTGTATTGTTTGGTTGTTCCAAATTTCCCCATAAACTCATCAACACATCACCAAAGTAGTGTCCATCACGTGTTTGACAAAATTACTCAAAGAATTTTTCTTGACTTTTCACGTTCCAACCTAGCTCAAAATGGCTCCAAGAGTAAAACACACTGCTCAATAACGCAAAGCTCCCTCCTCCTCTATTTCATCCATACCCACTGCCTTCAATCGAAGCTTTCGCAATGCGGAAGAAAAGAATCATTTTTATGCCAAGTTCGCTAACATGAGAATCAAGCATTGGCGACCTATCAACTTTGAGTTCTTAGAGGAAATAGGGTTCCTTTACATTGCCAAATTTGAAGCCTACAAATGGACCTGATTCCTTAAAATCAATACTTGTGTCCCATGCAGCATTATTCGAGCTTTCCTTTCCAATGCCGAACTTATTACAAGTCTTAATGATCTCGTCGAATTGTGGGCATAAAGTCATTCGTCATGGGAAATTCTATTGAAATTTCTACAGAATCACTTTCCCGTGCCTTCCGCATTCCCGATGAAGGCTTCATCTATGAAGATGTAGAAGACCGTTAGAGTTTACAGTAGCTGATGAGTGTGTTGGTGATCTTCCTGTCTTCGCACGCCTCTTACATATCATCATCTCATAGAATCTCCGACCTTTTGGAACTAAATATTCTCAAGTTTGGAAGCTTGATTGCTTTTGGCTTCACCACATCCACTCTCCCAATGGCATTAAGCCTAATCTCATTCACTTCATCTTCTTTGATTGGGTGAAGATTGTTGAAGGTGGTGCTAAGATGATTGTCTTTCCTCAGCTTTTAGCATATTACCTTCTTGATCAAGGGATTGATTGCTTGTGCGAACTCGGTGTTTTTCCCAATCCAAGTACCACTATAAATCTTGCAATGATGCATAATCTTGGGTGGTACCTACGAAGGAAAGGTGATGCTCTAGAATGGGAGAAGCGTCATAGACATCCTCCATCTCCCGAACACGTTCTTGTAAAGGAAGTCCATGAGGGACCTTCTTCCTCCGCACCATCGAGTTCCACAAATGTTTCCCTTGACCAGATCATGCTCATGCTTCAACAGATCAACACCTCTCAACAAGCCTTCCAACAAGACATCACACGGCGGTTCAATCAACTTGATACTCGTCTTGGTCGCATGGAAGAAATGCAAATTGCTTTGAACAATAAAATTCAAGACGTTTGCATGCAACACGAAGACTTTATATCGCAATAACACATGACTTTTCCTAAGAGGTCTTAAGTTAGACATGACTAGAATATCTAAGCCCTTAGGACTTCATGACTCCTTAGATTATTTAGTCTAGACTACTCGTGACTGTTTATGATTGTGTATGATTGTGTGAGATTGGTTATTTATGTTTCTTTTGTGACTACTTATGATTATGCTTCTCAATGATATTGTCTTTGTGTAAGGACTTGCCGAGTAGCACTTTGATCCCGTAGGATTCAAGAGGTGGCTCCCTCGACGACCTTACAATGTGAGGTAGGGTGATCACCCACATTCACTACACTCACTTCACTAACGTATTGTCCGCTTTGGCAGTCACCCACCTCACGGCATTATTCCAAGGGTCCTGAAGAACTCAAGATAATTCCCTTGATTGTGTTTTCACTGAGGCTCGAACCTTGGTACCCTTAAGTACCCAAGCCTTACACTCATGTTACCATCGAGACAACTTGTCTTTAAGAAAGTAGTATAAAAAATATTTTTTTTATATACCTTGCCCCCACTCAAAATTAAAAAAAAATAGCATAGGTAATATTAATAAAAAAAATTTTATTGACGGACTACATTATATTTAAGAAATAACCAAAAAACAAAAGTCAAAAAGCGTCTTCTTCTATCCCACTTAAAACTTTCCCTTTTCACTTTCTCTTTCAAACTTAAGACAATTTTTAGTAGTGAGAGAGGAAACTTAAGAAGCAACAAAGATAGAAACAAAGTTAAGAAGTCAAAGGAAAAAAAAATTAGGTGGACCACTTTCTTCTTCCAACAAGAAATTTAAGTAATTCCTTTCTTTGTATATTTTTATATTAATTTGCTAATGTGATAGAATATTTATTTATCATTTAAAATTATTTATATTGATGAAATAACTTGATTTAGGGATAATTTATAATATATTTATATTTATATTAAGTATAGATTAAGAATAAAAAAATACCAAATGGAGTGGGTCATTTTTGTGTTTTGGCAATTTAATAATCCATTGAGGTTTTGTTAAAAAATGTGTGAGATGTTAAAAATATTCTTTCTTTATTTGTTGAAGTAGAAAATATGTTTCATTTGGGATTTTTTTCGTTTATTTTTTTTTGTTTTTGGAAGAAAATATTATCTCCATGAAGATATTTTTTTGTTTTTTTTTTGTTTTTGGAACAAAATTTTATCTCTATGAAGATATTTTTTTCGTTTATTTTTTTTTGTTTTTGGAACAAAATATTATCTCCATGAAGATATTATAATTATCTTAGAATATAAATTTTAAATGTCCATGGTTTATGTGGGCATTGTCACAATTTATGTATGCATAATGATCTTTGTTTGTATAATTATAGTTGAATATATCTTCTATTATATATAAATTACATAAACTAAACTATTTAATTTAATTAGATATGGAAAAATATCTTATTAAGAGGAAGACAATTTTGGAGGAATCATCCGGAATTAGTACTATTGGAACTCAACATTGTACAAAGCAAGTCCATGTTGAATTAAACGTAGATGATCTTCCTTCGGATCTCGAGTTACGAAAAAAGATTTCGACTATAATGTTAATCATAGAGACAAGGTTCGAAGAGCTTATTTGCAAAAAGGTCCATGTCAACCTTATGAACATAATTTTCTTGGAAAGGCATCACATTGTTTTGTTCCAACATGGTTCAAAGATTATGCTAATTAGTTGGACTATAGTGTAGAGAAAGATGTAGCTTTTTGCTTGTGTTGTTATCTTTATAAACCAGATATTGGAGAGCAAGCAAACGGTGATTGTTTTGTTTTGGATGGATTCACAAATTAGCAAAAGAAAGAAATATTTGATATTCATGTTGGAGGTCTTAATAGTGCTCATAACAAAGCATGGAAGTGTTGTCAAGATTTGCTAAATCAAAGGCAACACATTCAATTTGCTTTTGCAAAGCAATCTAATCAAAGCACAAAAAGATTATCAAGTTCATTTAACTGCGACACTTGATTGCATTCGCTTTCTTTTATGTCAAGGTTTAGCATTTCGTGCTAGAGATGAAAGCAAGAATTCTCACAATCAAGGAAATTTTCTTGAGCTTCTTAGATTTCTTGCTGATCACAATGAAACCATCAATAATGTTGTCTTGGAGAATGCTCATGATATTCAAAAGGATTTTGTTCAAGCTGCCACAATTGAGACTACCAATGCTATCATGGAAGATCTTGAAGATAGATTATTTTCCATTTTACTTGATGAATCTCATAATGTTTCAATCAAAGAACAAGCTACTATTGCTTTGCGCTTTGTGGATTCCAAGAGGCATGTTATTGAATGTTTTCTTGGTATAGTACATGTAAGTGATACAACTGCTTTGTCACTTAAAGCGGCTATGGAGGCATTATTTTCTAAGCATAATTTGAGTATGTCAAGGATTCGTGGGCAAGGTTATGATGGAGCAAGCAACACGCAAGATGAATTCAATGGTCTGAAAAATTTGATCATGAAATGCATACATCTACTTATTATGTTCATTGCTTTGCTCATCAACTTTAATTGACACTTGTAGCTGTGTGGCAAAGAACCATGTTCAAATTGCATTGCTCTTCAACATTGTGACTAATGTAGTGAATATTGTTGGAGCTTCATGTAAACGAAGAGATGTTCTTTGAGGAAAACAACTTAATAAAGTTGTTGAGGCATTAAGAGTTGGTGAACTTTCTACAGGAAAATGTTTAAATCAAGAAACAAATCTTCAATGAGTTGGGGATACACGATGGGGTTCACATTATGGGTTTTTACTCAATTTGATCCTTATGTTTAGTTTTATCACTGATGTTCTTGAAATTGTTGTAAAGGATGAGATTAGCTCGAAGCAAAGAGGTGAAGCTTGTGCCTTATTAGATTTGACACAATCTTTTGACTTTGCGTTCAACTTGCATTTGATGAAAATTATCTGGAGGATTACAAATGAATTGTCCTTGGCATTACAAGGACGAGATCAAGATATTGTGAATGCAATGGCTTTAGTTAAAGTAGCTAAGCAACGCCTACAAATGATGAGAAATGATGGATGGGAATCTTTGCACAACAAGATTTGTTTATTTTGTGAAAAGAACAAGATTGTCATCCCAAATATGGATGATATGTTTGTAAGTCGCGGAAGAACTTGACGCAATGCTCAAGCAATGACAAATTTACAACATTATCGAGTTGAGTTATTTTACACAGTAATTGACATGCAACTTCAAGAGCTCAACAATCGATTTAGTGAGGTGACTATGAAGTTATTTCTTTGTGTAGCTTCTTTAAATCCTTGTGATTCTTTTGTAGCTTTTGATAAGGAAAAGTTTATTTGTCTTACTCAAATTTATCCAGCTAAGTTTTCTGATGTAGAACTACTTGTTCTTGATAATCAACTTGAAACTTACATTGTTGATTTAAGATCTCACGACAAGTTTACAAGCTTGAAAAGTATTAGTGACCTCTCCATAAAACATGTTGAGACAAATAAACATATTGTGTATCCATTGGTGTATTTACTTGTGAAATTAGCTTTGATATTATCAATTTCTACTGCATCAGTTGAAAGAGCTTTTTTGCTATGAAGATTGTGAAGAACCTTTTCCATAATCGAATGGGGGATTCTTGAATGAATGATTGTTTGGTTACATATATAGAGAAAGATATATTTTGTAATATTGATAATGAAAAAAATTTTAAGACGCTTCCAAGCTATGAAAACTTGTAGAGAACAATTCTAATGTGCTTTCTTTATTTATAAATAAAGTAATTTTTGATGCATTTTAATTAATTTATATTTAATATTTTATATATTAACTTGCCCCACTAAGTATAAATCCTGGATCCCTCTTTGCTTCACCTTCAATCGACTTGCTGTAATAATCAATAGATACAAAGATAATAAACTGAACATATTATTTTTATTTTTTAATTAAAATTTGGCAAACTTTGCGCTTGAGCCCAAATGTTTTGTTAAGTCCATATTCGAAGGAGGCAAAGTAGCAAAAGCAATAAAGACAGAGGATGGTTGATGAACAAAAAAAAAAAATTAAAGAAAAGAGGATGGTCAAAATCAACAATGCCTAAATTCAAAGCAGGATCTGCTGCCGTATGGATACATGCAACGAAAGAAACAAAATCCCAATCCAAAAACCCTTTTGAAATTGGTGGATAATAAATACACAAAGTTTGTTTGCTGCATCAAATTAGCCGCTGACACCCAAACTTATATCTTCTAGCTTAAACCATGTTTCCCAAATCCATCAAGAAACTCGAGCCGTTAGATTCTATCCAGGGCCCTACATGGCGCGTTGAAAAACAAACTTTTTAAATGGTCTAATAAAAAGAACTGGACCAACTCCACTATTCAGGTAGATTTGTTTTATCAGATTAGATTTTAGAACGTTAGCCCCGATCGGGGGCAAAACCTTTTTTAAACTCCCAGAATCAAGAGCTTCCCTCATAAACTAGCCGTTACACTTGCTGCTCTGCTTTGCTTTCTTTCTCTCTCCTTTTGCTTTTCTCCCATGGCTGCTTCAGTTGATACTCCATCTCCATCTCATCTCACCAAGGTTCTTTCTCTTTTCTACCCTTTTTTCCCCTTCTTCTCAGCTTTAATGGGGGTGTTCTTTTTTTTCCCTAATCATCTTTTTTCTCTGGTTTGGATACATTAACAGGAGCCCACAAGCTTGATGGCTTCAGCATCTCCTCTCTTCAGCCCAGCTTCAGACAAGCGTTTTTGGAGCACCCTGCGTAACCGGGTCGATGCACTCATCGATGATCGGAGTGCCAAGATTTCCATCGTCCAAAATGTCGATCCGTCTTTGCCTACACAGGTTGTAAGTTTTCTTTGCTCTTCAGCTCTTTGAAGCTAATTCCTGTGATGTGAAAGTTTGCTTCTGGGGTTGATTTTGAATTGAGAGGTTTCGTTCTAATTTTTTGAGCAGAATTGTGGCGAATCCAACAGAGCTAAGCGATTGAAGGAGGATTCATTGCTTTTGCTTAGAGGGTTTGATTCGATCTCACAAACTCTCTCTCAGCTATCTAACAATCTCGATAATGCTCTTCAGGTAACTTAAAATAATTATATTTCAAATTTAAAGCAGAACGCCTCTTAAAGAATAATTATTAGGAGATTAGCTTTAGTTTTGTTGAACTAGCTATAAGAAATTTGCTAACTGGCTGAAGTTTTTGTTTTCTGTTTGCTCTATTTTTAAGGGAGCTAGAGAGCTAGCTAAACCCCCCACGTTGACCGATATATTTCATGGTAACCTGAACAATTCAGAGGTTAAAGACGAAGATCCAAAGCAAAAACGAACCGAAGAAGTCACTAAGATAGGTCTGAAGAGGAAATTTGACTCCGGTGAATGCTCAGATGAGAGTAAAGGAGATGATTCACAAAAGGAGAATGAGCAAAGCCCCAAAAACAAGAAGATTATGAAGAAAGCCAAAAATGTTCGTTTTTCACTTTCATTTAATTGATCAGCAACTATGCAGTAAGCTTAGCTCTTCCTAACCCTCTTTCTCTCTACTTTGCAGCTTGCAATTTCAATGGCAAGCAAAGCAGCTTCACTTGCCAGAGAGTTGAAGTCCATAAAATCTGATTTGTGTTTTATGCAAGAGCGTTGCGGTTTGCTTGAAGAAGAGAACAGAAGGCTTCGAGATGGATTCACTAAGGGGATTCGACCAGAGGAAGATGATCTGGTAAGGATTTTTTTTTTGTAACACAGGTATCTTCATCCGTTTTATGGTATGAGATTAATCCTGTTCGGGTCGAAAGTATTGAAAACAAAACCTTAGCAAATTGTATAGTTCTGGTCCAAATTCAAAATAATATTGCTTTTGTGACAGGTGAGGCTTCAATTGGAAGCACTGTTAGCAGAGAAATCCAGACTAGCTAATGAAAATGCAAATCTGGTAAGGGAAAATCAATGCCTTCACCAGCTCGTAGAGTACCATCAAATGACTACCCAAGATCTATCAGCATCCTATGAGGAAGTAATTAGAGGAATGTGCTTGGACTTCTCATCTCCCATTGCAGAAGAAGAGGAAATCAATGGAGATTGTGATGATGCTGAGAATAGACTTACAGGAGCTCCTCTAAGGGACATCTTTGGCTTATCCACGTCTCTAGATGAGCACTTTCATGAAGAGCAGCATTAAGTCACAAGCAAACCATGAAAATGAAGCAATGATTTTGTTATCACTGCGTTCAGTAAGGAGTCACATGTTTCAGTTGGGAAAGTGTAAATTTTCCACCCACTTCCATCGAATCTAGGTTGAAGTTTGATGTCTCCTTATAAGGAGAGATATATATCTGTTGGGCTGTAACAAGAGAATATTTCTGATGAATTATTATTAAGATCTCAAATAATATATAACTCCCTTGAATTAGAGAACGAAATAATAGTTACTAACGAACAAAAAAAAATCACAGTTACTGCACTGAACTTGTAACAGTTACTTGCCAGGGCAAATAATTTAAACTGTAGAAGGAAGTGTATCAGAGACTACAAACTTCAAAGTAGTTGGCTAAAACTAAAGCACAAAGTTATCAAAGTCATTAGCATCCTTAAAACAAAAGTCGAATTTGGATAATGTAGCAACATCATAAAGATGTTCCAAAATACAGTATCCAACTAAGATGAGGTCTATTTACTAGTTCCAAGTTTCTTTCTTTTAGCAGTAGTTTTTGGCTCAGCACCTGCATCCATTGAAGTGAAGGCTTGAGGAGAAAAATTAACTGCTTTTTCAGTTGCTTTTGTCAAATGTGTGACCAAGAGCATATCCTTCACTTTTTCCAACCCTTTGGCAAATACACAGCTCCCGTTCTCGTACTGCAAGAAAAGACAAGATGTTAATAGTTTACAAAAGAAAAAGGCTCAATTTTAGAAATAATTGCTTGAAATAACAAACTCACAAGAAGGTTTAAAAAAAGCCTACAAAGCAACATAAGAACTAGACTTGTGAATGCAACTAATACATCTAAAGTGAATAAATTCATTTAGGCTATTATATTGCTCCTTATGCATAAAAAGACGAAAATTTATGGCTCAATTGATAATGGCTATAATATTTTCAAATGGAAAACAAGAACTTTTTGATTTGAAAAAGAACAAAAAAATGGTGTATCCATCTCTCTCTTCGTTATCCATAAGAGATCAAAGTCATACTTCTTTCTTGTAGATATATACTTTATAAGCTTACAGTCAGCACAATCCTAGTACACTAAATTATCAAACAATTGTTCGTACTGTATAAGAGAAAGTTATTCTTATTTTGTGATGGTAATAGAACTCTTTGGAAGCATGAGCTAAGATAGAGTTGTAGAGACATACTGCTTCAAGTTTGCCAAGAGCATGCTCCAACTTGAGAGCAAGCTGGTGATTTTCATCTGTCAGGGCTTCAATCTGCATTAGGCAGGAAAAAAGCACAATCCTTGATAACTTAAAACTTTTTAACAATAAGCTAGACTTCAATCTCCATTTAGGAAGAACAGCCATAACTTAGAACTTTAATAAAAAAGCTAATATAGCAGTGGAAAAAATAACCTTCTTTTGGGAGTCAAAATACAAGTTTCTATATCTGACATCTGCTGCCATAGGGCTTCCAGTTGGGGAAGAATCCCCTGTAGCCTGTTTTAAGGTCGATGAAACGTTTTCACTGTTAGAAACACATCATCATCAGCAAAAAGCAATGTACATTAAGCCAAAAGAAGAGCTGACTACCTTAAATTTTAATGCTTCTATAGTCTTTTGTTGTTCTTCAAATTGTTGTAAAAGATAGTCAACTTTCTCTGCCAAGGTCTTCAGCATCGAGATTGGCTCTGGCAGTTTCCCTTTCCCATCCTCAAGATTAAGTGGCTCCTCATCCTTCTCACTTTCACTCATAGTTATCTCTTCAATGACACGCTCGATATCCTTATCTTGAGAAGGAGTAGGTGCACTTTGAATACGTTGGGATCTCCTAGCCATGGTAAGAGTAATGCGTTTCTTTCCGTTTGTAACTAGAGACATACCAGCAGAATTTGTTTGTCTTTTAGGCTGTGGTTCTGCTGTCTCCAAGTGAGAATTTGTTTTCTCAGATTGCATATTTCCTTTCTCGGATAAACGATTTGAGCTTTCAGGTTGCTTTTCCACTCCCCCGGAGGGATCCACAACCCCAGGCTTAGACTAGAATTTCACAATACAAATGAGATAGAATCGAATGATCCATTTCATTGGAAAAGAATTTCTTCTCCAAATGCTAAATTTTGTTTCAATTGCAGAAAACAGCAGCAAGTAAAAAACAGATTAAGAAAACACAAATACCAACTAAGATTCATATACAAGGAGAACTTATATGCAGAAATGAACATAAAACTACATGCAAAATTTTTTCTCCGATCAACATGCAACTTGACCAATGATGCTACTCCACCCACAAAAACAAAGAGTCTAAGAGTCCATCTATATTTTTGGGCCAGGAGGAGCCGATAAAATTACGAGTCAAGAGATTGGAGCAGAAAAGGCCCTTTACTATCTAGAGTCATTGTCATAGTTATGACGATACAAGGCACCTTCTTTTACTCAATCTTTTAGCATCAAAATCACCCACTTTTCTTTATTATACTAATACTAATACTAATCAGCACTCAAAAACCAAATAGAAATAAACAGAGGCCAAACAAAACAATTAGACATTGCCCCAAGCACGAACAAAATAGCATTTACAACAATCAAGAACACACCCGCAAAATTTTTAAGAAAATTAACTTTGTTGACGAAATGAGATACTTAAAAACAACGAAGTAAGAGTGGGTTTGATTTTACCAAGGCCGTGGGAGCCTTTCCTTGACGCTTTTGAGCAATCGGTTTCCTACCCATTTTTTCTTTTGCAACGAAGGCGCTCCAAAAACCAAAACTATTTACGGAAAATGTGACTTTTTACAGTATCACACACAAAAGATGTAAGAGACGACAGTGTTCGGTAAAGGTAAAGTGGACTGTAACTAAACCTACTCATGGGCTAGATTATCCGTCCAAGCTCGAAAGTCCGTTAAAAATTTAGTTGAGTTTTAATAAAAATTTTAAATGTATTTATTGAGTTTGAATAAAATTTTTAGGTCCGATCAAAACTAAATTCGGACTCGGACTTAACTGTCTAAGGCCCGGATTCGACCCGATCAGAACATATTATTAATTTAGTATTTTTTAAATATATTTATTAAGTATAATATAATTATATATATAAAATATTATTAATTAATAAAAATAATTATATATATTTAATATAAAAATTTACATAAAAAATTTGACAAATCAAATTAAATTTTAAAATAAATAAAAAATAAATACAAAAATAAATAAAAAAATAAAATACAGACTGACCGGCAGAACCCCAAACTTATATAATAAAATAAAAAATAAGTCTAGACTAAAATTTTAGGCCCAAATTTACGAATCGGATTGAGCTTGAACTTAGCTAAAATATATTACTGCGTGGCTTTGACCCGACCCGCCCAATGAGCATGTCTAAGTCTGTAACGCAGGGGTTAAGGACACGTCCGGCAGTGAATTATTGGTGAGTAGAAATTTAAATAGGGGTTAGTCACATGTCACAACGCAGTTCTCGACCGGGTAAAGGCTTTAAGGTAATTAAGCGTGGTTGAAGACTATCTAGACATAAGCTGGCCTTACGGCTTCTAGGCATATCGACCGTTGGATTGCTTATCTTGGTCTCGCTGGGCGATCTGGACCCTCCGACATGTTAACATCTCAGTTAAACACTGGGATCTTTTTCTTCTTTACCGATATATCGATTTTGATGTCACCATTGGGAAGGAAAACGAGATCACGAGTGTCGTCAAAATCCACATTCAAAATTTTAACCATCAAATTTAATTCTATTAAATTTTAAATTAATAGAATAATAAACATATTTAAATCATATATATATGATAAATATATATCATATATCATTTATATATTATATTATGAATAGAAATCGCATAAGGTTTATTGATGTGAACATTTATGCATATTTTTTGTATAAACCATAAGAATTCTTATCGGTTTTAATTGTTTGAAACAAATTTTACTTGAGTTTCATCATAATCAATACTCTTTTCCCCTCTCAAAAATATTTTTAACGGGCTGCGTATTTTTTTTAACAACATGTAAATATTTACTAATTTAGTATCCATTTAAACAATTTAAGAAAATGATCTTTTTTCAAAAAAATTATCTAAACCATTATTTAAAACACAAACAAAGTGATCAATAATCTCTTCCGATATTTATCTAAACAAAAGAAAATTATCTAAACCATTATTTAAAATAAACAAAATAATTTAATACTAATATCTACTTCATTTAAGAAAATAAAAATAATCTAAGTATTATTAACTCAAAATTTTTTAATATTAGCTAACAATTAAGACTTGACTTAGTGATTATTACCCCTCCTTAAGAGGGATTAGATCTAAAGTTTGATTCTTTACTTCCCCTTATACCTCCTATGAACAAAAAAAAAATTTAATACTAGCTAAAACCTAATATTATGTTTAATTGTTAAAATACTTTTTAGTTCCCCACTTTCCCCTATATTCATCTAAATTTTTTTCTCATCTTCTACAGTTCTCTCTACATTAAGCTGTTATCTCTTCGCCTATCTCCTCACACTTCCTCTACATTTATTTGAACAATTTTCTTATCTTTTACACTTCCTCCTATGTTAAGCTTTTGCCTCCCTACACAGATGCTAAGGGCGTAAAATGGATCAAAGTCCGTGGATAGGTCCATAGACTTTCCTTGGACCAAATATGTAATTTGATGGTTTGTTTAAAAAAGAGCATAAATGGATTTGGCCTGGCAAATCTAATCCGTGCAAAACAGTCTGCATGGGCACGGATTGGTCTATGGACTGAGGCCTATATCAGTCCGTAGATTATGATAATCAATCATTTATAACTTACTCGCCCATGACCCAACCCATTTCGAATTAATCATAACCATACCCATTTTCAACTCAACCAAAGCAAAACCAAAAACTCAAGTTCCAAATCTCAATCGGAAGTATATTTGAATTTACCAAAATTTAATTTTTCTACTAATAAAAATTAGAATATCTTGAGATGGTGGAAGGATCACAATATTTTATTTTCCATTTTGAATAATATGATTTGTGATTGATGAGTATACCTAAAACTACTATGGCTTCTGAATAAACTTTTACTAACAGGGTCGTGTGCTCAACAAGTATAAAAGTAGTCTTTCTCTTAAAAAGGTTTAAACTTTCATTTGCGCACATAGTTGGTTTCACGATTTCATACCAAATGGTAATTTTTTTCATTGAATAACTTGCCTTTTGCAAGTTATAATGTTGTTTTGGAGATTTAATAATTTCATAAATTATTTTATAATTTGGGATGATGATGAGGAAAACAAAAATGATCGATGGAAGAATCAAGTGATTCAAATAATTTGAACATTGGGAAAAATGAAGTTGGAGAATTTTGATGGATAATTGATACATTTCATGTTTGTAATTATTTCTAAAACATTGTAGGTATATATGTGGATGGGAAGGCAAATTTTAAGATTTTTAATTTTAAAATCTTTAATTTTTGTAAATAAAAAGAGAGAGGAAAAAGCAAATCAATCCGCGGACTGTTGAGTCTGAATTAGGATCGGATTGAAATTATTGTTCGAATAACTTCTTCACAGAATAGTTCTTTTCAGAACAACTCTTTATGAAACAATTTATCATAGAACAACCTGTTCCAAGAATAGCTTATTCACATAACAACATGTTCTTAGAACAACTCATGCATAGAATAATACCTTCACAGAATATCACCTTTATAAAACAATATTAACATATTCACTGAATAGCATTTTCAAGAAAAAGTAGAGATAACCTTAGAATATGGCAGGATTCTTGGGTTAAATTCACTATTGGAATATCTTGGAAAGTTTGGCATGGTGGATTGGATATGAAAATAGTTAAAAATTCTTCTCTTAACCTTACTCTAAAATATGAATGCTCTTTTCTATTTCTTTCCATACATCTTCTCCCAAAGCTAAACTTTGATTAGACAAAGTATTAATACTTTCGTAACTGTCAATTCTTACTATTATATCTATTAATGCTCATGATTTGTAACTCCCATTCTAGAGATCTATATATAGTTCACAACATTCTTGTGAAAGGGACTTTTAGAGCAAATTAGCTAACTCAGAAACTTTATCAAATCTTTTCTACACTATTCTCTCAACTCATATTCGGTCTTATGCTTTCTTTATTCAGCTTTGTTCTCAGCCTTCTACCACCGCCTACCACAGTGCTCTTTTTTCAGAGTATGCTCCAATCTTTTTTTCTGCCGCCTCTTGACACATCTCGTTTTATTGATTTTTAACGTTTTTTCCCCCACAACAAAGAACTCATTTACAGTCACAATCGAATAATGCTTGTGAAGGAAGCTGTATAAGGAATCTTTTGAAAAAGATGGCCATCCCTTCCCTACTCAGAAAAACAGTATGGTCTGGAGACCTTTGAGCCGCTGGGAAAGTCGGATCAACTCAGCTTGAGAGTGATAGAGAACTTTAAGTGCCAATGCTGCTTCCGTAGCATTTGAGTGAGAAGTTTGTGAGGCGGTGTGTTAAGAATTCCCTGAAATAAAATAAAACTTGTCCAGACTAATAAAGCAAAATCCTGGTAACGGGGCTGTAATTTCTCTAATGTCTGAATGTAGGCATTTGACAGAAAAGCTTTAACCATATTAATATTTTTTTTGTTCATTTTAACCGTATTAATATTGGAAGGGTGGCATGCAGACATGTCATAAATGAACTGTATTTCTCCTCGTTCAGCCTATTGCTTGGCTATTGATGATAGTCACCGTTGTTAGTGTATCATTATTTATCAAGCTTGGATATTTAGGGAAAAAAGTTAGAAGCAACTTTTACAAAGAATGATTGTTTACTGTCCCTAGAAAAACTCCAAGTTAGTTTTCGTGTTTGGGCTCCCATGTGGCCCTGTTTTGTCCTGAAGAAGTTAATTTTTGCATTTTATAAGAAAAACTGAACTGGTATCTACTTATGTAAGTTCTGGGTTTCCAGAGATTACATTGACAGTTGTTTGTAATTGAACATTCTTTGGAACTCTTTTTGCATTCCTTGTGCTAAATTTTTATCTTTAAATGTTTAATTTAAATATGATTCAGTTGGGCTGAATTGAAATGTTTTTCTTCAACGGTTCAACCTCAGTTCTTGGAGAATTTTAGTGAACAAACTTATAGAGATAAAAGATGAATTACCAAATGTGTGGGAAACACTTAAAACGCTGCAAGTCGAAAATCAAAACCTTCATGTATCATGACAACAATTTAATGGGTAGATTTGTTTCGAGAAATCCCTTTGGTAATGGAGGTGAGCAGGGGTGTTATTGTAACGGCGTTATGCCATTTTTACCACGAGTTCTGGGGGGCTTAAGTGTACAATCCTCTTGTATTGATAAAAAAGAATTGACTTTCAATCAATTTCCAGCTTGTTCACCTGGCTGGCGGGTGTTACTGAATGTTGGAATGGAATACTTCAAGAATTATATGCAGCTGCAGATGGCAAGCAGTGTGAGTATCTTATACCGTTTTTCCATTTTGCATTGGATGAGAGGTTTTGGGTAAAGAACAATGCATCTTCCAGTTAATCGTGTATAGGCTTTTAAATAGAATTTGATTAAAGATTATTCCTTTTGTCTTGTTTATTCATGAAAGTTAGTTAATATTATAAGTTTGACATCAATTGTTTAAATAGTAATCATTAGAAGAGCAAAATGAAATGAAATATTAATATAAACAAACATTAAACAATAGTGAGTGCCGAGTGCGAGTTGAGATTGGAGCTCAATGGGTGAACATTGAACAATGATATGCATACTGATAATGACTACTACATATATGGAGCCGTCCATAAAGTTTGTCGTCAGTCCTTCATATTTAATCTTGGTAAATTAACAAAGTGAGGGCATGTTTACTTTGTTTCATCTTTAAAAACAATGGAAGAAAAAAAAAGCGTGGTAAAGAAGTCAAAAAAGCAAAGGTAGCAGATGGGTGCGGGTTGACATGTTTGCATAAGCAATGCAGCCGTGAATTTGATTCCATCATCTTTTGCAGATAATGGTGTTTAAAGCGGAAGAAGACAAATGAACAAACATGACAGCTGAGTACGCCTACAATGACTACGAGGGAAAGAAAACGGACCTAAATTAGTCTGACCAATGGGGCATCACCAAACAGGCCATTTTCTTGCTATATAGGTATATCTGATTCTGATCTCTCTTTTCCCTTCTTTGGCTAAACTAAAAAGAAAACCAAAGTGAAAAAGGAAGATTTGGAAACCAATTTCGATGGTTAGGGCAAAGAGTGCGTGCAATTTGTTCATATTCTTGTCACCCTCCCTAGCAAATTGAAACAAGCCTAGAGCTGTAGCCTGTTGCCTTCAAACACATACACTGCCAAAGCAACTCTACGGTCCTATATATTGGCCTTTAGACTCGCACCTTTGGCCTTTAGACTCGCACCTTGACAAAATCTTAGAGTGTGCAGATCTAAAAAATACTTCCGAATAACTATATATTCTACAAATAAATACTTTCAATATTCTGTTAGGTTCATGTAACTTCGTTCATATTCGCTCAACCAACAAAAATTCATACGTTAATTGAAATAAAAGAAAAAAAATCATACGTCAAAATCACTTGAACACTCGAGTCCCGTGCCCTCGCTGATGTGGATAAAATGAAAAGTGATTTGTTTCCTTCATGGGGTACAAATATAAGAAGCATAACTATGAAAAAACACTCAAATGTTGTATATATTACCAAGTTTTTTAAATAAATTAATAAAAAAACAAGTTTGAAATTCATGTAATATACACGTGTTAAGAAAATGACGTTTTGGACTTATGAATTTGAGTTTGGAATAAAAAATTACATTCTAGTAAAAAAATTAACTTTGGATAGTTGACAGAAAGTTGAGTGCCCAAACGGACAGCTATAGAAAATTTGCGCTGGGCAGTTAATAGCGCCCGACTTTCCTTGAAAGAAAACATTTTTTGCTTTAATTTTTTATCTAGGGCAGTCGACTGCCCTAAACACAAAAAGTTTCCGTGGGAAAAAGAAACACTAGAGCAGTCGACTCATTTTCTTCAACATTTGACTACAATTAAAAAAAGTAGATCCATTGGCCATCTCTCTTCATTCCAAAAACCATGAATAATCATGAAATGGGGTTTTCAACACCAATTGAAACTTGTAAATACTTTCATAAACATTCATTTTGAATATATTTTATACAATCTTTCACATTTTTCTCTCAAACTCTTAAATTTTTGAACACTTTCTTGTAATCTCTTTTTTACTTTTTTTGTTCAAGTAAGTTCATAAGAAGAATTCAAAATGTAATTTAATTCTTCTAAAAGTAAGTATTGTATCATGGAAACAACGTTTCCTAAACCATTTGCATTTATATGAAAAAACTATCGTTCTTATCATAGCTTCTTGGAAGTGACTTTCCTACTCAAAAATTCTTCTATCTTCAAAATTTTTTCTAGTTGAACTTGATTGCATTAGTCTACCAAGCGCACTCCAAAATACAGCAAGCTCACTCATTTACTCTTTTTCGAGAGCATTTCCTGCTTTTTCTCTTCTTTCATACTCTTTCTTTTTTCCTTATCTCCTACAGACACCAAAAAAAATCTCCAATTTCAATCACTGAAACAAATGCTCAACTATACTCAATGCTTTGGGAATTGTAGCCATCAGAAAGAAAATAATTCCTAGTCATCAGTTTCCGCGTATCGATATTGTTCATATGCTTTCATACATGTCGGAGCCATTAAAGGATGGATTTGGTTAACTCGGACAAGGTATAGCATGCCACAGCTTTTAAGTTTGATTGGTTGTGTTTGGAAGTATGGTCAGGTATCGGCTGCCTTCCCTGTCTGCCTCCCTCAAACAAAATCATATTCCTTGACCATGAACAAACAAAGATGCTTGAGAAGGACGCGGAGAAAGTGGAGAATTTTTCATATATGATCACGATCTCATTTCGTACATTTCCTGCCAGCGTGTCTCCTTAATTTACTATGAGCTTTTGATTGTACCAAGTAATTGGTTACTCATACATGCAGCTCAGTTTGACTTCCTTTTGGTTACAGTCTTCTAATGATTAATTATACTTTGGAGATAAAAATTAAAAAGATTATACTTAAATTAAATAACGTTGTTTAAATTAAATTAAATATAAAAAGACCATATTGCATAGAAGTTTTTTTTATTTTCCCAAACACAAAAGAAGAAAAAACTAAAACACGAAAAAGGAAAACAAAAATTCGACATATCATACACAAGGCAAATGATAATAATGACCTGATAATAGACTGAAATTATCAGACCGAAATCACAAAGGAAACCAACACTAACACCAAACCAAAATAGGGGCAGAATAGTAAATTTGACAACCAACGTGACCTCACCAAAGCATAGAGAATCCATGGATCTTTATATATAAGATTTGCAACATGCCAAATTAAAAACAATTAAACAAAAATTAAAATTAAAATCAAAGTAATTTATAATGTTAAAAATAAATTAGAATTTGAAATATTAGAATGATATATGGTACCATAATCCATGATGTAACATATACTCAGCACAAATCGCTTGGTCAGATGATGATGATGATTTGGATTAACTACCTTCTTTTTTCTTATACAAATATGGCAGCTGATATTTGAGCACAAATGTTTTCATTCCATTAATTGCCATGTACTGAAAAATTCTCAAGCTTGTTTTTTTCCCATGGTTTCCTCATTAGTGAGCAGCAGCATGAACTACATATATCAATTGCATGATGATCAATGCAGCAATAACGGGCGTTTTCCTACTAATGAATAAATACGAGGACCAAACTCATAGATAAGAGGAGGGTTGCATCCCCATTATTAGAAAAGCGTCTCTTTTCTACTATATATGGACTTTTACGTGATTGCTTAAATCTCTTCCCTCTCTCCTCTAAACTCGGATTCTCCAACATACTACTGGCCATATGTTTCAGTTTTAGTCTTAGATAAGCTGTGGCTATGGGTTTTTACCATACCCATCTTCCACAAAATCTTGCATGCTTTCTATACTGTTACTATGGGTTTTTACCACACCCATCTTCCACAAATCTTGCATGCTTTCTATATTGTTATTTACCAACTCCTCCCTTGGTGACAACAAAAGCATGATTCTGAGTTTCTGACTCCAAACTGACTACTTTGTAGATGATTTGTTTGCTATGGAGAGGAAATGTTGCAAACCAGCAGAATGGGATGTGCCGAGAGGTGGCAGAGAGGAAAATTGGAGCAGACCCTGAAGAATGAGTGCAACGACAAGTGGCGATAGGAGGCTGAGTTCAGAGAACAATGTAGAGAGGATTTGAGAGAATTTCTGGATGAGATTACTTGCCAAAAGTCCTTTTCAAAGACAACAAGAATTCCTATATATAAGTGTGGAGAATGAGCGTTACATATTTTTGGTATTAATAACATAATAATGAGAATTGACAGTTATAAAGCATTAATGCTTTGTCTAATGGGAGTTATGCTTTGGAGAAAGTGTATTGAAAGAAATAAGGAAGAGCATTCATACTTTAGAGAAATGTTAAGAGAAGAATTCTTAACTATCTTCATATCTGATCCACCAAACCAAACTCTTCAAGACATCTCAATAGTGAAGTTAACTCAAGAACCTTGCCCAACGTGCAGGAGCTGCACCTGTGTGCAGTTTGCTTCTACGCACAATACAGCGCGTAGGACAGCGTGTAGGAGTTCCATTTGCGCATAGTACAATTACAATGTGTGATTTTTTTAAAAAAAATTTGAAAAAAATAACAGAGAGAGGAAAAAAATTTTAAGCTTATTATTATTTTATATATATATATATATATATATATATCTTCATGGATATCAATACTTATCTGAGTTATGTTGTTGATTTCTTGTAGATATTCTCCAATGACGAAGGTTCAATATGGCCAACCTTCTCCTGCTGCTCAAGCTCCTATAAAAAAAAAGGAAAAAATTGTACTTTTAAAGATTCTAATATTAAAGCTCCTGTTGACTAGAAAATGCGTCTTCATATTGGAAAAGACTGTATGCTTCCTTCTATTCCTGAAGATTGGTCAAATCAGATTATTAGGAAAGGAGGAGAAGATCATTTCTGGAAAGAGGTTCGTGTTAGAGAAATTGCTTCTTATCCTGGTCATTCTTGGCTAAGTATTACTCTTGAAGCATCAACTTTCAAAACTCATATTCTAGGTGAGTTTATTTTGAAATTTAGGTTTGAACAAGGAGAATTCTCATTACTAAGTTTGGTTCTAATTCTCAACCTGTTCAAGGTTGGGAAGATTGGATAAATAAGGTAATAAAGAATCCTGCTCATGTAAAGGTTCTACCTTCAGCGGGAGTACTTGATGCTATACTGATTTCTTTAAAACTTCATATTTGTAGTGAAGGAAGAATGGATGTATGGTGTGCTATTTTAGCACAGTAGAGTACTTTTTCTCATACTATAATTATTGCTTGGGGAGAATTCACTTTAACTCTTGAGAATGTACGTGTTATTCTTGAACTTCCTTGTATTCGGAGACATAATGTTTGTTCCATCAAATTGTCTAAGGAAGAAGTGAAGACTTGTAGTTTCTTTTGTGAGTTGCTCAAACATCAAAAAGAGAAATCTAAGGCTGCCCGTTTCTCTAATTAGATTGAATTATTTTTTCATAAATTCAAACATAGAAAAGGTAAAAGTAATTCTCCTGATCTTCCAAATTCTGAGCATGATTTAGAAGCACTACTGAAAACATGGTTAGCTAAGCATGTCTTCCCAAGATGTCCAGAAGATGGTATTAGTCCAGCTCTCATTCCAATAGCTATTAAAATTGCTAAAGCTATGCGTTTTTTCCGGCTCCTTTCTATTTGGGTTTTCTTTATAGAAGATATAATAATGAGAATTAGTAGTTACGGAGCATTAATGCTTTGTCTAATGGGAGTTATGCTTTGGAAGAAAGTATATTGAAAGAAATAGGGAAAAACACCCATACTTTAGAGAAATATTAAGAGAAGAACTCTTAATTATCTCCATATCTGATCCATCAAGCTAAACTCTCCAAGACATCTCAATAGTGAAGTTAAGTTAAGAACCCTGCCCTATGCCAGAGTTATTTTCACTTCTTCTTGAAAGTGTTGTTCTATAAATGAGTTTTCTGAAAACAAGTTGTTCCGTGAAGAACTGTTCTGAGAAAAGCTATTATGTGAATGAGCTCTTCTAAGAAGAAGTAATGAGTTCTTTTGATAAGAGGCTGTTCTTGTGAAGGAGCTCTTCTAAGAAAAAGTTATTCTTGTGAAGTAGCCATTCTAAGAAGATATTGTCTTTCACTTATACCATGAAACAAATATTAGTTTCCAAAATCAAGTATTTACAAGCTTCAAACTCTAATCTGAAACTTTGGTCTTATAGAAGGACTGAGAGTACGATTCAGATACCCTCATTTGTTTTACTATATGAGACTAATTATGTTCAGGCCGGAAATGATAAACAGTAAAGCCTTCTCAACAATGGCTATTTAGGATATAAACCATGTCCAAATACTCGGAGAAGAAGTCCACTTCCACTTCTTTCAACTACTTGTTGGTGTATTTACTACCTTTCTTGGCTGTCAGGCAATCTGCTCTAATAATTGTCATTAAAACCTTTACATGTTAATGAAAAAAGGCCATTGCAGATCTCTATCCTTTGAATTTAATAAAGAAAAGAAATAAAAGAATCTATTAATCTTGATTTCTAAACAAAAATGGATTCCTTGCCTGTTTCCAAGTTCTTGGCAGATAAAAGAATTGAGAAGCAGCCTGCTAGCAACAAACAAAAGAGTGGAAGTCTATCCATCTATTATTATCCCCTTTATGTACCTTATTTGCCATATATTTCCCTTGATTCTTAATTACCATGTGGGGTTAAGCTTTTAAACTTATTAATAGAGCATAATCCAGTCCGTACTTTTTTTTTGGCATTTACTTAACAAATATAATATAATGTTTGTCCATTATACTGGTCAGAGGTGAAAAAGCAAGGTGATGCTGCTTTTCTTTGCTCCACATACAAAGAATAGTTATAAATTTGAAGTGAGATTTAAGCTCTGCTTTGTAAGCGTTTATGATTGCTGAAACAAAAGTTGTGAGACTTCTTGCCTTAGAAGATATTAAAGTTAAGGTTTATTTTAAAATTTAGTATAATCTGCCAATGAGTTTTTCTCATTTGGCCGGTTGTATTAGACTTTAGACATAATTAATCTCTGCTAATTAAAGTTAAGAAGATCATTGGGTCTTTTACTATCATGCAAATTCCATTAAAATATAATAATTTTGCAAACACCACTAAACCTTTACTAAATGGATCCTTCAAACATAAATATCTGCAAATTTGTTGATTTAGGGCATTCTTATAAAATATAACTTCAAATAATCTTACTTTACCTTCCAAATTAAATCATTCTGTTTCCAGACCCTATAATTCAACCTGAAAAGAGAGAGAGAAAGGCAAAAATGAGAAAAAAACAAAAACAACTACTTGAGAGAATAAGTGCACATGGCATGCCAATAATTATCTTAGATTGCATGCAAACTTATATATAACTTTCATTTGTGAATTAAGGGTGAATGCAAGTGTTAGGTATTTAAGAGCAAAGATTGGTGTCCTTTCACTTGAATGCAAATTATGTTTGGCTCGTTTAACTAGAAGTGAGAGTGCATGATATGACATGAAAACAAAATTAGGCAAAGCTAAGACAAACTCAAGTAACGGATAAAACTCTAAACGAAGAATCGATCCCTTTTTGTGCTTTGCTATGATTGGTTTCTTTATAGTAGCACAAGAAAACACGCATCTCATGATAACATAATTTGTATTGAAGTAAATATTTAAACGTAAGTAGGAATTTGGCTTCGGGCGTTTTTGCAACTCTTTACTTTGTTGTGTTGATAATCCAAAAACAAAGAAGTTAAATTTATTATCATTTACAGCAGCAAAGATCTGTTTACCGTGTTTCAATAAAACGTTACTCCATTTTATACCCTTTATCTCTTAGTTCCTTTTTGCTATAGAATGTGTGGTAGAGTTGAAAAGTTTGTAACATTTTTTAGTGCGCGTAGAAGGCGATGACCATACTTCTTCGACTATAAATCATCCCCTACCCCTTTCACTTCTTCCACCATGTTCACTGCTTTGTTCCTTGCCTCTTTCTCTCCCTCTCAAAGCCACCCATCTTCATTCACAACCAAAAATCAAATATTTGGGGGTTTTTTTTTTCTAAGGTTTCTCTTTCATCTACATCCCCCACCTCCCCATTTCATCTTAGAAAACTCCAAAAGAGGTGAGGGAAAAAGATAAGTCTTTTCATTTTTCCCCTGTTTCTCCCCTGTTTTCTCTGTTTTCCTCAACATTTTATTGTGGATAAGAGAATGTCCTCAAGTGCGTGTCAAGGGTTGCAATCATACCTGAATCCAATGTTCGTGGAATCAAGTCTTTTGAGGCTGAAACTGGCTCCACCAATAACGAATTTTTCTGGTTCCATTGCTCCTCCTAATCCCAGTTTCACTAACCCTGCCCCAACCGAGCCCAAACCTCTGCCCGACAATGAAGAAAAAAACCCCGCCATCGCCAACAATAAGAGCAACAGCAATGTTTGCAAATCGATAGGCAATCAAAACATCGACATGGGTGGCTGGAGTTTCCTCCAGTCCCTCGCCAAGGAAAAAGATTCTACCGAGCGTGACAAAGTTTACGTGCACCCTCTTGTTAAGAGTTCAACTTCAATGCTATGTGAAGAAAGTCTTAAAATGTGCACCGAAAGCTTAGGTAGTGAAACCGGAAGTGAAATTAACCTCAGCAGCGATGACATTTCCTTACTTTCATCAGAAACCGTTGGTGGCAACCCATCAAAACCAAGGGAAAGTTTGATGACAAGAAAAATGAACCGAAACCGCAGCTTTCCACCTCCTTTGACATCCATTAGCAGTGCCAGTGGTGTTCAAGTTAAGCCTCACCGAGAAGGCGGCCGCCTAGTTCTTCAAGCCGTTGCTATCCCGCCTTGTAATAGTTTCTTCTATGCAGAAAGAAGTAAGGGCAGGCTTAAGCTTTCCCTTTTGAAGGATGTTGCCCCAGTTTTTGAGGACGAAGATGGCGAAGAGGAAGACCAAGAAGCGGCAGTGGAAGAAGATGAACATGGTGAAGTAGATTATGAAGAAAATGTAGTAGAGGGAGAAGAAGGAGAAACCGAAATCGAAGAAAAGGAGTCTCACTGGGGAGTTGAGGATATGGAAGGAGACAGTGAGAATGTTGGCGATGAAATTGAGACAGGAAGGCTTCCTACGGCAAGCAGCTGCAAAGAAAGTGGGCGTGGTCAGAAACGTTTGCTTCATTGGGAGCGATTATTGGTGGCTACTTAAAAGCTAAAAGTTGAAGATCTTTCTCAACACAAGGGAGAATTACCGTTCTTATTATTATTATTATTATTATTATCACATTTTGTGTTTTTATTTTTCACTTTTCAGTTTTTGATTACCGTACCATGGATTTCCTAAAATAATATGATTATGGTAGTTATTATCGTTGTGGGCCACCTCGTCCTCCCCTCCCTTTCTCCCATGTTGCAGTCTCTTTTCCTTTTTGTCATGTTTTTTAATGTTATGTTTATATATCTTAATTTCAATATTCCAACACAATACTTTTAGTTGCATGGATCAATTAATACTTCCATTAAGCAAGATTTACTAAAAAAAGTACGAAATCTCTCCGAATTAAACATTACCCACATGGATCAAACAAAGACTGGCTTGATTTTCCAATCAATTGGATGGTCCCAACCAAACACCATCAATTAATGGGGTTCCTCTTAACTTAAATGCTCATCGCTTTCATGGGGCACATTTTGTTGGACCATCGTTGAAGAAAAGGAAATACGCGCTGGAGAAAAAGAATTACTACTACCAACTCTCAAATATTTGGTACAAGAATGTGTACTTGCTTTGCGAATTTTCGCTATAAAATTGTTTTCCTGTTTGTTTTAATTAAGAGATATTTTGACATTTAAACCTTAAATTATTACAATGATCCTCCTTATGATCTAAAGCAAAAGAGTATCAGATCATACTTTAAAAGTACGGCCCGTTGGCATTGAAGAACAAGGCCACATTGAACGTGATTGGTTTCAGTTGTAGGACAAGATGTAGATTGTGGCATAATAGTGGAATAACATAAAAGAAATTCAAACTTACTCTAATGTTTTTCTGTAACCACGGGTTTTTTTTAATCTGTTTTAAAATTCGAAGCTAATTTTGTACAAGTTAAAGGCGATAATAAATAAGACTCTCTCAACTACAATAATTTTAAAATTTAAATTATGTTGAAATATTTAAAAAAGTTAATTTTTTTTTTTTTTTTCAATCACTTCTTGCTTTAATATCTGATGTGAAACACTGTACCTCACATCGGAAACACCACATCCGCATTTGCCTTTGGGATTTTATTGAAGTTACCGTGACACTGACAGAGGAATGATATTTTAATATTTTTCTTTTTTTCTCAACGCACAATCATAATTTCAAAGAGAGTTCGTTAGTCCTTTTTTTATTCATATCTTCGTTAGTCCCTCAACTGTCAGATGGCCGACGATGGACGGCTGGGGTTTGTTGGAAGAGTCACAGCAGGGATGTCCGAACACTAAATTACCGTCTAATGCTGATTAAGCCAAAAAAAAAGAAGAATATTGGTGTTCATTGAAAGCTGAATGAAGAAGGTTGTCAGGGGAGGAGGGACATGGTAGTTAAGTTACAGTGTGGAAGCGAAGCATGTTAATTGGGGGAGCACGATTGGAGTACGAATGCCTAGTAACTGTCAGTTTCGTACCCACCAAGGCAACATGCAACTGACCTCATTACACATGAGCATCCATGTGCTTCTTCGCTGCCGCTGCTACTCTTTTTACTCAGATTCCCAACCGTTAAAACTTCCTTCCAAACCTTTTGCTCATGATCATGACTCGAAAGGTTAATTTCTTCATTTCATATGGCAAACAATTTCAATGAAAACGACCCCACAATTCTTACCTCTACTTGAGGAAGCCGTCCAATACATAAATTTCTTTGTGCCCAAAAATCTTTCCTGTGAAGTTACTTTGAAACCCTCTCTTTAGAATTGAGAAGGATGAGGTGCTAAGGTAATGAGATTCCATTTATTTTGTCTCAAAATTATTTATGATAGTTTTAAACATCGTATGATGGTACATGAAAAATATTTTGTATTTGTTGTGTTCATATGAATTGTTACATTTTGTAAATTTTTTTTGATATAATAACATTGTAATTTTCATGTTCTATACATTTTTGACACGTATAAAATATATACACAAATTATCAAATCTACTCAAAATGATAAAATCGAAGAGGAAAGATCATGAAAAGAATCAACATTATAGATATTGAAAAATATCATTGATATTGCCAAAAAAGAAAGACTTTGGGTACTAGACTTGTAAGGGTATTATATAAAATGCTGGTGTCAAAGAGGTAAATTTCAGGATGCGGGCAAAGGGTGGGAATTGATTGGTTGGTCTGGTCCAGAGAAAATAAAGACGGGGTGTGGGAGTAACATCCCTTGAAAGAGGAGGTCAGTGTCCCATCGTGGAGTTTGGATATCCATACATTAAGGAACTTTTTTTTTTCTCAAGTTTTTTGGTTTTTTCTTCTTTTTTTAATTATTCTTGGGCTTATTAGACGGGGAGATGCAGAATTTGTCAAACATTGCATATGCATCACTGTGTGTTTAACATCATGTGCTTTGAGAACCTTAGAGACCTTCTTTGAAGCACATATTCTCTCACCATATCACCCCACAAGTAAGCAAAATCTATAGGCAATAAGCATGTCTCCGCATTTTTTTTACCGTCACGTGGTAAGAAAGCTTAGGTTCGCTAGAAAAGATGCTTAAGTGATATAAAGACGACGTTTCCTCTTGTTGGTTAGGCAGGGATTCGAAGACCTTGTACCGCAATCAGGGGCGGAGCCCCTTGGGGGCTAGTGGGAGCTCAAGCCCCTTCTGGCCTAAATATAAAAATTTTGATATTATATTTATGTAAATAGTATTTTATACTTACAAAATTTTATTCAATATTTTTTTACTTTATGTGCTTTAGTATTGATTTTTACGGTTAAAAAAAATTACGATTTTATTATAAAAAATGTTTGAGATTCGAACGTATAAAGCATATCCATTATTTTATTCGTTATTGACATTAATATTAATTTTATCGATTGTTACGTAAATAATACATTTTTAACTATAAATATGTTAATTTCTATTTACGTAATCGAATGATTAATTAATAGTTAAATGATAAATTCATTGTATACCTTGAAAAATATATGTTTCAAAATATTGATAACGAAACTATTTCAAAATATAAAATCATGTTAAAAGCAATTAAAAATTTTTAAACAATTATTACTAGATACATTGAAGCCCTCACTAAATAAATTCTTTGGCTCCGCCACTGATTGCAATCTTTGATGATCATTCGCTTTTCTATTCTACACAGCCTGAAAGCCGCAGCTTGCGGAGATTACCCTGGATGCAAACATGAGGAACAAATATGGACTTGATCGGCAAAACGAGCTGGAAAACTATACATCGAATCTTTAATATGGACTTGAAATACTCAACGTTTCCGAATATTATTACTTAGAAAATTACATTTGATTAGTTTCTTTGGCTGGGAGAGAAGCCATGTGATTATGGGAAGTTTGACAGGATGGAGATTGAGGAGCTAGGTATGTAGCTAGGAAGGTGAAAGCTGGGTTTGGCTTGAAATCGTTGAAGAGTTGAATTCATTTTTACTATTAAATTCAAGTCCATGTGGTGAGAAATTATTACCAAACTTTGCAGTAGTTGTAGAAGATGCCAAACCCTTTAGCTGCTTCATGAATAAAAAGTGTGTGTGAGACTTGGGGATGATGACCATTTTCTTTCAACTGGTCAGTTACAATGGTGGGTTTATTCAAACCTAACCAGCAGAAGCAGTTATGTTTGAGAATCTGAACGTTGTATTTTTTTTTTCTTTCAAACCTACCTGCTGGCTACTGCTACACTACAAAAAAAAAGACTTTCAGCGACGGAATTAGCGACGGAATTTTCCGTCGCTAAAAGTCTTATTCCGTCGCTAAAAGGTTTTAGCGACGGATTAGCGACAGAATAATTCCGTTGGAAAAATCAATGTCGCTGATGCTCATTCCGTCGCTGAAAGAAAATTCCGTCGCTAATTAGCGTCGGAATTTGTCCTTATCAGCGACGGATTTTTTGTTATCAGCGACGGAATTTTTCTGTCGCTAAAATGAAAATCGGTCACCTATTATCCGTAGCTAAAAATTTCAGCGACGGAATTTTCCGTCGCTAATTTTTTTTTATTTTTTAAATTTTATGAAAATATTCCGTCGCTAAAATTTTTACCGACGGAATATTCCGTCGCTAATAATAAAATTTTCCGTCGCTAATTAATTTTACCTACGGAATTTTTCGTCGCTAATAATAAATTTTTTCCGTCGCTAAATGTTATCAGCAACTGAATATTCCGTCGCTAATAATAAAAATTTTCCGTCGCTGAATGTTATCAGTAACGGAATATTCCGTCACTAATTTCTTTGAATTCCGTCACTAATAATATATTTTTTTATCATCATATATTATTTATGCATTTCGCTACCAAAATGTTAAATTCCAAAATTGTTTCCAAAAGTTTTCCGAAATATATTTAAATTTAAGCTTAAGCTTAAATTCATGTTAAAACCCTAAATTCATGACTATAGCAACATTTAAAAGACCTTAATACATAAACATAAATTTCGAATAAAATTCATACATAATCATAAAACATGATTAAAATTCAACAAATTCATAACATCTCTCAACAACCATCAAATTCTTAAAACATAAAAAGAACAAAGTACTTAAATTTCTTACATTATAACAGAGATCTATGAAGAAGGCCCATCTGCGAGGTTCGGTGTCTGGTTATCATCGGGATTTGAAGGGCCTCCTTTGCTACGATTACATATTAAAAATTAAATATTATTTTCTTTCTAATTTAAAATAAAAAAATAACGATTACAATACATACATGTAATTCGTTACAATACATATTAAAACTATTAATACAACAATATATACATTTATGCAATGAAAAAAAATAATATATATAACAATGTGTATATCTCACATTAATCCCAAAATTAATAATACTAATTCAATCAATCTATTAATATCATATAATTAGATACACTAAAACAATAATAAATTATAATAATTAATAATATTATGACCAAATTAAATTTACATAAATAAATTTATATATTTAAAATATAACAAAAATAACTTTAAACATTTGATTTCAAAATTTTTACTAATATTATTATAAATACGGACAAACAAAAATAAAAAACAATAAACACATATATATTTTAAATAAACAAATTAAACAAATAAATAAAAATTAATAATAGTAGTTCAATCAATCTATTACTATTATATAATTAGATACACTAAAACAACAATAAATGTTCATAATTAATAATATTATAATCAAATTAAATTTACATAAATAAATTTATATATTTAAAATCTAACAAAAATAATTTTTCCCAATAAATACGAAATTTCTACTAATATTATTATAAATACAAATAAACATATATATTTTACATAAACAAACTAACAAACAAATAAATATAACATTTATATTTAAAAGAAATACAACTAATATATACCAAGACAACAACCGGTGGTAGGGACGACCGGCGGCGGGCAGCGGCGGCAGCAACTGCGATGGCGGGGGCGGGCGGCAGCAGAGGCGCCTATGGGCGCAGTGGCAGTGGGGGGGGGGGGGGGGGGGGGGAAGTGGGCTGTGTTGCTTTTCTTCTTTAATAACTAGGAGGCGCCGGTGGTGAGGAGAGGAGAGAGGTGATTGGCGGCAGCTAGAGGTTTACCGGACCGGCGGTGCAGCTTCGGTGGGGCAAGGGACCGGCGGCGCACAGGGGAGAGGAAGAGAAAAAAAGGAGAAAAATTGACTACCACGGGCGGGAAGAAGAAGAAAAAAGAGGGAAATCACGAATTTCGAGGTATTAGCGACGGAATTTCCGTCGGATTAGCGACGAAAAAATTCCGTCGCTAACTAGATCTAACACGTTGTACGAAGTATTAGCGACGAAATTTTTCCGTCGCTAATTCCGTAGCTAAAGGTCATTAGCTACGGAATTAGCGACGGAAAAATTCCGTCGCAAATTTTTTCACCTTTTTTCTCAGATATTTTGGAGGGAACTTAGCGACGGAATTTTTCCGTCGCTAATTCCGTAGCTAATAACCTTTAGCTACGGAATTAGCGACGGAAAAATTCCGTCGCTAAGTTCCCACCATGATTTTCGGTTGAAAATTTCATGGAACTTAGCGACGGAATTTTTCCGTCGCTAATTCCGTAGCTAATGATCATTAGCTACGGAATTAGCGACGGAAAAATTCCGTCGCTAATTTCCCAACATGATTTTCGATTTAAAATTTCATGAAACTTAGCGACAGAATTTTTCCGTCGCTAAGTTCCCAAAATGATTTTCCGGTTGAAAAGTTCATGGCACTTAGCGACGGAATTTTTTCCGTCGCTAATTCCGTAGCTAATGACCATTAGCTTCGGAATTAGCGACGGAAAAATTCCGTCGCTAAGTTCCCACCATGATTTTCGGTTGAAAATTGCATGGAACTTAGCGACGAAATTTTTCCGTCGCTAAGTTCCCAACATCTTTTTTTTCATTGAATTTGGCGACGGAATTTTTCCGTCGCTAATTCCGTAGCTAAAGATCATTAGCTACGGAATTAGCGACGGAAAAATTTCGTCGCTAAATTCAATGAAAAAAAAGATGTTGGGAACTTAGCGACGGAAAAATTCCGTCGCTAAGTTCCATGCAATTTTCAACCGAAAATCATAGTGGGAACTTAGCGACGGAAAAATTCCGTCGCTAAGTTCAATATATGTTTTGGATTTAGCGACGGATAATTCCGTTGCTAATAATTTGGCGCAATTAAACAGTATATCCCGCCATTATATTCCGTCGCTAATTACCGACGGAAAATATTCCGTCGCTAATTACCGACGAATTTCTGTCGCTAATCCGTCGCCAATTCCGTCACTAAATTCGTTATAAATTCCGTCGCTAATCCGTCGCTAATACTGATTATCAACGACGGAAAAATTCCGTCGCTAAATTTCCGTCGCTGAAAATCAATTTTCTTGTAGTGATAGTGCTCATAGTTAACTAATGTTCCTTCTACATAGATTGTTATTTAAATTTTAAATATAATTCGAGGAAAAGAAATTAATGAAGTTCCAGTCTATTAAAAGAGAGAAATGTGATTCTTTTTGATGAATTCTATTCATAAAAAAGTGTTTGATTCATCATGAAGTAAGATTAGTTTATTACTTCCAATAAAATAAGTATACACATGTTTCGTATTGAATCTCTGTTTTTAGTTACTCCAAAATTCATGTTTCAAATAAAATAAAGTAATTAAATTCAACAATTATTTACGATGAATTAAACATTGGATCTAATCCCTTATAAGAATAGGTAACGATTATTAGATCAAATTTTGATTGTCTTTTTTTATTCATTGAATCTTAAAAATATATAAAAGTTAAATTTTTTAGTAAAAAAATATATATTTTAAGTGAATAGTCTAAACATTCCATACATACTATATAAATTAAAATTTAAAATAATATATTTCTTAAATTAATTTTTCAATTTATGCTTTAAATTCAGGCAAAACTTATTTTAATTCATAACTTTAAAGTTTTGAAAGTTCAAGTATAAGATAAATCCTTTAATTAACATTTAACATATCTCATATATTTTAACCTAATCCGCTTTCATCACTCTTAATATGTCAACTAAAAACCATCATTTAATATATATTTTTGCTTTTCATTTGTTGATTCGCGAGAGAGTAGCACTGCATGTGCAGAACTTAAAGGGTTGATTCAATGAAGTTAGGTCCCGTTGAGTTTTTAAGTGAGAATTGAGGATGATATATAGCAAAAAATCATTTGTTCAAATCCTCAACAGGTCAAATTTCTTTGAACTAGCATCAGTCACGAAATGCGAGTAAGAATTAATCACATATTCAATGTGTTATGAGAGACATCTCGTGGTTTACACAAAAAAATTACTGCATGCATAGAGATAAAAAAAATGGTACTACCCATGAATAATTTAATGTATAAACATGAATATTTCAAAAAAAAAATATAAATATGCTGAAAAGTATTTTATAAAACGATAATTTTTTTTTATGATTATGATTAAGATTTTAAAATTTTTAAACTTGCCCATTTAGATTAAAATTCTAAATATATCAAATATTTTTTTTCTTTTTAAATAAAATGATAATTGCTTTAAATGGCGATATCCCATTATTTAAAAAAATTCAATTATCATTTTATAATTTTTTTCTTTCAATTTAAAGAATAAAATAACTCTTACTACTTAATAAAAATAAACCACTTTAATGTTCATGAAAAACTAATAAACAATCTATCAAAACAATTAAATATCTCCATTTTCACTCCAATTTGCGCTTTTGCATTATTCCTTGATCTACCGTGATCAAAAGGTTTGTCTCTCTTTATACTTATTATAGTATTATATTAATAAAAACATTATGGATTAAACTTACAAAATATTATTGAAATAATAGTCATATATACTTTTAACTTTTTGTACGAAATGGATATAAACTCTTAACGTTTTATTGCATACAAATCGTCCATAAACTCATGATTCACTTGAGTAGAACCACCTTTGATATATATTTTGAAATGACAAAAACTTAAGTGAATTTAAATTAGACTTTAGAAAATAAATTTGATTAAATAATTAAGAATTTCTCAAGCCAAAAGATTAACATTCATGGTTATCTTGAGTGATTACTTCGAAAAATAAATCCAATTGATCCTAATAGGAAACTTTTTACTTGGACTTAATGCAATTGGTTTTTGAGAAAGAAAGATATTTTGGAAAAATTGATTAAGACTCAAATATGAATGTTCTTAAATATTGAATATTGTTAATTCATGTTTGTTGATCTTAAAGTTGCCTTGGTGAAGTGATTCTATGTTTTAAATTGTTCAAATTACATGTTTCAAGATCCAAGGTATTGACATCCTTGGTACAAGTAAAGGTGTCAAACGGGCCATGCTAGCCCATTTAAATATTAGTCCATGTGTTAATAGATTCGTGCTAACACGGCACTATTTTTTAATGGGCCATGCTAGCACGGTCCATGAAATTTAAGGACGTGGCTTAGCACAGCACATGGCTTATAGCACTAATGGGTCGTCCCAGCATTATTTTCGTGCCTTATCGTGCTAAGCACGGCCCATTAATAAATTTTTACATTTTTTTATTATTTTTAAAGTTTTTTATTTATTAATTTAAATAACATGCAAGATAAATAAAAATAAAATAAAAAGACACATAATTCACTTTGGCAAAATGTCTATATCTATAAGAAAACATAATGATATATATTAAATAAAGATAATGAAATTTACAATCCTAAAAGGTCAAATGTCTATGTCCACTAGAAAACATAATAAAATCTACTTAATAAAGATATCGAAATTTATAATCCTAAAAAAAAAGAGCAATACGATAAAAAAAGCTCCACTTTGTGGGGTTTGGGGAGGGTCATTTTACACAACCAAAAAGCTTCCATTTTGTAAGGTCTATGGAGGGTCATTGTATACAACATTCCCTCTGCATTCAGAGAGTATTTTGCCTTGAACTGGTGATCTCCAAGTCACAAAGGAACAATATTTACCTTTGCACCAATGTTCTCTTTTGAAATTTACAATCCTAATATTTAAAAACATAGACACACACATATATACACAAATACAAGACTATAAAACATAAAAGATTATTTTTTTTTCATTCTCGTCACCTGATTATTCACTTAGATAATATGGTTTATCTAGTGCTCTAGCTTCTACATTTAACCAATCTTTAAATAAAATAATCTTTAATTATTTATTTTTTGATGAGTTTTCATTAAAAGTGTATTTAATAAAAAGTTATATATAAAATATGTGACATATCATACATTTTATATTCAAAATGAAAATATTATATTCAAAATAAAAATATTATAAATTTATATATCAATAATTGAAATACTACATATTTGGATTTATTAAATATAATTTTATTTATATAAATGGGCCAATATAGCACGACACATGGGCTTGTGTGCCGTGCTAACCCACGTGCTACGTGCTAGCACTGGCCTTTTATGGGTCGGACCGTGCCAATCCATATGCCTAGAAACCTTTAGCTTACCACGGCACACACACACACACACACACACACACATATATATATATATATATCATGCTTGGCCTAGCCCATCCATTTAAGTATAGGTCGTGCCAAGCACGATTCATATCATGCCGAATCGTGTTGTGCCATGGGCCACTCTGCCCTTTTGACACCTCAAGGTACAAGCATTGATACATATATTTATACCTCTAAACAAAAGTTACTCCCATGTTGAGGTATCAATAGCCGTATCATGTGGGTGCAACAAAAAGTTGGCTAAAGTTAATGAAAAATTTCATTATTCCTCCTATAATGTTGATGTCTATAATTCAACTCCAAGGTAAATAATAATTATATTTACTATATTTAAAATATTACATAGAAATTATTCCATGATGATAATATAAGCATTTTATAATTTTAATATAACTTAATTGTAGCATTTTATATATCTTACAAGTGCAAGATGAATGTTAAGGCAATTAATGGTTCTAAAAAAACAATATTTGTACTTCTTAATATTGAACCTAAGAAATTAATTAATAAATATGTTGACAAGCGATAAAATTTCTCTTAAGTTATTGATTAGTTAACAATTATTTTAATATTGTTCAATATTCAATTTAATTTAATGATATGCCTATGACCAAGATTTAAGAAAATAGGGATTATAAAATTCGATAGATATTTGAATATCTTATGGTGAAATTTTTGTGTTAGAAACAAGAGCAACAAATTAAAATATTGAAACAAGAAATACTAAGCTTACCGTGTCTAAAGTGTATCACTTTAATTATAAACTTGAATGTCGAAAATTATTGGAATAAATATATATACATTTATATAATATGACTATCTTTGTTACATTTTTATATAACATATGTTATAACTGAAAATTAATTTAATCAAATCACATATTAGTGTTTTATCTATATTTGTTATTCTATTTATGGAATTTATTAGATAATCGAGAAAAGTGACACATCATTGAAAGATAGCAATAGATATTAAAAAATCATTTGCTATCTCTTCAACTCAACAATAACTTATGGAAGAATATTCATTTAAAAAAATCTGTGCACGAAATTAAATTTAAGATGGAAAAATTTTTAATTTTTTCGAATCAAATACATGTTAAATTTTTTTTATATACTATTTTTATTCAATAAATTACAATATGAGTTTAATTTAACTTTTATAAAATTTGCATAATTATATCCAATATATAATTTTTTTTATATTATTATACTGTAATATACAAATTATAAATAAAAAAATATTAAATATACATATGCTACCTTTTTCATAAACATAATAATTTATATTATAAAGTTTCAAAAAAATATTTTATCAATAAATTTATTATTCAATTAATATATTTCATGCATCACACGAGTTTAAAACTAGCATATATGATAGCAAATTAACGTTTTAGTATTAAATATTAATTAATTTGCATTAGTATTGTTAGACTTACAAATATACTATACCAAAATACAGCAAGTCAAGCTTTAAGCCCATGCTCAACAAGTATAAGAGGGAAGCCAATGGCACACACAAGGCAAACTCTCCCTCGTACTTTTAACTCTTGGCTCTCCTCTATTTTTTTTTAACCCTAAACTCTTTCTTATTTTCTCCCCCTTACTCAGGTATGTGCTGACTTAAACATTAGAATGCACTTCAGAGTCACAACTCCAACGCCCTTTGACCTTGGTTTATATTATGCAAGAACCAGGATCATACATGCTTACTCATCTAGCTCCAGATCTTGAAGATAGATGGTTGAGGCACAAAATGACCTTAAAATAATAGTGCCATTTATGGGAATCGATAAGTCATTCGCTTTGATTTCAAAATTTTGAAACGTGAAAATGAGTTAGCCTTTGATACCCTATACTCTCTCTATGAGTTCTTTCGCATCAATGATATGTTGAAATTTTGTAGATAATATTGTTCAAACACAAGAATCCTAGCACGGAAATGTTATATGCTATTTACAAAATATACCCAAAAAATTTTGAATTTCCTTCTGAAGCTAAATTCGCTTCAATTAAATACATGGGTTTTTAGGTTTACCTTTAAACATATCAAACATGGTGTTATTGCCTATTTACGATAATAAATTTGAATGTCATAGGAATCTCGATTTTAGCATCCACGTGTTTGCTAAAAACTCTGCAAAAAAAATTAGAGAGATGCAGAGATTTGTCCCTGTGCGCACACTCTGATGCTTAAGTCAAAAAGCTAAGCATAGTCTTAGTCAAAAAATTAATGATTAATTCAAATTAAAGATAATGTGACGTGTTATTTATAGAGGTGGTTGGCTTGGGCTGTAATTACCTTTGTGTCCTTCTAGACTTATTTGATTATGGTCTAAGTGCGCGTCTGGGTCCAATGAATTTGGGCCCATATTTTTGTGGGCCTCAGAGTGGGCTTCTCGTCCATGTAGTAGAAATCGACCTTCCATGCGGGAGAATATAACCATGGTCTCCCGGGCAGTCTTTCGCATTTCACACTCACGTGCATGAGAGTGCCCTCTCTCTTCTTTTTTTTAATAATAAAAATATATATTTATATATGTATTGAAAAATGATTATATATATTTAATAATGATAATAATATCGTTGTTGTTGTTGTTGTTGTTGTTATATGTGTGACCTATATCAATTGCTCCTTAATTCTTTGTGAAAGAACTTAATCTTTTACAAAGAATTTTTCAGCGGTCACATATACCTTGCACGTATTTAAATTTGTCTTGCACAATGAATAAATAAATTTACCTCAAGCATTTTTTTATTCAAATTCTAATGCTTTACATGCGTAACTTACGTCTCGAATTTTTTGTATCAAGACTGTGCACTTTATTGTCTTTTACGTATGTGGCTTACATTGTGCATTTTTCACTTTAAGCCCGTGCTCCTTTGCCTTTATGCATAACTTACATCACGCACATTTTGCTTCAAGTCCATGCATAGCCTACTTCACTCACTTTTTGGTTCAAGTTTTTTTCTTTGAGTGCATGGCTTACATTGTGCATTTTTCACTTAAAGCCTAGGCACTTTTATCTTCATGCATGACTTACATCGTGCATTTTTTGTTTCAAGTCCATGCATAGCCTACTTCGCGCACTTTTTACTTTAGGCTTTTTTTTGCATGGCTTACCTCCCGCATTTTTCGTTTCAAGCCCATGCGTAGCCTATTTCACGCATTTCTTCGCTTCAAGCCTTTTTCTTTTAATGCATGGCTTATGTTGCGTGTTTTTCACTTCAAGCCCATGCATAGCCTACTTCGTGCATTTTTCACTTCGGGCCTTTTTCTTCGAATGTATGGCTTACGTCGTGCATTTTTCGCTTCAAGCCCATGCATAACCTACTTTGCCCATTTTGCTTCAGGCCTTTTTCTTCAAGTGTGTGGCTTATCTTGCATATTTTTCGCTTCAAGCCGTTACACTTTTTGTCTTCATGCATAACTTACATCGCGCACTTTTCGCTTCAAGTCCATGCATAGCCTACTTTGCGCACTTTTCGCTTCAGACCTTTTTCTTTTTGTGCATTGCTTACCTTGCGCATTTTTTGCTTCAAGCCCATGCTCCTTTGTTTTATGCATTACTTACATCGCGCACATTTAGCTTCAAGTTCATGCATAACCTACTTCACACACTTTTCGCCTTAGGTTTTTTTCTTCAAGTGCATGGCTTACGTCGCACATTTTTCACTTCAAGCCGAGGTACTTTTCTTTTCATGCATGACTTACATCGTGGCCTTTTCACTTCAAGTCTATGCATAGCCTACTTCGTGCACATTTCACTTTAGGCTTTTTTCTTCGAGTGCATCGTTTACCTCGCACATTTTTCGCTTCAAGCTCATGCGTAACCTACTTCACGCATTTTTTGCTTCAGGCCTTTTTCTTCGAATGCATGGCTTATGTCATGCATTTTTCGCTTCAAGCCTAGGCACTTTGGTCTTCACATATGATTTACTTCGCGTACTTTTTGCTTCAAGTCCATGCGTAGCCTACTTTACATACTTGTATTCCTGTTGCAAGATATGCAATAACGATAATAAAATAAATTATATACATCAAGAATTATTAATTTATTGCGTACTACCAATAACCAATGATAATCTGGAATACAAAGACAAAATGTTCAAGATAACATATCTGATATTAATTGAAACTTTAAAATATCAATGTCTCAAATCTTCCCTATCCATCCTCATACCTAGGGGTCTATCATGGTATGGATTTATTTCT
Organism: Heritiera fomes; assembly: GCA_032173925.1. Lineage (NCBI taxonomy): Eukaryota > Viridiplantae > Streptophyta > Magnoliopsida > Malvales > Malvaceae > Heritiera > Heritiera fomes. Next base: position 22,657,166 of record JAPDPM010000013.1, on the reverse strand, counting down.
TTTGAGACCTTTTGCTGGTGGTGGACGAGATATAACAAGTCCTTCTTCTCTTCTGGTCCTCTCTGACTTGACCTACTCCATTAGGCGTGGGAGATTTCATCAGCAAGTAACATGGAAAGATCATAGCCCTCATGTCGTTCAACAAAGGTCGTCTAAGAATTACATTGTAGGCTATGGAACTTGACTTCACAATCATGAACAACACCTATCGGGTCACATCTTTAAGACTTTCTTCTAAGGTGACGGGCAGTTGTATAGACCCGGCTACATCTACGTTCTCTCATGCGAAGCCATTGTTAGCTTTAAATTGCCATATATATTTTGAAATGACAAAAACTTAAGTAAGCTTTAGTGTTTTAATTCATATTGTAAATTTGCCTTATCACACATGATTTTCTCAATCCATTTTCAAGTGATCATATCAAACATTAAGACCATGATTTAATTACATATTCTTATTGGTCTTAATACTTTATAAATGTTTTGAATATTTTAGAAAATCACTTGATGATTTCTTGGACAAAATTTTTATTTGAGAAAGTCAAGAAAAACTCCCTTAAAGCTTATAAATGTTTTGGGTTGAATTAGGATCAAAGGTCATATCATTTCTAACCCAAAAGTGCAGGAAAATGCCCTCTGGAAGAAAAGGATCTATCCCTACTGTAGCAGGATCGATCCCTTTTTGGCAGAAAGTCTTCCCAAGGTCCCTGAAGCCCAGAATCAAGATTCTGGACAAAAAGGATCGATCCCCTATGGAAAGGGATCGATCCCTTTGCTCGAAAATAGCCTATAACGGCTAGTTTTTGTGAGACAACGGTAATATCCGAGATTTGGCTCCACCCAACGGCTAGAATACATCCAAGGGACTATAAATAGAGGCTTAGAAGCTAAAGGAAGGTAGAGGAACTACTCAATCAACTCCAATACTCATTTTCCTCAAATCCTCAAGCCTCAACAACAAATCAAGAGATAAAAAGTCTTCATCTTCCATCATTCATCTATTTCTTGTATTGCTTAGCACAAAGTATTGTATAGGCTTTTCATTGTGCTTAATTTCTGTAATCACTTGCCTACCTAGAGGCCTTTCTTTGATTACATCATTTGTAAACCAATTCAATCCTTGTAAAAAGGGGGGTTTCTCTTTAGCCTAAGAAAAAGAGGGAGGTTACTCTGTAACCTAAGAAAAAGAGGGAGGTTTCTCTTGAGCCTAGAAAAAGAGGGAGGTTACTCTTGAGCCTAAGAAAAAGAGGGATTGTAATTACAAATTCAAGATAGTGGATTTGGAGAAAATCCTTGGGAGCGTCTCAAGGTAGAGGACGTAGGCAAGGTTGCCGAACCTCTATAAATCGCTTGCGTACATTTCTCTTCCCTACTCACTTCAATTACTTGAAATTATATTTGTGCTTATTGTATTGAATTTGGAGTGCATGATTGAATAGCTTAGAGAACTTAGAAAATATTTATATAGGCTAGAGAATTTAGAGAAACCGAAAAACGGGCTTAAGGTTAGCTAAAAACCGATTCACCCCCCCTCTCGGTATTGCCTATAAGAGCCAACAATTGGTATCAGAGCTTGGGCTCGAGATTGAATTAGACTAACCTCTATCGAGCAAAACGATCTTAAATGGCTCATTTGAATGTAGGCACACCCCTAAGAGAAGAGGGACACTCATTAGTTAGACCTCCACTATTTAATGGTGAAAATTACTCTTATTGGAAAATTAGGATGATGTTATTTGTACAATCTAATGACTATGAAGTGTGGAGAGTAATAGTTAATGGCCCTAGAATCCCAATAAAGAAAATAGATGGAAAAGATGTCCCTAAGAGTGAAGATGAGTGGGACACCAATGACATGAGATTGGCACAATTGAATGCCAAGGCTATGCACACCCTCTTTTGTGCATTAGGTCCCAATGAGTATAATAGAGTGTCTCTATGTGAAAATGCTAAGCAAATATGGGACAAACTAGCCATCACACATGAAGGGACAAATCAAGTTAGAGAGACCAAAGTAGGAATGCTCACACATGATTATGAGCTATTTAGGATGAAAGAAAATGAGTCCATTAGCGAAATGTTCACTAGGTTTAATGATATAATTAATGGACTTAAGGCTCTAGGCAAGACTTATTCCAATGTTGAAATGGTAAAGAAAATTTTGAATAGTTTGCCTAAATCTTGGGAGGCTAAGGTAACCGTTATAGAAGAATCTAAGGATCCAAACACCTTGCCTCTAGATGAACTTATGGGGTCTCTACTTACTCATGAAATGAAATTAAAAAGAAATGTAGAGCCTTCAAAGAAAGTAGGGATAGTACTTAAGTCTTCCACTCATGAGATTCTTAAAAATGATAGTGATGAGAGTGGAAATGAGGAAGAAAAGGAAATGGCAATGTTTGCCAAAAGATTTGATAGGTTCATGAGAATGAAAGAAAAAGAAAATAATAGGAGACATCAAAGAGGGGAGTCAAGTAGAAGAGAAAAGGATCACTTAGTGTGTTATGAATGTAATGAACCGGGTCACACTAAGTTAGATTGCCCCTTACTTAGGAAAGAAAAAGATAGGAAACCTAAGAAAAAAGCATTTGTGGCTGCATGGAGTGATAGTGATAGCTCCGATGAGGAAAACGTAGATAATGAGGTAGCCTACACATGCTTTATGGCCATTAGTGATGATGAGGCTAGTTGTAGTTCTAGTGAAAATAATGATTATACCTTTAGTGAACTACAAAATGCCTTTGATGATTTAGCAAATGAATTTCAATGCATGAACTCCAAATATAAGAAAATCATTGCTAAATTAAAAATAGAAAATGAAGCCTTGATAAATGCTAAGCTAGAATTTGAAAAGAAGTTAGAAGAGGCTAACTTAGAAATAAATGAGTTGAATGAAAAGAATACAAATTTGCATAACTCATTTTCTAGGTTCTATATGGGTCAACAAAAATTAGATCATATGTTAGAGACCCAAAGAGCTTTCTTTGACAAAGATGGGTTAGGATATAATGTAATACAAAAAGAAACTCATCTAAAGAATTTTCTTGTGAGCAAAAATTCTATGCATGATACATCTCTCACATGCTCACTATGCAATAGGATAGGCCACTCTTCACAAGCATGCACATATAGAAAAACTACTTTTAGAGGAAAAGTAATTAGGAAGATGTGGATCCCAAAGCATGTTATAAATGATGATGAAATGAGCTTAAAATGGATCCCAAAAGGATCTAAAATTGTTTGCACTAACTCTTATGGACCCAAGAAAATTTGGGTACCAAAGCATGTTTGAATTTTTTTGTTGTAGGAGTGTTAGAGCATGGGAATACAATGGAACAATAGAGTCTAAATACTCAACACATCCTCATGGAGTTTGCTTGTGCCAATGAAAAAAAGGAAAAGCTTAAGGATCCATCTTTGACAAGATCATAACAATTCTTCAAAGGATAGCTCAAGGTGGACTCAACAATTCAAGGCAAAGCATACTCAAGCAAAGGAGTTTTGTAAACTTAATTCTTTACTCCTTAAAACTTTATTTGATTATTAGTGCTTTGATGAGAAATGTGGTTGATAATCTTTGTGAGTGTTTGATGGACAAATCTTGATGATTGAATGGAAGGCATGATTTTTTATTTTGAAATGATTATTGGATTTCTGCATTTTGAGCAAGTCTTCTATGTGTTGATAATGTATTTACTTGCCTCAAATTGCCAAATATGTCATATACGCAAAATGCCATGTCATGTGCATTAATGAAGAACTTGTATGTTGGAAATCATGGCATGTTGTTCACAAGATGTATGTTTTAATGATATATATGCTTAAAACCTATGTGAACAAGTTTGTTTTGACATATTTATGGAATGTAATGCATTGGTTTTGACAAAACATGCATAACTCTCAAAATGACCCCCTTTGAGGCCAAAAATGCATTTTATTGTGAAAATTCTTCCAAAATTGTAAAATCTTTTGTAAAATGGTTTTTGATTCATGTTTTTCATTCACACAAGTCCAAAATCATGTTTTATAAATGTTTAAACTCTTACTTGGACTTAAATTATTCAAAAACAGAGTTTTGGTACCTCACAAGTTCAATTTTCTGTCAAAACAACTGCAGAATATGCAGGAAACATATGAGGGATCGATCCCCCTCCTAAAGGGATCGATCCCCCTAGGCCAGAAAAGGCTTTCCTGCATGTTTTCGATAGAAATTGAGAAGAACTTTTCACTGTTTTGATACTTTCTCTCTTCTTGACTTAAAATTCATTGTTTTAACTTCTTTTTGATGAACTTTAAAATATGAAAAATCATTTTTCATTGATATCATGCTTCAACTTCATCAATTAATATCATTTCCAACAAATGGTATCACTTTCAACAATCCATATCATTTTTGTTGAGCTCACAAGTGAAAAATCGTTTTTCTCATTAAAGATGGTCCTGAATTACATAAATCTTGAAATAATCTTGAAATATACTTTCATTGAATGCTTAAACATAATTTTGAGAAATATTTCAAGAATTTATGGAGATATTTTAGAATTTGATGAACTTATGCATAATGAATATTTTTCATTCTTTTTGTTCATCTTAGTCAAGCATGCTTATAGGATTAAATCTCTTAGCTTGACTTATCAATTCCACACTAGGTTTCATGATAATTATACATCTAGTATATTGATTTCAAATGTAAACTCAACAATTGGTAATGGTCATTGGCCTATAATTTGTGATGATAAATGGATCCTAAATGTTAAATGCATGAAACTTTATCATCCATGTACTTAAATTCTTCTTATGGCCAAATTATTATGGAACTTGGGCTTTAATGATAACACCAACAATTGATACACATGCATAGACTCTTGATTGTTTTGATGATGAACATGCATGTTTGCTTAAATTGAATCAATAATCATGCCTATGAGATGAGAATAGTTATTTCATGATATTATGTGCTTAATCTCATTCATAGCTTATGGATTTTGATGATAAAATACATTTTAGCTTGATAATATTGATTCACTTAGGTGAAGCCATTTTAGTTAAAATAGCATATACCCTCTAGAACTTTAAATGATGATAACAACTAGGGATATGGCTATTAATTGATTAAAATGGTAATATTGAATCTTTCCTTGCTCATAATTGGTTAAGGACTTGAATTGGAAAATGAGCATAGGATTTTTGTGCTTAAAACCATGGAAGAAAATGTGTTTGCTTGAATACTTTGAATTTTTGAATCTTCCATATGGTTTAAATTTGTGAATATGAATATGGATTAATACCTTATGATAGTGTGCTAATATTTAATTGATCCATAAGCATATCTGATGATGTGTGTTGTGTTCTTGCATTTTAGAATGATTATGTTCTTGACATGAACACACTACACATAGATATTGGATTCATGCAAAATGCCTAAGTCAACATTAGTAACAATTGGTATTTAGATTGAAATAACAATTAGTATCATTGGCAACCATATTTTCAACAATTGGTAGGCCAAAACTAAATTGCCAATTGGTATGAGCTTTAAATTGACAATTCTTCTCACGCTCTTTAGTTTGAAATGACAAATAGAGAAGAATTCTCTTAGGATATTTTTGCCTAAAACTCTTGTGTGCTAGAATTTGTAGTTAATTGCTATATATCTTAATTCTAGGCACAATATTTCTTAAAAATGATTTATGAGCACATGCATATGATATGTTATATAATTTTAGCTCATAATCATGATGTATTGACATGCACCTTAATTGGACTTTAAAGAACAATTGATATACTTAGGTGCTTAATAGGATTGAAATAAGCAAGTTATAGACCTTAGTAGATATTTATACACAACTTGCTTCATTATTTACCAATTGGAAACTTCTTGCAAAATTATTTATTAACAATTGGTATCAAAATTATTTATAAACAATTGGTATAGGATCATAAGTCATGTTCTTTGCATGAATATTTCATACTCTTTATGAACAGTTGACTTATTTATTTGTGCTATGAGTCCCATGTACTAACATGTTTCTTGTTGGATGGAGCATATTTTTTTTATCTCTTCTCACATAGCCATGATTTTAAGGGGAGCATATGTTTCTTATTATTTTTTCTTCTTTTTGTTATGACAAAAAGGGGGAGAGATAGATATTAAAAGGGAGAGATATTAAGGGGGAGAGATAATGGGGGAGAAATAGTTTGAAAATTCATTTTCAAAACCCATGCTTATATTAAGGGGGAGCTGTATAAAATCCTGCTTTATTTGAGGAGGAGTATTTTTTAAAGAATTTTCAAAGCAAATTTACATTAAGTTTTGTCATATCAAAAAGGGGGAGATTGTTAGCTTTAAATTGCCATATATATTTTGAAATGACAAAAACTTAAGTAAGCTTTAATGTTTTAATTCATATTGTAAATTTGCCTTATCACACATGATTTTCTTAATCTATTTTCAAGTGATCATATCAAACATTAAGACCATGATTTAATTACATATTCTTATTGGTCTTAATACTTTATAAATGTTTTGAATATTTTAGAAAATCACTTAATGATTTCTTGGACAATATTTTCATTTGAGAAAGTCAAGAAAAACTCCCTTAAAGCTTATAAATGTTTTGGGTTGAATTAGGATCAAAGGTCATATCATTTCTAACCCAAAAGTGCAGGAAAAATGCCCTCTGGAAGAAAAGGATCGATCCCCACTGTAGCATGATCGATCCCTTTTTGGCAGAAAGTCTTCCCAAGGTCCCTGAAGCCCAGAATCAGGATTCTGGACAAAAGGGATCGATCCCCTATGGAAAGGGATCGATCCCTTTGCTCGAAAATAGCCTATAACGGCTAGTTTTTGTGAGACAATGGTAATATCCGAGATTTGGCTCCACCCAACTGCTAGAATACATCCAAGGGACTATAAATAGAGGCTTAGAAGCTAAAGGAAGGTAGAGGAACTACTCAATCAACTCCAATACTCATTTTCCTCAAATCTTCAAGCCTCAACAACAAATCAAGAGATAAAAAGTCTTCATCTTCCATCATTCATCTATTTCTTGTATTGCTTAGCACAAAGTATTGTATAGGCTTTTCATTGTGCTTAATTTCTGTAATCACTTGCCTACCTAGAGGCCTTTCTTTGATTACATCATTTGTAAACCAATTCAATCCTTGTAAAAAGGAGAGGTTTCTCTTTAGCCTAAGAAAAAGAGGGAGGTTACTCTTTAGCCTAAGAAAAAGAGGGAGGTTTCTCTTGAGCCTAGAAAAAGAGGGAGGTTACTCTTGAGCCTAAGAAAAAGAGGGATTGTAATCACAAATTCAAGATAGTGGATTTGGAGAAAATCCTTGGGAGCGTCTCAAGGTAGAGGACGTAGGCAAGGTTGCCGAACCTCTATAAATCGCTTGCGTACATTTCTCTTCCCTACTCACTTCAATTACTTGCAATTATATTTGTGCTTATTGTATTGAATTTGGATTGCATGATTGAATAGCCTAGAGAACTTAGAAAATATTTATATATGTTAGAGAATTTAAAGAAACCGAAAAACGGGCTTAAGGTTAGCTAAAAACCGATTCACCCCCCCTCTCGGTATTGCCTATAAGAGCCAACAGCCATATAATGGTATCTTGACAAGTTTTAATCTATCTTCACTGATGTTCATTTTTTAAAAGCAATTCCAATAGATGAGGTTCACCAAGCTGCCATTATCCACCAAAATTTGACTAACAGGATGCTTGGCCACTACTGCAGATATTACCATTGGATCATCCTGAGGAGTGGATCACATCTCATTTGTCGGAAGGGGTGAAAATGATCGGCTCCTCGTCCTTCTTCTCTTCCATCACTAAATTGATTTGATATGCTTGGCGAGCATAAGCCTTTCGTGATAAAGTTGAACTTTCAGTCATGGAATCTCCTCCCAAGATAACATTTATGGCTGAGCTTATAGGTTCATTGTCTTCTTGTGGACTTCTCTAATCATCCCTTGCTTCATCATTCCTCCTTCTATCTGCTCCCCCCTCTCTTCTATTATTGTCATATTGCCTATTCTATGGCATATTATCCCTCTGATTGCGTGGAAAATAGTAGGCTCCCTCATTCCTCCAAAAGTACTTGTCTATTTTCCCTTCTCGGGTTAGTTTCTCAAGCTGATTCATTAGCTCCCTATATTTCCCAATTGAGTGTCCATTTGTAGAATGGAAATCACAATAGGAATTTGCATCTCTTCCCATACTTCTTGTCGCTTTTTTAGAAAATTGTAGCAATTCTGTCTCTTCTATAGCCGTAAGAATTGAGGCTCTAGGCTCATTAAGTCAAGTGTAACTATCATATCTCAACTTTGGAGCCTTGTTGGACTTGTCTATGCTTTTGTTAATAAATTCTCTCTCTTGTTTCTTTCCTCCTTCGAGATTGTGAGTTTGTATCGTTTTCAACACTTCCTCCTGAATGATCTATTTGTTAGCTCTGATGAACAACTCCGAGAGTGTTGTTAGCTAATCTAGAGAGAGTGACTCTTATAGTTTCTCAGACCTAGTTCTTTGCAACATTACTGCTACTGCTACATCGGCCTGCAAGTCACGAATTTTCAAGGTGGCATCGTAGAATCTATCGATGTAACTTTTTAACGATTCCTTGTTACCTTGCTTCAAAGCAAACAAGTGTGTTGCCTTCTTCTTCCTCTGACTATTGATCATGAATGCTTTTAAAAATTCACTACGTAACTAGTCGAATGAAGAAATGGACCCTTTCTTCAAACTATTGAACCATTTCATTACATGACCACTTAAAGTAAGAGAAAATGCCTTACATATAATCTCATCTTCCCAGCCATGGAGGAGCATCAATGACTCATAATTCTACATGTGATCATACGGGTCCATCTTTCTTATGTATGCTATCATCCAAGGCATCTTAAATTTAAAGGGCAAAGGCCTCTCCATGATTGAAGTGCTAAACGGAACCCGTCTTCTTTGACTGTCCTCAGCTATAACAAGTTTCTTCTCTTTCAAAATCTTTTCAACCATCTTTTTAACATCATCTATATCTTGAGTTGTGAAAGCAAATTGATTTCTAACTCTCAAGGAGTCTGCTTGGTCTACAACTCTTTTCCCTTTATCATGGGTAGAGAGTGCCAGCCTCCTTCTCTCTCCAGCCCACTTGTCTTCATCCACTTCCACATCAGGATTGCAAGTTGAGTCTGTTTTCGAGTAAGAAATCTTGATATGCCTAGCACCGATAGCTCGATGCATGTCTTTATCTGGGTCTGTCATCCTAACATCTCCCACATTAGTCTGTCGCTCACCAGTATGCCGCCCATCGATCTGTCGTGCGTCGGTTTGCCCCAAATTAGTTTATCGTGCTCCAATCTACTACGCGCCAGTCTACCCCAATCCAACCTATCATGCATCAGTTTATAATGCATCGATCTGCCCCAGACCAGTTTGTCGCGCACTGGTCTACCCCAAATCAATTTGTCACATGTTGGTCTACCCTAAACTAGTTTGCTGCGGTTGATTTCCTTTGGTAAGATCCTGAATAGCCAGTGACAGACTCTTCTACGAAAGTGCTTCTTTGAAAAATTCTACCAATACCTTCAATGCATTAGTAGTTTCTTCATTTCTTTGCCTTAAAGCTTCGAATTCAGCTTTCGGGACCATGTTCGCATGTTCAACTTCCAGCACCTGAATTTCTTGATGTGTTTGACGATTTGGAGAGTTAGCCGAACCTTCCTCCTCATTCACTTCCTTCGCTGCTGATCGTGTTCTCACCATCTTTCTCAATAAAGCTTTTTGTGTCAAATTCCTCTAGACGACACCAATTGTTATTGCCTATTTACAACAATAAATTTGTATGTTGTAGGAATCTCGATCTTCGCATCCTTGTGTCTGCTAAAAACTCTGTAGAAAAAGAAAAAAATCAAAGAAGCATAAGGATTTGTCCCTGTGCGCGCCCTTCGATGCTTAAGTCAAAAAGCTGAGCAGAGCTTAATCAGAAAAATGATGATTAGTTCAAATGAATGATCATCTAATATGTTATTTATAGAGGTGGCTGGCTTGCGCTATAGTTACCTTTTTTTCTTTCTAGATTTATTTGATTATGGCCCAAGCACACGTCTGGGTCTAATGAATTTGGGCCAATATTTCTTAAGCATCGAAGTGGGCTTCCCGTCCATGTAGTAGAAATCAGCCTTCTGCGCAAGAGAATATAACCACAGTCTCCTGTGCAGTCTTTCGCGTTTCACTCTCCCGTGTCGGAGAGTGTGCATTGGCACTCTCCCATTTGCAGGAGAGTGCCCTCTCTCTTCTTTTTTTTTAATAATAAAAATATATATTTATATATTTTTTATGATAGATATATTTTTATATATTCAATAATGATAATAATATCATTATTAGTAGTAGTAGTAGTAGTAGTATTTGTGTGACTATATCACATGGATTTTAATCAAAGAAAACCCATGAAAAGATAAAAGATTTCGAAGAAAATCAGAAAAAGACCCAAAAGGTTAAAACTTTAATTACATTTGTGTTGCTTTCCTCACTTGATTTACCATTTTTCTGTAGAGTTTGTCTTAAGGGAATACTTGAGCATTTTTTATATGTCTCTAAACATATGAAACATAGTTTTTGATTGAGAAAAATCAATTAAATTTTGAACGATTTTGGAAAAAACACAATAAAGACCCAAAAGGGTTCAAAATTGTCTTATAGGTTAATAAACAACCGATTACATATGGGAGATGAATATTCCCTCCAAAAGTTAAAGTTATGTTAATCTCAAATATGCCTCAAATAGTTAATTGCATTTAGGTCCCAAAAGTTTTTAAAATTATGTTTTGACCATAATACTTCAAGATTGTGCAATTAGGTCCTGAAAATATTCAGTTATACCCCTAATTTCACAATTTCATTAAATCTTGTGGTCTTGTATTAAAATTTCTCAATCATATGCTTCAATAATATTATGCCAAATGTGTTAAGGCTACCTTGAAGGAATTTTTAGCTTATATTATCATACCAATAAATGTAGAATGTATATGTGTAATATCATGACTTTTTATCATATAATGTATGGTCTCCCATAATGTCTAGTCTCTCACAATGTCTCGTCTCCCTTCAATTTTTCAATTTGCAATAACTTAGATTACAAACTTATACATGGATATTAGCAAGCATGAAATTGATGAAAGTAGTCATCTCCCTCTTTTTATCTCATGAAAAGTTATATTTTGTAATAAATATAGTTTTACAAAAGAAAAAATATATACATTTATATTCTTCTGGGTTACTGTTATCCACTCTTTGTATTATGGCACACTGTACTTATACATGCACAATCTATTAAGCTTGAATGTCTCCTTTTTTTTTGGCTCAACAAAAAGTTAATTTTCATTGATAAAAAGGTATTACGGCTGATACATCCCTATACATTAGAGCATGGATATTCATGAACTCCATATGATCGCCACTCTTCAAATGGTTTAAGTACAACTTTCCTAATAGCCACATCATGAACTATCTTGCTTACTCAAAATATGAGTATGCAAACACCTTCTAACCCAACTAGGTGGATACACAAACTATAGTTTCTTAACTAGTCATGCACTCATAAGTAATCACCAAAGTCTACTCCCTAGCTACATAATTCACTACAAAAGTATTCTATTCACCACCGAGGATCTTTTAATAAAATTAAGCTCAAAAGCAAACAGCTTATGCTCATCTTCACACTTGGAGGGAATTGCTATACCATAATTAGCCAAGGCCTTATGACCTAAAGTCCCAACACTGCGCTACCTTAAGCGCCATAAAAGATGCATGTCATTCATGTAATTATATAGGTATATTAGAAGAGACATATGAAGTAGATTGCGTGCGTGATCATGCAACACTTTGGTCGACTACATGTCGACATAACAAAACTAGAACTTAGATGACAATAAAACTCGACATTTAGGCGATCAAAATTAGAACCAATTTTAGAGCACCAGATAAAGAGGAACAACTTCAAAATTGATATAATTTTGACAACTTCATAGATAAATGCTAGCATGTGCTCGTATAGCCAACAACAACCTGACATTGATAAGCTTAAGGGAAAATACTAGTTGATGATCACACTCTTCATCCTCAATCAGCTCATTGCCAAAGCCTATGCTCATCATTGATCAAGCTTGAGTGATGGACAACACATGCCCATTTCATCAAGTATCCTCATTCGCCATTCCAATTGCCTTAACTGCGACACTTTTCAGCACCGAAGACATGTTCAAGTATTCTTGTTTGTCACAATTCAAAATGCCTTTGTACAACTACTCTGCCTATCTCAAAAGGCTCATCCTTAGCAAGCTCATGCATTGGCAATTAGGAAGTGGTAGGATGTAGGACTAACGTTGTCTGAAGCGGCATCTCTCTCCTTGCCCAAGATCTGGTGAACAAATGACACACTCTTAGAATACACCTTCTCAACATGAAGAGTTGCCTAAAATAAACTAAATCTAGTGCCCTATTAAACATATGCATAGCAGCCCATAATCCTTGGGAGCCATATTTTCCCATTGCCTAAGTGATTCCTTTACAAGTACATGCTCCATAAACATCAAATGACAAACGCCTAACCACTTTGATCGTCTAAGACTTGGCAAACAAATAAACCACTCTCATTAGAGTGCATTTCAACGAAAAAGTCGTTCCAATAGAAGTGCACCTTTCTACACTGATAATCCGACAAATGAACAAGCCACTCTCATCAAAGTACATTATGTCAAAAGTAAAGATGCTTTCTTCAAAGCACACTACAACTTGCCCAATCAATCTTCCTACAAGACATGCTCTACAGATGCCATGTAAGAAGACCCCCTTCTTGTCCACTCACTCAAAACCATTCTTGATATTAGGCTTTTAGGCAAACACTTTATACTGAACTTTACGCCTAGCTGGCAGTTTTAGATCCACAAATATGCTAGACCTAGATTATAACAAGACAAGCTTTAAAGTCATGCTTAAAGGTATAATTGCGAAGGAAGCCAAGGGCACACACAAGACAAACTTTCCCTCATATTTTCCAGTGTTTCAAATAGCGGCCGCTATCTCGCGGTAACGGCGGTGACTGCCACCATTATCGCGGAAATAGCGGGTGTGATGTACGGATCACACCCGTAACAGCTGCTAAAAAGGAAAAAAAAAATCAAAAGAAGATAGAAAACAAGCCTGCAAGAGCAATTTAAAACAATTCACATATTCACACAATCAATTCAACATCAATTCACAATACAAGACATCAATTGGCCTGCAAGAGCAAGCTAGACAAAGAAGACATCAGAACAGCTAGTTCCATTTCCCTGCTATGCATAGAGAATTCTTTTCTCAACAAAGAGATCTGAGGAAGAAGTCCCTGGAGCAATTTATATAAAATTTTGAATTACCTTTGATGTAGATCAGGATTGAAATTAGGTCTGTCATGGCTGTGGGAGGGGACTCTGTAATCAAGGGAGGTGACTCTGTCATCAAGGGAGAAGACTCTGTCATGGCTGACTGAGGCCCGAGGGGTGAGGGTGAGGGCGTGAGGGGGGTCGACGGTGGGTAAGCTGGTGAGGGGCCGTGAGGTCGAAGGCGTGGGCATAAGGTGGTGGTCGGTGGGTTCTTCAAGCAGAAAGTCGAAGGAGGGATGAGGGTTGAGAGGGTGATGGGAATTGGGAAATTGGGAATGAACGGGTTTTGGGTCCAGATTAAGTTAAATGTTAATTTAATTTTTTTGGGTTAAATATTGATTTTTTTTTGTCAAAGGTTAATTAAGTTAAATAATGATTTAATATTTTTTTGGTGTCTTCAATTATGATTTAATATTTGATAATTGGTATTTTACCCTAATAAAAAAATGAGGTATTTCACTAATTCCTTAATAATATAGATAAAAAATAATAAATGCTAAATAATTAGTACATTAATTTTTACTAGTACATAATTATTTATCTCTATTTTCAATATTTGTTATTTTTCAATTATCATAAGTAATTTTTTTAATATAAATGTTTTATTATAATTCAAAAAATTATGAATAACTTTTTTTATGTAAATAATAAACTTAAGATATCATAAATTACTTTAAAAACTATAAAATAAGACTTTACATGATTATAATTATAATTACTACACTTTATATAAAATTGTGCAAAATTAAAAAAATTCACGACCACGATGACCGCAATAACCGCGATGGTCTCCGCTAAGTCCGCAACCGCGATAAACGCAACGCGACCGAAAACGCAACCGCGACCACAATTTAAAACAATGATATTTTCATCCTTTGACTCTCTCCTCTTCTCAAATCCCTCTCTGGTTTTTTCTCTTTTCCTTATGCATACGTGACTTGAACATCAAAGCACTTTCTAAAATTCCAATTTCGACCTTCTTTGACCTTAGCCTATCTTATATCAGAACTCATTTCATCTAAATTTGTTCATCCAGCTCTAGATCTTAAAGATAGATTATTAAGGCAAATTAGACTCTAAGTATTAAATATTAATTAATTTTCATTAATGTCTTTTTTCTTCCATGTGTTATTATTATTATTTATTATTAATACATTTTAGAATTTAGTATTTATATCGTGTTTTTTTTAATTAAATAATTGTAAATTATGAAAATTAGCTATTATATTGAAATTTGTTTTCACAAATTAAACATATAAAATAATTTGATTATTTATATGTTGTCAAATCGATTGTCATATCTAATTAGAACAGTAGCCAGCAGTCTGACAATAGCCTCAGCCGCTGTCTCATCTTGGCTCCCCCAACAATTTGACCTTTCTGACACAAAATTGAACAATGAGAATCTCAGTTTGAAATTGAATTAAAATGTTTCTGTTTACACGATACGTGTCGTCTGTACACGAATCCAATTTTCGGGATCTTTTTGTTGCTACATGACAAGACAATTGCAAAAATTGAATGTGATTGTATGTCCAAGGAGAAAAGTTACTTATTCATTGTTTACTTGAGCTTGCAGTTAATCGATATTTCAACTAAAAATAGTGCTGTACAAAATGACACAATAAATTCAAAGGTTGTATACGTGACGTAAAATTTTGTTAAATTTTCTAATAAAAATTATTTATAATGTGAAGTTTCATATTAAATTTTTATTATATCAAATTTTTTTATGTTAATTTCAATCACGTAACATGAGTAAAAATTAATCTCACATCCAATAAATATGATTTAGAAAAAAATGACATTATAAAATATACAACCATTTAGCTGCATTTTATTTACAAAAAATTATTATTTCTTGAATGTTGAATGAAGTACATATTCAAGTTATTTTCCTTAGTGTTTAAAGAAGATTTCATATAAACAACTTTACCTTATAAATATCATTCTTACAATAATATTGCATTGATTGTATGTTTTAAGCATTTAAACTAAACTTAATTGATAACAGACAGCGAAGTCGAACTTAAATAGTATAAAACTACATGAAATTTAATAATGGCATCATTTATGTTCTCATTACGTATAAACAAGAATGGATGTACATATATAGAGATAAGAAAAGTTATAACAAATTTTGAAGGGTTAGCAGATAATAATTACAAAACATAATATGAATTCTAATATAATGTTAAGAATCTAACTTAAAATCAATTGTTAGAAATGGAAGAATTCAACTTGAATTTGGCACAATAAAAGATATAATATTTATTAACATTACTTCAACCATATATCTTTTAATTATTTAGGTTACATATCATTTAGTTTGCACAATTAGAAATTTAAGATATATCATTAATTACATGCATGATATATTGTTGGGAAATATTAATCATTTTTTTTTCAATGGTTATATTGTAAACGTAAAAATTTTATTTTTAATGTATCAAAAAAATTTTATTTAAAAAAAAAAAGAAAAAAATAGCAGTACGTACTGATTCCAAAATCCTGCTCTGGTGTCATGGTCTTCTATATGTAGAACTAGTTCTTTGATTTTGTTGAATTATTGATTCCACTGATAAAAAGAGAATCGAATTGAAAGCACTAACTACCAATGTTGTCCTCTTACAATCTACGCCATTGAAATATAATAGGGAAAGTGTGATATCAAACAGGAAAAAAGGAAATTGTCCCATCAATTCATGCATCCTGACAAGGGATAGTTAGGCACAAAGGCATTTTGGTCTTTCAGCATCTGTGGTCGATTTGACCTTACAAGAATTCTTCCAGAACTGACACTTGAATGTGCCAGCTCTGCCATCATCATTACTATGGAAGCATAGCTCGGCCTCTGACGCGCCGGTCTCCATCCAGGTGTCATCGGTTACCTCGGTACCGATCACTCTCCTAGAAAATCAGCGTACACGTGAACGCCTTGGCGGGAACCTGACGGGGCATCCATCAGCCGACCTGTATCATAGAACTGACAGGTCAGCACGTTATTATTCGACCACGTTTCTTCCACCTGTGCCGAGGTTGGAGACTAAGCATGAAGTACATTGCCTATAAATAGCCCCTTCACATTCACGTCGAGGGCAAGTAAAAGAAAACTCTCTCGAAACTCTGCCATTCTTGACAATAACATTTGGCGCGCCAGGTAGGGGGCATACTCTAAGGTTGTTGTCCAGAATGGCACCCAGAAGGAGAGTTGCAGAAGATGAGGAACCAGTTGCGCCGGTCAGTCCAAATACCACACCCGACGACCAACCCAACCAACCAATCCAAAGGCTACCTCTCACAGCTAAACAATTCTATCAGCTCTCCCAACAGTTGAAAAACCTTACCGAATTAGTCCAAGCTCACGTCCTCACGCCCTCACCAACCTTAAAGCCCCCGTCGAGAAATGACACCGATCAACCTGACCTTTCCCAAACACCTTCACCACCAAGGGAAGAGGTAAGCGCTAGTACCTCTCCCCAACCAGAAGTAATAGAGAAAACCAAAACCAAAACCCAACAGAACTTCCCCGATACCAAAAGAAGTCACCGAAATGCCTCACTCTCAGCCCCCATGTCCCAAAATCACACCCATGATCGGTTAGAAGCAAGGATGGAAGCAGTGGAGAAACAGATACAAGAGAGAGAACAGATCCACATAGACGAACTGAAGCTGCTGGAAACATCGCCATTCCTAGAAGAAATCGACTGCGCCCAGCCCCCCAATGGCTTCAGAATGCCCACGATAGAGGCGTACGACAGTACATCCGATCCTTTTGACCACTTGGAACTTTTCCGTGCTAACATGTCCATACAGGGAGCGGATGACCTGTTGATGTGCAAAGCGTTTCTAGCCACTCTCAAAGGAGCAGCTCGAGCATGGTATTCCGGCCTGGCTCCCCGATCTATCGGCTCATTCAAAGAGCTTGATTACTCATTCTTAACTCACTTCATCAGCAATAGACGAGCCAAGAAAACTACTTTGAGCCTAATGACGGTTAAGCAACGGCCTGGAGAATCACTGAGGGAGTATGTAACAAGATTCAACGCCGAAGCATTGCAAGTCAGGGACCTGGAGCAGTCTGTGGCAGTAGCCGGCCTCATGAATGGCCTTACGGATGACGAGTTTCATTTTAAATTCTCCCTCTCTCTAGAACCCCCTAAAACCCTTCCTAAGCTCTTGCACAGAGCAGAGAAATACATCAATGCCGAGGAAACCATGTCGGCCAGGTTAAGCACAGAAGACCATAAAGATGACCCACTGAGCCACAAAAGAAGGGGAGAGAGGACGAGAAAGACCGGGGAAGCAGGAAGTTCGGCAGACTAAATGGCTACCAGGCCAGGAAAAGCCCAGAAAGAAAGGGCTATCAAACTTATACTCCCTTAAACACTATAAGGGAAAAAATTTTAATGCAAATTGGGAAGGACCCTCAGCTCAAGTAGCCAAGGCCGATGAAGCCGAACCCACAAAGGGTTAAAACTAAAAGGTGTGCGTTCCATCGAGACCACGACCACACGACCGAGGAATGCACTGACCTCATGAATGAAATAGAGAACCTAATCAGAAATGGTCGCCTGAAAAGGTTCGTCCTAAATGAAACGAGGCAAGACTTCAGAAAAGGTGGATACCAGCAAAGGAATTTCAACAACCGGCCTCGAACGGACTACGGAAGACCTCCACCAACATGGAATGTAGGAGAAAGGGGACGGGCAGAACCGGAATGAAGAAAGGACCGGAAGTAATACAAACAGGCCTACAGCAGGGATAATCAACATCATAATAAGGAAACCACAGGCTTTCACAAGAAAAAAGGTCGGCCAAACAACCATCATGGCCATAGGCTCCTCGGCCAAAAAGCCCAGATCTTGGAAGGACGAGCCCGTATCCTTCTCTGCCAGGGATCTTGAAGGTATAGAATTTCCCCACGAAGATGCAATAGTTTTCAGCGCAGTCATTTACAACCACGTGGTAAGAAGGATTTACTTCGACAACGGAAGTGCCGGAGACATCCTGTATTACGAAACCCTGAAGAAAATGGGAATCAATGATGATCGGCTAAAGCCGCATCTGACGCCACTGGTCGGGTTTGGCAATGAACAAGTCCCTATAATCGGCACCATAGTCCTTCCGCTAACAATGGGTACGGAGCCGAGGACAGTGACGGCAATGGTAGAATTCATGGTGGTTAAAGTCCCCTCCGCTTATAATGCCATTATTGGCCTACCTAGCCAAATGCAGATGAGAATGATCGGATCAACTCCGCATCTAAAAATCAAATTCCCAACCCTTCATGGAACGGGGGAAGTCCAAGGAGATCAGGTGACTGCCCGACGTTGTTACCTGACGGCGATAAAAACAAAAAGAAAAACTGAGGAGGCCATGGCCATAAAAGTACCCGACCAGCGACCTGAGCAAGGACGTAGCCGACCACAACCAGCCGAGGACCTCATCAACATTCCCTTTGACCCGAGGACCCACCAAGCTAGTGCAGATTGGTTCAACCCTAGAAGGAAAAGAAGAGTTAGTACAGCTAATCAGAAGAAACGGCGATCTGTTTGCATGGAGGCCTGAAGACATGCCAGGGGTAGACCCAAGTGAAATCGTCCATCGCCTTAACGTGGACCCAGAAGCCAGACTAGTGAGACAGAAGAAGAGATGTTTTGCAGTCGAAGACAAGAGGCGATCGACGAGGAAGTGACGAAGCTCCTTCGAGCAGGATTTATCAGGAAGGCCCACTACCCGAAATGGTTAGCCAACGTAGTAATGGTGAAAAAGCATAACGAAAAATGGAGAATGTGCGTTGATTTCACCGACCTTAATCGGGCTTGCACAAAAGACAGCTTCCCTCTACCAAATATCGACAGATTGGTTGATAATAGTGCCGAACAAGGGCTACTGAGCTTCATGGATGCATACTCCGGGTATAATCAGATCAAAATGCTCGAGGAGGACGAGGAGAAAATCGCATTCATCATAGAAAAAGGTCTATACTGTTACAAGGTTATGCCTTTTGGCGTCAAAAATGCTGATGCCACCTACCAGAGGCTGGTCAACAAGATTTTCAAGAAGCAAATCGGAAAGACCATGGAAGTCTACGTGGACGACATGATTGTAAAAAGCAAGGAGGTCAGAACACATTTACGAGACCTAGAAGAGGCCTTTGACGTCCTCAGGAAACATGTTATAAGGCTCAACCCTCTAAAGTGTCCCTTCGGAGTAACTTCGGGAAAATTCCTAGGCTTCATGGTCAGTCAGCGAGGCATCGAAGCTAATCCAGAGAAAATGCAGGCCATTCTAGACATGAAATCGCCGACCTCAGTAAAAGAAGTGTAGAGGCTCACTGGTAGAATAGCCGCCCTCAACAGGTTCATGTCAAGATCGGGTGATAAATGCATTCCATTTTTCAGAACTTTGAAGAACGTACGAGAGTTCAGATGGACCGAACAATGTCAAAGAGCCTTTGAAGAACTCAAGGCTTTTCTCTCCTCCCCACCAGTTCTGTCCAAACCGCAGGTTGGGGAGATGCTATACTTATACCTAGCTGCAACTGATCAGGCAATGAGCTTAGTCTTGATAAGGGAAGAGACCGGAGTGCAAAGGCCGGTATACTTCGCCAGCAAAGTACTACAAGGGGCTAAGCTCAACTATCAGAAAGTGGAGAAGCTCGCCTATGTTCTTGTAACCTCGGCTAGAAAACTGAGGCCCTACTTCCAATCACACCCGATCACCGTCTTGACTGATCAACCATTCAGGCAAATCCTCCAGAAACCAGAACTGTCAGGAAGGCTAATTAAGTGGGCAGTGGAGCTCAGCGAATATGATCTGCAAATTAGACCTCGGTCATCCCTCAAATCTCAAGTGCTTGCTGATTTTGTGGTGGAGTATGTGTCAACAGAGCAAGCTACACAAGGGAGCCCGAAGATGGAAGAACCAGAGGAAGAGAAGGCATGGAAGCTTTATGTGGATGGATCCGCAAATAGCAAGAGTAGTGGGGCCGGGCTCATCCTAGTCAGCCCGGAAAAGGTAAAAATACAGTATGCCCTCAAATTCAACTTTAGGGCAACAAACAGTGAGGCTGAATATGAAGCACTCATCACGGGGCTGAAGTTAGCAAAGGAGTTGAAGGTGGAAGAGCTAACTGTTTTCAGTGATTCCCAATTAGTGGTAAACCAGGTGAACAAAGAATTTGAAGCCAAGGGAAAAGCAATGATTAAATATTTGGAAAAGGTCAGACTGCTGCTCTCAAATTTCAGAAAATACAAAGTGAAACAAATTCCAAGGACCGACAACACTTTGGCCGACTACTTATCGAAAATGGCCACAGGTTCCAACCTGGGTCTTATGCCAGGAGTTATAGTGGAAGTAGTGGAGCAGAAAGCAATAGCTGACGAGCAAGAGGTAGGCCAGATCGTAGAAGAGGAAGGATCGTGGATGACCCCATACATAAGATTCTTGACTACAGGAGAAGAACCAAAAGATCGAACTCAAGCCAGATCCATGAGAAGGAAAGCCCCAAGATACACCCTCATTGACGGAAAACTTTACAGGAGATCGTTTAGTTTGCCTTATCTTCGATGCCTAAGCCCGGTCGAGGCAAACTATGTTTTGAAGGAAGTGCACGAAGGAATCTGCGGAAATCACATCGACCCTAGAGCCCTCGCACACAGAGCACTGAGGCAAGGTTACTACTGGCCCACAATGCATAAGGACTCAGTCGACTTCGTAAGAAAATGCAACAAATGCCAAAGGTTCGCACCGATCCAACATGTTCCCTCCAACGATCTCACCTCGGTCACGAGCCCTTGGCCATTTATGCAGTGGGGGATGGATGTGCTGGGACCCTTCCCACCAGCTACAGGACAGAGAAGGTTTGTTCTTGTCACCATTGACTATTTCACAAAATGGATTGAAGCTGAAGCCCTCGCAAATACCACAGAGAAACAAGTTCAAAATTTCTATTGGAAGAACATCGTCTGTAGATACAGGCTTCCAAAGGCAATCGTCACCGACAATGGAAAATAATTTGATAATCCAAAATTCAGGAGTTGGTGCGAAAACTTGGGCATACAATTGTGGTTCACGTCGGTAGCACATCCTTAGGCCAATGGGCAAGTCGAGGCGGCCAACCGAACAATCTTGGAAGCCCTGAAGAAAAAGTTGGATGACAAGAAAGGGGAATGGGCCGACCTATTGCCCGAGGTCCTCCTGGCACTGAGAACCACGACAAAAGTCCCCACGAGGGAAACTCCATTTAACCTCGCCTTTGGGACCGAAGCGGTAATCCCTGTAGAAATAGGCATGCCAAGCTTACGTGTACAGTTGGACACCGAGCTCGGGAACGAAGAAGCGCTGCGAAACAATCTGGACCTCTCCGAGGAACACAGAGACCGAGCACTTGTCACAATGGCAACCTACCAGCAAAGAATAACGGGATACTACAACAAGAAGGTTCGAAAGAAGCCGATCAGACAGGAGGATTTAGTCCTAAGAAAGATGGAAGCCTCAAGAAAAGATACGGCTGGAGGAAAACTAGCCCCAAACTGGGAGGGCCCTTACATGGTTAAAGAGGTAGTCCGCACAAGAACTTATCGGTTACAGGACATAGATGGCAAGGAAATTCCAAGGACTTGGAACGCCGATAACTTGAAGGTCTTCTATCAGTAATCAGCCGATATGAATCCTTGATATCCCTATTATCAACTTAGCCAGCTCAGCTGGTCTTTTGTTTAGCGTTCCTACACTCATTTTAATTTTGTTCGTCTCGCGTCAGCTCAGCCAATGTTTGGCCCTAAGATATGTAAACCATTCATGAGACAAAGCTATTGAAATGAAAGAGGCTGATCTTTTTAATAGAGGATAATATCCACAAAACGCCATTAAGCATTACAAAAAGTTTCAATCTAAGGGAAATTCACAACGGAACACCAAAGTAAAAGCAGTACAACACAACTATAGAAAGAAAATCAAACGGCAGCATCATCCTGAACCTCTGCCCCCACATCCTCAGTTTGAGCCAGGGTGGCAACAGTAGCCTCGTCGTCAGCACGGTCATCCTCGGCAGCCGAAGGTTCATACTGGATTGTCTTAAGATTTTCAAGGGAGATCATGGACAGGTCCAGGTCGGGATACACGTAACCGACCTCACTGATAGCCAAGGCAAAGGCACCTCTCACCCCTTCTGTGTTTGCTCGTTTCGCTACTGCATCAAATTGTGGGGTATTCTGAAAATTGGCTAAGGCCTCCTCAGCCCCGAGACGTCTGGCCTCTTCCTTGACCTCTTCAACTCGGCTCAGCTCTTGCTTTTGTTTTTCTACCTCAGCCTTAAGCTCGGTCAGTAGCTGCTCGGACTCGCGCCCCTGGCCCTCCAACTGCTCTACCTTCTTTGAAAGAGTATGGCATTTCTCGCGATAGGAACTATAATCCTTATACAGCTTCTTAACCTAGTCCTCGGCCCTAGTAGCGTGGGCCAGAGCAAGCCAAGAGTGATGAAGGCTAGCATTGACATTCACCGAACAAGGGGAGTTCATCTTATCCTTATCTGCGCAAAGAAACGAACTGAGTGCTACAAAATAAATAAATAAGCAAATGTGAAGAAGAAAAAGCTAACCTGCCGGGCGGAGCATGGACTTGGCTAGTTTCCGTGCCACATACGCACTCTTGAAAGCACTATCCGAGGAGGCAAGTTCCACGGTAAGCTTGACATTTTTTGGGACCTCGGCTCCTGCTTTCGGAGTGTCAGAGATGTCCTCCACACCTCGGGCCCTTTTGGGAGAGGGCTCACTCACCTCGGCCTCCGTGGTCTTCCTTTTCGACTTGGATTGTGATCGAGTTTGTCTGGACCGAGATGGAGGTGGTTGGCTAGCACCCTTAATCGAAGGCTGAGTTGCAAGGCGAATGTAGTCGAAAATGTTGAAACGTCCAGATATATCTACATAAAAGCAAATGGAGTTTAATAATCAGACCAGCCATTAGGAAAACTAGAACCAAAACCAACTAGTTACCAGGTCGGTTTCGAGAGCCGAGCTTTGTCAAAACTTCGGGGGTAGTCAGAAGTTTGGCATCTAAGAGAACCCTACCATAGTCCCTCAGCTAATTTATTTTGTGATGGGCTCTAAGCTCCTCACCAAAGATATCACTTACATCGTCAGCCCCCTCTTTCATCTTACCACGGCTATTAGTCACTTGCCACTCACCAGGGCTTATTAAACTAAAAAAATGAAGTTTCCAGATTTTATTTGACGAAGGTATATTACTAAACAGTTTTTTACGGAGACGAGCTGTTGTATAGTGCCAGCTCTTATCTACAAGGTTGACCTTTATGGAGAAGAACGACTTGAATAGCTTAAGGGTCAACGGAAACCCCAAACCCTTACATAAGACTAGAAAACCGACGATATGACGCCAGCTATTTGGAAGCAGTTGAGAAGGTGCTAGACCATAGAAGTTCAAGAGCTCAACCGCGAAAGGATGAAGGGGAAATCTAAGGCCAGAGAGGACGGCCTCCTTATAAACCCACAATCTGGATTTACCTCGATCCTGTGTGACCTTATCGGTACTGCGAGGTGGATCTATCTTAAACTGGGGAGAAATATATTGGCCTTGGCAAAGTTCGGCGAAGTCTCTCCTTGTAAACAAGTTAGGACACGCCTCAGGAAGAGTCCCACCTTTCAGAGCCTTCATAACCGTCAAAGAAGCTTGACGAAAAGTGGAAGGCTTACCCTGAAGTTGGCCGAGGTCATGAATTTGAACCCCAGAGGCACGAAGGCTATCCTCTAAAGCCTGCTTCTCTTCATCTTGCATAGGCTGGAGCCACCAAAGTGCCTTAGACCTACGTTCTGACAAAGGCTCGGCCGAGGCCACGGAAGCTATGTCCTCGGATACCTTAGCCTGTTCGGCTTGATCGGCCTGCTCGTCTTGACTATTTAATCCTAACCTAACTTCGAGCTCGCGAAAACTATCCGAGCTATCCCGGCTAGGATGAGTAATAATCTCTACCGAAGAAGAAGACATAAGGAAGAGGACTTACCTAAAAAAGCTCAGACTTATGGGGGAAGCTTGGAGCGATCGGAAGCGAAACGAAAACCGAAGGGAAAGAGGAGATGAAACTTTGCTGAATGAGCAAAAATGAAGGAGACTCCCCCTTTTATAGAAAATTCGCGGAAGGTAAAAGGTCACTTAGAGGACCAAAACGATATACTCGGGATTCATGAGGAAAGATCGCCCTTGGATGATCTTGGAACTATCCAGAGCATATCTATTCCTACGGTCAGGATGACACCATCCTCGATTTAGCAAATCAAGGAAATCAAACTTTAATATTTTTGATTTTTTCAACCACCTCGTCAGAACCTAACGATGGAATCCCAAGAGACTAAAGTACTCTCCAGAACAATGAAACCATTCTTTTCTCAACCACTCAACCTCCTACCGGTAGCTCGGTTTCCCCGCACGTCGCATCCGAGCTCTTCAACTCGCAAGTGGCATCCGAGCTCTTCGACTCGCAAGTGGCATCTGAGCTCTTCGACCGAGCTTACGGACCGACTTCGGGAGGACAAAATGATGAGGGATGTTTAGGCACAAGGGCATTTCGGTCCTTCAGCATCTGTGGTCGATTTGACCTTACAAGAATCCCTCCAGAGCTGACACCTGAATGTGCCAGCTCTGCCATCATCATTACTATGGAAGCATAGCTCGGCCCCTGACGCGCCGATCTCCATCCAGGTGTCATCGGTTATCTCGGGACCGATCACTCTCCTAGGAAATCAGCGTACGCGTGAACGCCTTGGCGGGAACCTGACCGGGCATCCATCAGCCGACCTATATCATAGAACTGACAGGTCAGCACGTTACTATTCGACCACGTTTCTTCCACCTATGCCGAGGTTGGAGACTAAGCATGAAGTACTTTGCCTATAAATAGCCCCTTCACATTCACGTCGAGGGCAAGTAAAAAAAAAGTCTCTCGAAACTCTGCCATTCTTGACAACAACACATCCAATTAATAGTCTTAGTCTTTCATACGATTGAGTACGTATACATGGTTATTGAGAAATTCTATTGATTTTCATTTGTCTCCATTTGAGATTTGCGAGGAAGAGAAATGGCACTCTCGTCTTATCCTCCCAAAGCTTTTGGAAGATGAAGCTCCAACATTAGGCAAGACAGAAAGGCGATGACGGACTAGCTAATATATATGATAATAACCGTACGTGATAATGCGATGCCTCGTATAAACATAAAACAAAATTAAATAGAAAATAGATAATATCAAAAGAGAGAGGCTGAAATAATATATATATATATATATATATAATTACAATATCATGTAATTATGTATATATAAAACATGATAATTACAATTTCATAATTTTTGTTGAAACGAGAAACATCACATATCAATTTTATAATTTTTGTCAAAATTTTAATCTATATCATTTTTATACTTTTTTTTGTATACTATTGGTATTTTATCTTATTCGATGGTGTATCCATATGGGATCAATCATCAATTGATTCCAGCCAACTTTTGAAAAATAATAATATCAATGTATTCAATATAAAAGAATTAGTTTTTTTTCCTACATTGACACCACTAAATTTATTAAAATTAGTTAAAAATGGGTTTAGAGATACATTACATCTTCACTTTTAAATTTATTTTAATTTGAAAACTCTAATAATTTTCCATCATTAGGTTTATAAGTTTAACTTGTGAGTTTAAAAATTCTTTAACATGTACTTTTATTGATCGATCTTTTACTAATCATATTTTTAATCTTATTTTAATTTTGATTGGTTTACTTGATTTGTATTGAATTTTTCTTTTCACTTTATTGTGATTACATTTTTTTATTATAATTTTTCTCCTTAATTATCTCTATAGTATATATTACATATAATTTTTTATCTAATTTATAAATGATTTGTTTGTTATATTTGATGCAATAACTATATTATATGTAGTTACGTATTCAATAGTACAAATATAATTTAATTATAAAAGTAAAAAAAATTGTATCACTTACCTATTGCATTATTTTTTAACAATTTTAGTGAAATAAAAAAATAAAAAAGTTTTATGCAATATCGCGAATGTTACAATTGATTTAATGTTCAAAGAACATTGGCATTGCAGATTCTATTCTGGCTGAGCTCTCTGCTATCGTGGAAGCTCTCTCTACTTTTGCTAATCTTAATATCAATTCAACTCCAAACCTCATTATTGAAAGTGATTCTGTGGTAGTGATTTCTTGGTTGAATAGAACCAGTGATTGGCCATAGAAATTCAACAAACTTCGTAATTTGTTCTCTTGCTTAAGCTCTGTCTCCTTTTGTCATGTGTTAAAAGAAGCAAATCATCTTGTTGATAGACCTGGTCATGGGCGGGCTCGGACCGGATTCGGGCTGGGTCCATGACAGGTAATAAGAATAATAAGTCATGCTCAAGTCCGGTCCGGCTCGTAATTTAAGCAGATTTTTTTGCCCAAGCTCGATCTCGTTTTTGTGTCATAAGCCCGAGCTCGCTCAAATATAATTTTTTTATTTTTTAAAATTTTTAATTATTTAATTATTTATTTTTTTATTATTTATTTCCTTTAAATTTTAATCTAATTTGTCAAAAGTTATATGTCAATTTTCATATTAAATATTTATAATCATGTTTTATTAATCAATAATGTTTTTTATATATAAAAAATTATATTTGCTAAATAAATATATAAAAAATAATATAATATATTAAATTCGGGCCGGGCCTGGCCCGGGATTTTAAAGTCAAGCCCGAGGCCCGGCCCGATTTTTAAACGGGCCTAAAAATTTTGCTCAAGCCCGTTTTTTAATCAAATTTTTTTGTTCAAACCCGACCAAATTTTAAACGGACTTTCGGACTTGGGCAAATAGCCCGACCCTTGAACAGATATATTTGTTGATCACCTTGCTAAAGCAGGGGTGAATAGACATTCTGATATGATGGTTTGGTTTTAACTTGTTATTTTTGAATTCTCTAATAATATTTTTAATTTTAAAAAAAATAGCAAAGTATTATGTAAAATATAATATTATAATATTGATTTCACGCACACAAATATCTAATATTATCATATGTACATTCCATTTATGTTGGAATAAATGATTATTTATCGTATTCATAGGACTTGCCTGCGAGTAATCAAACAATCGAAGCGAAACAAAATAGTACTCTTACTTTTTTTTAAGATCATCCGATATTCTCATATTTTCTGTATAAGATTAATCCGGATTCGAGTCAGGCATAATTCAAAGGACTGTAAAGTTCTCCCTTAAGAATTTTAACACAGTTGCATATCCAAGAACTCGAACTCGAAATCTCTGATTAAACTAAAACAACTCTCTATCAACTGATCTACGTGCTCTTAGATAAATAATACTCTTACTCATCTCTTCCTCTATTGGATAATACGCAAGGTTCTGTTGAGCGAGTCGATATCATCTTTTGTCAGCCTCGACGAGTAAAATATTCAACTTTAGCCCTTTTTATTAAACAAAGCCAAGACGCCTACGTCGGCCTACCCCACCACTCTGCCCACAGTCCAGCCAACCACCCTGGCACCCATGGACACAAACAGAAACCCCAGCCCCCCATAATTGACGAAAACGAAACTCATGACCTTTTTCTTTTCTTTATTTATTTTTGGAGGGCTCTTTGTTCGAGTAATTTGCTCCTTGTGCTCCTTGAGTTGTCTTTATTGCTCTGCGGATGACAAGCATACCTGAAAAATGCAGCACAGTCCACAGACGCAGGCGACACGACAGTGTCACTTATTAGGGAGGACCAATTAAAAAGCATATTAATACTGTCGAAGGGAGCTGAGCTGGGGACATTTTCCTGCGGTCGGCCTCATCGTGTCAAGCCAACGCCAACCAATGGTATATCCGCATTCTACCACCCCACTAATTTTTGTGCATGGTCTTCCTATTCCAGTGTCGTTGATGTCCATGTCACCAGCCCAATCCTAATCCACTTTCCGTAATTTGCTTTAATCCCTTCAAATTAGGATTCCTTGAAGTCTTGGAATCTCAACCCTAGCTAGAGCTTCTTTCCTACTCCCATGGCCTATGGGGTTTAAACAATGATTCCATTTTAGTTAAGTACACAGCTTGTTGGAGATTTTGAATGTAATTAGAAGCTCGTAAAAGGAGAGAGAGAGAGAATTGAAAGAAAAGGAGAACCATAATATAAGCCCCTGAAATTAAACGGGCCGTATTTTTTTTATATAAATGGCTTACAACTAGAGCTTTCGGTGCTTATCTTTTTGCTATGTGACTGCGAGTTAGGCTAGTGTTGATGTTGATGATGGTGGTAGCTGTTTGTTTTCATTTCTGTTAATTATAAGATACTGAAAGGTATAATTAAGTGGATACAGTCTACTTTTTTACGTGGAAGAGAAAGAGTTGATCAGGCAAAACAAAAGAATTTAATGAAATGAAAACCCTAGCTAGCTAACCAATCATGGTGCGTCATGCATGCGCACTTGGGAGATCTGACTCGTGGAGCCAAGGGTCTATAGCAGAGGGAAGGGGCTACACTCCATCCAAAAATCTTCCAATATTTAAACAAAATACTTCTCCAATTCGTTTTTTTTCTTACTTGAATCGAAGAAAAAATTAATTATTAAATTTAAAAAGTTAACATAAAATGACAATACAACTGTTCCACATATAAATCAAATATAGTTGAGAGTGAAGAGAAAATTTCATGGCAATACGTAAGGATGTAACCGAAACATCAAACCGAGCTGATATAATGAGATATTAGAATTTAATTAGAATTTGATCAAATTTTATTTTTTAAGTTTGAAATGAGATAGAAATCAATTCGTTCAAAATTATTTGATTAGATTCGTTTATTAAGTAAGAGTACAATTTTCGTACTTATTTTAAATTCGATTATTTGTGTTTGAATTTGGGTATATTTTTTATAAATATTTTAAAAATATTAAGAATAAAAAAATTAATAAAATATATGTTAAAATAAAATTTTTGATTAAAATCTTGAGTTATTAAAATCAAATATTTAAATATTTCAATTTAATTCACTTAATAAGTTAAGTTACTCGAACTCAAATGAATTTAGATAATTGATTTGTCCTCCTAATAAAACTGTAAATGCAAAAGCAGGGACGAGGAATGATAGCGAAGGGGTGGGGTGACCCGGTGGGACGTCTCTCAAAGGTTTGACAAGCGTGGAAATGGGATCTCCAGAGGATCAAAGAGGGTATCAACAGAGGACCCACGCCACCTAATTCTGTTACCGTTAGATTCTCATATCCGCCCTCTGGTGCCTCTCTCCCTTGGCATGATTAGATTTCTTGTCTTCTTTCAACTTGCAACTATGCTTATTTTTAACTTTTTTACTATTTTATTTTTTACTTTAATTTTGCAACCAAAAATAAAAAATATATAATAATTACATCTTGATTTAACTGTTGTTATTTTTTTAGTTTAATACTTAAATATACTTTTCACGTTTATTACAAAATAAAATTAAGACTTCAACGTTTAAATAAATGTAAATTAATTTTAAACGTTTTAAAATAACAAAATTAAGTACATTTTTATTAAATTTTTTAATTTCTGTTACTCTTGCATAATAATAAAACTTAACGGCTTTCAAGAGAGTTAACGGAAATGTTCTTAATTCTGTTATTTTAAAACGTTTAAAACTGATTTCTATGTAATTAAACATTGAGAGTATATTCTCATTTAATGATAAATGTTGAAGGCATATTTGGATATTATACTTTTTTTAAGAAAAATTAAATTTAAAATTCGAATCAATTTCTTTTTACCTCCTATGAATAATATATGTATGTATATGTAAAAGCATTGAAAGGGAATTCTTCTAGTAATAATATAATATATTATGTCTTCATATTCATTATAAGAAAGGGCCTACTCGTATTGATTGCCAACGTCAATTACATATAATTATTTCAGTGAATTGCAGCGTCCAATGGCGGTGCGTAAGCCATGGTTGGAGGGCCTTGGCCCCCTCAAAGTTTTTACTAATTTTTTTATATATGTTATATATAATGTATTTATATTGCATAAATTTAAATTGGCCCCCTCATCATCATCATCATCAGAGCCTTTATCCCAATAGATTGGGGTAGGCTATATGAACCAATATCTAAAATCACGTTAGATCGTCCATATGTATTCTTTGCCTCCATAAATTCCTATTCAAGGCCATTTGCTCATCTAATCCTAAAACCTTCATGTTTTTCCAAACTACTTCCTTCCAAGTCTTTTTAGGTCTTCCTCTAGTCTTAACCCTTCTCTCAACATTCATAGCCTCTATTCTCCTAACTGGAGCATCTACAGGTCTACGTCTTACATGTCCAAACCAACGTAAACGATTTTCACACATTTTGTCTTCGATAGGTACCACTCCAATCATCTTACGAATATCATCATTTCTCATTCTATCCTTTCTTGTATATCCACATATCCACCGTAACATTCTCATTTCCGTTACACTCATTTTTTGTGTATGTAGCCGCTTAGTCGCCCAACATTCACTACCATATAACAATGTTGGTCTAACAACTGTCCTATAAAACTTGCCTTTCAACCATGTAGGAATTCCTTTATCGCACAACACACCTGTAGCACTTCTCCACTTACTCCATCCAGCCTGAATCCTATAGGTCACATCACCATCAATCTCTCCATCCATCTGTACTATTGATCCCAAGTATCGAAAATGATCCCGCTTAGGTATCGCCACCCCATCTAACTTCACTACATCATGCTCTTCCAGTCGGTTAGAACTAAATTTACACTCCATGTATTCAGTCTTCACTCTGCTTAGTTTAAATCCTTTTGATTCCAACGTTTGTCTCCATAATTCCAACTTTGTATTGATCTCCGCTCTAGTTTCCGCACATAGGACAATATCATCTGCAAACATCATACACCAAGGCACCTTATCCTGGATGGATTTTGTTAGTTCGTCCATAACTACCGCAAACAAGAATGGACTCAACGCTGACCCTTGGTGTAATCCCACCGTGATAGGAAACTCATTTGTTTGCCCCCCACCTGTCCTCACATGTGTCCTTGCATCTCTATACATGTCCTTAATTAGTTTAATATATTTCAAAGGAACTCTTTTCTTCATTAAGGACCACCATAGTACCTCCCTAAGCACTTTATCATATGCTTTCTCCAAATCTATAAAGACCATATGAAGATCTTTACCCATTACTCGAAAGCGCTCCATAAGTTGTCTCAGCAAATGTATTGCCTCCATAGTTGATCGACCCGGCATAAAACCAAATTGATTCTCCGATATCTCTACATTCTTTCTTAATCTCCGTTCTATCACTCTCTCCCATAGTTTCATCGTGTGACTCATTAATTTTATGCCTCGGTAGTTGGCGCAACTTTGAATATCTCCCTTGTTCTTATATAAAGGTACTAAGACACTCTTCCTCCATTCCTCTGGCATTTTGTTAGTGTGCCAAATCTTATTAAATAGATTTGTCAACCACCTAACTCCTACATCTCCAAGGCATTTCCAAACTTCAATTGGGATGTCATCAGGTCCAACAGCTTTTCCATTTTTCATCATCTTTAGTGCCTCTTTTACCTCTGTCTCTTGGATTCTACGCATAAAGCATCGATTTAAATCCTTAAGAGGCACCGAAATATTATCCAAAACTTTATTTTGTCCGTCATTAAATAATTTGTTAAAATAATCTCGCCACCTGTCCTTAATGTCATTATCTTTAACGAGAGTTCTTTGATGCTCATCCTTAATACATTTCACGACTCCTAGGTCGCGACTCCTCCTTTCTCTTGCTCGCGCCAATCTGTATATCCTTTTCTCTCCCTCCTTTGTGTTCAACTTGTCGTAAATCTCTTTCGCAACCTTCGTCTTAGCTTCTGCCACAGCCTTCTTTGCCTCCTTTCTTGCTACCTTATATTCCGAAAAACTCTCTTTTGTATTGTTCTTCTTCAAAGCCTTGTAACGCTCTCGCTTAGTCTTTATAGCATCTTTTACTGCTGCAGTCCACCATGTTGCGTCCTTTCCAGTCGGCACTCTTCCGTTTGATACTCCTAATGTCTCTTTGCCTACCTCCCGAATGCATTTTGCCATCTTATTCCACATTACATTTGGGTTCTCTTCTGTTGTCCAAGCCTCTTTTTGAATCCAACTATCTCTACATGTTGTATGGCAATCTTCTTTTAGCTTCCACCATCGAATCCGTTCAATTCCTTTTTGTTGGTTCCTTCGATGTCGTCTATCTATCTTCATATCTAGAACTAAGAGTCTATGTTGCGCGGTAACACTCTCACCTGGGATAACCTTACAATCCAAACATCTATGTCTATCCCTACTCCTAGTTAAAAAGAAATCTATCTGACTTGTTCTTGGTCCACTTCTAAAGGTTATAAGATGAGAATCTCTCTTATATTAATTAAAAAAAATTAATTTGATTACTACTCACAAATTAAAAAAAATTAAAATTACATTTATATTAATTTATTTACTTTACTCATCCATTACTACTCACAAATACATAAAATCAATTTGATTGTTACAAATATTAAGTTGCAATTATATAAACTTAAAAAATCCAATTTAACTTTTCTCATCAAAACTCTCAATCAGCTAAATAGAAAACAAATCTATAATATTTTTCTAACCTAATAGCCATCCGATATCATTTTTATTATATATATATTTTTAATATACTTTGTACTTTTATTTGCTATTTGGATTACTGTGAGACCTGTCAACTATCCCAATAAACAAAAATAGCAAAATTATTAATGTTTCTAGGTTACTCTATTTTTTAAATATATGTTTATATATCTTGTTATCATATACATAAGTAATGTTAAAAAATTTATATTTAATCAAAATTTTGGAATAATTCTTTTTTAATTTCTATTACATAATTTTGAGATAACTTAATTGTCATGTCAACAACGAACGAAAAATTGTTGAGACATTTAGTTTAGATTTAATTTTTGAGGATTTTGTTTCTTCATAAGAATACCACTCACAATTTTAGATGAGATTATATATTTGATATATATTATTTCTTTATACATTTTCTTTATGAATTATTAAAATTTATATTTTGTAAGTTTTTTTTATTTTTTATTAGTATATTACTTGTATATATGTCTTATGTTATTAAAACATAATGACCGAACTCAAATGAAAAGAAATATAGTTTTAAATTTTCAATTAGCCCTAATAACAAAAAATTAACTTAATGGACGTTATCTCCATTTAAAAGGATTAAATTCAAGATTTGAATTTTCATTCCCCTCATACCACATGTGAATAAAAAATAATAATAATAATTGGCTCCCTCAAAATCAAAGGTCAAGATCCGTCACTAGCAGCGTCCATGTTTCCCTTCTGCTTAAAAAAATATTTTTAACTTTATAATTTTGTGATTCATCATTATCATCATCTTCATAGTTTTTATTTCAATACTAAAATAGGTTATATAAATTGATATATGAATTTAAACTAAATTGTCAGTATGAATTTTTCTATCTCACTCATCTTATTTAAGATAATTTATTCATCAAATTCTCATTTTGTCGTATCTTTCTGCATAACTTTTTTTCAAGTTTTTTTCAATATTTTTCAAATCTTGATCATTTTTTATCACTCATAAACTCAATTCTCCTAATTGAAGTATCCACATGTTTACGTTATATATGTCTAAACTAACGTAAACGACTTTCATTCATCTTGTCTTTAATATGTGCCACTCTAAACTTTTTTGCAAATACCTTCATTTCTTATTCTATTCTTTTTTGTATGTGATTAATCTTTAAAAATGATTCAAAAGATTTTTTAATGCTATGTACACTAGTTAAAATTAATTAAATTATTCTTTTACCATCAACTAAAATATTATTTTGAAAAATATTTTTCATTTAATATGCCATTTTCAATAGTAAGGACGTAATCAAGACATCAAGCCTAGCTGATATAATGGGATATTTGAATTCAATTAGAGCTTGATCAAGTTTTATTTTTTAAATTTGAAATGAGATAAAATCAATCCGTTCAAAATTGTTCGATTAGATTCATTTATTAAGTAAGAGTACAATTTTCATACTTATTTCAAATTCAATTATTTGTGTTTGAATTTGAGCTAAACATTTTATAAATATTTTAAAAATATTAAGAATAAAAAAATTAATAAAATATATGTTAGAATAAAAAATTGATTAAAATCTTGAGTTATTACAATCAAATATTTAAATATTCCAATTTAATTCACTTAATAATTTAAGCTCCTCGAACCCAAATGAATTTAGATAATTGATTTATCCTCCTAATAAAACTGTAAATGCAAAAGCCGGGACGAGGAATGTTGCCGAAGGGCTGGGCCGACCCGGTGGGACGTTTCTCGAAGGTTTGACCAGTGTGGAAAAGGGTTCTCCAGAGGATCCAAGAGGGTATCAAAACAGGACCCACGCCACCTAAGTCTGTTACCGTTAGATTCTCATATCCGCCCTGTGGCGCCTGTATCCCTTAGCATGATTAGATTTCTTGTCTTCTTTCAACTAGCAACTACACTTATTTTTAACTTTTTTGCTTTTCTTTTTTATTTTAACCTATGTTTGGATTGAGGGTGGCGAAGGGAAAGGAAAAAAAAATAAAGTAAAACAAAGGAAGGTTATAAACATTTTCTTTGTTTGAAAAGATTTTTTAGCTAGGGAAAGGAAAGAGAGGGGGAGTGAGCACCCCTTGCTTTCCCTTGAGTTACTCAGTTTTTTTAAAACCCCAATTTGGGGTAAAAGGGAAGGAAAGGAAACTTGAAAAAAGTTTTAACATGTAGAATATCAAATTTAACCTTATTATCTTATAAAATTTAAAACAAAAAAGGTTATAATTGGAAAAAAAGCATTACAATAAATCATTTCCTTTCCTTGCCATTGTTTAACCAAACAAGGATTGTTAGGATTACTTTCATTTCCTTTCCTTTATTAATTTTAGCTATCCAAACAAGAGGTACATGTACCATTTTCTTTTCTCTCCTTTCCTCTAGTTTACATTCCTTTCCTTTACATATAAGAATTACATCTTGATTTAACAATTGTGATCTTTTGACTTAATATTTAAATATGTCCTTTACATTTATCACAAAATATAATTAAGCTTTTAACATTTAATTGTATGAAAATCAATTCTAAACGTTTCAGAATAACAGAATTAAGTATATTTCCATTAAATTCTTTAATTTTTGTTACTCTTATATAATAATAAAACTTAATGACATTAGAGAGAGTTAATAGAAATGTTCTTAATTCTATTATTTTGAAACATTTAAGATTGATATTTATACAATTAAATATTAACGGTATAATTCTATTTAATGGTAAATATGGATGACATATTTGGGTATTAGGCCTTATCTTTTTTAAGAAGAATTGATTTAAAATTCGATTCCCTTTTACCTCTTATGAATAACATATATATACATATAGATATACATATACATATATAAACATATATACATATACATATACATATACATATACATATATAAACATATACATATACATATACATATATAAACATATATATATATATTTATATATATAAAGCATGGAAGGGGCATTCTTCTAGTAATAATAATATAATAATATGCCTTCATATTCGTTATAAGAAAATGAATTGCAACCGTCGATGTTTCCCTTCCGCTTAAAAAAAATTATTTTTAACTTCATATATACGTGATTCATCGTTATCATCATCTTCATTGTTTTTATTCCAATTCTGGAATAGATTACATATATTGATATATAAACTTAAACTAAATCGTCAACATAAATTTTCCTATTCTATTGATTGTTATCTAAGATAATTTGTTCATCAAACTCTCATTTTACCATATCTTTTAGCATAATTTTTTATCAAGTCTTTTTCAATCTTTTCCTAATCTTGATACTTTTTTATCGCTCATAAACTCAACTCTCCTAACTGGAGTATCCAGATATCTACGTCGTATGTGTCCAAACCAAAGTGAACAACTTTCACTTATCTTGTCTTTGATAGGTGCCACTCTAAACTTATTTGCAAATTTACTCATTTCTTATTCTATTTTTTTGTATATGATTAATCTTTAACAATGATTCAAAAAGATTTCTTAATGCTATGTACACTAGTTAAAATTAATTAAATTATTTTTTGACCATCTAGTAAAATATTATTTTGAAAAATATTTTTCATTTAATATACCATTTTCAATAACTTAAAAAATAAAATATAAATTAACTAGTTTGTGCCTTTGTGATTCATGCAGTGTATGCACGGAATAGTTTTACTTATTTAAACGTGTATAAACACAAAACTAGTAGAGACTTATTTATATGTTTAAGGTATATATAAAGGATAATTATTTCATAAACTGTCAGTGAAATATTTTTATTCTACAAGTGGTGTTAAGATCGTAACACGTATCTATAAAAATATTAAAAAATAAAAATAAAAAATAAATAAAATAAAACACATATTACGATCTTAACACCGCTTGTGAAATAAAAATATTCCATAATAAAGATATCTAGTTATAATAAAATTAAAATTATTATGCGTAAACTTTTTGGTG
This sequence comes from Heritiera fomes, assembly GCA_032173925.1. Lineage (NCBI taxonomy): Eukaryota > Viridiplantae > Streptophyta > Magnoliopsida > Malvales > Malvaceae > Heritiera > Heritiera fomes. The sequence goes on along the minus strand of JAPDPM010000013.1, from coordinate 22,620,109 downwards.
TGCTTGCAATGATCTTTTTTTTTGGTGGAACTTGCAATGATCTTATTGCAATCATAATAAAATAAATCAATTTTAGATGGAATATCACTAGAATAGAGTTATATTTAATTTGTATTTGTTACTTTTGAATTTTGTAAAAAATTATAAATTAAGTCTATATTATATAAGGTTGAAATACATGGATAAGCTAGAATTTTAAAATTTTAAAATATTTTGATAATTTAATAGTATTTTACGTAGACATTTAAATGGCATATTTTATTAGGTATCTATTTATTTTGTAATAATATGTGGATAATTATACTATACACTGTCAGTAGGGTTTTTGACTCTACAAGCGGGTTAAAATCATAACACATATCTTTTTTTTATTTTTTAATATTTTATAAGACAGATGTCATAATCCTAATACTGCTTGTAGAGTAAAAAATTTCACCGGCGGTATATGAAATAATTGTCCTATATATTATTTTGTAATCATATATATATATTTTGAAAAGTAAAGAAATTTATTTATGAATCAAATAGTTACAACCATGCCACAAAATTAGAGGTGTGGTTGACTCCAAGTTTAGCAAGGGAGTCTGCAAAGAAATTGGCTTCTCTAAAAACATGAACAAAGGAGATGACACCCAAACATGAATAAAAATTATGTAACTTGTTGAGAAGGTTACTGTACTTCCAAGGGCTGTCAAGGACTTTGTTCAACCATGAAACTACAACCTTAGAGTCGCTTTCAATCACAAGTTGAGGGATAGAATCTAAATTGGCATTGGCAATGATTGAAAGAGCTTCCACAACAGCCATCAACTCTGCCAAGTTAGAATCGGCCAAACCTATATTCTTTGAAAACATCATTAGAATATGTCCATGATGATCTCGCAAAACTCCCCCAATACCAGCTTGACCAGGCTTGCCTAAGGATGATCCATGGACATTGCACTTCCAGGAACCAAGAGGAGGAGGAAACCAAGAGATATTAGTCTTGACAATCCTATGTTTTGAAGCAAAGCTGACAGATTGAATGTTACTGGAAAGCAGAAGCATATCGGGATTAGGATGGGAAGCTTTGAGCCACCAGCTAAGCCTCTGTCTAATGATACTGGAAGCTTTAAGGGGAGAGATTGATTTGTTGTTGAAGATCTTGTCATTTCGAGCAAGCCAAATCGACCAAAGAATAGCATAGAAGAGAGTGTCCCAAATTTGTTTTTGAGTCCTATTAGTAAGAAGGTTGCTCCAAGACCAAAACAACTGATTTAAAGAACCTGGAATGACCAACGAGACCCCCCACCATCTGCAACAGAGACACCAAATAGTCCAAGAAAAATGGCAATGAACAAACAGATGATTGATTGATTCTGGTTGGGGACAAAACACACATTTGTTTTCTTTGTTCAGCTGACAACCTCTCCTGTGAAGCATGTCAATAGTAGGCAATTTACCTTTTATAGCTCTCCAACAGAAAAGCTCAACCTTGGGAGGGGCTATACCTTTCCAAATATATCTTTCAATTAAGGAGTCAGAATCTTGAGAATTTGCTAGAGATCTTCTAAAAGAGTTTGCACTATAGACTCCATTCGTAGTGTGACACCAGACCACTCTATCCGACATGAATTGAGAAAGACAAACCGAATTGAGAAGTTCCATAAGCTCATGCCATTGTTGAGTTTCCCATCCAAAAAGATTTCTTCTAAGTTTGATGTTTCAGACAAAATTTAATCCATTCCAATAGCCATAGTCTTTGATGAAGCCCTCTTTATTGACTGAAAGGGCATAAATTCTTCCAAAGACATCCTTCAAAATGAGGTTTTGAATCCATTTATCACTCCAAAAAAGAATTTTTTCTCCGTTACCTGCACAGAAAGAAAAGCTTGAAAAAATATGGTTAGAAACCTCACCTTCACTCCAGTTTGAATGAATATCTTTCCACACTCTAGACATGGCACCATTATGACAAGGAGAAGGCCACAACTTAGATGCTGAGATGGAGTATTTTTCACAAATAACATCTTTCCAAAGGGCTGAGTGATCTTTACTAAATCTCCATGGCCACTTAAGCAAGAGAGCATGGTTGCAAACTTTCAAGTTCATTATCCCCAAACCACCTTGTTTTTTGCTTTTACAGATTGAATCCCAATCAATCCATCTTAATTTCCTGTTCGAATCAGAGTCTCCCCATAGGAATTGGCGTTGAATTTTTTCAAGTTCCATTGTCACTCCCTTTGGCATTTTGAATAAGGACATATAGTAAATTGGTAAATTAGAAAGAGAAGATTTAATGACTTCCAATCTTCCACTCATGGACAGCAGCTTACTCTTCCAAGTATTTAATTTGTTTCTGAAAGAGTCAATGATGGGTTTCCAAGTCGATAAGAGTCTTGGGTTGGAACCAAGGGGCAAGCCAAGATATTTACATGGAAGAGAATCATGCCTGCATGCTAACGTATTAGCCCATTCAGCAATAATATCTGGGTTAACTTTGATACCATACAGGGCTGTCTTTGAAAAATTAACTTTCAGTCCAGAAAGAAGATGAAATCATGTGAGAATTCTTTTTGTAGTCGATAGTTGCTCCAAATCTGCCTTACCAAAAACAATAGTATCATCAGCAAATTGCAAATGTGAGATTTGTAATTCATTATGACCAACATTGATGCCAGAAAATAATCCAAGCTCAGTAGCCTTTCTCAACATTAAACTCAACACTTCAGTGATTATGATAAAGAGAAATGGTGAAAGGGAATCACCTTGGCGCAATCCCCTTTCGAGTGGAATTGGAGCAGATGGTGAGCCATTAATAAGAACAGAAACTGTGGCAGACGAAATGCAGCTCTTAATCCATTTAATCCATTTTGACCTAAAGCCCATAAGAGACATAACCTCAAACAAAAAATTCCACTTGACTTTATCGAAAGCCTTTTCAAAGTCAAGTTTCAAAATAATACCACCAGAATTAGATTTCTTCATACAATCAATAATTTCGTTAGCAATAAGACTACTATCCATAATTTGTCTACCCGGAACAAAGGCAGACTGAGTAGTGTGAATGATACTACCCATCACTTGCTTAAGTCTGCCAGCAAGAGTCTTTGCAAGGATTTTATAAATGCAGCCAATGAGAGAGATTGGTCTAAAGTCATTCAATGACTTGGTACAGTGCTTCTTTGCAATCAATGCAATGAATGAGCAGTTGAGTCCTTTGGGGATTTTACCGGTCCTGTGGAAGTCATGGAAGAATTCAAGGATATCATTCTTTATAAGATGCCATTTCTGCTTGATAAAATTAAAGTTGAAGCCGTCGGGTCCCGGTGCCTTGTTACCATCACAGAAGTTAATGGCATTCCAAATTTCCTCTTCCTGGAATGGAGCTTCAAGAGATTGAGATTGAATAGCAGTAAGTTTCTTGATATCTTCAGACGAGAAGTGAAACAGAGAACCCATGTCTTCAGAAAAGAGCTCTTTAAAGTGGCTTTCTACTGCTTTCTTTATTTCCTTCGAAGAACAAAGGATTTTACCTTTGTGAGAGATGTGTCCCAGAAAATTATTCCTCCAACGACTGTTTGCAATGTTGTGAAAGAATTTTGTGTTTCTGTCCCCCTCCTTAATCCACTTAATTCTAGATTTCTGTCTCCAAGTTCTTTCCTCAATTATCTGTAGTTTCCAGAAAGCTTTCTTTATATATATATATATATATATATATATATATATATATATTAGAATAATTATTTCATATATTCACATATATACACACACACACACACATATATATATTTATCTAATTTTGTAATCATATGTGTATAAATATATATATATATATATTTAAATATATATATTAAGATAATTATTTCATACATCACCGGTAGAGTTTTTTTATTCCACAAGCATGGTTAGGATCATGAAACATGTATTTTTTATTTTTTAATATTTTTATAGGATACTTGTCATGATCCTAACACTGCTTGTGGAGTAAAAATACTCTACCGACGATGTATGAAATAATTATCTATTTTTTTAAAATTAAAGATGAAAATTTTATTAAATGAGAAAATTACATCCAAGCTGCTAGATCAGAGTTTCGAAGAACTCCGGATTTAGTAAAGAAGTCAGCCAAATTATTGGTTTCCCTAGGAACATGATTAAAAGTGACATATTTAAAACTAGAAAGAAGATTGAGTAACTTGTTTATCCATTAAAATAATAAATAATTATTCCATACACTGTCAGTGAAATATTTTTATTCCACAAGCGGTGCAAGATCGTGACATGTGTTTTATTTTATTTATTTTTATTTTTTTAATATTTTTATAGGACACGTGTTACGATTTTAACATCGTTTGCGGAATAAAAATATTGCATTAACAGTGTATGGAATAATTATTTTAAAATAATATATTATTCCATCAACCGACAATAAAAATTTTTAATTCAAATAACAGAGTTAAAAAACTACCATACATTCCACTTTATCTTAAAAATCCACTCAAATAAATTTCATATATAAATTAACGGTTGCATATAACATAATTCTAAAGGTATCTTTGACCTAAAAATTAGGAGAAAAACAACGAAAGAAAAGATTGCAAATCGCAATGGTGTTAAACGCGTGAGCCTAGCCCTAGAGGAGATTGTCTCATCGAGGGCAAACTAGGAGCAAGTAGAAAACAGATGTATATGGAACTATGATCATGGAGGGCGCATGGAAAAAAGAGTAAAAACAGTATCCACTCCACAAAGCACACCACGCGGTAGAAAATATGGAGTCTGGGATCATTTTTAACCTATGGATTGCATAGATGAATGGTGGAGGAAAAGCTGCCAGTGGTTGACTGTCCGTAGCAGAAAAGAATAGCAAAGAAAAGAAAAGAGAAAATGGCTGAGACTGGACTCCACCAAGTTTCTAAATGGGACTGATGGCAAAGCCAACAATGATACCATCAAAGATCTTCTTTTTTAACTCTTTCCTCTGCGTCTTCGTTTTACGGAATCCCACCCTTTCACATCAACACTGTGCTCTTTTTATCGCACCGCACAGAATCTCGGGAGACCGCATCTCTTCCCAGATTTCCACTCATTCACTTCTTTTTATTATTCAATTTTTTGACCAAATGGAAAATCAAAAGGTGAAATGAATGCTCAGGCGGATTTACAAAGATTTTACGATACTTTTGAAAGGAATATATATATATATATGCATGGACAGAATATTATTATTTAATATATTGTTAACAAAATTTTTTAAATTTTACAAATAAAATTAAAATATTAATATATATTACTTAGAAAATATTAAATAAATAATAAATAAATAAAATATATATCAGCATTTTAATATTATTAATGAAATCTAAAAATTTTACTAACATTATATTGGATAAGTACACATACTGTTAATTAAAAAAAATCTTCTTAACCTATTCACTTCGCCCGATGGTTTTTTCACTCATTTCTACCCCTCTTTTTTGCCATCCTTTCATTTTTCACGCTTTGCAAAGGGTTCTTTTGGGGATTTTCCTCCCTGTTGAACACTTTTACGAAGGCATCTGAAAAATTAGCTTTGCAGCTGTGACTGTGCATTTGATTAGAAGTTGATATATATATATATATATATATATATATATATATATATATATCAAAATTGATATGTTGACTGAAATGTGCCTTGATGTATCATAACTTGATATCAAAACCCAGTTATTAAAAAAAGCCTTCTAGGCTTTGTTTGGAACACACTGGAAAAAAATTTCATTGATGAACGTTGATCAATGTTGTTCAAGAAAAGCAAGAAAAACAACCTCCCATGAAAAAAATGTCGCTAATCAGCATTGTTAGGTACGAAAGAGCACCATCTACATATGGGTTAAGCTCTCAGAGTTGCTGGTTATAAAGGCACAAAAACACTCTTAGAAACGAAAAATGGTTAGAAGGTGGAAATAACTAGCTCAAGTGGTGACCTTCCCCGCCCTCTCGAGCTAGTTTCAGGATTAGGAAGCACAAGGGCAAGTTGTGACGATACCAGGCTCAAACACTGCTTAGGCAAACACCCAAGGGCAAGTTGAGATGATAATCTTCACACAAAGTCTGCTAGAAAATGCTAGTAGGCACCTCCAAGAATACCCTAGTCTCAAATGCTTTGATATTTGTTTAGGTACGTTTCGAATCATTTCAGAAGGACAAGCCATGATGCATGCCTGGTGAGTCCCCTTGGAGAAACAAATGACATCACGAAGCTTGGGGTATTATAGATAAGTAGGGCATGCACAAAGTTGATGGTGGAATCACTGAGTACGTTGGCTTTTGAGCTTTGTGACGTCATTCGTCAACTTCCCCCTCCTAATTGGAAGAATCAGAGACTGACACAGTTAATTGGGAATATTTTCTTCATATGCTACTTTGGTTTAGGGCTAGTTTAGATTGGACAACCTGCCTAAGGGCTCGACTATCCATCTAAGCCTGAAGACCCGCTCGATATTTAATCGAGTTTGGACAAAAATATGTGATGTATTTAACAGGTTTGAGCAAAATTTTTAGATCTAATCAAAAAACAAGTTGGGCTTGGGCTTGACTCTTTGAAGCCCGAGCTCGATCCAGTCTGAATATAAATAAAATTAAAGTTTTTTTAAAATATATTTACTAACTATATTGTAATTATATGTACATAAAACATTATTGATTAATAAAGATGATTATATATTTAATATGAAAATTAACATGCAAATTTTGATAAATCAAATTAAACTTTAAAATGACTAAAAGAATAAAAAATAAATTAATTAATTAAAATACTAAATAAAAAAATTAATATTCGGGCGGGTTAGGCCGAGCTCGAGCTTGCAATATAAAATAAAAAAGGGGCCTGGACTAAAAGTCAGGCTCGAATTTATGGGTTGGGCCCGGCTTAGGCTTGCATATAAGTTGTTATTATATGCCTTAGGCTCTGCCTGAACCTGACTTTAGCCTGCCCATGATCAAATCTAGTTTGGATGGGCAGTGCGATTGGCTCCTGTCACAACCCAAAGACTGTGACGTACGCTTAACACTTACACTTATACTACATGTTAAATTTACGAATAATTTTTTTTTCATTTTAAGGTTTGTATTCAATGTCAGTGTCACCGTTAAATAATTTTTGCCTTTCTCAATTCAATTTAACTTAACTTTACCATTTAAGTTGTTAACTCCTAGAGCAAATCAACTTACTTTCTCGATATTTTAATTCAAGATTAACCTAGCAAAAGGAAAAGATCGAAAACCTTTCCCTTAAACACAATCAATTTTCCCCAGTTAATTAACCTGCAAAATATATATTTCCAACATCATATCTCAACTCCACAATCCACAGTTTATATCAACATACACTACACACATTCACAGAATCATCACAACTAACATATCCACATTCCCCAAGTTTCATATTGGTCATACAACAATGATACCATGGATCGTACTTGATAATCATAATAGTCTATATAATAATTTAGAGCGATCCTAAGTTACATTTCAAAATAATTCCAATGACATATATTGTGCACTTTATAATGTCCATACATGATAACCAACATATATATACAAGGTTCATATACCTTAAAAGTAACAAAAGTAGCACTCGGAGGACTTAGACAAGTACCACTAGTGGAAACTGTCTCCGAGGGCTTGCACATAACCCTAAAGGTGGAGTCTAGCTCATATGATCTGCAATGATGTTAAGATGTTAACTCCTAGAGCAAATCAACTTAACTTTACCATTTAGTTGTTAACTCCTAGAGCAAATCAACTTAACTTTACCATTTAAGTTGTTAACTCCTAGAGCAAATCAACTTACTTTGTCGATATTTTAATTCAAGATTAACCTAGCAAAAGGAAAGATCGAAAACCTTTCCCTTAAATACAATGAGTTTTTCCCAGCTAATTAACCTGCAAAATATATATTTCCAACATCATATCTCAACTCCACAATCCACAGTTTATATCAGCATACACTACACACATTCACAGAATCATCACAACTAACATATCCACATTCCCCAAGTTTCATATTGGTCATACAACAATGATACCATGGATCGTACTTGATAATCATACTAGTCTATATAATAATTTAGAGCAATCCTAAGTTACATTTCAAAATAATTCCAATGACATATATTGTGCACTTTATAATGTCCATACATGATAACCAACATATATATACAAGGTTCATATACCTCAAAAGTAACAAAAGTAGCACTCGGAGGACTTAGACAAGTACCACTAGTGGAAACCGTCTCTGAGGGCTTGCACATAACCCTAAAGGTGGAGTCTAGCTCGTATGATCTGCAATGATGTTAAGATAGGGTGAGCAAACCTCAGCTCAATAAGTAGTTTAAGTAAATGCATGCTAGGCTCATGTCGATTTATGTGCAAGTGCATAAATAAGCAACATTGAAGTAACGTGTATGCATGGTATTATGTCATGATACCAATGATCTAATATGAACTTTAATCAAAACACTTTTAACTATGCACTTCAATTTAAATCAAATCATTATCCATTTCGATAAATTTGATCATTGTACACTTCGATAAATAAATTCATTATGCACTTCAATAAATCAGATAAGTTCACAAAATGATAATCAATAAACATTAGGCGTATAGCCTCGATTCATTGAAATCAATACTGATAGTAAAATGATAGTATGTAGAGTTTAGGTAAGGATACTCAATCATTGATAACAAAGCGATAATGATATCCATCCTAGCTAGAGATGGATGGTGTCGCGAGTAACACAAAATCTATGGCCATAAAACACTACTCCAGTCTCGCTGATTAGTCGAGAGTTGGAACCTATATACTGATTTTTCAAACAAGTATAAATTACCTAAAGCACTAGGCTCGATAGGTATACTATACTAGTCCAGAGCACAAAGATTGATAGACGAGTAATAAGGCCTAAAGTAGAGTTCGATAGGCTAAAAGTGACCCAAAAGTCGTATGGTATGCCTGCACTCAAAAACGATTTGAAAACAATTTTCTCGTGTAGGACTTAGCTTCCATGGATTTCAAAGCACTTATTAAATCAGTTTTGAGTTTCAAATATAAGAAGTTTCGATTTATTTCAAAGTTCAGTTCAAACCAAGACTCTGCAATTTAAAACATAATGCAAGTCATTATAAAACATAGATATAAAATAACTTGACTCTAAACATGCTATACATGAATGCACACATGCATCAGTTTACTTCATTTAACATACACACTTGGCTTACCATAACACGCAAGGCAGAAAACAAGTTTCAATTCAACCCAAGCATAAACCGAATTTATAAATTAATTATACCTTTGCTCTTAGCTTACTTACCTTAATGTCTAATCACAGCATTCACATCACTTAACGTAAGAATTAATTTAAATATTTAAAAAATTTAAATCATTCCTACGAGATGGTGCTAATAAGTTTTATACACATAATCAAATAGATAAAGGTAAATAAGTCACTAAAGATGATAAAGACAGGGAAAGCTATTAGGACTGATGACATTCTTATTGAAGTTTGGAAATGCCTTAGAGACGTAGGAGTTAAATGGTTGATAAATATTTTTAAATAGATTTGATGCACTAACAAGATACTTGAGGAATAAAGAAAGAGTGCGTTGGTAACTCTCTATAAAACAAGGGAGATATTCAGAGTTGCACGTGATGAAATTATGGGAAAGAGTGATAGAACAAGGATTAAGGAAGATTATGAAGACATCAGAGAATCAATTTGGTTTCATACTTGGCCGATTAACTTTGGAAGCAATACATTTGCTTAGATAACTTGTGGAGCATTCTTAAGTACAAGGTAAAAATGTTCATATGGTCTTTATAGACTTGGAGAATGCATATGGTAAAGTGCATAAGGAGGTGTTATGGTGATCTTTAATGAAGAAAAAAGTTTTCATAAAATATATTGAAATAATTAAAGACATGTATGGGATGGAAGGACACATGTGAAAAACAAACAAGTGAATTTCCTATCACATTAGGACTACATCAAGAGTCAGTGCTAAGCTCATTTAAGTTCGCTACAGTAATAGACGAGCTGATAAAAATCCATTCAGGATAATATATCTTGGTGTATAATGTTTGCAGATAATATTGTCTTGTGTGCTGAGATTAGGGTGGAGGTTAATGGAAAGTTAGAATTGTAGAGACAGACATTGAAATCAAGAGTATTCAGACTAAGCAAAGTAAAGACTAAATACATAGAATGTAAATTTAATTCAAACAAAGAGAAAGATAAAACCTTAATATTGGGATAAAGGCTTTGATGATGATGATGATGATGAAAGAGGAAGATAAAAACATAGTGATGCTAGATGGGGTGGCGATCCTTAAGCATGATCGTTTTAGATATTTGTGGTCAATTGTACATATGGATAGAGAGATTGATAGTAATGTGACCCAAAGGATAAAGGTTGGTTGGAGCAAGTGGAGAAGCGCTATAAGTATATTGTGTAACAAAAGAATTTCTGTATGGTTGAAAGGTAAATTTTACAGGACAGTTGTTAGACCAACATTACTCTATGGCAGTGAATGTTGGGCAAGTAAAGACTGCATACACAAAGATGAGTGTAGCAGATATGCAAATATTGTGATGGATGTGCGGATGTACAAGAAAAAATGGAATGAGAAATGAAGACATTCACAAAATGGTTGGAGTGACACTTATCGAAGACAAGATGAGTGAAAATTATTTGCGTTGATTTAGAAATATACGATGTAAACATATGAATGCTCCAATTAGAAGAGGGCTATGAATGATGTAAAAAGGGTCAAAATAAGGAGAAGATCGAAGAAAACTTTGAAAGAAGTAATCCGAAAAGATATGGTGGAACGGAAGTTAGAAGAATACATTACTTTAGATAGAAATAAGTGGAGGAGAATTCATGTTGACAATTTAATGTAATGTCATATATTGGTTCAAATAACCTATTGAGAAAAAGGCTCTAATGATGATGATAAGTCCATTTTACTTTACTTTTATCTTCATTTTCCCTTTTTTATACATAATCATTAATACATATTAGAAAACAACATGAAAATGCAAGATTTCCTTCTACATATGTCATTTAGAAAATGCTTCATGAATACTAGGAATACCTTCAAAATAATACTCTTTTTTTTTCCAGTATATATGCTAATGTTATTTGTTTTTAGTTATTATCTAAGATTGAGAATCTATATTTATCATATACTTAATTAAATATGAATTATTATTCAATACATTACCAATAGAGTTTTTAGACTTCATAAGCGAAATTGAGATAGTGACACATTAAACACTTAAAAAAAATGTCACCATTTTAACCATTTTAATCCTGCTGGCAGAGTCCAAAATGAATCATTGATTCATGAGAATTTTCAAGGACTCCTTCGTCATAGCTGGAAAAATAAAAACAGAAAAAGAAAACAAATTTACATCTGTAAGATACAAATAAGCATTTACATTTACTGATTGCTCAGTTTGATTTTGATTCAGACTATAGTTTTTTTTTATTAACAAAAACAGAACCCATTCACTGAAAAATATAGTATCCTACAGTCCTACAGTTTTCCCTACATTCCCTCCATTGTTCTATTTTCGTGTAACCATAACTAAGTAATAACCGACAGATTATGCATACAAGAAGGAAACAAGCATCTGATGGCAAAGACGCAAACATTGCTCCTCCAAACAAAGAGCTGCCTGCTGCTACTCATCCAATCATCCTGGCTCAAGAGTCCAAGCAAATTAAATAGTGGAGTTTGGGGGTCCAATTTTAACTAGGAGCCTTAATTTTAGCTATGCCTCAACCACAAGCAAGTATAAACAATATCACTTTATTTCAAGGACAGACCCTATACTTTCGTGACAGATAATTGGCAGGGAAATTGATTCAAAATTGCATCAGTAGACAAGGAGATATGCAAAACAATTATATACAGGATTCAGGTTGAAAGTCTAAACAAGGACACATGCACTGACCATTTATTTGAGTTGCAAATGCAGCGAAAAAAGCAATGGCTGTTTGATGAATAAACTGACCATCTTTCAATTATTCTTCCTTGCAGCACAGGCACGATAAGCTGCCAGTCCAACAACTGCAACAGCAGCCCCCACTGTAATTTGAACAGGAACCCAGTCAAGAACAAGTAAAATGTGAAACAACTATTATACAATGTTGATCCCCGTTGGAAGGAAAGAGGTGCATGGGGAAATGAGATAATACTAACCTGAAACAAACTAAAGTCAGCTATTTACGATCTACCGGTATTGCTTCCTTTTCTTCCCTTTCTCAGTTTCATGAATGCTCATACTAGGGTGTTCTGCTGCACTTACGATTCTAGAAAATAAAATTTTGAAATCTCTTAATTTCACACCTACAGGAATTGGTGCTTCCATTCCCAGCTGCTGAGTAAGCTGTAGAACAAAATTGAAATTTAAACCCATATATCATCTATCATCATTGTTTTGTAGGATATGGAGAAACAAAGCAGCCAACGATAAGATATATACTCTTGCTGAGTTTTGCAGTGCCATTGGATATGGATACAAGTCATCCTTTGCTGCAATGAGGAGGCAAGGCACTCCATAACCACTTTCCTCTCCTTGTCTAGCAACATCCAGAAGCAATTCTCATGATCTTTTCCATGAATATTCATCTGAACTGGCAATAGCAAAAAAACGATGTCATGTAAGATAAATGACCATGTACTGACAACCCAACAGATTTGCAGCCCTTCGAGGTGTTGATTATTCTTCAATTTTCCAGATATCCACACGTTTGTAGATAGAGCACAACACGGAAGCAGGCAAAAACGGGAAAGTTAGGATGATTAATAAAGGATGTTAAAAACCACTAAAATGCTAATTGAAAGAGATTCATAACCACTAGTACACAAGTAAGCTATAGCATGTTCATCATCATATTCTCGTTTTGCTACTTTGGACAACAAATAGAATATCGTTTAACTTTACCTGTCGTACAAAAATACAGCTACATCACAGGCTGCCAAACATTCCTTATTGTATAGGAATTTCTTAACTCCATCTTCCGGTATCTCTTGCGAACAAAGGGCTTCTGAGTACCCTGTAAAGACAATAGGGTCACAAAGATTGCCACATCAAATCTGAAACTTCTCATCAGAAATGAACAACCATGTTTTCAATTCACATGAATCAGAATATAGTGAAATAAAAAGAAAAATAATACTTTTACTGGTTTATTTTCACGAGCACATTACAGTCACCTTGTCTTTTTGAACAAAGATTTACTCACCATGTCCATGGTAAATGATTTCACAGGGAAAACATGTGGTGGTAAAAAAGAAAAGAGGATACAATGCAAGTGCTGTGAAAATACCAGGATATATGGTATATCTAAATTTATTACTCACCCCGATCTGTTCAACAACATTCACTGCATAACATACACCATTTGTCGGAGTATAGTTTCTTGAGAAAGGCCTGCAGTTCAAATATTATTCTCATATATGAAGTCACAGTATTTAGACTCTGAAAAGACAAACAATAGTATAATTTTACTAGATGAACCAAAAGAAGCCACAGATGAAACTAGAAATATCAACATCGACTGATCACATAGGTCTGGAATCAACACCCTAAAAATGAATTCAACAAAGCAGGCTTCCTGGATCTTTTAGTACCAAAAACAAAGCGGTGAAAAACATTTCTTTCTGTGCGTTGCTTCTTACGATCTGCAGATCTTCTCCTAGTAACACGGAGGGCTGAAGTTGGATCTCCACCATATCCAATGCAAATCAAATTAAGCTAAACTAAATGACGGATCCAGAACTGTCATCAAGGCCCACTGCAACCACAGATATGATGAGAGTTACAGTTAAGAATTTGATTGACAAGATTTAAAAATGTTCAAATGCCAATTAATATCAACTGGACAAAGAAAACCTGAATCTTATATTTTCTAAGAAATACTGTGTTGGAACTCTGAAGTAAGTCCCAAGGTAAAAGAACCAAGAGAAGAGAGAAATGGATACACCCAAAATATTCACAGAGGAGACAACAATATTGTTCCCAATGTAGATCAAAGCAGTACTATGGACATCAAAGTTTAATTGATAATAGAAATAGTGAAGTGGTAAAATAAGCCCGTATATAGAGATTGGAGAGATAACTGTGAGAAAGAATATAGGAATGAAAACCAATAATATTAGCCATTAGTCAGATTATGTACTATAAATGAGTTGGACCCCTGCTCAACATCCCAGCGGCCAATTCATACCGAAATATGGTTTACAAATGCATATTAGCAAATGCACATAAAACTTGTGAAACCCTTAAAACAATATTCATGGTATGAGTAAGATCCTTAAGACCCTGTGCTGTCGGGCCCATAATGCAGAAATTTAGGATATAAAAAACTTAGAACACAGACAAATGGCCAAAATAGTCACTAAACATTTCACCATGTGTTACACAATAAGTGAGAATCAAGGAAGGAGTAGTAGGCACAACAAACCTCAGATAAAAACCCATTAAGAGTTAAATTTCCTTGGGCTGTTCTCTCTGCTACATCTACATAAGGGTCCGCGGACCATGGACTGAATTATAGAGAAAAAAATATGTTATTAGAAATATATTTCTGAGAATCAAATAGAATCAGGCCGAAAATGGATAAACAGCAGCAAAGGTGATAAACATCAAATAGATGCACCAGTTAAGAGAATATACACTATGAATGATGAAAGAAGGGTTAAGTTTAAAAGAAGATCGAAAAAGACTTAAAAAGAAGTTCTTCGGAAAGATATGAATGCATTAGTGTTTGATGAACACATTACATTGGATAGAAATGTGTGGAGGAAGAGAATTTATATGAACAATTTAACATTAATTCAAATATTGATTCATGTAGTCTATCCCAATCTATTGAGATAAAAGCTTTCATGATGATAATGATAATGAGCATGAGCAGGTGAAATCTAAAAGTTAACTTGCCTTGTGACATAACAATGATCATTAATAACATTATTAGAAGTTAAGGGCTATTGTGGGAAAAAATTATCTGCAATCAGTTTGATTATTAACATATTGCATGAAAGCATGAATAATGTATGTATGCATGTATGGATGTAGGATTGTGTATGTGTGCATGTATGCACACATACACAGATGCTGATACTAAATTTAATAAATTAACATATGTAATTTAAACCAATGAACCAAACAAAGGTTAATCAATTTGGTTCAAGCTGAATTCTTTTGCAAGCTTAGAATTAGCTGATCCAAATTGTAGTTGCAATTATGTTAAGATTTACTTTTAATAATAATAAAAAAAATGTTGGCAGTGATGGAAATTTTGTTTTTTCAAACAAAAGGCTAACGAGCCTTATTTCACGCAATTTTAATTTACTGGAAAATTAAGGGGTTGTTTGTTTTTTATTTTATTTTATGTTTTTGTTTTCAATTATTTTGAAAATAAAAGAGAAGACATGTTTGTTAACTATGTTTTTGTTTTTAAAAAATGAAAACAAAACAAATGTTTTGGAAATTCACGGAAACACAAAAAAATGTGTTTTCACAAATTTTGGATGTATTTTGGGTACTATTACCGCGCGTGTACTATTCACCCGCTCGGCTACAGTACCATTTTAACTCTAAAACTGATATAATTTTGCTTTTTAGTTGAGTCGAACCCTTCTCTTCTTAGAATTTAAAAATTTTTCCACTCCCTTCAATTGATAAAGTTTTGCAACAAAAACAATCATCCAAACATGTTTCCAAATTTTATAATTGAAAATAAAATGAAAATAAAACAAAACAAAATTTTCAAAAACATAAAACATAAAACACAATAATACCAAACGACCCCTAAGCTTTTGTAGTTTCATGACTAGGGCATTATTTTATATCGGCAGCTTACAGTAGACAATTGAAATTGCAAATTCCTTCTTTCCATTAGCCTTTGTTTTCATGGACCATTCGATATAGATTCTTCTTGTTGTTTCTAGACAATTAAATTAATCTTGCATTGTGGTTGTGGGAAAGAATTTAAAAGTGTTGATTATTTAATTAATCATAAAGAATTAAATTTATATCATTATTTGGTTCAATGTATATTTTTTTATGCTTGAATTTATGCATAATTGAGGGATATATGTATGCAATATTATCTGTTTATAATATGTTAATTGTGTACATGATTGGAAAAAATTATTTATGCATAAAGTTCGATGTCATGTGATCTAATATAATTTTTCTTGGTCAAAGAATAGCTACAGCATCTTTGATTATATTAAATTATATATGAAGTATAATTGGTCATATATAGGAAAATGACATTAATTGTAATTAATCATTTTTAATATAAGAAATTTTATCCTATAAGAATTTTTATTATATTTATTTGATTAATTAGGATGAAATAACAAAATTTTTTTTAATTTACCCATAGGAATTAAGAAAAGGAATATAATTTGATAGTTTCACCTAAAGTTTATATATGAATTTGTTTAAATTAGAACTTCGCCCACAGGTAGTTTTATATGTTATTTGATTCATATTTTGATGCATAATTTACATTTGTAAAGCATGATATATATTTATTTGCCTCAAATTTTGTAACATAAGCATGAATGTTTGATTTATTTGTAGTCATACAACCTCTGAATTTTTCTGATGATAAATGTGATACTCCCTATTTAAGTAGTGATAACTATAAGGTATGGAAGGATAGAGTTCTTCTTCAATTAGGGTGCATGAATATTGATTATGCCATTAAGAAGGATGAATCACTTATACCTAATAAAATTAGCTCTCAAGGTGCAATTGCCCTATATGAACGATGGGAGCGATTTAATCGTTTAAGTATGATGTTCATAAGGACACGCATATCTGCTAATATTCGTGGTTCAATCCTTGAGTGTAAAAATGTCAAGGAATTGTTGAAGGCTATTGATTAATAGTTAGCATCTCCAGACAAGGCATTAGCTAGCACCCTAATGACAAAGTTATCATCTATGAAGCTCACTAGTGTTAGAGGTGTGCGTGAGCACATCATGCAGATGAGGGACATAGCGACTCAGTTGAAGTCTCTTGAGGGTGAGATGTCTGAATTTTTCCTTGTGCACTTTATTTTGAATTCTCTTCCACATCAATATAGACCTTTCAAAATTTCTTACTATAAACATAAGGAAAAATGGTCAATTAATGAATTCTTGAGCTTATGTGTTCAAGAGGAAGAGAGGCTGCTAATGGAAATTGGTGAAAGTGCACATATGTCAACAAAAGGAAAGAAAAAAACACAAGCCAAACAAAAGGAAAAAAGGTAAAATATTTATCCAAACTGAGAAGGAGTTTCAATATTTTTTTTGTAAAAAGAAAGGACACATGAAGAAGGATTGCAACAAATATACGGCTTGGCTTATGAAGAAAGGTAATCCAATCTCACTTGTTTGTTATGAATCTAATATGGTTGATGTTTGTCATAACACTTGGTGGATTGATTTTGATTCTACAATCCATGTTTTAAATACCTTACAAGGTTTTCTAAATCAAAGGAAACCATGGCTAGGGAGTAATGCATTTATTTAGGAAACAATATGCATTCTCAAGTGGAAGCAGTAGGGACGTGCAGATTAGTTTTAGATTTTGGTTTTGTTTTGAATTTGGAAAGAACCTTTTATATTCCAAGTTACTTTAGAAATTTAATTTCAGTTTTAAGACTTGTACCTTTTGGATTTTCTTTTGAATTTTATGAAAATTCCGTTTGCTTGCTTTATAAATATGGTATTGTTAGAACTGGTACATTGATTGATGGTTTATTTCGAATACATTTATAAAACAATATTTCAAATAATATAATGCATGTCCAAGGTAATGTTGGTATTAAACGATGTGTTATGAATGAAAATTCCCTTATGTTGTGGCATAAGAGATTAGGACATATCTCCATAGAAATAATTAAAAGGTTAGTGAATGATGAAGTACTTAGTACTTTCAATTTTATTGACTTTGATACTTGTGTGGACTGTATAAAAGGAAAACAGACCAACAAGACAAAGAAAGATGCCAAGAGGAGTTCAGACATATTAGAGATCATACATACAAATATTTGTAGGCCGGATATGGACTTGTATGGTTATAGATACTTAATCTCGTTCATAGATTATTATTCACAATATATGTAACTCTACTTGCTTCATAATAAGAATGAAGTATTAGATGCTTTTAAGGTTTTCAAAGTAGAAGTAGAGAAACAATGTGGAAATCAAATGAAGATTATGAGATCAGATAGAGGTAGAGAATACTATGGTAGATACACTGAGGATGGACAAGCATCTAGTCTATTTGTAAGGTTTCTTGAAGACCATAGGATTTTGGCCCAATACATTATGCTTGGATCTCCAGATCAAAATGGTGTAGTAGAAACCAAACCTTGATGGATATGGTGCAAAGTATGCTTAGCAACTCCAAGCTTCCTAAATCCTTGTGGACTGAAGCTCTTAAAACGACATGTATATATTAAACTTGGTTCCAACTAAGGTCGTTCCAAAAACTACTTTTAAATTATGGAAAAGTCGAAAATTGAGTTTGCGATATATACGTGTGTGGGGATGCCCATCTAAAGTAAGAGTTATAATCCATAAAAAAAGAAATTAGACCCAACGACTATAAGTGGGTATTTCATTGGATAGGCTGAAAAGTCTAAAGGTTACAAATTTTACTATCCATCACACAGCATTAGAATTGTGGAATCAAGAAGTGCAAAGTTTCTTGAAAATGATTTGATTAGTGGGAGAGATCAATCTCGATGTAGACACCTAATTTTGTCCGAACAAAATCTTTTTATAAAAATCAAAAATTAAAAAAAATAAATTAAAAAATAATAAAAAGAAACAACTCAACTTTGGTCTTCATGCAATCCCAAACCTTAAAAACTCTCCATGCATACCATGCAAAACACTACCCTATGCAATTTGTTTTTTGGTGGAAAACCCCATGCAATTTTTTAAAACACCATCTAAAGCCCTATGCACCGCGTGTACCCCATCATACCTCTCTTACCTCTCTTCACCTAAATTAAATAAAAGTTGACTAACTTGATTTGCTGTGTAGAAAGAAAGAGAATAATCAGCAATTAAATCAAGAGAGCTGCTATATACACTCATATTTTTTCTTCCCATACCCTATTTTAAATTATATGCTATTGTTCATTTAAGAGGGAAAATGGGTGTGAGAAGGGAAAAAAAAGGTATATTTAGCAGCTCTCTTAAATCAATAAATAAATCAGAAAATAAATTAAAAAATCTGTTAAAGTCAAACAAAAGAATAATAATCCCATACCTATAGCAATAATCCTAGGACCTAAATTTATGGACATGGAATGGCTTTAAAAGCCTACACACGGCTAGGAATGTAAACGAGTCGGGTACCCACTAAATTTGGGATACCCGAATCCGAATCCGATTAATATGTATAATACCCGAACCCAATTAACTATCCGATTATTTTGATTTATGTTACCCGAACCTTAACCCTATAAAATAGAAAATACTCGTTTAACTGCTCGAACCCGTTAACTACATATTAAGTCAAAGTTTGACTTTCAAATTTAAATTTAAAATCAAATTTGGAATATCTTAATTAAAAAAATTAAATTAATAAATTTAATTTAACTCATAAAAATAAATTAAAGTTAAAAATCATAATTATAATATTTAATGACTTAATTTAATTAAATACAACATTAATAATAAATAATTTATATATAGAAAATATAAATATTGTATTAATTAATTATTATTTATAATCGAGTTTGGGTAACAGGTACTTTAAGATAATTACCCGAAATCTACCCGAACCCGTGATCGGTAGTAATTTCACTATCTGAATCCTATCCGAACCCGATTATATACTACCCGAACCCTACTTAAACCGGTCAGATAGTGCCGAGTATCCGTTTATAGGGTACCCATTGCCATCCTTAGACACAGCCACAGTTGATCAGGATCTTCAACTCAGTTTCCCGCACAGCCACATATCGCCATTGCCACGATCGACTACAAGTTCACGTTACTGTTACGGTCTCCCTATTTTCGGCATTCACGCCCCTACCTAGCCTTTACGCCTTGTTTAAACATCATCATCTTCATCCTTACCAAGCCTAGCATCACCCTTCCTCGCCATAGGACTTCCTTCACCCTTTCGCTTCATCTACCATTGCATCAATGCCACTGCCCAAAACTGTTCCTTCTACCACTGCTATCGCACCTTTCATCGCTGCCCCTGCCATCATCCTCGCCATCGAAGCTTGCTGTTGCCACATTACTTGGTGTGAAGCCCCTACTGTGTTGCTTGTTGAGTACGTACCTGCAGGTTTGGAGAAAACACAGAGAAGCTGCATTGGTCAACGGTTGAGGAAGAGAATGAAAAGCTGAACTGGAGGAGTGGGAAGCTCGGTAGAGATAGCTTTGTAAAGAAACAAAGGGAGATCTTTTTTTTTTTGTGGTTAACAACAAAGGGAGATCTTTTGCTGATTATAGGTCCACTCTTGTTATTATATTATTTCTTTATTCCTGTTTTGACTAGTTTTATTTTGATAATTTGTTGCTTGAGTTGACTTAGTCAAATTCTCAAAGGTTGCTTTGATATACGTGTAGTGTTCCATTTACAGTTTTGTTTCTTGGTAATCTTGTTTTGCTTTGTTAATGTTTGTTAAGTTGACTAGTCAAATGCATATTTATTTATTGTTTGTATGTGTAATATGCTTTGTGATTTGTAATTTATATGTTAGTTGATAATGCTTATTAATCATTTGACATGGCTAGAAAATAATATGTAGAGAATGAAATTCTTAATTATTAAACTTACAAAGCAAAGTTAAAAAATCAAAATCTTAAAATGAATAGCAAATCTTCATTGCCAAAAATAAATAACAAAGTTTAAATTTAAGTAAATATTCAATATGATGATAGGATTTCTTAAAAATCACAAGTAGTTATTATTTGGTAATCCTTTGGTAATCCTTAGGATTGAAATAAAATACTTAAATATTACCATTGTATTGAAATATTTAAGTAATTTATTTCAATATTAAAACTTCTTATATAATTAAATTTATGAAATAAGTTAATATTTTAAATAAAAATAAATAAAAAAATATAAATCTAAAATAAATAAATAAACAAAAAATATAAATCTTAAAAGCACTTCCGATGACAAGATTTCATAGAAATCACAAATAGTTATTCTTTGATAATCTTTACGGTCGAAATAAAATTCTTAAATGTCACTAGCATATTGAGATATTTAAGTGATTTTATTTTGATATTAAAATTTCTAATTTCATGAAATAAATTAATTTTAAAAAATAAAAACAAATAAAATATAAATAATTAAAAATATAAATTTGACTTTCGATGATGAGATGTTACGGAATTCACAAGTAGTGATTCGTATCTGATCTTTAGGTGAGAAAAATCTGCTAAATGTTACCAATGTATTGGAATATTTAGTTTGATTTTTTAATAAAAATAAAATTTTATTAAATAAATAAATAATAAAATAAATAAATAAAAAATGACAATAAAATAAGTAATAGATCTCTCATGTGCATCATATTTTGTTTGCATCATCTGCATCCATGAAAATCTAAAATAAGTGCGAATCTCCCGAGGATGAGATTCTATAAAAATCGCAAGTAGCGATTCTTAGGAAATCTCTAGGTGAGGAAAATATCCAAAATGCTACCAGAAGTATTGAGGTACTTCGGAATAGTTTTCAATACAAAAGATTCTCATTTATTTCAAATTAAAAAATAAAATTTAACATAATATAAAAATAATAAAATTTAATATTTAAAATAATAAATAAATAAATAAATGAAAGTTCTTTTTAATTAAGTGGTTTCAAAATAAAACAAATGAAAGTTCTTTTTAATTAAGTGGTTTCAAAATAAAACAAATAAAAAAATGATTTCAAAATAAATGTAGATCTTTTTTCCAATGTTTAATTAAGACCATTTTATTAAGATCAAAAGATAATACATGATTAAGTGGTATCGTTTTTAACAGGTGTTGTGAGAGTGCTAATCCTTCCCCATACGTAACCGAACTCTAAAACCCGAACTTTGTTTTTGCGGACTAAGACTTGTCTTTTTAATAAAATTTGACTAATTTTAAGATTTTGTTGAAAAGATAAATGATTTTAGGTGGCCAATCACACCTAGTAAAAAAAGATTGGTGGCGACTCCGTTTGTGTTTTTAAAAATCATCTAGCGATCGAGTCCCTGAATAAAATCGTTATGACATTTGGAACTTAGTTTCTGAAAATGATCATTCAACTATTCAATCTCTCATTTCAAGTGACAAATTGGTTGTTGTTCATAACTTCTCTCAAGTTCAAATGGATGTTGAACAATCAATCATTAAAGCTCTGCAAGTTGCTGATGACAATCTAGTAGATCCAGTTGTTCAACAATTACTAGAAACTCTTGAGCAACCAGTTGTACAACATACTCCACAAGAGGATGTTGACACAACATTAAGAAGATTAACTAGAATGAAGAAATCAGCAATACCTAGTGATTATGTTGTGTATTTACAAGAGTCGACTATAATTTTGGAGCTGAAGATGATCCTGAAACATTTGCACATGCAATGAGTTGCAGTAAATCCAAATTGTGGTGCAATGCCATGAAAGATGAGTTGAATTCTATGGCATCTAATGGAGTCTAGGATCTTGTTAAGTTGCCTATTGGTGCAAAGGTCATTGGATGTAAATGGGTTTTTAAAGCAAAAGACTCATTAGGCAACATTGATAAATATAAGGCAAGACTTATAGCTAAATGATTCATTCAAAAGGAAGGAATTGATTATATAGAGACTTATTCCTCTATATCAAAGAAAGATTTTATTTGTGTTATTAGGGTATTAGTTGCCCATTTTGACTTGGAACTGCATCAAATGGATGTGAAAACAGCGTTCCTGAATAGAGAGCTAGAGGAGGAGGTTTATTTGAAACAACCAAAAGGATTCTCTTCTAGTAGTGGTGAGCATTTGGTGTGCAAGCTCAAGAAATCTATATATAATTTGAAACAAGCTTCTCGTCAATAGTATTTGAAATTCCATGATGTCATCTATTCATTCGGTTTTGTAGAGAATATCATAAATCAGTGCATATACTAGAAGGTTAGTGGTAGTAAAATTTGTTTCTTTGTCCTATATGTTGATGATATTTTACTTGTAACTAATGATAAAGGGTTGCTGCATGAGGCGAAGCAATTTTTCTCTAAGAAATTTGATATGAAGGATATGGGTGAGGCATCTTATGTCACTGACAATAAGATCCATAAAGACAAACCTTAAGGTATTCTAGGATTATCTCAAGAGACCTATATCAATAAAGTTCTTGAGAGATTTCAAATGAAATATTGCTCACCAAGTGTAGCATCAATAGTAAAGGGTGTCAAGTTTAATTTGAACCAATACCCAAAAAATAAACTTGAAAGGGAACAAATGCAAAACATTCAATATGCTTCAGCTGTTAGAAGCCTAATGTATGCTAAGGTTTGCACAAGACCTAACATTACATTTGCTGTTGGAATGTTGGAAAGATATCAGAGATATCAAGGTATGGACCACTAGAGAGTTGCAAAGAAAGTAATGAGGTGCCTTCAAGGGACTAAAGATTAAATGCTTATGTATAGACGCATTGACAACTTGGAGGTAGTTGGTTATTTAGATTCAGACTTCGCTGGATGTGTTGATTCACGAAAATGAACATTTGGATATGTTTTCATGTTTGCTGGCAGAGCTATATCTTGGAGGAGTACAAAACAGTCTCCAGTTGCTACTAATACCATGGAGGCTGAGTTCGTTTCTTGTTTTGAGGCTACCTCACATGGTGTATGGTTGAAGAGTTTCATATTTGGGCTTAGAATTGTGGATTCCATTTTAAAGTCGTTAATAATATATTGTGACAATTCAGTTGCAATTTTCTTGGTTAAAAACAATAAAAGTGATAGTCGAAGAAAATACATCGACATTAAGTATTTAGCTATAAGGGAGCATGTTAAAGAGAATAAACTGGTCATTGAGCATGTTAGCATTGAATTGATGGTAGCAGATCCTTTAACAAAAGGCATGCCACCAAAGAATTTTAAGGATCATGTAATACAAATGGGACTTGATTCCATCTTGTGAATTAGTTGTATGAGCAACTTTTATTTGTAATAAAACTCTTATTCATTTGTTTTGTTTTATCATTTTTGGTGCACATGTTGATTATCGAGAATAATAATAAATTTTGGACCTAGAATAAACATAAGGTTTATTCATTAAGTTATGTTATCACATAGGGGTTGACATTAAAGAGATGGAATATATTATAATAAATGAAAGATATTAGTCATTCTTAAACTTGTCGCCATGATTCATGTATTTTGCTTTTTTAATTTAAGCATAAGGATTCGTAGATTATGGATGGAATAGTGTGTATAATAAAATATACGGATCAAGTGGGAGAATGTAAGTTACCAACGTAAGCTAACTACTTTGTTAGTAGTGTTTTATAGGAAATAAAACACTTGAGGTTAGTTTAATAACCTCTTAAAACTTCCTATTATATAGTCCTATATTTTATTATTATTATTATTATTATTATCTGATAATTCTTAAATTATTTATCCAAATTTACAATTGATAATTGCCAACCAATAGAATTACATTTTTAATAGGAAGATATATATAAATAAAAATAAAGGATATTGGGTCCCTAATCTGAAAAAAACACTATTAGTGAGTTTGCTTAAGATTAGAAGATCAAATACTAAAATAACATATCATAGTTGCAGTTTAATATTTTCGGTATCAATGGCTAGAGGTTAGTATCCTGTTCCGCACATTTGATTTGTAATATGTTTTTTTTTTTGGTATTGACACATTAGATAAATCGATTAAAAATTCTTACAAGGATAGGATAATATAAGATTGTAGATAGAATGAGATTAGATGATATCATCCTATTGTATATTTGGTGTATATAAAGATTAAGAATCAGATAGGATGATTTTTTTATCTTTCACCATGTTTGTTGATGATTTTTTATTGGACAAAATTACCCTTATTTATATACTCTTAAAACTTGACATTTTTTTCTTTCTAATCATACAGTAATAATTTAAAAATAACAAAAAAAAACACATAAAATCATGAACCTAGCAATAACAAAATAACAAAAAAAAAGCATAAAATCATATAAAAATTCAAATTATAAAAAAGCAATTTTTGTATATCAAAAGTATCTTTAGCATTAACAAGTTTTCTAGTAGAATTAAGAAGAATTTCTTAAAACAAATGTAACATTAATACTAACAATCCAAAAAAAATAAGTTTGCTAGTAGAATCATGATATTAATGATTATGATAAGAGCAATACCAACAAAACTAGTATTTATAACTTATACTACTAAAAAGCTTCACTTTGCAAGTAGATGTTGAACAAAGGCTACTCTACCATCTCCTTTAAAGCCCCAAAATAGATGAAAATTTAGGGGTTTCTCCATTATCTTCATACCAACTTCAATCATGTCCTTAATGCTTAAACCCATTTTCTCAAGTTCCTCAAAAACATTCCTTTGATCATCATATATTCGCTTTCTATGTCCAATTTTATCAACAATGCGATCAAGTTTCTCACTAGACTTATCAAAGTAGGAGCCAAAGATGTGAGAACTACTTCTACCAAGCCATTTGCTAGTGCTTCACCACCTTTACAATGCTTTTTATGAAAGCCTTCAACAATCTTTTTTGCATGAATATTTTGATTCACAGAATTTACTGTTTGATCTCCATCATCACTTACATCATTTCCTTCACGATCCAGCTTTTCTGCAGCATACCGATGCTTTTGCTCCATTTCCTGCAGCACGATCCTTCCCAAATATAATATTTAAACTTTCAAAGTAGATGCATTCTTTATTCACCCATTTCTTTGCCCCCTTATGACTCTACAATAGATGATGACAACTGAAAATCAAAAGTATGATTCAAACAATCCACCATTACAAAATAAAAATGCCTAAACGAACAGATTCTAAAAAATAACACCCAAAAATATAAAAAAGTGAAAACACAGGTGCCAAAAAAATGAACAAATAACACAATTAGAGCCCTATTGTCAATGCACAACAAATCAATTCCTAAACATGGTTCTAGCATGACACTAACCAAATAGAAAGTGTTTGCCCCTAGCTCAAGTCAAGATATCATGGGCAAAGCTGAATGTTGTTTACAAGAACACAACACAACAACAAATATTCTTGTTGTCCTTAAAAATAGATCTGTACTTTGATAAATAGAAACTAACATACTAATTTTGATTAACACAACACAGTTTAATTAATGCAAGTGGAAAACAAGAACTTAATGCAAAAGGCAATTCCTTCCTGATATTAAGAGATGAAATGGAATATGCTAGGTTATAAGAATATATGGAATACTTCAACTTGTACAAGAACTACCTTAATGATATTGTTTTCATAAAGAAAAATCCATGTTTTTTTTGTTATACAATTGGATGTAACTTACCATTACTAGAATACTAGGCTAGTGTCTTAGAATTATTTACTCCACTTCTCTTTAATATAGCAAGAATATAGCAAAGTAGCAGCAACACAAAATGTAGCAAATAGTGTTCAAATATCTAAGCACAATAGAACTTTTAGTTAAATTCCAGAGTATAAAATAATTACCTTTAAGTAAGCACTCAAAACTGCTTTGTTAGCCCCATCAACCACTTCCACACATCTTCTATCTTCATTCCATCAAAAAGCACTTTGATTCAACATATCAAACACGATTCCATGTTATTCCCTCCAAAATGTCAATTTTGATTCAGTGTGTGGTTTTACTTTAAAGCCACCATCTGGACATTTTTTAGCCAACTCCTTTTTCATAGCAAGCAAGATTCTTGGTTTAAGGCCACCCTCTGTGGACATTTATTAGCCAACTCCTTTTTCATAGCAAGCAAGATTACTGGTTTAAAAGTGCCACAATCTAACCTTGCTCCTTTTACGACATATTCTTCTAGTATTTAGAGAAAAACTTGTTCTTCCATAGTCCATGAACGTCAATTTTTTTTTGCGCTTTCCGAAATATTCTTCAAGGTCCATCTATAGACGACAAAAAAATGTTTGAGATATCAATATTAATAGAGAATTGCATTACTTTTAAACATTTCAAGTTCAAGTAAGTGCCACTCTTCTAGTTTAAGAATTGCTTATTTTTAACATGTTGGTAGTCTAATTTATGTGTCAATAGCTAAAATGCAAAAATTTTCTTGATGTCAGCTCTTATATTGATGATTAATTAATGTTTAATTTTGATGCATGCTTTGAATTCAATTGAAGTTGAAGCACCAACTCTAGATCCAAGCAACTCAATCTAATAGAAAAATGTCAAAGCAATACTAATTAAGGTTATCTAGACCATATATATGCATTCTGTATTGAATTTGACGTAAAGTTAAAAAAATTGTAATATATCTTATCAATTACACAATACAAATATCTTACTGCACAGATTCAGAAACATCGACAAAGAAGAGACTTTAATTATCAATTTGTTATCAATTGAACACCTTTATTCCTTCTTCATAATGATGGAAATTCTTGATAATATAAAGGCCAACAAGATTTTCTTTTTAGAAGAAACATGCTACTAAGAAACTAGTCATACAACATTGCACAACATTAGCAATCTTCATTACAGGAACATGTAGGTTGCATAGTACCAATCTCTACCTGTTCAACTTATTTTTTTTGGCAATATAGACAAGTATAGCAAATTCATAATTATTTGCTATATGTTCAGAATTCAAATCCAGGTACAAAAGAACCAAAAGTCAATAAAAAATCCAACAAATCAATCCCTAAGAAGTAAGCAAAAAAACTCTTATATGTATCAGTAAGCAGTAAGCAAGAAATCAATTATTATATCAACTAAAGTTCCCATTTTATTTCCTTTTCACTTTTCTCTCTCTTGAAGATGGAAATATCTAGGTAACCCGTAACAGCTAGCATTGCAATTTCAAACACCATAATAGATAAAAATAGGTAGTAAGAAACCACATAATAATAGACAAGTCAAGAACAGGGGAACAAGTCATTGGACTCTAAGTATGCCTAACCTCACTTATAGTATGCCTAGGTAGAAGATAAGTCAAATTATCATCAATGAAATTTGGCACCACTAAACAATTACAAGCATTTTTTCTATGTTTTCTATGGATTTGTGTCTGACTAAAATGATATGATCTTTTAATGCATGGTACAATTCTTAGTCAGTAATTTTTTTTCTATATGTACAAAAGTAAGAGAGAACACCGCTAATTTCTCAATTAAGATTAAAGAGGTTTGAGATCGATCATCATTCTTTCCAAATTCCAAATATCTAAAACAAAATGCATTCTATTTCTATAGCCTATATAGCATTCACCTATCTTAAAGATAAAACTGGATTTGGTATTCTATGTCGTATGAAAGATTGTTAAATCTATCTAAATGATAACTCACATTTAAGAAGAGCTAGGCTAACTTCTCCATCATTGGAATTTCTCCAATACTAGTAGATACTGACAGTGACACATAGCAAACGAGTTAACATTTATTAACTGACAAACGGGTTAAAATTGAGACACATAACTCTTTAGGAACCAATAAGTGGTTGGAAGAAGTGGACATGGTTCAAATCTAATAGTCGTCACTGTTGAGAGGGCTTTACTATTTATCGCTCCCGACTTGAATATGATTAGTTTTAAACCGTAAAACGAATGAGAATACTTATGTTTATACAAATACACACACACACACACACACACACACACACACACACACACACATATATATATATATATAAAGAATACATTTGCACCAACATAAAATTAAATTTATTTTACACTATTTCATATATTTTTATACGATTTATATTTTTTTTATCGAGCCACTAAATAATATATTCTATTCAAGTAGATTATACACACAAAATTTAAAATTAATCCAATATGTTTAATTATTAGTTTTTTTTTTGTTCAGAGAATGAACATATCACTTAACAAAACCTAAATGTGGTGTGTATGTTTAATTATTAGTTCGATAATAATAAATTCAACGGAAAAATATGCTATTCCAAATCGAAATAATAAAACTATGAAATTGATTCGAAACTTTATGTACATGATAAATATGAAAAAATTATTAAATTTAAAGATTCATTTATAAAAATATTAATTCTATGCAAAAATTATATAAAACAAACTATTTTATACCCATATAACTTAATCCTTTCCCAGAAAGATTTTTGAGGTTACAAAATTCCTGCGGATTACTAGTCACTATTGACATTTTTCGATACTCGAAATACGGCCAGTTTTGGCTTCCTTTTTCGGCGGACAATGGAAGCAACTCTTCTCGGCTCTCATCGCTTCCACCCTTGCCTCGTTGCTACAAAGCCTCTTAATATTCCAGGTCTATCTTCACCTGTTTGGTTGCTTAGAAACCTAAAAGAAACTGGGGTTAAAGATTAAAAAAGAAAGAGGAAATAGTTAAGAACCGGTTCAAATTTTGAGAGTTTCTGTCAGTTGGCTGTTTCACTTTGTTTTTATGTGCGGGTGATTTTTCTGATTTTATTTCCGGTTTATTGAAATTGGGATTAGTAGAAAGGACTTAGTTTACATGCTTATATCATCGTGCATTTGTGTTCTGATTGAGAAATGCGGTTTTGGTAAATTTAGAGCTATTGTTTGTGTCTGGTGCTTTAATTATGAAATTAATTTGTTAGTGTAGCTTTGAGTGGAAATGCTTTTAGTTTTAGGTTTAGAGAAACTCAGGCTTCTCTAAATGTATTCTCTCTATTTGATTTAAATATGCTTGTTTAAACAGAATTGTTCTCATAGCTGTTTTTTTACTTTAAACCATTTTTTCTTAAATTATCATCGGGCATATCTTTAAACATTTTATCTAACTTAGTAGGAATGATACATTATTAAGTGTTATGTGTTAAATGGAGAAATTCTATGCACTAAATTTTTTACTATGATTTGGCATGCAGATGGACATGTGGCTCATGACCTACGATTTCATCCTTCATTCTATGCCAAACGCCATCATACTCTCAAGATGAGATTAAACCCCAGTAGAAGCCATTTTATGCTGCCAAATAGATCTTTACAATCAAGAGCAAACAGAAAAGTGTTGATCAATTCTTCAGACCAGCTTCGAAGTGACTGTATGAATGTTGAATCATCAACTTCAGAGTCTCTAAATCTTGAAGTTGTTCCCTCAAGTTCAGATGAGGGGGTGGATATTTCCAATTTTAATGGTGTTAATAGCATCGAGACGTCACATGTTAGACCAAAACATTTTAGAAATAGGTTTCTAAACTTTGTACGCCTTAGTTCTGTCCTGAACAATGCAGCAGAATCATTCTTTAAGAGTGAGATTCGACGTAGGCTATTTGTGACAGCTGTACTGCTTGTAATTAGTCGTGTTGGATATTTCATTCCTCTCCCTGGTTTTGATAGAAGGTTGATACCTCAAGATTACCTTAGTTTTGCCTCGGGGTCTGTTGGTAAGTTATGTAATCTGTACAAAAAAATTGCATCTATTTTTATGCCATTTAAGCTATTTGCAGTTTTCTCTTCCTTTATGGTCAGTATTTTTTAGTAATTTTTGTCTAAGTTAACAAATCTATGGGCATTTCATTTTGCTTTTCTTAGATGAGCTGGGTGATTTTTCTGCGGAGCTTAAACTGTCCTTTTTTCAGCTTGGTATCAGCCCTCAGATAATTGCATCTATAATTATGCAGGTTTGTAACTTTTCTTTGGGTATATAGGATTTATCTTACATACATGATTGTGCAACTTGTTCCATTTTTTTCACTTGCTTGCCATGAATTCAAATTTCGCTGCCTCCTATTTTATCTTGAAGCAGTGGATAGATGTTGAGGGGGCTTGCTATGTTCTTATGAGATGGAATGGTTTTACAATTGACTAAAGGTTATTATTTTTAATAGAAAGCGCATATGATGTGCCTAGTTATTCTTCTTTTGGCCTGTGTACTAGAGTTTGATGGTATTTTAGGGTTCTGAAGATGCTTTCCAATAATTGGAATATTTACTAGCTTGTGATAGGATAAATGTATGGGACTGAGAATCTATTTTTATAATGTATTTATGAATGGTTGTAAGATTTTCTTATTCTTTAAATCTTGGTGACTAATGTCTATGATATCTACATACTTGTTAACTTAGTTTCAGAAAGAAAAAAATGGACATGCTTTTCCTTGCCAGCAATATGGTCGTGCTTTTGGTCTGAGTTTCTATTGTTTTTAAGGAATCTTTTCTGTTTGGTCTCTTGTTAATTCTTTTCCATTTCATGTTCTTGATTTTTGAATTTATTCATAATGCGGATTGTGGAATGCTTGAAAACAGGTGCTCTGTCATGTTGTTCCATCCTTAGTTAAGTTGCGGAAGGAAGGATTGGATGGCCACGAGAAGATTAAGAGTTATATGTGTGTCTTGTTTTTCATCTCAAGCAGTGAGACCAGCCCTTGCGACATAAATTTTACCTGTATTGTTCTTGATAAAACTTCTTGGAAGATTATAAAGCATGTTATTTTTCTTTCTATTGTAGATGGTGGATTTCACTTGGCTTTGCAATATTGGAAGCTATTATAGTTGCTTCTTATTCTCTTCCATATTCAATTTATGCTGCCAGTTACAGGTATTTTAGGAATATGAACATGATATAACCAATGTTCTGATTATATAGTTTTTTGCTAGAAATTGGCAGGATATGAGACAATTCAGCCTTACCTGAAATAATTTGAGTGTGAAATCAATGTAAAAACCAGTTTTTTGCCAGTGTTCCTTGCATATTTTTCTCATCTACATGCTATATGTGAGCTTTTATTTGTTGGTTACAGTCCACGATTCTTGCAGGGTCAAGCATGTGATGGTGACTTCTCTTCTGTTGGTTTGTGGTGCAATGACTATGACATGGATCTGTGATACGATTTCAGAATCTGGATTTGGTATCATTGTTAATATGTTTACTCCTTATTCCTTATTCTTGCCAATTTTTGTGGACATTTTTTTCCTTTTATGATAATAAGAATAACTACCCTGATAAATGTAGAGCTATTGGTTCTTTTCTCTTGATTTTATATTAAAAGAGAGTTGTTGTAATTGAATTTGAAACAAAAGGGTTACAGGATGTGAGAAGAGCTTACCTGGATGGGAGGTAATGATTGGGAAATAGTGATAATGTTCTCATTTTCCCCAAGCTTTTGATCATGGTTATAATTCAAGCTGCAGTTACATATTCTCAATTCAAAACACTATCTTTACAGATCATATATATTTCCACCTTATACTTTGGCAGATGTTTATAATGGTTGCCTCAGGATAGTTGGATTAAAAGGGGCAACCCAATACAGAAGGCTCTTACATTGTGGGGTTTGGGAGGGTCATGTATACCAGCCTTCCCCTCGCATAAATAGAGAGGCTGTTTTCGCTTGAACCTGTGACTTTCTAGTCAAAGAGGAGCAACTTTTACAGTTGCACCAACATTCCCCTCAGGATAGTTGGATTGCTTCTAAAAATTTTCTGCTTCTCGGTACTGCAAATAGTTGTTTTATGTAGTATAAAGGTAATATATGCCATTATTTGTTCATTTCGTAAAATCTGCGTGTTTACTCCAGGTATATGTCTTTTTTAAGAGTATAACGCTAATTTATTCCATGTATTTGTCAAATTTTTATGAGGCCGTTATATACCTTTAGTGTCATCATCTCCATATCACAGCAACAAATTGTTGGCAGAATAACTTTCTTTCTGGCTTCTATAACCATCAAATCAACGTCTTATCATCACTAGAATATGAGTTTTGGTTTTAGAAGTTGTTGATTCTATCACAAACAGAAGAAATTCATCAAAAGTTTTGGTTTCTCATATCGCTGGTTTCGGCCTTTTGGCTTGACCAAATCTAGGAAAATTATGCAAAGTGGGTGCGACTGCTTATTATAGATGCTCATTTTCTTAGATAATAAAAGTGATGAAGTTGCATGTTACTTCAATCTTTGAGCATTGGTAGCCTTCTTAATTGCTGCTTCTGCATGTTTCAGGTCAAGGTTCGTCACTTATTATATGTGTTGGAATATTAACTGGATACACTGATACATTATACAAGATGTTAACTCAGTTCTCAGGTACGTCACATTTGCTGAGTGAGGTCTTACTTCAGTATAAGTTGGGTGAAGTTTTTTTTTAATTCTTTAGTTAAAAAACTGTCAATGTTTTAAAAGTAAAAAATGATTACAGGATTTCCTTTTTCCCTGCAAAATTCTGAACATACAGCACTAATAAAAAATATCTTGAGCAATTATTAATTAACACATTCAGCTTTGACTAGGTGGGCAGCCTGTTGCTGCTGTATTAGAATTTTAATTTCACTGTAAGTGTGGGTCTGTTTATGATAAATTCTTACATTCCTTTGATATTTTTAAGAATGTAAAGCTGCATGCGGGTTAGATGATGGTGAAGGGTGTAACAAGTGTACATGTGTATCAGTCTTTTAATGATTTTGCTCTACTACAATGTAGAAACTGCCAATATTCTTTGATTTTTTGTAGATTTGGACATCAACAAAGCATGTACACTCAGAATTTGTTCAAATCCTTGTTGGTTTTCTGTAATATTTTTTTGATTCAGTGTACAACACTGTTGATTCCAAGCTGTTGCAGGAAATGCTGTGAGTTGGTTTCCATACATGCTTGCTGTATCGGGTGTTTTTACTGTAGTTACAGTGTGGGCGGTTGTTGTAACTGAGGGTTGCAGGAAAATAAAGCTGCAGTACTATGGATTCAAACTAGCATCTGCTGCAAGGTAAAGCCAGTGTTACTGCCTAGATACTAGATGCATTCTGTGGGGAGAGAGGCTTTGAGTTCAATTATATATTATCTCTAATCTGAAGCATGACTAATCTTGTGTAAACTAGGACTAAAGTTGAATTTACTTCAGGAGATTGTAATGTTTGCTGTTCTTTCATTAAATGACAATAAATGTTCATACAATCTTTTCATTTTCACTTTTGCCTTAATTTCTTTTTTTGGACAGGGAAGATTCCCCAATTACCGAAGTAGAGCCCTATATCCCATTCAATATTAATCCATCAGGAATGCAGCCTGTTCTCACCACCACTTATCTTTTAGCATTTCCAAGTATTCTTGCTAGGTAATTTTTCCTGGAAGTGATTTTAATACTTGTATGAATCCTTTGTTCAATTGTTCTATGCATCTTCAGGGTAAAATACCTTTGATGCATTAGATTAGGCTGGGTTTGTTCATTTTCCTATGCACTCACCTAAAGGCTGTTTATTGTTGAATGCCCTGTAATTATTAACATAGAACATTTTTGGCAGTATCCTTGGTTCACCTTTTTGGGAGCATGTTAAGGAGATATTGAACCCTGGAACAGCAGTTGGTGCAGAGCCATGGGTTTACTATTCAATATATGCGTTTTTTGTTTTTCTGTTCAATATATTTGACATTGTAAGTGCTTTTGAGCCTTGGTGATTCTAAGTTTCTGATGATAATGTGCATATTGCCACTGCTATTGCAATTTAAATGACTTATCTTGCTTGATATCTTCCTTCTGGCTATTGCTTTCTTACTGGGGTATCTGAATGCCAATAGAAAATAAAGCATGATTCTCTTTTGCATTTTATTCTTCATTTTGCTTTGTTATTTGTTTAATTCTTTGGTATTTGCTTGACTGATGAACTTTCAATCAGAAATATTTTGAAAAGATATACAGTTGAAGTTGGAACATAAGGCTTAACATTCATCACCTTATATCAATACAAGATTGCAGAATCAAGTGATGCATGAAAATGCATTAGAAAGTTACTAAAATTTTGTCAGTATTTTTCTTATCATTATGGACAACGGACAAGCATAAGGATAACCTGAAGCTTGAGTACTTTCCACAAAGTATACAAGTGGCTAATACTAGCTTGGCTTGAGCATTTAGCTTTGGTCCACTGTCTTATAAATTTGTATACATCTGAACTAAACTTTGAAATCTACTAAACAATCATTGAATTTGTTTATGTGATCTGTTTGTCTAAAGAATCATATAATTTTGGCTCCTACTAACTTATTCTAGTAATTGTTTCTTTCTATTTGTTATTTTTATGGAAACTCCTGTGTAGGCCAACTTGCCGAAGGAAATAGCGAATTACCTGAATAAGATGGGTGCCAGGATACCAAATATAAAGCCTGGGAAGGCAACTATCGAATACCTCTCAAAGATTCAGGCATCAACACGCTTTTGGGGTATGTTTCTGTTTGACAAATAATTACAGAATGTAGTTCACAGCTTATGCCAGTGTAAGGGCTATTTGTTGAAACAACTTCCCATTTTATGTGGGCTTTTTGGCTGTTCTTTGTCATCACATCTGCAGGAGGGCTACTGTTAAGTATTTTGGCAACATCATCAACCATACTTGATCATTACTTGCGACGTATCAATGAGGGATTTGCTATTGGGTTTACATCAATTTTAATAATCGTAAGTGCAATTCTGAGGCCTTGTTAATGGATGCACAGATTCTCAGTTTATTAACATCATTTTGAAGTTAGAAAGCTTGTTAGGGAGTCAAAACATTACAGTAATTACAGTAAATGTCTATGAAATACAGTTTTTGAGTGATTCTGTACTGTTCTGCATTTTGTCTAATGCATCCCATCCCCATCATCATTTTGGTTAGGTGGGTTCCATAATTGAGCTAAGAAGATCATTCCAAGCATATAATGTCATGCCAAGTTTAAGCAAGGCTCTAAGGCGATATGGTGTGTAACTTTTCAAGAGGCTCTTCTTGGCCTTTAAGGTATTACTTTGTTTTATTTTTACTTCATAAATTAATTCCTGCTTCATATTGGCAAATGATTGGGAAAATTTTATTCCTATGGTGCAGAGATCCCCCTCAAGGTATTGATATTGATTTGGTATTAACTTGGTATGTGGTACCTTTGAGTTAAATACTGGCTGCAACTTAAGAACACAATTTTGTTCATACAGTTTAGTTGAGATGCTGCTTTTGGGAGTGAAAGCAGTGGATTTTCCTTTTAAGCTGTTTGTAATAGGCTTAGTGGATATACAACAGGCGGAGGATGTTTCCACCGGAAGAAATGGGGAAGGGACGGGACATCCTGATTTCTTCAGATTTGAGCTGTAGATCGATGGAAGTTGTAAAGCTATGTAAAATGTTGGATTAGGAATTGAATACACATGGTTATGAGTGAGAGTCAAACGGGCAGTAATTTTGTTTGATTCATCTCATTACACACGGCTAATTTACAGGTGTATGTGTATGCGAGAGAGAGTCTGAATTTGTGTTCATTCACCACTGCGTGGTTTGTATGAATTGTAATATTGTGCCTTGGATTCCTCATTGATTGGTGATCTAGATGGCCATTCAAATCATGCATCTCACTGTCTATGCGTGTTTTAAACTAAAGCTTTGTTTAGTTGATTGAAAATGACTTTTGGAAAAAGTATTTTTCGTTTTTTTAATTGAGTCAATGAAAATATTTTTTGTTGTTTAGTTGTTTCTTGAAAAATCTGTTTTATTTTCAAATGATATCAACATAATTAATAAAATATTAAAGCTTATTTATTATTTATTAATTAATTTATTAATATTAAAAATAATTATATTTTGAAAATAAACATTAAAATATTATATCATTAGCACATTTTAAAAAAAACTATTTATTATTACTTATGTTAATTTTTTTTAAAAAATTCAAGTAACATTACCATATATATATAATATTAATAATATATTAATATTTGTTTTTGAAATATTAAAAATATTTATACTATTAAAGTAATTATATTTCATACTAAAAGTATTTATTATTAAAGTCATAACAAGCGTATTATTTAATTATATTTATTATTAAAATATTAATATAAAAATATTTTTAAATAAAATATAAAAATTTATATCTTAAATTAAAATATTAATAAATTATTAAAACCATTAATTATTAAAATAACAAATATATCATTTATTAAATTAGTATTTATTATTAAAATAATAATATAACATTATTTATTATTGAAATATTAAAACTATTTACAATTGATAATATACAAAATAAAATATTTAAACTTAAAATATTAAAAGATTTTTAATGTTAATATTTTAATATAGAAAAAATTTAAACTAATTAAATAAAAATATTTTTATTAATATAATAATATTTTATGTAATGTTAAATTACATTAAAATTTTAAAAAAATCATATTCGAGGTCTAACTTGAGGAGAATTATAATCACAAATTTGATAAATAATTTTACATATAAACAATTATTTTTCGAAAATGTCTTATTTTTCAAAAGCGTAAGACAATTTTCAAAAAAATGGTCTGATTTTTCGTTGATCAATAAATTTTTTGCCAACCAAACATAAAAAAAAATAGAAATTATTTTTTAAAAATTATTTTTAGTGAACCAAACAGAGCCTAAGACTAAGGGTGTAAATGATACATTGGTGCTCGTAAGCTATTCGGGTTCGATTCGAGCAAAACTTGAACTTGGCTCAATTTTTGTTGAGCCGAGCTCAAGCTTAAGCTACTTGAGCTATTGAGCGAACCAAGTTCGAGCAGCAAGATATCCAGCTCGAGTAACTCGCGAGCTTAATTAAGCACTTAATATTTTAATATATATTTGTAATTTTATTTATATTATTATTTGTTTATATTATTAAAAAATAATGAAAGTTTATATTTTGAAACCCTAAAGCTCGGGCTCCACTCCTTTTCAATTTTCATTTTTTAAATCAGATCCCTCATCCTTCATTTCCTCCAAATCGGCCAAGGCCCCTCCTCCATTTCTGACCAGAGAACACTTCTGATGATGGTGCGACCCAAACCATCCCTTCTTTAGCTCTCCAACGGCATCACTCAAACTACATCTCACACGTACGGCGAGACACAAAGTCCGAGACCCTGACCAGACCAGATCTGCCCCCATCTCGGGCGATGACGTGACTTTTCGGCTTAACCCAGACCACCCTATCTCTAACTCTCCAACGACGTCACTAAAGAGTCTCAAATCAGATCTTATGAGCACAGCGCGACCCAGATCCCAGACCACCAGATCGGATCTGACTTTAGTCTCCGGCGTGACTCTCCAATGACCCCCTTTCGAAAGTCTCACTCCTCACGCTTGTAAAAACCTCTTCCTTTAGCTCTGTGATGTGTTTACATTTTGTAAAGGGGATTAAGATTTTGTTAATTGCTGTTTTACTTTGTTGGTTGCTATTTTGTTGGTTAAACACTGCATGTGTGGTCTAAAAGCAGAAATGCTGATTTGACATTCGATTATACAATGTATGAGGAAAACGGTAGTGGTAGCTTTTGGCTATTCTACCAATTCTAAAATAATATATATTTATACAATATATAATGTTGGTTAAACATTACACATTCTTAGAGTATGGTCGTTCTCCATTAACAAACCTTCTCTATTTGTATAATCTGCCTAGTAGTACAAATGATTGCAAGTTTGGGCATCATCACTCTGTTCTTTATTCTGTATTTAACTCTGTAGTCTGTCCCCAAATTTAGGTGTCAACTGTTACTTAGTAGTCTCGTAAGAAAATATTTGTTTATAATCTTCTTAATGTTGGACTTTCTTCTTCGATTAAGCTGCCAAAGATGCTTCTGCTTAGTTTTTATAATTTTTAACCTCAATACTCTATGGATTAAAGATAGGTAGTCCATTTTTATTTCTTCTGCTTAGTGTTTACTATTTGTAGTTCTAACTTCTAAGCATATAGGTTTTGGATAGATCCAGATCATGTTTGAATAAAGTGCTTATTCAAATCTAGTGCGCATTATTATTATTCAAATCCAAATCATATTTAAATATACTCAATTATTATATATTGAGTATATTTGTTCATTTGGCAAGTTGTATAATTTCTAGGCACTAATTATTGATTATTCCTAGTTAAATAACTAGGAGTGCAAAATTAATTCACTACTTTATAATTGTTAAATAAAACTTGATTAATTTGTTATTAGTTTATGGTAATCTATGTGATTGGCCAGCTTTACTTTGATTTTGTGGAATAAATTGGCTACATATATTTTTTTAACTTAAATCAATATTGAAACTTAAAATGCCATTTTATTTAGGTAAGTAAATAATTATTTATTATTTTTGTTAATTTATCAAGTCCTAGTATAATATTTTCTATGCATTTTCTTCCCAAAAACAAAGATTAAAAACAAAATGCTTTAGAGAAGGCATGTATTATGTTGTATGCGCTTGGAATTGGATGAGTTCTATCCTTTACTTTGTGTGCTTGTAACGTTGCTTGCTTCAAAGTATGTTCTTAGATCTCTAAATGTTGATCCTTTTTGTAATAGAAACCTAGATATGTCAAGTACACCAGATGTCTCCTCTATACCATTTCAACCTCCATCGGATTTAGTTGCAAGTCGAATTGTGTTAGATGACGATGTGGATGAAAATCTAGATGCTAACACAAATGCAACGCCAACCAATGCAAGTAGTGATAAGGAAGGTGGCAATGGTGATCCTCCAGAGGGTAAAGAAGAAGAAGGGAAAGGTAATAAAAAAAAGGCAAAAGACATCTGCTATTTGGTTGGAGTTCAAGGAAGTTACTCTTCCCGATGGTTCTAAAAAAGGTGAATGTGTCCATTGCAAGAAGAAGTTAGCTATAAGTTCAAGTAAAAGTACAATTCAATTTAATAGGCACTTGAAAACTTGTTTGAAGAGAAAAATTTATTAGAGCCAACAACAAATGACTAATTTCCAATCAATTGACACAAGTGTTGATGTACAAATGCCACCGGCTCTCACAAATGGCAAGTTTAATATGGCAAAAATGAGAGAGGCAATTATGCACTGGATATTTATGCATGGGCATCCTTTCTTAATTGTGGAAGAAGAAGGGTTTAACATGAAGTAAAAACGTGGGATGTCTGAATGGGAGAAGATATCACGTAATACTATTAAAAGGGATTGTGTGCAAGTTTATGAAGCAGAAAAGAAGAAATTAAAGACATTGTTGAAAACCATCGATAAGATCAGCTTGACGACAGATTTGTGGAAGTCAAGCAATCAGAAGATTGAATACATGGTTCTTACAACACACTTTATAGATGCTAATTGGAGATTGCAAAAGCTTGTTATTAGCTTTGTTCACATACCTCTTCCTCGTCGTGGTATTGAGATTTCTGATTGCATTTTTAAGTGTTTGAAAGAGCGGGGGATTGAAAGCAAGGTGTTCACACTCTCTGTGGATAATGCTTCAAACATTGATATGGCAATTAGAATTCTTAAGGACACCTTTTCGAGAAACATGAGATTGATTTATGAAGGAAAACTTTTTCATGTTCGGTGTTGTGCATACATCTTAAATCTCATGGTTCAAGATGGTCTTTTTGAGATCAAGCATGTGATTGAAGATGTTCATGAAAGTGTCAGTTTTATTAATGAAAATGAGGCAAGACTTAACTCATTTTCTAAGATAGCACAATAGTTGTAGTTGCCTGATAGGGAACTGATTCTCGAATGTAAGACACGTTGGAATTCAACATTTGAGATGTTGTCAACTGTAATCAAATTCAAAGAAGTGTTTCTAAGATTCAAAGAACTAGAACCTCACTACCATTGTTGTCTAAGTCAAGAAGATTGGGAAAAGGTGGAGAAAGTTTGTGAGATTTTAGAAGGTTTTAATTTAGCCACTAAAATCATCTTTGGGAGTAATTATCCAACTTCTAACTTATTTTTGAATAAGGTTTATCGTGTGAAAGTGTTGTTGGATAAAAAGGCGCAAGATAAGGATGAGTTTGTTCAAGCAATGGCTTGTAAGATGAAGAGCAAATTTGATAAGTATTAGGGAGAATGCAATTTGTTAATGGCTATAGCAGCTATCTTGGATCCAAGGTGCAAAATGAGGGTACTTGAGTTTTGTTTTCCTCGAATGCATATTGAGAGAGAAGCAAAAGAAAATATTGCTCGAGTTCGAGATGTTCTGTATGAGATTTATGAGGAATATGTTCACGAGTATCATTATGTCAATGAGCAAATTATTGAAACTCAAGTGCTTGATAGTGGTAATAGTGGTGGAAGTGAACAAACTTCTTCTTCGGGTTGGTTTGAATTTGCAAATTATGTGATGTCAGTGAGACTGCTCAACCACAACAATCAGATCTAGATATCTACTTAGTCGAGGGTTACTTTATTTATAAAGGAAATTCCAATGCATTTGATGCTTTGGACTGGTGGAAAGCAAGTACTTAAAAGTACCGTGTTCTATCCAAGATGGCTCGTGATATACTTGCTATTCCTATCACTACA
The DNA here is from genome assembly GCA_032173925.1 of Heritiera fomes. Taxonomy (NCBI): domain Eukaryota; kingdom Viridiplantae; phylum Streptophyta; class Magnoliopsida; order Malvales; family Malvaceae; genus Heritiera; species Heritiera fomes. The sequence goes on along the minus strand of JAPDPM010000013.1, from coordinate 22,578,665 downwards.
GTGGCTTTAGAGGCTACTTTTAGTGCTTGAAGTAGAGTTATTGATACTTATCGTGCATCATTAGCTCCTGACATAGTGCAAGCATTACTTTGTGGAGGGGATTGGTGTCAGAATCTTCATGGAGTGAAGAATAAGAACAAAGTAAGTTTCTTTATTTTTATTATTTCATGGTTGTCTTACTTTTATTTGACTTTTAACTTCGTTTTTCTTTTACTTTGTCTGTATAGAAAGAGAAGCAATAAATTGAAATTGCGCTTAAATTCCCCAATTGAGATAAAGCACTCTTTATCAAGGTATTTGATTTTTATAGTACTTTGTCAATTTAATCATTGTGACATGTTCTTTATTTGGCTTTTGTATAAGAATTATGTGGTTGCTGTATAAGTGTATATGCTTGCTATGTGATAACTTTATGAGATTGTTGTGTGATGTTTTGCTGTTGTATATAGGAATATGAGACAAGACTTATGCTAGTTTGCTACAGTATAACAAAAGACACACTTAAGGTTACTTAGATTCTTGTGTTTATGTCTATGATAATTCCTCTTTAAAGTATTTGATTCTTGTTGCTACACCTGCAGTTTGCCTTATTAGTGCTATTGCTTTTTCTGCCACCGTGAAGAATTTGACTATGCTTTTGAGGTTAAAAACCAAGGTTGTCCATACTGGTTCCACCAAAGGTGTGAGCAATGCAAAGGCCTCTTTTAAGGTTACCCTTCCCTGCCATTCTCTCTCTATCTCTATTTCCTATGATATCTTGCTTGTCTGTCTCTTGTTATGCACATTGATAAGTAATTGCTTTAGTTTTACTATTGGTATGATCTATTTCTTAGCTATTTGATGTTAATCTACCTGTTATACCTTGGGATTTGAGCTCATGTTGCTGATGTAACAATGCTTGTTGTCCTTTGCCATAGAATCAAATCAGAAAAATAAACTTGTAGTTATAAGTATTTGTTTGGTGCACTTATTTTTCTAACAAGAAGCGAATGCTTGTTTCAACGTTTTGCTTGGTGCTATTGTTATTCAACTATGTCTACTAGTTGGCATTGTAATGCATTACGATAACAACTTATCATTCTAGAGATTATTGGTTGAATTAACTGGTTATTTGCTTGGCTATGGCATATTCAGTAGCATTATATGGTCATCTTGGACATATAATGTTTATTTCTTTGAGAATTTCTTTCATTTCCAAGTCAAGTATGAAATGGATAAATTGATTAAGAGCTTCAAATTATTAGTGTAGGGCCTAAAATCCCATTAAGCTGTTTGTTGGAGCTTCATTTTCCTTTCTAGTCCTCTTTCTTATATTGTAACATGTGAAGTAACACTTTTTAGTGTTACAGGATAAAAGTTCTGTAAATCAAAATCTTTAAGATTTTGTTTCATAAAAGATTATAAAAGGAGTTTCATTAATAGTACTAATTAAGGACATTTAGATAGTTTTTAACCACTATAATCTTATAAATCTTACTGTTAGTTTCCCTTTCTCTAGATCTTGTCGTATGTTGGGAAGGGAAAATTATGACAAGCAAGTATTTCCTTCTATTTAAGTTAACATCCCTATTTTGACGGTTGAATGCATAATGGTTAATTTAAATGTTTTATAGTTTTCTGTGTAACTATTCGGCAATGATTGAGCTCGTATTTGATGCATGCCTAAATTTCTTTGTTTGTGTGGTTTTGTGAATCAATTTTGCAGAGACTTGAGCTTTTGATCAATTGCTTTTAAAAGAATATTCTTTGTAGTAAGTTAAGAGTTTAATTGAATCATTTAGATTCATTGTTTGTTTATCATGATTCTATACATAGACATATATGTTCTCTCATCATAAGTTGGTTATTCTGTTTTTTGCTTCCATTTCTAATACTTTGTCTTTATGAATGTTTCCCCCTCTAAGTTAGGAAGCAAATTGAAATTTAGTGTCAACTTAGTTGATCTAAAGGTTTCCTATAATAAAAACTTCTGTTGTGATATTTCCTGCGACCAAAGGAGTTAGTGTTTTAAATATTGGTGCTTAATTTGTTGTCATCCTTAATCTCATTCGTAGTTTCCGTAGATCCACTTTGACAGCATGGATTTGATGCAAGACAAAAGTTTGACGATTTTGTTTCTTCTATATGGCAAGTACAAATAGTAGAACATAGAAATATCTTGTGCCCTGGGCCTTTATTATGTCTATGAGGTATAAAGAAATTCCTAAATCATTTGATCTAGTAGTAGACTTAGATTCTTACTTGTTGGCTGCTCTACAGGTGGTGTCTCGTGTGCATGTTTGCCTTATTACTTCAATGTTTTATGTTAACTTGTAGAATGAATATTGCCTTTTTTTTTTCTTTTGCAGTTGTAGGTAAAAGATATTTGCTGGAGCTAATAATGGATTTCATAATGGATTAGTTGGATTTGACAGTGGATCTGCTGTTAAAGCATGTGATGTTGCTTATTTTTATAATGTTTATTTAATAATTTCGAAATTATGTAAGATTTTATAGTTTTCCAAACGATTAATGTTGTGTGTGAGTTGTGTGTCTTAAATTACTTTTTTTTATGTAAGGTTTTCATTATTGTTGTTGTTGGATTGTTATTATTATTAAAAATTATTATATTTTATTATTATTAATTGAGAATATTTTTATGTATATAAAATAAATTTAAGCTCGAGCTTGAGTTCGAGATCGAGTTTGAGCTCGAATAGTCGAGCATAAGAATTGGGTTCGAACAGTCGAGCATAAGAATTGGGTTCGAACAGTCGAGCTTAATTGAGCGAGCTCGAGTAGCTCGTTTTCGATCTCGAGATGAGCTCGAGCTCAAAAAATAAGGCTCGACTGAGCTTGAGCCGAGTATCGAGCACCGAGTTACGAAGTCGAGCTCGAGCTTGAGCATCTCACTGTATCGGCTCGGCTCGGCTCGTCTTGATGACACCTTTACTTAAGATTGAGTTGAACAACCATTTTTTTAATTGAATAGTATATTAAAACATATATTTAATACTTAGATATTAGTATGTGACTCGTGCATTGCTGTGGCTTAAAAAACACAAAATAGGTTATAAGTTTAATAAGTTAATTTTAAAAAAACATAAAACAGAAATATCATCATGAAATTATAAGCAAAATGAGAAAAATAAAATCTATTTGATAGATCTACCATAATATATTTTTTAATATATGATAATATTAGCATTGGCAAGAATCTTGATCTTGAATTCAGTGTTTGAAGCTAATAATTTCAAAATTTGAAAGTTGATTTGCATCGGGGCATACAAAGTTTCATTAGCATTGACCAAAACATACTTTGCCTTGAAAGTTCATTTAATGTAAAGGGAAAACGCAAAAAGTTAAAAAGAAGGAAATCATCAAACATATGAAAAACAACAAATACACTTGCAGTAGATTAAAATAAAAGGAGAAAATTATGGTAAAACGTTATAAAACCAATTTATTGTCAATGGTTATACTCAGAAAGATGACATTAATTATACAGAGACATTTTCTCATATATCTAATAAAAATTTATTAAGAGTAATTATGATATTGGTGGTTCAATATGATTTGAAGCTACATCAAATGGATGTGAAAATTGCCCTTCTAAATGGAGAGTTAGAGGAAGAAGTTTATATGGATCAACCTGAAGGTTTTTTTTATAGGAAGTAAATGTCAAATGGTGTGTAAACTTAAAAAGTCGATATATAAACTAAAATAAGCTACTTGACAATGGTACATCCAATACCATTATTACGTCTTTTGGTCTTAAAGAAAATATTTTAGATCATTGAAAAATCAGTGGGAGGAAGTTTATATTTTTAGTCTTATATGTTAATGATATTTTGCTTGTAGTAAATGATTTAAGTATACTGTGTGAAATTAAAGAATTTTTTTGAGAATTTCGAGATGAAAGATACGGGAGAGGCTTCCTATGTGATTGGAATAGAAATATTTTGAAAAAGATCAAAAGGAATAATAGGCTTGTATCAGAAAACATACATCAACAAAATTCTCAAAAAGTTTAATGTGGGTAAATATTCACTCAGAGTTGTTTCCATTCAAAAAGGTGATAAATTTAGTCTCATGCAATGTCCAAAGAATGAATTAAAACGAAAGGAAATGAAATCAATTCATTATTCCTCAATTGTTGGAAGTTTAATGTACTTGTAGATCTGTATTAGACCGTATATAAGTTTTGTAATCCGAATGTTAGACAGGTATCAAGGTAATCTTGGAATTGATCACTTGAAAACTGCAATGAAAGTTTTGAGATACCTATAAGGAATAAAGAATCAAATGCTCACATATAAAATATTCAATCAACAAAAGGTAGTCAGATACATAGTTGTAGACACCCTATTTTGTCCGGGGTCTTGATTTGAATAAATAATTACTGGGTTGAGTGACATTGTATTTTAATTTAACAATTTAGAATTATGCTAGAATTAAATTAGAATTTTTAGATTTAGAATTAACATTAATTAAAAAATTAAAATTAAAACAGGATTTAGGAGTAATTAAAAAAATGATGAGAAAATAAAATAAAAATAATTTTAGGAGAGGATAATTAGATTTTTATAGGATAATATTAAATTTGATAAAGTTGATTAGGATTAACATAAGAATTAAATTAAATAAAATATGAAAAACAAGAGATAATTAGTAGAATAGGTAGAGTTGTATTAGGACTTAAATAAATTTGTGGTTATAAAAAGGGGGTTGAGATCATAATTAGAGGACGGAGACGAAAGAGTAAACAACCCGACAATACTTGGTCGCCACCATATGATACATACCGCCACCAAGCTTCATCGATTCCTTTTCATCGTTTAACCTCGTCATCGTCCACCACCTTCAACCTCTACATGTTCGTTCGCTGCTAGCTGCGACGTACCACTGTTTCCTCACCAGTTACAATTTCTACACCATCGCTAGGCGTCTCTTGTTGCCGCTCCAGTCGCAAAGCATCACCACGTCTGCACCAACATTATCATCATCACGTGGGAGCTGATTTTGTTATAATTCACTTGAAACATGGACCACTACAACAAAGAGAAGAGGAGGAAATAAAGACAAGTGCAGTTGCTAGTCCTGAACTGCCCTGCCCCAGCCTAGTTGCTACGATTCATGTGGACGTCTGCTTATCGTCTATTTAGATTGCTCTTCATTTGTTGTTGCTGTTGGTGACTCGTACAAGGAAATAAAAGCAAGAAAGAAAGACAAGAAACAATTAAGGCAGAGAAAGAAGTTGCTTGCTCGACTTTCCAGGTTTTGCTTTTCTTCATTGGTTGATTAATTGATTACAGTAAATATAATTTGACAATATGATTTAATGTTTTAACATTTGAGATGATAGTTTTATAATAACAATTCGGTATATTAATGGTAAGATAGTATATAGCCATTTGACAGTTTAATGTTTTAATGATATAATTTAACTGACTTGACTTAATAGTTGAATAATTTAATTGGAATATTAATTATTCGATATATGATCTAGTTTGTGTGCTCATGAATAATCTTGCATATAATTTGTATATTGATATAATTTGTTTAGTTTAATTTGTACAATATTTGTATGATATATTTTATGTCTTATACGTTTAGTATGATAGATATTAGATAAATAGAATAATATAATAAATAAATTAAATTAGGGAAAAAATGCAAATAAGAATAAAAGAGAATAAAAATTGAATAAGGAAATAATAAAGTTATATTAAGAAGATGAATACAAATTCTCCGATGATGAAATTTCAAGAAAGTCGAATGGTACTCCTTGGAAATTTCTAGGTGAGGAGTTTGCTCTAGACTGAACCAGATTGATGGAAGGTTTAGAGTAAATTTTCAATATAATAATATGTGTTTATTTTCTAAAGTAGAAATAAATAAAATATAATAATAAAGAAAAATAAAAAAAATAGAAATAGGATATGGAAATAATTTGAATTAAAATAAAAAAATAGTAAATACGATTAAAATAATAAAAAATAGAAAATTAGTAAGGATTGGGTATAAAGCCAAGATTAAAATTTTCATAATATATTCCGACTGTCACGACCCGAAGACCGCGACTTTCACTCGATTCTTATACTTTTCTTAGTCTACAAATTTATGGACTAAATTTTTCTTTTTCATTTTAAGGTTTGTATTCGGTGTCAGTGTAGTTACTATACTACCTAGGTGACTTATAGTCATTCCATTTAAATATTAAACAAACACGGAAACGGTTATTAGTTACATCCCGACTTGTTAAACAGAATATGTACTGTGCATCAATTTAAGTCTTACATGTAAACAAGTATTTTATAAAGAACATATAACTCAGAGAACTAGTACCAAGTTCATACACCGTCTCCGATGCCCACTGAGCAGCTCACATGGCAGACGTTAACTTCAATAATCTGAAAGAGATGAAATTTAGTGGGGTGAGCAAAACCACGGCTCAGTAAGATACTAATATAAATACAATAGTAGGATTAAACTGTCTTAAACTGTAATGCTTAATACTTACAAGGATGCAATTACAGTTAATCCTTTCTCATCGATACATCTCATTATCACTTTCATTTCATAATCATATTCCTGTATTCTATCATCTCTTATCAATTCTCATATCATCTCTTATCAATTCTCATATCATCTCTTATCAATTCTCGTATTGTAGATCATAATCACGGTGGTACCCAGTCATAATTCTCTTCGTGTATCTCTATATTCGTGTTTCATAACATATCATGACCTCATATAGATGAAATATCGTTACCACCGAGTCATGACATTCCTCATGGAATTCTCATATACTAAGCCTATTGTCATATTATGGTTTAATATGCAATTCATGTAATTTTTCTGTATAAACCGCGATCATTTCAAATCATATCATATATACTTTAGGACATGCTCAACATATGCATTTTCAAAAGTTTGCCTTTAAGGCATAATATAAACATATTCAATTTCAATTCATGTATTCGTTTCCGGAGCATGTCTAAAACATGTGCGGTTTTAAAACATTTTTCATATACTATAAATCATATCAGGTTTAGAGTTCATATTAAATCAATCTATACTCTAAACCGCATGTCGTTTCAAATTCGACACAAAATCGTATATAAATCATGTAAGTGTCGAAATCATTTATCATATACTTTTAAATCATCTACTGTAAATCATATCAGGTCTAGAGTTCATATCAAATCAAACTATACTCTAGACCGCATATCATGCCATGTTCGACACAAAATCACATATAAATCATATAGTGTCGAATTCATATCTCATGGACTTTTAAAACATGTTTAAAACATGTACTGTTTCAAAACATATTTCATTTCAAATCTGTTTCATGTACAGTATAAATCATGTCAAGTCTAGAGTTCATATCAATAAAAATCATACTCTAGACTTCATATCATATTTGTGAGAGACTAGGCTAGATCCCTATCATTTCTCTATCAATAAAGACTTAAATCACTGTAGCTAGCAGTGAAAATCATATCGTCCCCTGGAAACCAACTAGGGCGCTATCTATGGCCATAGACCTCATCTCTCTCAGCCCCACTGATCAGGCGTGACTGAGACCTGTCCACGACTATTGTCGGACAAGCATATCTATCTGCCTAATGAGCAAAGCTCCAATTAGGCGGTTTCCACTATGCTTTATTGAATTTAATTCTTTTAGGGTGCCTACAGTCTCATAAAACATTTAAATCTATAGCTTTCTTTTCAATATCATGTAAGGCATATGGTAAAATTCTGTATGAGACTTCATATATCAATATATATATATATATTTACCATATACTTTCATTTCAAAACAAATCAATACTTTTCAGTATTCATATAAACATTATTAAAATGTTTCAAGTTGCAAGAAGGCATGTTTAAATGCGATGCTGTAAAACATTTCAGTATGCAACTTCGGTAATGTTTCCATCAAATACGCTAAAGCGATTCATTTAACTTTATCACCATCAATTATTCGATTTCAAGACTTTCTTTCTGTCAACCAATAAATCCCTATACAATTCATTCACTATTCATCTAATTCAGTATTCAATTTGCTCAGTACTCAATTCATTTGGAAATCGAATCACTTGGTATTCAGACCATTCAGTATTCAATACCCTTTCTTGATCGTCATTGACTATTATAATCATTTATACACTTCATCATCAATATTAGGATCGCATCATTAGTATGAATCCTCTAAGTTTTGATAAGCATTTAAACATCAATTTCTAAAATAGTCATCAAGTTACCGAATTTATGCAAATAATAATATCATCCTTCAATATCTATTCCAGAATCGACATCGAGGATAACAGAATCACAAAATCGATAGTCACTTATCAAATCCATTTATGATTTGATCTATTGATACATGTTTATCATTTTTGATTTGAGGTTCAATTTCATTTACTATCACAAAATCGTATCTAAATCCTCAAATCCATTTTCATGTGGCCTTTATGATTTTATCCGAACTTATGCAATTGTCGATCTTATTATTCAAGATCTATTCTAAGGTTATAAGCACAATCATCTTTTCACATATTTATCACTCATTTCTTTGAATCCATAATTGATCGGATTGTGTCGTAATTAAATCTCCATTTCAATCTCTCGAATTTGTCCATATTATCACTTTCGAAATTATTTCAAAATCATGAAACCGGACTCGGTAAATTCTGGAAATCATTACTCCGTTAATAACTTCACAATCCAATCATTCGACCATCGAAATTTCAACTATGATCTTCTCTTCCAAGCCACATCATATAATTATCATCACTTTTATCCGTGATCCGTCTAATTAATAATTCCACCTCAATCTCAACTTGATACCATTTGTGATATTACAATTACTTGATTTATCGATTCTATAAGGTTTTAAACCATGTAATTCACCACATTATCGTTTTCAACGATCTATCTTTTCATCGATTTCAATATCAAACTCTTTCGGTAATACTATAAAATCCTTTCAATATTTATTTTCAATAATTATCTCCAAGATTCCATTTATGTGAGAAACTTAATCTTTTTCCTCAATTATTTTCCTAAAAATTTCGACAGCATAACGGCTTAATTTTCCCTAACCTCCTGCAAGGGAAACACAATTTATACTTGCAGCCGTTGATTCTCACCAATTTTACCTCTTACTAAGACCCCCACCATCAGTTGTGGGTCATCTTAGCATTTTTTAGCAAATCTATTTAAATTGATGCATCATATAAAAATCATAATTCCATTTAAAGTCAATTAAATAAATGCATCATAAAAAAATCATAATTCCCACATACAATATAAAGCTACTAATGCTTTATAAAAGTATCTTACCTATTCGCCAAGCTTAGTGCATTTTCTGATTTTTCAAGCCTTGCCGAACTCCACCATTCGTCTCATTTCCATTTTTGCTACAATTTCAAAAATCAACATATATTTTCATTTAGAAAATAATCCGAAAATTTCCAATAAATCCAATAGACATATGGCGAAAAGACTTAAATTTTCCTTACCACATTTTTTTTTTCTTCTCTTTCTTTTTCCTTTCCTTCTTCTTCTTCTTCCTTCTTTTCTTTCTCCTTTTCTTTTCTTTTCTTTTCTTTTCTTCTTTCTTTTCTTTTCTTTTCTGTTTCTGTTTTTTTTTTTTCCTGGCCTGAACCGGTTCGGACCGGTTCAGGCCGGTTCTGGCCGGTTCACTTCTGCTGGCCGGTTCGACCTCTTCCCGCCTGCATCACCGCCGATTCGGGCCTCCCTCAGCTGGCCACGGTTGTGGGGAAGCCACATCTGGCCTCGGTTTCACCCCATCACCGGCGACGGCGCCGGATCTGGGTTCGTGGGTTTCGGCCCTTTTTCTTCCTCTCTTCTCCTTCCTCCGCCGTTTCCTTCACCGTTGGTGGCCTCCTTCTCCTTCGTTGGTCCTTGCCGGTGGCGTTGGTGGCGGTACCGGCATCTGGATCGACCGGCATTCCCTCTTTCCCCCTTTTTTTTCTTCGATTTTCCTCTTCTCCCATTTCCGTTTCGCTTCTGTTTTCCTTTTTTTTTTTCCCGCCGTCGACGTCGATGTCGACGTCGGATGCCTCTCCTCGGCTCGCCGGCGGCGTCGCGGCCACTTCCTCTTCCCCGCGCCGGCCGGCTCTCCATTGTTTCTCTATTTGCTTCTCTTCTGTTTTAGTTAACAGAAGAGAAGTGTGGGAATCGGGTTTCCCGATTCCCACTTCAGTTTCTTTTTTTTTTTTAATATATATTTATTATATATACAAATAATAACTATAATATATATAATTATTATACAACATAATTATATATATACACTATTCATAATATATTTAAATACATATTTTGTATCAAAATATATATATACTTTTTACACTTTTAACACAAAATAATATTTATATTTATCCAAGGTATATTTATATAATATCATTATATAAATATATCGAAATATTTTTATTTCTTATTAAGTTTTGGATTTCTAAATATCCAAAATTATTTCTCCATTTTCTTATTTAATTTGGATTTCCATTTATCCAAATTAAATTTCCTCCTTCATTTCTTATTTCCAATTTAATTTTCCTTTTCATTTCTTATTTAATTTGGATTTCAATTTGTCCAAATTAAATTTTTCCGGATACCTTATATCTATTTAGAAAATTCTCGGTCTTCACACCGACGACAGAGCCTCTTCAAGCAAGTCAATCGGTACTAATTGAATACTCCTGAGGTGAGGGAATTTACTTATTGTCTGAACCAGATTGATGGAAGGATTTTAAGTAAATTTTCAATATTTTAAGCATATCGAAATTAATTTAAATTAAATTTAGAATGATTTATTGGGTATAGAGTCAATATTAGGGTTGTCATAATGTATTTAAATTATCTGACGACGGAGCCTCTTCGAGCAAGTCAATTGGTACTACTTGAATACTCATGAGGTGAGGGGATTTACTTATTGTCTGAACCAGATTGATGGAAGGATTTTAAGTAAATTTTCAATATATTAAGCATATTGAAATTAACTCAAATTAAGATAAATTTAGAATGACCTAGAATAGTTGGTACCATTTTAGGATGGGCGTTGTGGGGGTGCTAATCCTTCCCCACACGTAACCGTACTCTCGAACCCTAGATTCTTTGAAAGTAGACCAAGCCTTGTCTCTAGACAAGAATAGGTGACCAATCACACCTTAAGTTTGAATGGTTGGTGGCGACTCCTAGAATTTTGAAGTCTAGCGGTTAGGTTCACGGACCTAGACGTTATGACAGATTGGCGACTCCACTGGCTACATTAGAAAGTCAAGCCAACATATATTTTAGGTCATTAGAAATTTGCTTAGAAATAATTTTGATTTCATAATGCTTAATAATCATTTAATACACACACACTTCACATGCATACATGCATAAGCCCTCAACCCGGGCTCTATCCTTGTTAGGAGGGAGAAAAGTACCTACACCTTCGTGAGGTGATAACCTCCGCATGGGCTGGCGAAAAACTCCCACTCAAATTGAACCTTTCCACTTGTAGCCTATAAGGGGTGAGGATTGGGTGCCTTATTAGTCCAGGATGGATGACAGCGAGGAGCAATTTGGGAACCTTTAGAACTTTAAATGATCCAGGCCCCGCACATAGGGAAACCTAAAGAGCCTAAACTTTAGATAGAGCCCTACAAAACCCTTGAAGTATTAGACTCGAATCCAAAACAGGACAAAAAAAAACTCATGTAAACAAAAAAATAAATAAAAACATCAAAAATAAAAATGAAAATAATGACTAACATTTTTCTAGCATGTTTTAGGAGTCAGTCTCATAAGAATTATTGACAGACTTGAAATCCACATCCATGGATAAATCTAAAAGGGAAGAGTTGAAAGAAGCGGCTGATGATGTCAAGGCTAAGTCTGAAGCAACCCAACAGAGAAACGGTGATTGCCTGCTAGTTGATTATGTTTCTAACCTTCCTGAAAAGGTCCACTTGGACCTTAAGCAAAATAATCTAGCTGATTTGGTCAACATATGGAAAGGATGGAAAGAAGAGAGGAGAATAGCATTCTAAGAAAAGTATGGGGATTTGGCTTTACTACTCTCTGTACCTATAGACACTGATATGATAAGGGCCATGGTGCAATTTTGGGATCCGTCTTACCGATGCTTCATCTTTAATGAAGTGGATATGGTGTCGACAATTGAAGAATATGAGATGTTGCTTCATCGCAAATTGGAGAACACTAACAAGATCTATTGGAGGAATAAAACAAGCCTTCGTAAGAAATGGGCCTCAATGACAAATATGGATGTCCAAAGAATTGACCAACTCATCCTAATTAAAGGGGAGAGTTCATGCTTTTCTTGGGAGTCTTTGCGAGCTTGCCTTCATGAGGGAATAGATGATCAACAATGCATGAGTATACTAGCTTTAGCAATTTATGGCTTGGTGGTCTTTCCCAAAATCTTAGGGCATATTGAAATTACAGTGGTGGACTTTGTTGAACAAGTGGGGCATCAAGTTAATGCTGCCCCGACTATTTTAGTAGAAACTATTAGATCTTTGAACTATTGCAGGAAGAAAGGGCAAGGGCGTTTCTTTGGGTGTGCTCAATTGTTGATTGTATGGATGAAGAGTCATTTCAAATGTGAAGAATCAAAATTTGGATTAGCCTTATTGAAAACTAGTGTTCCTATTAAAGGGTTCTGTGACGGTGAATGGCCAAAGATGAAGACAAAGAGAGGTAAATTGGTGAGTCGTGATGTGGTTTGGGTGGCACCATGGATGAAACGAAAGACAATGCGGTACCAATGTGGGGATCAACCGTGGGTCACTTTGTTAGGAATTTGGGGCACCGTTAGTTATGCACCCTTAATGGTGCGAAGGCAATTGGGATATGAACAATTTGTCCCTATGACGCATGGCCTAAATCAGCGAGAATATGACTACACTGAGGCAGGCACTTTTAGCAAAATTGGTGAAGATATCAAAGCTTGGAAGATGATGAAAAGAATAGAAAAAGGGAGATTCATAGATAAAGTCACTCCTGAGTATTCCGTTTGGCATGCTAGACGAGGAAAGGATCTTAAGGTTCCCCTTGAAGAAACTGATGAAGCCCTTGAAAAACCTATACTTCGAGACCTTATGATAGATTTGGAGATGGCCAAAAGGAAGTTGGAAGAAGAAAAAAGGGAGTTGGAACAAGAATACAAGAGGTTCAAGTATGAAACTGATGTGAAGATAGGAAAAAGAGACCATGCATATTCAAAGGTCCATCAAGAGAAGTACAAGTTGTTGACTTCTCTTGATGGACGAGATTAGTTACTTGAAGAAAAAGCTCGCGAAGTCTGAGAATAGTCGTCTTATGGAAGAAAACAAACAACTAAAGGAAAAAGCTCAGAAGAACCAGGAAGACATTGCACAACTCAAGAGGAAAGCACAAAAGAAGGAAAATGAGCTTGATGAAGCTCAAAAGGAGATAATACGATGGAAGATTCGACTACAAGGAGTTTTCAACCAAGCCCAAAAAGATCAATAAAAGATGGCTCAAAATATGCAAACCTTAGTAGAAGAATGGAAAATCTTCAAGAAGGACTCACAACTCCTATGGACAATGTTTCATCAAATCAATGGAGTAGCTCATACGGCCCAACAAATCGAAGATGAAATAAGGGAGATGAAGCCTGGAGTTAACCCAATAACTGAGCATGGAGAAAGAATGCTACAATTGTTGGAAGAGATAGAAGGCCATTATAGTGCTGTTAGAAGACTCACGTGGCACCATTAAATTTCTTCATGGATGTCTTAGGATTTTGGTTTTGTTAAATAATTGTTATGAGACAAGTTATTTTTCCATCTTATGCATTTAGGTTGTAAAATTCCATCTATTAATAAAATACATCTTTGAATTCTTTTAAGTCTTTGCACATTTTTTCTTGAAAATAATTTCAACTTAATTGTGGCATTCAAGGTGTCAAAATTGAATCTACTAGACAGTCCACCCTCCACAAATACCATACAAGGTATCAAGCTTGCATAATGGAAGAAGATCAAAATAACATGATAGAGAAACTAGAAAAAGAAAATGCAGAGATAAGGGGGCAATTGAGTGAAATTACCCAATTGCTAAAAGTCATGATTACAGGAAAGGAGAAAATGAGTAATCAAGAGGAGTCTATCCAAGAGGCTCAACAAAGCATGCGAGACAACCTCATTTTTGTTCCTGAAGGAAATACTGCCAAAGCTCCAACACTTCTGCAGATACAAGTTCAAAACCCAGTGGAGGTGCCAAATTTAGATGATCCCACAAAGATAGAAAAGTTGAAGCATAGGGAAGAATATAATGGTACCAAAGCCCAGCTGAGCCTGATAGAGGAAAGACTAAGTGCCATGGAAGGAGTTGACTATTTTGGACCCATTGATGCTGGAAAGTTGTGTTTAGTACCAGGTGTTGTTATTCCATCAAAATTCAAGGTGCCCGAATTTGAAAAATTCAATGGAACATCGTGCCCAAAAGATCGCCTCACCATGTACTGTAGAAAGATGGCAGCGTATGCATGGGACGACAAGCTATTAATTCATGTTTTTCAAGATAGCTTGATTGGGTCAGCTACTAAGTGGTACAACCAATTGGAAAGGAGCATACTTTCCTCTTGGTCTGAGTTGGCAAGAGCTTTTATAGCTCAATACAAACATGTGTTTGATGTAGCTCCTGACCGCTTATCTCTCCAAGGTATGGAAAAGAAGAAGGACGAGAGCTTCAAAGAATATGCCCAACGATGGAGAGATGTGGCGTCGCAAGTTCAACCTCCTTTAACTGAAAAAGAAGTCACCATGTTCTTTTTGAATACTCTCAAGGCACCCTACTATGAACGTATGCTTAGTAGTGTAACTAAGAACTTTGCAGACATGGTGTTAACTGGTGAAGCCATTGAGAATGCCATCAAGAGTGGTAAGATCGAAGCACCAGTGAACGATAGTAGAAAGGGAGGATTCTTGAAGAAAAAGGAAGGAAATGCACAAGCTGTTTCAAACAATTCGCGTGACCCTTATAGCCCTCACCCACCTTCAGTAAACTACACTTATTCTCAATCTTACCCACAAACTCATCCCTAAAACACCTATCAAGCTGTTTTCCATCGACAAACTCCTACAACCTCAACAAACCACACTTTCCCACCTAATGACCAAAGGTACACTCGACCTAGCTGAAATGTTACCATAGATCCTATACCCATGACGTACGTCGAGCTATTCCCAAAGTTGGTAGAGGGTCATCTCATTGCCCCTATTTATATAGAACCCTTGAAACCTCCTTACCCAAAGTGGTATGGCCCTAATGCAAAATGTGCCTATCATAATGACAATTTTGGTCATTCTATTGAGAATTGCATGGGTTTGAAGGTGAAAGTCCAATCGCTCGTCAAAGCTGGACTCTTAAGTTTTTGGAAGAAAGGTGAGCCAGATGTCAATGTAAACCCATTGCTCGATCATGCTGAGGCAATGGTGAATGTGGTTGACAAAGATGGGAATTGAGGGTTTGATATTGATCAATTCGTGTACCCTTCATATGCAAAGCTAGGAAATTGGACTGTTTATGAGATGCCCGTTGTTTATGCCACACAAGAGTAATGGATTTTTCTTTTCATTTTCATTTTTCTTAGGTTTTCATAGAATCCTTCAATTTTTAGGTAATGTAGGAGTGCTTGTGCCCAAAAGCAGTAAGATTTTCTTTTATGTATTGGGCCAACTTTCATTTGTTTTCTTTTTCAATAAAAGATTAGCATGATGTATATTTCTCAATTCCTCATTCCATTCTTGCCCTTTTATGCAAAACACCAATACCCACATGTTTACATTTTTACCAAGCTTGAAAGTATCCAAATAATGAACATGATAATGATGATGGCAATGAGTATAAAATTCAATTATGAAAGAACTGCTTTGTTTGGTTGGATGGATTTCTAGTTTGCCAAGATTGTTCAAGCAAGAAGAGAATAGAAGAAATTTTTCTAAAATCTTAGAGGTGGCAAAAACTTGCCTGAGCCCGAAAACCCGCCCGAATCCACCCGAGACCGAACCGGGACCAACCCGAATTGACCAAAAAAGTCAAAGGCCCGTAACCGAAAAAGCCCGTAACCGAAAAAGCCCGGAACCGAAAAAACTCGAAACCGAAAAAGCTCGAAACCGAAAAAACCCGAACCCGACACAACCGGAACTCGACATAACCCGAGCCTGACACAAACCGAAACCGAGACCGATCCGACCTGAAACCCGTAAAAAACCGAATTTATAACCCGAGAAAACCCGAATTATAATTATATAATTATTATTTAAAAATAAATAAATAATTGATACACTTTTTAAATTTAAAAGTTTAAAATTTTGAAAACAATTATTATTTATTATACAATTTTATTAATTATATATTACCAACATAATAAATATTAAATCTTTTTAATTAAATTAAATTAATTTAAAACACCATAATATATGATATAATATATGATATCAAATAATCTTTAATATTATATTTACTGCATTTATAATAATAAATATATTATTAACTTAACATTTGATTTTATTATAAAAATCATTTTAACATTTTATTAATTTTATTTTATAATAAAATTTTAATTTTAATACAATAATAAATCAAATATATAAAAAATTATATAATTTCAATATTTGTTTGAAACTTTGAATTTGATATTTTGTGCAACACAGTAAAAATATTTTTAATAAAATTAAATTTAAACTATATTTTCTTAAAGTTTCAAGTATAGAAAGATATTAAATTTAGATTAAAAGAACCTAATTTTAAAATTAAAATTAAAGTTTTTAAGATTAGAAAAAGTTAAGTAATTAAATTAAACAATATAAAAACAATTTTTTTATAAGCTTGGGTATCATTAAAAGAGAAAATTATAGTGTAATTTTATTTTTAGCCTTAAAACAAAAGACGTTAAAAAAATCAAGCTAGTGTAATTAATTATTTATTATATTATAATAATCTTATACATGAATAAACTAATTTGGTATCTTATAATAATGATTTGTATATTATATTATAATAATCTTTTAAGAATAAATTATGCAATCTCTTAGTGTGTAAGTATTATTTTGATAGAATTAAGTATTTATTAAAAATAATTTATTTATTATCTATTAAATGTAAAATTAAAGTGTGGATCAAAGTAATAATTCTAATAGTAAATTAAAGTGTAATTTAATAATATATTAGAGTTGTATTACTATGTAAGTGGTAATTTTAATAAAATTTGTTTTTATTAATAATATTATTAATATATTTAAATAACTAACATTATATTAATTAATTTAGTAATATCTATTATTTAACATTTTGATTAGATATTCAATCAATTGGTGTATATCTAATATTATTATGTTAATGTGAATATGAAAAAAAATTAATACTCAATTGGTATATAATTGTATATGATATAATTAGGGATAGCAACGGATAGGGTACCCATTAATTTTGAGGTACCCAACTATGAAGATCCCAAATTCTCGACTCTAGACTTGAAAGTTGATGTATGATTGAAGTAAATTAAATATTGAAGATGTAATTGAAATTTTAATCATTATGAAGTGATGAATTATGTACAAACAATATAATAATTTTTCAATTTCAAGCTTATAAGAATTATGAGGAATGGAGGAAACTAAGGACTTAAAATGGTGGATTAAAACATTTTAAAAAATTACATAAGAGTAATTTATTCAATTGATGGATTAAAACACTAAGAATCTTATTGTATTAAATATACAAGGGTTCTTAAGGAAATATTAATAAAGAAATATGTGTGTCATAAAAGAAATAACGTACTATAATATATATATTATAGTGTGTGTATATATATAATATAATTAATTAGATTATAATATAAAAAAATTATAATATAATGTAATATAAAAGGTAATATTGTACTATAAAAAATACATATTATAATAAAAGAAATGATATAATATTATATAGAGTATTATATTGTATATATTATATAATATAGAGATATAATATTATAATTGTAAGATATTATAATATACAAGATATAATGCATAAAAAAAATGAAAAGCAAGACAAGCTTCTTAAGGAAGCTTGTCGATGGGTGGGTTAGTGGATGAAAATCCACTCATCCACGTCACACGTCTGTTGCAAAGCAGGCGTGAAAAAAAATTGGAATTAAAATTAAAATAAATAAAAGATTTAAGTTGAATAGAAACAGAAGGAAATGAGAGATTTGAGTGGATTGAAAAAGGCGGGAGAAAACTGATCAAAAAAATAAAAGGCGGGAGAAAGCGAAAGAATGCGAAGAAAAGCAAAAAAAAAAATGGAAGCTGCGGCAAATAACATCTTATCGTAATAATTTGTATGTTATTATAACTTTAAAAATAATATTTTATCATGTGATAAATAATCAATTATATAATCTCTTAATTAATCTCTCATAAGATATTTACAATAAGTATATAAAATAGATTATTAATATATTTATCTTATCATAATGATTTGTATGTTACATTATAATAATCTCTTACTATGTAATATAGAATAAATTAAACAATCTCTCATAGTATATTAAAGTTTTAATTTCAGACATTTTTCATTTCGATTTCTTATCATGCTTTTAGAATATACTCTTGTTTTTAATTTCAAACATTTAATCTCTTATGATGTATTCATGTAATTTAGTTTAACTTGATCAATTAATAATCATAATATTAGATGATTAAATAGTTATTGACCTTCTCAACTATTTTTTTAGTCAAAAAAGTTTTTTTTTAATTTATTATAATGAGTTACAAATAAAATAATAAACATAATATACTATATATATATATATATATTAAGATTTACATTATAATAAAATGTCATATATGTTAAATTATCAATATCTTAAGAATTGTATCTTAACATATTATGAAATTTCTATTAATTTAATTTTAGTACTTTATGTCTAAAATTTTAAAATCTTATTATCTTAAGAATAAATTATTATTATTATTCAGTAAATTATTTTTTTGGCCAACAATGTTTCATTAAATTTTAAATTGCAAGTTGTGTTAAAATAAAAATAAAATTTACAACAAATATAACAAATTTTCAATCTAGCCCATGTGGTTAAACATATAACAATAAATATAAGAGACCACGGTTCAAATCTTTGTACAAGCATATAATTTTGATTACTTTCATATAATTGATGAACAAGTTCAGGTACCAGATACTACTTGATCAAAAGTTAATCGGTTATAGCGTAGCGTACCCTAAGGGTACTACCCGAATCCTATACAGGTAATAAGAACACTATCCGAACCCTATAATTATTCGATTATAGAGTCGGATAGTGTCGGGTACCTGATTATATATTACCCATTTACATCATTATATTAAATGTTTTTTTGGTACATTATATCAAATGTTATTATTTATAATATAATGTCAATTGATGTATATAACTTGTTTAATTTAATGTTCTAAATTTTTAATGAGATATTTGATTAATTAATGTATTTGAGTATGATTATATTTAATAAAAATAATGTTATATTATGATTTATGTACAAACTAAAAACAAAATAAATATAAAATTGAGATAATTAATTGATCAATTATTCATAATATTAATTATTTTTTTAATGTATACTATAATTTTATTCAACATTATAATTGAAGAATTAGTTAAATAGTTATGCGGTTAAATTTAATTTAATTACTAATTATGTTGGTATTTAAAACACAAAATAAATGTAAAAAAGATACTTAAAAATTTAAAATTTTATTAAAAATATAATATAATTATTTAAAAAAGCTAATTAAACAAAGTAAAAAAAAAATTGATTGAACTAAGAGTATCTAAATTCCAATGACCCAATATTGACAAAAAAAAAGCACAATGACTCAATAAGTTATTGTTAAGAATATAAAGCTATTTATATAAATGTTTAATTGTTTAGTGTGATTTATTTATAATTTGTTAGTTATTTATTTGTATAGCTAATACTTTTGGATTTTCACTTTCTTTTAGTTTTACTATATATATTTGGCTCATTTAAAAAATAAATTTTTATATAATTATATATTTTATAACAAATGTAAATATCACAGGAAATTAAAAAAATAATAATTATCAAGTAATAAAAACATTAAAATGTAAAAAATTATGTTTATATAAATTTAGTCAAAACAACAAAAGAAATTAAAAATAATGAATAATATTTTATTTATGAGAGTTTCGTGTGAAAAGAAATCTGTTTGATTTTTATTTTTCAATTCCATCCAAACAAGTTTTTCCCACATTACCAAAAAATTTCAAATTCTTTGAGAATATGCCTTTTCCCTCCCTTGAGAATCACATGAAAAAACTTCAAAAGCAAACTTTGAAATATCTTTATCTCAATATACTGTCATGCAATGTAGATATGATAATTAAAAAAATGAACGTGACATTGGATCAAATTTTAATAAAAATTAGAAAAAAGTTGTGTTTAGTATATCAATATAAATTTTAATACAATAATTTTTTATATTTTATATTATACAAATATATTTGACGCAATACGAATACAATATATATATATACGAATTATTAAGTCTAATATAATGTAATGTCTATTATAATCGTTTTAATTATAATCAAAATTCAAAGATGATTTTTTTATTACAAGGGAAATATTAAATAACTGAGGATGGAGGTGTTGGATTCAAACCCAAGACTTACAATATACCACAACTATCACGACCCGAAGGCCGCGACTTTCCTTTATACTCATACTTTTCTTAGTCTACAAATTTATGGACTAAATTTTTCTTTTTCATTTTAAGGTTTGTATTCGATGTCAGTGTAGTTACTATACTATCTCGGTGACCTATAGTTATTCCATTTAAATATTTAATAACCACGGAAACGATTCTTAGTTACATCCCAACTTGTTAAACAGAATATGTACTGTGCATCAATTTAAGTCTTACATGTAAACAAGTATTTTATAAGAAACATATACCTCGGAAGACTAGTACTAAGTCCATATACCGTCTCCGATGCCAACTGAGCAGCTCACATGGCAGATGTTAACTTCAATAATCTGAAAGAGATGAAATTTAGTGGGGTGAGCAAAACCACGGCTCAGTAAGATACTAATATAAATACATGAGTAGGATTATACTGTCTTAAACTGCAATGCTTAAAACTTGTAAGGATGCAATTACAGTTAATCCTTTCTCATCGATACATCTCATTATCACTTCTCATTTTCACTTTTCATTTCATAATCATACTTTGGTATACTATCATCCCATATCAATTCTCATATTTACTTTTCATTTCATAATCATATTTCTGTATTCTATCATCTCGTATCGATTCTCATATTATCTCTTATCAATTCTCATATCATCTCTTATCCATTCTCATATTGTGGATCATGATCACGGTGATATGAAGTCATAATTCTCTTCGTGTATTTCTATATTAATGTTTCATATCGTACCATGACATCATATAGATGAAATATCGTTACCACCGAGTCATGATACTCCTCATATATTCTTCATGTTTAATTGAGATATCCTATCGAATCACTTTACATTTAACAATCATATTCCCGTCTTATATTAATTCATATCACCTATCGTGTAGGAATTTATGATCAAGATAGAGTAAGATCAGAATTCTCTTCATATCTATCATATGTTCATGTATCATATCATATCATGTCAAGGTTTAATATGCAATTATGTAACTTTACTGTATAAACCGCTATAATCTCTAATCGTGTCATATGTACTTTAGAACATGCTCCATGTATGAATTTTCAATTCATTCAAGTCTACCTTTATGGCATGATAAAAACATGTTCAATTTCAATTCATGTATTCATTTTCAGAGCATGTCTAAAACATGTGCGATTTTAAAACATTTTTCATATACTATAAGTCATATCAGGTCTAGAGTTCATTTCAAATCGATTTATACTCTAGACCGCATATCATTTTAAATTCGACACGAAATCGTATATAAATCATATCAGTGTCGAAATCATTTATCATATACTTTTAAAACATATACTGTAAATCATATCAGGTCTAGAGTTCATATCAAATCAAACTATACTCTAGACCGCATATCATGCCATGTTCGACACAAAATTACGTATAAATCATATAAGTGTCGAAATCATATCTCATGGACTTTTAAAACATGTTTAAAACATGTACTGTTTCAAAACATATTTCATTTCAAATCTGTTTCATGTACAGTATAAATCATGTCAAGTCTAGAGTTCATATCAATAAAATCATACTCTAGACTTCATATCATATCAGTTAGAGACTAGGCTAGATCCATATCATCTCTCTATCAATAAAGACTTAAATCACTGTAGCTAGCAGTGAAAATCATGTCATCGTCCCTTGGAAACCAACTAGGGCGCTATCTATGGCCATAGACCTCATCTCTCTCAGCCCCACTGATCAGGCGTGACTGAGACCTGTCCACGACTATTGTCGGACAAGCATATCTGCCTAATGAGCAAAGCTCCAATTAGGCGGTTTCCACTATGCTTTATTGAATTTAATTCTCTTAGGGTGCCTATAGTCTCCTAAAACATTTAAATCTATAGCTTTATTTTCAATATCATGTAAAGCATATGGTAAAATTCTGTATGATATTTCATATATCAAAATATATATATATCTACCATATACTTTCATTTCAAAACAAATCAATATTTTTCAGTATTCATATAAACATTATTAAAATGTTTCAAGTTGCAAGAAAGCATGCTTAAATGCGATGCTATAAAACATTTCAGTATGCAACTTCGGTATTATTTCCATCAAATACGCTGAAGCGATTCATTTAACTTTATCACCATCAGTTATTCGATTTCAAGACTTTCTTTCTGTCAAATCAGTAAATCACTATTCAAATCATTCAAGATTCATTTCATTCAGTATTCAGATTGCTCAATACTCTAATTATTTAATAAACAGATCACTTGGTATTCAAACCATTCGGTATTCAATATCCTTTTTCGATAATTATCGACTATAATAATCAATTGTACTTTTATTACCGATACTAGAACCACATCATCAGTGTGAATCCTCTTAGTATCTATGAGCATCAAATATCATGTTTCCATATAGCCATCAGGATACTGAAATTATGAAATACTAATATCCTCATTCGATATCTATTCCAGAGTCGACATCGAGGATCGTAGAACCACAAGATCAATAATCGCATATCAAATCCATTTATGGCTTGACCTATTGGTACATATTCAGAATTTTCAACTTGCGGTTCATTTTTCATTCACTATCATAAAAATCATATCACAATCTTCAATTCACTTTTCATCTGGCCTGTAGAATGTAATATCATGTTAAAATTATCCATAAACGTCCTCAATTCAATTTTTGATTGGCAATTCACCACTTAAAAGAATTTGCCAATTTCCACTATCAACAGTATTTCAATCATTTAAGTCGCCTTGCGACTATCCATATTATTGCCAAAAATCTCAGTTCATACCACTAAGACGGTCCATTTATTTGAATTTATCAATCCTATAATCGTCACTCGATTGATAATTCCGCAATTCTATCATTCGACCATCTAAATCACAACTTCGATTTTTTTTCTCTTTTAAGTTGTATCATATAATTATCATCACCTTTATCTGTGATTCGTCAAATAAATAATTTCACCTCAATCTCAACTTGATACCATTTATGATATTAAAATCACTTGATTTATCAATTCTATAATGTTTAGACCATATAATTCATCACCTTATCGTTTTCAATAATCTATCTTCTCATCGATTTCAATATCAAACTCTTCAGTAATACCATATAATCCTTTTAATATTTATTTCCAATAATTATCTCCAAGATTCCATTTATGTGAGAAACTTAATCTTTTTCCTCAGATATTTTCCTAAAAATTTCGGCAGCATAACGGCTTAATTTTTACTAAGCCTCCTGCACTGAAAACAGTTTATAATTGCATCCGTTGTTTCTCACATTTTCTTTATCTCTTACTAAGACCCCCACCATCAGTTGTGGGTCCTCTTAGCATTTTTAACATCAATTCAATCTATAAATCATATAAAAATTTTCACAATTCCATTTAAATTCATTCCATCTATGCATCATATAAAAATCATAAAATCCCACATACAATATGATACTACTAATGCTTTATAAAAGTATCTTACCTATTCGCCAAGCTTGGCGCACTTTCTGATTTTTTTCGAACCTCGTCGAACTCTACCATTCGTCTCATTTCCGCTTTACTACAATTTCAATATCAATGCACTACATCAATATAACCATAATTTATTCAATGAATACCATCAATTTATTTTCTATATTTTCCTTACCACATTTTTTTTCTCTTTCTTTTTCCTTTCCTTCTTTTTCTTCTTCCTTCTTTTCTTTTCTTCTTTCTTTTCTTCTTTCTTTTCTGTTCTGTTTTTTTTTCTGGCCTGAACTGGTTCGGACCGGTTCAGGCCGGTTCAGCTTGGCTTGATCGGTTCGGTCACCGGCGGCCAGCCATTCCGGCGGTTCAGTCGCTCCACAACTTGCCGAGGTTGCCACAAGGCCGGATCTGGTCTCCATTTCCCCAGCGGTGGCGCCGGCGGTGGCGGATCTGGAGGTGGGTTTTCGATCTCTTCTCCTCCACGTTTCTCCTTCCTCCGCCGTCGTTCTTCTTCACCGACGGTCTTCCTTTGCTTCCCCTCAGCTCCGCCGAGCTCGGGGTTGGGGTGGCAGTGCCTAGGCCGGCCGGCACCGCCACTTCCCTCTTTTCTCTTTTCCTCTTTTTCCTTCGGTTTTTCTCTTCTGTTTTCGCACCGCTTCTTTCTCTTTCCGGCGCCGGTGGGTCTCCTCTCCCTCTTCCCTTACCGGCGACGGCCTCACCTCGCTCTTCCCTTCTGCCCCTCGCTCAGCCGGTGTCGGGTTGGCTTCCATCGTTTCTCTTCTGTTTTTGCTAAACAGAAGAGAAAATGTGGGAAACGGGGAACCCGATTCCCACTTCTGTTATTTCTTTTTTTTTCTTTTTATATATAAAATTAGATTTATATATATCATTTACTATTAAAATTAAATATATATACATATATACATACTTTATCTTAGAATATATGTATATATATACACACTTTGATCTAAATAATATATATTTCATATATATGTATTTATTTAAAAACGTGTAAAAATATATTATATAATCTATTTATATAATTATATTTTATTCACATTTTTATTTCTTTAACATTTAAAATATATTTATATAATCTAATTTTATAATTATATAAATATATACCTTTTTATTTCTTTAAATTTTGGATTTCCTAATATCCAAATTAATTTCTCCATTTTCATCTCTTATTTAGTTTGGATTTCAATTTATCCAAATTAAACTTTTCGGATACCTTACATTTATTTTTTGAAAATTCTTGGTCTTCACAACAACTCATTTTTAACCACTAGGCTAAGAGGTTGTTGGCAATTCAAAGATGATTTTTAGTAGTTGGAGTTTGTGGAAAAAAATTAATTAGTATAGAAATCCACATGCTTCCAAGACAAAAGTTTACAATAGCAGAAGTGCTTTCATTTCTTGCAAATGCAATGCAAGATTTAAAACTTTTTCAATGTTTTTTACGTCTTTGAGTATTTTACTTGTAATTCTTTTTACGATAATTAATCAATTATAATTAAAAATTATGTACTGGTCCATCATTTACAAGTGCGAACTTTATGTATTATTCTGATAGATCTCACGTGACTTTAATTTTTGATTAATTAATTATAATGTAATAATTATAGATGATATGTTTTCTTTTATTATTGTAGATAACTATATTCTTCATTGGTCCACTCCTAATGTTTTCAAAATCATCCCAACCAAATTTCTCAATATATATATTATACAATTCCCATTTATTAAATTTTAACTTTAATTTAACATTTCTATTATATTTTTATTTAACTATATAAAATTAAATTAATTATTACATTCAAAATTATAAAATATTTATAATTTATAAAATTTTAAAATAATTTGACTAAGCCCGCTAAGCCCGCCCGATTAAAACCGGACCGAACTCGAAACCGGACCGAAACCGAGAAAACCCGCAACCGAAAAAACTCGAAACCGAGAAAACCCGCAACCGAAAAAACCTGAGACCGAAAAAACCCGCAACCGAGAAAACCTGAGACCGAGAAAACCCGCAACCGAAAAAACCCGCAACAAAAAAAACCCGTAACCGAAAAAACCCGGACCCAAACCCGCCCGAACCGCCCGTTTGCCACCTCTATAAAATCTTCTATTATAGAATGTTACAAGTAAAGCTGAATCTCTACATGAAGTTCTAATGAGTTTGTCTCTGTTCAATAGATGACCTTTAATGAGGGTACTTGTATTGAGATGAGAAATCACCTTCTTTCACTACCTTTCAAGCATGAGTAAAATTATCCATTGATTACCCCTTTTGAGCCTATTATATTCTTTTTGTTATAACCCACCAAGAATCACTCTCCACACTGTGGGGCAAAGAAAATAGAAGATGAAAGATTTGTGGGGCAAAGTAAAAATATAAAAGGGGCAAAGAAAAAAAACCTTTTGTGAAAAAAAAAGAATAAAAAAGAAAAAGAGAATGAAGAAGGAAAGAGGGTTTGAATCAAGAAAGTGAAAATCCTAGTCACATTTGAGTAAAAGAGGAGAGAGAAAGCAAATTAGAATGGGGCAAAAGTCAAAATGCCTAAATGATTCATGAAAAATGATTTTTGGTTTGATGAACCCTGAAACACTTATTTTGGGCCTATATTATCTTTTCTTTCATGAACCCTCACCTGAGCCTACATTATGTGCCTTAAAAGTCCATTTTGATCAAATATGAGTACTCCTATTGAAGAATCATGTGTTAAATAAAGGCATACTTACACTATGAGTTGATGATCCCACTATGAGTTGATGATCCTTTGGATGAAATTAAGACAAGCAGATCAAGATAAGCAAAAAGATTTCGTTTAGATGGAAGAAGTGGGATTCCAAAGACTCTCTTGGATGCATGTGAGCATTAAATTGGGTGAAGAAATATCTGATGTTAGGGCATGAATCAGAATGGAGAACAGATAAGAGAAGTTTCATCAAGGACAATGAAGTTGAAAATGAAGAGAAATGAATAAAAAAAAAGAAAGAAAAGAAAATGAAAAAGAAGAAAAGAAAAAAAAAAGAGAAAAAAATGAAAGGAGGATTCAGATCGAAAACCCAAAAAGGGCGGTTTGGATCAATGGAGTGCATCTAAGTTGAAAACCTGAAAAGGCGGCTTGGATACGAGAAAAGCTAGATGTCAAAGATACTGGGGGTAAGAGAATGTTTTGATAAACTCAACATGATCAGATAAAGTAGACATTGGGAAGGGAATTTTGTATTCGTTGACCAAAATCATTTGAATTTTTGTTATTTGGATACTGTTACCTAAAACTTAACCTAATAATTCTAGCTTTTCCTTTCTAGCCTTTTTTTTCCTTCAAGCTTGGCTACCCCTTGTAATACTTTCAGATCTTGAATACTACTATTGTTTTCACCTATCATTCCTTTGCTATATCCTTACCTTGAGGGATTGAGAAATTGTGTTGCATTGATCTTGAAATTAGAATGGTAATGAATGTTTGCTTGGCAAAATATGTGAAAGACTCCTATATTATTTAGGAAAATGAAAAAAAAGGAAACTTGTGAATGAATGGAAATTGGAAATCAAGAAAAATTAATGAATAAGAAAGAATGAATGATGAGGTCTCAGTAAAGATTTTAATGAGCAAATGAATGACCAGAAAGAGTGAATGAAGGTGAAAGAAAAAACAGGGGATAAGATAAGATATAGAGGGCACGAAGACAAGAGATTCATTGGGAAAGAAACATGGAAGAAGGAAAATGAGAAAAGAAATAGGAAATATAAGGATAGGATGACAAATAGAAGAATGCATGAGATGGACTGATACAAAAAAACCTTGTTATTGCCACAGTTAAAGTTGAAATGCTTTTCAAAGAAAACATTGCATGAATAGAATAGATTGTGTGAGTAATATTGCATGAATGGCATTACACAAATGACATTGCATAGATAGGATAGAATGCATGCGTAGTTGCATACATGATACATTGCATGAGAAAAATTACAGACAAGGTTCCTTTAGTACAATCTATAAAACCTTCGGGCATGACTCCTCTAAATTTTGGACAAGATTTTAAAGTTTGACTGTCTGCCTGTTTAGAAGGAGCTATTAGACAAGATTTTTAAAGTTTGACTGCCTGCCTGTTTAGGAGGAGCTTTTAGACAAGATTTCAAAGTTTGACTGCCTGCCTGTTTAAGAGGAGCTATTAGAAAAGATTTTTAAAGTTTGACTGCCTGCCTGTTTCGGAGGAGCTTTTAGACAAGATTTCAAAGTTT
The DNA here is from genome assembly GCA_032173925.1 of Heritiera fomes. Lineage (NCBI taxonomy): Eukaryota > Viridiplantae > Streptophyta > Magnoliopsida > Malvales > Malvaceae > Heritiera > Heritiera fomes. Next base: position 22,550,193 of record JAPDPM010000013.1, on the reverse strand, counting down.
GACTGCATGCCTGTTTAGGAGGAGCTATTAGACAAGATTTTTAAAGTTCGACTGCCTGCCTGTTTAGAGGGAGCTTTTAGACAATATTTTAAAGTTCTATTGCCTGCCTGTTTATAGGGAGCTTTTTGGACAAGATTTTAAAGTTTGACTGCCTGCCTGTTTAGGGGGAGCTCTTTAGACAAGATTTTAAAGTTTAACTGCCTGCCTGTTTAGGGAGAGGTTTTTGGACAAGATTTTAAAGTTTGATTGCCTGTCTGTTTAGGGGGAGCTCTTTAGACAAGATTTCAAAGTTTGACTGCTTGTCTGTTTAGGAGGAGCTTTTAGACAAGATTTTAAAGTTCGACTGCCTGCTTGTTTAGGGGGAGCTTTTTGGATAAGATTTTAAAGTTTGACTGCCTGCTTGTTTAGGGGGAGCTCTTTAGACAAGATTTTAAAGTTTGACTGCCAGCCTGTTTAGAGGGAGCTATTTGAAAAAAAAAAACATGAAAAAAAGAGAAGTTAGACAAAATAGGTGTCTATGTCTTTGTGCAATTACTGTTTCACAGCAAATGCACAAAGAGGGGCAGCTGTAGACACCCTATTTTGTCCGGGGTCTTGATTTGTATAAATAATTACTGGGTTGGGTGACATTGTATTTTAATTTAACAATTTAGAATTACGCTAGAATTAAATTAGAATTTTTAGATTTAGAATTAACATTAATTAAAAAATTAAAATTAAAACAGGATTTAGGAGTAATTAAAAAAAATGATGAGAAAATAAAATAAAAATAATTTTAGGAGAGGATAATTAGATTTTTATAGGATAATATTAAATTTGATAAAGTTGATTAGGATTAACATAAGAATTAAATAGATAAAATATGAAAAACAGGAGATAATTAATAGAATAGATAGAGTTGTATTAGGACTTAAATAAATTTGTGGTTATAAAAAGGGGGTTGAGATCATAATTAGAGGACGGAGACGAAAGAGTAAATAACCCGACAATACTTGGCCGCCACCATCTGATACATACCACCACCAAGCTTCACAAATTCCTTTTCATCGTTAACCTCGTCATCGTCCACCACCTTCAACCTCTGCATGTTCGTTCGCTGCTACCTGCAACATACCACTGTTTCCTCACCAGCTACAATTTCTACACCATCGCTAGGCGTCTCTTGTTGCCGCTCCAGTAGCAAAGCATCACCATGTTTGCACCAACATTATCATCATCACGTGGGAGCTGATTTTGTTATAATTCACTTGAAACGTGGACCACTACAGTAAAGAGAAGAGGAGGAAATAAAGACAAGTGCAGTTGCTAGTCTTGAACTGCCCTGCGCCAGCCTAGTTGCTACGATTCACGTGGACGTCTGCTTATCATCTATTTAGATTGCTCTTCATTTGCTGTTGCTGTTGGTGACTCGTACAAGGAAATAAAAGCAAGAAAGAAAGACAAGAAACAATTAAGGCAAAGAAAGAAGTTGATTGCTCGACTTTCCAGGTTTTGCTTTTCTTCATTGGTTGATTAATTGATTACAGTAAATATAATTTGACAATATGATTTAATGTTTTAACATTTGAGATGATAGTTATATAATAACAATTCGGTATATTAATGGTAAGATAATATATAGCCATTTGACAGTTTAATGTTTTAATGATATAATTTAACTGACTTGACTTAATAGTTGAATAATTTAATTAGAATATTAATTATTTGATATATGATCTAGTTTGTGTGCTCATGAATAATCTTGCATATAATTTGTGTATTGATATGATTTGTTTAGTTTAATTTGTACAATATTTGTATGATATATTTTATGTCTTATACGTTTAGTATGATAGATATTAGATAAATAGAATAATATAATAAATAAATTAAATTAGGGAAAAAATGCAAATAAGAATAAAAGAGAATAAAAATTGAATAAGGAAATAATAAAGTTATATTAAGAAGATGAATACAAATTATCCGATGATGAAATTTCAAGAAAGTCGAATGGTACTCCTTGGAAATTTCTAGGTGAGGAGTTTGCTCTAGACTGAACCAGATTGATGGAAGGTTTAGAGTAAATTTTCAATACAATAAAATGTGTTTATTTTCTAAAATAGAAATAAATAAAATATAATAATAAAGACAAATAAAAAAATAGAAATAGGATATGGAAATAATTTGAATTAAAATAAAAAAATAGTAAATACGATTAAAACAATAAAAAATAGAAAATTAGTAAGGATTGGGTATAAAGCCAAGATTAGGATTTTCATAATATATTCCGACGACGGAGTCTCTTCAAGCAAGTCAATTGGTACTACTTGAATACTCCTGAGGTGAGGGAATTTACTTATTGTCTGAACCAGATTGATGGAAGGATTTTAAGTAAATTTTCAATATTTTAAGCATATCGAAATTAATTTAAATTAAATTTAGAATGATTTATTGGGTGTAGAGTCAATATTAGGGTTGTCATAATGTATTTAAATGATCCGACGACGGAGCTTCTTCGAGCAAGTCAATTGGTACTACTTGAATACTCCTGAGGTAAGGGGATTTACTTATTATTTGAACCAGATTGATGGAAGGATTTTAAGTAAATTTTCAATATATTAAGCATATTGAAATTAACTCAAATTAAGATAAATTTAGAATGACCTAGAATAGTTGGTACCATTTTAGGATGGGCGTTGTGGGGGTGCTAATCCTTCCCCACACATAACCGTACTCCCGAACCCTAGATTCTTTGAACGTAGACCAAGCCTTATCTCTAGACAAGAATAGGTGACCAATCACACCTTAGGTTTGAATGGTTGGTGGCGACTCCTAGAATTTTGAAATCTAGCGGTTAGGTTCACGGATCTAGACGTTATGACAATAGTTTCCATAGTTTCAAACTTTGCTAGATGTATTGATAGCAGGAAGTCCACTTTTTGTTATTTGTTTTTATTAGCTGAAGGAGTGGAAAAGTGCAAAACAGATTGTCACAGCTTCATCCACAATGGAAGTAGAATTTATGGCTTGCTTTGAAGCTACAATTCATGCATTATGGTTGCGAAACTTTATTTCAGGGCATGAGGTTGTTAACACCATAACAAAGCTGTTGAAAATTTATTGTGATAGCTTTGCGGCAATATTCTTCTCCAAAAAATGAAAAATACTCTAAAGATGACAAGCATATGGAATTGAAGAATTTTGCCGTTAAGGAGGAAGTTCAGAAACAAACAATATTCATTCAACATATCAGTACTTATCTCATGATTTCTAACCCATTAACAAAAAGTTTACAACCCAAGTTATATAAGGAATATGTTCTTAGGATAGGTCTTGATTGTAATGATATTTTATAGTGACACTCTAAGCTCAATAATATGTTTCGACACTTGTTTTCATGTTCTATGATATTATATATACATTACTATTTGATGTTGATAAGAAAAGACTAAATAAAGTCATTATTGTGGACCATAATGAAATTATAATATAATGATTCATTTAAAGACCTAAAATAATAAATTACAAGTGTTGTAGTATATGGAAGGGAGTGTTTTCCAAATTCGAGCATGGCCACCATAACTCACTCCAATGAATTTTTATATCATGGTATTATGATGGAAGTTAAAATATTAACTTTCTATTATAAAGATTTTAATCGAGCCAAGTGGGAGAATGTAAGATAAACCCGTGTTTATCAATGTGGTTCATTTAATATCTAATGGGAAGTTTATTTTAAATTAAACACTATTCCTAAATTTTAGGAAGTATATCCACCCAAATGATGGACATGGATGGAAGTGGTAGTTATTGAATTATATACAAATAGGTCCACTCTCTCTCGGAACATAAGGTACTTCATCTGCTCTATAAATGAAAGACAAATTAGAGCAAGTGATAAAATTGTTTATTGTTACAGGGACTTGAATGGTGGCATCTTCTTCTTTTTCATCGACACCCACAATAGACAGAAGTATGTATATTATTATTGAATTATGCCAAAGCATGAGATCTAATTTTAGAAGATCATAAAATGTGTGTTATAACAAATTCATGTATATGATTAAGTTTACGGGCTATTACTGTGTAATTAAATTAGCTATATTTTGTAAAGTAATTGACTTGAAAGTGCAACTGCACAAGGTAATTTCTTTTGGCTTTTGGATAACATAAATAGGCTATTTGGTATAAAGGAAATGCCTTACTTTCCATGTAATTTACAATGCTACAATATGATTGCAGTGTTTGGTTGCCTTTTTACTCTGCAAAGTAACTTTGCAGTTGTAATCAATTGTTGTTTGGAGTTGCAATTAGAATATAGCCCCCCTTCACTGCAAAATAACTTTGCAGTGGTAAAGTTGCACTGCCCCTTTTTCCATTCCTAATATACCCTTTTTCCTTCACTTTCTACCAACCTTTTTTTCACATCTTTTCTTCTTCCTCTTGTCATAGATGCCTAGAAACTTTGACAACAGAAAACTCGATGATGGATCTAACCAACCATAAGCCAACGTCGGCTCTCCAATATCAATTTACCTTGAGGAATGCTAAGGACAGTCACTTTTAACACTCTCATGCTTATTGGGCCACATCACTTTCTAATTTTACATGAAGATCGGTTACCTACAATAATAGGTTACTTGAAAAGTATTTTTTAGGATCCACATACTTTAGTTTTTTACTTCTCACATGGGTAACCCATTTTCATGTAAAATTAGAAAGCAACGTGACCCAATAAGATAAAGAGTGTTGAAAAGTAACTACCGCTATCCCTATAAGCCATAGAAAGTTTTTTTTTTTAATTCTTAGACAAAAATTCACAAAATAATAAAGTATATGCATCTACGGAGGATATTGTAGATGGCAAAATCATTTAGAAAATTAATAGTTTAATAATATTTAATTTAATATTACAAATATTATATATATAAATTTGTGTGAATAATATTTAGTATAAAAATAATTAGTAAATTAACATTTTAATTGAAAAGGGTAACGTGCATTATCTTTACATATTTAAAGATAATAATGTATCGATTTTTTTTTCATATCTAAGGACATTATTGAAATTTAACATTACATTTCTAGTAAAATGTTAGTTTACCAAACATTGCAATATTATTTCCTTGCATTTTAAACACTTAACAAGGCATACTAAATACTGTAATATTACTTTTCCAGCAATCACTTTACAATACAATTACTTTACATGCAAAGCATCGAACAGCCCCCAAAATTTTCTTTTTGGTGCCAAGTTTAAAGCTTGGAAAAACAAATTTTGAAACGTTTATTGGGCCACGTCACTTTCCAGTTTTATGTGAAGACCTGTTACCTATTATTACAGATTACTTCAAAAGTATTTTTTAACATCACATACTTCAACTTTTCAATTTTTCACATGGTTATCAGTTTTCACATAAAAACTAAGAAGTGATGTGATCAATAAAATTGAGAATGCTAAAGTGTGATTGTCAAAGCGATTGCTCCTAGCATTCCTTGACAAGAGGAATGCTAAGACAGTCACTTTGACAGTCATATTTCAACACTCTTCATTTTATTGAGCCACTTCACTTTCTAGTTTTATGTGAAGACCTGTTACTTATTTTTATATGTTACTTTGAAAATATTTTTTAGCATCACATACTTCAGCTTTTCAACTTCTCATATGGTAATTGATTTTTATATAAAACTAAAAAATAATGTAATTCAATAATATTGAAAATACTGAAATGTGACTGTTAAAGCACTGTTCTTCGCATTTTCCTTGTAGACAATATAGGGATTTAATCCAACCTTTTGGGTTAGATGACTTTTGGAAGTCGAAGGCCATGGGCCCAAAGCTGAAGCTTGTGAGTGTATATCTCGGGTCGGGTCAGAAAGAACCCAGAAAGAGCGGTTCTTCTAGCGAGATCAACAAGCAGTCAGGCACCCAGTAGAAGCGAAAAAACTCTCCGTTCTTCTCTATAAACCCTGCCTTCTCTGAATCCAATATAAATCCATAAACACTGGTTGAAACGAATCAGAATCCGGAAAACCATGAAGTTCCAAATCGAAGACGTCACAGTTTACTTTCCTTATGACCAGATCTACCCCGAGCAGTACACTTACATGATCGAACTAAAACGAGCCTTAGACGCCAAAGGCCATTGCCTTCTTGAAATGCCCACAGGCACGGGTAAAACCATCGCCTTACTCTCTCTCATCACCAGCTACTCCCTCTCCAAACCCCAAAGCCCCATCAAGCTCATTTACTGTACCCGCACTGTCCACGAGATGGAAAAAACCTTGGCCGAGTTAAAACTTTTGCATAATTACCAGATTAAGCATTTGGGTCCCCAAGCTAGGATTCTTGCGATTGGGCTTTCTTCGAGGAAGAATTTGTGCGTGAACCCAACGGTTTTAGCGGCGGAGAATCGAGATTCGGTTGATGCTGGTTGTAGGAAGTTGACAGCGAGTTGGGTGCGAGCTATGGCGGCAGAGAATCCCAATGTGCCAACGTGCGAGTTTTTTGAGAATTATGAGAAGGCAGCTACTGCCGCGGTATTGCCACCCGGCGTTTATACCCTTCAGGTGTTCATTTGTTTCTACAGAATTGATAAATATATGAAATGAATTTCAAGTTTCTTTTGTGAACTGAGTTTCGAAGTTTATTTAGGTACTATTTGGTCCTTTGCTTCCGGAAGTAGAAAGCAAAATGTGCAACAGTTAATATATTTGAAGAATTAAAAGTAAATAAAAAAACAATTTTTTTAGATAACAAAAGGAATCATTTTGCTTTTTTATAGACTGATTATTGTATAACTGATGTTACATTTTGTAATCTCTGTTTGTGGCACTGTTTTGAAGGACTTGAGGGCGTTTGGGAAGGAGAAAGGGTGGTGTCCCTACTTTTTGGCAAGGCATATGGTACAGTTCGCAAATGTGGTTGTTTATAGCTATCAGTATTTGCTTGATCCGAAGGTGGCTGGGATTATATCGAAGGAAATGCAAAAGGAGTCTGTTGTGGTGTTTGATGAGGCACATAATATTGACAATGTGTGTATCGAAGCACTTAGTGTTAGTGTTAGGAGACAGACACTTGAAGGAGCTACTAGGAATCTTAATCGGATAAGTCAAGAGATTGATAGGTGTGTATTTTTCTTTGGATAATTTTTTATTACATCTGTAAAATTTCCCATTTTAGTTGAAATTAGAGGGTGAAACTGATAGGTAGAGGACTAAAAGTCTAAAACTTGTGAAATTTAAGGTTTTGATACTTAATGGTGTTGATCTTTTTCGTTGTCCTAATATCCAAATGCCTCAAGTAGTTCTCTGTAATTTTTTAGGAGCAATCTGTGAATAGTTCTTGAGGAGTATGTCATCCCCTAATTTCTGAAACTGAGATTTTATATATGTTTATTTAAATTGAATATCATGGTAGGAAGGTTCAAGGCCACTGATGCAAGCAGACTGCGTGCTGAATACAACCGACTTGTAGAGGGTTTGGCATTGAGAGGAAACCTACCTAGTATGTGAAATAGAATCCTTTTTTTAAATGTTTTTATCACTATTCCTTTGGTTTGATGATAGTCTCAGATCATCAATTTTACTCCTCTTATGCAGTCACTGACAACTGGCTTTCAAATCCTGCCTTGCCTGATGATATTCTAAAGGAAGCTGTGCCTGGAAATATCCGTCGAGCTGAGCACTTTTTGCATGTTCTACGTAGATTGGTTCAGTATTTGAGAGGGCGACTGGAAACTGAGAATGTTGAGAAAGAAAGCCCAGTTGGCTTTGTTGCCTCTATCAATAGTCATGCTGGAATTGACCAAAAAACACTAAAGTTTTGTTACGATCGTTTGCATTCACTCATGCTGACTCTAGAAATAACTGACACAGATGAGTTCTTACACATCCAAACAATATGTGACTTTGCAACTCTTGTAGGCACATATGGTCGTGGGTTTTCAATTATTATTGAACCTTTTGATGAAAGGATGCCACATATTCCAGATCCTGTCTTGCAGGTTGCTGTTTGTTCTTTTCTTTTCTAAATTAATGATGTTTCAATATGTTGGTTTCTTTTCTAAATTAATGATGTTTCAATATGTTGGCAGACTTCCATAACTCTGGAACTAACATAAGTGTTTTGTGTTCCTACCTTTAACATGTTTGATATTTTCTGAAATCTCTATTTTTTATTTAGACAATATGTTTGGAATTCAGTTTTGTTTCATGGGGAAGAAAATGAACATGATAAAATTTCAATCTTTTCAATTTCTGTGTATAGGATCTCTAATTTCATGGTATCTATCTGTCAGAGGTGGGTTTTGTATATGATTTGTCTTCCATGTTGACATTTAACTCTCAGATCTAATTACATGGTTTTCCAATGGTTGCATGCCAATGAATCCTACTCATTTTTTTCACTCACAATATCATAAATATATGATTTTGTTATTTAGTCTTTTCATATATTTAATCTTCATGATTTGGTGTTCCAGCTTAGCTGTCATGATGCTTCGCTTGCCATAAAGCCTGTCTTTGACCGATTCCAATCAGTTGTTATTACATCTGGCACGCTTAGCCCTATTGATCTGTACCCTCGCCTTCTTAATTTTCATCCAGTTGTTAGCCGTAGCTTTACGATGTCCTTGACAAGAGATTGCATATGTCCAATGGTTCTCACACGTGGAAGGTAAGCAGATTGTAATCTTTCCATTTGCTTATGAGAACTTAGAAGTTTGTAACTTGTAAGATATTAAAGCCTTATAAATATGGTCATTTTGTGTCAATTACTGTTCAGTTTGTTCATGCAGTGATCAACTTCCTGTTAGTACCAAATTTGATATGAGAAGTGATCCTGGCGTTGTGAGGAATTATGGGAAGCTCTTGTTGGAGATGGTATCTGTTGTCCCTGATGGAATTGTCTGTTTTTTCGTCAGTTATTCATACATGGATGGAATTATCAACACTTGGAATGATACTGGAATTCTGAAGGTGAGGATCTTGTGGGCTCTCTTGTTATCAATTGTGCAAATAACTTGGGCATCTTTCACTCCCTTCTGTCTCTGCCGTTATTTCTTTTCCTTTGTTTTCATGTTTCCTATAGATAGGGCTGTTAACTTGCTTGACGATAACCTTATCTTTATACTGGAAATGACATATATCCTTTTCCTGATGAAACGTTATTAATCCATTAGGAAATAATGCAACATAAGCTTGTCTTCATTGAGACACAAGATGTTGTAGAAACCACATTGGCTCTGGACAATTATCGCAGAGCTTGTGACTGTGGAAGAGGTGCAGTTTTTTTTTCTGTTGCCAGGTACTATTATTACATGTAAACTTTTGAAGCTTTTTAATAGAGCATGCAATTGGATTACATTTCTGGTGTCAGTTAGAAAGGGTTAATAGGCATACAGTCATTACATTATGGCCATTCTAAATCGTATCTGTCTTTGGTTCCCAACACCAAAAACACTTATCTTATTGAATTATTGTCTTAATACCAGTGGTTTATTTAGTGTGAAGAGAGGTGATATAGCTCATCACATTTCTAATGTAATCACGTGGAATGCTGATATATGTTACAGGGGAAAGGTTGCTGAAGGTATAGATTTTGATCGACATTATGGCAGACTAGTAATCATGTTTGGTGTTCCTTTCCAGTATACATTGAGCAAGTGAGTTTCATAACTTAATTATGCCTTTCCATTTTTGCCTTTTGGACTTGTAGGCATTGGTAATCCATAGATACAATGGTTTTATATTGAAGTTATGAAAGGTTACAATTTCCTATGCATGCATGTCCGTTAACTTGGGTTTTCCTTTCAGAATATTGCTGGCAAGGTTGGAGTACTTACGAGACACATTCCAGATAAAGGAAGGAGATTTTCTTACTTTTGATGCCTTGGTATGTTTCTACATCCATTTTTGTCCTGTAAGAAACTTGCATTTTCTTCACCATGTTGTTACGAAGTGTTATGACTGTATTCTTGACCATGTGACTTTATTAACAGAGGCAAGCTGCCCAATGTGTGGGCCGAGTTATCCGTTCGAAGGCTGATTATGGGATGATGATATTTGCTGATAAAAGGTTATATATCTCCTTTCTCTTTTTCCTGTGCATTGGAGATTAGTTCTGTCCTTGAGCAAGAAGCATTGCTTTTAAGTGAGCTGCAAATCATTTGAACTTTTTTTTTTTATTGTTTGCCTTAATTTAATGGCTGTGGATTTTTCTGCCCCTTTGTCCCCTCTCCCCTCTACCCCACGAGAATAAATGGCATACATTTTGAAAATTTTGAAGCAATTATTCCGAATTACTTGTCAGGGCTATGAAAGGGAGCTTGAGAGTTCAGTATTTCTTTACTGAATCTTTTTCTTTTTTAGGAATAATTTGGTTTCTTTCACATTGTTAGCTAGTATAGTAAAGAGCCAATAATAAAGCTTAACTAGGGTTCTACAGATGATAGTTTGAGCTGTTTTAAACTGCTTATGGTGAATTTTGTATCTTACTATCTTTTTTGGTTGATAAAATCGTGACATGAAAATTTTCTTTCTTTCATTCTCAACTCATCTTCTTAGTTAGTTGTTGAATTAAATTAATGCAGGTATAGCCGACATGACAAGCGCTCAAAGTTACCAAGTTGGATACTGTCTCACTTGAGAGATGCAAACCTGAATTTGAGCACTGACATGGCTCTGCATATAGCAAGAGAGGTATGTCCTTTTATTGTTTATTTAGTATTTTGTTAACACTTTTGAAGAAGACAAATATCTCTAGATTATAACTTAGTTATATTTATAAACAACACGAGTATATTTGTGGTTTGCTCATGATGAGCTAACTCAAGGATTTAATAATGAAATAGAGTTGTTTTATACATTTGAAATAATTTGAATTCCTTAAAAGAAGTTATATTTCTTTGGATAACTGATTTAGGCAGTAAGATTATAAGTGCTGGCACTTCCAGTATTTTGTTGGCTTAAAGTGGTTGCTGTAACTGTGGGCAAAAGGTAATGGCAAACTCAGTGCACAAGATTTTTACATTGTGGAGTCTGAGAAAGATTATGTGTACGGAACTTTTCTTCCTTAACAAGGAAGAGATTATTTTCGTGGGTTGAACTCGTGACCTTCAAGTCACAATGAGCAACTTTTACTGTTACACCAAAGCTCACTCTTGTGGCTGTAACTGTTGCAACTTGTTTGCTTGGACTGAGATCGCATAGGTCTTAGAGAAGGTTGAAATCTTATTTTGATTTCTCTGTTTATAATGAGATAAAGCATTAATATTCTAAATATTTAAATATCAGAATAACTATATTAGCAATAAACGAGTTTGAATGTAATCCTTGGTTAACATGTTAGGTGTCCTAACTTTTACCTTCTTTTTCTTGGCGGGTGCAGTTCCTAAGAAAAATGGCTCAACCATATGACAGGACAGGTGGCAGTGATAAGAAGACTTTACTGTCACAAGAAGATTTGGAGAAGATGGGCGATGGAAGCATGCACGAAATGTTGTATTAGGGATCTCTCTGCCATCTACAAATTTGAGACTTGTGTATATCTGTCTTATTTATCAGGTTCTCCTACATCCCCAACTTTTTCAAATTCTGAAATTTTTTGTCACCTGAGAATCTGCCATTTTTGGAGTTGCTATTTAGCAGATTAATGGAATATAGCTGCAAAATTTTCAAACAATTGCAACACTAATTGCTAGCTAGTCCATTTTCTTCAGCTTCCTTATTTATTCCCATTTCATAGTGTATTATTATATTTTTATTTTTTTTAATCTGATAATTTAGATGCGATAAAATGATATGATGCAAAGACGATATAAAAAAAAACACAAAAAGAATGGTATGGTTAAAATTTTGATAAAATTATATATGAATTTGGTAAAAATTTAAAAAATAATATCATGTTTTTTTATTGATTTGAAATGAAACAAATATGAAATATAAAGTTCAATTATTTAAGTCTAATTTATTGTGAGTTGACAGCAACAAGTTTTATGTCGTCACCTATAGATCTCACCCAGAATCTGAATGATCTTTTTCCTGGACGACTGATACAAGTATGACTGGCTGGGTAGAATATGGAAAGCAATATGTTACAAGACCACGTACTTGCCATTCAGGTTCATGAATTGGAACGTAATTGAGCAACTTGGAAAGTTGGTATGGAATTACTATTATTATTATTATTATGTTACATGAGAAGGAGCAGGAAAAATTGTACTCTGCTTATCTAAAAGAAGACAATATCAATATATATTTAGATTGGATTAGTGAAAACTTAGACTTGAAGATGAGGTATTATTTGATTTATCGCCCTCTTCACCTCCGTTATGCTTACCTTCTTCCCATTTACGTTATTATCCATCACCTGCCAATTGCCATTCATAAAAACCTTGTCAATTCAAATCAAATCATCGACTTTCATTTAACACCAAAGATTTTAACTTTTAAAAAATTAATTTAATTTACCTTGGCCCTCAACTCCGCTACAAACACCCCTTTATTCAATGAAGACTGCACTGTCGTTATCTCAATCCGAAGCTCTTCCCTTAACATCTTCATTATGTCAAGCAACAACCCTTCCCTATATCCGCATTGCAACTCCAACAACGCGTCACTCTCTATTATCGACACCTCCACCGTCGTCTCCGCCGTTTCCTGCGGCGTCTCCACCGTCTTGGGTTTCGCCGCACCCCCACTCCCTTCCACAATCCTCATCTTCCTTGTATCCGCCCCCGCTCCTGCTCCTGGGCCCAATGATCGTGCTCGCTCCGACACCGTTACCCCACTTCTCTGATCCTTCGAACTACCTGTTCTCTGCAGCGAACCTGCTGATCTCGACCGTTCATTATCAACATCCATTTGCCTATTGCGTGCCTCGAGTTCTTGAATCTTTTTACGCAACTGTTTGACGTACTCAATGGTGTCGCCGAGTATGGATGCTTTATCCATCTTGGTAACGAACGGAACCAACGATCTTAATATGATGAATCGCTCGTTGAGCTTCTCGCGTCGCCGCCTCTCTGCTAGCACGTGGTTGGCGTTGAGCTCGTCCTGAGGCGTTCCCTTGCGGAACCGAGCGGCGGCGGCGGCGTCGGCGTCACGCGAAGACTTGGGGGAGTTCTCGTCCCGGTATTTGCTGTGGAGGAACGGTACGCTAAATAGAATGTACTTGAGGAGACACTGGGACGTGCCTTCGAAGGGCCCGTGGAGGAGGTGCTCTGATCGAGTTGTCCACTTGGCAAACGCTGACTGGCTAGAGTATGTGGCGTAGCCGGTTGACGATGACTCTGCCCAACGGGGTGGTTGGCCTTGGAGGATGGTGGAGACTGTCTGAGAATAGTAGGTGTCTTCTTGTGACAGTTCATCCAATGGCGGTGGCTCTACAAAATATTCAAAATCAAGGAAAAAAATGGAATGATCAGACTAAACTGAAAGAAGAACACTCCACAATTCAACAAATCTTTGGTTGATTTTCGTGCCCTTAAAAAATATTGTTAAAAAAATGAGATTATCACCAGTGGACAAAAAAGTAGGATTCATTTCAAGAGGTCAAAAAAGGCTCTAGAATCCTGTGAGGGTTAGTTGAAATTTCGCTTTGTCAAACGAGATTAGACAGCTTGAAAGAAACAGCCAATAAAGCAGACCCCACTCTCGGACCCACGCTTTTTCTCATTTCGCACAGAAGAAGATTTATTGTAGGCAGACATCGTTTCTGCTCGAAAGTCTCAAAACAAGCAACTCGATCCCTAGGATCACAAACTTCCACGACTCTGAGAAAAAGCTAACGCTGACTTGTCCGCAAAAGGACCAAAGTCCAGCCCATCCCCACATGCGCACTCCCAGTTAATATGGGTGTAAATAATTTTAGACGGACTTTAGACCAAAAAAAAAATAAATAAATAATTTTAGACGGACTTGAAAAATAAATTTCAGTGAAGGCCATGTGCATGGTCCTGCGTGGACAGTTTCAGCATTTCCATCATCATCCTCAACATCAAAGTGAGTTGATCGATTATGTCCACAATGTCTGAACCAATTAATATCCAACTACCATCTTCAACTAGAATTTGTACAAGATTTCTTCTAAGTTAAAATATACTTATAATGAGTTCAAATGCCATTGTTTTTGTACCTGAAGAAGGTGGTTGAACGCAGTTGCTTATTGGTTCCTGTAGCATTGGCCACCTCCTACTCGACTCGGCTCTATACGAGTCGGCTGGCCGTTGTTTGTCGGCTGGTTTCCCGCTTTGACTCACGGTTAGCATATGAAAATCTGAGTCCAAGTTATTTGATGCGTCGTCTGGTGACCCTAGCCTGATATCTTCTGACATTTCCAACTGCATTAGCTCGCTTGGCTCTGCCGCTGCGGCTACTTCTGCTTGAGTGTTTTGTGCAGGGACTTGGGGGCTGTTTCCACCCGTCTCGGCAGAATCTGATTCCGGTTCTTCTTCGTCATCGTCGTCGTCGTCATCATCTTCTTCTTCTTCATCATCGTCTTCTTGGTTAACGTTTACTGGAGGGTCCGCCGCGGTGTACATGGGAGGAATGGAAGGAGAGTGGAAGCGGGAATGGTCGGAAGAATTGGAGGGGTTTGAGGTGGAGTGTTCGGAGAGAGCAGGTTTTGGTGGGGGAGGATTCGGGTTATGACTGTGATCAGTGAAGAAGGTTTTGGCATGTTGGACTAACCCTAGATCCTCTTGAACCTGCAATGCCATAATAAAGTTTGCTATCTGCTGTCAGCATATTGAATGAAGAAATCGCTTCAATATTCATGAACTTTGTTTTCTTTTTTCAGTGAACGAAAAGGGAACTTTAATTACTTTTTCTGTGGAGCCAAGTTCAAGGACACCGTCAAGAAGAGGAATGCAAAGCACAGTCTACAACAACAAAATAGAAATGAAAGGGATCATTTTTAATCTTAGATTGAAATCCAAAACTTACACGAGACAAGGATTAGTCTGCAATGATGGGTTCAAAAGGAGATATACCTGTATTCGAGCACTCTGTTGCAACCATGCGGGCATATTATTATTTATGTTGGCAAACAGAAAGACACAATACAGTTAGTACACTGAATTGAAGTAAAAGATGGAAAAGTAAGAGCAAGAGATAGCACTACTAATTAACTCAGCTACAGTTCTGAAAATTATAATTGTGCTGAGTTGGCATTGTCAGCCTTGAAGAAACAAGGTTTCTTTTGAAGTGGTGACCAAGTGAAGTTCAGTCTAATCTTATTGACCACAACCCTAGAAATTTACGGCATTTTATTATCTCTCATTAATGGGATAAAAAGAACAAGACAAAACAAAACCTACTGAAAGAGCCTGTCTTCATTTGACCATAAGAATTAATTTCTATTACCCTAATATTCAATTGAATTTTTTAACTTCACAAATAAAAAATATTTTTCAAAAATATAAAAATATCAAAAAATAATAAATAAAATAAGATATATGTTAATATTATTTGTAAAATTAAAAATTATACTGATGATGTATTAAATATTACTAATAAATTAGGCGAACACAATGTTTCATGACGATACCTTGGCAAGAATGGCTCTTGAAAAGGTTTTGCTGTCAACCTCATTTGCACCTGTGAGCCATACGTGTTGCCTCTTTGCATATGCTTTTCCTGGTAACCTACACGCCACCACCGATGTAAATTGATGTTCTTGAATATGTATGGCTGTTTAAAATCGTACTCATATATATATATATTATATGTTTGAAGATATAAAAGATAATTTAGTATCGATATTAATTAGATAGGGAATTAAAGAAATTAATAAAAGAAATGTCACTTTTTTTAATTTAATAAAAATCAACCTCCACAGAAAGCAAGGCAATGGCACTGATTGATGTCTTGGCTGAGTTCTTTTCATTCCAAGACACCCAAGTTCACAGTTTTGCAGCGTAATAGCGGAGCATCCTTGTCATCACTCAATATATCCTGCTGGAGTGCTATCTAAACGAGCCTCCATGATTAATTATTGATGGCCTCGAAGAATAAGGTAAGGAGATGATTTGGACGTCAAACATGGCTGTTAAAAAGATTGCAGGTCTGACAAGCTATTACAGCTCATAGTAAATCTTATCTTGGAAAGTTTTGGAAGAATGGTTAGTAGTATGATCGCTTAGGTGGGTTTCAATCTTTGAAGGGTTATGGCCATTGGTTCTTTTTGCCTAAGAGGCATCCTCATTGTAGAAAAAATTCGCTGACAGTGAACCCGCTATTTAACATCATCAACTTATTACTGCTACTTTACCATATCAATTCCTTTGACGGCAGTTTGTGGAATATATTCCTCAAGAGCCTCAGGAGTAGTTTTCAGTCTTAAGTTTGTCAAAAGACAAATCCAAGCAAGTTAACTTTCAGTATTAAAACTGCAAAAAACACACGAGAATCTCTTAAGCCCCCCCAAAAATGAAGAAGACGACGATATGAAAGGCTCTCACCTAACCTCCTGTACAACATAACAACCTGAATCAATGCCTCAAAACCGACACTGGTGGATCAGCTTTCTTCACGGAAGAAAATTCATTGATGATCGCTACTCACTACTCTATATCAGTTAACAATGGACTTGAATGTAATTAATTATTTCCTCAACCACTTCAAGGTTAACGAATCCTAACTGTCTCATTTACTCTTCTTGCATGTAATTGCCTCATTACTTACCATTCTAATAACTACAGTCCCCTAGCGACCAACACATTTTCTACACTGAGAACTGAATGAGGAAGAAGAGGTACTCCATTATTTTCCTTGCTTTCTTCAAATATGAAAAAATGAATTGAATTGTTTATAAAAGAGTTTCAAGATAAATAGAAGAGAATAGGCAGCCTAGAATATTTTCTGCTAGTGTAAAAGCAAAAGAGATCATCCCAGCCGTATTTTTTTTTCTAATTTTACTTGCAGATACGAGTACCGAGGTTCACTAGAATGAGTATTCACATTAAAGTTAAAGGAAACGAGTGAAATAAATGGTAAGAAAGGAGAGCACAAAGTCAATTGGCTAACTACCAATGTGAAGAAAGCTACTATGGGAGGAGACTTACCCTATTCCAGGAGGAAAAGAGAAGGAGACACACATCAAATAGAACCACTCGGATTCAGTTAAGTCCTCGGGTGACAAAGCTGCACATGGCCGCCGGGCTGGCTGGTTCGTCTCTCCGGCAGACAATGATTCATAGAGCTCTCTAAGCTGCTGGCTCCTTTGCAAAGACGCCTCCTCCGCACTAACCTCCATTGGTTGCACTGTCTTTCTTGTCTTAATTGCTCCATTGTAGTATCCGTCTGACCATATTAAGATCCTAAAACGCAATGAAAGTACAACAAAATTTTCACGAAAACAAACCAAAACAAAAAATTGTGTTTCATAATTATTAAAGAAGAAGAGTATAGTTATTAGTTTTTGTGAAGGAAAAATGTTTACCCTTGTTGTGGACAAATTTGCCAGAAAAGACTGTAAGTCCATTGAACTGATTGCACCGCCGCCTGCAACATATTCTGAAGCCTGCTACTAGGCGACGCAGCCATTCTTCCAGCTTTACTCTCTGTCAAATATTATTCACTCGACTTTCAACTTCGAGCCAAAATATTAATGTCAGAAAGGAGAAAAATGAAAACAAGAAAAAGTTCCCTGTACTAAGATTAGTAAAGAAACAGAAATCAAAGTCATTAATCACCCTATCATGATCTCCAGCTGAAAATCAAAAAACCCTTTAGTCCCCAATTTCAAAAACCCAGAAAACAAGAAGGGTAGACAGAGAAGTCAGAGGATGGAAGAGAAGGTATACAGCAGAAGAGGAGACCAACGGGTGAAAGAGAAAAGGAGAGACACGGACAAATTTAAAAGGTTGATGACTTTGAGGAGGGATCTGTTTTAGTTACCCAAGTAAGATGAAATCGAAAAAGAGAAAAGGAAAAATTGAAGGGCCGTTAGCTTGGAGATTGATGCATACAAGCTAAAAAAGGAAAAGAGAAACAAAGACCATTTTTGTAGTAGTAGTTAGGGTTCGTAAGTGCGAGAGTTTTTATTGTTGTGGCCCGAGAAATGAGATTTGACTGGTCGGTCTACCAGACAGTTTGATGAAACCTGACAAAGGTTACGGTGCGTGCGTACAGTTTGTTAGTTGCGTGATCTCGCCCTTCGCTTACGTGCGTGTCTTTTGCGCTGCTGTTTACATCATCCATCGTTCGATCGATTTAAAGAGAGAGAGAGAGAATGTGCTGTTTGATTAGGTGGCGAAGACTGGGCGTTGGGTGGACTGTTCTCTCAGCATAATGAAAAGGGTTGAAGGGCTACCCCCAACTTCCAGTACTAACAATTACCGGGAAGAAGGGAAAAAAATGTTGTTTTTCACAGCCCATTTCTTCACGTGTTCTTGGATTTATCTTGTGTGTGTGTTTTTTTTATTATTTTCCTTTATTTTTTTTTAAAGATCTAGCTTATATAAAGAATAAAATATTAAAAAAACCCTTAAATTTTATTGCTTTATTTAAATAAGTTTTTATATTATTATTGTATCCAAATAAGCCCTTATACTTTGAGTTATATTCAAATAAACTCTTATTTCAAATAAAAAGATTACATATGAATAAAAATTTATTCAAACTAATTTAAACAATCAAAATTCAACTAATTTGATTCGATCAAGTCACTTTTGAGTTTAAATTAATTTTTATAGGCCAGTTTATTCTATTAAGTTGATGTCTAAAATTACAAATTAAACTGATTAAATTAATTGATATTTTTAAAATATATAATATATAATATACATAATTCAATATTACATAATATATTTTCATCAAAAAAATATCATATAATATATTTTATCTAACCAACATTTTTTTATGTAGGAACTTAGGTTTTAAACTCTACTGAAAAAATCAATTTTTCACTTCTATAAAAAATTAATTTATGTTAATGGCTCATTTAGGTATAAATTAAAAGTTAAAGGCTTATCTAGGTACAAATTAAAGTTTAAGGGCTTATTCGGATTCAAATAAAAGGTTAAGAGCTTATCTAGATGCAATAAGAGTACAAGGGCTTATTTAAATAAAGTGACAAAGTTTAAGGGTTTTTTTTAATATTTTAGCCTTATATAAATAATGGCAAAGTAGTATGTATAATTTATGTTAATTTCTTATGGAATTAATTGAGGTGATTTGTCAACGAGGCATTGATTCAATGGTAAAGAGAAGGTACTTAGATTTTAAGGTCTCAAATTCGAATTTTACTAAGTATGAGATTGAATATAGTTTATTAATATTATTTGTTTGGTTTGTTATTATTATTTCTTGTATTTATTAATTTATTAAGTTATCGATTCATAAAATATAATATATTGACTATGAATGTAATTTTTAATGGAAATATCCTATTCAAAAAAAATTGAGGTGATCTCATGGTAAAAATCTTTGGAAAGTATAATCTATATTTTTACGGGTTTTCAAAATCAAAGATTTAGTTTTTCATTTTATATAATAAAGCCAATGTTGACATTAAAGTATTTTCATTAAAAATCATAAAAAACTACAATTGCATTATGCTAGAGGGCCTTTTTTTTTTTCACCGGAGCTTCTTTATTTGAAAAAGTAATGCAGTAGCGAGACTCAAATTTTAATCTGTTGAAACCTCATGTCTTAAAAATGTAACTTGAGCAATTTTTTTTAATAGACAGTATTGATCCCTGCTCTTTAAATTACTTTTACTAATTTGACAAACCGGCTTAATTTGATGATAAAACGCCACCACTGACTGTATATGTTGAAGATTAGATGTAATTCTAGATTAAAAGGTGCCTTTCAACATGCGATACCAAACAGGTACCTAATTCACAATATTAAATTAATATTTCATTTTCCTTCTTTATTTTACTTTTACCACAATGTTAATTTATTTAACCTTTTTTTGGATACCACAAGTTCTATTTCTAGATATAGTGACAGTTCACGTTTCTATCATTGGATTGCTGCCTATTTTTTATCTTTACTACTCTACGATTAATTCATACTTGGATTTTTAACATGCAATTTCAAAATTTAAATAATAATGAATTAGGTACAAAATATTATACACGCGCACGCGGACACACACACACACACACATATATATATATATATATATATTTTCCTCAACACAAACTCCAATTGGTACACAACATATGACTTATTTCAGTGGAAATATTTAATTCTAACGTAGTCAAATTAAGGGAAAATTATTTGTGAGAGTTATTTATGTAAATCAGCTTGCCATCTATGATTATTATGACATGCAAAGTAAGTAGCAGTGCTAATTTGTACGTACAAAGATTCCATCCCGTTAACAAAAATTAATCAGAGTGTTTGATAGTGTACTGTATATAAATAACTTCAAAAGTTTTCCATCGGTTATAGGTTTTATTTGGGTTGGTTTTGTCCAATGGAATATGACTTCAATTCTCTACTTTCAAAGTACATTCTCAACAATTTTCAGTACTTATTTCCGGTATAATAATTAAGAATTTTATTTAAAGGAAATATCGATTAATAAGTGAAAATTATTGGGTGGCAGTAACTTGGGTGAAAAATAAAAAGTTGAGATCATGCTAGGAGTGAAAAATATTGTATCAAATTGATAGATAATGGGAAGGGTTTGAAAAGATGGATTGCATACACAGCTTCAGGAAATCAATTTCTTTTGCCAATGCGCTGGCAAAAATGGAAGTTGATAGAACAAAATTTCTTTTATGCTTTTTTGGAGTTAGGAAAAGATGTATTAAATTATTAAAAGAAAGGTTATATGGGTCAGAATAGTCACTAGGCCCAGAGTTAAACACCGCAAGTAAATGGAGCCCAAATAAGATAGACACTGGCTCAACCATAACAAGCCATGTGGCATGTGGGGCCTACAAGACAGGCACATAGGAGACATGTAGCAACATCAAAGGGAGGCACGTGTCATCATGATGGCAGTTGATCTAGTCGCTAGATCTTAAAGTGGTTGAGTCGTAAGAGTCAGCTGTTGGTCCCTCCTTAGGCAGCTAAGTCTCATGACTCAACTGTTGCACCTTGAGGTGACTGAGTCATGACTTAGCTGTCGGATCCTGAGGCGATTGAGTCACATGACTTAACCGTTGACCTTTTCTGATGTTTGAGTTCTTTGACTCAACCGCCAATCCTAAGAGGCAGTTGAGTCTACTAACTCAACCACTGAGTCTTCTACTTTAGCCAAGCAACCTTTGAGCAGGTGGCTAAGTGGGACTCACGTAGTTGACTTGGTTCAACTCTTAAGTGGTGTCTACAACAAAGTTAATGAGATAGGACCCACACCAAAATTATTTAGAAATATTATTTACTTGTGGTAAATAAAGTAATTACTCATCAATTTCCCTCAAATACGGACATATACGATTAAATTAAATTAAGTTCTATTTTGCTTACTAAGGCTCTGTTAAATTCTCTTCTTACTTAAGTATCAAAGTGCATGCGTAGGGAATAACCCCTACGTCTCTTTTAATCTCTTTCTTTCTTGTAGAGCTTTTGGGAGCATGTGACACAATAATCGAGAATCTTACATTATCATTATATCATTGTTGTTTTGAGTAACAAAAATTGGCGTCGTTTGTGGGAAACTGACAAAATGCCTTGTTTATAAAGATGGTGAGAACATGATCCACAACAACAGGAAACAATGGAGAAGAAGGTTCAGTTAGCTTTCCAAATTGCCAATCGCATAGGGATACTTAGATAGGAGAAGAAGAGCCTTTAGCCATTATTCCCTTAGCTGAGTTTGAAGCCTTGAGGCCACATAGTGAGGAGACCACTCAAGCACTGTGGGCGATGGTAGATTTCTTCAAAGGTGCTTTTCCATAGATTAGTTTGACATTGGTGGTCCAAACTCTAATGGGATAAACAAGTTAGGAACAACGAACCCAAGGAGCAGTTGGTTATGGGCAACAAGCTTTAGATATTAGGCAGAAATGAGCTTAAGACTTAAGGGCAAAGTCAACTGTCAGGGAAGGTCAATATCCGCCTCAGAGGTAGGGTCAGTAGAGTTGGCCGCTGGGGTAGGGTTAGCAGCCGCCTTAGAGGCAGGTTTAGCGGAGTCAGCCAATAGAGCAAAGTTAACAGTCGACTTAGAGGCAAAGTCAATAGTCGCCTCAGAGGCTGGCTTAACAGAGGTAGGCACAGACTCAAAGTTATTCGCAGACTCAAAGATAGAGCTAGCGGATGAGCTATGGTCTAAGATGTTAGGTCCAGGGGTAGGAGCACACTAGAGTAATGACAATTGAGGTATTAGGGTGTTAGACTTAGAATAGAGCCTTCTTGGAATATAGGGATGGAGAGTGATTGGCAGACATAGCTCAATGGGAAATCTGCTCCGGCCTCTCGTTATAGAGGAAAGGATGTTGTTAATGGTGATCAAGTGGGTTCCTTTAACAATGAGGGGGCGAGGAACCGACCTACGTCTGCTACTCAAGAGGTGGCAAATATGAAGAAAATGGTCGAAAAGATACTGGAAGAGTAAAAGTTGGTGTCTATTGAGTAGAGTTAAAGAAGACGAATTCCCTTTAGCGCTACGATCATGAGGAAGCCTCTGCCTTTGAAGTTTAAAATGCCTTAAATGACTCCTTATGTTGGGAAGACAAATCCTTATGATCAAATGCAGAGTTATGAGGCATTCATGATCCTGCATGGATGGAAAGGTGAGATTATGTGCAGAGCATTCTCGCTTAAATTGACAGGGATGAAATGAAGTGTTTTAACAACCTGGCTTAAGTGTCTATTCCTCGTTTGATTAGTTGCAAAATGAGTTCCTGAAAGCTTTTGTGATCAACAGCCAGAGAAAGGACACCACATAATTGCTCACCCTCAAGCAACGGAACAAGAAGTCTTTGAAAAGTTACGTGAATTAGTTTAGCGATGCCACTCTCAACATTCGTGACTTACAAGTTGGTGTTGCGATTGTTAGAGTATGCCCTACTAATCAATTAGATTTGGATTAAGTAATTTTAAAAGGCCCAAAAGACCCAATCTAGTTTGACCAAGGCTAAAGCCTTTTTAGGGTTTTATTAAGAGGCACTATATAAACAACATTAAGTCTAAAAGTTAGACATAACGTTCTTGATAGTCGCTCTGCCTCTTGGAGCTAGCACTCACAAAACAATCCCTTTCCTCTTCCCTTTGCCGTTGGCCACTTCCTGTCCCAAGAAAAGGTCCCGTTTTACGTCTTACTTGTGTGGATACTATTAGAGGGCTTCTTTTAGCTAGAAGTCTTGAGTTAATGATAAACCAAGGGCTGTTCATGGACCTTAAAGTGGATGAGTTGTAAGACTTAGTCGTTGGTCCTCCCTGAGGCAACTAAGTCTCATGACTCAGCCGTTGCACCCTGAGGCGATTGAGTCATGACTTAATTGTTGGATCCTGAGGTGACTGAGTCACATGACTCAACCATTGACCTTCTCTGGTGGTTGAGTTCTTTGACTCAATCGCCAATCCTAAGAGGCGATTGAGTCCCATAACTCAACTACTGAATCTTCTGCTTTAGCCAAGCAACCTTCAAGCACGTGGCTTAGTGGGACTCATGTTGTTGACTTGGTTCAACTCTTAAGTGTTATCGACAACAAAGTTAATGATGTGGGGCCTAGACCAAAATTATTTAGAAATATTATTTACCTACGATAAATAATGTAATTACTCATCAATTTCCCTCAAATACGGACATATACGATTAAATTAAATTAAGTTCTATTTTGCTTACTAAGACTTTGTCAAATTCTCTTCTTACTTAAATATCGAAGTGCATACGTAGGGAAGAACCCCTATGTCTCCTCTAATCTCTTTCTTTCTTGTAGAGCTCTTGGTAACATGTGACACAACAATTGAGAATCTTACATTATCATTATATCATTGTTGTTTTAAGCAACAATAATTGACGCTGTTTGTGAGAAATTAACAAAACACTTTGTTTATAAAGATGGTGAGAACACGATCCACGACAACAGGAAACAATGGAGAAGAAGGTTTGGTTAGCTTTCCAAATCACCAATCACATAGGGATACTTAGACATGAGAAAGAGAGCTTGTAGCCATTATTCCCCTAGCTGTGTTTGAAGCCTTGAGGCCACATAGTGACGAGACCACTTAGGCACTGTGGGTGATGGTAGATTTCTTCAAAAGTGTTCTTCCACATATTAGCTTGCAATCCGTGGTCTAAAATCCAGTGGGATAAATAAATCAGGAACGACGGACCTAAGGAGTAGTTGGTTATGGGCAATAAGCACCGAATATTAGGCAGAATGAGCTTGAGACTCAAGGGCAAAGTTAACCGCTGGGGTAAGGTCAGTAATTGCCTTAAAGGCAGGGTTAGTAAAGTCAGCTGCTAAGGCAAGGTCAGCAACCGCCTTAAAGGCATGGTTAATGGAGTCAGCCACTGGAGCAAAGTCAACAATCAACTCAGAGGCAGAGTCAATAGTCACCTCAAAGATAGGGTTAATAGAGGCAAGCACAGACTCAAAGTTATCTGCAAACTCAAGGATAGAACCAACGGATGAGCCATGGTCTATGATGGCAGGTCCAAAGACAGGAGCACATTGGAGTCATGACAATTGGGGATTAGGGTATTAGACTTAGAATGGACCCTTCTTGGAATATAGGGATGGAGAGTGATTGGCAAACACAGCTTAATGGGAAATCTGCTCTGGCCTCTCGTCATAAAGGAAAGGATGTTGTTAAAGGTGATCAGGAGGGTTCCTCTAACAATGAGGGGGCGAGGAATCGACCTATGTATACTACTCAAGAGGCAGCAGATGTGAAGAAAATAGTGGAAAAGATACTGGAAGAGTAAAGGTTGGTGTCTGTTGAGTAGAGTCAAAGAAGACAAATTCCCTTTAGCGCTATATTAATGGGGAAGCCTTTGCCTTCGAAGTTTACAATGCCTTAAAGGACTCTTTATGTTGGGAAGACAAATCCTTACGATTAAATGTAGAGTTATGAGGAATTCATGATCCTGTATGGATGGGAAGATGAGATTATGTGCAAAGCATTCTCCCTTACATTGATAGGGCATGCAATGAAGTGTTTTAACAACCTGGCTTAAGGGTTTATTTCCTAATTTGATCAATTGCAAAGTGAGTTCCTGAAAGCTTATGATTAACAGCCAGAGAAAGGACACCACATATGCTCACCCTCGAGCAACGAAACAAGAAGTCTTTGAAAAGTTACGTGAATCAGTTTAGGGATGCCACTCTCAATATTTATGACCTACAAGTTGGCATTGCGATTGTTAGAGTATGCCCTACTAATCAATTGGATTTGGATTAAGTAATTTTAAAAGGCCCAAAAGACCCAATCTAGTTGGATTAAGGCTAAGGCCTTTTTAGGGTTTTGTTAAGAGGCACTATATAAACAACATTAAGTCTAAAAGTTAGACAGAACGTTCTTGATATCTGCTTTGCCTCTTGGAGCTAGCACTCATAAAACAATCCCCTTTCTCCTCCCTTTGCCGTTAGCCACTCCCTGTCCGGAGAAAAGGTCCCGTTTTGCGTCTTACTCATGTGGATACCGTTAGAGGGCTTCTCTCAGCTAGGAGTCTTGAGTTAATGATAAACCAAGGGCTGTTCATGGGTTGCTATATTCAAAAGTTGAACTTTACTACACGAGCGACACCAAAAAGTTTAGATTCTATTCCAAAAGTAATCTTGTTGCACGATCCTAGTGATCTTGGTTTTGCTGTTTCTCTAATCCACTGCCTATTTTCATGTATAAGATGATAAACCGAGACAACGAAACCTTGCAGTGATATCCGAGCCAGTGTGCAAATGCCTTTCAAGATAGCAAATTCAATTTGCGATGATGCTGTTTTATTGTAAGTTGTTACAGATTTGATTTTAATTTTCAAAATTCATTTGGGTAACCTAAAATAATTGTAAGACAATTATAGATTTTTTTAAAAAAAATTTGTGGGCAACGTTGTAGTTGCCACCCTTTGTAAAAAAAAGAAAATAATTATTTTATTTAAAATATATTTTAATTAAAATAAATTAGGATAAAAGTTATCTTGATAAGAGTTTTATATTAAATATATTTTAAAGAAAGATATTTTAAAAATAAAATTAGATACGAGTTATCTAATGATTTTTGAGATTTTAATAAGATTAAAATTTAAAAACGTTATTTTGATAAAATTTTGTTTTAAAATAAAATAATTTTATAGTAAATTGGATAAGAGTTATCCCATAGTTTTAAGTTTTTAGCGAGATTAAAATTTCAAAAGGAATTACCTTGATAAAATTTTGTTTTAAAATAAAATATTTTCTATATTAAAATAGATAAAAGTTATCCAACGGTTTTGAAATTTTAATGAGATTAAATTTTCAAAAGGAATTATCTTGATAAAATTTTGTTTTAAAATAAAATATTTTTTATATTAAAATGGATACGAGTTATCCAACGATTTTGAAATTTTAATGAGATTAAAATTTCAAAAGGAATTATTTTGATAAAATTTTGTTTTAAAATAAAATATTTTCTATATTAAAATTGATAAGAGTTATCCAATAGATTTGAGATTTTAACGAGATTAAAATATCAAAAGAAATTATCTTGAAAAAATTTTTATTTTAAATATTCCCTATATTAAATTTGATAAGAGTTATTCAATGGTTTTGAGATTTTAATGAAATTAAAATTTCAATTAAGCCCAAATTGAATTTTAAGAATTAAAATTAAATTAAAACAACCTTTGATACCCATAATTAATTAAAATTAGTTTTTAATTAGGAAGTGTGCAAATTAATATGTGAATTGCTATGTATGCTTGATGCTTGATTCGTATGTGATATGAATGGTTGCATGGTGCATGGTTATGGGCATAGGTTTACATGGGTTGTAATTTATTTAAATAAATTTAATTTGGGTCTGCGAGCCTTGATTTATTTTTAATTTATTTATGTAATAGTTACATAGATAAATTAGGATTATCTTGTAAAATGTACAACATTTGGAGCCAAGGTGGTCTTGAGCCAAGGTGAATCGAGGTGATGCTTGAAGGGAAACCGAGAAGAAGGTATTTAAAAAAAAACAATGTATCCATAGGTTCTTTTGTAATAGAAAGGCCATAACGATGTCACATTTAATTTTATGCTTTTACTTGTATATGTTGATATATATGTTAGAAAAGCATGCTAGGTGAGACAGTAAAATTAAAAATCTCTCAAAATAAATATTAAATAAAAAATGACAAATAAAAATGCCTTCCAATACAATGCATGTGAAAGAGACTTTGTTCGGTATTGTGCTACTTTGGCTTAATCAAGGCCATACCTACCTTAGGAATTCACTTTGCTTGAGATAATAGTTATCTCTAAGTGTATTAGGTTAGACTTAACTAAATTAAATTAGGGCATTGGCTCAGTCAAACCTAATAAGATTTAGAGGCATAGGTTGGGCATTAACCCATATGATGAGTTAGAACAAGAGTTGTTCACCCAACTATCCAAAAGTTGCATGAGATGCAATTGACAAGAGTTGTCTACCTAAATAATCTCATTGGATACATTAGCTCAGCTAAAGTCATAATGAGACCAAATATAGATCCTGGCCTACTAGGAACTCTAGGCGAAAAGGCTTCTTGAGTTGATACTGAGGGCTATTAGTTTGAAGAAAATAGTGAAAGCAATTCATTTAATTAAAAGACCATCATTAAATGATTTTAATCACAATGTTACTTGCATATTTTTTTATTGTAAAACTATCATGGAAAACAACAATATATCCCTTCATTCTATCCTTGAGAAGGATAACAAGTTGGTTGGGGCAAACTTCTTAGACTGGTACAGAAATTTGAGGATAGTCCTTACTCAGAAAAAGAAGTTATATATTCTGGGGCATGTGATCCCTGCTTAACCTCTACAGAATGCTTCCACTACTGATAAGCAAGCTTATCAAACGCTTTTGGATGATGTCGTTGACGTGCAGTGCCTAATGTTAGCTTCCATGAGTTTTGAACTCTAGAAGCAACATGAGAATATGAAACCATTTGATATGATCGAACATCTCAAGGAAACGTTCCAAGAGCAAGTACGACACGAACGTTATGAGGTGTCTGAGGTGCTCATCTACAGCAAGATGGTTGAGGGAGCTCTTATGCACACTCATGTACTTAATATGATGAGGTACATTGAGAGGTTGGAAGCACTGGACTTCACTATGCATAAAGAGCTATCAGTTGATCTCATCCTCCAATCCTTATCAGATAGCTATAGTTTGTTTATGTTGCACTACAACATGAACAGAATGGATAAGACACTAGCAAAATTGCTCAACATGTTGAGAACTGCTTAGCAGCACTTGAAGAAGTCAAGGCCTACTTCTGTTATGGTGATTGACAAGACCAAATCCAAAGATAAAGGCAAGCCTAAGGGTAAGTCCAAGCCAAAGGGTAACAAGAAGGAAAAGTCTAAGAAGCTCAAGCCATCTAGTGGAGTTGCTAAGACAGAAAAGTGCTTCCATTGCGGTAAGAATGGTCATTAGAAGCCAAACTACACTATGTACCTTGAGGAGTTGAAGAAAAAGAAACGAAGTGAGACTTCCACCTCAAGTATATATGTGATTGAGATAAATCTATCTACTTCTTCATCTTGGATATTAGATATTGGATGTGGTTCTCACATTTGCATGAATGTGCAACGGCTAACAAGGATTAGAGAACTTGCCAAGGTGAGGTGGTCCTACAAGTTGGAAATGGAGCAACAGTTGCTGCATTAGCTGTAGGCACATTTAATTTATCGTTATCTTTGGGCCTAATTATAAAACTTAGTAATTGTTATTATGTTCCAACAGTTTCCAAGAATATTATTTCTGTTTTTTGTTTGGACAAGAAAGGTTTTTCTTTTAAAATAATGAATAATAGTTGTTCAATTTACTTTAATGATTTTTTCTATGGCAATGCTTCCATTATGAATGGATTGTATGTTCTACACTTAGATAATCATATATACAGTGTTGATTCCAAGAGGTCAAAGGGTAATGAGATTAACCTTACATTCCTCTGGCATTGTAGACTTGGTCACATAAACAAGAAACGCATATCTAAGCTCCACAAAGATGGACACTTAGATTCATTTGATTTTGAATCATATGATGTATGCGAATCTTGTTTGCCTGATAAAATTACCAAGGCCCCTTTTACAGAAACAAGTGAAAGGGCTACTGGTTTACCAGAGCTCATGCATACAGATGTATGTGGCCCATTAACCACACAGGGTAGAGAAGGGTACCAATACTTCATCATATTTACTGATGACTATAGTAGATATATCTATGTGTATCTAATGAGACACAAGTCAGAATCCTTTGAAAAGTTCAAAGAATTCAAGAATGAAGTACAAAACTAGCTAGGCAAGAATATCAAGACACTTCGATCAGATCGCGGTAGAGAGTATTTGAGCCTAGAATTTGTAGATCATCTAAAGAAGTGTGGAATAGTTCCATAATTCACTACACCTGAATGGGCAGTGTATATGAGAGGAGGAATCGGACCTTATTAGACATGGTTTGATCTGTGATGAGTCATTTGACCTCTTTGTCTCTTTTTAGGTTTATGCTTTAGAGACAGCAGCATTCACACAAAATCGTGTTCTTACTAAAGCGGTTGAAAAGACACGACATGAGATGTGGACTGGAAAAAAGCCCAATCTGTCTTTTCTAAAGATTTGGGATTGTGAGGCTTATGTCAAAAGATAAGTCTCAGACAAATTAAGGCCCAAATATGATAAATGCATATTTGTGGGTTATCCTATATACACAAAAGGATACTACTTCTATAATCCCACGAAGCACAAAGTGTTTATGGCTCAGTACAGTGTCTTTTTAGAAAAGGACTTCCTTTTTAGAAGAACTAGTGGGAAGAAAATAAAGCTTGAAGAGGTTCAAGAACCACAAAATATCACTGAACCTTTAGTGGAACAAGAGCAAGTCCCACAAGATGTTGTGGAAGAGGAAGTAACTCCAAAAATACAAGGCCCACGTAGGTCTAATAAGATACGTCGAGAGCTCAAGAAGCTTAGCCTTCTCACTACTCAACACGATAACGTTTTGCCCATGGATAATGATGAGCCTATCACATACACAGAAGCAATTACGAGCCCAGATTCTGAGAAATGGCTTGAAGCCATGAAATCCAAAACGGACTCCATGTATACAAACAAAGTATGGACTTTTGTTGATCCACCTGAAGGGGTAAAACCCATAGGGTGCAAGTGGGTCTTCAAAAAGAAGATTAACATGGATGGTAACGTGCATACCTATAAAGGTTGATTGGTGGCCAAAGTTTTCAGACAAAGCATGGTATAGACTATGGTGAAACCATTTCACCAGTTGCAATGCTCAAGTCCATTCGGATTTTGCTTACTATGGTTGTATACCATGATTATGAGATATGGCAGATGGATGCTAAAATTGCGTTCCTGAATGGAAACTTGTCGGAGGATGTGTATATGGCATAACCTGACGATTTTATCACTCCTGAGAATGCCGACAAGGTATTCAAGCTTTAGAAATCCATTTATGGATTGAAGCAAGCTTCTCGAAACTGGAACATTTGTTTTGATAAGATAACAAAGAGTTTGGCTTCATCAAGAATGAAGATGAACCTTATGTTTACAAAAGAGCTAGTGGGAGTGCTGTCATATTCCTAGTGTTATATGTGGATTACATACTACTCATAGGAAATGACATTCCTGCCCTACAATTTGTCAAAACTTGGCTAGGGAATTGCTTCTCCATGAAAGACTTAGGAGAAGCAGCCTATATCCTTGGAATAAATATCTATAGAGATAGATCAAATAAGCTGCTTGGTCTAAGTCAAAGTACATATATTGATAAGTGTTGAAAAGGTTCAGCAGGGAAGAATCCAAGAAAGGATTCTTACCTATTTCACATGGCATTTATCTCTCGAAGGACATGTGTCTTAAAACACAAGATGAGAGAAATAAAATGGCTAAGATTCCATATGCTTCAGCTATTGGATCTATCATGTATGCCATGTTATATACTAGGCTTGATGTCTCGTGTGCTTTAAGCATTACGAGCAGGTGTTAGGTTGACCTAGGTGAGCGTCACTGGGTAGCAGTTAAGAACATCTTTAAGTACTTGAGAAGCACTAATGATGCTTTCTTAGACTATAGAGAAGAGAATGAGCTTGTTTTAAATAGTTAAACCTGTGCTAGTTTCCAGTTAGATAAAAATGACTTTAAGTCACAATTTGGCTATGTGTTTTGCCTGAATGATGGCACTACAAAGTTGGAAGTGTTCTAAACAAGAGACAACAGCCGATTCTATAGTCAAGGCTGAGCATATAGCGATATTAGATGTAGCTAAGGAAGTTGTTTGGATCAAGAAGTTCATCATAAACTTGGAGTAGTCATTAGCATTATTGATCCAGTGGCACTCTATTGTGACAACAATGGAGCCAATGCATAAGCTAAGGAACCTAGGTCTTACCAGCGGTCCAAACATATACTTAGGCTCTACCATCTAATCAGGGAGATCATACAAAGAGGCGGGGTGAAGATATGCAAAATACACACTGATGATAATATTGCAGACCCGCTTACGTAGGCACTATCACAGCAAAAGCATGATGCACATGTTAGGTTATTTGGTATTAAATACATGATCGATTGGCTGTAGTGGAAGTGGGAGATTATTATTATGTGCCCCAAGAGCCAATCAGATTAGATTTGTATTACACTTATGACATTGTGATTATTTATGTTATTTAATAATACATGGTAGTTATTTATCATTGTTGACTATATTTAATTTGATCAATAATCAAATGATAAAGTCCCTACAATAATAGATTCGTACTATGGGAATCAAAGTAGTGACTTTAATGATAAGATCCTTATGATTCAAAGAATATTATTCTTAAATATCCTTAGTCATAGTATCACTAAAAAGGGATATTAGTGATATGGTAAGACTAACATATGTTAGATTCCTTTGGGTGACTGATCTTATAAATCTTGGATATGGCGATATCCAGATCAACACATAAGTGATCATTGCGCATGAATACACTAGATTGACCCATCTTGAGAACTTTATGTGGATTGTTACATTGAGTGTCATTAGATGATCTCAAATGGCAATGGTATATGTGATCTTAAACTTGAGATCACCATGGTATCCTATGTGTGGATTGGTGTACTTTGATGTTGATAAACGTAGCTCAATAAGGGTTGCAAGTAAGACAGTAATTAGGTACATCATTAATCATATGAGGGTTGTGAGTGATCAAGATAGGATTCGTTCCTTTTGGTAACAAGAGTTTATATCTCAAGGCCTCTCAATCGAGATTAATGATTGAAAATCTGTGACCACAGTACAAATGAGATTTAAGATGAGATCTCAAATTCATTTGATTAAATCATTTATCTTGAGATTGAGAAACAATGTAGTTGAACTTTAATAGAGATGACATGTTCCTTACTCTATGTTCAACTGAGATATTAGGTGACGAAAGGATTGAATTTTACGATAATTGCGCATTGAAAGGTTGTCGTCAACTCACTGACATTTTCATTACTTAGGTAACCATGATGCATTGCTAGATGCCAATCTTGGCTTGTGATTTATAAATGAAATTCTGAATCATTGCCAGTATAATGGAAACCTAAAGGGTCACACACAATAAGAGCATGACCAAAACAAGGTAATTGGAGTTGGATCCATGTGATGAATATTAGTACAAGTAGGATTCCTAGTGAGACTAGAATCTTGTTCCAACTAGAATTCGGGATTTAATTAATGGTAATTTTAGCTTAAGATTACTAAAGGGTATTTTGGTCTTTTCAGTTATAATGAGATTATAATTATGAATTATTAATTTAATAATTCATGGGTAGACCAAATTATTAATCTAAATGCATGACCAATTGGTTGTAGTGCAAGTGAGAGATTGTTAGAGTATGCCCCATTAGTCAATTAGATTTGGATTAAGTAATTTTAAAAGGCCCAAAAGACCCAATCTAATTGGACCAAGGCTAAGGCCTTTTTAGGGTTTTGTTAAGAGACATTACATAAACAACATTAAGTCTAAAAGTTAGACAGAACATTCTTGAGAGTCGCTTTGCCTCTTGGAGCTAGCACTCACAAAACAATCCCCTTCCTCCTCCCTTTGCCGTTGGCCATTCCCTGTCCTAGGAAAAGGTCCTGTTTTGCATCCTACTCTTGTGGATATTGTTAAAGGGCTTTGCTTAGCTAGGAATCTTGAGTTAATGATAAACCGAGGGCTATTCATGGGTTGCTATATTCAAAAGTTGAACTTTCCTACACGAGCAACACCAAAAAGATTGGATTCTATTCCGAAAGCAATCTTATTGCATGATCCTGGTGATTTTTGTTTGTTGTTTCTCTAATTCGCTGCTTATTTTTATATATAACATGATAAACCGAGACAATGAAACCTTACAGTGATTGCAGTGGTATTACAGGGGATAAAATTCGAGAAACTTCAAGAATCATTATTGTTAGATCAGCCAATGACAATCCTGGAACTATTCTCTAGAGCTAATAAGTACATCACCCAGGAAGAGGTGATGAGGATACTACAACCTCGAGAGTCCAATGAAGGTAAAAAGCAAGAAAGGGACTCAGATGATAAACTTACAGCAAGATCAAACAAGTCCAACAAAACCCCAAAGGTGAGATATAGTGATTACACCCAGTTTACTATAAATTTGAGAATTAATGATGCATGAAATAATGTCACCAAAACTAACTTTTTTGTCACCAATTGTTTTTTGTGACAAAAAAATTTGACGTCACGACATTCATCACCATTGTGCCGTTGCTTGAGGTTTTGATTAATGTGTTTTCTAGCCATACTTTTTTTTTTGTACCCAAAGTATCAATACCCTTGAAAGGTGTGTTGGTACTGTGCTTTTATCTAGATATGGTTTAGGATTGTAGTGTGTTGGTACTGTGCTTTTATCTAGATATGGTTTAGGATTGTATCGATACCCTATCATCCCTTTGACAGAAGCTTCACGCTATCGATATTGATATCGATACACAGTTAATTATTTTGTAGAAATTCTTATTGGGTATCAATACGTCAAAATAAAGTTTTGATACCCTTCGAGTCTGGAAGGTGCTAACAGCTAGTTTTTTAAAGTAGCAACGTGAAAATCTATCTTTAATGCTCATCTACTGCATTTTAAGATGAAAGGGTATTTATTCAATTATTCAATAAAAGCAAGACACAGAACTACCACTTCAGTCATCATAAAAACTCATTTATTGCTGTATCCAAGAATCCTTGAAAATACTATTGCTATATCTGTTTATACTATCAACATATGAATCCTATATTTTGAGAAAGGACGAGAGTAACCCTTGAATGCCAAAATTGCAATGGGAAAAGATTATTTGTAAGGTTGTCTCCTTAAACCAAAAAGAGAGAGTGTGAGAAAAGTTATTCTTAAGCCTAAGAAAAAAGAAATTGTAAATGTTACTCTTGAACCTACAAAAAGAGAGATGTTGAAATCCCTCTTTAAGTAGTGAATTTGGTAAATGTTTGAGAATAGCTCTATGGAAAGGATGTGGACAAAAGTGTTGAAATTTTATAAATCACATGAGTAAATTTTCTCTCTACGCTCTTTATATTAATTGTTGCTTATTTATTTGTCTAAATTGAGTGATGGATTCATAGAAATTTTTTTTAGAGAATTTAGTTAGGAAGGAAGACGAATCAAAATTTAGTACAATACAGATTCAACCCTCTCGATTTAGTGATTGAGCCTTCGTCTTTCAAATCATGATCATGCATTATTGGAAGTGACTGTCTCTAGGCTGTGCGGCATTGTTATAATCCTTGCCAACCTTTTAGCGAGACAAGTAGCATAGTTCTTAATTAAATGCAGTCTGGACGTGATCCTTCCTTTTGCAACAAATTTTGGACGCTTGTGTTCTTTTTTTTTTTTTGTTTAATTTACAGGTAGAATTATAGCAGTAGATCCATAGTGCTATGGCTGTATAGAAAGATATAGTCACCTAACAAGAAGGTAGTAAAATTTGCCAAATTTCTGAAATTTTCTTATTCCTAGTTAACTTCTAAGCTTTTCCTATCATTCTTTAAACTTGTTCAACGGATAGGTGAGATTCGAGAGCTCTTACAAACTACAAAGAATCCAAATCCTCTCGTTGAGGGTCATCAGCGATTGGTTCAAGCACTAAGCTCAAGCCGGTTAGGGCCTTAGGGGCATCGGAAATGGTTCCACTTAGCTTTTATTTTTTTTTCATAAAAAAGTACAAGAAGATAAAGATTCAAAATTTGGATTTTTATTCTCTCTCAAAGAAAAGTTAAAAGGCCAAGTCTTGATTATTAGTTCGATTTAATCCTTTGATGATCAAGTTAGTTGGAATAGCAAGAGAATTAAGAAATATGCAGAGTTAAACTATAATTAGAGTGTTCATGAAATAAATAAGGGGACGTACCAAACAAAACTTTTCTATTTTTTCCAAACAACTTTGAAGCCAAGCCATTTTTCTATCTTGACCAAACAACTTTGCTTCCCTTTACTGGTGCAAAGAATTTTGAGGAATCCAAGAAGGCAAGCTACTGTATTGTTCATTTAGCAACCTCATTAAAAACGTGATCATCAAATAATGGAAGCGGGAAAATGACAGTTAACCATCACGAAACTAATTAAGCGACAACTAAAAGCAATTAGTGGGACGGAATCCGGTGGCTTGTACAGAATGGCATTAAACTCGAACGGCTCATCTAATTTAATTTGGCCAAAGAGATTCTACCCCTAGGAAAAAAAAGTGCACTATCATCCCAAATATCTATGAACTTTGAACCAAAGATTGCAGATGCCGAAGAGGAATTCTTGTGTCTAGTTTTCCTTTTCATTGTTACCTATATATATCTAACGTTCATGGATCAGGAAAATGCTCTTTGTTGTTGTTGATGCGGCGGGCCTCAACCTTAGATATAACTCAAGAGCCCTGAAATTAGCGAGAGCTGTTTAAACTATTAAAACTGTTCCTTGCATTCAGAGTTCAATTTCAACTTCTTTGCTGCCATAAACAGGTTTCCAGCAAGTCGACTACATTGACTAGATGCCGCTATGAACGTGTCGTCATTGAAAAAGACCTCTAGTTTGGCATATTAAACTAAGAATGTTAGATGATGGTCATGCCAGGCTCAGCTAGACTCGTGTTAGTGCAGCTACTCTCTGCTATTGTCGCCTAACCTTCTCACCGGCCATTCTTATAGAAGCACTGCGCCCAGGCCAAGATTTTTAATTGCTTTTGTTTTGTTTTTTTTTTTTTAATGATTTTAGCTTTTCTGGTTTGATTAGTCGGCCTTAGGTAGAGCTGACAAAACTGATTCGAATTCGAAAAACTAATTCAATCTTTTCCTTTGAACGAGAAATTTTGAAAATCTCAAAATAAAGCATTTTTAAAATTTATCAATTGGAAGTATTGGCATTCGTAACTAGGGGTGCAATCAAAATGATTCAATATTAGACTTGAGTTCAGCTCAATTTGAAAATTCAATGTTCGAAACTCGGTTCGAGTTTGATCAAACATGGATTTTAAAACTTGGGCTCAACTCAATAGAATACTCAAGCCACTAGAACCTGACTCGATAAGCTCGAATTTGATTCGTTAGGCTCAATTTGTCATTTTTCAACTATATATTATAAGAGAAAAATAGTAAATTAATAACAAAATATTAAAAATATATATTAAAAAAGTTCGAATAAGCTCGCGAGCCGTTTGAGCCTGATATTAAGAAACTCAAACTTGTCTCGACTCATTATTCGAATAACTCGACTTGTTACTTGAATAGCTTGATCTCGAGCTCAGTTCGAAAATAAACGAGTTGAATTTGAGTAATCATCTAGTTGAGCTTGAGTAACTCACGAGTAGCTTGACTTATTTACACTAGGCTAAGCCTTGTTTTCTTTTTTTTTTTTTAATTTTCTTTCTTGTTGTTGTGTCTCGTTTACAAAAATTGAAAAAAAAATCAAAGGTTTCGTTGTCTGCGCAGGGTAGCTTGTGTAGGGAGCATGTCCTCGCGCAAACTATCTTACGCTAGAAGCGCAACTCCTTTGAAATTTTTTTCTTTGAACCTTTGCTTATCTTCTTGGATTTCTGTGCTATCATAGTAGCTACTTTCATTCAAATTATCAAAAATTTTTATTCTTTTTAATTAGAGAGAAGAAGAATAGTGAGAAAAATGCTAGGTGAGAAGAACAGGCAAAAATAACAAAGAAGAAGAATAGAAAAAGAAATGTGTTTTGTTAAAATTTTCTTAGAGTAAAAATGTATTTTTCATACAATGATATTTTTATCACATGAATGTTGAAGTGTGAATATTAAAAATTGAAGTGTATTTAGAAGCTCTCTTTGTAATTGCATTGTTTGGATAAATATTTTCTGGAAAGAAATTTTAATTGTTAAATTTGATGAAATTAATAATATTATCGTAAAATAAAAATAATGATACTAAATATAAGAAAAAAGGAAATATAAAATAAAATAAAATATGCAATATAGATATAATTAGATTTGTAAAAATGTATAAATAATATTAATAATATAAAAAATAAAATATATATTCTATTTAAATAAAATGATTTTTTTTACTTTTGTGTTTAATGGTAGATTAAGAAGCAAATGAGTATCTCAAATTCACTTTTGAAATTCCTTCTAAATTTTGAAATTCTTCAAATTTTTTTAACAGGAAATTGAATTTTAGAATTTTAAATATTTTGATTGAAATGAATTTTCCACTAAAAATCCCTGATCCAAATAGACAGTTAGAATTCAAATCCAATCAATTTGACTTGACAAAAAAAATTCAATACTCGAATCTCTCCGACCTAAACAAAAATTAACCAAATTGATCCAAATTCCACATGATTCAAACCTGAAACATTCGAACACTAATTAACTAAAGCTTAAAATGACTTCAATTCAAAATAATCTATACACCATCAATACATCAGAGGTTGAAACCTCATTAATAAGTAAACTAAAAAAATGTCAATGTAACATCCTGTTACCACATTTTGCACGTAATTCCATACAACTTTACCGGTTGGACTGTCTGCGATGCCAATAACATTCTACAATGACAGTGATAAATAATAACATTTATTTATCAAACACTGAATATGAAAATTCTTTTCATGATTTCCTACGTCCAACATCCCCTATTGATTTACTTCACTAAAGTAGTACTGTATACTTATGTCTGAAATGTAAAAGAGAAGAGACTGTACCTGTCATATTTAACATCCATCTTGGAGCTACTTCTCTAACTCCGTGTCTTTTATCTGTGGAGTTAAAGCAAAGGGGTGAGCGATTCATACGCTCAGTAAAGGAAACATATGCTGCATTATATAAAGCAAAACTATATGCCACGAAATATTTATTTTTCCTCAATTCATATCAAGTAGGAAAACAGTGGTTATAGTTACCAGTACTCTCAATACATTATTCAAATCATTTGCTCAACAGTTTACAATAAAATGAATTAAACAGTAAATAGGATTTAACAAATCCTTTTAGTAAACAGAAATCAACAAGTTGAGACTAGGCATCACCCTACGAATAAATCATGCTATCATCGTTTCCCCTCCCCCTTGCAAGAACGGAATCTACCGCTATTGGGGTGCACCCGTAGGCCATCGCCCCTCACGGCTATCTCTGCTAGATCTATGGCAATAATCTATAGGTGGTCCTCGGGTCCACTTGCCAGGTGACCTCGAGACCGCTGACGACTTGGCGGGTTCATCAGCCCTGTGACGCCCTGAGGTGCACTCGTTGGTCCATCGACCAAGCCACCGCCCCAGGTGGCTCACGCAATAGTAATGCAGGAATTCGGGGCCTAAAGTCTCAAAATCAAATTATATCTCATGGAAAAACCTTTAAGGAATTATTTCAACCATATTATCATTTTCTCAAAATGATTTGATTTCCAAAAAGGTTTAGGCTTTCTGTTTACAAAACACGTCGAAAACATTCCACAATCTCAACGTTTAAAACCTGCTCGCCCATGATTAGCTTGCCCAACATGACTCGCCCATGGCAGCTCGCCCAGTGCGGTGAACTTGTGTTCGCCTGCCAACCTTACTTTTAAAATCAGAAAGCAAAACTGGCTCGCCCTTAACTGCTCGCCCATTTATCAATTCGCCCAAAAAGGGTTTATATTTTCTATTTTTCAAAAATATTTAAAATGGCTCATTTTCGTTGGAAACACCATAGAAATCTGTTCACCATGGTCAGCTCGCCCAAAATGGCTCGCCCATGATCCACTCGTCAACGCGGCGAATTAGTTGTTCGCCCGCCAACCTTAGCCTTAAAAAACATGTCAACTGGCTCGCCCTCAGTGGCTCGCCCACAACTTTATTAACAAAGGGGTCACCCGCCCCATATGCATTATAAGAGGGTCATTCGCCCAAGGTATGGAAAAAAAGGTTCACCATCCATTGGCTCGCCCGGAATTTGATAAATCAGGGGTCATTCGCCCCATTTCACAAAATAAGGGTTCCTTCGCCCAAATGATAAAAATTTTGGCTCGCCCGCCATAACCGTTCGCCTAACATTAGAAAAACAAGGGATCGCCCGCCCTTAAAAATTATAAAAGGATTTGGCTTGCTCGCCAATACCAGTTCACCCAACATTAAAACACAAGGGCTCGCCCACCCTGTACCAGTTCGCCCAATCAAAATATAAGGGTCGACCTTTAGCTCGCCCAAATCAAAACAATTATCAAAATAATGCATGTCATAAAACAAAACAATGTCTCAGTAATTTCTATGAAATTTACTCCACAGGACATGCATTCACTTCACACACATCTCTCTTACCTGATTCAACGAAGCCTTGCTTCCTTCTCGCATTCCAAATCGCATTTACCGAGTTCATAATTCCTGGCTGCAAATAATTTATAAATTCTATTAATATTTTCATTTCATATTACTTGGCGAGATTGCGATAAATAAAATGACTACTCGCCCGACAGAGCTCTAATTAGCTCGCCCGACCGAGCTCACCATCCATCAAATGACTTATACGTGGGAGATCGCCCGCCATTACTCGCCATTAATATATTTTAGCTATTCAAAGGGAGCTCGCCCTCAACCAACATGCCATGCCACAAAGGCCTTAATGTGGAAGTTCACCCAAATCAACTCGCCCGAAGCCTATGCATTTGGGTTCACCATAAGTGGCTTTCTACTCAGAGATGGACTCGCCTATAATTTAAACTGGCGTTGGGCGACCTCGCCCCTTCAACAATAACTATGGCGAGTTTATATATTGCCTACTCGCCCATTGGCGATCACTAAATTTCAACGTGGGCGATCACAGTAGTCGCCATTCCCGTCACTTATTCCATTATTTTCCTTGTTTTCATATTGTCTAAGGATCTAACTAAAAACAAGACTGTATCTATGTTTATTACTTCATAAAACATAGAAATCTATCATTGAGCATCAAGAACACCTTGGAAATATAAAATTCACCTCAACCAACTGCACTTCCAGAACAAATTGCTTTCCTTCCCACGTTGGTCTCATTTTGCTTAGTCCTTCAGCTCATCAAATTAAGGAGGAAAGGTTTGCAAGTTGGTTTACTTGTTGGCTAACTTAAGGTGAAGCTTAGTAGATCAAACATGGCGGAGAAATGGAAGAAACAGAGCATAACTTGCAGTGAAATAATTTTTCCTGAAGAAGCTGGAGTTAGCTAACTCTGTTATCCTCATTTGTTTCTCCTTTTATAGCCATACTATCCAATCATAATTCACTTCTTGGTCTTATCTCATTTCCAGCATTTATTTCACGTCTATCATGCATTTAATGCATGAAGAAAAACTACACTTACATTGGCGAGAAAGTCTTCCTTCCACACACATCTTCTACTTCTATTGACTTTGTTTTACTTCTCAACCAATAAGGCTAATTCCCTTCTTGACTTTAGCTTTCCTCTATTTATTGTCTCCAACAGTCCAACTTGCCAAGTCAATTTTGGCTGCAAGCATGTTTTGAATCTATTTTCATTTTGCCCACAAGTGTTGATTCCAGTTCGCCTCTTCATCTTGAGGATTCAGCTCGCCAATCTCAATTTCATGTCACCAATCATCAAGCTTGCCAACTTTATCATGATGCCAACTTTAAATTTGGCATTTACGAGAATTTCCTTTTCTTGGCGATCAGATTGAGATTTGGTGAGTAGCTATTGCCTTTCTCGACAACTTGGCCTTTCACTTGCCCCTTTATATGGGCGACCACCTTACTCGCCAAATACATTGGCGATCTTAGTTCTCACCACACGCGGGCCATCATCTATCAACAGCCTTGGCGAACTCACCTATTTGCCAAACCAAAGAGGCAACGAATCAACTCGCCCTATTCATTCCTTGGGCGATCAGATCCCTTGTCACAACGGGCGATTACCTCACACAACTAGTTGGCGAATTCATCTTTTCGCCCACGCCATTGTCCAACTTACTGTGACCATTGGCGAATGTCCTCTTGCTCGCCCATTGGCGAATGTCCTCTTGCTCGCCCATTGGCGAGCTGCCAGCTTACTCGCCTGTAATGTATTTCTCATAATTTGCTCCGTTCTCCTTCAAGTCAAGGAGCTTTTCACCCTTGTTGGAAATCAACCTTCTTTATTTGTCTAATTTCCATAATCACTTTTATGAAATTAGACTCTACAGTAGTGTAGAATCGGATCTTACAGTCAAGCCCTTAAAAATAAATACAAATAATTTTTTTTCAATTGACTGATAAGGGCTTATTAATGATGTGTCAACCTTTTATGCATTGACAATGTATAGAGATTATACATTTTCAGTGTATCATATATAAATCCTATATAACACCCAAAATGTGTAAAAGTTGCACAGAATCAAATCGATATATATGACATAACCAATAAGCAAAATTAATATTTTATCACGAACAAAATTATTGTTATATTTAATGTAAAATAATTTAATATTATTAGCAAATAACTTTTATTTCATTTTAATTTCTATATTTTTAATATATAATTCAATTATATTTATTTGATTTTATAAGTTAACAAATTGGACCCGAAAAACTTGAAGGTTACTTCTGAAATCAGTGGCGGAGCCAGAGAACTTATCTAGTGGGGCTTAGTTGAATAATAATAATAATAATAATAATAATAATAATAATAATAATAAAAGCTAAAGTTTTTGTATCTAATCATAATTGTTAAAAATTTTCAATTTATCTTGAAGTGATTTTATATATTGAAAACAATGCACAATAATTTTGTTATCAATTCTTTGGAACACATTTATTTTTTTCATTGCACACAATTAACCTGTTGTTCTCCATTAATCCCTTATTCCATTAAGCCAACGGGTCTTTGACATATTTATTATTAAAAATGCATTAGTGTCAATAGCAAATAAATTAATGAAACCATTTTATAGTGATATAGTCAATTCTTTTCAACATTAAAAACTTAATATACTATGTAACCAAAAAAGTTTTCAATGCTAGAGTACATATATTTTATATATTTCAAAAGTTGAAACTCATTTGCCAAATGTTTCAAAAAAATTAAAATAAAACATAATAAAATATAAAAATTTATTTATATCATATAAACCTTAGATTTAATTAATAATTAATAATATTTAATATTTAATATTTTAAATGACAATTAAAAGTGTTAATTTAATTAAGTGATAATTAATAATTAATTAATATTTAATAACTAATTTTAATAATTTGTAATTAATTTTGGTAGAAAGGGTACATTAGTCTTTTAGGCTTATTCCAATGAACAAACCAAACACATTAATACTATTTCCTATCATATTCCATTCCAATTAACCTAACATCATAGGATAAATTTCACTAAGGTCCTCAAGATCTTACTATAATTTAATTCTAGTCCATTACTACCGTTAGTTAGTGTCATTTAATACGATTATTTAATTTAATACGATTTCACTAAGCTATCCACGTCAGTTGCCACGTATGCAAAACTAACGGTAGTTATTGTCATTTAACAGATTTTGACTTAATTGCATAATTATAAAAGGTTGAGGGTTTATTTCCACTGAAATAAAAGTTTATGGACTGAATTTCATGCGATAAAACGTTGAGGGCTGAATTCCATTTTAGGCTAAAGGTTGAGGGCTTATTTGGCTATTAAGCCAAAAAATTATTCTAATAAGTTACTATTTAAAAAAATCTATTAACCTAAACATTTGTTACTAATGAAATATCCATAATACCTCTTTTTGGTATTCAAAAATAAAAATTTTATGTATAATAATTTTTTAAAAATTAGTTAAAAATAATAAATTGTAATAAAATTCATTGTTGATATTTGAAAATATGATATTATTAATTCAAATTTAGTAATTGATTGATATATATATCAACATTATTTGTGATTTTGAATTAAAATGTTCATTTTTAAAACTAATGAACTAGAATCGAATTATGGTAAAATATTGAAGACTTCAGTAAAATTTACCCAATATCATAATACATATTCTCTTCTATTCCTATATTTTTCTATTCCTATAGAATTTCTTTTCTATTGCCTTTCTATTCCATCCCTCCCGTGCCAGCTTAGGTCATGTCTAGAAAGAAAAGCCACCATAAGGAATTTATTTCAAAGAAACGAAGTGTTCTATTTTCTTTGTTTTGACATTGGGCAGGGGCAGGTGAGTCTGCCTTGCTATCCTTCCCTGGCCTGACAAAGGCCAGGCATCTGGCTTGATCATACAATTTTAACACGAAAAGGATGGGCCAGGCCTAAGACATTTTCAAGATAGAAAAAAACAAAGCCGTAGAATTTCAAATGGATACAACTTTGAAAGTGTGAGTACATGATTATGTTAAAAAACAAAATCTTGTTTGGCTTGTGGTGGGCAAGCCAATGTGTATAATTTGTTAGATTCCACCAGCTTCCTTGTCTTTCTCTTGAGCAATAAAAGAAAGTATCATGCCTAAAAAATTTATCTGGTACATACAATGAACTTGACTATCATGAATGTTTAGCTTTAAAAAAAATAAGAGCTTAATGATAAAGTATCAATTTTTAATGTATTGACAATATATATAGACTATATACTATCAGTACATTATATATAAAAACACACACACACACACACACACACATATATATATATATATATATATATATATATATATATATATGAGAAGGAAAATTCTCTAGTGGATAACACATATAGTAGTGGTAAGAATTTTGACTACTCTGCGAGTTATTATGACCAGTTTGGATCTTGAGATTTATGAGATGAAAGAAAATCACTTTTTTGTGTGATTTAAAATATTTATGTATCCAATTTATATATAACAAAAATATAAGTTTTTTATATTAACAGTTTTACATCGAGTGATAATATATAAAATGGAATCAACGTCATGGAATCAATAGGTTTTCGGTGGTAAAATCATGACATTGACACACATGTATATATAATATGGCAATTGTTCTGTGCATGACGTAATTTGATTGAATTAATTAATAATGTCAAAAACCTTCAATAATGCTAAATCACTCCTTTAGTATAGTGATTGAACTTTTTTTTAGGTCAAATTACCCCATTTTTGTGCTTATATACATGAATTACTCAAAAGGATATATATAATATTACGTGAAAATTGCCTACTTATATATTGCAACAATTTTCTATATAATTAAGGTCCCTACTTTTTCATTTCCTAACATAGCATAGTGTAATATTTCATTAC
Organism: Heritiera fomes; assembly: GCA_032173925.1. Taxonomy (NCBI): domain Eukaryota; kingdom Viridiplantae; phylum Streptophyta; class Magnoliopsida; order Malvales; family Malvaceae; genus Heritiera; species Heritiera fomes. The sequence continues at coordinate 22,505,416 of JAPDPM010000013.1, read as the reverse complement.
GCTACAAAAAAAATTGACTTTTACCGGCACTTATATAAGTGTCGGTAAAAGTCTAACAAACCGCCAGTAAAAACTTTACCGGCGGTTTGTTGACCATCAGCTAACCATCACCCAAGTGAATGCCGGCGAAAGTCTGCCAATGGTGATGTACTCTAGTATCGGTAAAAGTCTAACAAATTGCGGTATAATTTTTCTCGGCACTTTTAAATGCATTTAAAAATAAAAAGGCTTTTACCAGTAGTTTAAAGTGCCAGTAAAAGTCCTATTCTAAATTTAATTTTATTTTAAATTTAAAAGCTTTTAAGTGTCGATAAAAGTCTTATTTGAAATTTGAAATTTTTATATTTATTGAATTTTATTTTAAATTTAAAAGCTTGATTAATTCTTTGTGTTAATGCCATCGTTCACTGATAGTCTAGTAAAATGAATTTAACTCTTAATTCAAAATTTTTTAATGCAAGTTAATAAAATAATTGTTAATGCATGAATAATATCTATGGAGGCATTGGTAGCATGCCTCATTTGGTAACTCAATTAATTCATGTCCATTGCACTAATAAAAAGAGAAAGCTAGAATTATTTGCGTTGTAACACTCACATGCATTAAAAAATTCCTAAGAATTGTGACTTTCATTTGTTCAAAGTTCAATTCAAAGTGCTTATAGCCAAAAAGTTATCAAAATACCAATTATCATTCTTAAAGCAACAATTAACTTCACAAAGTAACCAATAATGTCCTCAAGAACCAATCACAACAGCCACAAAGTTTTCTAAACTTCCTAGAAGTCAAATACAAGCATAAAATTTCTAGCTGAATTGTATACCGATTATCCTTGAAGCTTCCATCTTCACTTAAGTATTTGCACGTAGTGACTCAAATGAACGAGATGCATCTGAAACCTATAGTAAGAGAGAATGAAACCTCTTAACTGTTATCACCATCCTATAAACAAAGGCACAGATACAGATCGAAACTATTTAGTATTTTCAGTTTTTATTCTGCATTTTTCTTTTCATTTTTTATATAAAGGAAATCACACTATTATTTCTAGAGATTTCACATAAACTCTATGCTTTTTACAGGATTTACAAATTGAAGTAAATGAGAACACTAAAACTATGAAAGCTGAGATTTCAAATAAGAATGCTGATGATTTACAAGTTGCTAATTCATTAGTTGGACAATCACTGGAAAAGGAGATCGAAAAGCAGAATGAGTTCAAGAATGCTGATGATTTACAAGTCCATGAAGCAAATGGAGCATCTAAGGAAGAAAATAGTGATGATGTCTCTAACGCATTACAAACCAGAATTAACACAAATTCAAAGCATATATTCACAAAAGCAGTAGCAACAACATATTTGAAATCAGAAACAAGTGAAATGGACAAGGAGAATGTAAAAGAGATTCATCTTTCGGACTCTAAAAATTGTTCGAAGAGCATTGAAGCTTTAGAGAACAAACAAGAGGGTATAGAAAAGGAGTTAGAAGATTGTACTGCAGAGAAACATAAATCGGAGGATGCCATAGAGAACATAGAAGATAACTCAAAACAGGAAGAAACTAAAGAGGTTTAATTTTAGACAGTGAATAATAAATTATAGCATGGTGTAGCCAAACTCCAACATAAAAGCAACAATTTGTACTCATCTTTGATAATGAACATGATCCAAATAGAGAGGTAAGCAAATTGGTATTATAGAAAGGCATGGGTACAAGTAGAGACCACTTGAATTATAGGATACTAGTTAGAGGGATGCAAATGAGATAAAACATTTACAAATATAAAAAAAATGAAACACAACATCATATCAAACAAGCATGTAACATAACCCATAGCTCACATTTCAAAATTTATGCTGATATAAAAAAAAACATATATAAACAAATGTGGTTTTTACCTATTTGCTGGCAACTGCAAGGGAAGCTGAGCTAATGTCCATGCTTGGCACATGTGGAAATCTCTTTTGCATAGCATTCACAAATTTAACTAGCTCAACATTAACCTTTTTAAGTGTTGCTAATGTCGCCTCAAGTTCATACACCTTAGAGACTTTTTCTTCTAGCTCAAACACTCTACCTGCCTTTTCCTCCAAGTTGGAAACTTTATTAATCATAGCATCCAGCTTCTCTTGTAGCTTGAGAACTTCTTCATCTCTATCATTCATTGCTTGAAAGTGACAGGAAGACAAACCTATGTCTCTGTGGGTGTAGGGCCTAATCCCAATCCCTGTACACGACCAGGATGTTCCTTCCCCATCACTTCAACAAAAACCTCATTGATCGAAGAAGTTAATGCTCACGATTGCTCCAAGTTGCTAGAACGTTGGGATAGCACCTCCTTTAACCTCTCCTATAAAGCTCAACCAAAACAACCATTAGGCAATACATAAAAAAAAAATAAAAGCTGATGTAATCACTACCCTGATAAAGAGAGCAAAAGCTGTAAGAAATTGTTTTTGATAGTAGGTAATGCAAATTAATAAAAAAAAAGCTGATGTAAAAAAATAGTTTGTGTTTCATTTTTCTTCCTAGAAATTAAATTTAAAATGTTTCTACTTTGATAGGTATGAAAAGACATTAAAAAAAAGGAAAAAATCAATTTGGCATTCGAATCTGATCCATTTTGGTAAGAGTATGGTGAGGATTCTAGCGTTTGATACCTAGAAAGGCACGAAATAATTAATTTGCATTACCGACTATCAAAAACAAAGGTAAAATAGGAATAATTACATCAACTTTTATTTTATTTTATGTATAAAAAACAATTAGTTATGTAAATATAATCACAATAAACTGAATCTGGCTTGAATAAAATCAAATTTATAAGCATGGAACCCCTAGGAGAAAATATTTAAGATTCAGTAAATGAGTAGTCCATAAATTAGGAAAACAATATAATCCTAACAATATGGAACAGATTCTGTATCATCTTAACCAAATAGAATGTAATTTTCAAGAACTAAAACATTTGTTAAGAACAAAAATCAAGAAATAAGTACAGAAATTGTTAACGGAGAAGAAAGAAATCAGAGAAATAAACTTATTCTCTGTTATGTTTTATTGATATGGAATCGATATATAAATAGCCTAGATAAAATAGCACATCCCTAAAATATCTCCTAAAAATCAGTAAATGATAAATACAAAGAATAAAATCTCAAAGAATAAAATCTCCTAAAAATCAGAAATTTAAACTACTGTATCTATCAAAACAGCCTGGACAAGAATCAGTCCTTATTCAAGAATAAATAAAAAACTAAAACTTGGATGACAACACTCCCCCTCAGGCTGGGTAGATATTTATCATTCCAAGCTTGTTTGTGAGCACTTCAAAATTTTGTCATGGTAATCCTTTGGTTAGGATGTCTACAGTCTGCTGATTGGTTGGAACATAGGTCACACAAATCATTCCACTTTCAATTTTTTCTTTTATGAAATGTCTATCAACCTCCACATGCTTAGTTCTGTCATGGTGAACTGGGTTATGTGCAATACTAATGGCAGCCTTGTTGTCACAGTATAATTGCATTGGACAGTCCAGTTTAATCTTTAATTCTTCCATAAGTCTTTTGAGCCAAATCAATTCACAAACGCCATGAGCCATAGACCTGAACTCTGCCTCGGCACTACTTATAGCAACCACTGATTGTTTCTTACTTCTCCAAGTTACTAAATTTCCCCAAACCATGGTGCAATATCCAGAAGTAGACTTCCTATCACCAACTGAACCTGCCCAATCTGCATCAGTAAAAGCTTCCACCTTCCTTTCTTCTGTTTTCTTGAAAAACAATCCTTTCCCTGGAGTCATCTTGAGATACCTCAAAATTCTATAAACTGCATTGAGGTGTTCTTCCTTTGGGTCATGCATAAATTGACTAACAAAGCTGACAGCGAAGGCTATATCAGGTCTCGTATGAGAGAGATAAATCAATTTCCCAACTAACCTTTGATATCTTCCTTTGTCAACTGAAATTTCTCCCTTACATTGGGCTGTCTTGTGGCTTTGTTCCATTGATGTATCAGCAGGTTTGCATCCCAACATTCCTGTTTCCTTTAACAAGTCCAAAGTATATTTTCGTTGAGCAACAGATATGCCTATCTTGCTTCTAGCTACTTCCATTCCCAAAAAATACTTTAAAGGGCCAAGATCCTTTATTTCAAACTCTGTGGCTAGTAGACCCTTCAATTTCTCCATTTCCTCTAGAGCATCTCCTGTGAGAATTATGTCATCCACGTACACTATTAGAATAGCAACCTTTCCAAACGGGACGTGTTTGAAGAACAAAGTGTGGTCAGTCTTGCCTTGATTATATCCATATCTTCTTATTACTCTTGAAAAACGGTCAAACCATGCTCGCGGTGATTGCTTCAGTCCATATAGGGATTTTTTTAGCTTGCATACCTTCTGAGTATTTTTACTATCTTCAAAGCCTGGTGGAATATCCATGTAAACTTCCTCTTCTAGGTCTCCATTTAGGAAGGCATTTTTCACATCTAGTTGATGTAATGGCCAATCCAAATTTGCTGCTAGAGATAACAAGACCCTTATGGTATTTAGCTTAGCAACCGGTGCAAATGTCTCCATGTAGTCGATCCCATAGGTTTGTGTGAAACCTTTAGCCACAAGTCGAGCCTTATGTCTCTCAATTGAGCCATCTGCTTTAGATTTTATTGTGAATACCCACTTACAACCAACAGTAGTCTTCCCATTAGGTAGAGTCACTAGTTCCCAAGTGCCATTTTTTTCAAGAGCATTCATTTCCTCCCAAACAGCCTTTTTCCATTCAGGTTTAGCAAGAGCCTCCTGTATTGACCTAGGGATCTCAATATTGGAAACATTAGTGGTAAAAGCACGAAATGATGGTGAAAGATTTTTGTATGACACAAACTGAGATATGGGATGCAAAGTGCAAGAACAGACTCCTTTCCTAAGAGCAATAGGTAACTCAATAGGGTTATTTGAAAGAGGAACAGTTTCATGAGTACTTGAGGTATTAGCATCCTCTAGTTCGGACTCTTGGCTCTGTGGGACCATGAATTGCTTTCTTTCTTGAGGTTGATTTCTTCTAGTATAGACACGTAGCTCTTGATTTTTTTGCCTCATGAAACCTCCCCCTGTTTCCAAATCTGTTTTTTGTTGTTGTTGTGGCATTATTAGAGAAGACAGACTTGGATTTGACTCAGGTGAAAGATGTAGAGTAGACTTGGACATATCATCAATAGGCATAGATACCGTTTCCCAAAAACGATCTTTATTGGTTTCAATCTCCTCCTGAAGAGAGGTGGCAGGAAAGAATGGTTGAGTCTCAAAAAAGGTAACATCACGAGAGATGTAGAATTTGTTTTCTGAAGGTGAGTAACAACGGTACCCTTTTTGTGTGGGTGAGTAGCCGAGAAACACAGTTTTAATGGCTTTGGGGTCTAATTTGCTGCGGTTTTGGGCATGTATATGTACAAAGGCAGTAAACCCAAAGGTTTTGAAGGGAATATTGTTCAAGATGTGAAGATGAGGATAGTATTTGGTAAGAGTGGACAGAGGTGTTTGGTAGTGGATAGTCCGACTTGGTAATCTATTTATAAGGTAGGCTGCTGTAAGAACTGCTTCACCCCACAAGTACCTTGGAACATGCATGGTGAACATAAGAGCTCGTGTGATTTCAAGTAAATGTCGATTCTTTCGTTCAGATACCCCATTTTGTTGTGGGGTGTCCACACATGAACTCTGATGGATAATCCCATTGTTGGCTAAAAACTCACCTAACACTGAATGAAAATACTCTCGCCCATTGTCTGTACGTAAGACATGAATTTTTGCCTGAAACTGTGTTTGAATCATGGAATGGAAGTTCTTAAAGATTTGACAAGTTTCAGATTTTTGTTTCAAAAGGTAAACCCAAGTGACTCGTGTGTGGTCATCAATAAATGTTATGAACCAACGTTTACCAGATGAAGTGGTAACTTTGGATGGCCTCCAAATGTCACTGTGAATTAATGAGAAAGGTGAGGAAGACTTATAAGGTAAGGAAGGAAAAGGGTTTCGGTTGTGCTTTGCTAATTGACAAACTTCACATTGGAAAGAATGAAGATTTTTATTTCTGAAAAGTTGAGGAAACAAACATTTAAGATAAGAAAAGTTTGGGTGGCCAAGTCTATAATGCCACAACATTATTTCTTTTTGACTGGAAACAGAAAAAGATCCACTACTTGATGTAAAAGCTTGTCTAGTCCTAGAATCTTCATCCTCAAAGAAGTGGAGCCCTTCATGTTCCCTAGCATTGCCAATCATCCTCCCCGAGGATATCTCCTGAAATTCACAAGAAGATGGTGAGAGTTTTGCAAAGCAATTGTTATCACGTGTTAATTTGCTAACTGACACTAGATTACAAGTAAGGTTGGGAACATGAAGCACGGAATGAAGGATTAAGGTTTTTGAGAGTCTTATAGAACCTTTTCCAGCAACAGTTGACAAAGAACCATCAGCAATTTTCACTTTAATATTACTAGAACAAGGACAATATGTGAGAAAAGAATTAGATGAACCTGTCATGTGATTGAAGCTCCTGAATCAATAATCCAGGGAGTCTTTGAAGTTGAAGTGACATTAAGTGCTGTGAGAAAGTTACCTGTTTGGGTTAAAGAGCAAGAACTGACACTAGGGTTGGAAGCAAGTGGATTTTGAGGTTGTGATTGACTAAGAAGCTTATACAAGTGATCTATCTGCTCTTTGCTAAACCTTACTGAAGTGTAGGCTGATTCTCCTTCTGTTGCACCCATGACAGCAGTATGTTCTTTATCTATGGCCTGGACTTGGAAGCTTTTCCTATCATTTTGCCTTCGAGGAGTCCAATTAGGTGGCTTGCCATGAATTTTCCAACAAGTATCTTTGGTATGTCCATGACGTTGGCAAACATCGCACCAAGGTCGCTCTCCTTTTCTAGTATTTTTCTGATCTGTGGAAGACCTGTTATGGTACTGCTGACCTCGTGCAACCAAAGCTGATCCTTCAGTTGTATTATGTCCACCATTTTCTTCCTTAAAATCTCCCATCATAACCTTTCGTCGACTTTCCTCTCTTCGTATCTCTGCAAACACTTCTTCAATTGATGGTAAGGGATCTTTGCCAAGCACTCTTCCCCTGACTTCATCAAGGTCTTTGTTTAAGCCTGTTAAGAATTCGAACACTCGTTCTTGTTCCACCATCTTTTTTTGCTTGACGCTGCATGCTGCACAGTTCCAACTAGATTCATAAAATAAATCTAATTCTTGCCACAAATTTTTTAGAACATTAAAATAATCTGTCACATTCTGGCCTCCTTGTTTTGTCTCTCTCAATTTTGACTTTATCTCAAACACTTGAGCAGAGTTGCCAAGATCTGAGTAAGTCATCTTCACAGCATCCCATATTGCTTTTGCTGTGGGCAAGAATAGATAAGTCTGTCCAATTTTAGTCTCCATTGAATTAATAAGCCAAGCCATAATAATAGAGTTTTCAGCCTCCCATACCTGGTAAGCAGAATCTTTTGTGTTGGGAGTAGTAGTTGCACCAGTGAGATAACCCATCTTTCCTCTGCCTCGAATTACAAGCTTGACAGACTGTGCCCATTGAAGATAGTTCTTGCCATTTAACTTGTGAGCCGTAATCTGCAAAGAAGTATTCTCACTTCCCCCTTGTAAAGTCATGATTGGAAGATGTGTTTGTTGGGATTGGCTTGAAGAAACAGTTGAAGACTCATCTCTTGTGGTTGCTCCAGCCATAGCAGTGTTTACCAAAAAAAAATTGATTAAGAATCTTTTCTGCTCTGATGCCATGTTAACGGAGAAGAAAGAAATCAGAGAAATAAACTTATTCTCTGTTATGTTTTATTGATATGGAATCGATATATAAATAGCCTAGATAAAATAGCACATCCCTAAAATATCTCCTAAAAATCAGTAAATGATGAATACAAAGAATAAAATCTCAAAGAATAAAATCTCCTAAAAATCAGAAATTTAAACTACTGTATCTATCAAAACAGCCTGGACAAGAATTAGTCCTTATTCAAGAATAAATAAAAAACTAAAACTTGGATGACAACAGAAATCATAATCATAATTTTACAGCTCAACACAACTTCAGCAAATGCCCTTTGAAAATCTTAAAACCAACTTAGGAATTCATAAAAAAGTCAAGTATCCACTTACAATAGCTTGTGCAGCAGAATCATCCACAAAAATTCCGTCTTTACGTTGACGAGTTATCACAAAATAATTCTATCCTCTTTGGCTCTACCTCACCACTTTGCTTCAATTATCACAAAATATCTTTATCTTAAATTAATATAGTACTAATGAGCAAGGATAAATAGAAGGAGAAAAATCAGATCCAATTGTTCATTTTAGATAATAATTCAAGATATTTATCCATTTTTTAGCTTTTTATTTATTTATTTTTTTGTTGAAAACAAGGCTGAGATTTAGGTAATTGTTAGCAAAACTTGACTACTTGGGTAACTTAAAATTAAAAACATACATTCTTTAAAACTTGACTACTTAGGTAATTGTTATCAAGACATTTATCCATCTTTTAGCTTTTTATTTATTATTTTTTTTGGTTGAAAACAAGGTTGAGATTTAGATAATTGTTGATCTCTTAGAACATCTGAAGGTTTATTTGGCAACAACTCCTCTTCATTATCAGAGTGGAAGTATTTAGCTTTTAGCTCAGCCTTGTAATCCCTCCATTTTTTTCCCAAAGACTTTAAGATCCAATCACTATGATGTTCGAGAAACACAAATTTTTCCTACACAGAAATAAAAATTATTGAAATATCTAATCATCTATAATTAAAGGACCAAATTGGATTATACCTTTCAACTGGATACATCCCTCTATAATACAAGAGTCCTATAATTTTTGCCTCTTCAACCAAATGAACCACCAAATGTACCATGATGGTGAAGAATGAAGGAGTGAAAATCTTCTCCATTTGACAAAGAGTGAGCACAATCTTAGACTGAAGTCTCTCAAGCTCTTTTACTACAAGAACTTTAGCACATAATGCCTTGAAAAATTGACCCAATTCAACCACAACCATTGTCACATCTCTAAGTAGAAGCTCACGCAATGCAAGTCAAAGGAACTCCTCCATCAAAATATGGTTGTCATGACTTTTCAAAGGAAGAATTTTGTGATCTTTGAGATTGACACGTTGGGAGATATTTGAAGAGAAACCATCTGAAACTTTGATACTTTTTAAAACTTCTAGAAACACGTCTTTCTCCTTTGTTGACATCCAATAGCAAGCATGAGGTATATGAAGTCTACCATCCTCTTCTTCCCTTGGATGTAGCTCTTTCCTTATACCCACTGCTTGCAAGTCTAGACGAGTTTTCAAATTATCCTTAGTCTTCCTATCAATATTTAATAAAGTCCCCAAAATATTATCGCACATTTTTTTCTACATGCATCACATCTAGATTATGACGTAACAAATTGTGCACCCAATATGACAAACTAAAAAAAAATGCTCTTCTTTTTCCAAGTATCAAAATGAACTGGATTTTTCTTTCCAAAAGTAACATGAATGTTATCTACTTGACTTAAAACCACACTTCCTGAAGGTGAAATTGGGGCAGCCCTTAATTCTTGAGTGCCATCAAAAGAGGAATCAATCCAAAATTCATAATTAATATTTAAAAACTGAAGATGACCCATTAAACAATATTTACCCCCATAATGTAGCCATAAATAACATGTGTCTTCAGAATAGTGAGGGCATGCAAAATGACTTTTAACATTCCAACCAGACAAATCTCCATATGCAGGAAAGTCGTTTATTGTTCACATTAATGCAGCACGTAATTGAAAATTCTCTTCAGCAAAAGCATCAAAGGTGTTTACCTCAACTTCCCACAGTTCTTTTAACTCTTTTACTAGAGGTTGTAAGTAAACATCAATATCATTTCCACGTCCATTCCTATCCAGAATCACTAAACAAAGAATAAAACTAGATTCTTTCATGGACAACCAATGGGGCAAGTTGTATGGTATCACCATAACAGGCCAAACACTATACTTTTTGTTCATTATTCTAAATGGATTAGATCCATCAGTAGCTAAGCCTAGCCTCACATTACGAGGGTTTAAGGCAGAATCAGGATATCGTAAATCAAAAGATTTCCAAGTAAGAGAGTCAATTGGATGCCTCAATTTTCTATCTTTCTTACAACCCTTATCATGCCATGACATAGTAGAAGCTATTTTTGGAGACATGAACAATTTTTGAAGTCTAGGTTTCAAGAGAAAATGACGTAACACCTTTATAGGTTTCTTCTTTTTACCACTAAAACCACCCTCTAAATCATCATGATCATATTGCACCCCTTAGAAGCACCGCACACGTAACACGACTCTTCATTTGCTCCCTCATCAAGGTACAACATACAATCGTTTGGACAAGCATGAATCTTGTCATACCCAAGACCTAATTCCTTAATCATGTTCTTAGTTTCATGATAGGAATTAGGCAAAGTTTCACCCTCAAGAAGAATCCTTTTCATTAGTGAAAGGAGCCAATTGAATGACTCATTACTTATCTCACCAAAAACCTTTATTTGAAGCAGCTCTAAGATGACAGACAATCTAGACATTTTTTGAATCCTGGGTATAATTCTTGGTTTAAATCATCTAGCAACTTATAAAACTTAGTTGCTTCAACATTTTCTTCTTTTTTTTTTTTGGTTACAAGTTGCTTCAACATTTAGCTCTTCTTAGGATTGTCTAGTATCACTCCCTTCACAAGAAAATTGAAATAAGTCAATCTCATTCTCATATTCAACTCCTAAACTCTCTTTAACATTGAGATCTCGAAGTTCTTGAGAGCTTTATGGTAAATGAGACTCACAAGCGAACAATGAAGTCTCACCATGACAAACCCAATGAGAATAACTAGACAAAAACCCATTGCAAATCAAATGCTCTTGTACAACTTCTAATAGTTTCCAACACAAATTGACACATTTTATGCATGGACATAGGATCATGCCATCTCGACATGCATTCTCAAATACAAATCTTAAAAATTGGCTAACCCCTTGCTCATATTCACTATTGAAGTTAGACTTTCCAATCCAACTCTTATCCATGATTGTAGTAGTGATGGCAAAAGAAAACAACCAATGAAGGAAAGCACACCCTAGAAAACAACAAAGCAACTCAATTATGTATCTATAATCTATATGTGTATATAAAACCAACCTAGCCCAGATCAGATGTAAACTAGAGAAGGGCCAGCAAGGTTCAAGAAATGCATTACAGATCACATGTAAATCAAACATCAGTTCAAAGATTTGTGCACATGGATGATTCATTAATAAAGATGATGAACTTTCAAAATGTAATTGAATAAAAGAAAGATAAGTTTAAATAATAGATAAGCAAACTTACATGAAGCAACTCTAGGTTTTAAGCATCATTATAAATCATTGTAGGTCGAACTAAACAACAGAGATAGAGATAATTATGAAAGATCAAGCACCACCCTATATCTACTTCTATGGATGTTAACGTTAAAGAGAAACAAAACCTAACTAATGAATCTATTCAAAAAGTGAAAACAATCAGTACTTTAGGAACATATAAATTTAACACAGAATAAATTCCAAAAAATTGCTTATAAACTTTGCAATGAGCTGATATGTATTGCTTATAAATTTAACACAAAAGATTCATTTCCATATTATAATTATTGTTATTATTTTGTCAAAGATACTATTCTATTCTGTTCGCTTTTTTTCATGGAAATCGATTAGCATCAGTTGATTATCTAAGACTCCATTTAGCTTTATTTTTATTACTTGCTTTTTCCTTTTGGAAGAAAAAAAAAACCAAATGTGTTTATTTACTTTAATACAAACCATATCTTTTTTGAGAAGTTAAAATTTTTAAATAACAAGTGTATGATTTTTACTTTGATATATCATCTCTTCAAGTATTTGTTAAAATTAGAGTTTGATTTTAGGATGTTATTTTTTACCATTTACTTTTACCATGAGAAGCTTTTAAAACACTAGCAGTAAAAAGCAAGTAGGAAAAGAAATAACTTAATGCAAGAAAGAATTATCAAATTTTAAGCATTTTGTTTTAGTTGCTTCAACATGTTTTATTCATGGTGCATGGATTAGTAGTCATTGTTTTCAGGAATTTCACAGCAATGTTCTACAAAATCACCAAGGTCACAAATGTTCGTATAATTCTAAGTCCACTAGAATCTAGACACCTAAACCATTCAAGCAGAAAATAACTAGTGCTTGATTCCGAATACAAGAAAAAAGCATCAAATAAATTAATAGCCTTTACCATATATACAGTAAATGTTGCAAACATATTACGTTCAACAATACAAAGAATATTACAAAGATCATATGAAACTCTAACCTTTTAAGTGAAAATCAATTTTTGGGTCTATGCTGTGTTGACATTCATCTACAAGAGCGACATTTAACATTTTAGTGCAAAAAGGATCATCTGGTTTCAGCCATAAAGCATGTTTGAAAAACAGGTGGAAAAAATTTTAGAGATTTGAGACAAAATAATAAATTGCACCAGATATGTTCTTCAACAATCCTACAATTATGACATCTTAGATTAAGAAGAAAAGTAAAACAATCAAAATATTTGCCGAAAAGCATAATACCAAACATTGTTGAACCAAGCTAAAAGGAGATGTAGCTATGGAGATTGAGAAGGTCCAGCACATTTCAAAATAAAAGCTATGAAATTATATTCTTGATTATTGACTTTATGATAATATGTAATTGCAGCCGTAAAATTATCCTCAAAAAGTGAAACAAAATCATTTACATTGGACATTCTACCATAAACAGACTCTAGAAGAAGAAACAGAGTGCTTACAATTCAAATTTGTTGACGAAGTGATCGCTGAAGAGCTATCGTTAGTAGGATTGTGAGAAGAGCTACTGGTGAAGGCCCAAAATATGTAGACGAAGTGGAAACAGAATAATTTTGGAGAACAAGTTTGGAGAAGAGCGAGGATGACTGTCGATGGAAACAGAATACTGGAAACCAGTGATCGATGGAGATCGTCGATCCTCTTTAAAATCATGGAGATTGGAGAATAGAAGAGAGGAGATGTAACAGGATGATGGAAATTAGGCGATGGAAAGATAAGTGTGATGGAGAAGAAGTAACATAACGATGAGATGAATAGAGGAGACTGAGCTCAGTAATGGAGATCTAGAATGTGGTAAGAGAAGCTGAAAAAAGTAGGTTACAAGTTGGAAAATTTTTTTTGGTAAAAGGAAATTAAAAAAGAGTGTCGTTAAATATTTTATTGTCACCAACTTCTAAATTTGTGCCCCTAAAAATGCATCGATAACGGCACATCTTATAACTGTCACTAAAAAAGTGTCCGTAAAAGCATGTATTTTTGTTATAATCACATATAATTGCTCGGTAGCATGATGTATTTAAAGGTGACATTAGATTTATCTTGCTGGAGACCCATAATTATGAAAAATTTTTGACAAATGAATAAGATAACACTAGTTTATCAAATATATGTATTTTCCCAAATATTGAAGCAAAATTTAATTTCCCATGGCATGTAGGGGTTGGAAGTTTTGCATTTTAAGTTAATTTCTTTAAGAATAATTTACAAAATATAAACACTCCTATAAAAAGATGCCGAAGACGATACATAAGTATAATATTAGAATGTAAAAAAAAGAAAAAGAAAATGTATAGTATTAGAAGATGCCAAAGAGAGAGAATTAAGGCGTCAAAATAAAGGGAATAGCAAATGTAAGCATTTCAGGCTAGCCATATAAAGGCGAAAGCACTCAATTTCTTGATTATATTTTGCAAATGGAGTTGCTACCACTAATGGAGCTGATCAATGTAGCTAAACTTTACAGTAATCCAGTGTTTCTATCTCTTGTTCTCCCTTTTTCCCTTCTAATTTGGCTTAAACTAGCTATAGGAAACAAGCTAATTAATTTGCCTCCATCACCCCCCAAAGCTACCAATCATTGGCAAAATCCATTAGCTTGGCAAGCTTCTCCACCGCTCCCTCCGACACCTCTCTAGGAAGTATGGCTCTTTAATGCTTCTGCAATTGGGGCATAATCCAACACTGGAGGTATCATCAGAGGAGATGACCATAAAAATTGTCAAAAATCATGTTATTGTTTTCTCAAACAGGCCAAAGAGCACAGCAGTAGATATCTTGTTTTACGGAAGCACTGATGTTGTCTTGTACCATACGGTGAGTACTGGAAACAAGTTAGAAAGATCTGTGTTCATGAGGTTTTCAACCACCAGAGGGTACACTCGTTTCAGTTTGTAAGAGATAAGTTGAAGTTTTTATAAACAAAATCTGTTGTGCTTCTGCTAAAGGAAAGTCTATTGATCTGACACCAATGCTGATTGCCATTTCAAATAATATTATTTCTAGATGTGTTTCTAGTCGGACAAGTTATGAAGAAGATGGAAGAAGTAAGTTTGGGCAGTTGGCAAGAAGGGTGATGGTCCTTTTGATGAGTTTCTGCGTTGGTGATATGTTTCCTTACTTGAGGTGGCTAGATGTTCTCACTGGATTAATTCCAAGATGGAAAGCCATTTCTCGAGAACTTGGTATATTTTTGAATCAAATAATTGAGGAGCATAGAGCTTTGACAAGTCAGGATTAGGGCTGTAAATGAACTGAACACGAATGAACGAACTAATGTCTCTATTCGTTTGTTTGTTTTTTAGTGCCGTTTATGTTCGTTCGTGTTCGTTAAGGAGTGCGTTCGTGTTTGTTCCTTTGTTTGGTAGGGATTGTTCGTTAATATTCGCAAACAGTTCGTGAACATGTAAATGAATATGTTCACAAACACATGTTCATAAACAAGTATTCATGAGAACAAACTAAATATTAATATTAAAAATCCTACATAAAGATTAAATCTCACATGTAAATTGAAATCATTTAAGACAAAATCTTAAATACAACACAACTTAAGTCAACAATGTTTTATTAAAATTGATAATTACTATTTTAAGTGCAATTTGTATCATACACATATATATTGGTATACATATATTAAAGTATCATATATATGTGTGTGTATACACACATATGTGTAATATATTTATATATATGTGTGTGTGTGTGTGTGTGTGTGTGTGTGTGTGTGTGTGTGTGTGTGTGTGTGTAAATGATCAATGGATAAGATCATAAGATGATATCTTAACTTATTATTAATTTTATTTCAGTACATTATGTTTAAATTAAAAAAATTAATTTAAGTATAATTAACTAATTTAATTTTATAATTATATTTTATTAAATTTTAAGCTAACAAAGTTATATTGTATAAATATGTTTAAAAATTAGGTATTAATTTTTTAGGTTAATGTCATAAAAATAAGATGTATATATTATAAAACTTATATAATATAAGTAAGTTTAGTATTTTAATAAATAACAAACGAACAATGAACAACGAATAACACTTTAAATGAACGAGTTATAAACGAACAACAAATGACACTTTAAACAAACGATCAATAAACGAACATAAACGAGACTGTTCATGAACAAAAACGAACAAACCATACCTCTGTTCATGTTCGGTTCGTTTAACAAACGAACACTAAAATGTTGTTCATGTTTGTTTGTTAAGCTTAATAAACGAACATAAACAAATGGAAATTGAACGGGTTTACGAACAGTTCATCAAACATTCTATTCGTTTACACCCCTAGTCGGCATAAGGTTACAAATACAAAGGACTTTGCTTCTATTATCCTATAACTCCAAAAGGATGGCATGCTTGAGATGGAACTCACTCAAGACAACATCAAAACAATCTTATTGGTTATTCAACTCTATCTCTCTAACCTTTTTCATATTTTTCACTTTTATATGAAATCTTTTGTTTTGACAATTTCAAGACATGATTGTTGGAGGAATTGATTCCACAGAGTAAGTGATGGCTGAACTCCTAAACCATTCGACTGTCATGAAAAAGGTCCGAAAAGAGGTAAGAGATGTGGTGGGAAACAAATCTAAGGTAGAGGTGGAGGATATTAGTAAAATGGAATACTTACAATGTGTCCTTAAAGAAGTATTAAGACTACATCTGGTTGCTCCTCTCCTGGCTCCTCGAGAAACAACTACAAGTGTTAAAGTGGGAGGTTATAATATTCCTTCCCATATTCAAGTGTTTATCAATGTTTGGGTAATTCAGAGAGATCCCAATTTATGGGAAAAATCAGAGGAGTTCATCCCAGAAAGGTTCGAGAATAGCTCTGTTGATTTCAAAGGTCAAGATTTTCAGTTAATCCCATTTGGTGTTGGAAGGAGCTGTCTTGGAATGCCATTTGGAGTTGCATCTGTTCAGTATGTGATCACCAACCTTTTATATTGGTTTGATTGGAAGTTGCGTGTTGGTAAAATTGCGGATATAAGTGTCATGCCCCAAAATACAAGACATTTTCAATAATGAACTAGTGGAAGAACGGATTTTGGGATTAACTTTTTCCTTTCACTTTAACTACGGTTTGTGTAGCAAGTAGTCTTACTCTTTTAATTTTGGTTTACTATTCACCCGATCACGGTTTAAGGTTGATTTCCTTAGGTCCCAGTTCATTTCATAACTTAAAATCACTTAAGACTAAATTTCGGTAGCATTTCTGCTTAACTACGGAAAAGCTCCTGCAACACAATCCAAACAAAAAAGCAAAATACTATTCATTTCCCAATATCTTTGGCCCAAAATGGCTTATTGCACTCTCATACAGTCTAATGGAATATTCGAAAAAGTTTCATAATTTTCGGATAACTCAAAGGTCGTTAAAAAAATTCTCAACCAAAAATTATTATATACTTGACACTATTCACATCAACATTCAACAAACCCTCGTTTACATCCCGCTTTAACCTGATTTTTTAAAGTAATCACATATTCATACTTATCACATTTCACACTACATTACTGTACAAAATCATCAATTTCCAAGTACATATGAATATCAAACTTATATATCGAGCTATGAACTAAGGTCTAACGTCTAGCTTGAAACGTTAAAATGAGGTACGACTGTTATCAAACATTGCTATCTCAACTTAACCTATGGAGGAAAATGAAGGGGCTAGCTTTGGGGAAAGCTCAAAAAGCCACTACACAAGTGCAGAGATAGAAACAAACAGGATGCAGCACCACTAAGGCATGCGACACGTGTTTCATATAAAATCACACTACAAGAAAATTAATTTTCAGCGATGAAAATTTAGCTACGGAATTTTTTCATCACTGAAAAGTGGTATTAGCGACGGATTAGCGACGGAATTTATACCGAAATTAGCGACGGAATAGCGACGAAAATTCGTCAGTAATTAGCGACGGAATATTTTCCGTCGCTAATTTCGTCACTAATTATGGCGAGAGTAACTGTTCAATTGCGCCAAATATTACCGATAGAAATTTTTGTCACTAAACCCAAAACAATCTAAAGTAATTCCGTCTCTAATGCCATTTAGCGACGGAATTAGCGACGGAAAATATTCCGTCGCTAATTTCTTTAGATAGCCAGGCGAAAAATATGTGAAGAAATTAGCGACGAAATTTTTCCATCGCTAATTCCGTCGTCGCTAATTTCTTTACATTTTCTCAAATAAATATGTAAAGAAATTAGCGACGGAATTTTTCCGTCGCTAATTCCGTCGCTAAAGGGAATTAGCTACGAAATGTAGCTAATTCCTTTTAGCGACGGAATTAGCGACAAAAAAATTCCGTCACTAATTTCTTCACATGTTGTCTCAGAAAATGTAAAGAAATTAGCGACGAAAATATTCCGTCGCTAATTCCGTAGCTAATGCCCTTTAGCGACGGAAAAATTCCGTTGCTAATTTCTTCACATATTGTCTGAGAAAATGTAAAGAAATTAGCGATGAAATCTTTTCGTCGCTAATTCCGTAGCTAATGTCCTTTAGCGACGGAATTAGCGACGAAAAAAGTCTGTCGCTAAATATACATTTCATTTTATCTCAGACAATATGAAAGGAAATTAGCGACGGAATTTTTTCCGTCGCTAATTCCATCGCTAAAGGTCATTAGCGACGGAATTCCGTCGCTAATTTCTTCACATATTTTTTCGTCTGGACGTGAAAATATATATGAAATTAGCGACCGAATTTTTTCGTCGCTAATTTCCTTTCATATTGTTTGAGATAAAATGAAATATATATTTAGTGACGAAATTTTTCCGTCGCTATTTCCGTCGCTAATGACTTTTAGCAACGGAATTAGCGACGAAAAAAATTCTGTCGCTAATACCTCGTGTATTGTGTTAGATCTAGTTAGCGACGAAATTTTTCCGTTGCTAATCCGATGGAAATTCTGTGGCTAATGCCTCGAAATTCGTGATTCCCCCCTTTTTTCCTATCCTTCCCGCTCGTGAATGTCATTTTTTTCTCCTCTCTTCTTTTTTTCTCTTCCCCCTCCCCTGTGCTCCGTTGGTCCGTTGCCCCTCCTCCCGCCGTCGGTCCCTTACCCCTCCACCTGCCGCCGGTCACCCTCCTTCCTCTCCTCATCGTCGGCGCCTCCTACTGTATAAAGAAAATAAGCAAAACAGCCCCCTCCCCCACTGCCACTACCCCCATCGGTGCCACTGCTGTCGCCCGTCCCCCACCAGCCGTCGTTGCCTGCCACCGCCCACCTGCCGCCGGTCGCCCCCACCACCGGTCATACAGTGGTATAGGAGTTGTTTGTTTATTTGTTTGTTAGTTTGTTTGTTTGTTAGTTTATTTGTTTGTTAGTTTGTTTGTTTAATATATATATATATATATATATATTTATTTATTTATTTAAAATATATATGTGTTTATTTTTGTTTATTTGTTTAATTAGTTTATTTAGTTTGTTAGTTTATTTGTTTAATATGTTTATTTAAAATATATATTTATTTAAAATATATATGTGTTTATTTTTGTTTATTTGTTTAATTAGTTTATTTTTGTTTATTTGTATTTATAATAATATTAGTAGAAAATTTGTATTTAAATGGTTAAAGTTATTTTTGTTATATTTTAAATATATAAATTTATTTATGTAAATTTAATTTGGTCATAATATTATTAATTATGATATTTTGTTGTTGTTTTAGTGTATTTAATTATATGATATTAATAGATTGATTGAATTAGTATTATTAATTTTGGGATTAATATGAGATATACACATTGTTATATATATTATTTTTTTTCATTGCATAAATGTATATATTGTTGTATTAATAGTTTTAATATATATTATAACGAAAGTTGTATGTATTGTAATTGTTATTTTTTTATTTTCTATTAAAAGAAAATAATATTTAATTTTTAATATGTAGTTTTTATGCTTTTGTAGGTTATTTAATATTAATAAGGAGTGCTTTGGTGGATTGTGATCGTGAGGTAATATTTTAACTATTTTATTATGCATTTTATAATAAATAATTATTAATTTTTATTTAAAATTTTTATTTTGTTTTTGAATTGGTTGAGATATTTGCTTTTATTGCTATATTTTATTTATTTTGTGTGGTTTTGTTTATTAAATTACAGATATTTTATTCAGATCGTATCATGAATAAGGATAGGAGTTGGATGTACAGCCGGTTAGATAGTAATAGTTATATTACAAATGAGTTTTTAAATGGAGTTGAAGAGTTTATCGATTTTGCATGTTCAAATAGGCAGTTTGTCAGTGGAAATAGAATAAAATGTCCTTGCATCAAATGTCAAAATAGAATCTTTTTAGAATGTGATAAGGTACGGGAACATTTATTTTACAAAGGTTTTATGGGTGGTTATACTATTTGGGATAAACATGGTGAAGTTGTTGAAGGAGAATCCTCAAGAAATAGAGACGAGATTGGTGATCTGATGTATGAAATGTATTCTGAACAAAACCCGTATAATAGAATGGTGAGGGATGCTTGTCATATTAATTTTGATGGGAATGCAAATCAGTCAAGATTTGGTGAGCATGAACAAAATTCATCAAGAAAAAACTTTGATTCTCTGTTAAATGATGCAAATGAACCATTGTGGACAGAATGTTCTAAGCACACGACAGTATCTGCTATGTCACAATTGTGTAATTGGAAGTCGGAGCACAATGTAACTGAAGCATGTTTTAATCGAATGTTGGAGATTGTGAGAGGTATGCTTCCGGAGAATAATCATTTACCAGAATACTTTTATGAAATGAATAAAAAAATGGAGAAATTCGGTCTTGGTTATATTAAGATAGATGCTTGCAAGAATAATTGTATTTTATTTTGGAAAGAATATGCCGAGTTAATGCATTGTGTGATATGTGGGCATCCTAGATATAGACAATATGGGGCAAGAGGAAAGAAGACACCGTACAAGATTTTGCGCTACTTGCCATTAATCCCTAGGCTTCAAAGGCTTTATATGTCAGCTACAACTGCTGAGTTTATGACATGGCATGCGCACAATCGAAGTTCTTCAGGAGTGCTTAGACATCCAGTTGATGGTGAAGCTTGGCAACATTTCAATTGTACTCATCCATCATTTGCTATGGAACCTCGTAATGTTAGAATTAGTTTATGTGCAGATGGGTTTTGTCCGTTTGGGCCAGCTACGAGGTCATGTTCTTATTGGCCAATTATGCTTGCTGTTTACAATTTACCTCCCTGGATGTGTATGAAACAACCATATTTGTTATTGAATATGGTAATTCCGGGAAGGAGCAATCCATCACAAAACATAGATGTTTTTTTAAGGCATTTGATAGATGAGTTGAAAATCTTATGGGATGAGGGTGTTCAAACTTATGATGCTTATAGAAATCAACTTTTTTTTATTAAGGGCTGCATTAATGTGGACAATTAATGACTTTCCTGCATATGAAATGTTGTCTGGGTGGAGTACACATGGAAGATTATCTTGTCCTTATTGTATGGAACATACGAAAGCTTTTAGATTGCAACATGGACGAAAGCCTTGTGTTTTTGATTGTCATCATCAATTTTTACCTCCTAATCATTCTTTTAGGAAGCAAAGGGATAAATTTAGTAAAAGGGTTGATTATGATCCTCTGGTTATGAGATTGTTAGGTGAAGAAGTGTTGTCTCGGATAGATAGTTTGGAAGACTTAACATTTGGGACAAAATGTCGTCAACAAAAACCTCAAGGTTTTGGGGTAACTCATAATTGGGTGAAGAAAAGCATTTTTTTGGGAGCTGTCTTATTGGCATACCAACCTTATTCGTCACAACTTAGATGTCATGCATATTGAAAAAAATGTGTTTGACAATTTATTCAATACTTTAATGGATGTTAAAAGCAAAACAAAGGACAACACAAATGCAAGATTAGATTTGGCGCTGATTTGTAAACGAAAGGAATTGGAATTGGTGACAAGTAATGGAAAAACTTTCGCACCTAAAGCATCATTTACCTTAAGCAAAGATGATCAGAGAAGAGTTTGTAAATAGGTGAAAGAGCTAAGGCTTCCTGATGGGTTTGCATCAAACATATCTCGGTGCGTAAATATTGAGGAAGGCAAGTTTTATGGAATGAAAAGTCATGACTGTCATAATTTTATGCAAAGATTAATTCCGATTGCCTTTCGTGATTTCATACCTAATTCAATATGGGATGCTATTACTGAGCCATCTCATTGTTTTCAAGATATATGTTCAACTGAATTACATGTGAATTACATGGAACAGTTGCAGAGCAACATTGTAGAAACAATTTGCAAATTAGAGAAAATTTTTCCACCAAGTTTTTTGACTGCATGGAACATCTCCCCATTCACTTACCTTACGAGGCCAAGGTTGGCGGACCCATTCAATACCGATGGATGTATCCATTTGAGAGGTAATAATTTGTTTGATATGAGCATTTTTCAATGTGCGAAATAGAGCGCTTATTGTATGCCATTAAATGTGTATTGTATACTTTAATTAGGTTTTTGCGTCGCCTAAAAAAGAAGGTGAAAAATCGTGCACATGTGGAGGGATCTATATGTGAGGCATATATGAGGGAGGAAATTGCAACATTTTGTGCATTATACTTTGATCCCAATATTGAAACAAGGCTAACTCGTCCACCACGGAATGATGATGGAGGAGACGTAGATCCCATAGGATGTTTGTCAATTTTCAAATATCCTGGACGACCACTTGGGCGGGCAAAGAACAATCGTCGATATTTGGAAGAAGATGAGTTTGATGCAGCAGTGATATATGTGTTAATGAATTGTGAAGAAGTTCTCCCGTACATTGAGTAAGTATATAGCATGTATATATCATACTATAAATACAACGAAGGCTTTTTGATCCTAAGCATTTTCATATATACTTGCTATATATTGATTTTATAGGATATTTGATGAAATGGTCAAAAGAAATGAACCAGACATGAACAATGGACAATTGGAGAAAACACGTCAAGCGCATTTTACGAAATGGTTTAGACAATATGTAAGTAATTTAAATATAATTCGTTTTATTTTAATAGATGATACTGCATTTCACTCATCACAAGAATCACTATTATGTAGGTTCGTGAACAAGGAAATGCAATTGATAAACGTATCATTGACCTCTCTCATGGTCCAGCACGTTTGGCAAGTTGTTATTAAGGGTATTTTGTAAATGGATTTAAGTTTCATACCTTAGAATATGGAAAAACTCGAAAAACAATGAACATCGGTGTTTGTGTGAAAAGTGATTGTTACAATGATTTTGACCGTGGCTTTTATGGTATATTGATAGATATAGTGGAGTTGGAATATTTTCGGATTGGAAATAAATTTTATGGTATATTGATAGATATAGTGGAGTTGGAATATTTTGGGATTGGAAATAAAGTTATACTCTTTAAGTGCCATTGGTTTAACATTGAGAGATGTTATCGTGTTCATCCTAGACATGCTCTTGTTGAAATCAAACATAGGTCTATACTTACTAGCAATGAACCTTTTATATTAGCTCAACAGAGTCAACAAGTGTATTTTACTCCTTATCCATCTAGAAAAAGAGATCGTCGTGATTGGTGGGTTGTTTTTAAGACAAAAGCAAGAGCTAGATTTAATATTCAGAATTCTGATGTGGATATAGTGGATTTAAATGATGGGGTTTATCAAGAAATTAAAAATCCACATCCTATAAATATCACATATTCAGAAGACCATGACAATCCCACTATTCTCGTTCGCGGAGATTATGAAGAGGTAAATATTGCAGAAGAAGAAGAAGAAGAAGATGATGATGATGATGATGATGACGACGACACCAACAACGACGACGACAATGATGATGATGATGAGGACGAGGTCTTTTTTAGCTAATTACTTTTATTTCTTTTAAAGAAAATGTTTATGTGAATTTAATAACTTAATTACTTTTTTGTTTGCTTTTATTTACGATATTTTGTAAGATGTTTTGTAAAAAGTTAATTTATTTTGTATGTTAAGTTCATTAGTATTCTAATACATATATTATTTTTTCATGTATTGCAGGTATAATGAAATCATCAAAAAAATCATCTGGTAAGAAGGTTCGATTTGGTGGATCTTCTACAACGAGTTGGAAGTCCTTTTTCAGACCCCACCAATTAACCTTGAAGCACAATTATTTCCATCAACAGAAGTGGATACTGATGAGGTGGACCCACCCACTGACCAACCGATTGACCAGAGAGATAGTCCAATTGCCTAAGGCCAATCCACATATGATCTATCTGGCCAAGCCTCATCATCTGCCGAGGGTATATCCCCTGACAGAATACCGATTGAGCAGCTTAACATCGATCATACTTGGACAAATACAGGCAGTGGTGCGAGTTCCGATGGTACTGGCAGTGGAGGTAGAAAACGAACAAGGGGGCCCAATCAAGGATATTCGACTCCAAGTAATCCGGATCAAAGGGCAAACTTACTTGTCTGAATAACGGGTAATAAAAATAATAATACTATTTTGCTATATGAAGTTACTTAATTAATAGTATATAAAAAATTTGAATTTATTTATGTCGCAGCGCTTTTTTGGAGCCTCAAGCTGTTCGGACAATTACAACATTAATTAAAGAGTATTTTACTGATCCTTGGCCAACATGGAAAAGTGTTCCAATTGCTGTGAAAACCCAAATATGGGAAATATTTTCGGTATGTCAATCGCAAATAATTAATACATTATTTTATTTTATTATTTTATTTAACATGATTTTTTACTAATGATTTCAATTGATTTAGCAAAATTTTACGTGGCCTCCTGAAGAAACGATTATTGTGAAAAATATTTGGGAGAATATTTCCAAAACACGATTACGTGACTTGTTGCAAGCTGAAAGAAAAAAAGCAATGCAACATTTTGGCACGGATCGAATTGCTGACTGTAAAGGGTATATGTTCAGTTGGATCAAAATTGAGATATGGGACTCCTTGATTGATGACTTATGGGGCAAATCGGAATGGGAGGCGAAGTCACTGAAAGGAAAGCAAAATCAATTGACCATAAAAGAAGGAACTGTTACCAAGCATACAGGTGGATCGATTTCTTTTCCTGTGCATGCACATAGACTGGTATGTAAATTTTTAAATCATATGTATGATATTCTAGTTAAAATACATATTGTTTACAGCTAACTTCAATTTTTTTTTGTTTTACTTGTGAAGAGGAATCAATATAATCAAACACCTACATATAACGAGGTTTTTGATTGAACTCACAAAAAAAATGCTGGCCAAGGTGAATATGTGGACAATAAGTCGAAAGTTGTTAGTGTACGTATATTTAAAATTATTTCTTTTTATGTATGTTAATTATTATTTAATTATTTTTTAAGTATAGATATATTTATAATAATAAATTTTTTTTATTATAGGAAAAATATAATGCATCATTGGTTGAGAAGTATGGTACGGATATTAGCAGTCAACCACACTTTGATCCTGTTGCTTGGTGTGACTATATTGGAGGAATGGAAACAACCTGCACACATGTGTACGGCCTTGGAAGCAGTTCACAAAACAGAGATATACTTGAGTCATCTGCCTCCTCAGCAAGTCCAATATTCTCGGTTTCTCAATCAACAGTAAGCCAGGATGAGCGAATCGATGTTATAGAAGAGAAACTTGATGAAGTTCTCAAATATTTACCGCAAATGCACCAATGGATGGCTGAGATGACTAATGCATGGAAGAGTAGCAAAGGAGGCCCTTCAAATCTCGATGATAGACACACACCGAACCTCGAAGATGGACCTTCTTCATAGATCTCTGTTTTAATGTAAGAAATTTAAGTACTTTGTTCTTTTTATGTTTTAAGAATTTCATGGTTGTTGAGAGATGTTATGGATTTGATGAATTTTAATCATGTTTTATGATTATGTATGAATTTTATTGATAATTTATGTTTATGTATTAAGGTCTTTTAAATGTTGCTATAGTCATGAATTTAGGGTTTTAAGCTTAAGCTTAAATTTAAATATATTTCGGAAAACTTTTGGAAACAATTTTGGAATTTAACATTTTGGTAGCGAAATGCACAAATAATAGATGATGATGAAAAAATATATTATTAGTGACGGAATGCAAAGAAATTAGTGACGGAAATAATAGCATTAGCGACGAAATTTTCTGTTGCTAATACCATTAGCGACGGAAAATTTTTATTATTAACGACGGAATATTCCGTCGCTGATAACATTCAGTGACGGAAAAAATTTATTATTAGCGACGGAATATTCCGTAGGTAAAAGTATTTAGCGACGGAATATTCCGTCAGTAAAAGTTTTTAGCGACGGAATATTTTAATAAAATTTAAAAATATGTAATGAAATTAGCGACGGAAAATTCTGTCGCTGATATTTTTACCTACGGATTATAAGTGATCGATTTTCTTTTTAGCGACAGAAAATTTCCGTCGCTGATAATAAAAAATCCGTCGCTAATAAGAACAAATTTCGTCGCTAATTAACGACGAAATTAGCGACGGAATGTTCTTTCAGCGACGGAATGAGCATCAGCGACATTGATTTTTCCAACGGAATTATTCCGTCGCTAATCTGTCGCTAAAACCCTTCAGTGACGGAATCTGACTTTTAGCGACGAAAAATTCCGTCGCTAATTCCGTCGCTGAAAGTCTCTTTTTTTGTAGTGTCACATACCAATAACTCATTTAAACTTCATATCACATGTAACTTAATATCACAATTTCATATTTCTAGTCTAGAACTCCAGTGACGCTGTTAAAGGCTTTCGAGGTATCGAATGGGAGGATACTTAGAAGTACCTTATTTCCCTGGGCACCTGACATCACAACTACAGTCCTACATCCAATCACATACTCATATGCAATGTCATGCACACAAAACGATGCAAAGTTAGTTTTGTCAAACCATGTAGTTCCCATAAAAACAATGCTTCGTAAAGTTCAAACACATATCATGTAATCTCATATACCATGTTCATAAAACATTTCTTGTTAAGCAAACCCAGTAATTCAACTAATAAAGTCTTAGCCTACTGTAGCTATCAACAAGCAATCCTCGTTACCACGGAACTAGGGTGTTACCTATAGCCATAGATCCTTATCATCTCTAATCCTAGTGATCAGCCAGAATTGGAACCTATCAACAACAATGTCGGACAAGCCTTGTATTGCCCATATAAAAGTATCAACTACTCGGACATGTTCCATAGTGCTCTAATAGTCTCTTAGTACAATGGGATGCCGCAAAAGTCTGTAAACTAGAAATCATCTCATGTTTTGAAGTCTCATATCAATAGGATGTACAAGTAATTCATGCTCAATCTAAAAAACTCATGTGAATATGCCATAAAGTCATACCATTCACATACTTCAAAACATGAAGCAAATGAGATGTAAAAGCTTTCATATGTTTCGTATAAACTTCGTGTAAGCTTAAATCTCATAAAACCAATTATGCAAAAAGTTGCAATAGCATGATGCAAACATGGCAACCTACATCCAACCTTTCACAATTTTTCAAAATTTCTGCAATAAGACGGGGTTAGGATATGTCATTACCCAGTCTGTAAGGAAAACAATTTATATCCCCAATAGCAACACATCTCAAAATTCACATCCAAATCAATTCATTTACTTCATAAACCTTTCATTTATTCTATATATCACTACTTGTAACTTATGTAGGGCACTTACCCTGTAAGCTACTACTTGTAGCTTGCATAGTGAACTTACCGAAAGCAAAGATTAAGCTCGTTCGTTCAACCTTGGCAATCTACGTACTGTACAACACAAAATTGTGTCGTTAACAATACAAGCACATATAGACAATATCATTTACCACCTTACACTTACACTTACACATAGCCATTTAACACTAACTATTCATTACTCTTTCTTAGCTATACTTTAACTGTAATGTGACAAAAGTCACTATTCGATCTTTTTTATCATTCCAACTACACCATTTACATTGGTACTCATCTACTTCTCATTTACCAGTGTCATTGCCTTTCCTTAAGCTAAAAGCTTATCTTTCTATATACAAGTCCAAATTTCACTTTAAAGCTCCCATTACATTTAACTCATGTTCATTAACATGAATTACACTATCAATAACAAAAGCACCTTTGTATTCTTACACTTTCCTTATGGAAACCCATTTGGCCAAGACTTAAAACACTACTTTAGGGTCAGTTTTAACAATTATAACACTAGAAATAGGCTTAGAAAAATCATAAATGCAACCTATATCCAGTTTAGAAGGAACAGAAAATTCCAGCACTACTTACCCTGTGCAGCTGAAATTTCCAGAACAGATTTTCCCTATCAAACGTAGTCCGTTTGAGCTGATTTTCGAATATGTGGTAGAGTAGAGGTAGGGCTTCAATTGGTTATTCTTGGCTGTTTCAAGAAAAGGTCATGTTCCTGGTCGTTTTTGCCCCACAATGTGATTCTCTCAATTTCACCAAAACAGGGCAGCTTGACAGATATGGCTTCCAGCAAACTTTTCACCAGCCAAATGAACTCCATTTGAGTTGAAACTCAGATATGTTATAGAGAAGAGAATTTGGAACAACTTTCATGAAGGGAGGAAAGGTAAAATTGACTGGAAGTAGGACAAAAAAATGGCAACAAAATCGGGTTGCTGCTTTGGTAACTCACGGCTTTCTCTTTTCTTCCGAGCTCTTACATTTTCTTCTCTTATTTTTGGCTTTCCATGGCTGAAAATGTGGCTGCCGGTTACTTAATACTTAAGTTGACAAATGAAAAAATAATTTAATAATTGAAAGCTTCTCACATAAGCTTTTCCACTAAAATATCCTACTTTCTCACATTTCTTTCTTTCTTACATTTCTTTGACTTTGTTTCTTTATTTTACTTTTTCCTATTTTCTTGGTATACAAAGTGGTTGGCCGATCACTTAAGAGATGAAAATAAATAATATATTAAAATATTCATAAGGCTTATCACTTAAGCTCTTGTAATAAATATCACTTACTTTTTTCAAAAGTTCCATAATTCATTCCTTCTCCAAACAAGGCTTTAAATCATTTTCCCATACTCCTCATGACTTTAAAATATATTGAATTAATGTAATAATGATTTATAAAATTGTGATTCTTACAATGAGTGAACAATATGGCTTAACTATCAACAAGAAAATACATTGATGTTCTACCAATATCTCATTTATTTATTTAGAGTAGATATATGCTTGCTTTATACTTCAATCATGTGATTGTAATCTCTTCCTTTCCTTTGCAATGTTACCGTGGTCGTCAAGGTTTGACCTTCGTAATGTTTCGTAATATTTCAAAATAAGTTATTATAAAGCAATGCAAGCTCTACGTTAAGTGTGAAAGTAACCAAGTGGTCGTACGTTGGCAAAACATACATTGACATAAGACTTTACTGCATGGATGTAGGAAATCCTCATTTTCTAAATATCATTGTTTTGATATAAAAAACAGAACCTACAAGCCAAAAATTTTAGATTCGACGGTCAAAACTTTTTTTAAGTTATATATACATAGTTATATATACATACATATATATATATATATATATATATATATATATATATATATATTGCTCAAGATAAACTCTTGTATTAATAAATTTCCTAAATTATTTATTTATTTAGTTAAATCTTGTATGCTAGGAAAACCAATATTTACTTATATTTTAGTGTTTTTATAAAAAATGTTAGTAAAGATAGATGATTAGAGCTTAAAATGTTATTTTTAAAATTTGAAACTCAACATTTAAGATGAACCAAATGAAACTTATGAGATAAGAGAAAACATGATATCACATAAGCATACATATAAATATATATATATATATATGTATATATATATATATATATATATATATATATGCTTAATACCCAAATATACTCTCCGCGTTTGTCACAAATTAGAATTAAACATTCAACGTTTAATTCCATATAAATCAATCCTAAACGTTTCAAAACAACATAACTAAGTACATTTTCGTTAAATTCTTTAATTTCTGTTATCATTGCATAGTAAAAAAAACTTAACAGCATTAGAGGGAATTAATGGAAACATCCTTAATTTTGTTATTTTGAAACGTTTAGGACCGATTTTTATGAAATTAAACGTTGAGGGTATAATTTCATTTTGTAGTAAACGTGGAAGGCATATTTGGGTATTAAGCCTATATATATATACACACATAGAGAGAGAGAGAGAGAGAGAGAGAGAGAGGTGGGGGGTGTGATAACCGCAAATTTTCGATTTTGGGAAATTAATATTTAAGAAAATAGATAAGAGGAAATAAATAAATTAAAGTTAAATAAAAAAATAAATTTATTTACAAGATGGGAATACTGTTGGAATTTCTGTAAATGGTGAAGTGATGAATCAGAGAAATTGTATTGAGGAAATTTAATTCGGATAATAAGAAATCCAAATTGAATAAGAAAATGAAAATGTGTATAGTTATATATTTATATAATTATATTATATAAATATATTTTTTTATATAAATACATATCTACATAAATGAAATATATGTATATGTTATACATATATATTGATGTATAATATATATATATATATTGATTTATATATATATATATATATTATTTATACTATTAAGAAAGTACATATGTATATGCTTATGTATTTATATAAATATATAATTATATAAATATGAACATTATTTTATGTTAAAGTGTAAATATATATGTATTTTGATAAAAATATATGTATTTAAATACATATTTTAACTAGTGTAATTATATATGTATATATATTTAATTATATGTATATGTATAATTATAAAACAAAAATAAATAAACAAAAGAAGAAAAGAAAGATGGGAATCGGGAAAACCCGATTCCCCTTTTCCAGACGAGGCCGACGGTAGCAACCACTGCTGCCGTCGGTGAGAAAACGAGGAGGCGACAGAGACAGAGGGAAGAGGTTGGCGAGATAAGGAAGAGAAAGAGAAGAATCGCCGGCGACAGAGAAGGAATCGGCGCGAAACAGAGAAGGAAAAACTGAGAAAGAAAGAGAAGAGGGAATCGGCGGTGCCGGCCGTTCCAGGCATCGCCACCCCAACCCGAACCTCGGCGGAGGTGAGGCGAAGATGAAGGAGGCCACCGGCGAGACCAACGGCGGTCGAGGAAGGACGAACGGAGGAAGAAAGGAGGCGAAACCCATCCTTTTAGGTCCGGCACCGTCGCTGATGATGGGGAAGAACGGAGGCCAGATCCAGCTTCGTCGCCACCTTGGCCAGCTGTGGGAGCCCAGAACCGGTGGGGAACCGGTCACCGGCGGAAGACCGGCCATAAGGGAGGCCAAACCGGTTTGACTGGTCTGAACCGGTCAGACCAGGAAAAAAAAGAAAAAAAAAGAGAAAAAGAAAAAGAAAAAGAAAAGAGAAAGGAAAGAAAAGAGAAAAAAGGAAGAAAAGGAAAGAAAAGAGAAAAAAGGAAGAAAAAGAGGAAAAGAAGAAAAAGAGAGAAAAAGAAGAATTTTGGAAATTACGGGAAATCCCGAGAATTCGAAAACCCGAGAATTTTGAGAATCGGTAAGAAATCCCGGAAAGTGATAAATTATTTAAATAATTTTGAAAAAAATTCTAAATTTTAAAATTTTAATTCCAGAAAATTCTCTCGATGACCGAGCCGATGGAATCGGGCGATGTGAACATGGGCGCGACGGACGAGGCGATCGCCGACCCAGAACAGGTAAGGGATGCATGTGCAGCACTGTAAGGATATTCAGTCTGCATGATTTTAATTATGAAATATTTTATGAAAATATTTATGAAAATATTGCGATAAATGATTGGTTGGAAAATTGTGGTGAAGTACCGTTTGAAATTATAAACTGTAATTTTTGTACAGGAGGCTAGCCAATCGGCAGCCGTTATACTGCCGAAAAATTATCGAAAATTATCCAATATTTCTAGAAAATTTCATAAAATCATAATAAATGATTTTATTTCACGAGAAATTATTTTCAATCACGAAAATCGAGAAAATGAGTATTTTCCATAAAAACATGTATAAAATGAGAGTGATTTTACAATATTCATGTTTTCAATAATGGTGATAATGAAATCACCGAAAAATCTCTTCGAGAATGGTGATAATGAAATCACCAAAAATTCTCTTGATATGTAAGTTACACGTAATACGAGATGAAAAATAAAAGGAAATAAAATGAATATTTTTATATATATTTCTTAAATATTCACTAAATGATTTTATAACCTTTATGGTTTTAAATTATGAAATTATATATTTTTATAAATTCCATAAAGGTTTATTTATGATGAAAAATATGATTTTGAGACTAGTTGGCATTCTATCATGCTGATATGTGATATGTGACATGTAATATGTGATATGTGATATGTGATATGTAGTCCTGGCCGACACCTGATTAGTGATCCGCCGAGGACAATTATAGACTATGGCCATAGATCTGACATGATTATTTATACCCTTCGGGGTCTATAGCATGATATGAGTAACGACCCAGTGGACGGGCTGGGCGTGTGTGCCTAAGTCTCCATATATGAAAAATGTTTTATATGATATGTTATATGTTAAATGTAAATGTTTTACATGATATGTGATAAGTTAAATGAAAGTGATTTACAGCATTTTATATAATGCTTATTTCGGTACTGATTTTAGTACTACGAGATGATTTTCATATGACATGTGATATGAACATGTAATATGTTTTCAAAAGGAAAAAGAGTTTATAAGTCTAATATTCTTACTATGATTTTAAATTGAATATTAGACTATATGTGACATGAATATGTAATATGTTTTCCAAAAAGGAAAGAGGAGGAAAATAAATCTAATATTCTTATTTTAATTTTTAAATTGAATATTAGATTTAAATGATATATATATGTTATACGAAAAGGATTTAATAGCTGATTTTGCTATTTAAAGTACTGTACTAATTATGGTTGTACAGTAAAATATGAAATGAGTTTTGAATGAAAAGGAAGATGATTTAACTAATATTCTTTTCAAAGAAAATATGAATATTAGTTATTTTATTTAAATGCTTTATTTCATAAAAGCATTATGTTGAAAAGAATATGAAAATGTTATGAAAAAAAAAAGAAAAGAAAAGGATTTGGATTTCAAAACAAGAATGAAAAATTACTCTCTACAATTGCTTCTAGGTTCCGGGACAAGATAGGTATTTCAAAATACCTACCTTACTCCATCCGGATCCCTAGCCGACTGTAGTATCTTTCTTACATGCGAGCCTAGAGCCCATAGGAAAAATGAAAAAGATTTTCAGCATATAGGAAGCTGAATATCAAGTATGCATATAATTCCCTTATTGAGCCGTGGTTTGCTCACCCCTTAATATTAACATTTCAGGTTTTCGAAGACTAAGAGTCTGACATCTAAAGGACTTTGGCTGTGCATTTGAGGACGATGCGACAGCTTGATTTATTACATAAGGTACGATCATTTATTTTCTGTATTTAGACTTATCTACAGTACTACTACCTTATGAATTAAAATAGGGGATGTAATTCATATTATAATTTAATATGAAATTGTTTATATGTAAAAGAAAAGTAAAGTATCGCAGACAGCCCAACCAAATAAGATGTATAGAATAAGGTGAAAAATAGGGTCACGGGCTGTGACAGGGGGGGAGAAGGATTAAATTATATCTATTAAAATAATTTGTTTTACATATTTTTTTGTAACTTAATGTAAGATTAATATTTTTTACAAACCAATTATTCGATTTGACAATTTATTTGTATCCATTATACACGTAAAATTTGAAATCAATTTGATATTCATAACATTTCGATCAAGAATAATGTTTTTTTATAAATTAGCGTTTGAAATTTTATTATTACCGAACTAATAATTAGACATTTTCAATATTAATTTGAAATTTAGCTTGCATGATCTACGTGAAAAGAGCATAAAATTCAATGGTTGGATTAAGTTAATATAAATTGTATAAAAAACATAAAAATATTTAAAACTAAGTTAATTGTACATTAATATAAGTGGATCTCTCTTTTTTCATATATAATAATATTATATAATATAATATAAGGGTTTAAATAGACTTCTTGATCTTTTGTGATATTGTGAGAAAAATGGCATATTGATTTTGAAGTTTAAATAGCAAATTTGAGGTTTTTGACAATTTAGGGTTAGGCTAATTTTTTGAGATAATGGTATGAATTGTGACATCCAATGGCAATATTGGTTTACTATATTGAAGAACTTGCCATGGTCTGATCATTGAAGAAACAAAAGGTTGAAAATGGGGTTAGAAAACCCTTAGGACTAAATTGTATAGATTGGGAATTTTAGGGTTAGAGTTGGCCAACACTAGAAAATAGGGGTTCGAATGTTGATTTTGTTGTTAAAAAAATAACTAAGCTTAATTAAGGATTTATAGCCATTTCGGATCAAGGGAGAAAAGATAAGGTTTGAAGGTCAAAGGGTTGAATTTTGGTAAAAGCGTTGATTTGTGATAATTTAGGGTTTGGGATGAGTTTTGAAGGTCAGATGAATGAATGTGGAGTTTAGGTAAGTCTTTGGCAAAGTCAACTAAGGGTTTGATTGAGTCAAACTCTTTGGTTTGACTTTGACCAAATGTTGATTTTGATCAAAAAGTTAAAGTGAAGTTTGACTAAGGAAGGAAGCTAAGTGATTAATAAAAATTGAGTTGAAATGCGAATAAGATTGGTTAAAGCAGCTAAGTTTAGAGTTTGACTTTTGTAGATAAGTGATGACCTTGATCACACGTGAACCAAGAAACTTCCTTATAAATTTGGAGTTTAAGTCTGGTAATTTTACTAGGACTCTGTAAGT
The DNA here is from genome assembly GCA_032173925.1 of Heritiera fomes. NCBI lineage: Eukaryota > Viridiplantae > Streptophyta > Magnoliopsida > Malvales > Malvaceae > Heritiera > Heritiera fomes. The sequence goes on along the minus strand of JAPDPM010000013.1, from coordinate 22,471,042 downwards.
ATTATAATTGAGTCTCTTCGGTTTTCCATTAGTACCCTAAAGTATACAATTTTGTAAAACTGTGACAAATGTGTGTGTCTTTGTTGCTCGTTTTATGTGAAATTGTGTTTATAACTTACTTTATAACTGCTTTGAGATTCTGATGTGTATTCGACCAATACTTAGGAATGATTTTTCTATGTATGTGACTAGGCCATATATGCTGATCTGATTTCAATATGTGATTTGTATAAGTAGATGATCCTTGTTATATTTTCATACATACGTGCATTGTGAAACTCTGGGTCCCTTCGAGGATATTATGTCTAATTTAGAGATTTGGGCATTCCATTAGAATTGTGTAAGATTTTGTGACCTATAACTGGGATACATATCACGAGAATATGAGGGCCTAATGTCAATATGACTTCGTGTTTGATCTATGGGTCGCTCCTGTAGAAATGAAAACCGACCAAGGCATCAGTGGATGGTGGGATACCCAATCCCAATGAACGGATATGGGATCCATCATAGTATGGCCATATTATTTTTGTGTGTTCTCAAATGGAACAAGTTACAAGAATGCCTGTGTGAAATTGGTAATTTATACGACCAGCGATTGGGATGGATGTATACATTCTATGAGGAGATGAGGATCATTGTCCATGAAACAATGTGTATATGTGACCTATCGTTATTATTCTAGGAGACTGTTTGCCCTTATCTTATTTTCTTGGTAGGATCACATTTTTCGTATGAAATTTTTGTACTCAGATTTCGAATGTGGTTTTTAAGGCAAACAACGATAAGACTTTTGTAAATATGTTTTGAAATTATATTAAGGCTTGTATACTTTTATGATTTCTTACAGTTTTCACATATGCATGCATTCCTATCATGGTATTTACGTATTCTAGTTTTGTTTTCAAACATAACACTAGTCATTTTTCGATTATGAATTTTGAATCCATGTCATGGTGCTTTTTATAAGGAACTAGTTTTAACATAAATTTCCATTTTATTTTTCTTTTCTGCCTTCTTATGGTATTGATTTTGCATACTTGTATTAAATGCTTACTAAGTGTTAGCTCACTAATTCATTTTTAACCCTTTTAGATTGAGTGTCATTTGGGCATTCTTGAGTAGATTTCAGCAAATGCTATTATTGCTACATTTACTTTTAGGAGGTATATCTAGAGATGTATTTAAATTTTTAATATACTATTTTTAGTAAACAGTGTCGAAATGTAAGATATTTGTTATGTCATTTTAAAGTTAAATTGTGGGATGTTTGTAATTGGAAATTATGACGATAGGATTTAGTATGGTGCAATCATGATACATGTCTCTATGTGATTTTAAAATGATCTAGCAGGATATATGATTAAGGTTTAAAGAAAAACATATTTGATGAATTTTGGATTATATGTTACTACCTATTTAACCCAGGACAAACAGTAAATACATGAAAATTAAGAAAAAAATTTTGCGTATACATAATATTGTGGATTTAGATCGTGAGAAGTTTGATACTTTTGTTAATTTGTAACCAAGGTAGATCTCAATTTTATTGGAAATTTCTACATTAAGATCACAAATTTGATCTTACTATAAGGTCAACGTAAAAAACACATATGATTAAGCATAAATTTAGAGTCATTAGGCATAAAATACGTTAAAATTATTGTAAAAATATGATTATCAATGTAAACATTAGTGTCAATAGATTTAAACACATGATAATTTTGCTATAATGTATGTTTATGTTAATTATCATGTGTTTACAGTTTATGTTAAGTATCATGTGTTTACATACTTTTAATATATTTTACACCTAATAACTTTATATTTATGTTTAATCATGTATTGTTTAAATTAACCTTAAGTTAATTATCAAGTGTTTACGATGCTTCTAATATATTTTACGCTTAATGACTTTAAATTTATGCTTAATCATGTATTTTTTACATTAACTTTACGATAAAGTCAAAATTTATGATTAATTAATGTCCATTAATTATATGTGGTTTCTTGTTCATTTTGATTTTTTATTTATGCATGTATAAGTTTAAGTAGGTAACTTTGTCTCTGTTTTGCAAAGAATATCCTTTATTCATGAAGTAGTCTCCAGTTCTCATTTACTTGTATTAGTATTAGTTTACTGATACAAGTATCAAGTTGATTTGTAATTGATAAAGACTTGTCATAAAATATCTAAATTTGTAAAACTACTCAACTTCTAATTTCTATAGAGATTTTGTCACATCCCGTAATGTACAGTATTTACCACATATTCACACTTACATTAACGGTTGGGCTGTCTGCGATGTCTTTACCTCACACTTTTTAAAAGAGTAATCACTATTATAATGAAATTAAATCAATATCTGATAAAAATATTTACTGCAAAATATTATATATAGTATTTACATGTGTTCTACATCCCCTGTACATGAAATACACAAACATAATACTGTACAAATATGTCTGAACATGTACAAGAAAATAATACCTCCAGGATCCACTTAATGCTGCCTTGGGGCAAACTATAAAGCAGCCGAATCCGTGGAACAGTATCACTGAAGATAATTTATGGAGTGGAAAATAAAGAGGTGAGCTAACGTGCTCAATAAGAGAATTATATGTAAAGTGATACTATAAAATCTATATGCTAAAAACATTTAATTCCTAATAGTTCACTAAAGCACAATTCATTATGGATACTATAGTCAACTAGGAAACCGAATGGAGTAAGGAAGGTATTTTAGAATACCTATCTTGTCCCGACTCCTAGAAGCAACCATAGGGAGTAGTTGATTTAAATTTGATCTCAAAACCACATAAAATGCTATTAAAATTAAATAGCAAAATAGTTTAATAAAATCAACAAATATTTATTTTCAATAATAATATTCACTTCACACTTTGATAAACACGATATAATAAACTGTTTCGTAAACAATATTTATAAAGCTCACTATCAGTAACCAAATCAGTACCAACAACCAGTTCGGTAAACAATAATCAGTAACTAGTTTAGAGGAGACTAGGTAACACCCAAGGTATATCATGCTATAATAATGTCCCAAAAAAGGGAGAAATAATAACACGTGAGACCTATGACCATAGTCTATAGGGTCTACAGTGTGCACTGATTAGGTGACCACTGGGACATTGATAATAGGATTAGTATCTATCAGCACAGTATAGCAACAGTAACACATGACACGTGAGCATGATACAGGGCCTAACAGTCTCAAAACAATGAACACACTGTAGAAACATCACTTATGAAATCACTTCCGCTGATAATATCTTTGGTCAGTGCATAAATAAATATACTGAAAGTATATATTCAGTTTATGAATAAAAATTCATAAAATATTCACACTTCGGTATTCTTTCATGAAAACATTCTACTTAATTATAGAACTATAATAAGCATATGCTGGTACTTTCACGTAATAAAAATTCCATAACATAAATATTTAAATATTGTTTTTCGGTAATTAATTATATAAGGCAATTTTCAATAATTCACATGGAAATCACTTGTAATTTTATTTATTTCTAACATTAAAAAATATTAGAATTTATTTCCTTAAAATTCTTATAATTTTCGGCAGAATAACAGTTATTTTTAATCTAGCCTTCTTGCACTAAAAACATAGTTTATAACCAGTCAGTGTCCACAATTTCACCAATTCTGAAGCAATTCATTTTCAAATCATTTTATAAAAATAATGTGAACCAAATCATACATTTATAGTATCCCTACGGTTCACATACGCAGCCCTTACCTGTTTAATTAAGTTGGTCTTTTCGATAGCACCACACTTACATCAATACTCCTAGGCTGCAAAGCAATTTGCCATAAATATTTATTAACCTCCATTCAATTTTTTGAAATATTTTTCTTAAATAATTGCAGCCACTTTATACACTAAAATTATTAATTCAATATAAATTCTACCGATAGTAAAACCTAACTTTTTTGTTTTAAGTCTGATTTTAAATCCGACTGCACTGGTGGACTCCTCATAATTTCTACAGTCTAATAGCACCCTAAATTCATCAAATGCAGCCACAATTCCCCTTCCCCTTTGCTTGGCCGAAAATGGCATCTTGCCATAATTATGGTTTTTCTTCCATTTAACTATTATTTCTAGTTTAAACCTTAATTTCCTTTAATTCATCATCCTTTCATGCCTTAAAATGCATAGAATCCTATCTCTCGATCAATGGCCGAAACCCTTGGAGTGTACTTGAGCATGATTTAAGTCAATTCAATTAAATCTAATACTATAATCATGATTAACACAAATTCTTCATTAACTACCATTAAAATCAAAGGAAAGTAAAACCATGAAAATACCTCTCTTGGCCGAATTCCTTGGGTTGTTTTTCCTCTTGATTTTGCCACTTATTCAAAGGGCTATGGGTATAGGTGAAGAGAGGAAGATGAGTAGAGTAATTTGGTAGTTGAGATTTTGTTGAAAAAGTGTGTAAATTTTGACTTATGGATTGTTTTCTTTTCTTTCTTTCTTCTCTTCAATGGTGGCCACGTGAGAAGAGGAAGAAGAAATGGGAATAGTGGCTGGCTGGTGCAGCTGGAATTATGTAGTGTCTTCTAGGCATATGGAAAATGACAAAAATGCCCTTACTTATGAGATTTTAGGACAATTTCGCCCTTAAACTTTCTTAATTTTTATAACTAGATAACTGAACTCCAAAAATTCATATTCCATCACCAAAAATTATTATTAAACATATTTTGATGAATGGTAGTGGTTTGGTGTGGGTTTGGACTTATAGGGAAGGTAAAATTATGAGAATACCCCTATCGGGTAAATATCGTAAATTTCTGATTTAACTATCAATTTAATCTATCTATTAACATAGCCCAAGACTTATTTTCATGTAGAATATCATACTATTTTTACTTGGTCCAAATTCATTTTAGATTGGGCATAATTTACGAAAATGCCATCTGGTATGTACTTAATAAGCATTTTCCAATTTGTTTTCATCATCATCATCATCATCATCATTATCAGAGCCTTTATCCCAAGAGATTGAGGTAGGCTATATGAACCAATATTTGAATTCACGTTTGATCGTCCATATGTATCCTCCTCCTCCATAGATTCCTATCCAAAGCCATTTGCTCATCCAACTCTAAAACCTCTATATCTTTCCAAACTACTTCTTTCCAAGTCTTTTTCGGTCTTCCTCTAGTCTTAAGCCTTCTCTCAACATCCATAGTCTCTATTCTCCTAACTGGAGCATCTACAGGTCTGCGTCTTACGTGTCCAAACTAATGTAAATGATATTCGCACATCTTGTCTTCAATAGGTACCACTCCAACCATCTTACAAATATTATCATTTCTCATTCTATCCTTTCTTGTATATCCACATATCTACCTCAACATGCACATTTCTATTACACTCATCTTTTGTATATGTAGCCTCTTAGTCGCCCAACATTCACTACCATATAACAATGTTAGTCTAACAACTGTCCTATAAAACTTGCCTTTCAACCATATAGGAATTCCTTTATCGCACAACACACCTGTAGCACTTCTCCACTTACTCCACCAGCCTAGATCCTATAGGTCACATCACCATCAATCTCTCCATCCATCTGTACTATCGATCCTAGATATCGAAAATGGTCCCGCTTAGGTATCGCTACCCCATCTAACGTCACTACATCATGCTCTTCCACTTGGTTAGAACTGAATTTACACTCCATGTATTCAGTCTTCACTCTACTTAGTTTAAATCCTTTTGATTCCAACGTTTGTCTCCATAATTCCAACTTTGCATTGATCTCCGCTCTAGTCTCTGCATATAAGACAATATCATCTGCAAACATCATACACCAAGGCACCTTTTCCTGAATGGATTTTGTTAGTTCGTCCATAACTACCGCAAACAAGAATGGACTCAACGTTGACCCTTGGTGTAATCCCACCGTGGTAGGAAACTCAATTGTTTGCCCCCCACTTGTCCTCACATGTGTCCTTGCATCTATATACATGTCCTTGAATCTATATACATGTCCTTGATTAATTCAATATATTTCAAAGGAACTCTTTTCTTCACTAAGGACCACCATAGTACCTCCCTAGGTACTATATCATATGCTTTCTCCAAATCTATAAAGACCATATGGAGATCTTTACCCATTACTCGAGCGCGCTCCATAAGTTGTCTAAGCAAATATATTGCCTCCATAGTTGATCGACCAGGCATAAAACCAAATTGATTCTTCGATATCTCTACATTCTTTCTTAATCTTCGTTCTATCACTCTCTCTCATAGTTTCATCGTGTGACTCATCAATTTTATGCCTTGGTAGTTGGCGCAATTTTGAATATCTCCATTGTTCTTATATAGAGGTATCAAGACACTCTTCTTCCTCCGGCATTTTGTTAGTGTGCCAAATCTTATTAAATAGATTTGTCAACCACCTAACTCCTACGTCTCCAAGGCATTTCCAAACTTCAATTGGAATGTCATTAGGTCCAACAATTTTTCTGTTCTTCATCATCTTTAGCGCCTCTTTTACCTCTGTCTCCTTGATTCTACGCATAAAGCACCGATTTAAATCCTTGAGAGGCATTGAGATATTATCCAAAACTTTATCGTGTCCGTCATTAAATAATTTGTCAAAATAATCATGCCATCTGTCCTTAATGTCATTGTCTTTAACGAGAGTTCTTTGATGCTCATCCTTAATACATTTCACAACTCCTAAGTCGCGACTCCTCCTTTCTCTCGCTCGCGCCAGTCTGTATATATTTTCCTCTCCCTCCTTTGTGTTCAACTTGTTGTAAATCTCTTTCGCAATCTTCGTCTTAGCTTCTGCCACAGCCTTCTTTGCCTCCTTTTTTGCTAACTTATATTTCGTAAAACTCGCTTCTGTATTGTTCTTCTTCAAAGCCTTATAACACTCTCACTTAGTCTTTATAGCATCTTTTACTACTGCAGTCCACCATGTTGCGTCCTTTCCTATTGGCACTCTTCTGTTTGATACTCCTAATGTCTCTTTGCCTACCTCCCGAATGCATTTTGCCGTCTTATTCCACATTACATTTGGGTTCTCTTCTATTGTCCAATCCTCTTTTTGAACCCAACTATCTCTACATGTTGCATGACAATCTTCTTTTAGCTTCCACTATCGAATTCTCTCAATTCCTTTTTGTTGGTTCCTTCGATGTCATCTATCTATATTCATATCTAGAACTAGGAGTCTATGTTGCGCGGTAACACTCTCACCTGGAATAACCTTACAATCCAAACATCTATGTCTATCCCTACTCCTAGTTAAGAAGAAATCTATCTGACTTGCTCTTGGTCCACTTCTAAAGGTTATAAGATGAGAATCTCCTTTCTTAAACAATGTGTTTACTAGGATTAGGTCATATGATAAAGCAAAATCTAAGATAGCATCCCCACCTTCGTTTCTTACACCATAACTAAAACCCCTATGTACTCTCTCAAAACCCTTTCTACTTATACCTACATGTCTATTAAGATCGCCACCAATAAAAAGTTTTTCTCCTAGAGGCACTTCTTGTGCTACCTTATTTAAATCCTCCCAAAATTGTCTTTTACTAGCCTCATCCAATCCTATCTGAGGTGCATACACGCTAATGACATTCAATACCTCTTCTCCTAGAACTAGCTTAACCAAAATAATCCTATCCCCTTGTCTCCTAATCTATACAACATCCTTATGGTGCTCTTTATCTATAATGATACCTACTCCATTTCGGTCTCTATCTTTTCTTGTGTACCAAAGCTTATATTGCCAAGGTGCTATCTCTCTAGCCTTTTCCCCAACCCATTTGGTCTCTTGAAGACACAAGATGTTAACCCTCATCCTACTCATAACCTCACAAATCTCAGCTAACTTACCACTAAGCGTACCTATATTCCAAGATCCTAACCTAAGCTTATGGTTATGGTTATGGACTAACTTCTTTACCCACCCCTGTCTATTATGGTGTGGGAACCTTTGCCTATTTAACACCACATCCAAGCGTAGATGTAGCGCGTCGCTTCCGGGCGACGACCTAGCAACCCTTGCCCACTTTTCACTATACCCGGGCTCCGATGCAGCACGTCGCTAAGTAGGGGACGCCTCAACGATGTTCTGATATTGGTTCATTTCATGAGATTGGACTAGTTTTTAAGGCTGGTTGTCCAAACCTACCGCCACCCTCCTCCTTTATCCGGGCTTGGGACCGGCTGCGTTAACTCACACAGGCGGAGTTTTTCCAATTTGTTTTCATGCTTCTCAAAAATAATCTAAATGAGGGATTTTAAGTTTGAAATTCTTACCGTAGGCTTATTGGGCTCTTTAAATATTATTTGTCTAGTCTCATGTCCATCCAGGCACTACAGAGCCTGTGGAGCCCACCTTACTGTACTGGCTCGTACATGCGAAATACACAAGAATGGACAGTGGTGAGTATCCCTACATGTACCATAGTACTAGAATACACGGTTCTCACAGATTTTTATATATGTTTATTCAAGTTTGACTTCTCATAAAATATTTAAATTAGTAAAACTGCTCAACTTCTAATTTCTATAGAGCTTTTATATATGTTTATTCAAGTTTGACTTAGATGAATAACTAGCTAAGTTCATCTTCTCAATCTTATTTGAGTTTTATGTTCATTAGTTTTAAACCTGTGCGGTGCATAGTGATGATTTTAATTTATAATAATTTAAAAAATAAAATAAAAATTAAAAAAATTATTTTGAAATATATGTTGAATAATGTATAAAAACATTTGATGCATATATAGATTTACATAAATTAAAAAATAATTTGAAATTGAATGCTAATAAAAAAATTATTGAAAAATTAAATATCACAAATCTTAATATATTTAAATAGTTACTATTTTAATGAAAATAATTCTTACTTCATTAATCATTAATAAATTATTAGTTAAGGTTGCATATTTTAAATTGATTTATTTTTAAAATTTGAATTTAAATGATTCTAAATTAATCTTATAAAATTAATTAGTGTTGAAAGCTTTAACTTTTAGGGTTTTTTTTAAAAAAAAATTATTTATAATAATCTCAAAAATTGAAAATAAGGAAAAATGTAAATGTAAATAAAAATAAATTATTATTTAAATTTTTAAATTTTAAATTAATTTAAAATAATTAAATACAATATTTAAGATAATACATGTTTCAAATTAATAGAAAAGCCATATGGAATTTTTTTTACCAAAAAAGTTATTGAACAATAAATAAATAAATAAATAAATAAATAAATAAATAAATAAATGATTGAATGAATAAATCTAAAAAAGGAAATGAAAATTGAGAAAAGACATAAAAGTTAATTCAATACTAAAATATATAACTTAAATACCCCTTTTAAATTTTTGGATAAAAGATTTCAAACTTTAAGTTAGTTCCAATCAAAATATATGGATTTTTTTAATTTAAAAATAACATAATAAGTGATAACATAAAATTTAAATTATGAAATAAATTTTATTTGATTTAAATGAAGTTAAAACAATTAATATATATTTATTAAATTTTATGTATTTTGAAATTAAATAATTAATAGAATAAGTTTATTTATACAAAATTAAAATTAATTTATTATTTCAAAAGCTTTGGCTTTTATATATTTGTATAAGATATAAGATTATTATCAAAAGCTAAATATTATTAAAAATAGAAGTGTAACTTTAAATTTGGATCAACGGTTAGGTGATAATTCATGAATATTTTATACTTTAACGATGAAAAAATTCATCTCACTCTACATATCACGTGTTCATATAAAATTCATATATCTTTTTTCTTTAAGAAGGTTCATCCAAGTAAAAAAATTTATACCAAAATTAATTATTTCTACAAATATGTTTTTAATGTATATAACAATAGTGTGTGTGTGTGTATATATATATATATATATATATATATATATATATATATATATATAAAAGATAAGTAAAGAAATTGATAAATGATACAAAAATTTTTTAATTGTAATATATATAAATATAGATATTTATCTTTTAGAAATTGGAATAGATAATTGATTTAAAAAGATAATTAATTCATTTTGTAATTTTAATGTTAATAGAATCCTATCTTTTAGAAAATTGAATAAAATTATTTTTTTATTTTAGGATATGACACGTGTCAAATTTTTAGGATATCAACATAGGATATTTTACTTTGAGTCAATTGCTTTAGCTTTTATATATATATATATATATATATATATATATATATATATATATATATATATACATATATATTATGTTAGATTAATTATTTCCACAAATATGTTTTTAATGTATATAACAATAGTACATATATATTGATAAAAGATAAGTAAATAAATTGATAAATGATATGGAATTTTCTTTAATTTTAATATATATGAATATAGATATTTATCTTATAGAAATTGGAATAGATAATTGATTTAAAGATAATTAATTCATTTTGTAATTTTAATGTTGATAGAATTTTATCTTTTAGAAAATTGAATAATTTTTTTTATTTTAGGATATTACACGTATCAAATTTTTAGGATATCCAAATAGGATATTTTACTTTGAGTCAACTGCTTTGGCTTATATATATATATATATATATATATATATATATATATATATATATATATATATATATATTAGATAATAACATATAATATTATTGTTTTATTGCAAGAGTACAAGACTACATTCGGATTTCTTCTACTTACTAATTTATGAATTTGAATTGTTGTAATTTATTTTAACATAAATGTATTGTAAATGAATGCAAAAAAAATATTTTTTTCATTATTTATTAATTTTAATTTTCTTGTGTTGTATTCTTTCCTTTTTTAGTCATGAAATTTTGTTGAATTCTAAATTTCATTAATAATAAATATTTAAATTATCAATTCTATGATTATTTATTATTTTTATCATATAAATGCATTTTTATTATTTATAATGATAAAAATATTGTAGAGAAGATTATTTGTAGCAATAACATTGGTTATTAGTTTCTTTTTACATTGCAAAAAAAAAAATTAGAAATGACAAATTTGGATTCATAATTATTTTTCACAATGACTATAATCATTATAAAACAAATTAGAAATGACAAAAAATGGTTTTGTAATTATTTTTGGTAATGAGTATAAACGTTTTGAAAGAAATTAGAAACTATAAAATTGTGGTTTCTTAGTTTTTTTTAGCAACAACTTTAATTGTCGTAAATGAAATTAGAAATGACAGAATTTTCATTTCATATTTATTTATGGCAATGACTTTAGTTGTCATGAATAGAACAACATAATTGTCTTTTTTTATTTATTTGTTGTTTGCAACTGTTGTTGCCAAAAACAACAATAAATATTTGCTGATGTCGGATCCTCGATATTCGCGTTAGTTTGTCTCCAACGAATCTGCGAAATAGGAAAAGTCAGAGGGGCGCAGGGGTTTTCCCCTGCGCGCGCACTCCGATGCTTAAGTCAGACAGGGTTTCTGTAGGCCAATAGAGCTTAGGGTTTAAGAATGATACCTGTGACCTATTTATAGGAGTTATTTTGCGCGTAATTACCTTTAAGCCCCACAGCTTAAATAATAACCCAGTGGATCATTTCTGGGCCTTTTGAGTCCTTTTTTCTCTTGGGCTTATATTATCATTTGGCTCAATGGTCTTCAACTTGATTTATAGAAAAGCCCAGTAATAATTGATCTAGTCCACATCAATTGCTCCCCACTCTTTTACAAGGTTTACCTTGTGAAAGAGTATATAAAGAATGGGCTTTTCAAATTCTTGTGCTACCCTCTTCCTGGGATTATCACAAGAGTCTTTTCATCCTCACTTAAGGGCTCAATTATTATTTGTAACAGAAATGACTTCGTGTCATCATTTTTTTTGTCAAAGTGTCTTTTTAGAACACTACCGGGATACGTTTTTCTTCTCTGAGCTAAATGCTTCTCCAGTGGAATATACCACCCTTCTTTTCAAATTCAAGGTCTTAGTTGACCGAAACCAAGAGTTATAAGGAGAAATTACAAGATTGCGGAGCCACCAAAGCCTTTTGGTTTCATCAGATGCGGTTTGTGCTTGGCGTGCTCCGGATTGGTTGAAACTTGATCCTGATGCAACATTTTCTGAGAATAGGTATTTATAAAGATCTATCTGATCTTACCAACCCTTAAGAGCCTTTTGGTTGACCCGAGATGGTCGGGGTTCTCACAGGCTTGGACGAAGACGATTTAGATAATTATAGCACCTCAGGGCGTAGATGCTTGGGTGCCTGTTAGTATCGATGCTCCTTTTGAGGCATAAGTCAATCTAGAGTGCTCCCCAGTTTTTTGTGAAAGAGCTTAGTCTTTTACAAACTGATCAGCCCATTTTTAAACTCATCTACCGAAGCAACTATACATTTACCTTGTATTAGTCTCACGTAATAATCAGGCTTTCCTCGTGCACTTTTTTGCTTCAAGTTCTTTTACATACGGGGCTTATGTCGCTCAATTACTGCTTCAAGCTCAAGCACGTCATGCATGACTTACATCGCACACTTTTTTGCTTCAAGTAAATGCGTAGCCTACATCGCACATTTTTCGCTTCAGGCTTTTGGTTTGCCCATCTCGCACGCTTTTGTGCTTAGGGACTTTTCATTTGCCCATCTTGCACACTTTTCACTTAGGGATTTTCGAATTTGCCCGTCTCGCACCCTTTTGTGCTTAGGGACTTTTTGTTTTGCTCGTCTTGTATCTTCTCGCTTAGGGTCTTATTTTTGCCCGTCTCGCGTATTTTTCGCTTAGGGACTTATTTGTGCCCGTCTCGCATCTTTTTCTCGCTTAGGGTCTTATTTTGCCCGTTTGGGGTCTTATTTTGCCCGTTTGGGGTCTTATTTTGCCCTTCTAGCGTCTTCGTCATGCTTAGGGTCTTATTTTGCCCGCTTGGCGTCTTATTTTGCCCTTCTAGCGTCTTCATCATGCTTAGGGTCTTATTTATGCCCGTCTCGCGCATTTTTCGCTTAGGGACTTTTTGTTTGCCCATCTCGCGCACTTTTCGCTTAGGGATTTTTTGTTTGCCCATCTCGCGCACTTTTCGCTTAGGGACTTTTGATTTGCCCGTCTCGCGCATTTTTCGCTTAGGGACTTTTTGTTTGCCCATCTCACGCACTTTTCGCTTAGGGACTTTTTGTTTGCCCGTCTCGCGCACTTTTCGCTTAGGGACTTTTGATTTGCCCGTCTCGCGCATTTTTCGCTTAGGGACTTTTTGTTTGCCCGTCTCGCGCACTTTTCGCTTAGGGACTTTTTGTTTGCCCGTCTCGCGCACTTTTCGCTTAGGGACTTTTGATTTGCCCGTCTCGCGCATTTTTCGCTTAGGGACTTTTGAATTTTCTTGCTTAGGGACTTATTTTTGCCCGTCTCGCGCATTTTTCGCTTAGGGACTTATTTGTGCCCGTCTCGCGTCTTCTTCACGCTTAAGGTCTTATTTGTGCCCATCTCGCGCATTTTTCGCTTAGGGACTTATTTGTGCCCGTCTCGCGTCTTCTTCACGCTTAAGGTCTTATTTGTGCCCATCCGCGCATTTTTCGCTTAGGGACTTATTTGTGCCCGTCTCGCGTCTTCTTCACGCTTAAGGTCTTATTTGTGCCCATCTCGCGCATTTTTCGCTTAGGGACTTATTTGTGCCCGTCTCGCGTCTTCTTCACGCTTAAGGTCTTATTTGTGCCCATCTCGCGCATTTTTCGCTTAGGGACTTATTTATGCCCGTCTCGCGTCTTCTTCTATTCCTGCAACATGTCTAACAAACATGGAGGATTATCATAGTACAGATAAAAATAACTGGCCTTTCATTTCATAATGTAGTATTTTCAATTAAGTGGAATAATTGCAGCAAATGTTAAAACAATAATAGCAAATGTTTACCACCAGTACCATTCCAAGTCTTTGTCTTTGAAAAATCTGTAAGGTATGAGTGCTGTGATGTTTTGTTGTCAACCATGGATTGTGCACCGAGTCGTGCCTCGGTACCATCAATCTATCTTCACGAGCTTACCACAAGTTGTTTTCGATTGAACCAAGCTTTTCCTGGCTTGCTGCCTTTCACGACAGTGGCTAGTGCCTATCTCGGACACCTGCCTAATTCAATCACAATTGTTAGAGTGGACAAGAAAATTGAAAACATCGTTTGAGAGTACCTCAGATCTGGTTGCCACCCTTATGTTCTTGCTTGAGTGTGTTTGCAATATCCGTTGTGCCAAGCACTCACTTGTATTGATACTACAGAATGCTATGTATAGGGGCTTACAAAAGAGACACATCCTTGTCTTGCTTAAAGGACTTATGAAGCCGACACACTTTTTTATATAGATAAGCCCTCTTTCACATGTGTGGTTATCAATAGTCTAAGTGTGTGGCTCTTAAGCCACTTCTAGATTGCTAGAGCAGTTCTTGGGTCGAAGGAAGCTTTTGGACACTCGGTCGGACTAGGTCTAGAAGATTCTAGATTGTTCCGCTCAAATCCCGCACTTGGGCATGCGCAGACATCGCCTGCATTGTGCTAACGGGAGAATTTTATGTATGGGTGCTGTGTTCACCTAATTTTCTTTGCTGTCATTTTATCAAAGTAGGGAGCTTATCGCATGCGAGAGCCCATATCTCATCCAAGGCCTGTCGCTCGTGGGAGCTCCCCTGTCACCCAAGGTCTATCGCATGCAGGAGACCATGTCTCGCTAAAGACTTGTCACGCACGGGAGCTCTTGTCTAGCTCACGGCCTGTCACTCTTCTTGGCTTTTAAGTTCAATTTCACAACGAAAAGATAAGGTTGCCCATGTTCTAGTCGTGTCACATGCCTATAGTGGTGCAAGCTGCTCTGTCGCGTGACCTTGAGCTAGCTTGGGACAGAGTACCTGTTGCATGCTTGTAGTCGCGCAAATTTGCAGTGTAGCAAGCACCTTTCGAGCGACAGATTGCTCTGTCACATAACGTCTTGCATGCAACTGAATATTCAAAAGAGTGGCATCTTTGTGAGATCTCCAATAGTGGTCCCTCTTTCTAGTCATTTTGGCTATTATACGCGTGAGCCACCTCTCGCAGAAAGAGTCTGCAACGTGGAACCTTGTCGCCAAAATTTGTCATGTGCGTGCCTATGCTCGCCGAATTGAAAACACTGCTGTCGCCCACTTCTTGTACTCTGCCGCCAGAGATCTTTCAGGCAACAGGTTGGGCTCTGCCCATTCCGCGTACTCAATCACTAGGGAACTTTTGGGCGATAGGCAGGGTTGTGGCCCACTTCTTGTATTCTGCCGCCAGATATTATTGCCTTTACACTATATAGCTCCCCGAGTTCTTCTTTGAAACAGTGTTGTCATTCCTGTTCAGAGATGAACTTTTTCTCGAGCGTTGTGTTTGATGGTGTGCAGAGTTGCCTAATCTTTTCTCGCTTCAGTCACTCTGAATGGCTCGCCTATAGAGTTCTCTCTCCTAGGCGAGTTCCTATGTCGGTTGATAAGTGCTTGCTTGCATTGGTCTTAGGATGGCTGTATTCTTACTCATTATTCACAACCGTACTCTCGTAGTGGCCACTAGCTCGTCTGACCTTTTGTGTTCTGTCCTGTTTTCGCCGCTCATCTATGCTCTTGCACATCTGGGCGAACACGAGGGTGCATTTTAAGTTCTAGCGTGTTTCCTGAGGTCTTTGGTTGGGGCTCGCCCAATAGAGCTTTCCTGGATTTACGTTCGCTCGTTTCGAGCTCTTCATCCGGTTTTTTCCTTTCCTGGGCGAGCTCATCTAGCATTGTGCGCGCACCTCTGCCAGACCCTTTGGCCTGTTCCTTGCTTGCCTATCTAGATCGTTTTTCGTGCCTTAACACGTGCTTTTACCGAGCAAGCCTTGTTGCGGAGGCTGGGCTGTGGCGTTGGTCATGCAATCGCCATATGCCACTCAATCGTCGAAAGTGCCTACTGACACATGACACTGCACTTGTCAGCATTCCTTCACGTGAGCCTTGTGCTCGCCACATGATACTGCACTTGTCAGCATTGCTTCACGCCTTGTGTGCGGAAGGCTGGGCTCATGGGGAGTTATTCGCTCGCCTAGGATGCCTGTTACGTGTCTCTTTCTAGCCCGCATGGCTATTGCATAGGACGAACCGCTTTATCGCAATATAACCTGTCGAATGTGCTCACCATTACCTCTTACCTATTAGACAAGCATGCAACTTGGGATCAGTGCTCGTGTATTTGCACTACCGCCTTGCGTACGATGGATTGACCTGTTGTGGCAGGAGCCCTTTTGTTGCAGCGATGTCCGCCGTACGTTAGCTGCTTTTTCGATCTTTTACTCTACAAGCCGTGCTTGCCATCGTCTCTTTATTGCCCAAGACTGTCGTGTATGTGTGGTGCTCGCCATCGTGGCTTACACTTTTGCCAAAACTCGTGCCGTATTTGACTGTGCTCGCCTATTCCGGTTGTCGATAGGCAAGTTACCATCTCTCATTGAAGGTCTGAGCATGCAACATGCTCGCCACATTCACACCTGTGTGTGCTTTTCATGCGGCACTCTACTTTCCTTACATGCGCGAGTTGTTATCTCTCACTAAAGGTCCTGCCGTATGGTCCTACTCGCCCATATTTCATGCCCTATGCGAGCCAATGTAACCGTTCTTTGTTCGTCACCGCCAAACAAGCATTTCTAGTTATGCTTTGTTTGCCTGCATGTGTTGTTCTACCAGGGCACCTGCTACACGTGCCACTCTCTCGACAAAGGGGGATACCGAGAGTGGAAGCCCTTCTCTCGCTATCAGTGCGCGGGAGACTCTCTCACCATTCATGCGCGGGAGCCCCTCTCTCTCAACTTTGCGTGTGGGAGACTCTTCTCGCCCAGGGGAGATGTCGCATGTGGGAATCACTGCTCACCCGCTTTGGCTGTCTCGCAGGTGAGCCACCCTCTCGCCCAACGAGCTTGTCGCAAGTAGATGTGATCGCCGCTTTTGCTGATGCATGGGCGTGGCATCCTCTCGCTAAGAAGTCTGCCTCATGGCTTTTATTCACCTGTTTTGGCTGTCTCATGGTTGAGCAGTGTGTCGCCAGGGTGGCCTTCCATGCGGGACCTATGTTCACCTGAAATTGGACGAACTTTGTGTGCGGCAACTGTTATCACCCATATTGCTTGACTATGCGTCAGAGTCTTTTGCTGCGAGCTAATAATATCAATTAAAAGATCTTTGCCCTTTTTTTTTTTTTGGTATGGGCTGAGTTTAAACTGTTTATCAAGCAAAAGACTGTTGCTCATCTCATGCGAACTTGCAAAGGAGTCTTGACTCTTGAGCAAATAAAGCTTTTCAGCCAACTCTCATAAAAGATTCTATACTCTTTAAAAATTCAAAACTCATCTGCCTCAATGCCTTTCTGTTGCCTAACTCCCAATAATCAGACATTAGTGTAGAACTCTATTTATCCAAAAAATAAAGGTAGAAGTCTAGTGATAAAAATCTTCCAAATACTTCAACTCCCAAATCCTCTTCTCTCGAGATTTTGCAACAGACTATCTCCTATTAAATGCCCTCATGCATGCAGTTCAACAGCAACTCCAATATTGACGTATCCTGTTATTCCCAGCTTGTTGGGGGCGGCGAGAGACACTCTCTTGCTCGCCTCGTGCGAGAGCGACTCTCTTGCCCCATGTGCAGCAGCCCAGCCAACGCGTCACCACTATGCGCACATCTCTGCCTTGACGGTAGGATAGAGGTTCGGATAGAGAGGTGGTTCACTTATTAATTAATAAGAAAGAAGCCTCCTCTTGTTGCCGAGACGTCCTAAGAAGTGGGGTATCTTCTGTCTATACCAGGTAGTATGCTGCTGATCAAAGAGCGACTTCACTCCCCATTCATCCGAAGTAGTATTTTAGTATAGAACAGAGGCATTCTGAGCCGACTACTACGACTACATGCGCATCTAGTGCAGTGGCTTGGAAGCAAGCTACCTTGACCATCTTCCGAAGTTCTAAATAATTTACTGATCAAAGCATTATTATTAGTAAGATGGGGCGGACTGCTCTACATTCAGCCATGCCACAGTGACCCCATACTTGTCATGGAGATGGATTCCATAGCTTCAGAAGACGTGCACACTGTTAAAAGAAGTGGTGTAGATGGTAAGACGAGCAATGTTATTCATTTTTGCTTTATTCTTTACCCTTTTTTTTTTCATGATTAATCTCATTTGTTGGAATGCAGAAAGCATCTAGTCGTTTTCACATCGAAGGCATATGTGATCCTCATATTCATCACATTTATAAGCAAAGCCATTAGACATGTCATGACAATTTTGACAGCTGAAAAGGAAGCCTGAAGTAAGTCTAAGAGGTTGTCGGCAACGATGACGCCAAATATGCTTCATCAGCACAAGCTTTGTGAAGAAAGAAATCACACTCGAGGCAATGGTGAAATGAATCCAAGACGGGTAACAAGCAGCTATCACGACATTTATCATAATCCACAGTTTTGTCACTTATCAATAAGTTGTGTATATGCATGAAATGCTTTATTTTTGTAGCTTCTGCAACATCATTCCTCTCAATGACAGTGAATGACTCAATAGATTTATCAGGCCAAAGTGTCAAACTTTCGCTAGATCTCTCATCTTCATTTTCTAGTGAAACCAAAAAATACGAGTATTTGTCTTTCGTCACACAATTCACATGGAATATAATATTGCAATCTGAACAACAATAACTGCCGTGCTCTGGATTGACGTCATCATGACAAATTAAACAGTCCAAACTTTTAAAATCTTCTTCAAGGAAATAGGTAAGAAAAATGCGATAATCATGCCACTTGCTTTTAATGACACGTGGCAATGAAATGCATTTTTTATGTACGATAACGTTGCATGTACAACATATACAAGCAACATAATTTCCTTCAACACCACATGCATCACAAATGAGCGGGGAAGAGGAACGTCTCTGAAACAAGGTGAAGGGGTGTTGATGCCTTTTATCTTCAATAATGGGCGAAGGTGATACACATTCAATGTGAACAGCAAACT
Organism: Heritiera fomes; assembly: GCA_032173925.1. NCBI lineage: Eukaryota > Viridiplantae > Streptophyta > Magnoliopsida > Malvales > Malvaceae > Heritiera > Heritiera fomes. The sequence goes on along the minus strand of JAPDPM010000013.1, from coordinate 22,451,981 downwards.
TGCAAAGTCAACAACAATAAACTAATCCACTTCCTCTGGTTTTTATGGTAAGCAGATGCATTATCAAATTCTCCAGAACTTGTCCATGCTTCAGAAAATACTCAACCATTTGCATTTCAGATTCTCTCCCACAAAATAAAAGAAAATTAATAGCCTTCATTTGAGACATCAAACAAAGGGGCACTTCTTTGGGTGGATCCATAACAATTGTTTTATAGTATGGAAGTTCCTGACATGTACCACAACAACAAGTACCCTTTGATTGTTTTCAGGTAGCAGCACACCTCAAAGAGCTTGCCTGGCCTTTTCCAACGGAGACAGCTTCTCCTACCGTGTTGTAAGTCCCTCAACAAGGTTACTTTTGGCATCGTCGAAATTTCAGTATGCATTACAAATGATACTACGATTTCTGTTTTCTATTTGACTGCTAGTCTAACTCAAGTCAAGATATTAGAACACTCCAGGTTGTAGCTTGTGCAGGAATTTCCAGCTCTAACTTCACTTGTTCTTGTTCTTTTTTTTTTTTTTTTGCTTGATCAAAGCAGCAATGCCAGCAATGTGCAGAGTAGCCATGCTTGTACTAGGAGGGACAGTAGATGGTCCAACAAAGAGGTTAAGGGTAAGGATACCATCTTCAACTTGCAAAGCAATTCTTAAAGCTGGTGTTCTCCACCAGCCTTCTTGGCAACACGCCAGCTGGAATTCCATGAAAATCAGGTGAATGAGTATTAAGGTTCTCCATTTTTATATCTTCATGGATGAACCTGACCCCAAGTTGCATTTTTCAGGATGCAAAGAACCGATTTTCTCTGTGTACGCAATAGTCTTTGCTAGTCCCTTGGTATTTTGTTTGGTTGTGAGACCTTAGCTTATTTAATAAATTGTAAGGAAGGCAGTTGACGTGATGCAAACTAGTTCATTGTATTTGTCATTTTCTTAATCATGTAAGTGGATATTCTCTCTAGCATCAAGTCTAAACTGTAACAAGCTAAAGATGCCCTAGAACTAGCAACAAGACAAAGGACTTTTTTCCATCAGTCATGGTCATTTATTTGTAAATATATAAACCGAGAAAATTGGAAGAAAGCATGTGAATTTGCATCGTTTGCAGGGCTCTTGTCTCATGGAGGGAGCTTTTACGTAGCGTGTACTCCATGCATGAAGTGGAAAACATGGGTTTCTTTTCCCAGCATATACTTTGGTTAAACCTTGTATAAATCAACCCAGAGAATTGTATGGTAAAGTATATATACTATACTGATCTTTCATGCCTAATTGTCCTGTAAAGGATTTTCTTTGAATGTTTATCAATTCTTTTGATCATCTTAGGATTTTTGTTCTTCTATAACTGTGAGAAGTAACCAATAGCTTCATCCGCATCAACCAACTGTTACATGCTTAATTTCTGGGGCTTTTGTCTGTTAGTTGGACAACCAATCTGCCCACAGGAAGCAACGACTCATGCGTGAAGTTGTAGTTGATACACTCATTTCGCATGTATCTAGAGAGGACACGATTGTCGGCGTTGAGACCAGCGATAAAGAACGCCGACATGGTCGTCAACTTTGAAGATTTGCTTCTGGTGAGAAGACAGCTCGGAATTATTCTATTCCTGAACATTTTTTTCTTAACTGAATGAGCTGAGGATTGCTTAGTTGAATAAGTCACTTCTTAACATGCACTAGATTTTTGCGGTATTGTTTGTTCAAATATTCTTTGGGATTGTTTTAGCGATGTTGACATGCCACTTTGCCAAGATACTATCTCGCTCGAGACCTTGCAGAGAAATAAGTTGACTATCTTGGTCGATTTTCGGGTCAGCATGTTGTTGCTTCAATCTGTTTATTAACTAACCACGCATGGAAAAACTCCACTTTGTTGAGATAACTTCAATCGAGTTCTGTAACATGAAGGTCGCAGTTCTTTTCCTAGTTTCCTTCTTAATTGATATTTTTTACTGTTCCCGAGCTTGTATTATTCCTTCGTAGAGCACCCAAAGTTGACGCCATTTTGCAAGCATTAAATGATGCTTTCCAGGTGCAAAGCAATATGGTTTTATTGTATTGCTTTTGTTTTGGGCTTTGTCTTATCATGTCAAATCAAGTCAAGCTAGGTTGTCCTAGTTGTAGTTAATGCCTAGTCTTGTAGGATTATTTTGAAGACGAGCATGGAGTTTTTTTACGTAAGTTTCGCAGCAAAGCATGTGGGTCTATGCCACGTTGCGTTGATACATTGGTCGTCTGACGTTCAATTAAATTTTTTTTTTTTTTGCAGATTCTTGACAATGGTCCTCTGATTAATCCTAATGCCTGTTGAGTGTGGGGAGGCTCTCTCGCTAATGCCTGTCGCGAGCGAAAGCCTCTTTCTCGCCCAAGCATGTCGCTAGCGATAGACATTCTATCGCCTAATGCTGTCGCCATTCCTCTCTCGCCAGCATGTCAAATGCGAGAGCCACTATCTCGCCCCGCCTTGTTATATGCGAGAGGTATTCTCTCGCCCAAGCCTTACGAATACGAGAGCCACTAACTCGCCCAACCTGTCGCCCACTCCTTTGTATTCTGTCGCTAGAGATCTTCGAGCGACAAGCAGGCTGTCGCCAGCAGTATGTACTCTATCACCAGAGGCTTGTCTCACGCGATAGCCAATCTCTCGCCCAATACATGTCGCGTGGCCTCTCGCTATCTTGCGACATGCTAGCTTTTACTTTTGTTTTCACCAGGGTTTTGTGCGACAGGTTATGTAAGGCTATGCGACAAACTTGTGACGACAGATTATTGCGACAGGCTAGCTACTCTCTCGCCCATGTTCTCTCGCGCGGGAGCCACTCTCTCGTCTAATTGCTTTTTGGCGTGAGCCTCCTTCTGGTTTGTGACAGAGTGTCTGTCGCATGTATGTGAGCGAGTGAGTCGCTCTGTCGCGTGAAACCTTTCTGTTCGATAGTAGTCTGTCGCGTGTATATTTATTTTATTTTATTATTTTTATTATTTTTTTTAAACAGGTCTTTCGCAGCTAATTGATCTCTCGCGGGTGTTAGGTCTCCATGCTCTATCGCAGACTTCTATACATGGCTTTTTTGTTTGTTTCCCACAGACGGCGCCAATTGTTGTTGCCAAAAACAACAATAAATATTTGCTGATGTCGGATCCTCGATATTCGCGTTAGTTTGTCTCCAACGAATCTGCGAAATAGGAAAAGTCAGAGGGGCGCAGGGGTTTTCCCCTACGCGCGCACTCCGATGCTTAAGTCAGACAGGGTTTCTGTAGGCCAATAGAGCTTAGGGTTTAAGAATGATACCTGTGACCTATTTATAGGAGTTATTTTGCGCGTAATTACCTTTAAGCCCCACAGCTTAAATAATAACCCAGTGGATCATTTCTGGGCCTTTTGAGTCCTTTTTTCTCTTGGGCTTATATTATCATTTGGCTCAATGGTCTTCAACTTGATTTATAGAAAAGCCCAGTAATAATTGATCTAGTCCACATCAGCAACAATAAGAAAACTGTTGCCGAAAAGGAATTGCAACCAAATTATTCCATTGTTAAAAAAAGTATGGACAACATATTAAGTCGTTGTTAAAATAATGACTTAATTAGTAACAAGAAAAAAATCGTTGCAAAAAATACTTTTCGCAACGACTTGTTATTCAATAAAAGTTATTATATATGCTTTTAGTAACGAATTTTTTCGCAACAACCTTACAACGACTAAAAGTCGTTACAAAAGAGTTTTAGCAACAATAAATTTACGTTTTGTAACAACTTTAAGCGTAGCAAAAAGCTCATTTTCTATAAAATCACTATTTGATGTAATTTTTATGGGATATTTGATGTATTTTATTTCTTTATGTTTTTATTCATGAATTGATAAATTTATGAGCTTTTTAATTAATTATATTATTTGCATATATGTTTAGTATTAGTATTAGTATTATATACTTTATAAAAAAATAAAGTATAATTTTGGTTGATTCTTTCAAAATTAATTGTGAAGATCGGTCATTGTCTGATATGATCGGCATTGGAGTCTCGCACAATGGGTGTATCCGGTGGATGACAATGCATCAACTACCTTTAACATTTTGATTCGCATGATGACAGCAGTGGAACCCCACACAGAAAGAACATTCACGTTAAAAGGACAACAATTGTGGCAATTTCCTTTTCCTTTTTTTTTCCCGATATTTATGACCTCTATTTTTTTTCCTTTGATAAAAAGGTCATGAGCCAATGTTCGGATAGAATTATATTCGTTGGCACGGACATACCAAACATTTTATTGGTTAATGCCTCTGAAATTCTTCGAAATCCTTCCATTGTGCTTGATTTTAGGTCTTGAGGTAATATATTTAGGGTTTGGTGAGTGCTTATTAGATGTCATCGATCTCATCAGTCAGGATAATTTGGTAAACGTTGCAGTCAAATTTTGAATCGAGCTAGTGTTTGTACCAATAAATATCAACAACATCATTGTTGTAAAAGAAGCTAGCTGCTGCGAATGGCATGATCTTGATGGCAGGGGAAGGAGGGCTAATTTCTTTTGATTGGAGCATCAACAGCACTTCTACTAGTGGACGAGAAGTAGTGAGAACTAGTGAAAATCCTGAGACTACTTTTTCAGGTTTCAGGTTGATGCGTAAACAAAAATCTGGAGGAAATCATTTATGTGCTGAAAACAATGCAAAAACCATTAACCCTTATAATCCCCAAATACGAACAAATAAGATGCATCTTCTGACGTTCATGTTTGCCCTGATTATTTGTTTTCGGTTATCATATTCTTTTTTTATATATATAAAACACAAAATGTTTTTAAAACCACTTTTGCGTTTCCTTATTGGCCACTGGCCTAAAAAAATTTGATATGATAAAAAATCAAACACGAAACCTTCCATTATGAATCTTCTTTACTCAAAAATTCACTGAGACTTTACATCATTTATTCTTTTTTGCTAAGCCGAATAGATTTTATTAAAAATCCGCAAGGATAGAACTCGCAACAAAGCTAGCAAAACATAGTTTTGTTACAACATGTAAACACATCTAATGATGAAAAAAAAACCACCTTAAATCCCACCTTACAACCCAAAACCAAAAAAATTACCCACACTCCACAGCTTACAAAGGCACTCAGCAAGGCCACTAAATAAACAAGTCAAAAACATTTAACCCGTTTGAAATGTGAGCTAAAAAGCTGGAAGATAAGATAACCAAAACCATCAACAAAGAAAAATGGTTGCCCCCAAAGCTAAAAAAATCCCTCCAACAAATTTTTATGAATCAAACTTCCTTCTTCGATTCACCATACAAGAACTGCCCCTGTTTATCCTGACAAAAACTATTCCCACAAACTCAGAAAATATTAATGCCTCACCTAACAAATTCTACGTCACCCTTTCCATGGTTTGAGTGATGAAGGAAATAAAAAAAAACTCTTTTGAACCGAAGATCAAGTTCCTTCACAATATCAAAATGGCCCTATAAAAAACAATCACTTTAAATTGATCCTTATTTAGCTTTAAACTCTTTCCAACCAACAGATGTCGATAACCACATAACATACTACAATACAAATACAACCTCAATATAACTACAAAACATAACACAATAAAACTCTTTCGAACCACCTTTCTACCAAAACAGGACTAAAGGCTTCGTGAGCCTCACTATTTGTCTGTATAATCTCTTGCTACAAGTACCTTTAATATTTCCACCACTATCTCATCATCACAATTTGCTGAAAAACCTAGCAACTTGCCCATTCTCCATGTTTCCTCTGCCTCCTTGGTAATTTCCATATATCTATTCCTAAAGTCTCCATCAAAGAGAGACTCATTAGCAATTTTGCTGTCTTTTACAACTCCCCTTTTAATTTGTTTTTTTTCTTCAACTTTTTACCTCTTTTTACCTTTTTTTTTTGGAGAGCTTGAGATCTACTTCAAGATATTTGAATTTACGAATACCTTTTATTGAGGAATTTTTTGGAATTGACTTTGTAACATCATCATTAACAACCTCAGTGTTTCTTTGTCCAAGATCTTCATCATTTTGATCCAGTGTTCTATTAGGCAGATTTGAAACCATCTTTGACTTTGCACAGAAGTTCACCTTATTCTCATCCAATTTATTACTCAGAAGAGGGTCAGGCATGTGAGAACCCACGTCATCCTCCCCCAACAACCTACCAACCGAAACATTCACTCTGTCCAGCTTATCCACCTTGAGCAACCCAGCTCTATTTTCCACCACCATGCATGCTTCCTCTATATTAGCAACAATCTCCTCAACCACATCATTAATTATGTCGTCTTTGTCCTTTCTGACCACCTTATCTAGAGACTGCTCATCTCCCACCAACTGGCGATGATCATCAGAACCTTCACCAGAACTGGATTCAGAAACATAACATTCATTCTTGAACATTTGATTCACCTCATTTTGCTTATACCAGCCATGATACAATGAGACAAACTCTTCATCCACTTCAGATACTCTAACTAGAAAAACAATTCCATTACATGAAAATTCAATTGTTTCATCAATTCTTCCAAAATCATTTGTCATAATCGAAAAAGTTCCTCTACTAAAGTCCTGAAGTTGTAATGTCATTTCATCAAAACTCATAAGTTCTCCCCAAATACAAGCTATATTTTTGAATGTTGCATAGTTCCATGAATGCAAAGGAACTCCAAAAACAGTAAGCCATGCAACTCGATAATCCAATTCAACATTTTTTTACCAAGGTTCAATCGCCAAAAACCACTCCATTAACCATGACCATCCAAGCTTCTTCATTTTGGTCATTGTTTCCAGCTCTTCAAACTCAATAAGAAATTTCCTGCCATAAATTTTTTTAACAGAAATCCCTGATTCTCCATTTAGTTTGAAGTTCTCCATAAGAGTATTAACATCTTAAAAACCCTTCGTAGTACCTACAAAACAGTTTTTTAACCTATTCATCGCCCCCTCTTCAATCTCACTATTACATCTTTTAACACCAGAGCTTCCATTAACATGACTATTACAAACTCCCTTATCCATATTAATCTGATCTGCATCTTTTTTTCCTTCATCAGTGCTTGAAGATAGCTTTTGTTTCTTCCATCCTTCAAAATCCCGAACACATCCTTTTCATTACTGTTCTTCATATGTTCCTTTTCACCCATAAAAATCCCAGATCCACATGCAGATCCTCCATTCCTATTCTTTTGAACTTTTCTCCAATACTCCACCCTACCAATTGAAACGAGCAATATTAACACCCATACAGAAGTCCAATAGCCATGCACCATTTAACCTGTCAATAGCTCTAAGAGCTCTAACCAAACTTGCAAATCTAACAAAACCAAATTTCCTCCCATGAACATTTCTCTTTTGCGGAATGAAAACATCTAGTGACACTCAATCGGCATTCATTGATGGATGGCAGATTATGGATGGCATTCTTTTGGCAAATGAAGTTCTTGATTCGATGAAGAAGAATTGCAAAGGAGGTGGAATGGGTAGAGTAGCATTGAAACTTGATTTTCAGAAAGCCTATGACTGTGTTTCTTGGGAGTTCCTGATGCATGTTATGGAGAAAATGGGTTTTGGTTTTCTATGGAGGAAATGGATGATGGAATGTATTTCGATAGTTTGGATTGTTGTTTTGGTGAATGGCTCTCTTACTTATCAATTTCATATGGGGCGTGGTTTAAGGCAAGGTGACCCATTGTCACCTTTTCTTTTTATATTAGTCACTAAAGTGCTTCATTTGCTTATTGACAAAGCTGAACAGTAGAGGTTATGTAGAGGTGTTGCTTGTTCCCAGGTATTTCTTTGTAACACTTACAATTCGCTGATGACACTATTTTATTCTTGGATGCCGATGAGGAGGTTATTGAAAATATGAAAAGGGTGTTGAAGTGTTTTGAGCTTGCTCCAGGCCTCAAAATTAACTATGATAAATCTGCGATGATTACAATAGGAGGCGAGGAAGAAGATGCAGATAGGTTAGCTGCTGCTTTTGGATGTGTGAAAGCTAAGCTGCCTTTGAAATATCTGGGGATTTTAATTGGAGGAAATCCGAGGAAGGAAAGTTTATGGGAGCCTATTGTAGAGCGATTTCAACAAAAACTAGCTATGTGGAAGAGGGGATACTTGTCATTCGGTGGAAGAATTGCTCTTATTAATTCGATTTTGTCCTGTTTACCCATATATTACATGTCCATTTTTTAAAATTTCGAAAGGAGTAATCAAAAGGATAGATAAAATTAGGAGGAAATTTTTGTGGGGAGGTTGTGAGGGGAAGAGAAAGTTAGCCAAAGCTAAGTGGTTATTGATTTGTCAACCAAAAAAGTTCGAAGGTCTTGGGATTAGGAATTTGGAGATTATGAACTTTGCGCTACTTGCTAAATGGTGGTGGCGATATGCTACGGAAGATGATTCTTTGTGGAGAAAGGTGGTTGTGGCTAAGTATGGAGAAAATATTCAAAAGTGGATTCCAAATGATAACAAGGTTAGGAAGATGTCGATTGTCTGGCGTGATGTGGTAAATTTGTCAACCCCAGATTGTTTTCTCTTGCTAAAGAGAAATTTGCAAAGGTTTGTGATTATTCATAATTTTGACAATCAAAATTGGTGCCTTTGGTTTAGGAGATAGCTTCTAAGCTGGGAACTAGAGCTTCTTAAGGGTCTGAGAATTAAATTGGAAGGTGTTTTCTTGAATCCTAATAAGGCTGACAAGATTATTCGGGAACTTGATCGCAGAGGTATGTTCTCTGTTAAAAGAATTTCTTCTCTTTTGAATGATTTGGTTTCTCCTGCTGATTCTTTTGAATTTTGTAAGTTACGGAGGTTTAACATACCTCCTAAGGTGAACTGTTTTATTTGGTTGGTTGTGTTGGAAAGGTTACCTACTAAATCTTTCCTAATCAGTAGAGGTGTCTCATTACCACTTAGTTAGAGTTTGTGTGGATGGTGTAAATTAGCTGAGGAGTGCGTGGATCATATTCTTTTTAGTTGTCCTTGGGTGAACTCATTCTGGTATAAATTTCTTGCTTGGTGGCAAATTGATTAGTGTTGTCCTGTTAATTTGAGAATGTTCTTGTTGAATTGTTTTGAACCTCTATTTTTTGGTGAGTTGAAAGCTTGGTGGTTGGCGTCTATTGCTGCTGCTTTCTGGTCTCTTTGGCTAGCTAGAAATGAATTGGTTTTCCAAAAGAAAATGATGTCAATGGAGGAATTGCTTTTTGTGGTAAAATTTAGATCATTTCTTTGGATTAAGGCAAGTAAGGAGGAAGGTTTTCTTGATGAGGCTTTGTGGTGGAATAATCCAATTAAATGTTCTCCTTTGGGTGGTGGAAAGAATTGTAGGCTTGTTACTCATTGGTCTCCACCTTGTAGGGGTAGTGTTAAATTCAATGTGGATGGAGCGGCAAGAGGTCAGCTGGGAAAGGCGAGATGTGGTGGTGTGCTTAGAGATGAGTGTGGATTTGCCTAGGCTATGTTTTCTGGCCCAATTGGGATGTACGATTCAAATGTTGCAGAACTGTGTGCTATCAAGATGGCACTGTAGGTTTTCCTGAAGATTGAATTTAAAGACAGGGCTTCATTGATTATTGAATCCGATTCCAAGATTGCTATTGGATGGTGCTAGGATCCTGTAACTCGACCATGGAAACTGTGGAATATTTTCTTGGCCATTGGCTCCATGATTGCTAAGATTAAAGCAGTAGAACTAGTTTATATTTTCAGGGAAGCAAATGGTATGGCTGACTTTCTGGCCAAATCAGGTGTTGATCGCAAGGAGATGTTTGTAGCTTGGTGGTAGTGTTTTGTTCAAGTTTCTGCTTGTTGGGACGCCTTTTTTTTTTGCTTTTGTTGTGTTTGAGGTGATTAGTTTGTTCCTGTATTTGGTTACTGAGGGTGTTTTTTTGCTTTTGGGTTTAGAGTTTTGGGATTTGTTTTTTCCTGAACTCTTTCTTTGGTGAATTAACAAATTGTGTTAATCACCTTTATTGTTTCCCATCAACAAATTGTGACTCAGCAAAAAAAAAAAACAACAACTGGCCCATGTCTTTGGAAGATTCTCCATAGCCATCTCCAATAAACTTTATCAGGAATATTGTTAACAAACACCATTGAAATCTCCTTCATGACTCCCAATTTTTTTTCGTCAATACTGAGACCTTATATCATTAAGCTAATCCTTTAAAATTTTTCGGTTATCATATTCATTATTGCTTATAACTTTTTAATAAATGGCTACTTTTCTTGATTTGTTTAGAATTGATTTAATCAGTTTGGAATTGACAAGACTAGAAGTGTTAACTTCATTTATAATCTCCACTTATAATAATGAGTTAGGTTCTTATCCTATGAGAAAATGAATTGAAAAGACAAAAAGATACATTCATAAAGAAATATATGTACCATGCTAATTTACTTTAAGTATTAATTTAAATAATTATTTTTCATCTTTAAAGTAAAAATTTTACAAATTTGATCTTCGAATTTCAACTCATGCGTACCTTCATTCTTTAGACAAAAACCTCTTTTGGAAAAAAAATTTTACTATGTGCTTGATTTCGTTCGTTGCAAACCCTCCTTTTTGTCAGGTTCAGAGAAACATTTTAAGCATTTTAAGGGGAGTAGGTAAGGTGTTAAAACACATACCATAAGCCTAGTTTGAAGAATGGAAAAGAAATTAAGATGTTAGAGGATTTACCAAGACACCTGTTTTCTGTCGATTTCGGCTGCAGTATTATTGTAGATGCTAATTAAATATTGAACATGGAAAGCACTGAAGATTTTAAAAGGGCTTAAAACCTGGTAAAGTTTTTTATTCCCAAATCAAAACAATCTGACTGCTTTACCTAATAACAAATACTAATTAATGCTTTTTTTTGAAAATTAAAATGGTATTATTGATAAAAGATGAAGTTACAACCAAGCGACGAAATCAGTGTTACGAAGAACACCTGATTTCGCAAGGGAATCCGCAAAATAATTTGCTTCCCTTAAAATATGAACATAAGAAATATCGCCTAAGTAAGAAGTATAGTTAAACATCTTGTTGATCAGATTGTTATATCTCCAAGGTTTCACGTCTAAGTTGTTGAGCCAAGAAACAACAATTTTCGAGTCACTCTCGATAATGAGAGGAGGGACTGATGAGATCCTAGCTTTGACAATAATTGAAAGCACTTCAACAATAACAGATAACTCAGCAAAATTTACATCGGCGATGCCAATACTTTTGAAAAAGATGAGACGAACATGTCCAAGACAATCATGTATGACACCACCAATGCCTGCCAGACTGGGACTTCTTTGGGCAGCGCCATCAACATTGATTTTCCAATAGCCTGGGGGGGGGGGGGGGGGGACCATTGAATAACCTTTCTTGGAGTTTTTGTTTTGGTAGGAAAAGAAATGTCTTGAAGACTTGTCATGGAATTCATAATATCTAAATGAGGGTACCTAGCTTTCAGCCACCACCTAGTCCTGATTGAAATCAGCTCATAAATTTGATCTAAAGAAATCAGCTTATTGTTGAAAACTCTATCATTTCTTGAGAGCCAAATAGACCAGATAATTGCATAGAAGAGAGTAGTCCAAGCGATCTTCTGATTGTTAGAGATGGCGAAGCCAGACCAAGCCAAAAAAAGAGTTTTAATATCCATCGGTATCGCCCATGAAAGCTGCCACCTATAGATGTACTTACACCAGATCATCCAAGCAAAGTTGCAGTGTAAAAAAAAATGATCAACAGTTTCCTTATCATCACAAAAACAACATTTGTTGTCTTGAGAACTAAGGCAGCCTCTGTTTTGAAGGACTTCAATGACAGGGACAAAACCTTTCAAAACTTTTAAGCAAAACAACTCCACCTTTGGGGGAGCAATCCCAATCCAAATGTAGCTTTCAATAGGGAGTGCGATAGAAGATGGAGTGTCGATTGCATTCCTGAAAGACTTTGCAGTAAAGCAGCCAATTGAAGATTTGGACCAGACCAGTTTATCAGAAGCAAAGGGGGAAATAGTGACAGAGTTGAGAAGATTAATAAAACCATTCCATATGTCCTTTTCCCAATCAAAAAGTTGTCTTCTTAATAGAATTATCCATTCCCATGAGGAACCAGACCATCTTCCATAGTCTTTGATAACACCACTCTTGTTTTCAGCTAACGTATAAATTCTACCAAAAGAGTTTTTGAGGATAATTCCTTGGATCCAGCCATCATTTCAGAAGCTAATTCTCGAGCCATCACCTGTACAGAGCAAAAAACAAGAGTTTATAATGTTAGAATGAACACTCCTCTGCCAGTTGTTTTGTATGTCACACCACACTCGAGAGAGAGAAGTCCTAGAATAAGGTTTAAGCCACAGATCAGAGTGTGGGATGTTGTATTTATCACAAATAACCTTCTTCCATAGAGCACCATTATCAGAGCCGAATCTCCATGGCCATTTAAGCAGAAGAGCATCATTGCAATGCTTGAGATTTATAATGCCTAACCCTCCGTACTTTTTACTTCTACACATGGATCTCCAATCAACGAATCTAATTTTTCTTTTTGCCTCCGAGTCGCCCCATAAGAATTGTCTCTGGATCTTTTCAAGTAGTTCTTTCACCCCAGTTGGAATCTTAAACATCGACAGGTAGTAAATGGGAAGGTTTGCAAGAGTGGATTTGATAAGAGTGATTCTGCCAGCAGGGGAGAGACATTTGCTTTTCCATTGGCTAAGCTTGTTTTTAAAGGAACTGATAATGGGTAACCAAGTGGAGAAAGACCTCGGATTAGCACCCACAGGCAAGCCAAGATATTTACAAGGAAAAGAGTCTACTTTACTGTTGATTTTAGCGGCCCAGTCGGACAATAAATGCTGCTGCACTTTGATTCCATACAAGGTTGTTTTGTAGAAATTCACCTTCAGACCAGCAGAAGCTTGAAAGATTCTAAGGATTCTTTTAAGCACGAGTAACTGTTGCACTTCAGATTGGCAAAAGATCAACGTGTCATCCGCAAATTGCAAGTGAGAGATGACCAGGTTATTTTGCCCTATAGAGATACCAATAAACAATCCCAAAGAGGAGGCCTTGTTCAATAGGAGACCCAGACATTCGGTCACCATAATAAAGAGAAAGGGAGAAAGGGGGTCTTCTTGTCGAAGGCCCTTATGCATCTTGATTGGACATGAAGGTGAACCATTGATCAAGATAGAGAAAGAGGCTGAGTTGATGCAGCAAGAGACCCAAGAAATCCATTTTTGACTGAACCCCATAAAACTCATAACATCCAGAAGTAAATTCCAGTTAACTTTGTCAAACGCTTTCTCGAAGTCAAGCTTAATTGCCAAACCACCCTTTTTAGACTTTTTCATTGAGTCAACCACTTCGTTTGCTATAAGGCTGCTGTCCATAATCTATCTGCCTTCAATAAAAGCAGATTGAGTGAAGCTGATCAAAGAGTTCATTACCTTTTTCAACCTGTTTGCAAGAACCTTGGCTAAAATCTTGTAAATGCTACCAATCAAAGAGACAGGTCTGAAATCATTTAGGGATTCGGTGCACTGCTTCTTTGCAATAAGCACAATAAAAGAACTGTTAATCCCTTTAGGAATTTTGCTGTTATTATAGAAGTCTTGAAAAAAGTCGCAGATGTCCGGTTTTAGAAGATCCCAATTCTGCTTAAAAAAGAAGAAATTAAAGCCATCCGGACTGGGGGCTTTATCCCCATCACAACCATTAATTGCTTCAAAGATCTCTTCAGTTGAGAAAGGCATATCCAAATCAGCCACTTGACAATTAGAAAGCTTTCTAAAATTAAGAGAGGAGAGATTGAAAAGGGGATCATGACTTGGACCAAACTGCTCTCTGAAGTGAGTTTCAATGGCGTGTTTTATCTCTTTAGGTGTATGGAGTTGCTTTCCTCTAAAAGATAAGTGGCCAAGGAAATTGTTACGCCATCTACTGTTTGCAATGCAGTGGAAAAACTTTGAATTTTTATCACCATCTTGACACCATTTTAATCTTGCCTTCTGCCTCCAAGTGCTTTCTTCAATGTTTTGCAACTGCCACAATCTTTTTTTCTTGTCAAGAATAAGGTCAAAAAAAGAACCATCCCCTGGATTTTCCTCTTGGTTTTTTTGGAGATCACAAATCTCTTTATTCATTGCTTCAATGTTATCAGAAACCCCACGTTTTTGATAGCCCTTCCAATTCCTTATATCTTACTTTAAGAGTTTCATTTTTTAAAGTAATCTAAAGCCAGCAAAACCTTCCACTTTGTAAGACTTCCATTTAGACTCAACCAACTCGTTGAATTCATTTTCAGCCAGCCAATGGTTAAAGAATTTAAATGGTTTTGGCCCCCAGTCATGAATGTCCACACCCAAACAGATAGCAACATGGTCCGAGATGGAACTCTCCAGACTCCATTGATTGATAGTTGAGTAGTTTTCATTCCAGTTTGGTGAAAGTAGGAATCTATCAAGCCTACTCATAGAGTTCCTTGAATACCATGTGAAGTTTCTTCCCACTAGAGGAAGATCCAACATATTAGTATTTTGTATAAAATCCATGAATTCCATTTGAGATCTTGAATTGTCAGTGACACCATGTCTTTCTTCATCATTTAAGACAGCATTGAAATCACCAGCTATACACCATGACTCAGAGTCATTATTTTTAAGATCACGTAGGACATTCCAAAACTCTTTTCTATCACTTTCCTTGTTAGGAGCATAAACACTAATAAGGTTGACTGGGATAGTCTGTTTATGTAAGTAGCCTTTCAACCAAACAAATCCGTCACCAACTAAATGAGAAGAGAGTGAAAATTCATTAGCAGACCACATACAGATTAAACCACCCGCAGACCCCACAACATCTTTGTGAACAAATTTGATATCTTTGCAACCCCAAAGTTGATTGATCAGCCTGTCAGAGACATTTGACAACTTTGATTCTTGAATGAACACCATAATAGGCTTCTCCTTATTAAGAAGTTTTCTAAGAGCAAACCTCTTGCCTTTAAAACCCAACCCTCTGATATTGTAAGAGACAAACTTCATTCAAATTCAGAGAACCCATCAACAAAGCAGGGAAAAGAAAAGGAAAAAATTAAACTAACCTTTCCTCCTCCTCGAGCTCGATTAGCTTTTCAATTAATTCCTCCTCAGCAACAAAAGAGGATAAGCCCAATAAATTTGCCACCTCAATTGTATCCTTAACTTCACGCCCTATGGCCATGTTCCTGCTTTTGATGTCTTCATCGGACAACACTGCATCTTCTAAAATCTGATTCTTGAGGGAATCTTTTCTTCTTGTAATGACAAACTTACATCTAGCTTTTCCACCTTTTTTTTTAGGGGCTTCAAGGACCTCATTTGAGAGATCATGATTAAAAAATCTATTTGAAGAAATTGACACCAGTTTTCTGCCTTTCTTTCCCTTTTTTACTCTATTTCGCACATACTGTTGTTCGACATCAAAGTCTAGAGATTGCTCATGTTCAGAGTTAGAATTTGACCCACCAATATTCTGGATTGGGCTAGCCTCTTGAATCTGTTGACTTGGTTCAGAAACGTTAGGTGGGCTTGGAAGAGACAAAGGTTTTAACAAGCCCAACGTAGAAAAGTCCTTTTCTTACGCCTCAAGAGCTTCATCAGTCAATGATGTATTTAACTCCAACGAATACCCCTCATTATTTTTGAAATGAATAAGAGTCACCTCATCCAAATCTTGGGAAAAGGCCACTTTTGAAATTGGCTGCACAAGCTGACATTCTTCGAAAGGATCACAAAGAAAAGACTGCTCATTAAAATTTTGTCGGGTTGGACTTCTCAAAGGAAGTAATGACGCTTCGTTGCCTTCATCCCTGTCGCTGAACTCTTTACTCGAATCCACACTAGCACATTTCAAAACAGAATAAGGAGGATGGAGTTCTTCAGAAGACGATGACTCTAAAGAACTAGAAGAGACTGGACTCTGCTTATTAATCGTTCTTACATACTCATTCCAAAGAAAATTTGGTCCTTCTTCAGTGATCAAGCTAACTGGGAACTGTTGATTATTTATGGATAATAATACTGTATTTGGAATTGAGACCTCCTTTTTAACAAGAGATAAAACTCTTGCTGAATCAAGTCTTTTCTTTCTTCCGGTACTATCGTCTATGGAGATGAACTCACCCCAGCAATCTCCGATTTTTTTAAATACAGTATGGATCCAAGCGTGAAGCGGGAGGTTATCGATTTTAATCCATACAAATTTTTCATTACTGATCAGTTCAGGGGACCATGGTTTTATCCAAAAAAACCACCCACTAAGCCAGACTTTTCCATCTTCAAGCATACCTGTCATGTCATCCTTTGTATCAAAAGAAAGAAGGACCCAGCTACCTCCCATAAGAGTGATTGAGAAATCCAGAACACCTTCTTGCATTATACGTTGACGAAGAAATTGGATTGATTGGGGGTTTCTAACACAGGCAACAGCTGAGCATTCTAACCATTTTGTGTCTAACTCCTCATCGTCCATCGTTATAACCTTCACCCGAACTGGAGTGTCAACATCGCCTTTCTCAGTTAATT
This sequence comes from Heritiera fomes, assembly GCA_032173925.1. NCBI lineage: Eukaryota > Viridiplantae > Streptophyta > Magnoliopsida > Malvales > Malvaceae > Heritiera > Heritiera fomes. The sequence continues at coordinate 22,435,405 of JAPDPM010000013.1, read as the reverse complement.
CTGTCTTTCCTGCAATGGTAGTGGGAGACTTTTTACTCCTGACAACATCTGCATAAGAAGGCTGGCCCTTACCTGATGCGAATTTAGCAACGTTCTCTGTTACTTGATTTCTTTTTGTATTTTTGCCTTCAACTTCAGTAATGAAATTATCATCACATCCTTTCTGCTATCCAGTTATCTCCACCCAATTAAGCAAAGGAATTGTCTCCACCTTTCCAAAACTTATGGAGCTTACCCACTTATTTAGTGCTTGGCATGTATTGTACATCTTTGGTACACAGTAAATAAAGAAAACCGTGCATTTTTTTCCCAGAAAAAGTAAAATAGAAAAAGGGGTATTATCATTAAAAACATAAGAGAATATGCAAAATGAGAAGATTTTCTTGTCATAAAAAAAATAAAACTCATCAAGCAAACCTTGTTACACAGTGTTCATTTACTTGTTTTTAGGTCTTTTGCAATTTTACCAAAATACTATCGTTAATCTACATGCTAATGAAAGTCATACTAAAAATTATTAGGTCTTGATATAAGTCAGGATAAAAAAATTAGGCTTAAAGATGGTCTAAGCCCAAAAAGAAAGAGGATTTAGAAGAGTCATAAAAAATTTATTAAGTGATCATTTAAGTTATAAGTCTTAACCGTAATTACGCGCCAAATAACTTTTATAAATAGGTCATCAGATATCATCTTTACATTTCAAGCTCTATTTACTTACTAAAATTTTGCCGAAATCTTATCTGACTTAAACATCGAATACGCGTGAAGGGACTTTTCCCTGCGCCCCATTGATTGTTTTGTTTCTTGCAGAATTCTTGTAAACAAGTTAACACGAAAATCGAGATTTTTATATTATCAAAATTTAATATTATGAACAGTTAACAACACATACGAACACGCACAGACACTTAATATTAACTCTTATTTATTAATTTAAATGATTATTAACGTCTTTTTTTTTTCTGTTTCATAAAAGAAACACTAATTATTGTGCAAAATACTTGTATTAATATTGTAGCCAGACATTTTTGTTTAACGTCTGAATTTGGACGAAGTTTTTTTTTTCCATTTTCCAATTTAGTTCTGGTGAAGAATTATCAACAAATTCTTATTGATCTCTTCATCACAAAGCTGAACAGTATCTAGATTGATCAATCTCTGTAGAGATGCAGTTCTAGATTAATAACACATCTAATCAAACAGAATTGTAAAATAAATTCAAACATTTGGTCATCAACAATCAAGTAAATGAAGCACTCTCTATTTCGCTTCAATGAGAAATTAAAGGATGGCAATTATACTCCCAATTGAAAACAAAAAAATAAAATTAATTTAATGAAGAAATTATAGGCAACACAATCAGTTGACAGACAATATAAGGTGGTAAAATGCAACATTCTCCACTATGGTTTACTGGTACCATTTTCAATTCAATCATCAACGAAGTATCTTTAGTATCTCTTTTGCCTGATCATATATGTAAATGTACTTCTTTGAATTTATATTTTCCTTTTGAGTCACTTTCAAATAAGCTTCCAAGCTATCTTAAATATAATTTTCAATTCCATAGCATTAAAATATCCATTTCTATTCTTTTTCTTTGCACAAATGTACGATCGGCGCCCATGTACAGAAAATACAAAGGAAACCATGCGACAAACAGGAACTGTCCTATAAAAGGAATCATCCGATGAATTTCAATGAGGAAAGGATCGGTTTGAAAGAAAAGCCGTTGGGAACCTTTACAGAGGTGGTTCTTGAAGCTCAAGTAAAGCGAATTTCAGATAGGCTTTGGCTTAAGGATCTGTTGTGGTTTGGCAAAATATCTACAGAGTGGTATTGGTATGGCCGTCGTCGTTGGAAAACCGGGAGTTAATCTTATTAAATCTTCATTGCTTGGGTGGTTTATTAAGAGCACGGTTGGCTTCATTTTCTGTTTTAAAAAGGTGTTATAGTTAGGACAAGTGTTTAACTCGGGGCTGTTTTATATTTGAGTGGATCGTACTACCAACACCTAATTTTTTTTTTCTCTAATGAAATGATATAACCTGACTTAGAAAAAAAAAAGAAGGGAATCACCAGATGAATTAATCCGGCATGACATGACATGACATTGCAATTGTAACCATCAGGACGACGAAAGTCTACTTGCAGGAGTTTATGGTATATATGTGGGGGACGTGGACTCTTCTAATGGTGATAATCATAAACGGCACTCATTTGTAGTTGAATAATCCTTTTTAAACGTTTCTCATGAACATATATAGAGCCCCTTCTCCTCCGACCTACATTTGTACTTCGTACGATTTTAGCCACTCCCAGTTCCACAAGCCTATTAGTTGGTGTTTTAATAGTATAAACATTTTTAATTTTATTACTTTTAAATAAATATTAATTTTATTGCGATTTTAATAATAAATACTTTCAATATAAAATATAAATATTTTAATAGAATAAACATTTTGAATATTCAAAAATAAATGTTAATATATTATTAATGTTATATATTAAAATAGCAATGTTACATCAAAATTTTAAAACTATGAATGTAATAGTAAATAGTTTTCTTTTAAATATTTAATAATATAAAATTTTAATATTAAATATTATTTTCAAAATATAATTATTTTTAATATTAGTAAATTAATTAAAAATAATAATTGTTTATATTTTCTTAGTAATGTTAATATCATTTGAGAAAAAAAATTTTAAAAAAAATCAAATAACATAAAATAATATTCATTAACTCACATAAACAACAGAATTTTTCAAAAAAAATAAACATTTTCAGAAGTCATTTCCAGTGAACCAAACAAAATCTAAATGTCTTAGGAGTCAATGAAATGGAAGTATTGGGTCTTAAGCAAAAAATAATGTGAAAGCAAATATCGCAATATGAGTACTAATTACAACAACAAAAAACAATGATTGAAGCAACTAATAACAACCAGTCAAGGAATAATAATAATAATAATAATAATAATAAAAGCCATGAAGAATTTCTATCTTATTAAAGATCTGATTATGTATTGTGATCGATGATCATAGATTACAATATACTCAGTATTCTCCTGAGTGAGCGCACACTGCAATCTAGATAAAAACACAATTATTAAGTGAATGCTTGGTATTGGATATAATAGTGATTGGCGCTAGTGCATGTGGAAGATTGTTAATGTATGCGGTAGAGCCAACTCACTTGGTGAGAGGCATGTTACCATAGCAAAACATAAGGTTTCCTTTTACCATCTTATTTGATTATATTGACATATAATGACTTCAAGGTGATGTGAAGCCCTTGTAACAACACAAAACTTGTAAAGGATTTGTAACATGGTTACAATTATGTCAATCCTTATACATTAAAGCTTAGTTCCCAAATATTGTTCTTGATCATTATACTGTCGAGACATGGCCTTGATAGTGCTCAAAGATCGGTACGTACTAAGCCTCCTTACTTATGAAGTAAGCAATCGCTCTCATAGGTTAACATATAGAGATATATGAGGATAATATATAGGTGCTTATTAAAGAATAAGTTCACTGAACATAACTTGAAGTGGGAGTTTTATTTGGTAGTGTCACTTAAGTGTCTATGAAACATACTCCCATACTCCCACATGTCAGTAGTGTAAGTGATCCTCTGACTTAATGCCATGTTATCTTGTATGTGCTCTGTCATACTTTGATTTCATCTTTACAGGTTTGCGTAGAAAAATGCCTAAAACAGATGCTTTTGGGTATAGTCTGAAGCATATGAAGGTAGATGAGTAGTCAAGATAAAGATTCATCACCCTGAGTGACTTAAGAGGATAATATCTTGTGTATCCTATCTTGTATTAACTTATAAAGTCCTTGACAAAAGCACTTAATGATAGGAGTTAATATTTGAAACTTGCGGAATAAATATGAATATGTACTTAAAGCAAACACTAAACCAAGCTTCAGTTGTTTCTGAGATATTGCGATAAAATGATTGAATTGCATTGAGATATTACTCACTAAAAGGTAGGTCAAACTATCTTGACCTTTCTAACATTTGGGTGGTCATGATGCATTCCTAAATGCCACTCATGATTTATGAATTTAAATTAAAATTAAAATTTATTACCAACATACTAAAAACCTAATGGATCACACACAAAAATAGGGGTGCATTCGAATCGGTTCGGATCGGATTTTTGGTTATTTTTTATCCGATCCGAACCTATTCGGATATTAGCCAACCGATCCGTATTCGACACCCTCCAATATCCGGATATATCCAATCCGCACTAAATCGGATCAAATCGGATCGGATACCGCGAGTTTTTTTTTTCAGCACCACTGTTTTGAGCTTCTTGCAAAACAGAAAATTAATTTTCAAATTATGTTTGCTGATTAATGTGAGAAGACCTTTTTAGAAAATGAAAACCAAAATATAACGAATTTAGAGAAGGATTTATTGTTCTTGGTTTCAATGAAACTCTTCCTTTTTAGTTTTTACTTACAAAAGTTGTCATAATGCCGATAATTTCTTAATCAAATGATTAAGAAATAGTTATAATGTATTATGAGATTTCAGTTTCAGTCTAAACAATTTTGACTCCCAACTGCAATTAGTAAAACTAAAAAATTGGTTAATACTTAATTATTTCACCAACCAATTTTTCGGCTTGATAAATTAGGGCTAAGGCAACTACTTAACAGCAAGGAATTATGAAAGCCACAAAGAGCAAAAGCACTTGAAATCCGATAGCAAGAAAAAGAAACCGAAGAGAAGCTACAGAGAAGGAAAAAGAAAAGGGCAAAAGTAACTCTCTGATCCTCTAAAGTAACAACGAGATAAGGTTTGCTCATAAAGAGGCAGTCGGTTCAGCGGGCGGTCTGATCTCAATATGGTGTGGCAATGAATTCTGTTTGTCACCCTTTATAATCAGAGATAGATTTATCTGGCTTAAAGGTAAATGTAACAAGTCCACCCAGGTTTTCAATTTCATAAATGTTTATGCTCCGAATGATGTAAAGGACAGGAAGATTTTTTGGGAGGAGATTGCTAGCTTGAAAAGCAACGACGAGGAGCTGTGGTGTTATGCAGGGGACTTCAACGCAGTTTTAAGCAATGAAGAAAGAATAGGAACCTCTAATATCCAAAGATCATGTCAAGATTTTATGGACTTTGTTCAAACTTCTGAATTGATGGACATTCCTCTTATGGGTAGAAAGTTCACTTGGAGACGGGGTGAAGTCATGAGTAGGCTTGACAGGTTTCTTATTTCACCAAATTGGATTGACGAATTTTCAACTATTAATCAGTGGTGTCTTGAATGTTCTCTTTCTGATCATGTAGCGATTTGTTTGGGCATTGATGAATATGATTGGGGGCCAAAACCTTTTAAGATGTTTAACCACTGGTTGGAGGATAAAGATTTCTGTTCTATGGTGGACGAAAAATGGGAAAGTTATAAAATTGAAGGTTTTGCGGGCTTTAAGATTCTCAAAAAGATGAAGTTACTTAAGAATGATATTAGAAATTGGCAAGGATACTCTGAGAAAGGGACAGCAAGGAAAATAGGTACTCTGGATAAGGAGATCTTCGAACTGGAAAAAGATTTGGAGTCCAATCCTAATGACAAAGTTGCTATGGCTACAATAGCATCAAAAAAGAAGGAGTTATGGCACCTACACAGAATTGAAGAGAGCACTTGGAGGCAAAAGGCGAGGCTAACGTGGATCCAACAAGGTGACAATAACTCTAAATTTTTTCATTCTGTGGCAAACAGTAGGTGGAGGAACAATTTCCTGGGTCATATATCTTTTCAGGGACATCTTCTTAAAACCCTTAAGGAAATTAAAAAAGCTGTTGTTTCCCATTTCGAAAAGCTGTTCGGAGTTGAGTCGGCTCCACTTTTTCAATTTTGTCCATCTGATTTTAAAAAGCTTTCTGAGGCACAGGCATCTAATTTAGAGCTTCCTTTCTCGGAGGAGGAAATTACTGCGGCAGTTATGGGTTGCGATGGGAATAAATCACCTGGACCTGATGGGTTTAATTTTCATTTTATCAAGACGAAATGGAATCTACTTAAAGCTGAGATTTGTGAGTTCATGCATGAATTCCATCAGAACAGCAAATTGCCAACAGGAATTAATTGCTCCTTCATTGCTCTCATTGCCAAAAAGCAAAGTACGGAGACTCTCAATGATTTTCGGCCAATATCTCTCATTGGAAGTATTTATAAAATTCTTGCTAAGGTTCTCTTAAATAGATTGAAGAAAGTGATGACTGTTCTTATCAATAATTCTCAGTCTGCATTCATCGAAGGAAGACAGATTATGGATAGTAGCCTGATTGCTAATGAGGTCATAGACTCCATGAAGAAGAGTAGAAAGGGTGGTATTTCTTTTAAACTTGATTTTGAGAAGGCATTTGATAAGGTTTCTTGGAAATTTCTATTAAAAGTGATGGAATTTATGGGGTTTGGCTCTAAATGGATTAGTTGGATCAAATGTTGCATTACCTCGGCTTCAATATCGGTTCTTACCAATAGCTCGCCTACTCATCCTATAAAATTACAAAGAGGTCTCCGACAAGGGGATCCACTTTCACCTTTTCTCTTCATTATTGTAGCGGAAAGCTTAAGTATTCTTCTATCAAAAGCATCTTAGCTGGGGTTGATTAAAGGCACCAAATTGGGAAGTAATAATCTGCATATCACTCATCTTCAATTTGCAGATGATACGATTGTCTTCCTTGAACCAGAGGAAATCAGTTGATGGTAGTTAAGAGAATTTTAAGGTGTTTTCAACTCTCCTCTGGTCTTAAAGTCAACTTCTCTAAATCGGCACTCTATGGGATTAAAGTTTCTAATCAACAAATTGAAGAATGGGCTTCAAAGTTACATTGTAAAGCTGCCTTCTTTCCATGTACCTATCTCGGGCTCCCCTTGGGTGCCAACCCGAGACTTGTCTCTACATGGCAACCGGTCATTAACTCACTCAAATCTAAACTTAACACTTGGAAAAGTAAACTTCTTTCAACAGCTGGGAGACTGACTTTAGTTAAATCCACTCTTTCCAACCTCCCAATTTATTACTTGTCTATGTTCAAAATGCCAATTGGTGTAAGGGAGCAAATTGAGAAGATTCAAAGGCAATTCATTTGGGGAGATATGGAAACTAAAAGAAAGATCCACTTGGTGGATTGGAAGACTATTTGTACAAGTAAAAAGAATGGTGGTATTGGTGTTTTGGATCTCAATGTTTGCAATCAGGCTTTGCTTCTTAAGTGGACATGGAGATTTGGCAGGGAAAGTTAGGCTTTGTGGCGAAAAGTAGTTTGCGAGAAGTATGGACTTCCTTCAAAGGATTTGTGGCCTCCTCCTTGCTCTTCTAGACTAGTCTCAAAAGTGTGGAGTGATATTCAAACAGTGTGGGAAAAAGGAGAGTTTTCTAACTTTATAAAATCAAGTTTTATGTTTTTTGCAGGTAATGGTTCGAGGCTCAAATTCTGGAAAGATAACTGGACTCATGAGGCTATTCTGAAAGATCGTTTTAGTCGACTTTATTCAATCGCTACTCTCAAAGATGGTTTAATTGAAGACCATGGCTATTGAATGGTTTGCACTGGGAATGGATCATCCCTCTTAGAAGATCTCTGTTTGACTGGGAAAATGAATCTTGGAATAATCTTCTCACCTTACTAAACTCAGTGGTCATCTCTCTTTTTGCTCCTGACAAGGTTGTTTGGTCTCATAACTCAAACGGTCTATTCACAACTAAATCCTTCAGACAGAAGATTAGCAATTTCAATTCTCAAGGTGATCATGTTGAAAGCTATATTTGGAAAGGCCTAGCTCCACCAAAAGTGGAATTATTCTGTTGGAAAGCTATCAAGGGAACCATCCCTGTCAAGGAGGTGCTTCTTAAGCGTGGATGCAAGCTCGGTTAAGACACCAAGTGTCCCTTTTGCTGCGAGACAGAATCGGTAAATCATCTTCTTCTCCATTGTGATTTTGCTTGGAAAATCTGGAACTTCTGCTTTTTCTCTTGGAAGATACACTGGTCTATTCCAGCAGACTTGAAAACTCTGTTTCAAAGCTAGGATTCTTTTTGCAACAAACCCAGTCAACTATCAATCTAGAGAACCATTTTTTATGCAATCTTGTGGTCACTCTGGTTGAATCGGAACGAGAAAACCTTTGAAGATAAATGCTGTTCATCTAAAAAACTTTGGCAGATCACTATCACAAGAACAAGTTGGTGGCTTAAAGCAAAATTCCCAGAGCAAGACCTGTCCAGCAACCTTCAGGAAATTTCATTACCAGTTAGACACAAAGCCAAAAGATCCATTTCCTCTTGGTCTCCACCTCCTATCGGTGTTTTGAAACTAAATATTGACGGCTCAGCTCTTGGAAAACCAGGACCAGCTGGTATCGGTGGTGTTTTGAGAAACAACAAAGGCCATATTCAGATGATCTTCTCCAAGAATATTGGCACAGCAGATTCTAACCTGGCTAAGCTCATGGCAGTGGTAGAAGCTCTCTCTATCATTGTTAATGCCAAAATCAAACACACTCCTCAAATTATAATTGAAAGTGACTCCCAAGTTATTGTATCATGGCTCAACAAGACTCAGAACTGTCCTTGGTATTACAACAATTTGATTAACAAATTGCTTAATCTTTTAGCATCTATGGGTGAGGTGTCTTTTGTTCATGTCTTTAGAGAGGCAAATTCACTAGCTAACTCTCTCGCAAAGAAGGGTGTTCATAGCAACACAAACTGGGTTGCTTGGTTATAACTTGTTTCCTCACTCCAATAAAATTTTAATTTACAAAAAAAGACAAGAAGCACAAGCGAGCCTGGAAGTGGCCGAGACTACTGGGACTTTCCACAACAGCAGATGAAGAAGACATTTTCAAAACCTTGATGGAAACTGAAATTGAAGAAATGGCAAGAATTATCTGTCGTGAGTAATTGATGACTGATGTGGGAGAATCTTACAGAACTGGGGTTGAGATATTTTGAGGAAGTTATCCTGGCAAACAGAGGTTTATGGATTTTGATTTGCCCTGTCATGCTAAAGGTAAGGCAAAGTTTCCGTGAATTGTTTGAATGGATCTGAAGTGATTTTGTGTTGATGCTTGAGTATCGAGGAACGGTTTCAGAGGATGGAGAATGTCTAGCCTTTCGGCTATGCTAATTTCTGTTTCAATCAAAAACTCCAAAGGACCATTTGTTTGATGATTTATTGCGGTGGGCCAATGACTCTTGGCAGTTTTGGAAAACACTGACTGAAGAAAGAAAGGTAGAAAAATGAGTGCCTCGATTTCCAAGCAAAGAACATTCTCATAATGATTTTATATGCTTCCCAGGTGTTTGTTGTAAAGTCCCTTAAGAGATATGTTTTTTTTTTCCTATGCTTTTGGTTTGTCATTTTGCCTTCGGGTTGTAAACTGCAAGATATCTTGTGTAACCCATTATGGACTGAGTTGATATTCCAATTAATAAATATTTTTACTTTTCAAAAAAAAAAAAACTCTCTGATCCTCTATTTCAAGCAGAAAAAGTTAACATTTCATTGTTTTTTCATCTCTTCTGTACATATAATATATATGTATATAATTAAAAAGGGAAGATTCCATCTCTTTGTCATAGTGTAACATGTACTTGTCTTCATCTCTGAAATTTCTCTAGGAGCTTGAAAAGTTTGATAACTGCTAATTTGTAGCCATCATATTGGAAGGTTGATTAGCTTTAACGTCCCCAACTTGTCTTGTTTCTTCAAACTTTCTTTTTGTTCTTCACTAACTGTATAATTCTCAAAAAAAGAAGAGATTTCTTACTGTCAACCACTCTTCATCATTGTCTATTCGTCATGGCATTGACTCCCATGTGTGTGCTAGACTGCAACATATTTTAATCAGCAATAAGTTGGTGTGTAGTTCCAGCTATTGATCTAAAGCATTCTCATCTCCATTCATTTTGCTAATTGACAAGGTGAAGTATATCAGCAAAATTGTTCCTATTTTTGACTTGTCAAAAAAGGAAGAAATTTCACTTATATATATATATATATATATATATATATATATCTAGTTTGTTTAAATGTCAACATCTTTGCAGGTGAAATACCAAAATGAACTTGGGAACCTACAATGTGGCAAAGAACAAGAGAATCCTCTTGGGATCTCGCAGCCATGGGAGAGGAGACTACCTGAATACTAGAAGTCCTTAGACTAAATCTGCTTTCATTTGCTGCAGTGATATTGCCGATTGTAATGGTGATCTGATGATGAACCTGTGGGTTGCTGGCATGATTAGTGGACCCTAGAGCCACCACCATTGGCTTTTCAGACGTGCTAGACCGGTAGCATCACATCTTTAGACTTTGGCTTCATCTTTACCTATGCTTCCTTGACCTTATCTGGGAACATCCAACATCAATTATGTATTAATCAAAAGGGTATCAACTACAGCTAGCAACATCAATTATGTTTAAAATTTATTATTGATCCAAATTCAATGTCAGACGACAGACAATATCTAATGCATGAAGATTAATAGTTGGGATAAAAAAGATTAAAATACAAATTCATAAAAGTTACTTAGTCTTTCATTAATTCTCAATTTTTACTTGAAATAAACAAATAAGCAATGTAATGAACAAACAACAGCCTGGCCATCTTTGAGCAAATTACAACTGTCAGAGATGATCTTCTATACTTCAAAATACCAGAAGATTGAAAAGCAAGATTTCAATTTCCTTTTCCTTTTTTGCAATTATCAAGAACTAAATAGTTAAACTGATAAAGAGTCAAGTTAAAATTTTCAACAAAACTCTCAGGTTTTAGAAACCTCAAATTTGCAAAAAACCAAACTAGATTATATATATTTAATCAAAAATTAATCTTTCCTTACTTTTTCTTTGAAATCAATCAAAGTTTATACTCATTAAGAACAATATCAAAGGACAAACATATACTTTCTCTTTGTAACTCAATCTAAAACATCAAGGCAATAAAAATTAAGAAACTTATCAACCAGCAAATCACATTCATCAAAGTTCATGAAATACTAAAACATCAGAAGAGAAGAAAAGATTAATCTGTTCTCTACCAAACAATGGCTAGATAATAACTACTTTCAACTTTCTATTTGCACTCATTCCTAAACACTTTTTTGGTGACCAATTAGAATATTGAAAATGAAATATCAAATTCATGAAGTCTTAAAAAGTTTTTTTTTCATTTCATACACTTTCTTAGCAACCAAACAGTAAAAAAAAAGAAGCAAAAACTGAAGAATAAAGCTCGTCAAATTTCATTACGTTCCACATTTTCTCTTTTTTTCTTGCATGTAATCGACAACCAAATGCATTATACTTGTAACTAACTTAGCACTCAAATACCAAAGCTAGAAAAAGAAAATCAAGAAATCAACTAATCAAACTTTTAACAGTTACAGGAACTTAACAAAAGTAAATACAGAACACTAAAACTTACCTTTGATTATATAAAATGAATAAATCTCATTGCTGACATGCAACACTTAGATCTTATAGATTGGTTGTATTATAGGCATCAAAAGATGCAAAACAGTAACACAACATTCTAGCAAAAAAGAAATACCAAGAAAAGACCTTTGTAAAAATAGAATCCAAAAACAGCAAAAGACCACCTAAATCCATCTAGCTGATGCAAAAAATAGCCAACCCAAAGACAGTAAAGCAGCCGACCACCAAATAACACTACAAGCTTAAATCACCAAAAAAACCCAAATAAAAATAACACCAGCCACTGTAACCATTCAAACGAATCAAACCTCATTTTTCAACTTAGAGTCAATAAATAGTAAATGAAACCATTCAATGCCAGATAAAAAAACCAGCTTCACCAAAACAACAACACTAAAGCATTCCTGAAACAAAAAAATTCACTGCCAAAGCAACCCTACTACCTTAAATCTCTGAATAAATGGGATTACCTTTAAGATCTATTGTTTCTTGGAAGGAGAAGGCTAGATCTGTCGATTTGAAAACTACAGGGGATGAACAACGCTGCTGCTGGGCGATCGCTGATGGGTCTGGGATGAGCGATCTGTCAGTGTCACGTTGCTGCTGGGCGTAGGCTGATGGACCTGATGGCCGATGAGTTTGAGACGTTGCAGATGAGCGATGCTGCTGCTAGAGTGTTGGGCGATGTCCGATTGATGAATGTGCTACTGCTAAAATTGAGAGTAGACTGAAAGAGTGAGGGGATTGAAGGGTGAGTGAGTGATTGTGTCGATTGTAAGACTTGAGAAGAGAGATCTAAGAAGTTTGAGAGAGTGAGAGATTGAGATAGTTCTGCTTGAGGTTGAGGTGTGTCATCGGTCGGTTCTGCACTTCTGTGACTGTGTGAGGCTCATAGGCTGTGAAAGTGTGAAGGTTTTTTTCTTTTTTTTTAGTCTAAAAAACTAAGGTTGGCCTGGCTAGTGGCTACCGATTGGGCTATTGTGATTTGGGTGTGAGTGAGAGTCCAGCAGACCAGCTGGCAGTAGCAGTATTTTTTTGGGCTTTAGTCATAGTTTAAAAATGGGCTTTTTAATTTGAGTCAATTCGGATTTTCGAGGCCCATTCGGAAAAACCCGATCCGATCCGAATTTGTGTTGTTTATATTACGTCATATATCCGAATCCGATCCGAATTATCAAAAAACCGATCCGATCCGATCTGAACATCCCTGTTCGAACCAGTTTTTCGGTTTTTACGGTTTTTTTTCTCAGCCCTACACAAAAAGCAATATATGATTATTATTCCGTCGTTCTCTCTCCGTTTTAGAAAAGATTATTACCTGCAACAGTTGTCTTTCATGCAATATCATAGTAGTCAAAATTAAGGATACACGTATCATTGAATGAGCTAAAAATTAAAGGTAAGAGAAAAAATTGACCATAATTACCTCTAAAATCTATTTCAATACATTGTATTACTTGTCAATAAATTGAGCACAAATTGAGCTTCAATTGCATTCCAATGGCATGGCAGCAATAAAAAAATATCAATATTGCCTTATTTTTTGAAAGCTTTTTTAATATATAAATTGTAAATAAGCTTTTGCTTTTAAACAAACTAGATTTAAACCCGTGCGATGCATGAGATGATTTTAAATTCATAATAATTTTTTTAAAAAAATAGAATAGAACTATAAAAAATTTATTTTTTAATACATGTTAAATAATATATTAAAAAACTTTATATATATATATATATATATATATATATATATATATTACACGAATTGAAATATGAATTAAAAAATTATAGAAAAATTACATATCATAAATCTTAAATATTAAATAAATAAACTAAATAGCTACAATTTTAATGAAAAATAATTATTACTACATTAATCATTAATAGATTAATTGGTTAATGTTGTATATTTGAAACTGATTTATTTTTAAAATTTGAATTTATAGGACTCTAAATTAATCTTACAAAATTAATTAATGTTAAAAACTATTTTTTTGGCTTTTTAAAAAATTATTTGTAATAGTCTCAGGCATAAAAGATAACTAAAGAAAAAAATGTAGATAAAAATAAAATAATTTATTATTTAAGTTTTTTAAAATTTAAATCAATTCAAAATAATTAAATACAATATTTAAGATTGTTATACCATTACATTTTACATCTACAAAGATAATACACGTTTCAAAATAATAGACAATTCTTAAGAATTTTTTTATCAAATAAAATGATGGAATAAATAAATAAATAAATAAAATGATTGCATAGATAAATCTAAAAAAAGGAATGAAATGAAAATTAAAAAAAGACATGAAAGTTTAATTTAATACTAAAATATATAGATTTATATATCTAGTTCTAATTTTTTGATAAAATATTTAAAACTCTAAGATAATTATGATCAAAATATATGGATTTTTTAATTTAAAAATATGATAATAATGATAAAATAATATTTAAATTCTGAGATAAATTTTATTTGATTTAAATGAAAATAATACGGTTGAAATCTAATTTTTTATAAATTTCAAATATTATAAAATTAAATAATAAATTTTTTTTTTTGAAAAGTTAAGTTTTATTGAATGGGCTAGAAACAAGTCCAGCCAAAATGAAGAGTCTACAGGTATGGCTGCCAACTACAGCAAAGCAAATAGAAAAGAGAGACTCTAAAGGGCTTTACACCAAACACCTAAAAAGCACTTTAAACCACTAACTAAATGAACAAACTATAAGGCCAAAAAACCACAGAATATAAATGGAGAAACACCGATTAGCAAGTCGGCCACACAAGGCAAAGAAGCATAATAAAAGGGAAACATACAGAATCGTTAAGACCAAACTCCACCAACCGATTCGCCCAACCAGGGAAAAGAAACAATACATTCTTCAAGGGCCAAAAAACAGCAAACCAACCCATCTTACCCTTAGCACCCTCAAACCCAACTAGCCAACAACCTAACCTTCCACGAGAGCGAACCCGAGGATAATATGAACAGAAGGATGGTTAACCCATTAGGTACAAGAGAAAAAACAGTACCAACCATCCATTCAGGACTTTTGTCGAGCATCTTCTGTGCCAACTAACTCAAAACAGGGTGCTGAGACATTTGATAAACCAGAGCTAAAGCTACCACAAACAACAGACAATTAATTGATCTAACAATTCTTTCCAAAACAAAGGGCCAAATCCCAACAAATAAGACCCAGATCAGAAAAGTTCAACATACCGTGTAGGATCCAACTTAGCAAACTGGAGAATATCATGAAGAAAACCATCTCTGTAAATCTCATACCTGGACACTGTAATCCCAAAGAAGGCCAGGAATCAACAACTGAGAAGCCAAGAGGAACGAGAACCCCTGGAAATGTTAGGTGACGTCGACGACCAGCAACAGCAACCCGTGAACTGGTAAAAGCAGATAAACACACACATACCAACACAAAGTAGCCGGAGAAACACATTCATGAGGCCGGCAACAAAACACAAACCGAAAAAGGATCGATTAGTCAATAATTCAACGGCAAAATCCACTTTCGCAAACAAATGTCACCATCAAATGAAAGCCAACAGATAACATCAAATTAAAACAATGGAGAGAGAGATGGACCAAAAAATAACAAGCACATAGTGGCCCACTTGCCTCAACAATTAATTACCAACAAATTATTAACTCTGTTAACTCCCTGCTTAGCTAACCTGTCAGCAAACTCATTACTCTCCCTATTAGTGTGTTGAATTTGGAAGCCAGACATCAGCAATTTAAGATTCTCAATTTGGGAGAAGAATTTTCGTAATCTCCACGAGGCGGACTTAGGATGCAGCACCCAATTGACAGTGTTGGTTGAGTAGCTTTCGATGAGAAGAGAATGTAAGGATACCCATTTGGACTCTAAAAACAGAACAATAGCTTCTCTAACTGTGAGAACCTCAACCGCATTGGAATCTTCGATTCCAATGGATTTAGAAAACATGATTTTAACTACCCTTAACTCATCCCTTAGCACACCTCCTATGCCTACAGGACCCGGTTTACTGATAGCAACTCCATCTACATTAAATTTTAGAACGCTAGCAGGGGGAGCTTGTCACATGGATCCAGGTCTGAAATTACTCTTCAAGATTGGGACCTTAACCAACATAGGAGATTGAAAAAAATCAACAAAGGAATTAGAACTTCTAGGCCATTTAGCCTTGAACCAAGTTGCCAACCTGAAGTGAATCGTCTCCCTCAAGCATTTGAAATCGGCTACCTTCCCGTTGAAGACTACATCATTTCTAAACAGCCAAGTAGACCAAACAATGGCAAAGAAGGCCATTTTCCATAACTTGTCACATCTGTCCGTAGGAAGTGTGGATTGCCAAGCTAAAAAAAAGACACCTGGATCGTTATGGCAAACCCAGGTAACACCCCAGCACTTGCACCAGTAAGCCCAAACCTTCCACACTTCCATACACATAAAGAAGGCATGATTCACAGTTTCCTGTTCCAGTCCGCAAAAAGCACACCAGGCACTATCTCTTTGCAGTAACCCCTTCTTAACAAGTTGTTCTTTAACAGCAATTTTCCCTTTTATCAATTGCCAAACAAAAATCTCGACTTTAGGAGGGGCCAACTCGACCCAAATGTACTTTCAAGTGTCAGCCTTAACACTGTAGCTGCTTGACACCGCTCTGCAGAACTCTTTGACAGAGTACTCTCCGTTGGAAGACCTCTTCCAAATCAGCATATCATTGAACTTAGAACACAAGCAATAATCGTTTATCAAATCCAAAAAATCCTTTCATTATTGCAACTCCTAATCAAACGACCTCCTTCTCAATTGAATGTCCCATCTCCATATCGATGAAAACCAAGAGCCAAATTCATTCACTTTCTCGTCCTTTTTAACAGCTAATGCAAACACTCGAGGGAACATCCTTTTTAAAACAATGTCGTTGATCCATTCATCCACCCAATAGTTGATACTACAGCCATTGCCAAGTACAAAGCCCAGACCAGTACTCAAATATTGATTGAAGGCATGGTTTGGTAAAAGGGGGCTAATGATATTTTTCCATACTTTGGACATTCTACTAAGGTGTCCATTAAAAGGGACAAGATCTGAAGGACTCTCACCATACTTTCCAACTATAACAGACTTCCATAGGGCATCTTGTTCCTTTCCAAACCTGAATATCCATTTGTTTAATAATGCCATGTTCCTAGCCCCCAAATCAATCAAGCCAAGTCCACTATACTCCTTGAAATTGCACACTGAATTCCAATCTACCCAGTATAGTTTCCTGCACGATGAAGAACTGCCCCAAAGAAACCTTCTCTGGATTTTGTCGAGTTTCTCTTTAACCGTAGCAAGAATTTGCAGTAATGACATATAATAAACCGGAAGACTAGCTAAAACTGATTTTACAAGGGCTACTTGAGCTCCCATCGACAGGTGCTTAGCTTGCCACCCTTCCAATTTCCTTTTGAACTTCTGAATAATAGAGTCCCACAGCCCAACACCTTTAGAGTTGATACCGAGTGGGAGACCTAAGTATTTAGAAGGTAGCTTCTCAGTCCTACAGCCAATCACACTTGCCCAGCTAACAAGTACTTGCTCATCAACACTAATGCCAATAAGGCAGCTCTTTTTGAAATTGATCCTCAGCCCAGACATAACTTGGAAGCACCTAAGAATCCTTTTGATGTTCAGCAATTAGTCAAGATTGGGTTCACAAAAGACAACAGTGTCATCAGCATATTGAAGATGCGACACCATCAAATTATTACACCCCACCACCACATCGTTAAACAAGCCTAAATTTGTAGCTTTCACTAAAAGGATGCTAAGAATTTCAGCCACCAAATTAAATAGAAATGGGGAGAGGGGACAGCCCTGACGAAGACCTCTACTCATTCCAAATTCCCTAGTTGGGACCCTATTGACTAGCACCGACAGAGATGCAAAAGAGATACAGGACAAAATCCATGATCTCCACTTCTCCCCAAAGCCCATTTTGGTCATGACGAAATCAACAAATCCCCAATCTACACTATCATAGGCCCTTTCAAAATCCACCTTGAACACCAATCCTCCCTCACCTCTAGACTTAATCTCGTCAACCACTTCATTAGCAATAAGAGAGCAATCCAGAATTTGCCTACCTTTGATGAAAGCAAGCTGATTGACTCTCAAAACCTCTCCCAGGACAAGTCTTAGACGATTTGCAATTACTTTTGGGAAGATCTTATAAATACTGCCAACTAAGGAGATGGGCCTATAATCAAAGATGACACTTGGGTCTGATCCCTTGGGAATTAAGGTGATGAAATTAAGCCGCCTGTCGAAACAGTTAGTCTTATGAAAGTCATCAAAGAAATTCATCACCTCATCTTTAAGTAAGTTCCAGTGAGCTTTGCAAAAATTTAAATTCAGCCCATCGGGACCAGGAGCCTTGTTGCCATCGCAACTTTTGATAACTTCCCACACTTCTTCCTCCGAGAATGGGTTCACTAGCAGCCTATTACTCTCCTCTCCCAATTGACTGACGTTACACTTGAAGTCTTTAACAGCAAATACTTGACGAGAATTAAAATGTGACTCAAAATAGGAGGCAATGAATTCTTTAATAGAGCTCGGGTCAGCAATCTCGGTGCCCTGAATGTCGATTTTGTCGATCATATTGGCTCTTCTTCTAGCAGAAGCCACTAAATGGAAAATTTTGGTGTTTCTATCTCCATCTGAAAGCCATTTAATTCTCGATTTCTGTGACTAAGACCTCTCCTTTGCACGATACAATGTCCAGAGCTTCGCTTTTAATTTATTAACCTCCAGTCTGAGCTGATCATCTTCATTGCCGTCATACATTTCCTTCTTAAGACCATCTATTCTGTCCTCCAACTTCTTTATCGTGTTACTATCCCATTTACCTTCTTCATTGTACCATTTTCTAATAGCTAATCTGACCCCTTTTAGCTTGCCCCAAATATGTGAAGGGCTGGATACTTTACGGCACTCATTTCTCCAAGCTTCACGGACAATCTTCTTAAAACCCTCTTCCTCCAGCAAATGGATAAACAATCTAAAGGGCTTGGGGCCCCAATTCAGTTCCACGAAATCTAAAACAATTGCATTGTGGTCTGAGAGTGATCTAGGATAAACTCTTTGCACTAAACTCGGCATAAGAGAAATAAGCTCTGAGGAGATTAAAAATCGATCAAGTCTGCAGAAGGTAGGCTCAGGTCTGTTGCTACACCAGGTATATTTTCCACCCATCAAAGGAAGATCAACAAAGGCCATCTTACTTATGAAGTTCACAAAATGAGACACAACACTCGAGCTACAATCATTCCCAAACTTTCTTCAAGCATTCTCACAATATTAAAGTCCCCTCCGAGGCACCACGAAATATTTACACCCTCCAGCACATGAACCAGTTCCTCCCAAAAAGCCTACTCTCACCATCATCGTTCGGTGCATAGATGTTACCAAGGCCACATTTGGTTTTTAAGTGGCATAATTCACCAATGACCAAAACGTGTCTTTGGGAAATGATTTTGCTTTCATCTTAAAAAAATCATCACTCCATAAAGAGATAAGTCCACCCGCTGCTCCGTTGGCTAGCACAAATTCGTTAATCAACAACTGTGGGCCCCCGATCGATCTGATAGTCTGGTACTTCACCTTACTCAACTTGGACTCCTGAAGGAAGATCATTCTTAGCTTCAGCTTGGAGATTAGCTTTCTCACAGCTCGGATCTTCTCTGCCCTGCCCAGTCCTCTGATATTCCAAGATGCAATCTTCATGATAAAATTATACACACTGATAACACCACCCAAGGCCCCTTAAACACCAACCCGATCCGTTGCTTCCAAGTTCTTGAAGATTTGAACCGCAGGTGCTCTTTCTTACTCGAAGTCAACCCCCAACAGTGAGAAAACCTCCCATGTAGCTTTAGCTTCCTTTGATAGCAACGTATTTCTATTCTCGATATCTGAGTCCGAAATGGAGTTTTCAGGAATACCAAAGTTGTGCATTGAGTCGGCATCTATTATCTCCGGGATCTCTCTTCTAACTTTCTTCTCCTCCTCACCGCTGAGTTCGTTTTTTCTTTTTGTTACTGCCCTGTTCGCCTTTCAGTACCTCGGGTTTTCTTGAAGATAGCTTGGGTAAGCAACCAGAAATTTCAACTGCCCCATATTCAACTCGTCTATCAGAATGGCAGACTTCCAAATTCAAAGTGGGCTCGTACTCTTGGCAACTGCGATTGTCATGTAGCTTGTTCTTATCAACATCAGAAACGAGGCCTAAATATGGTCTGGCCCCACCCACTATGCAAAGCTCTTTAGAAACATGCTCTGTTGTAAGCTCATTAGTGCCTGACAGTGCCAACAAGCTCTTGCCAAAGGTGCCACGTTCCCCCCTACATGTTCATCTTTAGTTAATAGCCTTGCATTTCCCGTGCATCCTACGTGAGCCACAGAAAACACCCAACATTCATGAAGAAGTATCGAAGCGTCAATATCGGCTTGTCGGGGGGCCTCATTTAATTCAAAATCTGCAATAAATTGAATATGATTATTTTATGAAAAATTAAAATATTTTTTTTATTCAAAGTATAAAAAAGTTAAGCTATCTATGAATGATATTTTATTTTTAGTCAAGAGTTTTGGTTTTTATATATATTTATATAAGATTTAAGATTATTATAAAAAAAAGTGTATCCAAGTAAAAAATTTATACCAAAGTTAATTTGATAGGATGATATTTTGCGAATTTTATATGTGCTAATATATTTGCTTTATTGATGTTTTGTGCCTAAAAGAGCTTACTAATGTTTATTTTATGTTTTAGGTATTAAATATCAAAGTTGGAATAAAAAGAAGCTAAAAAGAGCAAAGTGCAGTATTTTCTGTCCAGCTTGAAAGATTGACATTTTTGACCAATTTAACGACCTGATCTCAAGATGTGGCCTTCATGGAAGTTGTAGAGGACTTCTCAAGGTTTCTAGAATTCATAAGAACGCAAAAATTGGAGTTCATTTGATGGGTCAAACGTCTGGACAAAATCAGTACGAAATTCTGGGTAGAAAAACGAGATTGAGAAGAAATTCCAACAAAGCAAGTTCAAGACCAGATTTTGTTGAGACAAGATAATTTCTTAATTTTATTATGTCTTAGATCTGTAATTAATTAATAAGAATAGGCCTTAGGAATTTTACTTAGAAAATAATTGTAAAAAGATGATGAGATAAAAGTAAGAGTTTGACTAGTCAAATTACTTGTTTCCCAAGTAAACTCTTATCTGAATCTCACATTGCTTAGGAAAGTCTTTTAAACCCTTTCTTAGGCCTATATAAAGAGCACAAGGCTCTCATAAATAGCATCCCTCTTATCCCCTCACATCGCCCTTACATCCCTCTCTTCCCTATTCTCTTTTAGTCTTGTAGGATTTTCTTTAGGGTTTTTAAAAAAATTTTATATTTTTTCTTTATTTTTAATTAGTTGCTGATTTCTTTATTATTATTATTATTATTATTATTATTACTTCTGAATTTGTTTTCTTTATTTAAATTTATATTGTTTGTGTGTTCTTGCTTGCTAGTTTATAATCTTGATTAGTAATTCTGATTTTATATTATTAAAGATTGCTTCTTTGATTGTTTCTTGCATGATATTTGTAATCTTTATAATATTAAACTTGAATTTTATGATCTTGAATATGTCTAGTGAGTAGTTTTCTTATTCAGTTATGAGGTAAATTGATTATTCTTGGGAAAAGCATGTTGTGAGATTCTTGAACCTATTATATAATTGTTGATTAAGTATCCAAGATTCTTTGAGCACATTATAATGATTGTTTGTTTGATTAGATAGGGTGCACACTATTTAGTTAAATTAAATAATCTACCGCCAGATTAAAAACATAAGTCTGTAATTGCTTGTGGAGTTAATCACTAGGGATGGAGGAGAATTAAGGTTTAGATTAAATGAACCGACCTTATGTGTTTGATATCTAATGTCAACCCATATCTTTCTTGTTGTTAATGCTGCCACAACTTATATCTAGAGAGCTTGTTCTAGGTAGGTTATGTAACATCCCAAAGTTACTGTATAACATGATACTTACTCATCACTTACCGGTTGGGCTGTCTGTGATGCTTAACAACTTCTACTACATTATTATGTAGATATGAATTAATAAAGTATCTTCTTTGAGATGTATATACATTCCCTTCCTAATTAAAGTAGTACTGTACAACTTTGCTGCATATATAAAAGAATATAACATACCTTCAATATCAAATCTCAAGAAGGTAAGTCTCTTAGCCAAATCAATTATCTGTGGAGTGGAAAAATAAGGAGTGAGCGTCAACGTGCTCAGTAAGGAAGGTGTATGCTGCTTTAAAAATAAAAGCTATATTCTCAAAACTATTAAATTATCCTAACGATCAAACTCATTAGGAAACAATAAATATAATAAACATGAAATACGATTTACCAGATCCTCTCCTAAATCGTTTAATTGAGACTAGGCAACAATTTAAATCATGCAAAGAACACCAGTCATCCGCTTTTAGGGTGCACCCATAGGCCATCGCCCCTCACGGCTATCTCATCTAGATGTATGGCCATAATCTGTAGGTGGTCCTCGGGTCCACTTGCCAAGTGACCTCGAGACCGCTGAAGACTTGGCAGGTCCATCAGCTTTGTGACGCCCTAGGGTGCACTCGTTGGTCTATTTGACCCGAGCCATCGCCCTAGATGGGTCACGCAAAGTATATGAATGATATGCATGAACTCATGGCCTAATGTCTCAAAATCAAGTTATCACATGTATCATTTCCATAAAATGATTTGGTTTTCCAAAAGGTTTTATAACTAGTAAAACAACCCTCAAATTCAATAGTTTCTGTGAGAGAAAGGCACGTTTGGAGCTGGTTCGCCCATGGCTAGTTTGCCCAGGGTCAGCTCGCCCATTGGCCAACTCGCCCAATGCTCAACTCCCTCAGTGGTCAACTCGCCCGAGAGTCAACTCGCCCAAGGGTCTACTTTCCCAAAAAGTTTCACATTTTCTATTTTTCAAAAATATTAATTCAAAGTTTATTTATTTATTTATTTAATTTGCATTTCAGAAAATACTCATAAATCAGTTCGCCCACTGGTCAATTCACCAAGGCGGCGAATTAGTAATCGCCCGCCACTTAGCTTTTCCAGACAACAAGGGTCGCCCGCCGAACAAATCTTTAAAAGGGGTTCGCCCGACTTTGGCTTACCCGGTTTTCTCTTTAAAAACAAGGGCACTCGCCCAGTTCTCATAAAAGAGAGTTCGCTACGTAGCTTTCTTATAAAATCGGTTCGCCCGCCCTTAAAACTAGAAATGGGTGTATAGAAATTATAAAAGGGCTTGGCTCGCCCGCCAATACCAATTCGCCCAACATAAAAATATAAGGGCTCGCCCAACATAAAAACATATGGCGGCTTGTAGCTCGCCCGAGATCAAAATAATTTATCAAATAAATGCATGTCAGAAATTAAAACAATTTCTAATATTTTCTTAACACTTTTACTCCACAGGACATGCATTTGCATCACATACTACTTCCTTACCTCGTCTGATACAGCTTTGCTTTTCGCCCGCCTTCCTCAATTCCCGTCTGCAAAGGCATTTATTTAAACTATGAGTATTTTCCAAAAGGATTTATATTTTCCTAATAATAGTGGCACTTTGGCGAGACTCAGTTCACCATTTGCCTACTTAGCTCGCCATCCATTAGTGGCTCATTCTTGGGAGTTCGCCCATCATAGGAGCTCAACTCGCCATGCTTATCAATTTAATTCGTCATTCGTGGCTTTTCATTCATAAATGGCCTCGCCCGTGAATTGGATAACGCTTGGCCACCTCGCCCTGTTGAACAACACTTTGGCGAGTTCTCTATTACCTACTCACCTTATTGGCGATCATTGGTCCTTGCACTTACTTCCGCATTCCAGATTATCCTATAACTATTGGCGAACATGTTCTCGCCCTGTCATGTATGCATCGTACTCGCCACGCCCTTTGGGCGAATACTCCTTGCTCGCCTATTGTTTTTCTTAATCATTTCCATCTAATTTCTTATATATTCTTGCAAAAGTTTAACCAAAACTAAGCTATATCTATATTTATTACGTTATAAACATAGAAATATACCATCATTTATCAAGATAACCATAGTAATACGGAAGCTCACCTCAATTGAGTTGTACTTCTTGGAACAGAGTGCTTTTCTGCCTCACTTAGCTTTGTTTTGCTTGTTTCTTAGCTCTTCAACGGTGAGGAAAGGTTTGGCTAACTTAAAATGAAGTTTTTATAGCTTATATATGAATGAAACGGGAGGACTGCATGTGATCTTGCAGTGGAAGTGAACTGGCGAGGAGTTTTCTGGAGAAGATGAAATTGCTACGTTGGTTCTTCTTCTCACATGTCCCTCCTTATATAGCCCAATAAAACCTGTTAGAACCAACCACCTGTTTCCTTATCCTGTTATCTGTTATCATTGCACGTCTTTCATGCAATTAAAACCCAGAGAAATTGGTGACAAAAGGAACGGTGGTAAACTTCCCATTGCAGTCCGTTTCTTCCTTCCTTTTTGACTAATTTCACTTGCCATTTATTGCTTATTCCCCTTGTCAGGAGAAGCAATTGGCGAGAAGTCCTCTGCCGCCCCTTTCCTTGACTTTTCTCTTTTCTTTTCTTCCCTTCTCCACGCCATTTCTCTTCCAGCCAACATTGATTGGCTATCTTCATATTCTTTTCTTCATTTTGTCCTATAGTCATTACTCTTCATTAAATGTTTTCATACCTTAATTAAATAATTAAATCCCATCTATTCTTTATACACCATATGTACATTATAACATAAAATAAAAAGTGGAAAATCACATTCGATTATATCTTTAATTTCACTAAAAGAATTTATTTCCACTATCAATAATGTACACATATGGTATACAGTATAATAAAATTCGGATTTTACAGGTTAAGTAGTTAGAGATTAGTTAAAGAGCTTGTTTTAACTAACGATTCAGTAAGGAAAGATGGTGTAACAGAGCTTGTTGTTATGCTACGGTTGACTATTTAATTGACAGTGATATTTTGTAATCAATGATCAACATCTAAATCCAAGAATAATTAAATGCCTCGTAACTGAAGCTTTTTGCTATTTGTTTTTTATATTTAATAATTCTTGTTTTCTTTTTATTTTAGAATGGTTTCTAAAACCTCCAAATTTCTTCTTTCCCTAAACCCAAAGATTAGATTTTTAATTTAATAATTAACTTAAATAATTCAGTCTCTGTGGGTTCGACCCTTGCTCCGCTATCTACATAGTAGAGTTAGGAAATTTTATTTTTTTTGGTGACTCACGACACTCATCATAATTATTTCTATAAATATGTTTTTAATATATATATATATATATATATATATATATATATATATATATATATATATATATATATAGCAACAGTTCATATATTGATAAAAGATGAGTAAAGAAATTGTTAAATGACATGTGAATTTTTTTTAAACTTTAATATATTTATAAATATACATATTATCTTTTAGAAATCAAAATAAATAATTATTTAAAAAATAATTAATTTTTTTGTAATTTTAATGTATATAAACTCTTATCTTTTAAAAATTTGAAAGAAAAATCATTTTTTTCAGGCTTAATAGCCAAACACGTCCTCCACGTTTGCCACAAAATGGAATTAAGTCCTCAACGTTTAATTGCATCAAAATCAGTCCTAAACGTTTTAAAATAATTGAATTAAGAACATTTCCGTTAAATCCTTTGATTTTCGTTACCCCTGCACACACATGAACAGTAATAAAACTTAACAGTGTTAGAGGAAATTAACGAAAATGTCCTTAATTCAATTATCTTGAAACGTTTATGACTGATTTTGATGCAATTAAACGTTAAGGACTTAATTCCATTTTGTGGCAAACGGTGAGGATATATTTGGCTATTAAGCCTTTTTTTCAGGATATTACACGTGTTAAATTTTCAGATTATCCACATAAGATGTTTTACTTGTAATCAAATGCTTTGGTTATAAGATAATCCCATTTCTATTCTCTTTTGTTTTTTTGTATTTGACATTATTAAGAACTGATCTCTGATAACTCAGATTAATGTTTAGCATTTTAATAACAAATCACACTGATGGTATAATTCTCAACACAGCTAAAAAAAAACCATGAAATAACCCATCATGTTGTGATTTGATATTTCTCCACTCTCTCTCATATTTTGTTTTCTTGCAAAATTCTTAATATAAAAAAAAAATTTCAAATGCTTGGTGACCCTTTTTTCATATTGAGCACAAATACATTTCGATTAAGAATTTTCGTTCTTATCAAGTATATATTTACCTATACTCGATTATCAAACAAATCTCTCAATATCTATACAAAAATCTCTATTAAATTGGAACAAAAAATCCCAACAATATGACTAGTTAAACAGTGAGATCACAATCCAATTCAGGTGTGCTGCGTGAAGATAACCAACCTTGTGCTCTACATAAAAGCTTTAATATTGTTTATGCCACCCATGCATATACACGTCTTTAATTACTAAACAAATACTACTCCAATTGAAGAACTTGAACCAAATGTGTGTGGTGGTGGCCATGCCGATTTGATGTGGTGTTGCGAAAAGACCTTTCTTGACATCAGAAGGTATGTCGTGCCGGGCCATCTGTTCCACTAGAGTCATATGGTTACGGTCACTAAATTCATAAAAGAATCAACGCGCGTAGAGATCTGCTAAAACAAGTAACTTTCGTGCTTATCGTCTTTAGGCTATATGGCTACTAAGTGCTAGTATTAGTTTGTGTCCACTTTTGAAGGTAGCGCAGCATTACTTCTATATAATCCCCACCCAAACCCCCCAACTACCAAGTGAAATTCAACAAAAGAACAAGAAAACAAAGATCAATCCTAGAAGAGTAAGAGGGAGTACTGTTTTTTTTTTCTTTCGTGTTTGCCAATGAGCTCGATTGTTATAGTTATTCCAGATGGGTCAGAACGGGTTGTTCCCAGCAAATTAGAAAAGAAGAAATTTGAAATTTCTTGTCAACCCATTCTACCATTTCTTAGAGAGAAGAACAGTAATAGGCATGGCATGAGAAAAGTGATTCACAGTATCAAGGTTGGTGTTGCTCTGGTTTTAGTGTCGCTTCTCTATCTGCTCGATCCTATCTATAATCAAGTCGAAGAAAATGCTATGTGGGCGATAATGACTGTGGTGGTTATCTTTGAGTTCTTTGCAGGTTATACTTATATATATGTGCTTGCTTTGTACTTGGTTGATCTCAGTTTTTCCAAAATTATTTCGAGATTTTTCACGGTTTTGCTCACTTTGTGTTTCATATTATTTGGTAATGATTATACCTGCAGGCGCTACACTAAGCAAAGGCTTAAATCGTGGAATTGGGACTGTATTAGGAGGTGGATTGGGTTGTACTGCTGCAGCTTTCGCGCAAGCGGTGGGTGGTGTCGGCAAAGCTATTATTGTTGGCATTGTTGTCTTCTTATTCGGTAAGAGCGCCGCACTAGCTAAAGCCTCTTCCTCTCGGCCTAAGATTATGGTTTTACTAGAATAGATGGATATCGTCTTTTCATATTCTAACATAATTTAAGATATATTAAAACATATAGACTATAGGGTACAAATAAAGTTATTTTTTATTACACTATAAGTTAGAAATAATGCAAAAAATAGTCCATGTGTATAGATGAGAGATTAAGTTATACCAATGTAAAACAATTTTATTTTATAATATTTTTATAATTTCATGTGAGATTAATATTTTTACAAATAACAGTTTGATTTATCCACCTATTTATATCCACCATGCACGTATAGTTTCGAGTCAATCCAATATCCCCATAATATTGATATAGAATAGCATTTTTTTAATTTATATTAACAGCTGATATTTTATTATTACCAAACTAATAATTAAACATTTCCAATTAACTTAAAATATTGTATACATAATCCACTTGAATAAAGTATAATACTCATATGAAGAATTTAAAATCGTATAAAAAGATATGAAATTATGAAAAACTAATTTAATTTTATACTAATGTAAGTGGATCACTTCTCATGTATATGTCCACTTACGTCAATGTAAAACAAATTGTCTTATGCACTTTTTATAACTTCATGTGTAATTAATATTTTTTACAAATTGTTAGATTTAATAATTTACTTGTATTTATCATGCATGTATATTTTTTAGTCAATACGATATTCCTATAATTTCAAATGAAAATAATATTTTTTTTAAATATATATTAACAGATGAAACTTTATTATTATAAAACAAATAATTATATATTCTCGATTAACTTAAAATTTAACGTACATAATTTACGTCAATAAAATATAAATTTAACTATCATATTAAAAAAGACTAATCATATAAAAAAATATGAAAGTGTAAAATTAAATTAATTTTATATGCGTCAATGAATTTTTCATTTTATATATATATATATATATATATATATATATATATATTAGTGAATGTGGCTAATTTGGTATGCGTTTGATTGTATAGTACTTATCATTAAATTCTTTAAAGTTATTGTTGTAATTTTAAATTCTTTAAAGTCATTGTCATACTTTTTAATTTTGAAAGCATGCGGATATCGACAAAAAAGATTGTGATGATGATTCTGATGAAATCTTTTTCAGGTGCGGCCATAACTTACACTCGACAGGTGCCCAACATTAAGAAGAAATACGACTATGGAGCAATGATATTCATTGTCACTTTCAATCTGATTGTGGTATCGGGTTTACGTGCTGAACAAATCTTGGAATTAGCTCGTGACCGTCTCTCGACCGTCGTTACGGGCTTCGCTATCTGCATTTTTGTAAGTTTGCTCGTCTTCCCCATATGGGCTAGTGACGAACTTCATAACTCTGTAGTCTCCAGATTTGAAGACCTTGCTCGCTCTCTCGAAGGTATAATATTTAATTTCTTTTGACTGCACACCGCACAATCTATAATAATTAGTGGATAATTATCTAATTTATAATTAGTGGAGTTTTTAAATTTTATAAATAGAGTTGAATGAAGGCAAATATTTTATTTTATTTTTCTATTTCTTAAATATTTTTTAAAAAATATATATCATTATTTTAATCTCACTTGTTGAATTTAATAACTCTACTATCACCTATATATACTTAATATTTGGGTCTATATTTTCTTTTCCTCCAATGTTTTTAAAATCAGAAAAAACTGAAATTTAATTCATTTGATTCATCTAATCACTTCAAATCCTAACATTTGCATTCTATTATTTCGTTTTCAAATTATGACTTCTTTTGGTAAAAGAAAAAGAAGTCGGGACCTGAAGAAGAGTATACCTAACATATTTTTAAGGGAAATTAAGGCTAATTAAGGAGGGTAGATTTCATATGGGTTGGGTGGATCGCACCTTAGTTTAGGATAGGGTTAACTCTCTACATTATTTCATGAAGTACAAATGTGGTTAAAGTAGCTAATTTATGGTTTAATATCCATTTATTAATCACGGCTATAAAATCTATTTACTCATTTAACCATAAACGTGTATTTTTTATGTTTCATTTATTTAGGATTCTCGAAGGAATACTTTGAAAATGTCGACGAGGAAAAGAAGTTTTGTGGTAATTTCAGTAGCAATTGCAAATCAGTCCTGCATTCCAAGACAAAGGATGAATCATTGGTATGCATAAACTCATCACCATTCTGTACATTCTCAGAAGTACTTTATGATCACAGTTCAATTCTTATTTGATAACCAATTAATGGAAATTGTGCAGGTGAATTTTGCAAGATGGGAACCAGGGCATGGAAAATTTGGGTTTTCCTACCCGTGGGGAAAATACCTAAAAATAGGAGAGGATCTAAGAGATTTGGCCACAACCATCCTTTCACTTAAAGGTTGCCTTAGATCACCTACCCAGGTACAAAATATTCAATATATAAACTATTTACGGTCATCAAAATACTGAATGAATTAAGGTTTTCACAATGTTTCTCGTCTTGTGAAAACCTTCCACAAATCCTTTGCTTAATTCAATCAAATTTTGTAATCAGTCATCCAAAGCTCTCCAACAATCGGTTAAAGAACCATGTGAAGCAATTGTAGCATCACTTGCATGGACACTAAGAGAACTTGGGGAAAGCATTACAAGGATGATAAAATGTCGATCTGAGGAAATGATCGTGCCAAAATTGAAGTCAGTAAGGATAGAGCTAAGTCTCATTGTGACTCCTTTCACACTCGAAACTGCTTCGGAGAATGCTGATGGGCTTGGATTAGCATGCTTCGTATATTCGATGATGGAGATGGTAGAAAAGATGGAAGGATTGGCAAAAGAAGTGGAAGAACTTGGAGAACTTGGAGGTTTCCATCAATATACTAGTTGATTACAAATTACTTCAAGCTATGTGCATATTGTACTGCACATAATCATATATAGCAATGTTTTTGCCTGGCTATACAGGAATTTTGAAATGAATTCCCAAGAAAACAAGCAGAGAGTGTTTCCTGGAGAAGATTATATGTTATTTAGTAAAGTTAGATCAGATGATAATTACAAAACCAGGGATGGGGAAAATGCTTTAAACAAGTGAGAGAGGAATATAGGCATATACAAAAGTTGTGACTAATAAACGAGCTTACTAGCTTTATTTTCGTTGTAACTAATAAATCCATTTATATCGTATTTGTATTTGTAGATATCATATTTTGTTCTAATTTGTCCAAAAAATTGAGACCATTGAGTTAGATTGGTGTTGACGTCAAGAAAAGCTTTTCAGGGGTGTTTCAAAGTGAATGGTGGCAAAGTTTCTTTTTGGCTGGATTTTTTCTTCTGGCTTACTTGTGGATCGGGATGATATTTATAGGCTGAGTAGCGTCATGGGGATGACATGAAGCTAACGATCCAGGTTGTCCAACTATGGCCGAATAGGATGAGTACGAGTTGGCCAACTAGCATTACAGGTTGGCAAGACAGCCAAGGTTACGTTCCCGCCTAAAACTCTCTTTTCGAGTGTTGAGTACCGAGGTAATGATGAAGGTGGGTCTGGTTAGTGTATCATGTGCTGATCTAAACATGTTACAATGTATTCAAGTTAACGTATCAGGTGCTGACTTGGATATCTTATATTGAGGTTAACATGAAGTCGTGACTATCATGGTCATGCCTCTTGCTGACACATTTTATCAATCCTCTGTGTCAGTCTGAGGTGAAAGACTGAACTACCCTTGTCCCTAAAATACCCTCGTCATTCTATCCTCCCATCCCGAAGTCAATCTTGAAGCTCGGCATGACTGTCTAACAAGTAACTTGTCTATTTATTTTATATATATATATATATATATATTAAGCACTTTTAGGTCGACATGTTCAAGTCGGCGTGTTTAGGTTGGTTTGTTTCGAAATGTTTGATTGATGTCTTTAATTCGAGTTGCCTCGGGACCCGTTCCAACCATTTAATGTGGCATGTTTTGATTTTTTCGAGGAGGCCAATTGGGTAGATTCCCATCATTTAAGTCTGATATCCTCGTTTTTAGCAATTTCATCCTTCTTGTTGGATCATATCAGTACAAGCAATTTACAACATATCCAAGTGCTCTGTTTTAATCATAGCTCAGCAGTAGGTGTCCTGGGGTTCCTTAGGCGACACTTGGTGTCCCCTAACTCCTCTATAAAAAGGGGGAGTTCTGTTTTCTTCCCCATTCAGTCGTGTGTTTCCAGTTGCTCTTTCCTTGGTTCCTACTTTGCTTCTCCACTCTTTTCAGCCCTATCCCTACAAACCTAAGCTTGTTAGGTAAGTCTTTCCTTCCTCATGTCTTCTTCAGTTGAAATAGTTAGTCCCCCGAGTCAGGATAGCTCGGATTTCATGCAAGAACTTAGGGCTAGGTTAGGCTTTACTAGTGACGCTGATGTGGCTGAGGCTGTTGAGGATTTAGCTTCCATAGCTTCAGCCTCTCCTTCTCCTCCCGAACCCCTCGTGGAGCGCATCTCCAAGGGTCTACGCTGGTTCGAGCCCATGTCATCTAAGGAGAAGTGAGCGTTGGAGGATAGTCTTTGCGCTTCAGGCGTCCAAATAGAGGACTGGGGTCAGGTCCTTGCCAAGGGTCTCTCTGTTCGCAGGGCTTCTTTGGATGTTATGAGAGCTTTAAAGGGGGAGCCTTGCCTGAGGTTTGTCCAAATCTGTTTACTAGAATAGCTTTTGCCAAACTAAAAAAAGATCGGCACATTTCTCATGACTTTACAATCGATCCTCCTCGGCAATCCGACAAGGTGACCGAAGACTGAGGTAGTAACAGGTTATGGGTCTATAGTGAGGTCGTGCTTTCAAGTCTTAGGTTTCCTCGTCATCCGTTTGTGGTCAAACTTCTAAATTTTTATGGTCTTGCTCCCTCACAACTATTACCTAACAATTGGTGTCATGTGGTCGATTTTATTGTTCTTTGCGAGGCTTTGGGATTTCCTTTGACTGTTAAGCTATTCAAATCATTCTTTTCAATAAAGGTCAGTCCAGTGGACAAAAGTTGGTAGTATGTGACAACTCGTCCCCATAAAAAACTCTTTAGAAATATCCCATCATCCAATAAAATCTGAAAAGTTCACTTTTTTAGTTTGGTTAGTCCTCGAGAGTGGGAAGTAAGTAATAACCGAGGTCAAATGAGGGAAAAGGCTGACGAGGTTGATGAGATTCATGGTAAGGAGCTTAAGGCTTACCATGAGATTAATAAACAGAGAGACTATGGTAGGGTTCTTCTAGATGCAAAACTTTTGACTTCTCTCCAAGTACTAGACCTCCTCGGGTCGCATGGAGGTCCTGGTAACTTATACTGACCCTCAATTTTTGATTTTTTTCTCAATTGCGTTTTTGACCGATGTTCCTATTTCCTTTTGTCGCAGATATGGCAGGCTGGTTTAATGTTTTTGATTATATTCAGCCTACTCCTCGAGCTCCTCCAGCTGGTGGCGCAAGTCAGACCTCGGCCTCACAACCAAAACAGAGCCGAGGTGCTAGCTCCAAGAGCAAAAGGAAGGCTACGGTGGCTGAGGTGAGTGAGCCTTCGCCAAAACGAAGCCGTGAGGTCGTGGAGGTGCCTTCTGTACAAGAAGAGGAGGCCAGGGATTCCATGACCGTGCAACTTAAGATTGACTTGGCTCCCACAAATAGTGCCTCGATAGTGCCTTGATAGCTCGTAAGATAGCCAGAGCTATGCTTCCTCCTGTAGGTAGAGTATGTTGCCTTTCCTCTTCCTTTAAAACCTATAAAGTTTTCAATACTTAACTTTATTTTTCTGTTTTGTTTTGTAGACAAGGACAACATGAACTCCACTTGCTCGGTTAATATTAATGCAAGCCTCTATCATGCCTGGCTTGCTCTAGTCCATGCTACACGGGCCGAGGAGCAGGCCAAGAAGCTGCATAAGACTATAATTCTTATCGGGAGAAGTCCCACTCCTTGTCAAAGAAATTGGAGGAAGCAGAGGCTAAAGGTCGAGAATTCGAGCTTCTTGTAGCCGAGCTTAAAAGTGAGGTGGAGAAGTTGAAGGTTGAGTTAGCCCGTGCTGGGGAGAAATAGGAGGAGATAAAACGAGCTGCAGCTTAGGAGGCTTTGGCTAACTTTCAGAGCACCCCTGAGTTTCAAGCTACACCAAGAAGGCTAATGTTGAAGGTGTGAGAAGTGCCTTCGCGTTGGCTGTTCAAGAGGTCAGCCAAGTGTATCCGAACCTAGATCTTTCGATGATCTCTATTGATGAGCTGAAGACCATCCAGTATGAGACTGAGGTAGCTGATGACGATGGGGACGATGTCGAAGCTACCATAGCTACCGCAGCCAATGAGGAGGGGGACGCTGATGTGTAGGATGACACAGTTGTTCTGGGAGATTCATTCTTTTCTATGTTCTATAGTTTATGGTTTATGATATATTTTTTTTTATTAGCTATCTTTTGTTTTCTTTGTAATAGATGTTTTGTAAAGAATTGAGGATTAATGATATTATCCTTTCTACTCGGACAGTTTATTTTGCTCAGATTCCTTCAACTTCCTATTGACTTTTTTTTTTTACGAGTTAAAATTTTCTTTCGGTCAAGATATACCCATACGTTCTTCATTGTTCATTAAGTAAAGCACAAGCTCAATTGTTTACGCAAAAGCTTTGTTACAAGTTAGCTTGAATCACAAGGATGGGCCAAGGTCAAAATAATTCGGTTTATAAGGACAATGGTGTGCCGAGGTAATACAAAGCAGTTGGACAAGGACACTATTTTGAACAAAAGTTGAGCTGAGGTCATTTTTACTGATAGTAATTGAACAAAAGTTGAGCCGAGGTCATTTTTACTAATAGTAATTGAACAAAAGTTGAGTCGAGGTCATTTTTATTGATAGTAGCTCTTCAAGTTCTCCATGTTCCATGTCCTCAGTATTTCTTTTCCGTCCAAGTCCTGCAGCTTAAATGATCTCATTCTTATTGCTTTCTTAACCACATACAGACCTTCCCAGTTGGGGGCTAGTTTTCCCCTTCTTTGTCTTTCCTCGAGGCTTTGACCTTCCGTAGGACGAGGTCACCTTTCTTGATAATTTTTGGCCTGACCTTTCTGTTGTGATATCTGGCCACCCTTTGTTGATATGCAGCCATGGTAACTAGAGCTCGGTCCCTTCGTTCTTCCGTCAAATTAAGTTATTCCTCAAGGCCTCCTCATTCCCTGCCTTGATGTTTAGTTCTACCCTTAGACTTGGTAACCCAATTTCCACGAGCACAACAACTTCAGTCCCGAAGGCCAGGTTGAATGGGGTTTCGCCTGTTTGGACTTTTGTGGTCATCCTCAGCGCCTATAAAATTCCAGGCAACTCTTCCGAGCAACTTCTCTTTGCTTCATCAAGTTTTTTCTTCAAGGCTTTTAAAATAACTCGATTGGCGGCTTTAGCCTGTCCATTGGCTTGAGGATGGCTACTGAGGTGAATCGCAAGTCAATGCCTAAGCCTTTGCACCACCCTTTGAACTTCGGGTTGTCAAATTGCCTTCCATTGTTCGTGATAATAGCCTTCGACAATCCGAATTTGCAGACCAAGTTTTTCCAACAGAAGTTTTCCACTTGCTTTTCAATAGTTGTTGCTAAGGCCTCAACCTCTACCCATTTAGTGAAGTAGTCCACAGCTACTAGGATGAACTTCCTTTGTCCCGAGGCTACTAGAAATGGTCCGAGCACATCCATTCCCTACAGCATAAAGGGCCAAGGACTCGTAATTGAAGTGAGGTCGATAGAAGGCAGATGTTGTATTGGGGCAAACCTTTGGCACTTATTACATTTTTTAACTAGCTCAGTTGCATCTCTATAGATCGTGGGCCAATAATATCCTTGCCTAAGGATTTTATGCGTAAAAGCCCGAGGTCCGAGGTGGTTTTTACAGATTCCTGCATGGACTTCTCTTAAAGCATAATTCGCTTTTGCGGGGTCCAAACATCTTAGATACGACAGACCAAAGGATCTCCTGTATAGCTTGCCTTCCAAAATGGCGTATCTTGGAGCCTTGCACTATATGATTTTGGCCTGATTCTTGTCCATCGGCACTTCTCCTGTGGTGAGGTACTTAATGAGAGGGGTCATCCACGTTTTAGTTTCTTTTTGAATCTAACTGACCTCTTCTCCCATATCAATGCTTTTCTGGCCTGCGTCTTCTACAACAACATGCGCTGGTAAATCAGTCTCGCTTCGACAAGGAATCCACCAAGGCATTTTTCGATCTAGGGATTCTTTTTATCTCACAATTTTTGAAGCTACCAAAAAAGTCCTTAACCTTTTCTAAGTAATTGGCCATGGCTTTGCCTCTTGCTTCGAATTCTCCACTGACTTGTTTGACTATTAGCTGGGAGTCGTTGTGCGCAAGCAGCTTATCCACTTTCAGTTCCTTGGTTAGCCTGAGGCCGGTGAGTAAAGCCTCATATTCAGCTTCATTATTTGACACTTTGAAGTTGAATCTCAAAGCGTATTGAATTCTTATTCCTTCCGGGCTGACCAGGATGAGCCCGGCTCCATTTCCTTTGTTGTTTGCTGACCTGTCAACATAGAGTTTCCACGGTCTTTCTTTATCTATTTGTTCCTTATCACCTCATTCTTCCTTCTCTGTGGTGATGCATTTAACCACGAAGTCCGCCAATACCTGGGATTTGAAGGCGAATCTAGGCTGGAATTGCAAGTCAAATTCACTGAGCTCGACAACCCACTTGATTAATCTCCCTGATAACTCGGGTTTCTGCAAGACCTACCTGAGTAGCTGGTCGGTCAATACTACGATCGAATGCGATTGGAAATAAGGCCTTAATTTTCTTGCCGAGGTTATTAGGGTGTAGGCCAATTTCTCAATCTTCTAGTAGTTTAGTTCAACTCCTTGCAGAACCTTTCATGTAAAATACACCGACCTTTGGGTGCTTGATTCCTCCCTTATCAAAGTCGAGCTTACTGCTTGGCCCGTGGCCGCTAGATAAATAAACAAAGTATCTCCCGTCCTAGGCTTTGATAAAATTAGTGGGGAAGAGAGGAAGTTCTTTAGCTCCTCAAAGGCGTTCTGAAATCACTCGGTCCATTGGAATCTCCGTGCATCCTTCAAGGTTTTAAAGAATGGGAGGCACCTATCTACCGACCTGGACATGAATCTACTTAGGGCGGCTATTTTTCCTGTTAGCCTTTGAACTTCCTTTATGGAGGTCGGCCTTATTTCTAGAATAGCTTGTACTTTCTCAAGGTTTGCCTCAATCCCTCTTTAATTCACCATAAATCCCAAGAATTTTCTTGATGTGACTCCGAAGGCGCACTTTGCTGGATTGAGTCTGATGTTATATTTTCTCAGAGTTTGGAATGCTTCTTCCAGGTCTTGCAAGTGTTTCTCTATGGTGGAGCTTTTGACGATCATATCGTCGACATATACGTTTATGCTCCGCCCGATCTGTTCTTTGAAGATCTTGTTCACCAATCCCTGGTATGTAGCTCCGGCATTTTTTAGGCAAAAGGGCATGACTCGGTAACAGTATATCCCTCTCTTTGTCACAAAAGATGTTTTTTCCTCATCTTCCTCAAGCATCCTGATCTAGTTATACCTGGAGTAGGCATCCATGAAACTGAGTAGTTCGTGCTCCGTGCTGTTGTCTACTAGTCTGTCTATGCTGGGTAGGGGAAAGCTATCCTGTGGGCATGCTTTGTTTAGATCAGTAAAGTCTACACACATTTTATATTTCCCATTATGTTTCTTTACCATCACCCCGTTCGTGAGCCACTCTAGATGATTAGCTGCCCTAATGAACCCCGCTTTCAAGAGCTTGGACACTTCTTCGTTGATTGCTTCCTGCCATTCCGTCATAAAGTACCTTTTCTTCTGCTAGACTGGTTTTGCTTCCGGGTTAACATTAAGGTGATGCACCATGTCATCATGACTTATACCGGGCATGTCTCCTGGCTTCCATGCAAAAAAGTCGGTGTTTCTCCTGACTAATTGTATGAGTTCTTCCTTTACTTCCAACTTGGAACTTATCAACATGGATTTGTCCGGGCTGCCAGCATCAAATAGGATGTTGATCAGTTCATCTGCTAGCTCAAGTCGGCTCAAGTCTAGTTCAGGCCTTTGATCTGGGATATCGATAGCAAGGGCTTCGTTGCCCCGCTTTTTTACCTTCTAAGCTCTTAAGTAACATTTCCGAGCTAGGGTTTGTTCTCTTCGAACTTCACCTATGCCATTGGGTGTGGGTTAGTTTCAAATGTGGCACGAATCTAACCAATCCCATCTTCATTTGACTAGGTCTCCCCAAAATCGCATTATATGCTGAGGGAGTTTTTACCCCCATGAACTCCACCATCGTCGTTATCGTCATTGGTCCCGTGCCTAGAATGTGAGTGGGTGAGTAATTGTGCCCACCACTGGGACCTACTCATTCCCGAATCCCACTAGGGGTGTTGGGTAGGGCTTGAGCCTGTCCTCTGTTATCCCCATGTTTCTCATTGCCTCGTAATACAAGACAATTCTAGCACTTCCATTATCAAAGCAGATCTTTCTCACCACGTGATTATAGATGATTAAGCTAATCACGATGGCATCGTTGTGTGGGAACTCAATACCTGTATGTCTTCACTAGAGAAAGAAATGGGTTCATCCTTCCATGACTTCGGCTTTTTGGCTAAGGACTCGACTGTCATCATTTTAGCTCGGTCTGCTTTCTTTTTTGCCGAGCTCGGTGCACCGTTGGTGATCACATTGATGATTCCTACCGTGGGTTGGTTGTTCACCTCTTCTCTCCAATTTTCTTCAGGGTGACACAGCCTGGTATTCTTGTCGTTGGCTTTGTTGCCAATTCAAGTCGCCTAGTATCTAGGTCGACCATTTTGTGTATTATGATTTCCTACCTGACGTCTCCTTCCTTCAAACTCTTTTCTTATGTCATTCAGGACGAATCTCTTCAAACGACCTTTCCTTATGAGGCTTTCGATTTCATTCATGAGGTCAGTGCATTCTTCAGTTAAGTGATCGTAGTCTCAATGGAATGCACACCTCTTATTTCTAGGCCTTTAGGGGTTTGGCCTCATTGGCTTCAACCATTTTAGATGCAAGTCTCTTTCGATTTGCATTAGTATCCTTTCCCTTGTGGTGTTCAAGGGAGTGTAGGCATCGTAGCCCCACCTCTGGGCTTCTCCTGGTCGGATACCCGCTGGCTTTGTTAATTTTTCTCCCCCCTCGGTCTTTCTCGACCTCTCTTCCTATTTTTCTATAGCTCTGAGGTTCTTCTTTCTCTTCCTCATTACTAAGCCTAGAAGCCATTACTTTCTTGGCATTGATGTACTTTTCAGCTCGGTGTAAGAGCTTAGGTAGGGTTTTGGGAGGTCTAGAGAGAGGGAGAATTTGAAGTGGAACTCATTCTCTATCAGGCCATTCATTAGGCCAGCCACCACCACAGATTACTCTAGGTCCTTGACTTGCAAGGCTTCAACGTTGAACCCCATAACATATTCCCTCAAGGACTCTTCCGGTCTTTGCTTGACCACCATGAGGCTTAGAGTTGTTTTCTTAGCTCAACGACTGCTGATAAAGTGAGTAAGGAAGGATTGTCCGAGCTCTTTGAATGAGCATATTGATTGGGGCATTAGCCCAAAGTACCAAGCCTGAGCTGCTCCCTTTAAAGTTGCCAAAAATGCCTTGCACATCAAAGGTGCATCCGCTCCTTGTATAGACATGTTAGCACGGAAAAGTTCTAAATGGTCAAAGGGGTCGGAAATACCATCATACACCTCAATTACAAGCATTTGAATCCAGTCGGCGACTGGGGTTTGTCAATTTCCTTTAAGATTGGGGAGGTTTCTAGCTTCCTCAGTTCATCTACGTGAATTTGCGTCTTATCTTCCATATGCTTTTCCATGGCTTTCATTCTGGCTTCAAGTTGGTCATGGGTTTTGTTTTTGGTTGTAAAAGTCGCAGAAGAGGAGCTCCGTGGGTTTTT
Organism: Heritiera fomes; assembly: GCA_032173925.1. Taxonomy (NCBI): domain Eukaryota; kingdom Viridiplantae; phylum Streptophyta; class Magnoliopsida; order Malvales; family Malvaceae; genus Heritiera; species Heritiera fomes. The sequence continues at coordinate 22,396,353 of JAPDPM010000013.1, read as the reverse complement.
GGTGGAATGGTTTTGTTGAATCTTGGACTTGGTTTTTTCCCTAATTTCTGGTTCGAAAGAAGAGCTAGCGTTTACCTCTTCTTCTAGTGGTGGTGATGGAGGGGAGGGCGGAAGTTGGTCAGTGTTGTTTCTTGATGGAGGTCTTTGAACTAGGGAAAGGGTGAGGATGTGTGCTTGGACCAATTCGGTGAGGTTTTTTAGTTGTTGGGTGCGTTATTCAAATTGCTCAGCCGTGGGTGACGGTCGTCTGCTGGGTTGGTCATCATGGGTGGTTTCTGGACTAGCTGGGGCAACTGGCTCTTCTTCTTGGGTCGTCCTCCTGCTCGAGGCCATCCTCGACATCAATAGAGAAAAATGCCCCTACTTGGAGCGCCAAAATGTAAATGCCCCTACTTGGAGCGCCAAAATGTTTATGTCAAAGAAAGCTTTTCAGGGGTGTTTCAAGGTGAATGGTGGCAGAGTTTCCTTTTGGCTAGATTTTTTCTTCTATCTTTTTCGTGGATCGGGGTGATATTTATAGGCCGAGAAGTGTCATGGGGATGACATGGATCTAACGATCTAGGCTATCTAGCTATGGCCGAATGGGATGAGTCTGAGTTGGGCAACTAGCATTACAGGTTGGCAAGATAGCTAAGGTTACGTTCCCTCCTAAAACCCTCTTTTCGAGTGTTGAGTATCAAGGTAATGATGAAGGTGGGTCTGGTCAGCGTATCAGGTGCTGATCTAAACACGTTACAATGTATTCAAGTCAACGTATTAGGCACTGATCTAAAAACGTTACAATGTATTGGATATCTTATACCAAGGTTAACATGAAATCATGACTATCATGGTCATGCTTCTTGCTGACACGTATTTTATCAATCCTCTGTGTCAGTCCAAGGCGAAAGATTGAACTACCCTTATCCCTAAAATACCCCTTGTCAATTGGAATTATGGGTTTTGATCATAATTGAGAAATGGTAATATCTCAATAGGATCCATTTCTTAAGGCTGCTTTGATCACTTTATTTAATTTAATATTATGTTAGGATTAATTTAAGATTAATTAAATTATATTAAATTAAAATTAATTAGAAATCATATTAGGATTAGATTATGATCGATTGATTAAATTAGATTAGATTAGGGTCACTTGTACTAAGATAATTAAAATTGATTGATTAATTTTTGAGTTAGTTTAGGATTATTCAGATTGGGATTATTTAGGATAAGATTATTTAGATTAGAGGTGATTTAAATTAGAAATAATTAAACTAACACAAATAGATTTGGGATGACTTTAAAAATAAAGAAAAAAAAAGGACTCCTTCGGTTTGGATTTAGACAAATTAGCAGATAAATTCTAGAAAAAAGACAAATTGCTAGTTTGGAGCGATGGATTGACACTGGTGAGATTGAAAACAAAAAATGATCATTAAAAATATATACTTTTAAATAAAATAATAAAAAAATTAAAGTCATGGTGGAAGGGTAATTTTCCCTCCCATTTTTTGTCATTTCCTTGCATTTTGTCACTGGTCTCACTAAGGTGCAGTGAAAACCAAACAAAGCCAAAGATAAATCATGAGACTAAGGCCGAGTTTGGGAGCTCGTTTGGGCTCTAGTGCGGTCAGTTGCTAAGAAACGAACAAAATAGCTGGAGGGTAAAATTATCCTTTTGCCCTTACTTTTTTTAATATTTTATTAAAAAGATATGTCTTTAAGAGCCATTTCATTATTTTTAATCTCACTGGAACCAATCTCGCCGCCCATCCAAACTAAGCCTAAGTTGAGATGAACATGAATAAGTGGAATTCAAATGAAACTAAACCAAGACATCTATTTAATAGATAGAATCAACAATTGAACAAGGAAAAGAAGAGGGCTCGATTGGTTGAAAACAAAGAAGATGGCTCAGTTGGAAGAAAAAGGGAGAAGAGAACGAAGAGACCGAGAGGTTTCTTCTTGGGATTTTTTCTGGCTTTCGACCAACAACTGGTAGTTCACGTTGGTGCAGATGGTAGAGGTTTGCCATTTTCTAGGTTTGTTAAGGATTCATCCACCAAAGTTTTTGAGAAAGAGGGAGAAAGGTGTAGAAAATTTTGGCTTATAAATAGAGAAAGAGATTTTCGAAATTTGAAGAAAGAAATGGAATTAAGTCTTTTATGGCATAATTCAAACTGCATCGTTTTCATGTGAGGCATTTGCGAAGCTAACCCAATGGGAACGTCCACCAATGAGGCAACCCTTTACCAAGTCTGACCCGATCGCAATTTTTTTTATTATGTTGTGTTTTATTATGATGTTATGATGTCTATTGACACATCATTTTGCTTGAGTTTTTTGTTCAAGAATCATTGTTCAAGGTTTAGTAGGTAATTCTAAATAAGGTTACGCTATAAGGTAATTTTAGTATAGTTCGTATAATGAGACTAATTTGTCTAATTAAGAAAGTTTAGTTAATTAGGTCATTTTGATTAAAGTAAAGGAAAAAAAGGTACATACATGTACCCATTGTTCAAATTGTTAAAATTAATAATGGAATGGAAAGTAAATGAATCCTAACAACTATTCATTCTTTGGTTAAAGAGTAAAAATGTGAGAAAATAGAAAATGATTCATTATAATATTTTTTTCCAAATATAATATTTTTTGTAAAATAAAATAATAATTAATATTGGTTATTCATTTTATTAAAAATGAAATTTTTGTATATATTAAAGTATTTTATTTATTATTAAAAAATATTTTATATATTTCTTCAATTTGGTCCAAGTAATAATTGTTAAATCAGAGTCAATATACATACAAAGCATTCAAGTAATAATATTCGAAAATAATAAAATAAAATAATTAGATTTTTTAAATAATAATAAAATGATAAAATTATATTTGTGATAGAAGTAGAAATAAAAACAAAAAAAATTGATAAATAAATTATAAGAGACAAATAATTATAATGATTATTTAAAACTGTAAAAAAAAACACTAAAGGTATAAATGTTATTTTACAATTAAATCTTTTTTTCATTTCTTTTTCCTAGCATTTTTTCCAAATTGGGGAAATGAAAAATGGAACTTTTGAGGGAAAGGGAGAAATTCTCAACACCTATAAGGAAAAGTTTTTTATGACAATTATTTAATTTTTAAAGTCAATAAATTAAAAAAAGAAAAACTAATAAATAAAAAAGAAAAAATAATGCCCTTAGAAATCATATCATCATCGGGCATAGTAATGATCTAAACAATTCCATTAAAATTCAATTTCAGATGTCTATTTAGAAGATGAAAAAAAACAAATGTAAGGGGGACTGACTAGAACAATCGAAGGACCCAACAAATATCCTGTAAAAAGCCATAAGCCTAAAACTCGACCACCTTCAACTCGATTCCCAAAACAGGAAACCTAAATCAAAACCTAAAAAACTATCACCCACGACCCTTAATTCAACAATCAGTAAGAGAATTAACAAGAAAGAAATTTCTCATCGGTGCTTCAAAGCGAAAACAAAACAACCAAAATACACATCTCATTAATTCATACTGAAATCTCAATAAACGAGATAGTTAGTAGGATACCTAATTTCAAAGACAAAAAAAATCAATGAAGGGGAAAGTTCTTGGGGAAGGTTTGTTTTGGGCCTATTCTGGACTCTTGGTTTTCTCTATAACAATTTTCAGTTATTTTATACATAAATTCTTGATTGCATAAACTGTAATTTCCCAATTAATAAGATCTTCAAACTTGATTTTCACCAATTAAAGAAATAAATTAGTAAGTGTACCTTACTCCATGGAAACTCTTATTTGAAAAAAGACAATCTACTTCTTGACAACGAGAATCTATGTTTCTCCCTCTTTTCTGTTATGTCTTTCTACGCACTTTCTAATGGAAAAAGATATATCTATAATACGACAGAGAGAGGACCAGTTTTAATAGAGTCCTAACTAAAAGAATTACCTTCCATTAAGTTATAGTTATCTTTTATAAGACTATCACTTCTCAAAATAGACCAATAGGATTTTAGAAATTATTTATTTAGATATCCTTTTATAAAATATGATATACGTGGGCCACATTAATCTTACATTCCCCTACTTGGTCCATGTATCATCATTTCACTTTATGGATTTCTAAATAAGAACATAATGTGCATAGTATGAACTAAAATCCTTCATATATTGATCATAGTAGACATCATTATTAAGTAAAAGCTAATAAGAGTTATGGTAATTGTATTTTATCGTTCCTTCACACTTCCTTCCATGTATTACGTTACTAAACTTCCATATACTTTAGAAGAGAAGTATAATAATGGTTAAACAATATTGTCTCGGTTAGAAACAAAGCTTGTTAGATAATTCAAGTATATACTAATAGAAATAAAACAGGATATGGATAAATGTCAGATACAACATTGTAAATGAGTTCAGAGTATCAAATACGTAAACATCATAATGTCATATCATAAAGTCTAAAAGTGATTTTCAATAATGCTCATTTGTTTAACATGTTCATTAGTTGTTTTAGGTTGTAATCCTTTAGTTAACAGATATGCAATCATAAGATTGGTGCTAATGTGTTCAACTGATACTCTTTGTTTTTTAATTTCTTTAATGCTCAAGTATTTCAATTCCATATGTTTTGCACCTTTGGAATACTTGTTGTTCTTTGAGAAGAATACCGTTGCGGATTTATCATATTATATTTTTAATGGCTTAACAATAACATCAACAATTCCAAGTCTTGAAATAAATTTCTACACTTAATTCTCATAAATGTGGACTTATAGCATACCACAATTTTAGCTTTAATAGTAGATGCAACAATGACAGACTACATCACACTCTTTTATGAAATTGTTCCTATTCTACTTTTGTTTCATTTTATTCTTTGGATATTGCATAAAACTAAATTTGCCCCCCCCCCTCCCCCTCCCCTTTTGAATTGGAACAACACTTGTTGAGCATTTTTTTATCCTAAATCTTTCTAGAGCTTTATTTTTGTAATGCTTTCTGAGATAACTCTAACATTCCTTATGATCTATCTTAAATATTTCAATTCCAATCATATAAGTTGCCTCTCCTATATCATTCATTTCAATGTTCTCAAAAAGAAATTTCCTAGTTTCATATAATAAACCAAAACAATTAGTTACAAGAAAAATGTCATCAACATATAGAACAAAAATTATAAACTTACTCTCATTAATCTTCAAATTGATACATCGATCAACAATATTTTCCTTAAATCCAAAAGAAGTGATGGTATCATTAAACTTAAGATACCATTGTTGAGAAGTTTGTTTAAGTCTATATGTTGATTTCTTAAGTTTACACATCATGTGTTCCTTTCCTTAACCAAAATTCCTCAAGTTGGTCCATGTAGACCTCTTCCTCTAACTTTTCATTCAAAAAGGTAATTTCACATCCATTTGATATAACTCCAAATCGTTATGAATTTCCAAAACCATAATAATTCTAAATAAATCTTTCTTTAACACTGGTGGAAAGTCTCATTATAGTCAATGCCATCTTTTTGAGAAATACCTTCATAACAAGTCTGACTTTATATCTTTCAATGTTGCCTTTAAAGTTACAGTTGATCTTATAGATCCATTTACCCCCAACTCTTTTACAACCTTCAGGCAATTCAACAAGTTCCTAAACTTCATTATGTTTCATGGATTTTTAACTCATCTTTCATGGCTTCTACCCATTTAGTAAATTAAGGATTTCAGTGGTTTGTGACAATGAAACCAGATCATCATCAATTCCTAAGTCATATTCTGACTCATGTAGATATACTATGAAATGATTATAAATAGCATACTTTCTTTTTCTTTGAGACTTTCTAAATGTTATTTCTCGTGGCATATCTATAATGGGTCCATTATGAATAACTTCATTATAGGGTGTTTGAGCATTCTATTGTTCTTATAAATTATCAAAATGATTTACAATTGTGGGAACAACTCTTTATAAGATTATGAGTAAAGGATCTTGCATCCTTATCTCTTGAATTGTCACATTACATGACTTTTCCACTCCCACTAACTTTATTATCTCAATGAATTTTCCATTCTCAGTTTCCACAATACTTGTAATGTGGTTAAGAATATAAAATCAATACCCATTAGATTTTTTTGGACAACCAATGAAAAAACCAACGAATGTTCTTTACACTACAAGAAAAATGACCTTCAAAGATGGAATTTTAGCGACGAAAAAATTTCCTCATTAAAAGCTAGCATTAGCGACAGAAAGAGTTTTATAGTTAGCAATGGAATTCCATCAGTAATTTGCGACGGAGCATTTTTCGTTGCCAATTCCTTCACTAAATGTGGCGGGAAGCTACTATTCATTTGGCGCCTAAATTAGCAACAGAAATTTTCGTCACTAAAACCTATATGTAAGAAATTTATTTTTTACAATCAACGACGGATTTTTCCGTTGCTGATGAGTCTCAGCGATAGAATTAACTACAGAAAAATTTGTTGCTGATTTCAAATGATGCAAATTTATTCATTTTCTATTTTTTATAAATTGAAGCATCAGCGACGGAATTTTCTGTCGCTGATGAGTTTTCAGTGACAGAATTTTGTGACAGAAAATTCCATCGCTGATGCCATAAATCAAAAAATTTATTTATTTGTCTATTTTTATTTTTTTCATAATTTAATGCATCAGCGCTAGTTCTGTCACTAATGCTTTTCAACGATGGAATTAGCAACGAAATCTTCATTGCTGATGGTTAATGAAGAAAATTTATTTATTTATTTATTTATTTTTCATAATTTAAGACATTAGGAACGGAATTTTCCGTCGCTAATTTTGTCGCTGATGTTTTTTAGCGACGGAATTAGAGACAAAAAAATTCGTCACTGATTGTTTCATACAAAAATTTTAAAAAAATTGGAATTAGCGACGGAAATTCCATTGCTAATTTTGACTTTTTTGAATTTTTCTCGCCTCTGCAATAGTGGGAAATATTTCGAAATAGGATTAAAGACGAAATTTTCATTGCTAATCCGATGGTAATTCCATCGGAAATTTTTCCGTTATGTACACCAAATCCTTTATATTTTCTCAGATTCTTCATTGTCACTCCTCTTCACTCCTCCCTATTTTCTTTACTTGTCTCTTTCTTCATTTTTTTCTCAGTTTTTCTTCTTTATCCCACTCTCCTTTTTTTTCCTATTTTTTTGTAAATTTACTATTTTTAATATTTATGCTGTTAATTATTTTTTATATAATTAACTTTAATACTTATGTTTTTTCTTTTTTATTCATAGATGATGATGATGAGATGCTGGTGGTGGTGGTGATGATGCTGAGGAAGAGGAAGAGGTCTTTTAGTTAGATTTTATTTCATCATGTGTTTTATGGATTTATATATAAATATTGTGTTTATTTTAAATGTTTTATATAAATGAGTTTGAATGTTTTAAGTATTTCTCTCAGTCTCTCTCTCTCTCTCTCTCTCTCTCTCTCTCTCTATATATATATATAAATATATATAATTTGTTCCAAAAAATCCAGAATACATTTTTTTTTTACGAAATTCATAGGAATTAGCAACAAAATATGTCAAATTAGTGAAAAATTCCATCAAATTAGCGACGGAATTCATAACATTAGTGATAGAATTCATCACATTAGTGACAGAATTCATCACATTAGCGACGAAAATTTCGTCGTTGATGCCCTTTAGCGACAGATTTTTTTCATAAAATAAGAAATAAATAAAGTATCAGCAACGAAAATTTCCGTTGCTAATTTCCTTTAGGCTTTGCTTGGTAGGATGGAAAGAAAGGGGTGATGAAGGAAAATTAGTTAATCAAATGGTTATATTTCATAACAACTTTCCTACTTTGTAGCTTAACCATTTGATTAATTAATTTTCTTTCCTCAACCCTTTCTTTCCACTATACCAAGCAAAGCCATAGTGATGGAATTTTTTTATAAAATAAATAACAAATAAGCTATCAACGACGAAAATTCCGTCATTGATTCCCTTTAGCGACAGATTTTTTTGTAAGTTAAAAAACGAAATTACGTTTTTAGCAACGAAATTTTCTATCGCTGATGAATAAAAATTCCATCTGTAATTAGCAATGAAATTAGCGATGGAAATGAAGTTTTCAACAACGGATGGAGCATCAGCAACTTCAATTTTTCCAACAAAAAATTATGTCGATAATCCGTTGCTAAAAGGCTTCAGCGACGGAATTTGACTTTTAGTAACGAAAAATTTCGACGCTAATTCTGTTATTGAATGTTCATCTTGTATTGTGAATCCAACTGCTTTTCTTATGGATTATAAATTCTTACTTTCTCTAGACATCCCCAAACATGCAAGTGTCTTAAACTTAATTTCCTTCTAGTTCACAGTTCAAAAGTGTTTTCGAAAATATCTTACTAGGAATCCCATTTAAGAGGTACACAACGGTCATTAAAGCATACAAATGTAGCTTGTTTTTTTGTATTGGTTTGGATGAACTCTGTTGTTTTTAATTGAATATAGTTCGTGCTTCTTAGTTGTGTTTTTTGGGTTTTAGGGAATACTAGATTTTTAGGTTGATTCCAAACTAGGTGGAGATTAAGCTTCTATGTGTGTTGGATGAATTCGGGTTTAAATGCCTTGAATGTTAAAATTAAGAAATCCATCTCTAATCCTTTTTTTTCATAATTTTCTGTAACATCCCGTTACCACATTTTTCACGTATTTTCATACAACTTTACCGGTTGGGCTGTCTGCGATGCCATTAACATTCAACAGTAACAATGACAAATGATAAACATTTATCTATTTATTATGGAATATGAAATTTCTTTTTCATTATTCCTTACATCTGACATCCCCTATAATCTTTTATTTCATTAAGGTAGTACTGTATACATATGTCTGAAATGTAAAAGAGAAAAGACTGTACCTGTCACGTTTAATGTGCCATGCCTTAGTGCTTTAAGCATAGCTATACTCATCTGAGAGCTAATTCTCTCAACTCCGCGTACTTCTTATCTGTGGAGTTAAAACAAAAGGGTGAGCGATTCATACGCTCAGTAAAGGAAACATATGCTGCTTTAAATAAAGCAAAACTATATATCACTATTCATTTGTTCTTTTCTTAACAATAACCCAGTAGAAAAGAAAATGGATATATAGTAAACAACTCTCTTAAAACACCATTCAAAACACCGACTAACAGTTTACTTTAAAATGTAGTAAACACTATCGAGGATTTCAATAATCCTCATAGTAAATAGAAACTGATAAGTTGAGACTAGGCAACAAATAAATCATGCTATCATCGTTTCTCCCTCCACCTTGGGAGAACGAAACCTGCCGCTTTTGGGGTGCACCCGTAGGCCATCGCCCCTCACGGCTATCTCAGATCTATGGCCATAATCTAAAGGGGTCCTCGGGTCCACTTGCCAAGTGACCTCGAGACCGCTGATGACTTGGCAGGTCCATCAGCCCTATGACGCCCTGAGGTGCACTCATTGGTCCATTGACCGAGCCACCGCCCCAGGTAGGTCACGCACTAGCAACGCATGAACTCAGGGCCTAAAGTCTCAAAATCAACTTTTATATCTCATATATCATTTCCACAAAATGATTTGATTTCTTATAAAACAATAAAACACCAAAAACAGTCCGTAATCTCAACTTTTAAAACCTGCTCGCCCATGATCAGCTCGCCCGACATGGCTTGCCCATGGAAGCAGCTCGCTGTGGCGGAGAACATGTGTTCGCCCGCCCTCTTTGCTTTTAAAATCTGAAGCAAAACTGGCTTGCCCTCTGTGGCTCGCCCAGAAATCAACTCGATAAGACGGTGAATTAGTATTCGCCCGCCACTTAGCTTTTCAAAACAGAAATCTCGTTGATATCAGTTCGCCCGCCTTCAGTTTAAAACAAGGTCCGCCCGCCCAACATCTTAAAAAAAATTCGCCCGACTACGGCTTTACCCGGATTTCTCTCTAAAACAAGGGCACTCGCCCAGTTCTCATAAAACAGAGCTCGCCATTTGGCTTAACTTATAGCTTTCTATTAAGAAAGTTCGCCCTTTTTAAAAATAGAAATGAGTTTAAAACGTATAAAAGGGATTGGTTCGCCCGCCAATACCAATTCACCCAACATAAATCACAAAGGGCTTGCCCAACATAAAACATACAAAGCGCTCGCCCGCCCTGTATCATTTCACCCAACAAAACAGCAAAAGGCGGCTATCAGCTCGCCCGCGATCAAACAATTATCAATTAACTTCTTAAAATCATGCATGTCAGAAAACAAAACATTTAACTTAATGTTTTCATAAAATTTACTCCACAGGACATGCATCACTTCACACACACTTCCCTTACCTTGTTCAACGAAGTCTTGCTTCGCCCGGCACTCTGTTCGCCCATAGCTATTCCCAATTATCGGCTGCAAATTATATATAAATTTCATTAATATTTTCTTTATATATCACTTGGCGAGAATAAATCAAATAACTACTCGCCCAAATCAGATTCCCAATTAGTTCGCCCGCCATTACTCACGAAGCCTTCATTGGCTAACTGTGGAAGTTCACCCACAATCCTTCTCGCCCAATGCCTTCGCATTAGAGCTCGCCCGTCATTCACTTCACTAGAATTGGGCGTTCTCGCCCACAAAATTACCTTGGCGAGTACTTAATATCTATTCGCATCATTGGCGATTACTATTTTCAACTTGGGCGATCACTGTAGTCGCCCTTGTCGTCACCTATTCCATAATTTTTCCTTGTTTTCCAATTTTCCAAGGATCTAACTAAAACAAAGACTGTATCTATGTTTATTACTGCATAAATCATAGAAATCTATCAGTGAACATCAAGAACACCTCAGAAAATATGAAACTCACCTCAACCAACTGCACTTCCAAAACACGTTGTTTTTCTGTCTCATGTTGGCCTCTATTTGCTTATTCCTTCAGCTCACCAGGCTAAGAAAGAAAGGTTTTATAAGCATGTTTACTGGTTTAGCCAACTGAAGAGTGAAACTCAGTAGATCAAACATGGCAGAGAAATGGAAGAAACAGAGAAATAGCTCTCGTGAAGAAACTGAAATTGGCTAACTCGTTTTTCATCAATTGTCTCTGCTTATATAAACATTCTCAGCCAATCAATAGCCACCGCCTGGCCCTTATCCTGTTTCCTTCGTCATTGTTCACGTCCTTCATGCCTTTAATGCATGAAGAAAACTGAAGCACAAAGTGGCGTGGAAGTCTCCCTTTCACACGGCTTTTTCTTCTACTGCAGCCTTTGTTTACTTCCTCAACCAATCAGGTAAATTCCTTACTGACTTCAACCTCTTCACCATTAATTGTCTTCAACCGTATCACTTGCAAGTCAATTTTGGCTGTTAGGTTGAATTCTGTTTTCATTTTCCCATCTATCTGGACGACCACTTTACTCGCCAAATGCATTGGCGTTTCCAAGTCCTCGCCACAAGCGGCCATCACTTATCCACGAAGTTGGCGAACTAAACTACTCGCCAACCAAATAAGGAAAACAATCGACTCGCCACACTAAATCAGTTCGCCAGCCATGGGGCTACTCCTTGTCCTCTGTGTGGCGATCACAATTTCTCGCCCTTTTCGGGCCATCACCTGGCATGGCTCAACTCGCCAACCATGCCCTGATTCATCTCACAAGTTGGCAAAGACGCCTGTGCGACCACACTCTCGTCCAACTCGCCATCAGCATTGATGATCACACATACCTTACTCGCCAATCGGCGAGCCGTTTCTTTATGGTACGCGCCCGCCGAAGGAGCTTTCATCTTTTTTGGAAATTAACATTCATTATTTATTTAATTTCCATTTTCAATTTTATGAGATTAAGGTCTACAGTAGGGTAAAAATCAGATCTTACATTTTCTGACCCCAATGCACCAGATCATGTTTATACATTATTAAGTGGGCCTCTACTCAAAAAAGTTTTTTTTGATTCCTCTCCATTATTTTTCTTTTTCTCTTTCCCTTTTTTTCTCTTTTTCTTGCCTATCGAAAAGAAACCAAAAGCTTTTTCTTTCAGGAATCAAAAGAAAATAAAGAAAAAAATAAAAAAAATAAAGTCAAATGCACTAGTTTGTTAAGCATGAGGAAAATATATATATATATATATATATATGTGTGTGTGTGTGTGTGTGTGTTGCTTCCCCAAGTGCCTGTGAGACAAATATATATATATATATATATATATATATATATATATATATATATATATATATATATATATATATAAACTCCATTAAAGCCAAGCAACCCTTGGCTTGCCAATGTGAGACCTAATATTTGTTTAAATTATTATATCTTGTACTCAGGAGGTATAAAACATCAAACCAAATCGAAGCTTTCAAAAGAAAAAAAGGTAAAAAAATAAAAAATGGGGCAGCTTTTAGAATATTGAAAGAATTGTACACTTGACCTCGAGTATTTATTTAAATGATCATGTACATACTTCTAAATCGTAAAAATTCTGCATATTTAAAATTCGAATATCAATATTTGTATTTCTACTTCTTCGTACCAAAGGTCTTCATCGAAAAAAAATCGATTACTTTTAGTTTAGATTTTACAGCAGCAACTCAAATTTGGTCATTTGAACAGGATTACCATCAGCACCGGAGCTTATTTCACAACATTTTTTTCGAACTTCCAAACCGTATACAAGCTTGTGAATGAAAAGATTTTTTTTTCTATATAAGAATAGTGAAATTATTTATTATTCTATTTCTCTTTCAAAAAAATTCATAAACTGGTAAACACTCCATTCTTTATAAAAAAAAAGTAAAAAATTGTATTAAATCTCCTTTTTTTTTTCAAAAGTGTAAATGAGTTAGTTATATTCGAGCTCATTTGATAATTATTTAAATTTAACTAGTTTATTTTTTGAGCTGAACTCAAATTCGAATTATTCAAATAACGAGTCGAATCAAGTTAAGTTTAAATATTTTAATTTTTGACTCGAGTACTTGTAAGCCTAATCAAACATTTTTAATATATATTTTGAATATTTGATTATTAATTTATCATTTTATTCTTATAATATATAATTAAAAATTAAAAAATCAAATTTATTGAATCGAGTTCAAATCTACCAAATTAAATTAAAATAGTTTGAGTATTTTATTGAGTCGAACTTAAATTTCAAAAATTAAGTTCGATTGAGCTAGAGACAAATTTTGAATTAAAAAAAAATCGAACTTGAATCTAACACTACCTCGTTTTGAATTCAATTGAATTAAGCCCCTACTCATATAATTAAAAGTTAAAACTAATGTTGCTGCCTGAACTTATCCCGTACCATTTAAAGATTAAATGATGCTGGACATGTCTCGTAAGCAGGGGCGGAGCCCATGAGGTCCATTGGGGTCTTGGGTCCAAAAAAAATATTTTATATTCGATATTTTTTTTCGAACATTTGCAGATAGAGTACAATTACATGAACTCTATCACCGAGTTTTCAAGGTTCAATGCTGAAAAGAATTAGTTATTTTATTATAAGTATGTTTGATATTTGAAAGTATAAAGTGAATCTATTAATTTATTTATCGTTTACTTACATTAATTTTATTGATTGTAATTGTCATAATAGATAATATCTTTTTAACAATTAATATATTAAAAATTAATTTGCATAATCAAATAGAAGATTAATAGTTAAATGATATATTATTTATTTATTTTAAAAAATATATTTTATAACATTTATAACAAAATTATTATGCATCGTTTTTTAAAATATAAAATCATATCAAACGTAATTGAAAAATTTTTAACAAGACTACATACAAAAATTTTAGTTATTATTATTACTGTTACTATTATTTTTTTTATAACTTTTATGTAATTTAATATATTTAAATGAAATTCCCCCCTAGATAAAATTTCTGCTGCTCGTAGCAGGCAAGATGACAGCTATGGGTATCTCCTTCAGGACAATAGCAACGAGCATAATACGATTAAACCTGCTCATGGGTCGGGTCGGGTAGGGTCAGATCGGATTTGGGCCGGGCCAATGATATGTAATAAAGATATTAGTCAATATCCAAGTTCCGTCCGGCCCGATAAATCGAGCTTGATATTTAGTTCAAGTCCGTCCTATTTTTTATACAATAAGTCCGAGTCCGAGCCCGGCCCTCCCGAATATAATTTTTTTATATTTTAATTATTTATTTATTTTTTTTTTATTATTTTATTTCCTTTAAAATTTAATTTAATTTGTCAAAATTTGTATATCAATTTTCATATTAAATATTTATAATCATGTTTTTTAATTAATAATATTTTATATATATATAATTATATTATACTTAACAAATATATTAAAAATATACTTAATATTAAAAATATATTAAAAATATATATATTTAATATTAACATCGGGTCGGGTCGGGTCGGGCTGGGCTCGGGCTTTGAAAGGCTAAGCCCGAGCTCGGACCCATTTTTAAACGGACCTAAAAATTTTGTTCAAACTCAATAATTACATCAAATATTTTTGTCTAAATTTTCCCAAATATCGAACAGAACTTTAAATTTGAACGGATATCCCGACTTTTGAGCGGGTCTAAATACGATACATAAAACAAGCAATGAGTTAAAACCTAGAAGAGATGGATACCAACAAGGAAACATGTGGACAAAAAAATTCCAAAATAATACAAACAAATGCCCAAGGACAAAAGTTTATATCTCCATTTATTGACGTTGATGGAGAAACCAATGAGAAAAAAGAAAGCCAATTAAAGCCATTGGACGCCCCGTGTCTGATCAGAAACAACTGAAAGTAGAAACAAGCGAGAAAAGGAAAAAAAAAGTCAGATGGGTTTTCTACCAAAACTGGCAGCAGCCTTGATCGGATTCGTTCTGTTATTCAGTAATGTCGGAAGTGTTCCGAATACAAGCGTCACAACTGTTCTCTGCAATTCAGGCGTCTATTCCATGGGTGATCCTTTTGCCACCAGTTTGGCTTATGTCCTTGAAGAATTAGAGACCGTCACGCCCACCCGCAAAGGTTACGATTACTTCAACATCTCCCCATATCCTAATGCTTTCGCCTATGGTCATGCGGCTTGTAACCAAAACCTCACGAGCTCGGATTGTGCAACTTGTTTGGCTGCTGCTAAAACAGCCATGTTTGGATCTTGTCCAAGTCGAATAGGGGCTCGCTTGGTGCTCCATGATTGTACAATTAGGTATGAGCAATATCCATTTACTGATTAAACGGTTGACTAGGGTGGACTTATTTGATAATGTTTGGTTTCCAGCACAAAGTGTTTGCATCACTGAAACCTTTGTCTTTTTTTATATTCTTGTTTTGCTTGTGGTTGTGGTTCAGCTATTCACTTCTTTTTATCTAATTCTGGGTTCTTGGTGACTACAGAAATTGTGGGTTTTCCGTAATCAAAATGAAGGTTCGAGTGCGCTTTCTTTTCCTTTGATTTTTTAATGTTGAATGGAAAACATTGTCTATTGGCACACTAATTTGAAGTTTGAACGAGATAAACATAAACAAAAAGAAAAAAAAAATCTGCAAGCACGCGTAAGACCCTCCAGTTGGATGCCCAAAACAATTTATATACTTTTAAGATGCCCAGCAAACAAACCTAACAATTCGCATCACATTCTAATAGTAGCATTATAGCGCAAATACATGAAAACTGGAAATTATAACAGAGACAAGATCAGGGTTGCTCCTGCTTTTTTGCCATTTCATCCTTTCTCTAGCACGATCTCCTAATACAAACCGCAATGAACCATTCAATGCTTTGGTATTAGTTCCTCCGTCCAAGAATGAGAGAAGAGAATCAGGTTTCATCAAACATTCCAATAAAACTGAAATTGGGGAGGAAGAGTTGGCATAGAAGTCTGTCAATCTATGGCAAAATGTCATTTGTCAGTTGCAAAAGATTCTCAGGATTAACATTTGTCATGAAATGGACTATTTTCCTTGGCGCACTTAGACTCCTCTGTATGATGTTGACATATTCAAGACACATCGGCTTAGCATTACAATGGAGCCTGGGAATGTAGAGTTGGAGTGGAGGGGCGAACAGACTCCCGCTTGAGAAAAAGTGCATAAAGAAGCTCATTCCATGAATCAGGGACTCCAGGCAAGCACCAGTGGCTACAATCTTCACCAGCAGGCTCAGATTCATTTCCTCGCCCAAAATGATACAAAGATGTATGGCCATCTTGTCTTTGATATGTCATGGGAGTCACATTCATCATTTCCATCACTTGTAACCTCTCCGCCTTCTCTGACAATACATCACATATCATCTCAACGCGTTTTTCAGTTTTATCAGGAAATGGACCAAAATCGGGTAGCTTTATATGGTGACAATGTCCACCATTGCTCCAGCCACCACCTCTGTTACATCAAACCAATGGTCAATCATTTCCTCCAACAAAATGAACTCTACATCAATAATCATTGAAGGGAAGACAAATAAGAATAACTGAATAAACAAAGTACTTGAAAAGCATAAAGGTAAAACCTGAAATGTGAAGGAGCATAGGTTCGGAAAAAAACTCCGGTCTTGTTTGTATTAACTTTGCTATGAACAAAGTCAAGTAATGTTTCAATTGATTTCCGAAATGCGGTTGCTAGGTCCATCTTTAAGTTCACTTCGGTTCCCTCTTGGAAGTAACAACCACTGAGGAATAAATTGAAAGATCAGGGACATCATTTGATAACCATAGGTAGCATCAATAAACTAGAACTAAGATTTACTGGGGTCTCGTTTCTGTAAATAATTCTAGATTCAGGATGCACGATCAACTAGATCTCATAGTTAATCAGTTCCGGACAATCCTAGATTTGAATAAACCAGATCATTGATGATACTTACCGGTTTGTGGTCTTCTCATGACTCCACCAGTGACCACTGTTAAAAACTAGCACATCAGCATCAACCCACTGCTGGTGAGTCCAGGCCATACGGTCTAGTCTTATAGTCATCCTCACACCTTCTGGAGCTCCTGGTGGAGCACTTCCCTGGGCCACTAGAAATGGTGCTCTGTAATATTCAACCGTGCAGTTATAATCCGCAAACCTGAAAACCAAGAACCCTTTATGCTTCGTGATTGGGCTTCCATTCACCTCGTATATTGAATCCTTACTGCGAATGCCAGAGCTAAGCATGCAGAGCATAGACTGCCATTGGTTCCTTCCAATTGAGTCACCAATAAACGCAAGGCGCCGGTTCCTTAGCTTTTCCAGCATCTTGGTTGCATTAAATCTGTCTTCCAAAACAGAATACCAAACCTTAATCAATCTGAAAAGTCACTGTAACTGGCATTGTATTTTTTTTACTACAATAAGGGAAGTGTTTTATTTTTCTTTATTCGACTAAGATTCTAGTTTAAACTCTTTTTCTTTTGATTTCCATTACAAGATGAATAGAAAATAAGGAAAAAGAGAAAAGGACCTGGGCAAATTGCAACCTTTGGGTTGCCAGCGCCACTTAGTGTAGAAACTATCGGGCCGACCATTCTCTAAACACCGGAAACCACTATCTATAAAAGGGCAATCTGGACTCTGATACAGTGGGTAGTTATCATCCCAAACCCATTTCCCGTCATAAATATCACAACTATCTCCGGATTCCTCCAAAAATCCAAGAAGTTGATTCACATTCAGTACTGTTGCTTCTGCATGTAACGCTGAAGATGCAGCAGCGCTAAGTCCAAACCAAGGGAATCCATGGACGATGACAGCCTGGTAATTTAAGTAAAAGAAGCAAGCAATGAAGAGACAAGTGACCAAAGTAAAGCCAAGAAAAGCAAGAAAGGGTTCAAGAAGGTTAAAATGCTTGAGTTTCTTGGAAAAATCTGAATGGGTTATTGTGTTCAAGTCTTGTGAAGTTGTGCTCTTTGTCATGCTTGCGAACTTCAAAAAGAAAAAAGAAATGAGGTTTAACAGTCAGGGTTGTATGTTTAACATTCAAAGGATGATTTTGGAGAGAAATGAAATGTGGTTTTTACATCCTAAACTGTCAGAACTCAAGGAAAAATAAAACGTAGTTTTTGCCGAGATAGTTTAGCCATGAAATTTCGTTTCCAGCAAATTTACAGCAGCCGGGTACAAAAACTCTGTTTCCGAATTGTAAGTGGGGCAATGTTTGGATCTCATGCTGTCGGTCGTGCCGTCGTGGCTAGAAAACGTGGGAAAAAAGTGAAGTCCCCCGGCATAATAGTGCAATGACATTTAAGGCTAAGGAGAATTTCGAGATCTGCAATGATTTCAAGAATCAAGATATATATTTGCAAATTATGGAGGAAAAAAGATCTGGTAGAGGCCTTCGATTCAATGCACTTGTTAATTACCAATGCGGTGATTTCTTTAATTCTTTTATCAAATAATTTTTTTAAATAATGCAATTCCCCTTGTTTATGGTTCTTTAATTCTTTTGTCAAATAACTTTTTAATTAAAGTAATGGAATTCCCCTTTATTTATGAACATTTCTTTTATTATTTATAGATTAATTAACCAAACCAATCTCCGGTTGCTATCTATTTATTTATTGAAATTTTTTTAGTATATTTTGCTGAACCTAATGACGAATAAAATGAAAATTCACCTTGATGTGCTTCATAAAACGGTGAAAGGCTAGATTACGACATAAATATGTGGTGCCAACATTATCACAATAAATGGTACGAATAGTAGGAATTGTTGCATAACTACTGAAAAAAATTTTGAAGCCAATTAATTTTTGCAGCAGAGGCGACAACAGCTCTATTCGGCTTTAGTGGAGGACCGAGCAACAGTGCGTTGCTTCTTAGAACACTAACTAATTGGAGTGGTCCCAAGAAAAGTAACGTAGCTGTAGTAGATGTATTCTTTTCAGCATCCCCCAGCCCAATTGGCATCCAAAAATGCGTAGAGAGAAGTATGAGGAGTCTGGCATGGTGTGCCTGAGATAACACAGTACCCTTTTTGCCACTGTCCAGTGAGTAGTAGTGGGACAATGCATAAATTGGGACAGACGATTTACTGCAAATGAGATGTCAAGTCGGTCGGGTAAGAGATAAATACTGAAGAGCACCAATTACCTAACAAAATTGTTTTGCATCACTAGGAGAAGAACCATCCTGCAAGTACAATTTAACAGTAGTTGATAATGAACTAGACACCATTAGCATTTTTCATATTATGCTATTGAAGAATATCATGAATGTATTTCCTCTATGACAAAACCAGCCTAAATTTAGACCGTAGAACTTCAACACCAAGAAAGTAATGTAAGTTACCAAGATCTTTCAACAAAAAACGGGATGCTAGATTAGAGATCATATGTTGAATAAAGGATGAATTGTTACCGGTGACCACAATATCATCCACATATACCAAAAGATAGACCAAAACTTGTCCTTGGTTTAAAACAAAAAGAGATGCATCTGACTGAGCATTAATAAATCCTTGAGATAACAAAAAATTATGCAGTTCAGTATACCAAGCCCGTGGTGCTTGTCAAAGACCATATATTGTTTTGCGCAGGCGACAGTCGACAGACATGAGTTGGATAATTAGGATTCTGAAAACCTGGGGATTGCTGCATATAGACTTCTTCCTAAGGAGAACCTTGAAGAAAGCCATTGTTAACATCCAATTGCCTAATTGGCTATGAGTATAGTGTAGCAATAGTAAGTACAATACGCACAGTGGTAGTAGTTACCACGCGCCTTGTTGAAGTTATTTGACTGATGAAGTTGTGCAGTGATAGGAACAGCTTCAATTTTGTTGGTTTCGTGCTTAAGAAAAACTTCATGCTCAGTAAGTTTCTCAGATAATTATTCAAATGTGGTGGAGGTGTCGCGAGCGCGAACTGCAGTGCTAATTTCTTTGTATTCCGGATCGAGGCTGATGAGTATTTTGATCACTAACCCATCATTATTTTACTGGTGAACCTGCAATTAACAACTCATCAATAATATTTTTAATTTTCTGAAGATACTCAGCAACTGATTTTGAGTCTCTAGTGAGTGTGGCTAGGGAGACATGCAAGCCATAAATGTGCGTTTTTGAGGCACTAGAAAAGGTAGTGGAAAGGCGCTCCCAAGCCTCTTGTGAGGTGGTTGCCATGGCCTTTAAGGTGGAAATAGTGGCATCAACAGACGTCATTATGGCGTTACATAGGAGACTGTCTTAACGAATCCATAATTTGTATTCAGATGACAGTGTCAGAAGGACAAGTGACGGAGCCATCAATGAACCCAATGAGATATATCCAATCAGTAAGGTAGTGAGTTGGGCACGCCATGTTGGATACGTATGACTGTTGATCAATTTGATTGGTAAAGAGATAGTGTTGATAGAGATTATAAAGTTTGATCGATTGATTAAATGTGTTGTTGATAATAACTGATGTGGTGGGAGATGTTTGAGTAGAGAAGCTGTCTTCAACAGCCATTGGAACAATAAGGTGATCAAAAAAATTGAAAGGATCGGCTGATTAAGAGAGCTCTTGGTACCATGTAAAGGTAATATGATGAATGGTGATTTGTATTGAATTTTCTATTGAATGACAGTACAGGAATTTCTACATTAAGGTCACGAAATTTGATCTTACTATAAGGTCATCGTAAAAAATACATGATTAAATATAAATTTAGAGTCATTAGGCGTAAAATATATTAGAAGTATCGTAAAAATATGATTATCAAAGTAAACATTAGTGTTAATAGATTTAAACACATAATAATTTTGCTATAATATATGTTTATGTTAATTATCATATGTTTATATACTTCTAACATATTTTATATCTAATAACTTTAGATTTATTCTTAATCATGTATTGTTTAAATTAACCTTAAGTTAACTATCAAGTGTTTACAATACTTCTAACATATTTTACGTCTAATGACTTTAATTTACGCTTAATCTTGTGTTTTTTACATTGATCTTACAATAAAGTCAAAATTTATGACCTTACTATAGAATTCTCCAATACAAGACATATAAGATACAAGGATAGTTGACTACAATAAATGATGGAGAAATTATAGGGTAATGATATACACAATATATTGAATTAATAATGATTGATTCTAACTGATTCTAAATCCTTGAATTTAGGCATAAATCATAAATGCTGAGATTCAGCTCTATCACGATTTAACTTTGTATGAATTTTCTTTAATAACCAATGTTTGGCCTAATGGTTGTTATCCCTAGGAGGATTTAGGTTCAAAGTTCGATTCCCTACTCTCCCTCTTGTACCTCTTATGAACCAAAAATTTTGTATGAATTTTTTTAATATATAATTTTGCAAAGAAAAAATTTTCCTTTTCAATTTAGTTGCATTCCAAAATTGTGTTGTTACAAATCTTTGTTCTTTTTTTATTTACTTTGAATCAAAATATTGAGAAATAATTTTGTTATAAGTTATATTTACTTTGATTATCATATGTTTATATATATATATATATATATATTTATAATATTTCTAACATATTTTACGTCTAATGACTCTAAATTTATGCTTAATTATGTGTTGTTTATGTTAACCTTACAGTAAATTCAATATTTGTGACCTTATTGTAAAATTTTTCATTAAAGAAACCACAATATTTGTTCCCAATTTTCTTGAGATAGAATTAAGGTTTTATAGGTGACTTTGTTTGCAATTCTGAATGTAGAATAATTGCAAAATTGAAATTAAATGAGTTATGTTATCTAAGTTACTTGGAGTTTTAATTCTAAATAAAAGAGAGACATTTTTGTCTTGGAAATTATCGTGTTCTTGATTATTTTTTCTAATTTAGAGATTAATTTCCTAAATAAATTATGATTAAAAGTTATTTTAACATTAAATATTTACTAATATTATATGTCAATCCAGGGATTGGACTTGCTAGTAAGTAAGTGTTGTCTTATAAGTTAAGTTCACGATTTAAGTTTTGAGGCCAGCACCCAAGAAAATTAATTTTCTTAAATGCACTAGGCTGATATGAGAGCTACGTGTAAGAAATATTGAATTGATGTATCTAATGTGTTGACACCGAAAACAACACATCATAGATTATAAATGCGGAACAGGATACTAACCTCCAGTCATTGATACCGAAAAATATTGAGCTGCGATAAAATTGCGTGCCTTTCGTATTTGATCTTCTAATCTTAAGCAAACTCACTGATGGTGTGTTTTTCAGAATGCTCAGATTAGGGACCCAATACCCTATATTTTTCTTTATCTACGTCTTCCCATTAAAAACGTAATTCAATTTTGTGGGCAGTTATCACTTGTAGATATGGATAAATAATTTAAAATTTATTAGATAACGATAATAAAATATAAGACCACAATGGGAAGTTTTAAGAGGTTGTGAAACTAACCTCAAGTCTTTTATTTCCTATAAAACACTACTGACTAAGTAGTTAACTTATGTGGGGAACTTACATTCTCCCACTTGGTCTGTATATTTTATTATACTTGTTATTCCATCCAGAATCTATGAATCCTTATGCTTAATTTAAAGAAACAAAATACATGAATCATGGCGATAAGTCCTCTAAGAATAAGTAATATCTTCCATGTATTACAATATATTTCATCTCTTTAATATCAGCCTATATGTGATAACATAACTTAATGAATAAACCTTATGTTTATTCTAGGTCCAAAATTTATTGTTATTCTCAATAACCAATACGTGCACCAAATATTGAGAAAACAAAACAAATGAATAAGAGTTTCATTACAAATAAAAGTTGTCCATACAACCAATTCACAAGATGGAACCAAGTCCCATTCGCATTACATGATCCTTAAAACTTTTTGGTGGCATGCCTTTTGTTAAAGGATCTGCTATCATCAATTCAGTGCTAACGTGCTCAATGACCACTATGTTCTCTTTAACACGTTCTCTTATGGCTAAATACTTAATGTCGATATGTTTATTTCGACTACCACTTTTGTTGTTTTTAGCCAAGAAAACCGCAGCTGAATTGTCACAATATATTCTTAATGGCTTTGAAATGGAATCCACAATTCTAAGCCCAGATATGAAACTCTTCAACCATACACCATGTGAGGTAGCCTCAAAACAAGAAACGAACTCAGCCTCCATGGTAGAAGTAGCAACTAAAGACTGCTTTGCACTCCTCCAAGATATGGCTCCGCCAGCAAGCATGAAAACATATCCAGATGTTGATTTTCGTGAATCAACACATCCAGCGAAATCTGAATCTGAATAACCAACTACCTCCAGGTTGTCAGTTCGTCTATACATAAGCATGTAATCTTTGGTCCCTTGAAGGTACCTCATTACTTTCTTTGCAGCTCTCCAGTGGTCCATACCCGGATTACTCTGATATCTTCCTAACATTCCGACTACAAATGCAATGTCAGGTCTTGTGCAAACCTGAGCATACATTAGGCTTCCAACAGCTGAAGCATATGGAATGTTTTGCATTTGTTCCCTTTCAAGTTCATTTTTCGGGCACTGGTTCAAATTGAACTTGTCACCCTTTACTATTGGTGCTACACTGGGTGAGCAATCTTTCATCCGAAATCTCTCAAGAACCTTATTGATATAGGTCTCTTGAGACAGTCCTAGGATACCTTGAGGTCTGTCTCTATGGATCTTAATGCCAATGACATAAGATGCCTCACCCATATCCTTCATATCAAATTTCTTAGAGAGAAATTGCTTCACCTCATGGAGCAACCCTTTATTATTTGTTGCAAGTAAGATATCATCCACATATAGGACAAGGAAACAAATTTTACTCCCACTAACCTTGTGGTATATGCATTGATCCATGATGTTCTCTACAAAACCGAATGAAGAGATGACATCATGGAATTTTAAATACCATTGACGGGAGGCTTGTTTCAATCCATATATGGATTTCTTAAGCTTGCATACCAAATGCTCACCATTACTAGAGGAGAATCCTTCCGGTTGTTTCATATAAACCTCCTCCTCTAGGTATCCATTCAAGAATGCAGTTTTCACATCCATTTGATGCAGTTCCAAGTCAAAATGAGCAACCAATGCCATAACAACATGAAGAGAATCTTTCTTTGATACAGGGGAAAAAGTCTCTGTGTAATCGATTCCTTCCTTTTGAGTGAATCCTTTAGCTACGAGTCTTGCCTTATATCTATCAATGTTGCCTAATGAATCCTTCTTTGTTTTAAAGACCCATTTACATCCAATGGCCTTTGCACCATTAGGCAACTCAACAAGATCCCAGACTCCATTAGATGCCATAGAATTCAACTCATCTTTCATGGCATTGTACCATAATTCAGATTTACTGCAACTCATGGCTTGTGAAAATGTTTCAGGGTCATCTTCGGCTCCAAAATTATAGTCAGACTCTTGTAGATACACAACGTAATCACTAGGTATTGATGATTTCTTCATTCTAGTTGATCTTCTTAATGTTGTGTCAGCATCCTCCACAGTCAGCATCCTCCTGTGGAGTATGTTGCACAACTGGTTGCTCAACAGTCTCTGGTAATTGTTGAACAACTGGATCTACTGGATTGTCATCAGCAACTTGTGGAGCTTCAATGATTGGTTGTTCAACATCCATTTGAACTTGAGGGAAGTTATGAACAACAACCAATTTGTCACTTGAAATGGGAGCTTGAATATCTGAATGATCCTTCTTAGAAACTACGTTCCGAGATTGATCACTCCCACTAATCAAGTCATTTTCAAGAAACTTAGCATTTCTTGATTCCACAATTCTAGTGACATGTGATGGACAATAAAATCTGTAACCCTTAGACTTTTCAGCATATCCAATGAAATACCCACTTATAGTCCTTAGGTCCAATTTCTTTTCTTGTGGATTATAAACTCTTACTTCAGACGGGCATCCCCAAACGCGTATATGTCGCAAACTCGGTTTCCAACCTTTCCATAATTCAAAAGGTGTTTTTGGAATGGCTTTAGTTGGAACCCGGTTTAATATATACACTGCCGTTTTAAGAGCTTCGGTCCACAAGGATTTAGGAAGCTTGGAGTTGCTAAGCATACTCCGTACCATGTCCATCAAGGTTCGGTTTCTTCTTTCTGCTACACCATTCTGGTCTGGAGATCCAGGCATAGTGTATTGGGTTTGAATCCCATGCTCTTCAAGAAACCTCGCAAATGGACCAGGTGCTTGTCCATCCTCAGTGTATCTACCATAGTATTCTCCACCTCTATCTGATCTCACGATCTTAATTTGTTTTCCACATTGTTTCTCTACTTCTGCTTTGAAAACTTTAAAAGCATCTAATGCTTCGTTCTTATTATGAAGCAAGTAGAGATACATGTATCGTGAATAATCATCTATGAATGAGATGAAGTATTTCTGACCATATGAGTCCATATCCGGACTACAAATGTCCGTATGTATGATCTCTAATATGTCTGAACTCCTCTTGGCACCTTTCTTTGTCTTGTTGGTCTGCTTTCCCTTTATGCAGTCCACACAAGTATCAAAGTCAGTAAAATCCAAAATACTAAGTACTCCATCATTCACTAACCTTTTAATTCTCTCTATAGAGATATGTCCTAATCTCCGATGCCATTATATAGAGGACTTTTCATTCATAACACATCGTTTAATACCTACATTGTCTTGGACGTGCATTATACTATTTGAAATATTATTTTGTAAATGAATTCGAAATAAACCCTCAATCAACATCCCATTTCCAACAACACTAGATTTATAAAGCAAGCGGAAAGCATTTTCATAAAATTCAAAAGAAAATCCAAGTGGTACAAGTCTTGAAACTGAAATTAAATTTCTAGAGTAACATGGAATATAAAAGGTTCTTTCCAAATTCAAAACAAAACCAGTATCTAAAACTAATCTGCATGTCCCTACTGCTTCCACTTGAGAACGCATCTTGTTTCCCGAATAGATGCATTGCTCACTGGCCATTGGTTTCCTTTGGTTTAGAAAACCCTGCAAGGTATTTGAAACATGGATTGTAGAACCAGAATCAATCCACCAAGTGTTATGACAAACATCGACCATATTAGATTCATAACAAACAAGTGAGATTGGATTACCTTTCTTTTCAAGCCAAGCCTTATATTTGTTGCAGTCCTTCTTCATGTGTCCCTTCTTTTTACAGAAAAAACACTTTGACTCTTTCTTCTCAGTCTGGATAGGTATTTTACCCTTTCCCTTTTGTTTGGCTTGCGCTTTGTTCTTTCCTTGTGTTGCTATATGTGCACTTTCACCCATTTCCATTAGCAACCTCCCTTCCTCTTGAACACACATGGTCAGGAGTTCATTTATTGACCATTTTTGCTTATGTGTGTTGTAAGAAATTTTGAAATGTCCATATTGTTGTGGAAGGGAATTCAAAATAAAGTGCACAAGGAAGGATTCAGACATCTCAACCTCAAGAGACTTCAACTAAGCCGCTATGTCCCTCATCTGCATAATGTGCTCACGCACACCTCTAACACTAGTGAGCTTCATAGATGATAACTTTGTCATTAGGGTGCTAGCTAGTGCCTTATCCGAAGACTCAAACTGTTCATCAATAGCCTTCAGCAATTCCTTAACATTTTTACACTCAGGGATTGAACCACGAATACTAGCCGATATACGTGTCCTTATGAACATCATACTTAAGCGATTAGATCGCTCCCATCGTTCATATAGGGCAATCGCACCCTGAAGGCTAGTTTCAGTAGGTACAGGTGGTTCATCCTTCCTAATAGCATAATCAATGTCCATGCACCCTAATTGAAGAAGAACTCTCTCCTTCCATATCTTGTAGTTATCACCACTTAAATAGGGAACATCACATTTATCATCAGAAAAATTCAGAGGTTGTATAACTGCAAATAAATCAAACATTCACGCTTATGTTACAAATTTGAGGCAAATAAACAAATATCATGCTTTACCAATGTAAATCATGCATTAAAATATGAATCAAATAACATATAAAACTGCATGTGGGCGAAGTTCTAATTTAAACAGATTCATATATAAACTTTATAATGAATCTAACAAATTATATTCTTTTTCTTAACTCCTGTGGGTAAACTAAGAAAAATAATTTGTTACTTCATCCTAATTAATCACACAAATATAACAAAAATTCCTGTGGGATAAAATTTATTATATTAAATATGATTAATTACAATTAATGTCATTTTTCTATATGTGACCGAATATACATGATATATAATTTAACTTAATCAAAGATGTTGTGGCTATTCCTTGATCAAGAAAAATTATATGGATCACATGACATCAAATTTTATGCATAAATAATAATTTTCAATCATGTACACAATCAACATATTATAAACAGAAAATATTGTATACATACATTCATTACTTACACATAAAATTCAAGCATACAAAAAATACCATGAATCAAATAATGATATAAGCCTCTTTTTTTATGATTAATTTAATAATTAACACTGTCAAATTCTTGCCCATAACCACAATGCAAGATTTATTGTACTGTTTGAAACAACAAGAACAATCTAAATCGAATGCCCCATGAAAATAAAAGCTAATGAAAAGAATGAATTTGCAATTCCAATTGTGTAATGAATGGCAGATTCAAAATAGCTATGAAATTTCAAAGGCTCACTTTCTCCAGCCAACAAAAAATAATAATAATAATAAATAAATAAATAAAAGTAATAAACAATTAAACAAGGGATATCAGCCTTTTTGTTTCCCAAGTTAATTTTCATCACCGTTGCCATATTTCGTTATAATTATAATTAATATCTTTTTAGGTTTCACAGATCACATACAATGCGTTTTCCATTCTTTTTTTTTTAGTTCTTTTGTGGTCTGTACGTTGAGAAGTCAGATTTCTCAAAACTTTTATGCCTTAATAATATACTAATTTAACTAGCTTTTTCAATGCACAGAAGTCGCTTTTTCCGATCAAAGAAACAAACTACTGCACAAAAAACAAGATCTTACGTTTTAAATGCCAACTTCTATACTACAATACAATTAATTTGTTTAAACAAAATCAAGACAGAGGTTTTAATGGCTCGGATACCAACTGTAAGAAATATTGAATTGATGTATCTAATGTGTTGACACCGAAAACAACACATCATAGATTATAAATGCAGAACAGGATACAAACCTCCAGTCATTGATACCGAAAAATATTGAGCTGCGATAAAATTACGTGCCTTTCGTATTTGATCTTCTAATCTTAAGCAAACTCACTGATGGTGTGTTTTTCAGAATGCTCAGATTAGGGACCCAATACCCTATATTTTTCTTTATATACGTCTTCCCATTAAAAAACGTAATTCAATTTTGTGGGCAGTTATCACTTGTAGATATGGATAAATAATTTAAAATTTATTAGATAACGATAATAAAATATAAGACAACAATAGGAAGTTTTAAGAGGTTGTGAAACTAACCTCAAGTCTTTTATTTCCTATAAAACACTACTGACTAAGTAGTTAACTTATGTGGGGAACTTACATACGTCCTTAAGATTGTCTAGAGAACGATTAATCTCGATGAGCATACAAACTAATCGAGAGACTCCCTATCATGCGCAATAAAAGACATGTCAAATATCATGTTTTTAAGATGTCATGGTATATTATGGTCTGTTATGCATTTTACGTTTCTTAAAAAAAAAAAAAACCTTATTTGAGCAATTTCAAGAATGTTCTATTTTGGTTTTGACAAAATAAATTCGGTTCAATTAAAAATCACCCAAATTTTGATTTTAAATTTAGCATTAAACTTATTAGAAAAAAAAAAGTTCGTTTACCTAAAAAAGAAAAATGAGAAATCCATATTCCTATATTCCAAGTGTTGGGAAATTCTTAAGTGAGCCTACATATATATCAATTAAATGTACATTATATGCTATTTTATTTGTTTAGACTATTTAAAAGTGATCAAATAAAGTTTAAGTTATTAGATTTTATGGCATCTCATTTAGTATGAGCTTTGCAATGTGTAGAGGCCCAATATTGTGTTTTAATTTCATGATAGACCAAAATAAAATAAAATAAAATAAAATATACTTCAAGTATTAATAAGTTATAGTCTCAGTCTAAACACAAGGTAACTCTCATTCTCAAATCTCATCATTGAGTAAGATACAGATTCTCTCAAAAAGTTTAGACGTGGAAGACTCTAACCCCAAGAAAACCGATTCCAATGGATTCAGGTACGCTTCTATATTACTCTTTTCTTAATAATTGAACATGAGATCCTGTGTATATTTATCTGTGTGGTTTTCCTACAAATGGTATCAAGAGTGTGTTTATGTTTGATCATTAAGAATTAAAAATTTTTCTTTGAAACCTTAGGGCTTCTATTCCTTATAAAATAAGGATTTCTAGAATTTGTTTCATGATTCAAGTAATTTATTCTTTAAGCTTTTAAATCCCGAATTAAATATTCAATCAAAACAATTATGTTTTATATGTTTTGATTCAAATTGATGAAGGATAATTGCTTTTTGTAACCTATATAGTTGAATCTAAGTTAAAATTTAAGGAATATTTGTTTTTTGGTTGAAAGAAGTCAAGAAAACATAATTAGGTTACAAAGATAAGCTTATACAACAATTAGGGTATTTATGATTAGTCTTTTGAAAGTGCTAAACTTTGTTTTAGGCCAATTGTTAGAACTCTAAGCTTTGAGCAAAAGCATATGGTATTGGGGTATATTTGGTATGTCATGTTTTATCCAATTGATGGAATCCTGAACTTAAGGATAGTAAAACTTTATTTGAATCTTATATTAAACCCTACATCTTTAGTGTTAGTTTTTTATTGGGCTTCTGTCTACTAGGATTAGATATCCTAAAATACTTATTATTTTATTATTTTTAATATTTGGGGTTATATTCCTAGGGATTTTAGGATATTCTTATCTTTTGGGATTATAACCCTATTATTGTTGATAAATTTGTGTGCTCTTAGTATTTACACATGTGCATATTTGGTGCAAAATAAAGTTCAAAATAAATTAAATTGATATAAAATGCCACCAAAGTGACTTCTTTTATGTTAATTTATTTATTTTGAAAATTAAGGTTGTCATTAAGGAATTTTAATGACTGTGTTTTTAATCCCAGTAGAAAATAATTAGCTCAAAGAAAGGTTATTTTTTTGTCGAATTACAAACATCATAAGGTAGTAAATATATGATAAAATTATTTTTTATCATGCATGCAATATGTCGGCCCAAAAGAAGGCGTATTGTTGGCAAGATTTGGTTATCAATGTTTACTAATAAAGATTAAGAGTACCACTTACAAATTGAAATTTCTATCCAAAAACTAAATTTCAATGTTATGCTTGGTATCTTATATGGCCCAAAATTACTGTTTGTTAATTGTGAGCTTATTATTTTTATTTTTTGCTTTCAATAAATGTTTCTTCTATATCTGCCAATTTAAATAATATTTCGGTACTTAACGACACTAACTTCGAGAAATAAAATGAACACATTACCATTGTGCTTAGGTTTATACATCTAGACTATGCGATCCGATTTGACAAACCTCCCGCCTCTATTGATAATAGTACAAATATGAAAAAGGCATTTATGAAAAATGGGAGTGTTCAAACTGCATCAGTCTGATGATCATGAAGCACTCAATTTCGGACACCATTACAGGTATAATGCATGAGGAAGAAAATACTAAAAGTTTCCTATACCAGAATGCAAACAAATTCGCTACAAATGAAAAAGTCGAAACAAGCATCATCCTGTCTAAGCTTGTTTCAATGTGGTATAGTGACAAAAGAAACATAAGATAATACATTATGAAAATGCCTAATCTTGTTACAAGACTAAAGGCACTAAAGTTAGAATAGTCTGAGGACATTCTCGTGCACTTGGTTTTAATATCTCTTCTTGCATAATTCAGTCCTTTTAAGACAAGTTATAACACTCAAAAGGAGAAATGGACTCTTAATGAGCTCATTGCTCAGTGTGTGCAAGAGGAAGAGAGGTTGAAACAAGAGAGGATAGAAAGTGCTAACTTAGCATCTTCTTCCAATAATAATGCTACCAACAAGAAAAGGAAAAGGAACAATACAGAAAAAGTCATTGCAAATACTAGAATTTCATAACCTGAGGGGCAATAGAAACAAGATAAGGTGATTACTTGTTTTTTTTTTTATGTAAAGGTGATCATGTGAAGAAGGATTGTTCCAAGTATGCAAAATGGCTTTCCAAAAAAGGGAAAACTTCTGAATTTTGTTTGTTCTGAAGTTAATTTGGCTTTAGTACCCAATCACATTTAGTGGATAGAAATGGGTGCAACTACTCACATAAGTGTGACTATGCAGGGTTGTCTAAGGAGCAGAAAACCAACTGATACTGAAAGATTCATCTATATAGAAATGACGAAAGGACTCTTGTTGAGGCTATTTGCCTATTTAGATTAAAAGTAGGATCTGGTTGCTGCTTAGATTTGAATAAGACTTTTTATATACTGTCATTCAGATGAAATTTGATTTCTGTTTCTTATTTAGACAAATCAGGATATTCTTATTCATTTGAAAATGGAAAGTTTATTCTCTCCCAGTATTCAAATCTTATTGGCATAGGTTCTTTAGTTGATAATCTATATAAATTGGACCTTCATGCCTCACACATTAATGAATCCTTGCATATAAGTAATTGTGGTACAAAGCATAGATTAATTAATGAGAATTCTTCCATGTTATTGCACAAGCGTTTAGCACATATTTCTGAACAAAGAATAAAGAGGCTCGTGTCAGAAGGAATTCTTGATTCCCTTGTTTTTTTAGATTTCAAAATTTGTGATGACTGTATTAAGGGAAAACAAACAAACATCAAGAAAATTGGAGCTAACAGGAGTTTAAATGTCTTTGAGTTAATTCCTACTGATATTTGTGGTCAATCCCCTATAGCTTCTTGGATTGGTGGATAGTATTTTATTACTTTCATGGAATATTATTCTTGTTATGGGCACCTATACTTGATAAATGAGGAGTCTTAGTCATTGGACATTTTAAGACCTATAAAGCTGAAGTTTGAAAATCAACTTAGTAAGAAAATTAAAGTCGTTCAATTTGACCATGATGATGAATATGATGGATTGAGTGAACAACGTCCAAGCCCTTTTGCAAGGTATTTAGCAGAATGTGACATCGTTCCTTAATACACCATGCCAGAGACTCCAAGTCAAAATGGTGTAGTAGAGAGACGAAATCGAACCCAAAAGGATATAGTTAGAAGTATGATTAGTCATTTTTCTTTGCTAAATTCACTTTGGGGAAAAGCCTTAAAGATTGCAGTGTACATTTTTAATCGAGTTCTAAGCAAAGCAGTAACTAAAACCCCATATGAGTTGTGGACAGGAAAGAAGCCTAGTATTAGGCATTTACATATTTTGGGTTTTTCAGCTGAGGCTAGGCTATACAAGCATAATAAAAGGAAATTAGACTCAAGAACAATAAGCTGCTACTTTGTTTGATACTTAGAAAGATCAAGAGATTTCAAGTTTTATGATCCCTCAAATAGATCCTTTTTCAAAACAGGGAATGCTAAGTTTATTGAGGATGTTGAATATGATGAGAGTGCTAAACTTAAGAACTTTGTCTTTGAGGAAGAACATATTACAGTTCCTACAGTTGCAATTGAAAATTATCAGACGATTATGCTTGATATTGTTCAAGATGCAAATCCAGACTATTAATACACTCTTGGGTTACCTCCTACTCATATTAAAGAACATACTCCTATTCAACTGGAGGTGCAACAACAACCTCAATTAGAAATGCCATTAAGGAGATCGTTAAGAGAAAAGAGATCAGCAATTCCAGACGATTATATTATATATCTCCAAGAACACGAGTTTGAGATAGGACTGGAAGTTGATCCAAAATCTTTCAATAAAGCCAAACAAAGTGTTCACTTTCATAAATGGATAGAGGTTATGAAAGATGAGACGAAATCAATGGAGGACAATGACGCTTGGGATCTTGTCTAATTGTTTAAATAAGCGAAATCGATTGGTTGTAAATGGATTTTCAAAACCAAATGGGATTCGAAAGGCAATCTTAAAAGATATAAAGCATGTCTAGTTGTCAAAGGTTTCACTTAAAAGAAAGGCATTGATTATAAAGAGACTTTCTCTTCGGTTTCATTGAAAGACTCTTTTAGAATCATTATGGCACTTGTAACTCATTATGATTTAGAGCTACATCAAATGGACGTAAAGACAACATTTATCAATGGTGACATTGAAGAAATAATTTATGTAACAACAAAAATTTCGTGTTGGATGAATCAAAACATCTGATGGGCAAATTAAAAAATTCCATCTATGGTTTAAAGCAAGTATCCCGTCAATGGTGTTGAAAATTTGATCAAGTGATCACATCTTTTGGTTTTAAGGATAACACTATTGATCAATGTATTTATCACATGATCAGTGGGAGCAAGTTTTTTTTTGGTGTTATCTGTCGATGATATCCTACTGGCAAGCAGCGATATAGGCTTATTGCATGAAACCAAGAGATTTCTTTCGAATAAATTTGAGATGAAAGATCTTAGGAATGCATCTTTTATGTTGGGCATACAGATCCCTCAAGATCGTTCTCATGGTATACTTGGCTTATCACAAAAGGCATATATCTATAAGGTGCTTAGCAGATATAACATGAAAAATTGCACATCAGGAGACACGTCCATTGCTAAGGGTGATAAATTTAGTTTGCTTCAATGCCGAAGAAATAAGATTGAAAAGGAAGAGATGCAGAAGATTCCTTATGCTTTAGCAAATGGAGTCTCATGTATGCTTAAGTTTGTACGTGTCTGGATGTTGCGTACATAGTTGCTATGCTTGGTAGATATTTAAGTAATCTTGGAATGGATCATTAGATAGCAGTAAAGAGGGTTATGCAGTATCTATAGAGAACTAAAGGTTACATGCTCACATATCGGAGGTCAGATCATTTAGAGATCATTGGGTATTTAGACTCCAATTTTGTTGATTATCTTGATAGCAAAAGATCCACTTTTGATTATTTTTTCATGCCAGCTTGAGGAGCTATGTCTTGGAAAAGTGTAAAGTAGTCACCCATAACTTCGTCCACCATAGAAGCAGACTTTATAGCTTGCTATGAGGCACGAACCAAGTAATATGGCTATAGAATTTTATCACTAGGTTGTGCGTTGTTGATGGTATTGAGAGACCATTAAAGATTTATTGTGATAATAAAGTTGCAAAGTTATACTCTAAGAACAACAGAAGTTCATCGAAGTCAAAACATATTGACATGAAGTTTCTTGTTGTTAAGGAGAGAGTTTAGAGTCTTCAGATATCTATTGAATATATCAGTACAAACTCTATGATTGCAGATCCGATTACTAAGAGTGTACCACCTAAGGTGTTTCATGAGCATGTAGCTCGTATGAGTGTGGTTCACTTTGATGATATGTTTGTATAGTGAGAGTTTGTTTTATTTATATTCATTTGTTATTGAGATATTTTTCTGATCAGACACAAGTATTGTTATTATTGCTAAAACTCTGAAATAAGGTTTTATTCTTTCGTATTGCAGTTGAGCATAAAGTTTTTTGAAAGTAGTAACAGTTGGAAATACTTGTGTTTAAGGGATCACGTTGCATGTAATTTCCACGCCAAACATTCATACTTGATCTATGTCGTTGATTATATTAATATACGTGACCATTGATGGGTCTAGTTATGAAATATATGTAATGAAAAGTGCTTTAATCCTACATTAGTATAATTTATGGATGAGATTGTTTAGAGATGTTGCCTTGTGAAGATAGCAAATTTTGAGCTCATAAAGTTATTTTAAAATGTACAATTATCAGGTGACATATGTAGCTCAAGTAAGAGATTGTTGGGAAATTCTTAAGTATGCCTACATATATCAATTAATTGTACATTATAGGCTATCTTATTTGTTTAGTCCATTTAAAAGTAATCAAATAAAGTTTAAGTTTTTGGCCTTTAGGGCATCTCATTTAGTATGGGCTTTGCAATGTGTAGAAACTCAATATTTTATTTTTTTTCATGATAGGCCAAAATAAAATAAAATATAGTTCAAGTATAAATAGTATATGGTCCCCAATCTAAACACAACGTAATTCTCATCCTCAAATCCCATCATTAAGTAAGATACAGACTCTCTCAAAAGGTTTAGACATGGAAGACTCTAACCCCAAAGAAATCAATTCCAATGCATCGCTTTTGTATTACTCGTTTCTTGATGATTGAACATAAAATCCTGTGTGTATTTATCTGTGTGATTTTCCTACACTAAGAATTGGTTTACGCTATTAGCTTAAAACTTCATCTTTAATCATAGATCAGTTTAGATTTTGCTTCCAAAGATTGAGGTTCTTATTTTAAATTTATTAACCTTATCTTAATGCAAAATCTCGAAGTTCCAAACAATTGACATCGACTATCAGAATCTGATCATGGCCAAAAATAAGAGGGGAAAAGAATTTGCTATAATTTCATTGATCAAGTTGAGAAAATCAGTGGCAGAGTAAAAAATTTTACATAATTGGAGTTTAAACATAATAATAATAATAATAATAATAATAATAATAATAATGACTATCTTTACCCAATTTCGTATTGTTAAAGTGAACCAAAATAAGTACGATATTAGTATTTTTTTTAACACATCTTTTTCAATGTAAATAATTTTTTTTAAAATTATGTACCTAATTGAATTATCTTCAACTATTTAATCTCTTGATTACAAAAAAAACTAATAATAACCATGTGAAAAATGCTCTATCTATTGTGACAATAGAATTAATGTTAATTTCAAGTTTCAACAACAAATACTCAAAGGAATGCATTTTATTTATTTATTTTGGTTTCATCTTTTCTTATAACAATATTATCAATTCCTTTCAATTTTGAAAACTCAATCTAGATCTATATTTCAAGTTTGAAGTTAAACTTGAAGTTCCAAAACAATAAAAAAAATCGTATGAAATTTAATAAAATGCATAAATTTCTATATATTTAAAAATTAAGACACAATTTCAGTTTTTTTAACCTGCTTGGGCTCAACCCACCACTCAGCCCAAAGGAACTCCGCCCTTCGAACTAGGAATGTCAACGCAGCAGGTACCCGCCAATTTCGAGGTACCCGACCCCGACCCTGTTTAATATTAATAAAACTCGAACCCTATAAAAACCTGTATAATTTTTAAGTGTACTACCCGAACCCTACCCTATTAATTTTCATATTACCCGTTTATTACCTGAACCCGTTTAAATACCCGTTTACACTTCCAAACTTTTTGACAACCCGATTATTAACCCGAACCCAAATCAGAACCCGAACCCAAAACATTTCTAAATTAATTCATTTTTTTGTTAATTAAAAGCATAAAAAAACATAAAAAATAAAAAAAAAACATCCATTACAACAATTCAACAAACCATAATAGTTCAACAAACAAATTAAACACATAGAAATATGTTTATGCAACTACAAACAAACATAATGGAATAAAAACACAAACAAATTTGAAATCATTCAAATCATGACATCTTCATTCTTCATCATCATTAAACATGCAACTTGAATCCATAGTTGTAGATGGTCCTACACATAAAACAAATAAATAAATATTATTAATCTTGAGGTACAATTTAATAATAAATTCCTTTTGAAAAAAAACAAATGAATAAAAAGAATTATAATAAGTGAATTGTTTACCTCCTATGTCACTCCCTAACCAATTTTGAGAGCACATCAATGCCTCCAAAGTGTCCGGATTAAGCTTACTTCGATGACTACTCACGACTCTCCCACTAGTGCTAAAAGCATACTCGGATGCAACTGTAGAAATAGGAATAGCAAGAAAGTCTCTAGCAATCTTTTGCAAAGTGGGATACTTTATCCCATTTTTCTTCCACCAGTTAAGAATATCAAAGAATTGGGTCCATGGCAAAACTGGCTCATCTAGATAATGATCCAATTCTGACTTAACATTCACACTAGTAGACGATGAACTAAGAAATATAACCAACTTGCTGAAATCCTCTTGTTGAGAAGTAAGGACACTTGATGCTTGAAGAGACTGTGTTAATGTTGAAGTGCAAGAAGCATGTGACTTTGGTTTGGAGGATCTATTTTGGTATTCATGAAGTAAATCATAACAAGTTCTCTTAAAATTTTCGATCTCAAAGGGTGCATCATCACCAAAAATGTCAGGAAAATAAAACTCAACCACCTTCATCTTATACCTAGGATCCAATACAACTGCCACAGCTAGCACAACATGAATAACACTCTAATATTTTTCAAACTTGCCAAACATTTTCTTGGCCATTGCACTAACAACATTATCATCAGAACACATCCACTTCATTAGTGCATTTCTAAGTTGACAAATTTGAACAAAATAACAATTTGCAGTAGGATACTTTGTCCCCGAAAATAATTCAGTGGCATTATAAAATATTTCCAACTTTTCAGCAATAATTTCTGCCATCTCCCAATCTTTCTCACTAAGCACTTTAGTGTAAAGTTTATCCCTAAAAGTCAACCTAAGAAAAATATCTTTGTATGCTATGGCAGTTCGAAGCATCAAATAAGTTGAGTTCCATCTAGTTCTACAATCAAGGCTTAACTTTTTAGTACATAAAACTTTTGCTTTGACGTGCCACATCTTCAAATTTTTCCACTCTAGAAGGACTAGCATACCAAAATGCCACACTATCATGAATATTGTTAATTACATCTTCTATCATGGATAACCCATCTTTTACAACAATATTCAGAATATGTGCACAGCATCTCATGTGTAGGATTTTCCCATCAAGTAAAAGTTTAAAATATAACTTATCTGCTATGATAGAAACCATACCATTATTAGAACTGCAATTATCCACGGTGATGGTAGAAAGTTTGGTCTCTATATTCCATTGAGTCAAAGCAGCCATCAATTCTTCAGCGAGAACTTCCTTAGTGTGAGGTGCTGGTACGTAAATTAAGCTACTTGTTTAAAAATAACATTAGTTAATTTACTAACAATTTATTCATAAACATTAATGAATTACGTACCACATGTTAAAGAGTTCAAAAGAGTTATTTACCTCAAAATATGACTTTGCAACACCCAAGCATCATTAATAAAATGAGTAATCACAGACAT
The DNA here is from genome assembly GCA_032173925.1 of Heritiera fomes. NCBI lineage: Eukaryota > Viridiplantae > Streptophyta > Magnoliopsida > Malvales > Malvaceae > Heritiera > Heritiera fomes. The sequence continues at coordinate 22,358,193 of JAPDPM010000013.1, read as the reverse complement.
GTAACCTTTCTTTTGATTTGAAGTCCACATATCCGTTGTAATTGCTATTCGACTTTTCAGCTTCTTAAACACACCTATTAGCTTTGCCTTCTCTGATTGATGAATTTTGAGAATGTCTTCTTTAATCGTATTGCGAGAAACCATCTTGAAAAGAGGTTGGAAGCTTGCAATAAATCTTCTAAATCCAACATGATCCACAACAGAAATAGGATACTCATGCAAGATTATAGCTCGAGCCAACTCATTTCTTGAAACTTCTTGATCAAATGTAAAGTTCCCAAACCGAACTTTCCCATCATTTTTCTACTCCACGCTAATCAACTTTTGCTTTTCAGAGCATGATTCGATGGTTAAATTTCTTTTACTTGAACAAGTATTCATGTGGTTTAACAAAGCTTTTGTCCCATTCTTGCTACTTAAGACTAATTTTGCAATAATTGCATATTGCCTTATCTTCTCCACTTATATTTTTCTTTTCAAAGTGCTCCCAAACCTCTAAAGTTAATTTACGAGGCCGGTTGGATAATGGAGGTTTAGTTGAAGTAGATGTTGTTGGAGTTAAACTAAGAGGGCTGTTAGAGGGCATACTAAGAGCATTATTATCATTGTTTTCTGAGCTTGAACCCATAATTGATGGACCGGTTGCAACCTTATCATTCTCATCAACAATCTCATTATTTCCACTTGTCGCCATTTTTTTAAAGACCTGTAAACAATTAAAAAAAAGGTTATTGGTATAGTTGGTCAAACAAAAGCAATTGCCAGCGCAAAGAAGACAAACTGTTTATAGAATGCACGTGTGTTTGATTGGTTTGAACTCTGAAATGGGATTTAGATTGATAAGTATATCCATTTAATTTTAACAATCAAAACTCACAAACTAAGGATTTATTTAGATAAATTGATATTACTGAAATTAAAAACACTAACAACGAAATTAATTATAAGAATGAAATTGAATAATATAACAATATGGTTAAAACTAACAGTGGAATATGTTGTCAAGAAAAGAAAAAAGATAAATGAATGATTTCTTTTTTCCAAATAAAATGACATATTTGAATTTTGATATGAGATTATGTTGAAATTGTTATCCACTGGTCTGTTGGAAATTTATATATCATTTTAAATAATTTCAACCATTAAACTAAGTGGTTTTTGGAGAAAAATTTCTTTGATTTGAATGATCTTAAAAAGAAATAGCTTCTACTACAAAATATTTGGTTGATACTGACTTCTACAATTTTTTTTTGTTACAGACTTCAACTTTAAATTCTAAATTTCATAATGAATTTTTAAGATAGTTATGGATAGTTTACTTAACAAATATTTTCAACACATTCACAGTTGATTTAACGATAAATATATTCAACACATTGACAATCCTTTTAGCAGTAGATATCTTCAATACACTTAGTTAATTTATCAACTAAGTATTGATAAATTCCAAGACAAACACAGTTCATTATCAGAAGTATTTTCAACACATTGACTAAAAATTTCAGATTTGGGATATTTACTTATTCAGCAAATGATGGTGTTTTTGGATTCAAAAAAGAGCCACCGCCGGAGGGAGAAAAAGCTACTGCCACGGCCTCTAGATCTGAAGGATACCACTGTCAGAGAAAGGAAGGGCTACAACCACCGATGCCTCTACTGGAGATAGGAAGGTTTGCTGCTGCCGCCACTGACGGGAGAAAGGAAGGCTTGCTGCTGCCGCCGCCGCTGTTGGAGAGAGGAAAGGCTAATGCCGCACCGCTGGAGAGAGGAAGATAGCTACCGCAGCTGGGATTGAGTCCGCCGTCGGTGGATCTAAGCTCACTGCTGCCGGATCTGTGCTCGCCGATGCTAGATCTGAGCTCACAGCTACGGGATCTGGTGGGTTACGTGGGTATCGGGTCTGACTTCTGAGACTGAGAGGTGAGGTGAGTGTGGGAGTTGGGATGGGAGAGCCGAGAGCACAAAAAACGTGCAGCCAAATCAGAGTAGCTGTCTGCACGTTTTTTGTCTTTTTTTTACTTTTTTTTATTTTTTTAACTTTTAATTATTTATTTTATGAAAAATAAATTATTATAGTCTATAAAATAGTAATAGTATTAGTTATTTAGTTTATAATATACACATAAATACTTTTTTATATTATGAGTTTTTTTAATAAATTATTTTCATATATTTTTCAATTAGAGTTTAGCTAACTTATTATGAGTGTGCAACAATAATAGATTAACTTATCATAAAATTTTTATAAATTTAATATTAATATCTTATATTTATAAAAATAATTAACTAACTTAATTTCACATGTTGCATTAATTTTTTTTCTAAAATAATCTTAACTCTTAAGGATAATTAATAAATTTATAATAACAACATAAATCATTTGATTTAAAGTAGCAGGCTATTCAACTTTTAGCTTAACATAAAATGTTTTCAATTTTAATCTATTATCATAGATTAGAATATAATAATGTATATCTAATTTCAACCATTTGATTTTTTAGGATATATTCATGTAATCTAGATTAATTTGATCAATTATCATAATATTAAAAGAATGAATGGATGTACACTACAAAAAAATGAACCTTCAGCGACGGAATTAGCAACAGAAAATTCCGTCGCTGATAGTTAAATTCCATCGCTGATGGTCTTCAGCGACGGATTATCTACGTATTACCGACAGAAATTTTTCTGTTGGAAAAATCGATGTCGCTGATGCTCACTCCGTCGCTAAAACTTCATTTCCGTCGGTAATTCCGTCGCTAATTCGCAACGGAATTTTTTTACATCAGCGACGGATTTTATGTCATTAGTGAAGAAAAATTCCGTCGCTAAAAACATAATTTCGTCTTTTAATTTACATGAAAATCCGTCGCTAAAAGGCATCAGCGACAGAAATTTCCGTCACTGATAGTTTTATTATTATTTTATTTTATAAAAAAATCCGTCGCTAAAAGGCATCAGTGACAGAATTTCCATCGCTAAGTCTGTCGCTGATAGTTTGTTATTTTTGTTAATTCAATAAATATTCTGTCACTAAAAAGCATCAGTGACGGAAATTTCGTCGTTAATGTTATGAATTCTGTCGCTAATTTGATGAATTTTTTCACTTATTTAACAGATTTTGTTGCTAATTTCTATGAATTTTGTCAAAAAAAATATTCTGAAATTAATTATTTATATTTATATAGAGAGAGAGAGAGAGAAAGAGAAACATTTAAAAAACCTAATATTTATACTTAAATCCATAAACATTATCTTAAAATAAATTAACTAAAAAAAACAAAAATACATTATCTTCAACACCATTATCACCACTACCACCAGCACCTCACCGTATCATCATCATCATTTGTAAAAAACAAAAATGTAAGTATTAAAGTTTATTATATAAAAAAATTGACAACATAAATATAAAAGAAAAATAGAGTAAATTTACAAAAAAAAAGGAAAAAAAATAAAAGGAAAGAGGGATAAATAAGAAAAACTAAGAAAAAAACAAGAAAATGGACAAAAAAGAAGATAGAGAGGAGTGAAGAGGAGAGAAAACAGAAAATATGAGAATATATAGAGTCTTTGGCGCGCATACCGACGGAATTACCGACGGATTAGCGACAGAAATTCCGTCGCTAATGCTATGTCAAAATATTTCCCGCTACAGCTCAGGCAGGAAAAATTCAAATTTTTTTTATTTTTTTTCAAATTTAAGGCATCAGCGAAGGAATTTTTCCGTCGCTAATTCCATCACTAAAGGTCATTAGCTACGGAATTAGCGACGGAAAAAATTTCGTCGCCAATTTCTTTACTTATTTTCTGAGATAATATGGTGGAAATCATTAGCTATGGAATTAGCGACGGAAAAATTTCGTCGCTAATTTTATTCACTTGTTTCTCCTCTGCATGTGATTAGCTACGGAATTAGCGACGGAAAAATTCCGTCGCTAATTTTATTCACACGCATTATGAAGGAAAATTAGCGACGGAAAAAATTTCGTAGCTAATGACCTTTAGCTACGGAATTAGCGACGGAAAAATTTTGTCGCTAATCTTTCTTTCTTTTTTTCACGTGGAGAGGAGAAAAATAAATGAATAAAATTAGCGACGGAATTTTTCCGTCGCTAATTCCGTAGCTAAAGGTCATTAGCTACAGAATTAGCGACGGAAAAAATTTCGTCGCCAATTTCTTTACTTATTTTCTGAGATAATATGGAGGAAAATTAGAGCTAATAACCTTTAGCTACGGAATTAGTGACAGAAAAATTCGGTCGCTAATCTTTCTTTCTTTTTTTCACGTGGAGAGGAGAAAATAAATGAATAAAATTAGCGACGGAATTTTTCCGTCGCTAATTCCGTAGCTAAAGGTCATTAGCGACAGAAAAATTCCGTCGCTAATTTCCTTTCATAATGCCGGAGAAAATAAGTGAATAAAATTAGCGACGGAATTTTTCCGTCGCTAATTCCGTAGCTAATGACCCTTAGCTACGGAATTAGCAACGGAAAAATTCTGTCGCTAATGTTATTCATTTATTTGCTCAGGCATGATGAAGGGAAATTAGCGACGGAATTTTTCCGTCACGAATTCCGTCGCTAATGACCTTTAGCTATGGAATGAGCGACGGAAAAATTCAGTCGCTAATTTCTATACATGTTTTGGGTTTAGCGACAGAAATTTCTGTCGCTAATTCCGTTGGTAATATTTTGGCGCAATTGAACAGTATCTCTCGCCATAATTAGCTACGGAATTAGCGACGGAAAATATTCCGTCGCCAATTACCGACGAATTTCTGTCGCTAATCCGTTGCTAATACCACTTTTCAGCGACGGAAAAATTCCGTAGCTAAATTTCGTCGCTGAAAATCAATTTTCTTGTAGTGGTAGTCATAGTCATAGATCATAAATTGATAATTACAATTTGTATCATACACATATATTAATTAACCACTACATGTATCATACATATATACAATTTAAATATAATTTGTATCATATACATACACAATAGTATAATATATGTCAATGGTCAATGTGTAAAAATTACATCTTTATTAATTAACCAATATATGTCAACGGTCAATATATCATATACATATACAATAGTATATTATATGTCAATGGTCAATTAGATTGCCATGTTATCTTTAGCATAATTAACTAATTTAATTCCACACTTAATTTATTATTATTATTATCATCATCATCATCATCTTTCATTAAATTTTTTAGTCAACAATATTTTATTAAAGTTGAAAATTACAATTTTAAGTATAATTTCTCATATATAAGTATACTATGAAATCATATATGCAAACAGTGAATGTGAGAATTGCACTCTTCTCTTATATCTCTTATAAAAAAAAACTTTAATCATTTTAATCATTGAATTTGATCGAAATTGATCAAATTGATTTGGTTTGTTTAATTTCAATTATGATTGATTAAAACAAATAATTTATTCTATTGATTCGATTAATTTTTATGTTTATAATTAATAATCGAATCAACTAAAATAGTCCATTTTGTTTGAAAAATAAAAAAGAATATATTTTTTAAATATGATCCTTTAGACTTGCACAGTTGGAAAAAATCGATTTTTTTTCTTGTCTTCTAGCATTTTAAAACAATTAAATTACAATATAAAATGATTGTTCCCTCTAAAACATGATTGATCTATTGTTTTCTTGTGGAAAAATTGGATTTTCCAATTAAATCACTCACTTATTTTCAAAAGAATTTAATTAATTTGATTTTTCAATCAAATTACATTATTCGATCTAATTATTAGCCTATTATTCACCTTTAAGTTGAACCTGTTTTAATTTTTAACAACAAATATTTGATGTTTGATACTATTTTAAATGATTATATAAATTTTTACAAATTTAAAATTTAACTCTCAATACTACCAATATTTTCTAATTATTTTTAGTCAAATTATTGTTCCATGCTTACCAATTATTTGATGGGTCCATCAAGTTGGAAGATCAGTAGATCACTTATTAAATTAAGAATTAATTTAATTTCATAATTATTTTTATTATGCTTTTTTATTGTTTTAAGGCTTAACAAAATTTTATTGTATAAGTATTCTTTTTAACATATTATGTCAAACACAACATGCGACTCACGTGGTAAGTGTTGTGGCTTGAAGCCTTCATGTTAACACATTTTGCTAAAAATCGGTAATCGAGCTCGGTATTCGGGTTCGGGTTTCGGGTACCCTAAAAGTATTACCCGAACCCGTTACGGGTAGTAAATAAACTACCCAAATCCGATTAAAACCCGACTAACGGGTGTCCAAACCCGATTTAAACAAGACGGGTAGTCCCAGGTACCTGTTTAGAGTGAACCCGTTTACATCCCTACTTCAGACAAGATCCTTAACTTTGCATTTGCAGGAGTATGAAGTATGATCTATTTTTTCCTATACACTCAACAATTGTTGCCAATAGGCATTAAATCGGGAAACTTTGTATGACATCAGACTGGAGGTTGAGAATTTTGTGTTGAACTCGGTGAGCGTGAGGATTCCCGCCGGAGAAAAAGAGCATAAAAAAGCTCATTCCATGAATCAGGCACACCAGGCAAACAGAAGTGAGTACAATCTTGACGGTTGAGAGGACGTTTTGATCTGGTACGATACACAGATACATGCCCATCTTGTCTTCGATATGTCATGGGAGTCACATTCATCATCTGCATCACTTGAAATCCCTGTGGGCGTTCAGAAAATACTCTATACGCTATATCAAAATACTTTTCGGTTTTGTTAGGCAATGGACCAAAGTCAGGTAGCTTCAACTGATGACAGTGTCCTCCAGTGTTCCAAGTGCCATCTCTGTTCATCCATACAAACCAATGGTGATTAATCATATTCATATCCTTAGTGTATTACATTCGATGTTCAAACAATTGAATGCAAGGGCAAACCTGAAATGTACAGGAGCGTAAGTGCGAAAAATAGCTTGTGTCTTGCTTGTATCTACGTGACTGGCAACGTAATCAATTAGAGTTTCAATGGCTTTTTGGTACGCAGTCAAGATGTCCATCTCCATCTTCACCTCTGTCCCTTCCTGGAAATAACAAGCGCTGCCATATAAAATAATCCAAAAGATTAGACAGCATTTGATTATATTAAAATAGCATCAAACAAATCTAGATCGGATAACATATTATGAGATTGACGAGATTTACAGCTTTTTTGTCTTCCAATAATTCCACCAATGGCCAGTGTCAAAAACCAGCACATCTGCATCTTTCCACTGCGAATGAGTCCAAGTCATACGATCCAGTTTTAAAGTCATATTAACACCCTTCGGAGCTCCCCTTGGAGGTCTGCTCCGCACCACTAGATATGAAGCACTGTAGTATTCAACTGTGCAGTTATAATCTTCGAACCTGAAAACCAAAAACCCTCTGTTTTTTGTGATTGGGTTCCCATTCACCTCATAAATTGAATCCTTGTTGGGAACAGCGCTGGCAAGAATGCAAAGTATAGATTCCCATTGGTTCCTTCCAAGGGAGTCACCGATAAATGCAAGGCGCCGGTTTCGTAGCTTTTCCAGCATCATTGTCGCATTAAATCTGCTTCAAGGAGATAATGTCAGATAAAATATGGATGCTTCAGAGAAGGTTTCTAGTCTACTTGAAAGGAGGAAAGATTGTCAGCAATGGAAACATAGCTGACAACAAACAGTACTTAACTAAAACGAACAACACTTCTTAAAGAAAAATTAAAGGTAAAGCTTTGTTTTTTTCCTTTTTTAAGTTGGAATATGGAGTTTTTCACACTTTGATTCTTTTCCCTTGGCAGTTAGCAGCAAGCAAAACAGATAGCCGTAAAATAAAAGTCAAGAAAGATGAGGAGAAAATAAGAGAAAAAGGACCTTGGCAAATCGCAACCATTAGGTTGCCAACGCCACTTGGTGTAGTAACTATCAGGCCTGCCATTCTCTAGACACCGGAAAGCACCATCCATAAAAGGGCAATCTTGGCTTTGATAAAGCGGATAGTCATCGTCCCAAACCCAATTCCCATCATAAATATCACATGTATCTCCACCTTCATCAAGAAATCCTAGCCGTCCATTTGCATTCAGTGTTGTTGCTGGTGCCATAGCTATTGCTGCTTTAACTTCTGAATCCTTCGGAGGTGATGAGGGAGTGCCAAACAAAGGGAAGGCATCGTGGAGTAAGGCCCGGGAATCCATGTAAAAGAGGCCCCCAATGAAGAGACAACTAACTAAAATGAAGCCAACAACACCAAGAAAAGGATCAAGAGGATTGAAGTGCTTGAATTTCTCCAAGAAATCCAAGTGGGTTGTTTTGTTCGAATCTTGTGAAGTGGCGTTCTTTGCCATCCTTACGAATTAAAAGAAAATAATAAAAAAAAAAGAAGAAACATTCACATTGAATAACGGGCTGTATTTACAATCTATTTTAGCTTTTAAAGAAAGATTTCAGAGAGAAAAATGAAAAGGTAGGGTCTTGTTATGGAAAACAATGCATTAATGACTAGCTATGAATTTTTATTCCTTCAATAGTATCTTAATTAAGGAAGAAAACGAAATCATTGACAGTTTCAAACAATAAAAACGTTTATGATTTTGTAACCCAAAAAAATCGTTTTTGATTTTGTGGTCAGTCTTAGTACATTAGTAGTATAGAAGGTTTTTCTTAATTAATATTTTAATGGAAATTATCCTATATACTGTCAGTAGAGTTTTTTAACTCTACAAGCGGGATTAGAATGATAATATGTGTCTCATTTTATTTATTTTTTATTTTCTTAATATTTTTAAAGGACACATGTCAATATCCTAACCTCGCTTGTGGAGTTAAAAAATTTCACTGACAATGGATAAGATAATAATCCTATTTTAATTATCCTTAAAATACAAGCATTCAATAAGGTTCTGCTTTTTAATTTTGCATTAATTTTTTTGATGAAGACTTTATAAAAGACAAATGAAGTCTCCATCATTACAAATGTAGCATTCTAAAACATCAGAACTCAAAAGAAATGTTTTTTCTGGTGCTGCTGTCTAGCCAAGAAAGAAGAAAGAGACCATAAATCAGAAGTGAAACAAGAGAGAGAGGGGATGTGGGTGGTGGAGAGAGAATGGCAGCAGTGGTTGCAGGAGTTGGACCTGAAGCTGTCATTCGTGCAGTCGTGGACTCGTGCTCGATGTCGATACGAAACGTGAAGAGAAAAGTAGGAACCCAAGACAAAAACATTGCCTGCCATTCATGGCACTGGTTTATTGATATCACCATTAATGAATGACATTAATTTCTGAAATAATAATCTAATTATTAACTTAAATTAATAAGTGATTCGAAGAAGTGAAAATATATTTTTTTTAAATAAGGTTTCAATTTTTGAGTCATTATTGTTAAGAGGTTTTTACCGTTTATCACTTACAGTTAGAATAAAATTAACTTTAGAAGATGAAACAAACTAAGAATACCAGTAATTACAAAAAAAAAAAAACCCTTAAACGTTGGTCATATGGTCGTAATCTAATCAAGAAAAAGAAAGGAATCGGAGCTTGTTTCCTGACATAAAGAGGAGTTATGTAACCAAAAAAAATAGACATAAAGAGGAGTTCTTTCGATAATTAAATACCTTCATTTATTTTTTTCTGATACTTCTCATTTTCAATCTATTTTCAATATTTATATACTTTGCACTAACGCCGGAACTAGTTTTTCAGATCATTTTCTGTCTTAATTTTTATGTTTTTTTTGGCAAACTTGTAAGCAGTTTTTTTTTAATAAAATAATTCTAGTAAAATACAGCTTTTCCTTTCTCTAGAAAAAGAAATTCATAATTTTCCATCTTGGGTCGATATTTATTTAAAACCCATGCAGGGTTTCATCCTATTTACCCCTAACGTTACCTTCAGTCTGATTGCCTTCTTGCTGCTATCAAAGATTTAATAAATTGAACAAATGAAAAACCTTCTCAACTATGAACAAATTGCCGCCACCGGAGACTTATGCATGAGTGCATTTAACAAACTTGCTATGATAGCAGGTGGTATGGGGTAAAAGGAAAAAAAAAGTTTTTGAGGGGAAGGATGTTTTGAAAAAGAGTATTATTACAATCAAAATGGTTGATTTAGTGATATAAAACTCAATTGAGTTTCTAAGTGAGGATAATCCATAATAAAAGGACTTGTATTCGAATACCCCGAAATTTTAACTCTTCTCAGTGTTTGTTCAGGGTACAGGGAAAAGCCAATGGCGCTTAAGTGGTCATTCCATAGAAAGTTCCTAAAATCAGAAGTGAATATAAAAAACCACTTGGCAAGAACAATATATGCAGCTAGTAAAGCATATTTTCTTAAACACCTCCAAGAGAATCAGATTGGGAAGATGGAAATCGTTTTATTACTTGAAGCAAAATTGAATCTTTACATCAGAGGAAAAAAGTTGAGAGTTCGTTAGAACATCTTCAGTGAGGTGTTAATTAAAGTAGCATCTACATTTACAAGATGTAATACCAAAAGGTCACAAAAGCAGCAATGCCGCTCAAGATACAAAGTCTGTCTAACCTGCTTTCATTCCTCATCTTCTCTTCTTTTAACTCACTCTGCACTTTCGAGTACAAATGACAGGACTCAAGAACTTCACTGTAGTTTTTGCTACGGCAGCAGCTTAGAGCTTCCTTAAGAATAAGCAAACTGTTTCTTCCATTAACATGTGCACTTTCCATATCTTCCAACTGCATGCTTAGCTCTGTCAATTTGAGAGTTGTGTCTATGCCCCAGCCCTCAGTGTGGATGACCCTGAACTTCATGATAAGAATGCACTCTACCACTTGACATGGAAGGATGTCTTTGGCAGGAAGAACAGATCCAAACCTTATCACAAAATCCTTGTCTGTTGGCCAATGCCTCTGTCCTCCAAGAGGGCTCCAGCTGGCAAGATTAGCGGCTTGCTTAACTTTTCTGTTTACAACAATCCAACTAAGTCGGAGGCCATCTCTGAGCTCCTTCCACAGCTTTCCATCTTTCCTTTCCTTTTCCATAGAGATAATCGGTGGCAAACCATCAGAAACCGAAAGGGTAACCTCAGCTTCATTATCATCATCTCTAGCAGCATAGGTAAGAAGATCAATCCGAAATGGGCAGTTGTAAAACCAGCTATTACCCCACAGAACTTTAGAGCAGATAGTTTTATCTTTATATCTGATATCCACAATAGAAACAAAATCCAATGGTGAAATACTTTCGAATCCATTGGTGTCACCATAATATTCAGCTTCAGTCCATTCTTCAGGATACTCAAGATATCCATTCCACTGATACTCTGTTACTTCCTTATTAACAATAAGTGGGAAACAATCTGCATAGAATTTTCTGAATCCACCAATCGATGAAATCAAACTTTTGACATCCTCTCTGTTGGTTGAAGGCCACATAGAAGAACAAACATTTTCCCATAGTCTCTCCTCTCTAGAGATTGAACAAAACGTCGCACATGCACATGCTGCAGTAGCCAAAGTTGGGCCATCAAGACGCCTCAATATGTCATAGAAAAGATCGGTACTCAATGATGCCATGCTCTCAATGGCTGCTACCGACATGGCTCCAGACCTCTAATCTACAGAGAACCACATTAAATGAAATTATGCAAAATTACTCGGCTAGATCAGTTTAAGAACACCAGTCAATAGAGTGCATCACCTTTGCCAGCCAAACTGCCACTAGTCCACAACACATCAAGATGCCACAACTTAGGGGGAAGTAAATGGAGAGAGATTTGAGGCAAAACTACAAATGCACTTATTCGACTATGCATATGACAAGGCTATGCTTCCAAATGGCCTAACAATCTCTACAACCAAAAAAGATCAGATTCCTCTTTCCACTCCAAAAGGCATACATTCTAAAGCGCTCCTTGAACTGAATAAACTGTGTAACACTAGTAATAACTGAGGAAAGCAGTCAATGCTGGATCCCTAAATGGAAGCAAGAAATGAGCCGAAAAAGAGGCTTATTCAGCACTCAATAAAAGCTTTTATCTCCAAGATGACAGTGTATTCCATTCGGATAATGCTAATATAGTCCGGAAAGAGATGCAAACCAAAATATGAAACAGGGATTAATTTTTTTCTTATCAGTGTAGAAGAACTGAGTGAAATTTAACTCATCAAACACATGTATTAACAATTTAACACCCACCAAAATTACAGAAAATCCCTATAACAAGTCAAATAAGATGTTTCATAAAAGAAAAAAAAATTACCACAAAAACAACTCGACATGCAATGCATAACTATACAGAGTAACAAAAATATTCAAAAACATTAAAGAAAAGCTTTACTTTGTACCAGGAGTAAAAAACCAGATTCCAAAATTCAATTTCAAATGAACATAACAGATCAATCGAAAAATTACTTACACAAATACCAAAATCTAACCATAAACACAAAAATTTAACCTTTATTGGGCAGTCGGGGCACCTCATTACTTTTTACCCAAACGAAAATGCAACCAAAAAATGAAGAAACACCAAGGAGGAGATTACCTTAAATTTGGCATGCAGATGTAGGAAACGTGATTGACAAGCAAAACTGGAGAGAGATGTGAGAGGAAAAAAACAATAATCAGCAGAGTTTGTTGTTGGAGTTGTTGTTCCTGATGTGGTGGGAAGTGGGAAACAAAGTCAAATGAAAGGGGAAGAGAAGATCTAAAACGAAATACGGCAGATTGGATATGGTTCCTATTTCGGTTCGGATTTTAAATGCAAGAGATCAGACCGGTTTTGTCGTCACTTTCTACTTTTCCTTTTGGAAGCTTTCTTGGGTACTGTGTTCTGTCCGTACCTTCGCAGCTCTGATTTCCCCGGTTCTCATGATCCAGTTATATCAGTCTCCACGCATATCTTGCCACGTCATTTTGTCAAGTTTCTCTTGGTTCAATAATGCCCAAGAAATGAGATAAAAAATAATAATAATGCCCAAGAAAAAAAAATCTGATCTTACGTGTTAGGATCACCATCTGATCTCCATCCCAATACTATGTTTTGAAAAAAAAAATATTTGAGTTGTGACTCAATTGATAATACAGGCTGAATTTGTGGGAAGAGTTTCAGGTTCGACTCTCACTAAACACATTTTTGAAAAGGGGTGAAGAGCCTTAATTATGATTAAATCCCGAACATAATTAATCTCAACCGTTAAAACGGATGAGGATATATGTGATTTACACAAAAAAAAATTTAATGTTAGTTTTTTGTCAAAATAATGTCGGTCATTTAATCGATGCATGCAACGAAAAGAAAGTTCAATGTTTCATAATAATGTGCTCGGATTAGATCTAGTAATTTTAGATACAACACGATTACACGACACGAAAACGATACGAATATAAGACACGAGGTGACACAGATTAAAATTAAGTAAAAATTATATATCAATATTGTAAAAGCTAAAAATAAGATTTTATATTTTTTGTGTCAACATGAATTTTGACAAAATTTTCGTGTTTTATACGATACGAATACGATTTTACATGATATGAAAACGAAACATTGAGGTGAGGAAAAATATTTTCATTTGTTTAGATATCATTCAAAGAAATAATAAAGAAAATAAAAAAGGTTGAGACTGATATAATTGTTAGATTTTTTGTTAATTTTAATTATCCATACGTATCTTTTTTAAAAAAATTCTTATACATTATTTTTGATTAATATCCAATGCATTTCAATGGAATTTTTTGATTCTACATTTGGGATTAGAATAATGACATATGTCTTTTAAAAATATTAAAAAAATAATAAATAAATAAAATGGGACATGTTCTATCATATTAATCATATTTGTGGAATCAAAAAACTTCACTAATGATATATTGAATAATTATCATTTTTTCTTTACTTTCTTTTATTTTAAAAATGTATATCGAAACAAATTTTGAATTTTAAACTATTTCTTTGATTCGCAATTGTAAATATAAAAAATTACAAATGTTGAAATTTATTTTTTAAATCTTTACATGAATAAATAATTGAATTAAAATTCAGATTCAATAATTTTTTATAATATGAGTAATGATATTTTAAAATGGTTTAATTTAATTGAATTTTTAATCTTATACAAAAAAAATGTTTAAATACATCTTTGATTAAAAAAGTTGCTTTTTCAAACTAAAGTAACTGTGGTGAATCGTAATGGTATGTTATTTTAGTATTTTATTTTCTCACTTTACATTCATTTACTCCTATTAGTCGAAGATTTAATCAATTTTAGATGATAAAATGCAGAAAACATTAAACTTTTTCTTTCATTTTAGTTTGAGTATTTTTTTAAGAGACAATTTATATCGGTTTTTCATATCTTCTTTAGTGATATAAACTTGAAATCTTTCGCACCTGAGCACTTAATACAATTCCCGTCCCACAAATGTCTAACCTAAACTTCAAAACCATTAATTTATTCCGTCAATCTGAATTAGATAAAGGCCCAAATACCATTTTAGGAGGTTGTTGTTATATTATACCATCAATAAACAAAACAAGAGGAGCTTTTTGACTTTAAAAAAAAAAAAGAGAAAAAAAAGGAGCTTCCAATAAGATAAGATGAAAGTTCATTTTCAAATTAAAAATACCAAAACAGTATATATTTTGATATTTCTTATGCCATTTTTTCCACTTAGTAGCTTTTGTTTTCCTTGGCCAGCTGTGCATCGGCAGGATGAGCATTGTAGAGTTGTGGATTTGCATTCAACCCATTGGTTCGGCCTTTTTGGTCCTTCTAACAAGGAACCAAATTGTAGAACTTCGTAGAGGTGATTGATTTTAAAAACACCATTTGAAGCTTGGAAACTTTCTCTTCCAATTACTATGTTTATTCTTTACTAACTATTTTATGAGTTTTTAGATGTGAAGAGAAAACGTTACAAACCAGTGTAACGAAATTTGTCGACAGGCAATAGAGAGAAAGACTAGAGTAAACCTTGAAAAAATGAGTGTAGTAGTGGAAGAAAGTTGAACAAGATTGAGAGCAAGATAAAAAGACTAAGAAGATGATCAAAGAAAAAAAAGATTGTAGAGAGAATTTAAAGAGTTTTTGTGAGATGACTTGCAAAAAGTCTTTTAAAAAATATTGAGAACTCCTATATAGAGGTGTAAAGAATAAGAGTTATATATCATTAGTATTAATAGTATAATAATCAGAATTGACAGTTACAAAAAATTAATATATTGTCTACTAGGAATTTCACTTTTGAAAGTAGGGAGTAATTCACATAGGAGTTTACTACTCGATTTTGAGAAAAATGGGGAAAAACAGTCACACTTCAAAGAAAATTAAGAGTGTAACAAAAAAAAAAGATTAAGAGAAGAATTCTTAACTATCTCCAGATTTGATCCATCAAGTCAAGCTCTCCAAAACATCCCAATAATGAAGTTAATCCAAAAATGCTATCGTATTCCGGAGTTATTTCCACCTCTCTCAATAAAATTGCTATTTAGTGAAGATGTTGGCATTGCTCCATGAAAGTTGTTCCAAGAAAAGGTTGTCCTGTGGAGTTGTTCGAAGAATATATTGTTCTATAAAGGAGTTTCTCTAAGAATTTGTAGTTTATTGAAGCAACTTTCAGTGAAATAGCCTTTTTACCTATTTTGATTGTTCTTCACTTTAGTATAATTCTTAATGAAATTTAAAAAGATAAAATTTTTGTTTCCAACATGTGCCCCCCCCCCCCCCCCCCCCCCCCCCCCCCCCCCCCCCCCCCCCCCCTCCCATGAGAATTCTTAGCATAAGAAGTTTTTGTGCACTCATATAGTAAAAGATCTTTGGAAATAATAGTTTTCATTATAACTTGTTGTCTTGCATTGAAATTTTTGAGTTTTACTAATAGAAAAAAAATATTTTTCATGCCCCCTACATTAGAATTCTTTAATAATAAATTAATAATAAAAGAGGATTTTATGTTTAAATCAAATAAATTTTAATGATTGATAAAATTTGTCTAGAAAACAACTACCTTGCAAAACAGCTTCCTTGTCAGAACAGTTGCCTAGCAGCATAGCAGAACATCTACTAGAAAATTTATTATCTCATATGTTTTGATGCCCTCTGCATGAGAATTTTTAGTATAAGAAATTCACGTGCATAGTATAGTAAATGATCTTTAAAAGAAATAGTAGATGTTGTTGTTGCTTTTAGCTTGCCACTTAATAGAAGTGCTTCTGAAAGTACAGCTCCTGGCAATGCAACTCTTAATGATATAATTCTGGTAGTCTATGTCCTAAAGCCAACTTACCTGGTGAGAGGCATGGTACCGTAGCAAAAATATATTCACTTAGGCAAGTGACCTAATAGGTTTCCATTCACTATCTTAGTTGACAATTATGAGAATTATTGACTACAAGGTGAGGCGAAGCCCATGGAACAATACAAACCTTGCAAAAGATTTGTAATGTAATTACAATTATAAGAATCCATATGCATCAATGCTTAGTTTCTTAAAAACTAGTCATGGCCGTTGTACTGTCGAGACAAAGCATTGACAGTGCTCAAAAATCGATACATGTTAAGCTTTCTTACTTATAAAGTAAGCAATCAGACTCATGATTGAAATATGACGATACTAGTTTATGAACTGTGCGATACACGAAAATTTTGTATACCTAAAAATGATTGTTAATAAAAATAAATTTTATTTACAATTTAGTTATTTAGATGATAAAACTAAATATATAATTAATTAACATAATTTAATCGAAGTATGTAATTAGAAATTAATTTATTAATATAAAATCTTATAAGAAAAAATAAATAGGAAATGATGATGAATGAAATATATAAATAATGCATTCGAATATAAGAAACACTAACATCAAAAAAAAAAAAAATACGTCTAACACTTAAATTAAAAACTAAAAGTTCGATCATCGAAAAAAAAAGTTTTCAGTTATGAGAATCTTCAAATGATGTTACCGGATTTATACTCTTTGCAATTATGTTTACATCATACACTTAAATTAATTTCTTGTCGAATGATAAAATAGAATCAGTGTAGACAAAGCTGAAAAAGAATATAATTAAAAAAAATTTTAATGTGCATTCCTATAAAATGTAAGTTGTAATTAAAGCATTTAATTAAATATAAATTATGTGTGACAAAATTTTTGAAATGTGAAGTTATTATACTTATAACATTAAATATAATAACAGTTAAAAAAATTTACTGTTAGGTAAAAAAAATATTTCTGTATATATTCTAAAATGCACTTATGGTTTTGGGCGTTAGGGCAAGCTTGATTGGGTCAAAATATTTCTGTATATACTTGGCTGAAAGGCAAAGCAAAGTAAAATCCATCAATCATTAATGATTTTTGTGCAAAAATTTATGTTTTTATAATTTTAAAAATAAATTTTTTATTTCAAAGTTTTTTAAAAATGTTTGAACTCTAATCATTGTGTCAAATAATGTTTAAAATTAAATAAAATATGCAACATCAACTCCATGTGAACATTAACATGAGATAAAATCCAAAATTTCATCTAAAAAAAACCATGGAATAGAATAATCAACTCATTATCCAACTTATGCGTTTTAATTATTCAAACCACTAAAAAAAACATTTCCTAAACGAAAAATCCAAAATGTCACATTAAAAGGCACGAACTCTATAAGATGAAAGGCAAATTTACCTTTTTGATGTTTCTGCTATGACAATGTACAAACTTGTAAAAGGAGCAACAAAATTGGAGCAGATTATTGAATTGTTTTGGAGTAAGGATTGCAAAGGGTTATTAGATTGTGGATTTAGAGTGAGGATTATAGAGGGTTATTAGAAAGCGGATTCAGAATGAAGATGGTAAAGGGATATTAAAACGTGAAATGAGCAGTTTTAAAGTAGATAGAACGATTATTAGAAGTTGGTTTTTATTTATTAATTAGATAATAAATAATTTAAAATAGATTTGATAATAATTTTAAAAGATTTGATTAGATATATAAAAGATTTAATTAGATATTAATTTTAAAAATTAATACCGGTTTAATATTAATAATATCATGAAAAATTTGATAAAGATGTGAAAATTAAATATTTAATAAATTAACTAATTAATTTTTTTAAATAGATATTAGTAGATAATTTGATAACATAAATAAATAATGTTTAAAATTTGAATAATAAATATTTAAAAGGGATAAATAGATAATTATAAAAATATTAATTAGTTTTAAAATATAGGCTAAAAGAAATAAAAAAATGAAAATTAAAATTGTTCCCTCTTTTACTCCACTATCTCTTTTATTTCACTATCACTGTCATCAACGCCTATTGTTCCTTCTTTTACTCCACTATCTCTACCATCAACGCCTATTGTTCCCTCCTCAAATATTGAGTTTTAAAGTAAACTGACGTTCATTACTTGAACCACTAATTTTCAGTTTTTTTGAAATAAATTTGAAATTATCAATTTGAATTATTTAAATAAATCTTATTAGTTGTCAGTTAACTTATCAGCCAACTCTTAAACTATAAAAAATTATGTGTGATAGTAGTTAACAGAATATTAATTTGATAAAAAAAGATAATTTAAAAGGAAATAGAAATTTGAGATTAAAGAAAAAAATGAGATTAATGAGGTTGTGACACGTGTTAGTCTTGTTATCTGTAATATAATATACATATACATACATATATATATATATATTATATATATATATATATATGATTTGAGGATAATATATTAGTACCTATTAGAAAATAAATTTTTATTTGTATGCACCTTTAAAAAAAAAAACATATGTATTTCAAATGAACACGTGATATATACAGTAAGATTTTTTTTATCATTAAACAATAAAATGGCCATCAAGAGTCACTTGATCATTTATCTAAGATTACACTTCTAATTTCATTAAGATTCAATTTTTTATAATAATTTTATATCTTATATAATTATATAAAGACTAAAGCTTTTAACTATAAAGAAAATATCCTTAGAAAGATATCCTTAAATCTTTTATCAAAATATTAAAACAAGGTATTTAGGTCATATATTTTAATATTGAATTAAATTTCCATGTATTTTTTTTCAATTTCCATTCCATTCCTTCTTCATATACATTTGTTCAATCATTTTGTTTATTTATTTGTTCAATCATTTTCTTTGTAAAAAAAATCCATTTAGATTATCTATTCTTTTGAAATGTGTTTTATCTTAAATATTGCATTTACTTATTTGGAATTGATTTAAATTTTAAAAATTCAAATAATAAATTTTTTTATTTTAATTTTTATTTTGATTTTGACTTTACTTACCTTTTATGTTTAAGACTATTATAAATAAAGTTTTTTTTTTTCAAAACCCTAAAAAGTAGAGTTTTCAAATATAATTAATTAATAAGATTAATTTCTAGTCATTTAAATTCAAAGTTAAAAAATTTCAAATATGAAACATTAACCAATAATTTATAAATGACTAATATAGTAAGAATTTTTTTCATTAAGATTGTAGCTATTTCATTAATCTATTTAATATTTAATATTTGTTATATTTAATTTTTTCTATAATTTTTTTAGCTGGTATTTGATTTTAAATTATTTTTTTAATTTGTGTATTCTATATACATCGTGTTTCTTAATACATTATTTAATATGTATTTCAAAATAATTTTTTTATAATTTTATTATATTTAAAATAGTATTATAAATTAAAATTACCACTTACATCTCACAAGTGAAAATCTTATTTGTCTATTAGCTAATATCTCTTATAAGAAACAAAGAAGAATACAACTAATGAGATTTAAATTTCAAATCTACATAATTTTCTTTTGTAAAATACTCTTGTAAATCGGTTTGACTTTTTATGGCACCACTCTGAAGCAATCTGTATCCTCAATAATTCATGAAAATGATAAATGAATGGCTTAGTTTTTTTTTTTTTTTTTGTTCAGAAAATGTCTTAGTTGTTAATCAGTCCTCTGCGTAAAGTTTCTAAGAAGAGAGTACCATTTTGAACATAGGTGGACCTAACCGCTGGAAAAAGAATCATTGCGCTGTGAGCACAAAGATTTCAATTTATACAATGAAAACGACCTTTAGACTTAAAGTTTAAATTCTTCCTTAATGGGCCAGTACAGAAATGGAAGACACTATTGGAGTCGAGAAATGAAGGCACACACATGCGCAACGTGCGAGATCTTGCACCGATGGTCAAGCGGTAAATAAGAAGGCAAGGAGTTTATAGGTGTTAAAATAAAATTATTATTTAATATACTGTCTGTAAATATTTTTAACTTCACAAATAAAGTTACAATGATAACACATATCTTACTTTATATATTATTTATTTTTTTATATTTTAAATGAAGTATGCGTCATTATCTAAATCATATTTGTGGAATTAAAAAACTTCATTGACAGTGTATAAAATAATATATATTTATATCCAATACACCGTTAATGGAGTTTTTAACTCCACAAGTAAAATCAAGATAATGGTACATGTCCTTTAAGAATATTTAAAAAATAAAAAATAAATAAAATAAAAATATGTTATCATCCTAATTTTACTTATGAAATTAAAAGACTCTATTAAATGTATATTAGATAATTATCCTTAAACTATGTGGTGACCTAAATTGGGATAAGGAGCATTTTAAAACAATGGGTTGGCAAGGTAATAGACAAAAAATTAAATAGGGGTGGTGGAAAAAGACATTTCAATTTGAGGACAAAACAATCTGAATCCCATAGACTGCTGCATTTTACCACCCAAGAAAAATTAGGGAAATAGACGATTTGTTGGACCTCTCACCATAAATTTATGGAAGCATAAACTAGAAGGTATAACACGTATTAAAATCATATGGTATCGTTTTTATGAGGCTCCGCGCAATTCCAAATCAATCGATTTTGGAGTTGTGGCATGTCTCGTCACTGAACAAAAGAAATCAAGTTATCCCATATCGGTGGGAAAAAAGGTACGTGTGTTAGTTTATATGAGGCTCCGTGCAACTCCAAAACAACCGGTTTTGGAATTGTGGCGTGTCTCGTAACTGAAAAAAAAATCATATGATATCGTTTTTATTTTTTTAATTATTTTAAAAACATCAGCAACAAAATATATTAATGATTTTTTATTTAAAAAAAGAAAATAAAAATTTTCTAAATTGTTAGACTTAAGAATTCTTTGTTATCAAAAATATTTTTCATTTTGACATTGTTCATAAATAACCAGTATTTATGTATATGGTATTATATATTTTTTCCATAATAAATACTATAAATAAAATTAACTAAATTTTAAATGAAAATAACATTAAATTTTAATACAAAATAATATTTAATTAAAAATAAATAATTCAAAATTAATATATTTATTTGAATATAAAAATTCAAGAAATGTAAAAATTTATTAAAAATAAATTACATGAAAGTGTAATTAGCATCAACACAAGAGATAAGCCTCTGAGCAGGAGAATAATCATTGTCTAGACTTAAACCTAACAATTTGTATATATAATGTGTTTGTGTCATGTAAAAATCGTTTTTGTATCCGGTAAAAAATGAAAATTTAATGTCAAATTGCATGTTCACATGCCAAATAAAAATTTTTAGTTTTTATCATATTATCAAATTTTAATCCATGTCAAATTCATGTATTTTATTTGCATCATCTTTGGATCATATTACCATATCTCGTCTAAAATTAACAAATCTATAACTGTCCTCCACAAGGTCGGTGGTTTCACGATCACAATTGTCGCTGCCTTGGGCGACGTCGTCAGGACTCAGGATTGCGATCTGGATCGTACTTGTCCATGTCCACACTGGCGGCACGAGCCTTGTCTAGACAAGGCTTGAATAATGTCATCTCAATCGACAGCCACCCAAATGCCAGTGCCCAAAACACAGCTGCCGCTTGCTGCTTCATAGCTGCTGATTTCCCTATTTCCATTTGACTCGTTTATCGGCCTTTCTTTCCTGAAGCAACGCCGCTGCTGATCAGATTTAATTAACTTGACTCGGCAATTTCTAGTGCAGTCGTTCAATATATATAACTTTAGGCACAATAATAATCAGGGTATTATAATGAAAATTTTGGTTCAAAACTCGCCTCCTTAAGCTTTTCAACCTGATGAAACAACCTGAAAAAACAGTTATTCCAAATTGGTATTTTCATCTATTTTACGATCGGATATTAATCTTTTTCTGATCGAAAATAATAAATAGTAAAATGCTTCCAACAATGACAACTTCAAGATTCGAACAATATCTAAATGTCTAAAAAATATATATATTTCTACTTCTTCCAATCACTTGGTAAAAGTTATTCCAGGTTTCACTTGTAAAACAAATACACTTGATTTTTATTCTATTCACTTGGAAGTGAGAACAAAAAACCAAAGAATAGTTCCTACCGAAGCTCAAAAACATAAACAAGCTTAACTAATGTGCTCATATCATCAGCAGTACTTGATTTCTCTGATCAGTAACATCAATAATCTTAGTAGCAGGCTCAATTTCAATGCTACTATAGTTGGCACTTAGTAGGATTATGATAATCCAAGACTGCTCCCTATTTTTATTTGTTCTCCATTTAAAAGCAACAAAATGGAAAAAGGAACAAGATTATCTGCTCAGCTATTAGCATTAGATCAAATAATCCTACATCGAGAATCTCAATATCCATGATTAAGCCATTCAAACCAGGCTAATAATCACATAATACCAATACAATTCCTTTAATACACGTTACATCACCTGCAAATTCTCCCTACAGAAAAGCTGTGTACACATCCAGCCGTCACAAAAATTTGCAAGAAGGGCTACATATTTAACGGCCTCGTCCACGTCCACGTCCACGCCCGCGACCCCGCCCACGTCCCAAAGGCTTCCCTGAATTTTGTCAATGCATTAGAAAGGTTAATACCAACAATTTTTTCAAGACATTCAAAAAAGGAAAAATGGAGCCAGAAAGAAATGGCAATACCAGCTGTTGGTTTCTTGGGTTTCACCCTAGGTGTCTCTTCAACCAGCAATGTCTCAAGATTTAAGCTGTCAGGCAGGATATAGTAGCGAATATTGTTACCCCTCACACTAAGGTGATCCAAACTTACTGGATTTTTCCCCTTCAATGTAAGTTTCACTGTTTTCAGATGGGTGTTCATACTGATATCCACACCTAAAACAAATACAGCAAATCAATCAGTCAGAAAACTTGCATTCCAGCATGTGTATGTTCAATCAGGAAACCACTAAAGTCTACTTAACAAACTATAAACTCTAAATCATGGTCAAAACAGACGTTTTCCCAGTTAAAAACATATGAACAAACTTTTGATTAGAGAAAAATGAAATAAGAAAGAATGAGAGACATAGCAGCACATTAGTCACCTAGAAATCCAGCAATGTAGTCATAGATGACTAAATATATTTACTGCCACATGTTATAAAAGGGGATATTGACTTCAAGCTAAAAATGGCACATATGTTTATTTGTGTATGTGTCCAAGTATATCCTTTTAGAAATTATTGTTTTCTCTTTGTTAGATATCATCACTATTTCTCCACCTATAGAAACCATCATGAGCTTAAAGTGCCATTCGTGATGATCAATTAAAACAAAGAAAGAAATTCTAAAAGGAGAATTGACTTCAAAGTTTTTGACATTATTAATGTTAAGGACATTAACTATAGTGTTCCCATAACAGAAAAGCCAAAAGTAGTTCCTATTAGGAGATAATGAGCTGGTAGTCCATTTGCTCACAAAACCAGGAAAGCAGTAATTTAATAATGCAATGTGGTACTAATAGACAGGTTCAGATAGCAAAAAGAATTCACAGGTGTCATACAACCCTTCCACAATTAAGCAAGCCGAAGAGTGAAAAAAATAACTTAACAATGTTCTTTAATAAAGGTACACAAAGTCATCCAATAACAACAAGGCGAAAAGGAATTGTGCAGACTGTTGTTGGTTAATCACATACACGAAAATCCACAAATAAACCAATTTCATCTAGTATGTGTAACTCACTCATAATTAAGACATTTATTCAAAAAAAAAAACTCATAATTAAGACATCATATGTGCAAACCGATCTATAAGTTTGAACAATTTATCAAAAGTAAGATGCCTTTCAGAAATGCTTCATAGTCAAGTAAACAACATTCTAAGTCCAAATCAGTTCATCTTAAAAGGTAATAATAAGTGTTATCGTGCGTGAAATAATGAACACCTAAATATATCCCCAATTTTAAAGGTACTAATTTAACTAAGAGGCTACCCACAGAATACACAATTTGAGATGGGAATTGTGATTATAAGTCGGCATTACTCATTTTAGAAAAAGAAAAGAACTGAGAAAACAACGAAACCTCATAAAGATGGCACATTGACAAGAAAATTCTACAAATAATAAAGAAGCTTGTACAACTTCGCTAAACGGAGAGTTAGGGTTTATCTAAACCCTAATGTTAGGCAAAATAAGAGAGGGGAAAGGGAGGGACCTGTAATTGTGCCGTGAACAACGGTTCCGTTCTTGAGCTCAATCGACACCGTTTCATTGTTCAACTTCATTAAAAATCTGCTCATTTTTTCAAATCAAAACCATTATATTATGAATCTTTTTTTTTTTTGCGCATCACTTGATAAACACAAAGAAAAGAAGAAAATTTTCAGAGTAAAAGAAAAGAGAAAAAGATAAAGATAGATAAACTGACCTGACGAGCTTCATTTTGAGGAGAGAGTGGAGAGGTAGGGCTTGAAGAAAAGGCGAGAGCCAGTCTCAATGTCGAAGGAGGTAGGAGCTGTTTGCTGTGGAAGGGGATTTAGGGCTCGGGCCACTGCGTCAAGGCCTTGTGACTTTTCGAGTTTACTCAAACGACACCGTACCATGTCATTATACAAATCTCTAAATAAAAAATTGAATCTAATTAGTAATTAGGAGGGAAAGAGTCGAAGAGATGCCAAACGAAACGACCAAGGTTTTGCCCATCTACCAATTATTAGAAGGATTAAGTTCAAATTGTGAATTTTGAATTTTTTTTTACTTCTTTATGTTTTAAATTTCATATATATATATATATATATATATATATATATATATATATATATATATGAGGAGAGATCCACTTACACATGTGTAAAAAAAATTTAGTTTTACACACTTCTATATCTTTTTATATGATTTATAATTTTTTAATCCGACCGTTGAATTTTATGTTCTATTCACATAGATCATGCATGCCAAATTTCAAATTAATCGAATATGTCTAACTATATATTTTGTAAAATAAAATTTCAACCGTTGATATATATTGAAAAAAATACTATTCTCAATTAAAATGATAGAAATAGCAGATTGATTCAAAAATTTACATGCATAATAAATATGAGTAGGTTTTTAAATCCAACGGTTGGTTTGCAAAAATATTAATCCTACATGAAGATATGAAAGTGTGTAAAACAAATTTGTTTTACACATGTATAAGTGGATCCCTCCTATATATATATATATATATATATATATATATATATATATATATATTCAAAGTGACTTGTTAAATCAAAAATTTCTTCTCAGAATTGATTGCAAATCTGCAAAAGAGATTCTTCAAAAAGATGTGAAAAATATGGCATCCAAACATATTTTTGCAAGATGGCAAGCGATTTTATCAATCTTTGATTTTGAAATTGAGTTTATAAAAGGGGACTCTAACTCTCTCCCAGATTTCCTCACAAGAGAGTTTCTTCAGAATCCTTCACAATGTCTTCCAGAGAAAAAGAGAATTAGATTGTTGAAAAAAAACAAGGGTAAGCAAAAGCAAACCCATTCCTCATCAAAACCACTCATCTCCCAATCCCCTATACCAACATGGCAACAGATTTTTGCCCAAGAACACCAAAGACAGGAGTCATCATCCAATTTTGAAGAATCACAACTGGAAATGATTCGTCAATTCTCCGAGTCATTACCACAAACCTCTTCAGAGGTACAATCTATTTCAAACAATAGAGAGGTCATGATTTCAAAAAACCAACCTCTCCAAACTGTTTTCCCAAAACAAGGAGTGGTGATTACATATCCACGTCCTAAAGCTGATCAAAAATATTTTTCAAAACAGCAATTTCAACATATGATTCTTGTTGAGCCTGAATATTTTCATGAAAATCCAAACATTGTTATCAAAAAGATTTTTAATGGTTTTCATTACAAATCATGGGATCAACAAAAACCTCAAAGTTTTTATGAAAATATTTTAATTGAAACAGGTTCCTTGGCAATCAAACATTATGCCAACAAAGACCAACCAGACTTTATTACCCATTCAACTGCTCAAATTCTCAAAGTCCTTAGACCAATTGACTGGGGTAATGATCCAAACAGTCTCAAAAAATTTCCAGCCAGTTATAACACCAGACTCCAACATTGTGCCACATTTAATTACTGGGATTATCAACAAGCCTGGTTCAATACCTTCACCTTTGAAAACCAACACAATCGCCATTCATGGCTCATTTACTTCAAAAAAGACACGAAATACCAATTCCCAGTCTGGTTTACTCACTGGTGGCAGTGGTAAGGACCAAATCATGAAATCCTTCCCCCTCAAGTATGGGAAGCTTATGAATTTTTCAGTGAATATTTCCAAGAAGAACAAACTCAACAAGGATTCCAGAAATCATTGATGTTTTGCTCAATCTTTAGTCTGTCTTAGATTTCTTCATGGCACTATGAATTTATGAATGATCCAGTATCAAGTCACAAACAAATCATTAGAAGATTCAAAACGAAGTGGTGGGAGAAATTTGACTACTCAAAATGCTTAAGAGATAATGTCAAAGACTGGTTTCAGAAACACCCAGAATTTTGCAAATCAGCTCAAACATCAGGTACCACACAATTTCTCCAAGCCAAGTCACATGCTAGTGCACTGTTAGCACAGGCCAAAACAAAGAAAGAATACAAAGAATTGATGAAACAGATCCTCCAATCAGTCAACTCAGATGATGAAGAAAACAGTGATCAGAGTAGTAATCCTGAAAGCAACACAGGATCTCTACTTTCGTTGGATTTAGCTCAAGACAATGAAGATGACTGCTTCGGAGTCTTACCTTCAATCAAAACTGACAAGACAAAAAGAAAAAGCAAACAGTAAAGATTCCACTGGCAAGCACAGTAAGATTCCCATCATGCTACAGCAGATCCTCCGGAGACACTGGTATCAGAGCAAATAATACAGTTAAAGTATGGCAAACGAATAAATCTCAAGTTGAATCTCAACATCCACCATTGACAGAAATTCAATATGAACATAAAGGATCTGGATTGAAAGCTTCCTCACTCAAGGTTACAAATCCTGAAAGAGAAAATTCCCAAGTCACTTATAAAGATATTAAACTCTTAATCGAGCAAAATAATTTTTCAAATCTAAACCTCCATACAAGTTAATCAAATGGATGATATAGAGACATCTTCAGATCAAGACACACTAAATGTCTTAACAAAATACCAAGAATTGATGATGGAGATAATTGATAAAATACAAGATCCTCAAATTAAGAAAGATTATTTAGAACAATTAAAAAAATCTCTCTCTACACCAACTTTTATCTCATCAACTTCAAAATCTTATAATTTAAAAGATATAATCTTTGATAAAATACAAACATCCAACAAAGAAATCACTATCCAGGACCTCCAATTATTCCACAATAAAGAAAGAGATTCTTTCCATTGTTTTATGCATCACAAAGTTTCAAAGTGACTTGTTAAATCAAAAATTTCTTCTCAGAATTGATTGCAAATCTGCAAAAGAGATTCTTCAAAAAGATGTACACGAAATACCAATTCCCAGTCTGGTTTACTCACTGGTGGCAGTGGTAAGGACCAAATCATGAAATCCTTCCCCCTCAAGTATGGGAAGCTTATGAATTTTTCAGTGAATATTTCCAAGAAGAACAAACTCAACAAGGATTCCAGAAATCATTGATGTTTTGCTCAATCTTTAGTCTGTCTTGGATTTCTTCATGGCACTATGAATTTATGAATGATCCAGTATCAAGTCACAAACAAATCATTAGAAGATTCAAAACGAAGTGGTGGGAGAAATTTGACTACTCAAAATGCTTAAGAGATAATGTCAAAGACTGGTTTCAGAAACACCCAGAATTTTGCAAATCGGCTCAAACATTAGGTACCACACAATTTCTCCAAGCCAAGTCACATGCTAGTGCACTGTTAGCACAGGCCAAAACAAAGAAAGAATACAAAGAATTGATGAAACAGATCCTCCAATCAGTCAACTCAGATGATGAAGAAAACAGTGATCAGAGTAGTAATCCTGAAAGCAGCACAGGATCTCTACGTTCGTTGGATTTAGCTCAAGACAATGAAGATGACTGCTTCGGAGTCTTACCTTCAATCAAAACTGACAAGACAAAAAGAAAAAGCAAACAGTAAAGATTCCACTGGCAAGCACAGTAAGATTCCCATCATCCTACAGCAGGCCCCGCCTTTCAATCAATCAAGAAAAAGCAAACAGTAAAGATTCCACTGGCAAGCACAGTGAGATTCCCATCAGTCAAAGCTCCATCAACAGACACGGGCCCCACCTTTCAATCAATCAAGAAAAAGCACAGTAAAGATTCCCGTCCCACTTTTCAATCAATCTTCAATGTAGGCCATAGGCCGTTGTTTATTCAAACTTTGTAATCATCTGATGTAAAGGAATCCTTTCTATAAAAAGGATTCTCAAACCATTGAGAGGCAGAGTTTTTAGGAGGGATAGTTTCGAGTTTTAAGGATTCTGAAAGCTCTCACTCTTTTTAAATTTTTGTAATCAAATTTTATTATCAATCTAATCAAATTTTATTATCTTTTTAAATTTTTGTAATCAAATTTTATTATCAATCTAATCAAATTTTATTATCAATCTATCTATTTTATCCAAATTTTATTTTATCAATCATTTATTTCATCAATCATATTCATATTCCATATTAAATTCATCAATTCATCACTGCTACAGCAAATCCTCCGGAGACACTGGTATATATATATATATGTGTGTGTGTATATATATATATATATATATATATATATATATATATATATATATATCGTAAAACAGAAAACATGCAAACATTTCAATTTTTGCTTACATGGCTGCTCATGTGTATACCCTATTTTTATGATAAGTAAGCAACATTATATCTAAACAGTTTTTGCTTATCTAAAATTTATTTATTTTTCTTTCACCACATATGAAAAATTCAACATACCATTGCCCCATTTTAAACTACCAATATTTTAAACTACCAACATTTTATCTGAACAGTTTTACTTATCCAAACTTTTGTTTTTTTCTCCCACAACAAATATGAAATTTAAAACACCACTATCCCATTTTAAACTACCCATGTATTTTGAAAGATTCTGGACATTATATTTTATCTAAACAGTTTTTACTTATCTAAAATATTCTGTTTTCTCTCACAACAAATCTGAAATTTAAAACACTACTATTCCATTTTAAACTACCAAAATATTTTTATGTTAATACGGAAATTTAATTGAAGCTCATTTTTTTTAATTTAATGTTTTTATTTGGTTTACATTTACATATTTGAAACAGGGAGAGGATAAAAAAAATAGATGTTTATTTCCATGTTGCTTCTTCCTTCCTCAGGTTTGTTGGTTTTTTTTTTTATATGTTTGAGTTATTAGAAAATGAGTGAAAATAAATGGAGAAGAAAGGATGATAAATGATTATTTTTTGTGTTCTTTTGAAAAAAAATGTGAAATCTAATTTAGTTTAGAGTAGTTAAAATATTGATATTTGATTTTGTTTATTGGTGTGAAAACCATAATACTTTCATGCTAATACGAAAATTTAATTGAAGCTTATTTTTTTATTTTTTATTGGGTTTACATTATCCCTTATGATTAATTAGATTTTATTTTGATATAGTACAAATATTGGTATAAACCCATTGAAGTATTTGTACAAATCCATTTAGGAGATCCTCCCAAAAATTACAAATTTTAAGGAAAAAAATATGTTTCCAACATAAACATTTTAACATTTTTTTAACTCCATGTACAGATTTAAAACAATTATCTAATATATTGAAAAAGTCAATTGGATTGGCCTTACCTTTGAGATGAGAAAACTTTGATTTCTCCTAAAATTTTTGTAACAAAAAAAATCTAAATCATTTAAAACAATTACAATTATTATATAAAAAATTTTATTATATATATGACACTTTTTTTTATATATTGTTAAAACTATTTGTATGATAACTCACACACATATATATGATACAAAATCCGGGCACTGCATGGGATAAGACTTAGTATACATATATTATATTTAAGAAAATAGTAATGATACATGTCACTACTTCTTTATCTCTTCAAGTCCATTCTTTTTTTTTATTTTCAGTTTTTTAATACTCCATAACAACTACCAATTCAAATATCCACTAAACCGGTATTAATAATCAAATTTTAAGTATGATTTACTTATTTAATTTAAACAAATTAATATTCTTTAAATCTTTGTTCTTCAAATCTTTATCAAATTATCTATTTTAAATGACTTAATATTTTTCAAATATTTGTTATTCAAATTAAAATAATTATCTAATATTATATAATATCTAATCTATTTAAAATTATTTATATAATATTTATTAGATTTTATCTAAAATCTAATCTTAATACATTTTTAATTTTTTTAAATATAATATATTTAAAATAATTTTTATTCATTTAAATATATCTCTTTTTAAATTTTAAAAAATAAAAAAATTTATCTATCCATTTAAAGATTTTTAACCACCTTTTTATTTTTCCAAATTTTAAGTATTTTTAACCATCTCCCTACACTCCCCTAAAATGATTTTTTTTTCATTTCTTTACTTTATCTAATTTTTAAATCTAATATATTTAAAATAATTTTTATTCATTTAAATATATCACTTTTTAAATTTTAAAAACTTAAAATACTTATCTATCCATATAAAGATTTTTTTTAACCACCTCTCAACTTTTTCAAAATTTACATATTTTTAACCACCTCCCCTCTCTCTTATAAGGATTTTTTAATTTTCTTAAAACATGTTGGGATTTATAAATCATTTATTTTGAAATTTTGGATAAATCTTTTAAAAAGTACTAATTAATGTGTACACGCACATATTTAAGATAAAATAAATTACAAGTGTATATATTTAAATTAAAAATAAATTACAAGTGTATATATTTAAATTAATGAATTATGAATTTAAAATAGATAAAATTAATCTGTGCATCGCACGAGATACAAACTAATATATATTATATTTCAAAAAAATAGAAACCTCATAAGTTAGCCATATCAGTGCTTCCATAGACATTTTTTTCTCACGACACGTAGGATTAGGATACAAGTAACATTTATTGATATTGAAAATCAAATTATTTTTTTTATAACCACCCATTATCTACACCCAAAGAAATAAGAAGTAATCCAAAGATTAAAAAGCTCACTAAAAACCACCTCAATCTACCCATTTAAATCAATTTTTAAAATTCTATTATTTGCTTATTATCCACACCCAAAAAAAAGGAAGTAGTGGAGCGATAAAAAAGCTCACTAAAAAACCAACTGTAATGTACCCTTTTAAAACAATTTTAAAAATTCTATTATATGATATTCCAAGTAGCATATATTTTACAGTTTTCTTTTTTGCCTTTTTTCTCACAATCAATCCAACGTTTCAAAATTCAATTTTTAAACTGTTTATTATCTCTTTTAATCACCAGCACTATCTAATTTAGTTTTGAAACTATTTCTAATCTTATTCAAATACCACTACCATTTACCCATTTTATTTAAATTTCATCTAAAAAGCACATCGATTCATCAAGAAAAGGAATGTAGACTTACAAATTAAAAGACATTAATTAAATAAAACAATTAAAATATTAAATATCTAAATATATTTAAAACTATTAAAATAATCTAAGTATTATGTTATTAACTTTAAAATAATAAAAATATTATCTAACTTAAAAATATTTAAAATATTAAATGACATCTACCCCATTTAAATCACAATGTGGAAAATATCTCGCCTTGAAAACCTTATAACAAAGTGTAGATGTAGAATGAATCAAATGCCAACCTTGCTTCGCTAATAATGCCAAGTTGAAGGTATGCAAACATCGAAAACCCATTCCTCCCTTAGCTTTTGGAACACAGAGTTTATCCCATGTCAACCAATCTAGCCTTTTACTGCCTCCTTGTTGCCACTAGAATTTGGATATCAATTACATTAAATCAGCACAAAAAATCTTTGGTAAAAGGAAAACGCTCATAGCATATGTTGGAATAGATTGACAAACAGCCTTGATTTGTGTTTCTTTCCCTGCCAGAGATAGAGATTTTTCCTTCCAACCTTGCAACAACTTCCATATTCGGTCTTTTATGCCCGTAAAAAATCTCCTTTTGCTTCTCCCAACAATCAAAGGTAAACCCAAGTATTTCTCCAAGTTATTATCAGCACTGACTTGGAGAAAACCTATGACATATTCACGCACAACAGGTGTTGTATTAGTGCTGAAGAAAATTCCAAATTTCATAGAGTTCACTTGTTGCCCAGATGCTAACTCATAGCTCCTTACTACACCCACTAGTTTTCCACATTCGGATAAAGTTGCCTTACAGAATAAAAGGTAGTTGTCTGCCAAAAAAAAAAAACAGATGAGATACTCGAGGTCCACTCCTACTAATAGCCATGCCTCTAATTTCTATCCGATTTTGAGCTTGATGCAACATCTAAGAGAGACTTTTAGCATATATGAGGAATAAATAAGGAGACGGGGTGCTCTTGACGTAATGCCCTATGAGGATGGAAATATCCATGTTGCTTCCCCGCTAAGACAACTGTAAATGAAACTGATCGGACACATGCCATTATCTTTGAAATTCAAGCAGGAAGAAAACCAATTTTTCACATTACTGCCTCTAAGAAATTCCATTCAACTTGGTCATAGACTTTGCTCATATCCAATTTCAAGGCACAATATCCATCCCTTCCTGAGCCTTTATTTTTCAAGGAATATAGCTGCTCATATGCGACAATGAAGTTATCAATGATTAGACGACTCAGTATAAAGGCACTTTAAGTGTTAGGAATTATGAAGGGGAGAATGCATTTCAACCTATTAGCTAGTGTTTTGGAAATGATCTTATAAAGAACATTACATAGTCTAATAGGTCGAAAGTGTGTCATTTCTTAAGGGCTAGCTATCTTTGGTATAAGCACAGTATGAGTGTAATTAATTTTGGAAATATCTCCTGCTCCATTCAAAAGGGCTAAACAGAATTGATTAACATCATCTTTGACAACATACCAATATCTTTGGTAAAAAAGGGCTGACATCCCATCCGGACCAAGGGACTTTGTTGGAGACATTTGGATCAAAGCTGCTTCAACTTCTTGCCCAGTAAAAGGCTCAAAAAAGGTATGATTCACCTCCTCGGACATACATGGAACAATAGCCTCAAGAATCGGGTCCAGCATGGTGTGCCCATTCAAACCAAAGAGATTCTGAAAGTATGAAATAGTAATACCACCCATTTCATCCTCACCTTCATGCCACATACCATTAGTATCATACAGCCCCTATATCTTGTTACACCTTCTCCTTTCTGATGCATACGCATGGAAGTATTTCGAGTTTCCAGCCCCAGATTTTAGCCAGCATACCTTCAAACGTTGCTTCCATAACAATTCAGCTTGCTCTATAAACTCATTGAGGTCCCTTCTTATTTCCTTTTCCTGCCGTGTAGTTTTCTCTGTAACAGGTGATGAAGTAATATGCAACAACTCCCTTTCTTTGCCTTCTATATTTCTCTGTATATTTCCAAAAGAGAGTCTATTCCATATTTCCATTTTAGCAATGCCACACGTGTCTATTTAATTTTCTCTACAACACCACCCTGATATTCTAAGTTTGAAGAACCCCATGCATCCTCAATAGTCTGAGCACACTTATTTGATCGGTTCCAAATCTCCTTGAACTTGAAGTATCTATTACGCCTCTGACGTGCTTGAACTTGGCTATGCAGCACCACTTTCAAAGCATAATGATTAGAAAAAGAGACATGAAAATTGGACACCTGATGGTTGGGAAAGAAAGCGTGCCACTCATTGTTACCAAAGCCCCTATCTAAGCATAGTTTGACAGCGGCCTCTACATCCCGTTTGTTCCACCACGTGAGGGTGGGACCAGCACACCCAAGATCATGAAGGTGCAATGATTGAGCGCCTCACAAAAATTCTCAATTTGGTTCTCATCATGTAGCTGTCATCCAAACTTTTCATCTTGAGTCAATATTTCGTTGAAGTCTCCAGCACATATCCATGGAATGGAATCTCCAAAATTCAACCATCGAAGCATTTTCCACCCATGAAATCTCACGTGTGTATCTGGTTCGCCCCAAAAACTAGTAAATCGCCATAATAGACTCCCGGTATATCCTAGAACCCACACATCAATATGATATTTGGAATAGCTACATAACAAAATATTTATATCATTCTGCCACAATAAGATTAAACCACCACTTCGTCTAATACTACTAACTGTAAATACAGATGAGAAACCCAACCTAATTCGCAATCTTTCTGTCTCACCAACCCATAACTTTGTTTCACAATGATTTTGTTTAGTTATACTATTTTAATAAGCATACATGATATTGTAAAATATTTATGGGAATGATATATATTACATTACATGATATAAACAATTTGTTAAGGTCTTTGAATAACACGTATGCAAATATTTAAATGAGTTGTGCTAGCTTAACACGACCTATTTAACACCTCTATTATTTGTCAATTGTCTCTTAATTATTTTTAAATCCAATATATCTTTCATTTTTTAATAAAAGTAATCAGTTATTAAAATATTTAAAATAATCAAATTACTAGCGGTTTAAATTATAACTTTTCAATATATCATGTAATTTAAAAATAAATGCTCACTATTAAATAAATAGAAATTTTGAATAATGATTTTTTAAAAACTATTAAATAAAAGTTTTCAGACATTTTTTAAAAAAATTATGAATAAATATATAATATAAATAAAATATATTTATTTCACTTTTTATTCGATAAATACATTTTTTACTATACAATACATAAACAAAGATTAAAATAAATAAGATATATTTAATATACTATTGGTGTGTAAATTTTATACATGATCATACACTACATATCCTTAATTTAGTACTTAGTACGTTTAATAATATTTATTTTTAAAATTTTTTATTTTAAATTTATGAATTAATAATATATCATGTCATGACAAATTATCGGTGTATAATATTTATATGTTATCAAATATAAATCTTTTTAATAATTTGGGATCAATGTGGGGTTTTTTAATGGATTAATATCCAATACACCATTAGTGGCGTTTTTGAGTCCACAAGCGGGATTAGGATGATGACACATGTCTTTTAAAAATATTTTTAAAAAATAATAAATAAAATAGAACATGTGTCATCATCCTAATCCCGCTTATGGAGTCAAAAAACCTCATTGACAGTGTATTGAATAATTATCCTTTTTTAATGTTAAAAACCAAAGTGACAAAAATATGGATTTATATATATATATATATATATATATATATATATATATCATACATTGACAGTGTAAAGCCTCTATACAAAATCAATACACAAGAAGTTGACATCTCATCAATAAACCATTATAAGCCAATTGAAAAAAAATTTATTTGAATTTATTTTTAAGGGTTTGACAATTTTTTAGTTTGTATATTAATGAGGTGTCAACCTCTGGTGCAGTGACAATAT
The DNA here is from genome assembly GCA_032173925.1 of Heritiera fomes. NCBI lineage: Eukaryota > Viridiplantae > Streptophyta > Magnoliopsida > Malvales > Malvaceae > Heritiera > Heritiera fomes. The sequence goes on along the minus strand of JAPDPM010000013.1, from coordinate 22,322,320 downwards.
ATAAAGATTATATACCGTCAGTACATCATATATATAAACTCATAAAATAAACATAATTATACTGCTTTGTCCTCTATATTCAAAATTACAAGACAAATTCCTTATCATGATCTAATCACCATTGTGGAACTTAAACACTAGAACATAATAATCATTAAGGCTTTGCTTGGTATGAAGGATGGAAATAGATGAGGATAGAAAATTTGCTAATATAATGCTTAAGCTACAAAATAGGAAAATGAAACCTAACTATTAGATTAGTAATTTTTCTATCCTCACCTCTTTCCATCCTTCTTACCAAGCAAAGCCAAAAACTTATACTGCATCAACACCAACTTTTATTTTGAACTAGGATGGATCTTGTGCTATGCTATGAGATCTGATGTAATTTGACATATAAAATTTAAATAAGTATATAAATTATAATTTAAAATTGAAAATGCCAAAGTTCAATAACTTCAAATAATACACCATAATCGAATTTTAGTCAAAATATCTCAAACACATGAATACTAATATTAAATTATCAAAAAAGCAAAATTATTTCAACTGAATAGCTTAACATGTATCTCACACCTAAAAAGGAAATTCACTTCATAAACACCACATTCACGTAGGGAAAAGTGGGTGGATTAGACTCTCATAACCCAATTCTTCGTAACTTTTGAATAGATTTGGTAAACTACTTGTCTCAAATGCTAGAGCTGCAAGATCTTTCTTCTCCTTAAGTGCATGGTATTGATACTAAAAAAAAACATTCGCATGTTACTATGTAGTATTTAGATTCATGAACCAATAGAAAATCACAATAAAAACATACTTATAGAATCAAATGATAAACAAAAACGTAGGGCTTGTTTGGGATCAATTTTGTTTTGTGTTTTATGTTTTTGTTTTCATAATCTTGCAACATACAACATAAATTGTGTTTGGTTAATTGATTTTGTTTTACAATTCCCAAATTTGACAACAAAATTCTGGAAATTATAGGAAACAACTATTTTGTGTTTCTGACAATTTCCAAAACACTTTCGAAACAAGTTTTCTACAAAAACAGGGATGAACAATGCCCTTTAATGAGGTCTTTCCTTCGACTCCTACTAACAACATCTTTACTTTTTTTTTTTGCAATACCAAAACCCTGCTCCAAAACTTCATTTTCTTTCTATCGTTTTCTCCTAGCTATTGCTACTCTGCTACTGATTTCCATCTTTAACGATGGCTGAGCTCCTCCACTCTTTCCCTCGACCCAAATGCCCTCGCATCTACCAGCCTCAACGATTTCTCAGCTGCATCTCTTGCTGCCATGGCAGCAACAGCAGTCTCTTCTTTGAATTTTAGCTTCCTTTCTGATTCCAGCAAGGTTTATTTTGCCTCTTCAAGCTCCCGCTTAACAACTGATAGCTGTGCTACGAGCTCTTGTTCAACAGCTCTCCCTACAGCAGCCTCTTGCTCTACTGCTAATTTCCATCTTGTAATTTCTTCCTCTGCAACAGCAATGTCCATCACAAATCCTTCAACACTTTCATTTGCTTATGTTGGATTATGCTTGTTTTGTCTTTATATGTTTGCTGTATCCATTTTTTGAGATGATACAGCTAGTTGTATTGAATGTTGTCAATGATGGTGGTTGGTCTCTGGGTATGGAAATTATTTTTGCTAAGTTGGCCGATGTTGCTCACCAAATGTTTGTGTGATTGTTTCATCAAGTTACAGTGTGATGATGATTGCTTAGGTTAGTTAGGGGCTGCTTGATGATGATGGCTGTTTTAATCTCTATATCTCTATAACAACTTGAGTTGAATTTTTGATTGAGATGCCAAACATGTTTTATGTTTTTTATTTTTAAAATTATACAACAACATTAGTTTACCAAACATGTTTTTTGTTTTCAAAATTTCAAAACAAAACAAAAACAAAAACAAAATTTTCAAAAACAGAAAACATAAAATCGACAACGATACAAAACGACCCCTTAGCTTTTGGATCAACATTTTTGTAAAGAAAGAGAGTGGTGGAGGCGCCCATGTGGCACTCCCACTACTCTCTTTTTCTTATTCATAAAAGTGCTGTTAACTAAAACAAAAGTGAAATAATCTAAAATTGTCAAATGGTTAAACCTATCACCCTGTGTCACTTCCAACAGAGCATAATAGATGCCATTTCTCAAGTAACAACTCAAACCAATTCTCTATATTTCAAGTAATTGATGAATCACATCAACATATTAACATAAGGTTCCGTGATTGATATTAATTTTGTTCACCTCAGCATATGCAATAGAATAATGAATGTTAAGGTAATGAATTAATGACTTCAACAATAAAAAGAAGCATTTATGCAAATTTAAGGTAGAAAATCAAAATCGAATATTTTGAAGGTCAAAATTTAGTTGGAACATAACCCTATTTAAAGGGGTCATTTTAACTCTTTGGAAGAGTAGTGAGATCTTTAGCTTGATTCTAAATGCAACAACGAACAAAACTATATATTTGCTTAGACGTCTACCTAATCACCTTAAAACATCTAAATTCCAAGGGTAAAGTTTAAAATAAAAATACAAAATTGTAGTTTTTCTTATGGAAATTTCATTTTCGAATGATATTAAAGATATATATATTTTCATATCAATCTGATACATTCAACGTCATAATACAGGAACTACCAATTAATTTAAGGGATTGGTTTCATCTAAAAATTAGTTAGCTTGTACAAAATTCTTTAAGTTACAACCAAATTTCTTACAGTAATTTGGTCTGTGAGGTTGAATCAACTCCAACCCGGTATTGAAATGTTTTTCATATGGTAGGCGATAATTCTTTCAGCCTAAATGTTTTGGTTTCTTATGTTCGGACTTTGTTACGGTATAGAATAAGATACAAACAAATGAGAACTGAACAGTAGTTAACGAATCTAAGGAAAAAAAATGAAATTTTATCAAAGAAGGAAATGACTAGGAAAAGTAATAGACGTATGTTAGAAGTTAACATCAGTACTTAACTTTAGAGTTAAACAAAGCTGATTGTTGTCCTGTTTTGGATTGTCAAATACATTTAACTTATTTTTTTTAAATGAAAGCCATCTACATTACTTCCCTGTAAAATTGAACAAACAAAAGGTAGATAATAGTTTTGCTTCTTGAAATCAGTGTTTAGTCTTAAAGTGATCAACGTTTAAGAGGCTGAAAAGTAATATAGAAAATTAATATCATAGCTCTAACATCAAACTACTGAATAACATGATAAGGAGAAAAAAGGTTTTGGTTTGCATCAATGTGCAGCAAACATATCATTTTATTTTTGTTTGATCTTTTTTTTTTACAAAATTGATCAAGGAAATAAAAACATTAAGTAAAAAAGATGAAAATTGAGCCTAAGATATACCTTGGACAAATCAACACAGCTACCCAAAATTAAAAACCTATTGTTCTAAATCCTTAACTTCCTTGTTCTTTCATCTCTCTACAGCAACCACTCTTTGCTTTTCTTTTTTTTTTAGAATGGCTTGAAAAGTGAAAACCCAACCACCAAAACTCAAGATACAATCAACTACAAAGCACCGCCGACCTCGGAGCATCATCGACGATACCAAAACCTTCTTTTCTTTTTCCTCTCTATCCTATCTACAAAACCTAGAAAACTTTTTTTTTTAATGCAATCAGGAATAGAGATAGAGTAGAGAATAGAGGAAGCTTCTTTAGGAAAAAAGCTTAGGAGAAAAAGCCAGAGAAAAAACTCTTTCTGGCTAGTGCAAAAAGAAGGCAAAAGAATCTAAAAGTCAAAAAAACTAGAAGAAAGATAAAGGGTTGGGTACGGATGAGGATGGGTATGACTAATGAGTGCTGGGTGTGTGCCGATTGGTAAAGATAGAGCGGAGGAGAGAAGTATGGGATTGGCCGAAAAGAAATTTTGACTTTTCAAACAAATAAAAAAAATAAAACTGGCCGGGTTGGCTGAGGAAACGAAAAACAAATCTGGCACACGCACCCAAAACCACGTTAGAAAACAAACTGGTCTGTCCATAAACAGACAATTAGAAGGCAAAAAATGAGGGATGAACCATGTCCAAAGTACGTAGAAATACGTGACAAAGGGGTGTGATGTGTTATAGATCTACAATTTTTATATATAAAATTAGAATAAAAGTACATCAAACAAATTTTATACAAAGGTATAGTACTGCAGAATGCAGATAATTATTCACTCACGGTTACTTTGTCACAGATTATGGTTTGTATAAATTTATTCTGAAAAAATAGAAAAAAAAAGTTAAACCACTCTATATTAACCAAGTCACGCCATCTAATTAGCGTTAGATGTGAAGTTGAAGTTGGAGCAAGCAGTTTGCCTGCCCAAGAGGGTAGAGCTAAATCCTAGCCTTGAAGTTGCCAAATCAAACTGAAGAAGAGTGTCTTCCAATTGGTACCCTCCAATAACAATGGAAGTCCTTGGGTTTGAGCCACCATTTACAAACCCAAGACACAACACTTCTCTGCTAACCTCTACCATCGAGTTTGCACCAAAAATCCTCCAAAAAACGTTGTCGTTCTGCAGCACAAGTTCTATTGAAGGCACGGCTGCTCCTAAGCGTGTGCCTAGAATATTGCTTGAGCTGAAGCATATCTCAAACGGAGCCACGCCAGCCACCCTGGTGATGTTCCTAGCAGCAGCCTCGTTAATGAAGGCCTCGGTGACAGCTTTGAAGATTGAAGCCTCCAGGACAGTGTAGGGATCCACGGTGCTGATCTTTGTGCCTCCAACACCTTGGCTGTCGATGGACAATAATGTTGTGTTCAATGGGACAACTTTTTCATTCACCTTGATGGACTTTACGCCAATGAAATATTCAGCCGAAGTTTCACCCAGAGGGAAAGCGGAGGCTGTGCTGACAGGGTTGATGAAAAGTGGTGTAAAAGTAAGCGATTCTGATGCATCAACTCCGGGGAGGAACACATAGGGGCCATCACCGAAGAAAATTACCCCATTGGCTGAGGTTGAAGACGAAAGGCAAATAGCAAATTTCCTGTGGAAACTGAAGGCAGCAGCAAATTGTGAAGGAAGTCCAATCCTCGTCCTACCGAACCCAGCCATGCCCACAACGCCGCTAGACAGGCCTTGAAGCAGGAAAGTCGGTGCACAGGCGAAAATGAACCTTGGTACGCTGACCACTCTGCCAGGATTCTTCCCATCAGTTGATTGGAGAGACAAAACATCTTGAGAAACATCACCGAAAGTGGCGGTGTGAGTCACTGAGTTATCAGGACCAACACCACATGTGTTGTTGTTGCACCCTGGCCTTGGTGCTGAGAAGCAATCTCCGCAGCCATTGGCTCCAGCCAATGAGCATTGGGCTGAACCGCACCTGGCAGGGCGGTAAGTTGATGAAACATAATTCCGGTCGCAATCAACCCACATGTATCGGCCACCAAGATCAACCACAACGTCTATGGGCACAAGGGGTGTCCTTTGGTCGATAGTGGTCAGATATTGAAGTGTGGAGGCATCTTTAGAGACAGGAATCACCAAGGCCTTGGGACGGAAAGACTGTTGGGCTAGTGAATTAGAGGAAAAAAAGAACAGCAAAAGAGAAGCGAAGAGAAAATATTGAAGAGAAGCCATGGTAATCTCAATACGTTTTACTAGTAGAGATGAAAGGGAAATGGGTCTGGAGACAAAGCAGAATTCCAGCTCTATTTATAGTTGTGCTGATGACTTTGATCTACGCTAGCTAGCAGTTTAATGTGAATTATTGTGGCGTTCGGACAAGCCACCGCGGGGGGCTAAGGGCGCTCTAGAGGTCAAAGCAGGTTGCTCGAGCATAGAAGCAAAGCCAGCCAGATCCTCTGGACGCGGTAATCTGGACTCTGGAAGAGGTTTTTGAGTTTGACCACATTATCCTGATCCGTTAGCAAAGAAATTATACGTAATTGGATTTTTTATTTAGGCTTGATTCGACTTTTTTTTCCTCTTTCAGTATTATTAATATCATTTCATTTGTCTCATCTAAATTTATTTCTTGGAAGGATTAACTTCATTTGTATAAAGTTTCCTTCAGCAAATAAAGAATATGCTTTTTCGAATATGTATCATTTATTATAGTGGAGCAGCAAGCATCTATGTGCCCTCTTCAATTTCGATGGAAAATTGTAGCTACCATTAGCGTTCGTTGTTATGGTTAGAAATCTTGGAACTATGATTTTGGGAAGAAATTGTCTCGAATTCATGATAATTGAAAAAGCAAATATAATAATTTAAAATACGATATAATGACACTAATAAAAATAATACAAAAAAAATAATATGTATTAAAATTATGATAAAATTTATATATAAATTTGATAAAAATTGAAATTTTAATTTATTATTTAAGCTGTTAATACAAATTATGATATGATAATATTTATATTTGACATGATATAATATATATACACACATAAATTATCAAATATAAAAAAAAATTAAGAATCAACTAATTTGTCCACAGATTTTGAATTAATTAAGTTGTCAGGAGTTTTTTTCTTAGCAAGGGTAGTTTAAAATCTTTATTACCAAAATAGGGCACTTTTAAACTTATTTCTATAATCAAGATATTTTAGTCCAACTAGATGCCATGTCATTTTTTATAAAAAAAAAGAAAAATAACATATTAGATTTTTGGAAAAAAAATTAACAATGGCTTTTCTTTTTTGATAAACATTAAAAACTAAACAATCTGACTATTTTTTGGCCAAAAAAAAATTTGATCATTTCTTTTTCTAAATCCTAAATATTTATGAAAACCCAAGTATTTTAAAAACAAAGAAATCAAAAATCAATATTTACGAACTCAACTTTTGAGCAAAATATAAGAAAAATGTTAAAATCCATGTCCAGCACAAGTTAAAAGTTTTTTCTAGTAGTTTTCATCGATCTTCTTCTTCAATTTGTTTCTTTTTTTGTTTAAATTTGTATTCTAAAAGCAAAACTACTCTTCATTATTTTCAAATGATTGATTTACCAAACAATTATTTTTGGATCATTATTTGCAGGAAAGCAACTCCGCCTGTGTGAGTTAACGCAGCCGGTCCCAAGCCCGGGTAAAGGAGGAGGGTGGCGGTAGGTTTGGACAACCAGCCTTAAAAACTAGTCCAATCTCATGAAATGAACCAATATCAAAGCATCGTTGGGGCGTTCCCTACACAGTGACGTGCTGCATCGGAGCCCGGGTGTAGTGAAAAGTGGGCAAGGGTTGCTAGGTCGTCGCCCGGAAGTGACGCGCCACATCGACGCCTGGATGTGGTGTTAAATAGGCAAAGGTTCCCACACCACAATGGACGAGGGTGGGTAAAGAAGTTAGTCCATAACCATAAGCTTAGGTTAGGATCTTGGAATATAGGTACGCTTAGTGGTAAGTTAGGTGAGATTTATGAGGTTATGAGTAGGAGGAGGGTTAACATCTTGTGTCTCCAAGAGACCAAATGGGTTGGGGAAAAGGCTAGAGAGATAGCACCTTGGCAATATAAGCTTTGGTACACAAGGAAAGATAGAGACCGAAATGGAGTAGGTATCATTATAGATAAAGAGTACCATAAAAATGTTGTACAGATTAAGAGACAAGGGGATAGGATTATTTTGGTTAAACTAGTTTTAGGAGAAGAGGTGTTGAATGTCATTAGCGTGTATGCACCCTAGATAGGACTTGATGAGGTTAGTAAACGACAGTTTTGGGAGGATTTAGATAAGGTAGTACAAGAAGTACCCATAGGAGAAAACCATTTTATTGGCGGTGATCTTAATGGATATGTAGGTATAAGTAGATAGGGTTTTGAGAGAGTACATGAGAGTTTTAGTTATGGTGTAAGAAACGAGGGAGGAGATGCTATCTTAAATTTTGCTCTATCTTAAATTTTGCTTTATCTTATGACCTAATCCTAGCAAATACATTGTTTAAGAAGAGAGATTCTCATCTTATAACCTTTAGAAGTGGACCAAGAGCAAGTCAGATAGATTTCTTTTTAACTAGGAGTAGGGATAGACATAGATGTTTGGATTGTAAGGTTATCCCAGGTGAGAGTGTTACTGCGCAACATAGACTCTTAGTTCTAGATATGAAGATAGATAGACGACATCGAAGGAACCAACAAAAAGGAATTGAACAAATTCGATGGTGAAAGCTAAAAGAAGATTGTCATACAACATGTAGAGATCGTTGGATTCAAAAAGAGGCTTGGACAACAGAAGAGAACCCAAATGTAATGTGGAATAAGATGGCAAAATGCATTCGGGAGATAGGCAAAGAGACATTAGGCGTATCAAATGGAAGAGTGTCGACTGGAAAGGACGCAACATGGTGGACTGCAGTAGTAAAAGATGCTATAAAGACTAAGCGAGAGCATCACAAGGCTTTAAAGAAGAACAATACAGAAGAGAGTTTTTCGGAATATAAGGTAGCAAGAAAGGAGGCAGAGAAGGCTGTGGCAGAAGCTAAGACGAAGGTTGCGAAAGAGATTTACGACAAGTTGAACACAAAGGAGGGAGAGAAAAGGATATACAGATTGGCGTGAGCAAGAGAAAGGAGGAGTCGCAACCTAGGAGTCGTGAAATGTATTAAGGATGAGCATCAAAGAACTTTCCTTAAAGATAATGACATTAAGGACAGGTGGCGAGATTATTTTAACAAATTATTTAATGACGGACAAAATAAAGTTTTGGATAATATTTCGGTGCCTCTTAAGGATTTAAATCGGTGCTTTATGCGTAGAATCCAAGAGACAGAGGTAAAAGAGGCACTAAAGATTATGAAGAATGGAAAAGCTGTTGGACCTGATGACATCCCAATTGAAGTTTGGAAATGCCTTGGAGATGTAGAAGTTAGGTGGTTGACAAATCTATTTAATAAGATTTGGTACACTAACAAAATGCCAGAGGAATGGAGGAAGAGTGTCTTAGTACCTTTATATAAGAACAAGGGAGATATTCAAAGTTGCGCCAACTACTGAGGCATAAAATTGATGAGTCACACGATGAAACTATGGGAGAGAGTGATAGAACGGAGACTAAGAAAGAATGTAAAGATATCGGAGAATCAATTTGGTTTTATGTTGGGTCGATCAACTATGGAGGCAATATATTTGCTTAGACAACTTATGGAGCGCTTTCGAGTAATGGGTAAAAATCTTCATATGGTCTTTATAGATTTGGAGAAAGCATATGATAAAGTGCCTAGGGAGGTACTCTGGTGGTCCTTAATGAAGAAAAGAGTTCCTTTGAAATATATTAAACTAATTAAGGACATGTATAGAGGCGTAAGGTGAGGACAGGTGGGGGCAAACAAGTGAGTTTCCTATCACGGTGGGATTACACCAAGGTTCAACGTTGAGTCCATTCTTGTTTGCGGTAGCTATGGACGAACTGACAAAATCCATCCAGGATAAGGTGCCTTGGTGTATGATGTTTACAGATGATGTTGTCCTATGTGCGGAAACTAGAGCGGAGATCAATACAAAGTTGGAATTATGGAGACAAACGTTGGAATCAAAAGGATTTAAACTAAGCAGAGTGAAGACTGAATACATGGAGTGTAAATTCAGTTCTAACCGACTGGAAGAGCATGATGTAGTGAAGTTAGATGGGGTGGCGATACCTAAGCGGGATCATTTTCGATACTTGGGATCAATAATACAAATGGATGGAGAGATTGATGGTGATGTGACCTATAGGATCCAGGCTGGATGGAGTAAGTGGAGAAGTGCTACAGGTGTGTTGTGCGACAAAGGAATTCCTACATGGTTGAAAGGCAAGTTTTATATAACAGTTGTTAGACCAACATTGTTATATGGTAGTGAATGTTGGGCCACTAAAAGGCTACATACACAAAAAATGAGTGTAACAAAAATGAGAATGTTACGGTGGATATGTTGATATACAAGAAAGGATAGAATGAGAAATGATGATATTCGTAAGATGATTGGAGTGGTACCTATCGAAGACAAAATGTGTGAAAATCGTTTACGTTGGTTTGGACATGCAAGACGTAGACCTGTAGATGCTCCAGTTAGGAGAATAGAGGCTATGGATGTTGAGAGAAGGGTTAAGACTAGAGGAAGACCAAAAAAGACTTGGAAGGAAGTAGTTTGGAAAGACATGGAGGTATTAGAATTAGATGAGCAAATGGCTTTGAATAGGAATCTATGGAGGCAGAGAATACATATGGACGATCTAACGTGATTTTAGATATTGGTTCATATAGCCTACCCCAATCTATTGGGATAAAGGCTCTGATAATGATGATGATGAAATTTGCAGGAAAGCATCATCTAAATTACAAAAATTAGAACACGTAAATTACAAAAATTTAGATCTTCAACATGTAGAAAAATTATAAAACTGTAAACTAAGCATACAAAGAGGAAAGGGTATCTAGATCTAGAACTAAAATAAAATAAAAAAAGAATCTAGAACCAAAATGAAAATTGAACAATATTTTTTCTGAGTGGTGAATAGGCACAAAAATATGTGGTTTCATCTGAATTATGGTATTAAGCGTTAAAGAAAAATTTTACCAGTGTTTTTATTTTTTTAATTTTTAACAAATCTGTTAATATGTTTAACGAATTTTAAGTTTATAAATAAAATATTTAAAATAAATCAAAAGAACAAGTATGGAATGTTTCTTAATAAATTGTTGAGATAAAATTGCAAGAATTATTATCTTTAACAATAGGTGATGATAATTAAATCCATATGGGAACAAATTTGAGAAAAAAAAGAGTTTAAGAAATTTATATATATATTCATAGGAAAGAGAAAAGTGGAAAGCAGTGTTTTAATATGCTAATTTATAGTTTCATAAAAGGAAAAGTTGACAAAATTTAATTTTTATAAGAGTACCTTCCAGCACCGTCAAAATGGGCCGGCTCGGGCCAAAAAGCCCTTTTGGTTAAATGGGCCTAAAAATGCAAGCTCATATCCGGTCCTAAGGGCTAACAAGCTTAAATGGGCTGGCCCACATAAGAAATTAAAAAAAAATAAATTTTATATTAAAATCCCATTTTTAGTAAATAAACAAAATAGAATTTGAAATAAATATTAAACAAACATCAAATAAATTCATATCAAATCCATTAAGTCTTCAACATCATTTGAACATTACATATTAATAGTTTAACAAGCATAATATAAATTGTTTTAACAAACCTAGATACTGAAAAACATGTCTCAACAATATTAAAAATCAAAAACATGATAAATAGATCCATGTCCATCTATCTCCTTCATAGTGTCAATCACATTCAATCAATTCTTTTTCAATTTTGCCATTTACAAATATAAAAAAAGAACAATATAAGAACTCACAAGAATTAAACTTATGAATTGATTAAAAATTGTCAACTAATTAATAACATTACTTTCAAAACTAAGAATCCAATTTCGGATGCAAATGAAAGTTTTCACGTTCTCATGATTTAGATAACTTCAATACTTATTTAAAACACAAGAACCAATATTCAAAAAACTCTCTGATGCTATTGTTGTTATTGGAATGTTCAAGATATCACAAGCTATACTTGCAAGCTTTAGAAATCTTGGCTTATGATCTTTCTACCATTGCAGCACATTTAAATTTTCAATCATGCGACCCATAATCTTTAACTCTTCCAAATAAAGATCTAATTGAGATTTTGGTTCTTCCACTTGAATACTTTCAAATCTTTTGAAAGCCTATATCCTTGGACATTTCAAAATAAATTAATTGTAATTACAAAAGAGAATTTAAAATAAAGTATATACTTAAAAAACAAAAATGAACTTACATAACTTAAAGCAAATGTACTCTTCTCCTTCCACCTAGCATGTGTAAGAGGTTGTGAGTCATTAGGTTGGTTTGAAGTAAATTAGTAATACTAAATAGTATTAATTTTATATATTTACTTTGATTAAAATGTTAAACATATAAATAATTAAAATAAAAATAAAATTTTAATACAATTAAAAATATTAAAAAATTAAACGGGCTAGGCCAAAAAGCCCTCTTTCTTAAATGGGCTACAAAAAGGAAGTCCAAGCCTTGAATAAATAGGTCAGGCCGGCCCAACGGGTCTTGACACATTTTGACAATGCTAGTACCCTCCTATTCGAATAAAGTTTAAAAGCACTCTAGTTTAAAAAATAAGATTATAAACTATATTGGTATGAGAAAAAACTCAAGTTGTCAGCGCTTCTCTTTCCAAGTTTCGTTGTTTTTTCTGTCAACATGAAAGAATTGATTAAGATAGTGGAAAACCAACACTAGTATTCTTTTCTCTTGTAATAATAGTTAAATAATGAATAATGACGTTGTCGGTCCTTAATAATTCAGTGCATGTTGTCACGTCCCGATCGCTTTAGCTCAGCACGTGCGGCCTTGGGCGAGGTTCTTCCGACCACTTCACGTCCAAGTCAGCCTTCAACACTCACTCACACAGAAAACACGTAGGGAAGCCGCAGAAACGGGAAGCAGAAAGGTGGCAGAAAGCTGAAGAAAGCTTAGTATAGTTCTCTATGAAAGTATACTATACAACTCTTAAAAGGGAAGGGGAGGACAGCCCTTTATATACACAAACTCCCTAAAGAATAAACGGCTGTCATGCAGCCAAGTGTATGGCTCCTAGGCGATCAGTATAGACTATAGCTGACATTATTGGAATCTAGGACTGATATTGGTAAGAGACAGTGTCAGGCGACAGAGTACGAAAGCCCCCAGTGTGTCCCCCTGTAGCCGCTGATTTGCACTCACACGATCTCAGCCTCGGGACCAGATGCGATGAGATGCAGGGACGTGACATTCTCCCCCATCTGTTCTGGCGACGCTCTCATCGCCTCTGCTAGCCCCGCATGAAACTTTTCCACTTGGTCTGGGTACTGCAACAGCGCCTGTGCTGGCTCCCAACTGGCCTCGCTATCCGGCAACCCCTTCCATTGAACCAAGTACTCCTGTTGAAGTCTGTGGTGTTGTCGTCGAATCAACCGACCAACTAGGATGTCTTGGACACCTTGTCGCAAGTGGTCTTAACTCTTAGGGGCGCTCGCCTTGACACTGCCCTCTCTGGGTCATCCAGGTCTTCATGGAATGGTTTCAACATGCTCACGTGGAAGATCGGATGAACTTTAAGTCCGGGAGGAAGCTGGAGTTTATAGGCGACCCGACCTACTCTTTTGGCGATCCTGAATGGCCCTTCATATCTGCGAACTAGTCCCTTATGTTTGCTGGGGCTCCTGAGTATCAAGTGCATCTTCGCTAGCACCTGGTCGCCTACTTGGAACTTTACATCTCGCCTCCTCTGGTCTGCCCATTTCTTGGACCTCTTCGCCGCCTTATGTAAGCACGCCCTTGCCAAGTCATTCTGCTCCTGCCAAGTCTTGGTGAACCGATAAGCAACAGGTGTTGGGCCTTCGTAGCCAACAGAGATTGCATTAGGAGTGAGTGGTTGCTGCCCCATTACTAACTCAAAAGGACTATGGACTGTTGATTCACTTCTCTGTAGGTTGTGGGAAAACTAGGCCACATCCAACAACTTGGGCCAATCTCGCTGAAAGGCCTTCATATAGTGTCAGGTACACCTCCAGTAGGGCGTTCACCCCTTTTGTCTGCCCATCTGTCTAAGGGTGTATAGCAGTACAAAACCTCAAGTCAAAACCCAACAATTTAAAGAGTTTCATCCAAAATTTACTTGTGAACCGACTGTCCCTATCACTGATGATGGATCGAGGTAGATCCCAATACTTCACTACATACTTAAGGAACAACCTGGCTGCTTCCTCGTCCGTGCATTCCTTAGTGGTGAGGATGAAGGTAGCATACTTGGAGAGTCGATCTACTACCACCAGAATGCTGTTGCACCCATCTACTCTCGGTAGCCCTAAAATAAAATCCATGGAAACGCTCTCCCAAGGGTGCTCTGGGATGGGCAATGGTTCCAACAAACTAGCGGGCGACCTCGTCTCTACCTTATCTTGTTGGCATACAAGGTAGGTCTTTACATAAGCCTCAGTGCCATCCCTCATCCGAGGCCAATAATACTAATCCTCAATGAGTGCCAAAATGCAGTTCATCCCTGGGTGGCCAGCCCACATCGAATCATGGCACTCCTTCATAACCTCCCTCCTTAGTCGCCCAAAATGAGGGACATATAGGCGATTCCCCTAGTGTATAACAACTCTCCTTCACACCAAAATCGCCGTGTCTTTCCTTCTTTGGCCTGTTCCAACAAGGCCTTGGCCATAGGGTCTTGTGAGAGTCCTTCCTTGATCCTTGCAACTAGAGATCCCTTGGGCTTACTAATAGCGACGAGCTCTGCTTTGCGGCTGAGGGCATTGGCAACCATATTTACTCACTCAAGCTTGTATGCCATAATGAAATCAAACTCTGCCAAGAAATCCTGCCATCGAGGGACATATAGGCGATTCCCCCTAGTGTATAACAACTCTCTTTCACACCAAAATCGCCTTGTCTTTCCTTCTTTGGCCTGTTCCAACAAGGCCTTGGCCATAGGGTCTTGTGAGAGTCTTTCCTTGATCCTTACAACTAGAGATCCCTCGAGCTTACTGATAGATGCGACCTTTGCTTTACGGCTGAGGGCATTGGCGACCACATTTACTCGCCAAGGCTTGTACGCCATAGTGAAATCAAACTCCACCAAGAAATCTTGCCATCGAGCCTGCTTGGGCCACAACTTCTTCTGTGACTGGAAAAAACTGGTTGCCACATTATCTGTCAACACAACAAACTTAGCTCGTAGTAGATAATGCCTTCAGGTTCTAAGGCAGTGCACTACAGCTGTCATCTCTTTCTCCTAGACTGTATACCGCCTTTCTGTATCATTCAGCTTTCTACTCTCGAAGGCAATGGGGTGGTCATCCTACATCAACACACCTCCTATAGCAAAGTCAGAGGCATCAGTATGAATATCATATAACTTACTGTGGTCTGGGAAAGCTAGAACTGGCTTGCTAGTAACTGCATGCTTCAACCTCTCGAATGCTTGCTGGCACTTCTGATTCCAATCCCAACTCTTACCCTTCTTCAGCAAATCGGTCAAGGGTGTAGCTATCCCAGAATAACCCTTGATAAACCACCTGTAGTAGTTGGCGAATCCCCGAAAGATCTCAGCTAAGTAACCTTTGTGGGTGGCTCCCACTCCTAGATCGCCCGATCTTTCTCCCTATTCATACGGATCAGGCCTTTTCCTACAACATGGCCTAAGAATGCCACCTTTCTTTGGGCGAACGAGCACTTCTCCTTCTTCACATAAAGCTCATTCTCCCTCAAAACCTGGAACACTTGTTGAAGGTGCTCCACATGTTCTTCCAAAGTCCGACTGTAAACCACAATGTCGTCAAGGTAAACTACAACAAATTGATCATGGAATGGTTGCAGTACCTTATTCATGAGAGTACAAAAAGTTACCGGAGCATTGGTTAATCCAAAAGGCATCACCATAAGCTCGTACACCCCATATCTAATTACACAGGCAGTCTTTGGCTCGTCTCCCTTGGTGATCTGCAGTTGATAATACCCCAATCTCAGATCCAGCTTAAAGAACCACCTCACATCTACTAGCTGGTCAAACAAGTCTGCTATGAGTGGGATGAGGTACTTGTTTTTCACCGTCAGCTTGTTCAGCGCTCGGTAACAATGCACATCCTCAATGACCCATCATGCTTCTGTTGAAACAAAATTGGGGCACTGGATGGAGCCTTAGACGATCTGACAAAGCCTGCATCAAGAAGCGTCTTAAGCTGTTTCCTCAATTCCTCAAGTTTAGGCGGGGCCATTTTGTATGGTACCCTTACTGGTGGTTGGGCGTTCGGCACCAACTCTATTCTGCGGTCCACCTCCCTCTTAGTGGAAGCTTCTTGGGCAACTCTGGAGGCATAATGTCTTTGAAGTCATCTAGCACATCCAAGACTTCATGAGGGGTATCATTAGTGATAACTGGGGCCTCCTCCACTTTGAGAGCTGCAAGATTCGTGGTCGCCTCTCTCTGGACACCTTTGACGACTTGAATAGCTAACAACAATTTGGACTCAGACCCCGTCTGTCGTCGAACCGGGACAACACATTGACATCGACGATCAAGGATACATATACAATCAGCAAAAGGGATAAGAAGAGCATTAATCCGATCAAGAAAATTCAAGCTAACCATAAGGTCATAATCATCAATGGAAAATACCTCAATAGACTCCCGGCCTTTCCACTCGCCAAGTTATATCTCCACTCCCTTAGCTATGCTTGTGATTGAAGCCTCCTTGGAATTAACCGTCTTGATATATCCTGACTCCTTATCCACCTTGACCCCTAACTTCCTTGCTGCTCGATCTGATAAGAACAAGTCTGAAGCCCCTGTGTCAACTAGGGCGGTCAATCATTCGCCGACAACCTGAACATCGACGAACATAAGTCCCTTTCTTTGGCGACCTCTCTTGGTCTTCACTGCATTTAACACCATTGAACCAAGTTTCAAAGCTTCCCGATCAATCTCATCCTGGCCTTGGGCGATGGCGACTAACTTGCTTAGGTAAGGATAGTCCCGAGCTCTGTATGGCCCATCACATAGAAAACAACCCATGGGCGACCTCTCTTTTTGCTTACCCTTCTCGACTCGCCACTTCCTCTCGTCCTCGCCCCTAGAGGACTTAAACTTATTGAAGCGGGTGAATTGTTACTCGCCACCTTGGCTCCCCCATCTTTTCCCTTGAACTTGGCTTTAGCGACCTCGAGCTTATCCGACCTCTTGAATTCCACCAGGGCTTCGGCAGTAGTGATCGCCCGATTTAGGTCTTGGACGCCCATTCTTTTCAACTCCTGCTTCGCCAATGGTTTTAGACCGTCCATGAATGAGAAGAACGCCTCCCCTTCCCCAAGTGTAGGGACCTGTAAGATCAACTCCTGGAACTCCCGCACATATTTTCGAACTTCAACCCACTGCATTAGTCGACGTAGTTTAGCTCGGGCTTCCTCAGCAACATACACCAGATAGAACTGCTGCTTAAACTCTCGTTGGAATCGCTCCCAGGTTCCAATCGGTTCGCCTCCTCGGTGAGCTTCCTCATGCCTCTTGCGCCACCATAAAAGGGCTATATCAGTGAGATACAGGGAAGCGGTGCTTACCCTCGTTGCATCATCCTCAATGTGCATGGCCTGGAAGTACTGCTCTATCCCCCATATGAAGTTATCCACATCTTTGGCCGAACATGTCCCCTTAAACTCCTTGGGCTTGGGGACCTCCAATCTCGCCCTCGATGCCATGGCTAATAGGCCTCCCCCGATGGCATTCTCACAGGCAGTGAGCTTCCTCTTCAGCTCCTAACCTCCGCCTGCAGGGTCATGACCATAGCCTCCAACGCCTCATTTTTCTAGGTGAGCTGTTCTACTTCCCTTTCGACCTCTTCACGCACCTCCTCCTAATACTCCTTGGCTGAGGAGAGCGCTTCCTCCAAGCGATCCTCCAGCCTATCCTGTATCTCACCCATGGTTAACTCCAGTTTGGCCAATCGAGCTTCAAGGGTTGCTTCTACTTCCCTCAAAGTTGCGCCCTTCTTCCCTTGCCACGTCCCCTTTATGGCTCCTATAGTTCAGGTTGTTGTGACGCCTCTGAACTGGCCATCTTGTCTGCTTCAATGGCTGCTGCATGACCTGCTTTGATACCAACTGTCACGTCCCGATCGCTTTAGCTCAGCACGTGCGACCTTGAATGAGTAGAACGCCTCCCCCTTGCCAAGTGTGGGGACCTGTAGCATCAACTCCTGGAACTCCCACACATATTCCAGAACTTCAGCTCGCTGCATTAGTCGACTTAGTTTAGCTCGGGCTTCTTCAGCAGCATACTCCGGATAGAACTGCTGCTTAAAACTCTAGTTGGAACCGCTCCCAGGTTCCAATCGGTTCGCCTCTTTGGTGAGCTTCCTCATGCCTCCTGCGCCACCATAAAAGGGCTATATCGGTGAGATACAGGGAAGCGGTGCTTACCCTCGTTGCATCATCCTCGATGTGCACGACTTGGAAGTACTGCTCCATCTCCCATATGAAGTTATCCACGTCTTTGGCTGAACATGTCCCTTTAAACTCCTTGGGATTGGAGACCTCCAATCTTGCCCTCGGTGCCATGGCCAACAGGCCTCCCCCGATGGCATTCTCACAAGCAGCGAGCTTCCTCTTCAACTCCTAACCTCCGCCTGCAGGGTCATGACCATAGCCTCCAACGCCTCATTTTTCTGGGTGAGCTGTTCTACTTCCCATTTAGCCTCTTCACGCACCTCTTCCTTGTACTCCTTGGTTGAGTAGAGCGCTTCCTCCAAGCAATCCTCCAGCCTATCCTGTATCTCACCCATGGTCAACTCCAGTTTGGCCAATCGAGCTTCAAGGGATGCTTCTACTTCCCTCAAAGTTGCATCGTTCTTGTCCTTGCCACATCCCCTTTGTGGCTCCTATAGTTCAGGTTGTTGTGACGCCTCTGAACTGGCCATCCGTCGGCTTCAATAGATACTACGTGACCTGCTTTGATACCAACTGTCACGTCCTGATCGCTTTAGCTCAGCAGTGCGGCCTTGGACAAGGTTCTTACAACCACTTCACGTCCAAGTTAGCCTTCAACACTCACTCACACAGAAAACACGCAGAGAAACAGCAGAAATGGGAAGCAGAAAGGTGGCAAAAAAGCTGAGGAAAGCTTAGTATATTTCTCTGTGAAAGTACACTATACAACTCTTGAAAGGGAAGGGGAGGATGTCCCTTTATATACACAAGCTCCTTAAAGAATAAACGGCTAACAAGCAACCAAGTGTATGGCTAGTAGGCAATCAGTACAGACTATAGCTGACACTATTGTAACCAGGACTGATATTGGTAAGAGACAGTGTCAGGCGACAGAGTACGAAAGCCCCCAGTGTGTCCCTCTGTAGCCGTCGGTTTGCACTCACAAGCTCTTAGCCTTGGGACCAGATGTGGCGAGATGCGAGGACGTGACAATGTCAACATCAAATGTGAAAGCAATCTCAGAGAAATACAATTCATAAACTAATTAATCATCTTGTTTAAAAGTCAGTCCACATAGGGATAAAAGTGAATTTTTTATTGTCAAAGTAGGCGAAACCAAACCAAAAATTTCAAGATTAATTTAGTTAGTAATAAAAAAAATTAATAATATAGATTCAATTTTTATAAGAAGTATTTCAAAAATAAAAATTTAAATATAAAATCGAAATATCTTTAAATTTAAAAAAAATTAATTTCAAACAGAACAGAAGAAGGCGTTTGATTCACGGAATAGAATAGAAAAGGAATAGAAAAAATATTATGTAGGAATAGAAAAAAAAAGGAATATAATAGAATATAAATTATAATGTTTGATTCATTGGAACAGAAAATAGTAGGAAATGATATCAATATGTTTGGTTAGTTAAGGAATATGGTTAAAATAAGTTTAAAAGACTATTTTACCAATTTATTAAAATAATATAATTAATTATAAGAAAAAATATTAATAATTATTATAATAAAAATAATTATTAATAAAATAATTATTAACTATTAATAATTATGATTATTTATTATTTGTTTATTAATATCATTAATTAATATTAAATGAATTAATATTAATTTAATTAGTAATATTAGTTTAGTAATACTTATAATTTTTCAAAAAAAGAATATCTATAAATTAATATTACTTATTAAAAATATTAATTAATTTTTAATAAATTATTAAATTAATTAATATTTATCAACACATTTTTTCTTCCACAAAACTCTCCATCGTTTTCTCTCTTCTCCTTCCCGTTCAAATCTGATAAATCACCCATATTTCATTCAAGCCAAGCAATAGCCAAACATAATTCATCCATATCCCAAAAAATTAAACTTAAAATCAGAAGTTGATCAAAAATCAAAAACTCAAATTTCCCATATCAACCCAAAAAACCCATTCATTTAATTCAAAAAGCCAAATCTACAAAAAAAAAAAAACAACGATAAGCAAAAATCAACCAAAACTAATCGGCATTCAAGCTAGAATTCTAGAATTAGACTTGTGAATTATTCGAGTTGGACAATGAGATATTCAAATCCAACTTGTTTGATAATTTAAATTATTTTAGTTCAAATTTAAATTTGATAATAATCGAACTAAATTAGAATAACTTATGAATATAAATGTTTCACTAACACTCCTAACGAGATTGTAACTAATGTGAATAGGGCTGTAAACGAACCGAACACTAATGAACGAACTGATGTCTCTATTTGTTCGTTTATATTTTAGTGTCGTTCGCATTCGGTTCATGTTCGTTAAGGAATTTGATTTTTACATTCAAGTTCGTTCATTTGTTTTGTAAGGATTGTTCATTAAATTTTCGCGAACAAGCTCATTCGTCTTAAACAAACGCATTTGCAAACATGTAAATGAACGCATTCGTGAACAAGTGTTCATAAACCATTAAACAAACACGTTCACGAACACATGTTCATGAATAGGTGTTAATGAGAACAAATATTAAATATTAAAAATCCAAAATAAAAATTAAATCCGACATATAAATTAAAATCATCCAACACAAAATTTTACATACAACACAACTTAAGTCAACAATGTTATATTAAAATTGATAATTACAATTTTAAGTACAATTTGTATCATATACATATACATACTTGAGGTTGATCGAGTCTTAATTTTTGAGCTTGAGCTTGAGCTTGACTTGAGATAAAAATCAAGCTACTTAAGCTCACTCGATTAAGCTCATTTATCCGAGCTCGATTCTCATGCTTAAGTTTGAGCTTGATTCTTATGTTTGAACTCGAGCTCGACTTTATTTTTATATATATAAACATTTTGTATCAATTAAATATAATACAATATAATATTTTTAAAATATAATAATAACATGCAACAACAATAATAATAACTTTACATAAAATCAAAATAACTTAAAATAAAATATGTAAACACACAAGTCCACAAAAATCACATACAGCACCACCATTGCCTAGGGAATTATAAAGATAAACAACAAATACAATATCAACAATAGAATAAATAAAAGCAACAAATACACTGCCGCCACCAACACAAACAAAATCGAAACAAGCAACTGCAACACTTGCAACAATAACAACAATATAAGCCACATGGGAACTTGAAACTAAGAATAAAATTAAACTTTTTTTTATTACAAACAAAAATCTAAACTACAAATCACCAGTTAAATAATAAGTAACATGGAACTTATTGTTAACGGTGGAGCCTAATTTTTATTAAGGGTACTCTTGTAATTTTTATATTAAAGAGTGTTGTCCTAATTCTCACCTTTAAAAGGGTTGCTAGCCACTTCTTGTATTGCATAACTCTCAAACATAATAAGAACTTAGTGCGACCGTTGACATAGGAGGATCTTCTCCGAACCATGTAAAATCTGTGTTCTTTTTGTTTGTCTTTCTCTTTTTATTCTTTACGTTAAATCTACGGTGTATAAAAAAGTTTCGCTCTGTCTCCCTAATAATTGGTATTAAGAGCTTTGGTTGAAGTGATCAAGCGTGAAAGTGATGGCAACGGAAGAAGGAAAAGTAAAGATTGACAAGTTCGACGGTAATGATTTTGGCTTTTGGAAGATGCAGATTGAAGATTATCTATATCAGAAAAAGTTGCATCAACCTTTGTTGGGAGCAAAGCCAGAGTCTATGTCGGAAGGAGATTGGGAGTTGCTAAATAGACAAGCGCTAGGAGTCATTTGACTGATGTTAGCTAAAAACATCACTTTTAACATTAGGAACTAAAAGACGACTACAGATCTGATGAAGGCACTGTCAAATACATGTGTAAGATCCGATTCTACACTACTGTAGAGTCTAATTTCATAAAAGTGATAATGGAAATTAAATAAATAAAGAATATTGATTTCCACTTGGGTGAAAAGCTCCTTAAATTGAGTAGTGAATCAAGCAATTATGGTGTAATAATGTATGGGCAAGTATACAGAATACCTCGCCAATGAGGGAGCAAAAAAGGACGTTCGCCAATGGGCGAGCAGATCGCCAATGGTGATGGCGAGTTGAATGATGGTGAGGGCGAATAGGTACATTCGCCAAGTGAATTGGATATGATAATCGCCCAAATGGGCGAGGACTTGTGATCGCTAACTGTATGTCTGAATCATAGCAAAGTAGGCAATTTAAGAAATAATGGGCGAACAAGAGAATACTTGTGAGATGAAAAGTTGGCAAGCAAAAATTGTAATAGAATGGGCGAGCTGAGGATTCTGGTTGAATAGGCGAACTGGAACTGGAATTGGAATCAGCACGTGACCATTGCAGCCAAAATTGACTTTGTAAGTCATACAGTTGAAGACAATAAATTGAGAAAGAATAAAGTCAACAAAGGAAGTAACCTCATTGGTTGAGGAATAAGACAAAAGGTGTAATAAGTCAAGAAAAGAGGCTGTGGACTTCACGCCATTGGCTTCTCGGTTTAGACAATTAATAGCAAGTGAAGTAAGTCAAAATGTGCAGAGAATAGCTTCTCATAGCCGTTCCTTTTGCTGCAGTTTTTCTTCTGTTTTAAATGAATGAAAGACGTGAAATAAATGAAGGAAATGGGATAAGGCCAAGTGATGAGTTCTGATTGGATAGCATGGCTATATAAGAAGAAACATTGGAGGAAAACCGATTTAGCCATATTCATCTTCTTCACGAGAGCTATGCAACTGCTAGTTTATGTTCTGATTTCTCTCATTTCTACCATGCCCGATTTACTAAACTTCAAACCTTAAGTTGGCTAAACTAGTAAACCTGCTTATAAAACCTTTCCTCCATAGTTGATGAGCTGAAGGAATAAGCAAAAAGGAGGCCAACGTGAGACAGAAAGCAATCTGTTCTGGAAGTGCAGTTGGCTAAGGTGAGCTTCTTTATTTCCACGATTATCTTGATGTTTGATGATAGATTTTTATGTTTTACAACGTAATAAACATAGATGCAGTCTTGTTTTTAGTTAGATCCTTAGAGAATATGAAGACAAGGAAAATAATGGAATAAGTGACGAAAATGGTGACTATTGTGATCGCCAATGATGAAAATTAGTAATCGCCAATGAGGCGAGTAGATAATAAAGAATTCGCCAAGGTAAAGTCTGTGTTCAAATGGGCGAGATCGCCCAACTCTAGTGAAGTGAATTAATGGGCGAGCTCAAATGCATAGGCATTGGGCGAGTAGAATTTTGGGCGAACTCCCACATTCAAACCAATGTTTGTCTGACGAGTTGGATGTTGGGCGAGCTCTAAATATATTAACGGCGAGAAATGGCGAGCGAACTCTCAATTGTAAGCCATTTGATGAATGGCGAGCTCGGTTGGGCGAGCTAGTTGTATAATAAGTCTCGCCAAAGTGTTGGAAATAGTTGAAAAAGAAATATTAATAGAATTTGTAAATTATTTTGCAGCCGGGAATTATTAACTCGGTGAATGCGATTTGGAAGGCGAGCATGAAGCAAGGCTTCGTTTAATCAGGTAAGGAAGTAGTATGTGAAGTGAATGCATGTCCTGTGGAGTAAAAGTGTTAAGAAAATATTAGAAATTATTTTGTTTTCTGACATGCATTGGTTTAAATAAAGTGTTTTGATCTTGGGCGAGCTACAAAGCCGCCATATGTTGTTTGCTAGGCGAACTGGTTAGGGAGGGCGATCCCAACCTTTTATAAAGTATTTAGCTAAGAATTTTTATGAGAATCTGGGCGAGTGCCCTTGTTTTAAAGAGAAATCCAGGCAAGCCAAAGTTGGGCGAACCTTTTTAATGTTGTTTGGGCAGGCGACCCTTGCTTTAAATAAAAGGCGGGCGATCTGCTATTGATGAGCCAAACTTTGTTTTGAAAAGCGAGGTGGCGGGCGAATACTAATTCGCCGCCTTGTTGAGTTAGTCATGGGCGAGCCATGATAGGCGAGCTGACCATGGCGAAAAGGTTTAAAGTTTATTTTCTTATACGAAAAATAGGATAGTTTAATATTTGGAAAATAGAAATATAAACTTTTTGAGGAGGATTGACAAATGGGCGAGTTGATTATTGGGTGAGTTGACCATTGGGCGAGTTGACCTATGGGCGAATTGACTAATGGGCGAGCCATTAAGGGCGAGCCAGTTTTGCTTGCTGATTTTAAAAGCAAAGGTGGGCGGGCGAACACAAGTTCTCCGCACTGGGCGAGCTGCCATGGGCGAGCCATATTGGGCGAGTGGACCATGGGCGAGCAGGTTTTAAAGGTTGAGAATTTGAAAGGTTGTCAAGGTGTTTTGTAAACAGAAAGCCTAAACCTTTTTGGAAATCCAATCATTTTGAGAAAATAACACTATGGTGAGATAATTCCATAAAGGTTTTCATGAGATATAAAAGTGGTTTTGAGACTTTAGGCCCTAGTTCATGCAGTATTATTCATGTAGTTGCGTGACCCGCCTGGGGCGGTGGCTCGGTCGATGGACCAACGAGTGCACCTCAGGGCGTCACAGGGCTGATGGACCCGCCAAGTCATCAGCGGTCTCGAGGTCACTTGGCAAGTGGACCCGAGTACCACCTATAGATTATGGCCATAGATCTAGTTGAGATACCTGTGAGGGGCAGTGGCCTACGGTGCACCCCAAAAGCGGACTTGAGTTCCTATGGGAACAATGAAAGCATGATTTGTTTGATGCCTAGTCTCAACTTACTGATTTCTGTTTACTGAGAGGATTTGCGAAATCCTATTTCCTGTTTACTTTTAAAGTAAACTGGTTACCATGTGATTTTGAATGGTGTATTAAGAGGCGGTTTACTATATCCATTGTTTTCCTACTCGATGTAATTTTAGGAAAAACAAATAAATTGTGATATATAGTTTTGCTTTAATGAAAGCAGCATACGTTTCCTTTACTGAGCGTATGAATCGCTCACCCCTTTGTTTTAACTCCACAGATAAAAGACACGGAGTTTAAAAAAATTAGCTCTTATATGGATAGCTACATATAAAGCGCGGAGAGGGGGGGGACAACTTATGTCAAATATGACAAGTACAGTCACCTCTCTTTTACATTTCAGACATGTGTACAGTACTACTTTAGTGAAATAAAGACAATAGGGGATGTCAGATGTAAGGAATAATGAAAAAAAATTTTCATATTCCGTATTTGATAAATAAATATTATTATTTATCACTATCATTGTAAAATGTTATTGGCATCGCAGACAGCCCAACCTATAAAGTTGTATGGAAATACGTGAAAAATGTGGTAACGGGCTGTTACAAATTTAATGGTATAAGAGCTTTGGTTGGTCGGATGTCTGTTGATGCCTTTAACAAGGAAAGTGTTGAAAACGGTTAACATCCCCTGTAGTACTGTATAGTCTGAATGTATAGAGGAGTCAAATGACTGTAAATTGAGTTAAGTGTTGATATATGGTGGCATTTGATGAGTTAAGGGTTACAAATAGAAATTGTAATCCGGGAATTTTGCATGAGATAGGCGATCTTATCATCATAATGTGGGTCTATTCGATAAGGTGCAGTGAGGAACTCGGTGAGGGCCCCACCAGGACTTCTCTGTCCATATCGAACTAAGATCCTGAAATGATGATATTGAAATGAAAAAGGGGTTAGTATTAGTGCATAAGCCCTAAGATCGCATGTTTGGAGGTATATCGAAGAGAGAGAATTAAAGGGAAATTTATGAATATTATGAAAAGCGATGTATTTATAGAGTGTGAACTATAAAGGTGAACTATGTGATCAATGATTTAAAATCGATGATAATACTGGTTATATATACTCTTTATGTTATAGGAGAATGAATATTAGTAGTAACTTGACAATTAAGGAAGTCAAGTGTTCGAGTCACTGCGGATGCGAAAGAAAACCTTGAGATGGGCGAGCTCGAGCACGGTTGGGAGGACCGGGCGTCGAGGTGATCGCCAAAGAGGATAGTATGGATAAGTAGCGTTGTTACAGCAATCGTTGTCGATGGGCCTAAAAAGGGATTGCCATGGCCGGTTGGGCTGGTCCGTTACGATATCCATAGAACCATATATTTTGAAATAATTGTAAAGTGACTTGAAAATTTATATGTGTCTGGAGGATACATAGTGATTTGGTTGGATGTAAATAACGAGACATCCAAGATGATATGAGTTTGTGAATTTGAGATTACATGATGATGTTTTAAGTAAGCTTCTGGAGTAACGTGGATTCGAGAGATTGTTAACTCGATTCACAAATGGAATCTGTTTGTAAGCTCTTACCAGTGAATCAATGGAGCTTGAGAAATTACTTAAGAGATTGATGAGTAGAGAACTAAACTGTTTTGATATTACTGGTGAAAATGAAAATTATATTGTTTTGAAAAAAAACGGGATTTGTACTCTCTACAGTTGCTTCTAGGTTCCGGAACAAGTATGGTATTCTAAAATACCTATCTTACTCTATCTGGATCCCTAGCCAACTGTAGTATCTTTCCTATATGTGTGCCTAGAGCCAACTAGGATGATTTTAAAGAAAATAAATATGTATATTGATATAGGCAATATTATTGAATAAGGTATGGAAAACCTTACTATTAAGTCAGTGAACATGAGTTCTAATTGAACTATATGCAGTAGAGACGTGAGGTCTCGAATGGTTAAGTAGACATTGAAGTTGTCTGAGTAAAGAATCTCACTACTTGAGTGAGACTAAAGTATGGTTATTGGGGTATAAAATTTATGAGTTTTACCTGTATGGCATAAATGAATTGTTGAAGAGTTTGTGGAATTTACTACCTTATTGATGCAATACTTATTTGTGGAAAAAGTGAAAGTGAATGGGTATGTATGAATACAATATTCGAAATGGTTACGAGATAGTAACAGTAAAGTACTGTATTAAGTGGGAAAATGACAGAGGTGATAAATGATATAGAATGGAAATATCTCAAGAGACAAGTCATATGATGACTAGAGAACACGAGTTATGAGGTTATGAGGTAGTTCCCAAGTATAAGAATAAATGTGATTTCCTCTGATCATTATGTAGTTATGGCTGGAATTAATAACAAGCTAGAATTAAAAAGATGAAATTGTCATACTCAGAGGAGCAGATACAAGAAGTACTGCTAATCCTGAAAAAGGATATACATATGTGTATTTATGTACATATTGGGAATGTGAAATTGTATAAATAAAGTGGTGATGAAAATCTGAAAGATAATAAATTAAATTTCAGAAATTGATGTAAGGAAAAGTATACTCTCAAGTATATTTTTCAAGTAGTGACATTACATGTACTAGGAGAATAGAAGAGATAAAAATGATAACTTGATATAAGAGAAGTTATCGAGGGGAAAATGATAACCTAAGACGTAATCGGTAGCTAGTATTAAGGTCTACAAAAGAAAGGCAGTCATAGTTTAACTATGAGGTTATAGAAGTGATTATGGAATTGTGTAACCGAGTTAATTCACTTCATTATCATGTTTCGGAATGTCCCGAATACCTTAGTCGATATATATCAGTGAAACAGAGAGAACGTATGTAAAGTTCCAGTGAGTGGGTATTTGTGATAGGGATTCCTGATTTGCCACATGCTTTGAGAGAATAGCAAAAGGCTTTGGGATTCCAAAATTTTGCTGTTAGCACCTCCTCTGATTGATATAGATATCCGAGCACATTGTGTGGACGCTCCGGGATATATTGAGAGCGAGTGCGTTGTATTTAAGAGACTACAGGGACAATTACATACGATTGATTTAAAACTATCTAAATAATAGTCACCAAACTAGTATCGACTTAGCACCGAATGAGATGATAAGTGATAAGTAGTATGAATGAGTTACTATATAAAAGAAGTGAAAATTTGCTAAACCCCCAAGGATGATAAAAGATTTTAGGGAGTGTAAATTGGTTTTGAGAAAAGAAGCTGAGTTCTTCATAACCTTAAGCAAAATCCGTGTTGAGCGACCCAAGAGTGGGGCGATCGCCTAACAACAGATAACATGTTGTAAGATGTGGGCGAACTAGGTGATCGCCGACTCACTTGAAAGAGTAATCCTAAAGCGCGGGAAAACGCCAAAGGGATGACTGTTGATAGCCTGAAGAGATGGGCAGGATTATTAAAGCTAATATGGAGTATAAAGAGATACTCGTGGTCTCAACTTAGAGACGAGATTCGCTAGAAGTTAGAAATGTGATAAGGAAGAAAAAAATACCTATATTGGTGGTACTTCCTATACTAAGTGAAAAATTGTAAAGAGTATAATACTATCTAGATAGTTGTGGATGTATTGAGTAAGTCTGCTTATTCCTTGATTATGGAATTCATTGAGCTAATTAATGCCTTGGCCGAGTTATATGTCAGGGAAATGATGAGGTTATACAGGGTGCCAGTGAACATTACATATAATAGGGAATCCCGCTTCGTATCTTAGTATTGAGAGAGATTTCAGGAAGCTATGGGATCCCGATTGAGTTTTGCACTGCAGTTTTTCCGTAGACTGACGGACAGTCCGAGCGTATGGTATGGACGCTCGAGGATATTGCGTGAGCGTGTGCAGTTGATTTTATAGGCTCTTGGGATAATCCTCTTCCCTGGCAGAGTTGTTTATGATAATGGCCAAAGGAGAGTATAAGCGTAGCACTTGAAAGGGTTTATTTAGCAGACGATATAATCCACGATAGCATGAGAAAATGGGAGACCGAGAATTATTTTCGACTTGGTCGAACAGACTTCTTGAGATATATAAGAGATTATGTATATTATGGTCTCACCATTGAGATGCATAATGAGAGGGAAATTGAGTTCCCGACGCATCTTATCTTTGGAGATCTTAGATAGTGTGAAAGATGTGCACTACCTCCCGAGTTGTCAAGAGCGCATAACGTATTTCACGTCTCAATGATGAGAAAGTACTATTCATATCCTTCTCACGTGATTCGACATGAGTCCTAGAGATTAGAGAGGACATGAGTTACGTTGAAAAATCGGTACAGATTCTGGATAGGAAGGATAAATATAGTGATAAAGTGTGGTGATTTAAGATTATTCCTATGGCTAAAGTGCTCTGGTAGTATAATACTAAGGATAAGGCTACATGGGAAGTAGAAAGCCTTATGCATAATAAATATCCAGAGCCTTATCTTTGATAGATCTAGTTGAAATTTGGAGGACCAAATTTCTTAAGGTGGGGAAAAAATGTAAGATCCGATTCTACACTACTGTAGAGTCTAATTTTATAAAAGTGATAATGGAAATTAAATAAATAAAGAATATTGATTTCCACTTGGGTGAAAAGCTCCTTAAATTGAGTAGTGAATCGAGCAATTATGGTGTAATAATGTATGGGCAAGTATACAGAATAGCTCGCCAATGAGGGAGCAAGAAAGGACGTTCACCAATGGGCGAGCAGATCGCCAATGGTGATGGCGAGTTGAATGATGGTGAGGGCGAATAGGTACGTTCGCCAAGTGAATTGGATATGATAATCGCCCAAATGGGCGAGGACTTATGATCGCCAACTGTATGTCTGAATCATAGCAAAGTAGGCAATTTAAGAAATAATGGGCGAACAGGGGAATACTTGTGAGATGAAAAGTTGGCGAGCAAAAATTGTAATAGAATGGGCGAGCTGAGGATTCTGGTTGAATAGGCGAACTGGAACTGGAATTAGCACGTGACCATTATAGCCAAAATTGACTTTGTAAGTCATACAGTTGAAGACAATAAATTGAGAAAGAATAATGTCAATAAAGGAAGTAACCTCATTGGTTGAGGAATAAGACAAAAGGTGTAATAAGTCAAGAAAAGAGGCTGTGGACTTCACGCCATTGGCTTCTCGGTTTAGACAATTACTGGCAAGTGAAGTAAGTCAAAATATGCAGAGAATAGCTTCTCATAGCCGTTCCTTTTGCTGCAGTTTTTCTTCTGTTTTAAATGAATGAAAGACGTGAAATAAATGAAGGAAATGGGATAAGGCCAAGTGATGAGTTCTGATTGGATAGCATGGCTATATAAGAAGAAACATTGGAGGAAAACCGATTTAGCCATATTCATCTTCTTCACGAGAGCTATGCAACTGCTAGTTTATGTTCTGATTTCTCTCATTTCTACCATGCCCGATTTACTAAACTTCAAACCTTAAGTTGGCTAAACTAGTAAACCTGCTTATAAAACCTTTCCTCCATAGTTGATGAGCTGAAGGAATAAGCAAAAAGGAGGCCAACGTGAGACAGAAAGCAATCTGTTCTGGAAGTGCAGTTGGCTAAGGTGAGCTTCTTTATTTCCACGATTATCTTGATGTTTGATGATAGATTTTTATGTTTTACAACGTAATAAACATAGATGCAGTCTTGTTTTTAGTTAGATCCTTAGAGAATATGAAGACAAGGAAAATAATGGAATAAGTGACGAAAATGGTGACTATTGTGATCGCCAATGATGAAAATTAGTAATCGCCAATGAGGCGAGTAG
Source organism: Heritiera fomes (assembly GCA_032173925.1). Lineage (NCBI taxonomy): Eukaryota > Viridiplantae > Streptophyta > Magnoliopsida > Malvales > Malvaceae > Heritiera > Heritiera fomes. The sequence goes on along the minus strand of JAPDPM010000013.1, from coordinate 22,291,860 downwards.
ATAATAAAGAATTCGCCAAGGTAAAGTCTGTGTTCAAATGGGCGAGATCGCCCAACTCTAGTGAAGTGAATTAATGGGCGAGCTCAAATGCATAGGCATTGGGCGAGTAGAATTTTGGGCGAACTCCCACATTCAAACCAATGTTTGTCTGACGAGTTGGATGTTGGGCGAGCTCTAAATATATTAACGGCGAGAAATGGCGAGCGAACTCTCAATTGTAAGCCATTTGATGAATGGCGAGCTCGGTTGGGCGAGCTAGTTGTATAATAAGTCTCGCCAAAGTGTTGGAAATAGTTGAAAAAGAAATATTAATAGAATTTGTAAATTATTTTGCAGCCGGGAATTATTAACTCGGTGAATGCGATTTGGAAGGCGAGCATGAAGCAAGGCTTCGTTTAATCAGGTAAGGAAGTAGTATGTGAAGTGAATGCATGTCCTGTGGAGTAAAAGTGTTAAGAAAATATTAGAAATTATTTTGTTTTCTGACATGCATTGGTTTAAATAAAGTGTTTTGATCTTGAGCGAGCTACAAAGCCGTCATATGTTGTTTGCTAGGCGAACTGGTTAGGGCGGGCGATCCCAACCTTTTATAAAGTATTTAGCTAAGAATTTTTATGAGAATCTAGGCAAGTGCCCTTGTTTTAAAGAGAAATCTGGGCAAGCCAAAGTTGGGCGAACCTTTTTAATGTTGTTTGGGCGGGCGACCCTTGCTTTAAATAAAAGGCGGGCGATCTGTTATTGATGAGCCAAAATTTGTTTTGAAAAGCGAGGTAGTGGGCGAATACTAATTCGCCGCCTTGTTGAGTTAGTCATAGACGAGCCATGATGGGCGAGCTAACCATGGCGAAAAGGTTTAAAGTTTATTTTCTTATACGAAAAATAGGATAGTTTAATATTTGAAAAATAGAAATATAAACTTTTTGAGGAGGATTGACCAATGGGCGAGTTGACTATTGGGTGAGTTGACCATTGGGCGAGTTGACCTATAGGCGAATTAACTAATGGGCGAGCCATTAAGGGCGAGCCAGTTTTGCTTGCTGATTTTAAAAGCAAAGGTGGGCGGGCGAACACAAGTTCTCCGCACTGGGTGAGCTGCCATGGGCAAGCCATATTGGGTGAGTGGACCATGGGCGAGCAGGTTTTAAAGGTTGAGAATTTGAAAGGTTGTCAAGGTGTTTTGTAAACAGAAAGCCTAAACTTTTTTGGAAATCCAATCATTTTGAGAAAATAACACTATGGTGAGATAATTCCATAAAGGTTTTCATGAGATATAAAAGTGGTTTTGAGACTTTAGGCCCTAGTTCTTGCAGTATTATTCATGTAGTTGCGTGACCCGCCTGGGGCGGTGGCTCGATCGATGGACCAACGAGTGCACCTCAAGGCGTCACAGGGCTGATGGACCCGCCAAGTCATCAGCGGTCTCGAGGTCACTTGGCAAGTGGACCCGAGTACCACCTATATATTATGGCCATAGATCTAGTTGAGATACCTGTGAGGGGCGGTGGCCTACGGGTGCACCCCAAAAGCGGGCTTGAGTTCCTGGGGGAACAATGAAAGCATGATTTGTTTGATGCCTAGTCTCAACTTACTGATTTCTGTTTACTGAGAGGATTTGCGAAATCCTATTTCCTGTTTATTGCATTTTAAAGTAAACTGGTTACCATGTGATTTTGAATGGTGTATTGAGAGGCAGTTTACTATATCCATTGTTTTCCTACTCGATGTATTTTTAGGAAAAACAAATAAATTGTGATATATAGTTTTGCTTTAATGAAAGCAGCATACGTTTCCTTTACTGAGCGTATGAATCACTCACCCCTTTGTTTTAACTCCACAGATAAAAGGCACGGAGTTTAAAGAAATTAGCTCTCATATGGATAGCTACATATAAAGCGCGGGGGGATAACTTATGTCAAATATGACAGGTACAGTCACTTCTCTTTTACATTTCAGACATATGTGTACAGTACTACTTTAGTGAAATAAAGACAATAGGGGATGTCAGATGTAAGGAATAATGAAAAAAAAAATTTCACATTCCGTATTTGATAAATAAATATTATTATTTATCACTATCATTGTAAAATGTTACTAGCATCGCAAATAGCCCAACCGGTAAAGTTGTATGAAAATACGTGAAAAATATGGTAACGGGCTGTTACAATATGAGAAGCCATCAGCTTCAAACAAGGTATATTTGATGCGTTGCTTATTTAATTTCGAAATGGGTGAAGGTTTTCTGTTGCTGATCACATCAATGAATTTAATATGATTATCAGTCAATTTTATTCAGTTGAAATTAGTTTTGATGATGAGATTCAAGCTTTATTATTGTTGTCCTTTTTACTGGATAGTTGGGATGCAACCTTTGACTGCAGTTAGTAGTTCTTCTGGATCAAATAAATTAAAATATGGTGATATTCAGGATTTGATCTTGAATGAAGACGTATGCAGGAAATCAATCAGTGAATCATCTAGGTCTGCCTTGAGTACTGAAGGTAGAGGAAGAACTGCTCAATGTGGTGAATGTAGAGGACGGTTTAAGTCTAACAGGAGAAGTCAATCTAGGACTAGTGGTGTTTCTTGCTGGAATTGTGGCAAGAAGGGACATCTGAAAAGAGACTGTAGGCAAAAAAAGAAGAACCAACAGTAGAATGATTCTACAAATGCAACAACAGAAGATATTGCAAATGCTCTAATGTTGAGTGTTGACAGTCCAATTGAATCTTGGATTTTAGATTCTTGTGAATCTTTTCACGTGACTTCACAAAGAGAGTGCTTCAGAAATTATATATCTAGTAATTTCGAGAAAGTTCATCTTACAAATGATGAGCCTCTTGGTATTGTGGGAAAGGGTGAAGTTTATATGAGAACAGTTAATGGGACTATGTGGAAGTTAAAAAATGTCAGACATGTTCATGGATTAAGATGAAATTTAATTTCTATAAGACAACTTGATGATGATGGACATTCAACAACTTTTGTTGGCGGTTCATGGAAAATCACCAAAGGTTCTATAGTTGTGGCACATGGAAATAAGTCTAGTACTCTTTACAAGATCTCAGAAACACGAGATACTATACCAGTAGTTGATTCTGAAATTGATTCAAACATCTGGCATTGTTGACTTGGGCATATGAGTGAGAAAGGGATAAAAGTAATGGCATCGAAGGGAAAACTGTCTGGTTTGAAGTCTGTAGATGTTGGTCTTTGTGAGGATTGTATCTTTGGCAAATAGAACAAGGTCAGTTTCTTTAAGGCTGGAAGGACACCTAAGACAGAAAAGCTGGAACTTGTTCATACAGATGTATGGGGTCCCTCATCAGTTTTATCTCTTGGCGGATCTTATTATTATGTCTTGTTCATTGATGATTCCACTCATAAGGTATGGGTTTATTTTTCAAAAAATAAATCTGATGTTTTTAATGTTTTTAAGAAGTGAAAAGCTCAGGCGGAGAATGAATCTGGTAAAAAGATAAAGTGTTTGAAGTTTGATAAAGGTGGTGAGTATAGTAACAACGAATTCAAAGATTTCTAAGCAGCAAATGGAATTCGAATGGAGAAGATTATTCCTAAAACACCACAGAAAGACGGTATTGCTGAGCATATGAACAAAACTTTGAATGAGTGTGCAAGGAGTATGAGGATACATGCGGGGTTGCCAAAAACTTTTGGGGCAGATGTAGTTAACACAACAACCTATCTGATTAACAAAGGACCATATGTTTCTTTGGATATGAAACTACTTGAAGAAGCTTGGAGTGGTAAAGAGGTAAATCTTTCATATCTAAGAATTTTTAGTTGTGTTTCATATGTGCACATTGATTCTGTTGATAGAGATAAACTTGATATAAAGTTAAAAAAAAATGCTTTTTCATTGGCTATGGTTCTAGTGATTTTGGCTATCATTTTTAGGATGATGAAAATAGAAAAATCATTAGAAGTAGGAATGTTATGTTCAATGAAAATGTTATTTATAAAAATAGGCATGTTTCAAAATCTAACAGTGCAGGAAAAATTGCTGAAAAGCGTGAATAGGTTGAACTATAGGAAATCACTAAAATAGATGTTTCAAATAGGATACAGGAAAATCCTGAAAACATTTCATCACAGCTAGAATCTTCTACACCTGTGTCTCAGTTGAGAAGATCGAGTGGAGTACCTAAGCTTATTCAATGATATTCCCCTTCTTTGCATTATTTGTTGTTGACAGATGGAGGTATACTAGAATGCTTTGATGAAGCAATGCAAGTTGATGACTTAGTGAAGTAGGAGTTTGCCATGAAAGATGAGATGGACTCATTGCAGAAAAATCATAGTTGGGAGTTAACTTAATTGCCTAAAGGCAAAAAGGTATTACAAAATAAGTGGGTTTACCAGTTCAAGGAAGAGCATGATAGTAGTAAGAGATACAAGGCTAGATTAGTTATGAAGGGCTTTCAAGAACAGCAATGTATTGATTATACTAAGATTTTCTCTCTGGTTGTCAATATAACTACAATCAAATTAGTGTTGCATATAGTAGCTTCTAAAGATTTACATCTTGAATAGTTAAATGTAAAAACAACTTTTCTTCATGGTGATTTTGAAAAAGACATATATATGTTTCAACCAGAAGGTTTTTCAATTCCTGGATAGGAAAATCTTGTGTGCAAGCTTAATAAAAGTTTGTATGGTTTAAAACAAGCCCCAAGGTAATGGTACAAGAAATTTGATTCATTCATATGCAAAAACAATTTCAAAAGATGTTACAACTTACATGGATCATTGTTGCTACTTTAAAAGATTTGATAATTGTTATATTATTCTACTGTTGTACGTAGATGACATGCTTATTGCAGGATTTGACAGTCAAGAGATCAATAAGCTGAAACAACAATTGTCAGATGAAGTTACAATGAAGGATCTAGGAGATGCGAAGCAAATTCTTGGGATGGGAATTATCTGAGATAGAGTGGCTGGTACTTTGAAGCTTTCACAAGCTAGTTACATCGAAAAGGTGTTGAATAGATTTAGGATACAAGATGCTAAACCTGTTGGCACTCCTTTGGCAAGTCACTTTAGGCTTTCTAAGGAACAATCACCTAAGACAGAGGAAGAGCATGAATTTATGTCTCGAATTCCTTATGCTTCAACTGTTGGCAGTCTAATGTATGCTATGATTTCTACTAGACCTGACATAGCATATGCAGTGGGAGTTGTGAGTAGGTTCATGGCTAATCTTAGAAAGCAATATTGGGAGTTACCACATCATTATCACTTTGTTTTAAAAGGGGTGGTATGACTTTGCAAGATTTTGTTGATGCAGATTTAGGCGGTGATATTGATAACAGCAGAAGCACTACCAGTTATGTCTACACTTTAGGTGGAATTGCTTTAAGTTGTGTATCTCAATTGCAAAAGGTTGTTGCTCTTTCAACCACTAAAGCAGAGTATATTGCTGTGACTGAAGCAAGCAAAGAGATGATTTGGTTAAAGAATTTCCTTGAGGAATTAGGCAAGAATCAAAGAAGTACCATTCTTTTCTGTGATAGTCAAAATGCAATTCATTTGGCAAAGAATCCAGTGTTTCATGCAAGAATGAAGTACATTCAATTGAAGTATCATTTCATTCGTGGGTTGTTAGATGATGGGACATTGACTCTTGAGAAGATACGTGGGACAGAAAATCCTACAAACATGTTGACGAAAGTAGTGATTACTGAAAAGCTAAGGTTATGTACAACCTCATCTAGTCTCTATGGATAATTGTTGAAAAGGCGTCACACTTAGTGGTGGAGTACAAAAAGAGCATGTTACATGATTGGGTTGGTGAATTAGTCTTTAAGTGGGAGATTGTTAATGGTGGAACCTAGGGTACTCTTGTAATTTTTCTATTAAAGAGTGTTGCCCTAATTCTCACCTTTAAAAGGGTTGGTAGCCACCTCTTGTATTGCGTAACTTTCAAACATAATAAGAACTTAGTGCGATCGTGGACATAAGAGGGTTTTTTCCGAACCACATAAAATCTATATTCTTTTTATCTCTCTTTATCTTTTTATTTTTTGTGTTAGATCTACGGTGTGTTAAAAGGTTTCGCTCTCTCTCCCTAACACTTATTTCCTTTTCATATTGAATATAAGTTGGACTATCATTTGGTAATCTACAACTGAGATGTTTAATGTCAACTCTAAGTTTAATATAATACAAAACAACTTATTGTAAAGATTTTAGCTCAATGACTACGTTATAAAATAGCCTTTTGAATAAATTAATTACATTCAACTTGCTATTAACAACGATAGCATTAAACAAGGTTGCATAAAAGTTTAAATTCCAATTCCAAGAACTAAACAAGCCATCAAATAGGAAGTTGAATAATCTTTTGTAATAAAAAAACGTGTTCTAGAAATGACAAGAAAAAAAAAGCTTTTGAAATTGTAGCAATACAAGGATTATTAAATGGAGACTTGCTAAAGTGAAAGAAGAAAAGCAGATGTTCTTGAAATCACTCATTTTCCTTATCAAATATGTCCACATAAACAATATCTAAAGAGAGTAACAAGTATCATTCATAGTTATAAAACAGGTTTCTCTCGGCAAAAGCATTTCATAAGCACACTTTATAAGTATTTGCAAGGTAGTAAAATATTCTCTGTAATACCTTAATCAGTCTATTTGCAGATAATTAACATTGTCACCTTCAATCTATTTTTTATCTTGAATAAGATGATATCATGATATTTTAAAGCACAACAATGACTGATAATTAAATTACATCTTAAAATAAATATTTCATAAAATTGAATAATAACAAGGATTAGGCAAATAATAATTATAAGAACATGCATCTAGATCTAGATTTTCAGATATCATAAGAATTAACCAAATAAACAAGTTAAATGAATTTTAATTAATAGTATGAATAAATAATTGGGAAAAAACTAAACAAACAAATTTAGCTAATACTCATTGAAGATTTGATAGCAAGAAAATGAATCGGATCTTTCAAGACTAGGTCAAATCTAAACATGCAAAACCCATTAATGAAACAGATCTCCTAATCAATTGAACTCACTAAACAGTAACTAGTGAAGCTTCATCATCTAACTATCAAACATCAAAAATAACAGAAAAATAAAAAGAAAAAGGAGGATCGACAAAAAAGATCAAAGGTCAAAAACATTGAAATGTAAAAGGGAAGGCGATTTACCAGCGTATGTGGGTAGCATCAGGAAGAGGGGCTTGGTCTGGGGACGTTGGACTTAAGGAGTTGAGTCGAACTTGGTTGTGATAGCGTCGAAATTGAGAGAAACAACTAGGTTTGGGTTGGGGTCTAGGGTAAGGATGTAGCGGTGTGGGCAAAATGAATTTTGAAAACAGAAGATTGAATGGATTGTAAGTAGGGTTTCTGAAATTTACACTATGTTTAGACAAACATTAGTAAAGGAAAGGAATGGAAAGGAAAGGAATGTAAACTAGAGGAAAGGAAAGGATGCACGTACCCCTTGTTTGGATAACTAAAATTAATAAAGGAAAAGAAAGGAAAGTGATCCTAACAACCTTTGTTTGGTTAAACAATGGAAAGGAAAGGAAATGATTAATTATAATGTTTTTTTTCAATTATAACCTCTTTTGTTTTAAATTTTATAATACTATAAGGTTAAATTTGACATTCTACATGTTAAAATTTTTTTCAAGTTTCTTTTCCTTCCCGTTTACCCCAAATTGGGGTTTTAAGAAAATTGAGTAAGTCAAGGGAAAGCAATGAGTGCTCACTCCCCCTCTCTTTCCTTTCCCTAACTAAAAAATTTTCCCAAACAAAGGAAATGTTTACAACATTCCTTTGTTTTACTTAGCTTTCCTTTACTTTCCCTTTCCTACCTCCAATCCAAACATAGGGTTATGGTATAAGGGTATATATGTATATTCATATTAAAATAATAAAAGCATATATGTTTAGTGTATATGTAAATGGCCAATAAATAAAAATAAGATCTTAATTTATTATGAAAGTTTTATTAATTTAATTATAATACATTATGTTTAAAATTTTAAAAAAATAATTATTTTAAGCACAATTAACTAATTTAATTTTATAATTATTTTATAATTATATTTTATTAATTTTTTTAAGCCAACAAAGGTATATTGTATAAATATGTTTAAGAATTAGATACTAATTTTTTAGGTTAATGTCATAAAAATAGAGTATATATTATACAACTTATATAAGTAATTTTAGTATTTTAATAAATAACAAACGATCAATAAATAAAATTTTAAATTAACGAGTTATAAACGAATATAAATGAACGAACAATAAATGAATAACAAATGACACTTTATATGAATGAACAATAAATGAATATAAACGAGTCTGTTCGTGAACAAAAACGAATGAACCACACATTTATTCATGTTCGGTTCATTTAATAAATGAACATTAAAATGTTATTCGTGTTCGTTCGTTAAACTTAATAAATAAACATAAATGAACAGAAACCGAACAAATTCAGGAACAATTCGTCAAACGTTCTATTCGTTTACACCTCTAAATGTGAATTTAAAAAAGTTAAGAAAATGTGATTGCAATAAAATCTGAAAACTAATTGCAAGACTTTTTTTTTTTGGATAAATGGTGTTTTATCAAATAAGTAAGAAAATCTGCTACCACCCAAAATATATAAAAGAAGTTGTGTGACTTAGCATATGATCCCCTAACTTTTATATTTAGAGCTAGGGGAATTTTAAAATTTTTTTACAAATTTTAAAAGATGAAACTTTACATCAAAGCTAATTGCCAGTAGAGCATTATCAACAATAGGTGAACAACTACCGAGTTATAAACAATTTTTTCATGCCATATATGATAAATACATGCTGTCCAAGCTCCCCTCGGCAAAGCAATGGAAGATTTACCAATGGAATGATGAATACTCCAATCAAGTTCCTCTTGCTAGTTTTAGATCTACAATCAAAACCACGCTTTGCTAAAACAAGCTGCCATACTTTATTTTTTAAGAAAGCACAAGAAAAAAAAATGATCCTTAGACTCTTCCTCAACATCAGAGAAAAAGCAAGTAGACATTTGAATACTTCAGCTCTTGATACAAGCAAGTGTGCTCAATCTGTTAAGAACTGCAAGCCAAGCAATGAAGCTGTGTCTAGGGAGGGATGAAGAGCTCCAGACTAATTTGTGCCAGGCCACTATGTGGTGTCTATCCCTGGTGCAATTCCATGAATCTGAAAGAAAAAAGTTACCAAACTTTGATGCCTGCCAGACAATAACATCTTCATCTTTAGTAAAGGCAAGGTTAGCAAAAGCTAGTTGCAAATCACTTGACTGCAGGGAAGATAAATTTTGAGCCCAATCATTTGTTAAAATAACACAGGCGATAGTTGCATTCTCAGGGATTGCAGCCTGTGAAAATAAAATCTCTATCATAAGAATTAATAAAAAGACCCGGTTGAAGCCAGTTGTCAGACTAAAAGTATGCTCTTACTTTCGTTCCCAATCTTGTTCTTAAATAGGTCAATGGCAATGTTCTGTAGCTTTTTCCCACCATCTGCCGCTGCACTCAGTTCTTGTAGAATTTGCTTCAGTCTTCTTTTTCGCTGTCTCAATGCACACCTCATTTTACTAATTTGCAACGTTTCCTCTTCACAAAAAAAAAAAACTCATTTACAGCCACAAAGCTTAAACTACGGAAAATGTAGAGCGCGATTGTTAAAGAATGAAGGGTAATAAATATAAACAAACTCCAACTATAAATGAAGAAAAACTGACCTCAGTAAAAGGAGTTAACCATCTAAGAAAGAACCTGGGCGTATGGGAGGAGTCATTGATCGTAGTCAAGTAACAAGTCTCATAAAGATTAAACTCAGCAGCCACAGCTTGCAACCACTGTTATCTCTGTCTTACTCCAACAAACAAACCGCTGTTGGGTTTCCCTTGAAAGCCGACTCGGTAAACGAGTCAACCTGTTCAAGATTCAAAAATGTGAGACTAACTCAAACACAATGCACATTCAAGCATGCCTTGCAACGCAAATACTACTTAACAACGAAGAGACAGAGACATAGTATTTGACGGGTTTTTTTGGCCAGTTTATTGAGACAGAAAGTGTTGGATAGCTTGTAATAAATACAAGGGAACAAGTTCTCACATTGCTTGTAAAAGTGTAAAGTGATATATTTATAAAGGAAAGTCAACTTTTAAGAGTAATTTGGAGTCAAAAGAGGAAATGAGCTTTGACTATGGAGCTTAGCTTGGGCTAGCTTGGCTTGGGTTTGGGCTATTTTAAAAAATCGAAAATGGGCACTTGGGCACTTGGTTCTTTGATTTAATCTGAATTGTTTATTTTGATAGAAATATTTTAAATTCAATTTTTGAATTTAAAATTATTTTTAACTGTTCCAACAGATATATTTTCGGTTATACGTCTGGAACAGTTATATTTGAAAATGAATGGTTGTTATTTAACAGACAATCACAACCATTCATTTAAGCCTCTTCACATTTTATATAAGTGTTGATTTCAAGAATCTCTTCACTTTGCATTCTGACTTTTCACAATATTCTGAAAGGCTTTGTTGTATCCTAGGTAACTTGCTTTTGTGTGAGGTAATATTACACTCAAAAAAGTGTAACTCTACACGCTTCAAAGTCATATACTCTATTATTATCTAACAGAAAGATCTGATTAACTTGGCAAGGTGAGTTGTTTTCGAAGAAGATGCATGGGAATTCGGGCTTGAAGAAGAAGCAATCAGATTGAAACAGGAAGATGGAAGTGGTGATTAGCTGACTTGCTGACTTTAAAAGTCCCCAAGTTTCGATTAAAGAAATTAGGAAGGTTGTCTGTTGTTTCTTGTTATTGTTACAATTAGTTTTTAGAGTTGATTATCCATTTGTATTTTCAATTTCTCCCCATCTAGTGGTGTTTAGTACTCATGGTTGGCCAAACAGAGACAGAGTGGTAATACAAGAGAAGAAAAAGTAAGGGGAGTGATTAACGATAAAAAATGCAATGCACTGTAGTTTGTCGCTTCCAGTCAGTGTCAAAGATCGCTAGCCACGAATCTTCATGGCTTGTAAAAAAAAAAGGAGCAAAGTTGAATGGCAAAAATAAGATTAACAGAGGTATGCAGGAAATGAGGCCTTAGAGAGTCATCTAGTGTTGAATTTCATTCATGAATTGATTGGGATTCTCACAAGAATTTTCAAATTTATTGACATCTTATAACATTTAGTGCCATATTTAGCAGAGATGGAAGAGAGACATCATATTACAAGTTGATAGTACGTTTCCTAAAGCAAGGTAATCAAGAATAAACTAGAACTTAAAGTCTACTAACTAAAATTACAGGGAATTGTTGCAGCCAAAAGTCCATAGCTATCGTTTTACAGCCTGCAATTCACCGTACATCCAGAATAGAAATTAACTCCATATCTAGACCAAAAGAGAGCCTTCCATCACAGTAACAGCTTTTCCTCGCAGAAGCACTCTATGATTCTGCTCATCTAAATGGATCTTCAATATTCCACCTCTACGTGACGCCTAGAAAAGTAAACAACACAATCCATATAATAAATGACAACAACAGTGGTTTCATCAATCCATTTAATAAGTGACAACAACATTGGTTTCATTGAATGATTAAAACGGAAAGAAAGGGAGAGATACCGCATGTGCAACAAAATCACACTTTCCTAGCTTTTGGCTCCAATAGGGTGCCAGTGCACAATGTGCACTCCCACAAACCGGATCCTGATAGATATGAGAAAGAGACATGAACAAGTGGTTTAATATAAGCATGTCTGCACTAGTTTTATCATGGCAGGATCTGTACAACCCATGTTCTAGACAAATAATTGGCCAGTAATAAATGGTCAAAGAGAAATATCTTCCAGGCAAGCTATAAATGCTTGAGCATATATGCATGTATGTCAGTATTATCATGCCTTTATCAGAATAAAATTTTGTCAGCGCTCGATCAGCTATCAAGTACATTTTAAGTTCACAAACTTAGAATGGTCTTGCTAAAATAAAAAATTTGAGATGAATTGATATTGTTATTTTTGCAAATCTTCATTTACCTTATTCTTCCAGGCCTTAATGCTTATCAGCTACAACAGACAAATTTGATAACTAATGTCAAAAAGTTCTGTCTGGGAACATGATATATTAGAGTCATGCATCTTATGAGATGTTTCATCCTCACAAATTGGGATATGCTCCAGTTGCAACAAAGGGGCATGCAGCATAAGTAAAATTAAACAAACAAGATGCTTAGATGAAATAACAATTGTTTGAAACTATGCATAAATATCACCTCATTAACGCCATATTTTGGGCAGAAGAACCGACTAATAAAATCAAATTCAGAATCTGGAGGAGCAACCCCTGAAACAATTAAGCCTCGTCCAGGAAATTTCAGTATGTCACCGAACTGTGGCTCCATTTCAATAACAGATTTTCCAGAAGGAACCACAACCTGCAAACCAATAGTCCTTTAAGAAAAAGAGATCTACGTAAATTCCCCATCCACTACCATAACAAACATAAAAGTATAAAATGTGTCACCAAATGTACATTATTCCTCTTTCAGACACTTAAATTAAGCAAACTCAGTATTTTGGAGAACCAATAACAGCATATCCGCATATGGTTTTCCAAATCATAGATTGACCCCAATAAGAGTGCTCTTTGCTTATGAGAAAAAAAAAAGCAAATAAATGAAAGCAACATTATGATTTATTCCACTTCTTTTAATTATATATCTATTTCAAAATTCACTTCTATCTGTCTCAAAGAAAATTGAAGCAAATCAATCTACCTTAGAAAAGACAAACAAAGACGAGAAAATAAAGAAACAAAAGGATTGGAGGAATTACAAAGAGATCATCTGCTGTAGTTGTCCTCTTGATATCAATCAGAGTAGCACCATTCAAGGCGTTGGAAATAGCTGAAACCTCAACAGAATTGAATTCAGTGATGGGAACGGTAGGAAAATTCAGTTCAATTAGATAGCATTCGTGCGCTCCACCATTCCTAATCTTGGAGACATCTGTTGGATTAACATCTGGAACCTTTTTAGCAGTTAGAATTCCAGATAGTGTGTCAAATTCAATTATGTTTGAATTCACCAAACCAGTTGTAAAGAGAGTGTGTGCAGATGCTAAGGTTGCATGACCACATAGCTTAACCTGCCGAGAAAGAGAGAATATGAATATGTAACACAAAATTGAGAAAAGAAAGGAAAGAATGAAAAATCAATACACAATCAAAGTAGAAATGAATTGGCATTGTGCCTCAAGCCCATCCTATATTACTACTTACAACTGAGTCAAGTTTAAAAGCTCAATCGAATATAATCGAGCTATTGAACTAGCTATCGACCAATGAAGCATTTAATAGGAGCATACGAAAATCATTGTAAATGAAGGGTGTAGGGAAACAAGAAAAGCGACCTCAGCAACTGGGGTGAACCATCTAAGACGAAACCTAGGGTTTGGAGAGGCAGAGCCAGCGAACCGAGTCAAGTAGCAAGTCGTAGAATTATTAAACTCAGCAGCCACTGTTTGCATCCATTTCTCATCTCTATCTTCCTCCAACAAACAAACCCCGGCTGGGTTTCCCTTGAAAGCTGAGTCAGTGAATGAGTCAACCTTATAAAGAACTAAGATTCAAATCCAAACAAGAGTCTACAACTCAATCCTGAGACATTCTTTCAAGCTAAGATTGAGCGCATAAACAAATAAACAATGATAAGAGACAAAGAGATATTACCACATAGTATTTCACGGGTGTTTTGGCCATCGTTCAGACAAAGATTTGAGACTGAGAAAAGAGAAGATCTTTACTTTTGTTGCTGTTGGAAGTATAGACAGCAGAGACAGTAGCCCCTTTTATTTTAAATTACTTGGGGTAACGTTCGTCTGTTTTCCCATTTGGTTTCCTTTTATCAGCGAGGTAATAGTAATAGTAGTAGCAATTACCAACTTGTAAGGTTTTTTTTTTTTTTGATAATGCAACTTCTGATTGGGTTTCTCTCTTTCCATTTCTGTCTTTTTTTTTTCTCAGCGAGAGAATCAAGTCGGTAACATTTCAATTTCCTTTTATGAAAGCTCAACAAAAACCTCATTTCTTTTTTTTATATTTTTATTTTTTTTCATTATTTTGAGTTAAATCTATGTCCATTAAAAAAACACACAATTTTATTAGGACCCATAAGTTTCTTTAGAGAAGGGATTTCTCAAAGGTTCTTGAAATGGTTGAGCAAGATATGCTTATAAGGTGAGAGGATTGTCCCTCCAATTGGTCTGACATGATTACTTCAATGCCATAAATAACATGAGAATAGACACAAAAAACAAAAGTTATTGATGAAGAGATTCAATACAAGATTATTTATTATAAAGTACAACAATTTGGAAGAATCATGTTTCTTAACTAAACCCCAAACTTGCAATCAACATGTTCTGTTGACTGGAAGAAATCATGAATTCAGGCACCCTAGCCTTTCAAAGCTATAGGTCAAAAACTACATTTACAGGTGATGACTAACGCAAATGTTACTTCATCATCAAAATACATGAAATTAGAATACAGTATTGTACATAAATTCTTTAATTTATGAACATGACTTGAGAACTCCTGCCAGTATAACTACCAAATACCCTCCTTTTTTTTTTTTGGTTATACCAAATACCCTCCTTTGACATTTTCAGGAAATGGGACAACGTTATATTTGGGAGCTCAACTACACCGGTCTTCTTTTTCTTTATCCTTGTTACCTTTAATGACTTGGCATCCTCCAATTGCGTAACTGTTACTGACACCAAGTTGTAGAACTGTTCAAGGAATTCCACCACGTAAGAAATCCAAAATAAAAATGCACTGATCAGAGCATACTCTTTCGCTCTGTTCGGAGTAGGAAGGATCGAGAGTGGAAAGGAAGGAAAATAGTTTAATCTAATGGTTAAGCAACAAAATAAAACATGTTATGTAACGCAATCATTATATTAAAACTTTTTCTTTATCCATTTCTATCCTTTTTACCAAACGGAGTGTTAAGTTTAACCGTCATAGGTAATTATCTAGAGCAGATATTACAAGAATCAAACTGCAGAAGTATTTCCTAAACAATGTTTTCCATATTAATAGGACTAGTCCAACATTAAATTTGGACCAACTCAGCATTTTGTGAAGCCTAATAGTTTAGTTAGTGTTTAATGAAGCCTCCACATTTGAAAAGAAAAAGAAAATCGATGGGAAAGATTACCTCACATACGCCATGCAGCAACAATCTATGGAATGGATCTTGCACCTGTAATGCGAGGACATCTCCATCTCCATCTCCATCTCCACTTTCCTTTATGAATGTTCGTATGCAGTCCTGAAACCAAAAAGGAAGTTTATTCCACGATCCATTAAAAATTTAGGTACTTAAACTGGGTTATGGAGATATATAAAAATATAACAAGTTGGACAACAAGCCACCTCAGCCTTTCACAATTTCACCTAAGCCAAAGCCTGGACACTATTTTAACTTGGGTTGGTCTTATGTCAAACTCTATTCCCCTCTCATATATTATATTAGTTGTTGACTTATTTTAGCAGTCAACGACATAAATTTTTCAACCAAATATCTGCTTTAAAGCCTTTTGAGCATATACAGCCCAACTCTCATGAGACACATCTGTAGCCTGCAGACTAAGCACAGCTAACCCCACCAAGCCTTCCTCAACCAGTACTTAAGCCTTCGATTATATCACAAATATCAACCTGGGATCTATTGCACATGCTAACATTAACCAAGCCCAGTCCTCCTTCCTTGCACATGATTAAAGCAAACGAGGTAGAAACTAAACTATAGTAAACAAATCAAAAGAAAAAAGGGGGAAGACTCCAGTAGTAATAATCATTCTGGTAGAAGCAGTAGCAAAAGCAAACTCATGTACCTCATAGCCTGCAATAAGCTCTGAAAGAAAGCTACGTCGTAGAGCCTCCCTTGTTCTACAATCAATTCTTCGCCATGCATTCAAGACAGCCATCTTATCACCATCAGCATGGCATTTCTTCTTTGTAGATGAATTATTTAAGGCATCAATGATATTAGCCTAACATAGAGGAAGAGGAAATAGTATGAGCATGTTGTTACAGACGCGCCAATCCAACATTAAAATCTAGATTAGCTTACTACCAGTAAATTTAATTTCCAACTTAAATGACATTAAAAGATTCATAAGTTCTAGGGCAAATGAACCAAATGCATACAACAGAAATGCAATTTTCTCTCCATAAACTTACCTTTAGAGATAATTTCCCAATATTGAAACTTGTTTCATGTTATCTTGTTCAATTACAGAAACTTTTTAAAGATTGAAAAAGTTCTCATGAATAAGGGAAGCAAAATGACCTCTTTATCCATGTCTATATTCCTAATTTTGTCCCATTCTCCCACGTTAGTTGTGCAGAATGCTGATGGTAGCACATCATCACCTGTGAATAAATTACAAATCCATATCAATATCATAGACTCTGGAATATAGCAAGAAACCACTGCAGTGGGCTGCTTGTGATTTGAGTGGACAAGACAAATCAATCCAAAGTATAATGGGGACAAAGACCATTAAGTATGCTAGACAACAACAATGTTCTCATCCCTTCATCTATCATCCTTCGCCTACTAAGTTACCATTGTACCCATATAATGATACTTGCCCGTTATATTCTTAATGTCTGAAAGCAAGTACTAGACATGATGAATGCAAGAGTTGGTGGTTACTAACACAGTGCATAGAGTGAAATGAGAAATCTTAAGCAGGACATGTCATTACCCCATGGTGGTGGAGCAAATAAGCCTCTGATTTCTTCTGCATTCAAGCGGGGAACAAGCTCCATCAACAAACGATCATTCAACCATCTCGGAGAACGTCGGTTTGTAACCTGCAACAAATAGACAATCATTTAGGGGAATGAAAAGCTTATTCTAGATATATATCAAACAAATTCAGAAATGAAACCATTAACTCAGTGAAATTCATAAAATGAGATAGTCCAAAAACAGTTTTAAAGAGGCAAACATTTCAAGAAGAAAGATCACATTTCAAATGTGAAAAAAAAATCTGCTAAAACAAAGGCTAAACAAACCAATTAAAGCTCAATCATTCAAGTTCTGATATTGATTCCACAAATGGATCTCATCATCGATACATCTAATGGGAAATTATTGTAAGAAATGGAGTCATTAGGCAGTGATAAAGAACGTTACTTTTCCGGTCAAGCTCTCGAGAAGCTCAATCTTCTTCTCAATCGAGACCCCACGAGATTTGCCATTCTCTCCTGCCGAAAATTTAAAACAAACATCACTGAATTTTCCCAAAAAGGAAAGCTTTGTACTTTACTCAAAAAGGGTATAATTTCATCCCCAGAATGTAATAATTCAAAGAACAGATAAGCTCATTCAAAAAAGAAGAACAAGAAAGACCATGATTAAAAAAAAAAGAGGCTAAAATTGAAATCGATCTGGGCTTTCATTTCATCATCAACATAAAAGAAAAAAGAATAGATAAAAATTTTACCTTTACGAATCTCTATCAAGGCAGATGACAGAAGGCCGGCTTCTCTTGGCAGAACCTCCGGAGTCGCCACGATTGTGAGTGATTCTTCGGTGATGATCAGATCTATGATTGATGTGTATATTCCTGACGTTTTTTTTTTCGTTCTTTGGAGGAGAGCGCCTTATGCCCTTATCCTTATTATGAACTGGGAAACAGAGGAATATGCCCTTCCTGAGTATCTCT
Source organism: Heritiera fomes (assembly GCA_032173925.1). Taxonomy (NCBI): domain Eukaryota; kingdom Viridiplantae; phylum Streptophyta; class Magnoliopsida; order Malvales; family Malvaceae; genus Heritiera; species Heritiera fomes. Next base: position 22,274,066 of record JAPDPM010000013.1, on the reverse strand, counting down.
GATGCTAAATTGCAAATGGATAATTAATGATATCAGAGTAGCGATTGAGTGGTAAAAGATTTATTTTTTTAAAGTATAATCTGAATCTAAGTTATATATATATATATATATATAAAAATAAATCGTGTTGATTTAGAAGGAAATTGGAAATTGGAAAGGTCTCCGTACAATTTGATTTAGAAGGAAATTGGAAAGGTCGTTCTTTACTAAACACGTGTCATTTAAAATGGGTGGCGTGGAGAAGCGAAGTTATGATTTAGTCCTTTCGTGTGAATATTAAAACTATTTTGATATTAATTATTATAAGAATAAGAATGTACCACTAATTTATTGCTTGGAAGCTAAGAAAATTTTTTCCGGTGAGAAGGGAAATTCTTAAAGATCTATAACATAACATAACATTATATAAAACATTATATAAAAAGAATCCCTGACAAATACTGTAGCTGGGGAGAAAGCTAAAGCAACACGTAGGTGGTGAAGTGAAGCCAATATACGGAAAAAGTATAAGAAAAGATACTAAATAAAAAATTTATACATTAATTTGTGACATTAATTTGTCAAAAAAATTGAAAGTGTTCTCCCAAATTTTTGTAAGAGTCCACGAAATTATTTTAATGAAAAATATAAAAAATGAGAAACGAAAGATTAAATAAACTTAAATATGAAAAAATATAAATAAAATAAGAGAACAAAAATATAAATGGGATGATATAATTTTAAAAAATTTTAAGTGTCAATTTTTAAAAAAAATTCTTATTTAAGTAGATATTTTTAAACTTCATCGATATGTAATAAGAATTTAGAAATTTTTTTCAATATAAGATTTAATTTGTTATTAAATAAAATTGATAAATATTCAAAATACAAAATAAAGAAACAGTAACAAAAATACACGGACATAGAAAATATAAATAAATATATTTAAATAATTTAAACATTAATGATATATAACATCTATAGCCTATTATAAAAAGAATCCTATTTACTCTAAAAGTAACACATGTCTCTTTAACTATTTATTACATATAATTAGTCACAAGTCACAACTCAAGTTATCTTAAATATTTTTTGCTTGTAGTTGGGTTACAATTCAAAAGCCATTCAACCCAAGATTGCTTAATGGTCGCGCACATAGAACCATGAAGTTGAAGTTAGAAAGGTTAGAATTTTATTTTCCTTCCCTTTTAATAGTTAAGCTAAAACAGGTAAGTTATTCAACGTCAAGCATTTTTAGTGTTTTTGTCAACTCAGTTCTCCTACACTCGAAAGAATATCTATAACCTATATATAAAAAGTATCACATTAATTTGAGATTGACACCTATCTTTTTATACTTTTTTTATTCCAAGCAACATTGCCAACATATTATTTTCCACTATTTAACTGTTGTTGAACCAGAATAAAACTACATATATTCACATTTTTTTATAAATATTATAATTATTTTCCCTTAAAGTTAAAATAAAAAGAGAGAGAAAATTATTAAAAGTAGAGAAAAAAATGAAAATTTTAAACAAAATATTTTTGTAAAGAATTAAATCAAATATTCAAAAATATGTTCTAAAATTTTCCAAAATTTTGAATCAAATATCCAAAATATTTGGTTTGCGAAAATTCAAGTCAACTACTAAAATTAAAACATTAAATATCCAAATAAATAAATTAAATTATAATTCTATTTTTTTACATCTATTAATCTTCAAAATCTACAATTACAAAAACTGTAAAAAAAATCTGATAATTACAAACAATATAAATTTCAAAAGACGATAAACTATAAAATGAAGCAAGAAATTTCAAAAATCATAATGTTTTAAAATTAAGCACAAAAAGAGAATTAAAAAATAAATATATGTTTAAAAAATATATTCTTTAAATATGAATGTCGAAAGTTAAAAAAAAAATAACTCAGGCGAAAAATAGATAATTTCAATAGAACTTTTAGAAACGAGAGAGAAAGAAAAAAATAATTGCAGAGATCAATCTAATCCAAATTTATCTATAAATTAATATGTTGGCTCTTATAGGCTATACCGAGAGGGGGGTGAATCGGTTTTTGACTACCCTTAGTCTCGTTTTGCGATTCTTCTAAATTCTCTAGCCTATTTGATTATTTTCTAAGTTCTCTAAGCTAGGCAAGCATGCAATCTAAGTTCAATGCAATAAACATAATATAATCGTAAGTAAATAAAGAGTAGTGAGAGAGAGATTTACACAATCGATTTATAGAGGTTCGGCTACCTTGCCTACGTCCTCTACCTTGAAACGCTCCCAAGGATTTTCCCAAATTCACTATCCTTGAATTTGTTACACTCCCTCTTTTTCTAAGCAAAAGAGAAACCTCTTTCTTTTTCTAGGCTCAAGAGAAACATCCCTCTTTTTCTTAGGCTAAAGAGTAACCTCCCTCTTTTTCTAAGGCTAAAGAGAAACCTCCCCTTTTACAAAGTATGATCTTGTTTACAAGTGGTGCAATCAAAGAAGGCCTCCAAGTAGGCAAATAATTACAGAAATTAGGCACAAGTGAAAGCCTATACAAGATTTGTGCTAAGCAATACAAGAGATATGTGAATGATAGAAAATGCAGACTTTGTAGCTCTTGATTTGTTGTTGAGGCTTGAGGATTTGAGGAATATGTGTTTTGGAGTTGCTGAGTAGTTCCTCTCCGTTGCTTCAGCTTCTAAGCCTCTATTTATAGTCCCTTGGATGGTTTGTGAACGTTGGGTGGAGCCAAATTTGAATATGACCGTTGTATCTCACAAAACTAGCCGTTACAGGCTATTTTCGGGCAAAGGGATCGATCCCTTTCCATAGGGGATCGATCCCAAGCTTCCAAATTGCTTATTCTGGGCTTGAGGATCATTCTGCCCTAAAGGGATCGATCCCTTCCCTTAGGGGATCGATCCCATGCCTCCAGAAAGCTATTTCCTGCACTTTTTGGGTTAGAAATGATGTGGTCTTTGATCCTAATTCAACCCAAAACATTTTGGCATTTTTGTGGGAGTTTTTCTTGACTTTCTCTGATGAAAACATGGTCCAAAAATTCATCAAGTGATTTTCTAAAATATTCAAAACATTTTATGAAGTATTAAGACCAATAAGAATATGTAATTAAATCATGGTCTTAATGTTTGATATGATCACTTGAAAATGGATTGAGAAAATCATGTGTGATAAGGCAAATTTAAAATATGAATTATAACATTAAATCTTACTTAAGTTTTTGTCATTTCAAAATATATATGGCAATTTAAGGCTAACAATCTCCACTTTTTTGATATGACAAAACTTAATGTAAATTTGCTTTGAAAATTCTTTAATAAAATACTCCCCCTCAAATAAAGTAGGATTTTATAAAAGCTCTCCCTTAATATATGCATAGATTTTGAAAATGAATTTTCAAACTATTTCTCCCATTATCTCTCCCCCTTAATATCTCTCCCTTTTAATATCTATCTCTCCCCCTTTTTGTCATAGCAAAAAGAAGGAAAAATAAGAAAAAATATGCTCCCCCTAAAATCATGGCTATGTGAGAAGAGATAAAAGAATATGCTCCATCCAACAAGAAACATGTTAGTACATGGGACTCATAGCACAAATAAATAAGTCAATGTCCATAAAGAGTATGAAATGTTTAGGCATGCACAGGACAAGGCTTATATTCCTATACCAATTGTTTATAAATAATTTTGCTAGAAGTTCACAATTGGTAAGAAATGAAGCAAGTTGAGTATAAATATCTACTAAGGTCTATGACTTGCTTATTTCAATCTTATTAAGCACCTAAGTGTATCAATTGTTCTCTAAAGTCCAACTAAGGTGCATGTCAACACATCATGATTATGAGCTAGAATTAGATGACATATCATATGCATGAGCTCATAAATCATTTTCAAGAATTATTGTGCCTAGAATTAAATCATATATCAATTAAATACAAATTCTAACACACAAGAGTTTCATGCAAAAATATCCTATATGAATTCTTCCCTATTTGTCATTTCAATCTAAAGAGTATGAGAAGAGTTGTCAATTTAAAGCTAATACCAATTGGCAATTTAGTTTCGGCTTATCAATTATTGAAAATATGGTTACCAATGATACTAATTGTTATTTCAATCTCAATACTAATTGTTACTAATGGTTGACTTAGGCATTTTGCATGAATCTAATATCTATGTATAGTGTGTTCATATCAAGAAAATAATCATTCTAAATATGTAAGAACACAATCACACATCATCAAATATGCATATGGATTAATTAAACATAAGCATACAATCATAAAGTATTAATCCATATTCATATGCACAAAGTTATACCATATGGAAGATTCAACAATAAGGTATTCAAGCAAACACATTTTCTTCCATTGTTTCAAGCACAAAAATCCTATGCTCATTTTCCAATTCAAGTCTTTAACCAATTATGAGCAAGGAAAGATTCAACATTACCATTTTAATCAATTAATAACCATATCCCTAGTTGTTATCATCATTTAAAGTTCTAGAGGGTATATGCTATTTTAACTAAAATGGCTTCACTTAAGTGAATCAATATCATCAAGCTAAAATATATTTTATCATTAAAATCTATAAACTATGAGTGAGGTTAAGCACATAATATCATGAAAAACAACTATTCTCATCTCATAGGCATGATTATTGATTCAACTTAAGTAAACATGCATGTTCAACATCAAAACAATCAATATTCAATGCATGTATATCAATTATTGGTGTTGTCATTAAAGCTCAAGTTCTTTAATAGTTTGGCCACAAGAAAAATTTAAGTACATGGATGATTAAGTTTCATGCATTTGAACATTTAGGATCCATTTACCATCGCAAATTATATGCCAATAATCATTACCAATTGTTGAGTTTACATTTGAAATCAATCCTTAAGGTCAAGTTTTAATTATTCTTCCACTAGATTTATAATTATCATGAAACCTAGTGTGGAGTATTTGAGTCCAGCTAAGAAACATAATCCTATAAGCATACTTGACTAAGATGAACAAAAAGAATGAAAAATATTCATGATGCACAAGTTCATCAAATTCTCAAATATATATACACAAATCATTGAAATAAATCTCAAAAATTATGTTTAAGCATTCATTGAAAATATATTTCAAGATTATTTCAAGATTTATGTAATTCAAGACCATCTTTAATGAGAAAACTGATTTAGCACTTGTGAGCTCAAGAAAAATGGTATTGATTGTTGAAAGTGATACCATTTGTTGGAAATGATATTAATTGATGAAGTTGAGGCATGATATCAATGAAAAATGAATTTTCATATATTAAAGATTATCAAAAAGAAGTTAAAACAATGAATTTTAAGTTGAGAAGAGAGAAAGTATCAAAACAGTGAAAAGTTCTTCTCAATTTCGGTTGAAAACATGCAGGAAAGCCCTTTCTGGCTTGAGGGGATCGATCCCTTTAGGAGGGAGATCGATCCCTTAGTTCCAGAATGCACAAATTCTGCATTCTGCTCAAGGGGATCGATCCTGCTTGTTGAGGGATCGATCCCTCATCCTGTTTCTGCAGTTTTTGACAGAAAATCCAACCTTTGAGGTACCAAAACTTCGTTTTTGAGTATTTTAAGTCCAAGTAAGGGTTTAAACATTTGTAAAACATGATTTTGGACTTGTATGAATGAAAAACATGAATGAAAAACCATTTTACAAAAGATTTTGCAATTTTGGAAGAATTTACACAATAAAATGCATTTTTGGCCTCAAGGGATGTCATTTTAATCATTATGCATATTTTCACCAAACCAAAGCATTGGATACCACAAATATGTCAAAACAAACTTGTTCACATAGGTATTAAGCACATATATCATTAAATCATACATCTTGTGAACAACATGCAATGATTGTCAACATACAACTTTTTCATTATTACTCATGACATGGTATTTTGCATATATGACATATTTGACAATTTTTGAGCAACTAAATATATTATCTAAACATATCAAACTTGCTCAAACTGCAGAAATCCAATAATCATTTCAAAATTACTAAACATGCTTTTCATCCAATAATCCAATGCCTCAAGAACCATCCATCAACCAATCAACAATCATTCAACATGCCTTTTCTTTATTCATTCAACTCACAATGCACCAAGAATCATTAACACATTTTCTTATCAAAGCACAAACAATAAAAAGTTTAAGGAGTAAAGAATTAAGCTTACAATACTCCTTTGCTAGAGAGTGCTTTGCCTTGAATGTGTTGGATCCAGCATTAGCCATTCTTTGAGAAATTGTTGTCACCTTGCTAAGGATGGATTTCCAAGCTCTCCCTTTTTCTCATTAGCACAAGCAAACTCCATGAGGATGTGTTGAGCATTTAAACTGCATTGTTCCATTGTATTCCCATGCTCTAACACTCCTACAACAAACAAATTTATGCATGCTTTGGTACCCAAATTTTCTTGGGTCCATGAGAGTTAGTGCAAACAATTTTTGATCCTTTTGGGATCCATTTCAAACTCAATTCATCATTGTTTACATGCTTTGGCACCCACATTTTTCTAACTACTCTTCCTCTAAATGTGATTTTTCTATATGTGCATGCTTGTGAAGAGTGTCCTATTCTATTGCATAGTGAGCATATAAGAGATATATCATGCATAGAATTTTTGCTCACTAAGAAATTTCTAAGATGAGTTTCTTTTTGATTTGCATTATATCCTAACCCATCTTTGTCAAAGAAAGCTCTTTGGGTCTTTAACATGTGATCTAGCTTTTGTTAACCCATATAAAACCTAGAAAATGAGTTATGCAAATTTAAGTTCTTTTTATTCAACTCATTTATTTCTAGATTTGCTTCTTCTAACTTCTTCTTAAATTCAAATTTGGCATTTAATAGCATTTCATTTTCTATTTTCAATTTAGCAATGATTTTCTTATATTTGGAGTTCATGCATTGAAAATCATTTGCTAATTCATTAAAAGCATTTTGTAGTTCATCAAATGTATAATCATTTTCTTCACTAGAACTATAACTAGCCTCATCATCACTAATAGCCATAAAGCATGAGTAGGCTACCTCTTCATCTACATTTTCCTCATCGGAGCTATCACTATCGCTCCATGCAGCCACAAATGCTTTCTTCTTAGGTTTCCTATCCTTTTCCTTCCTAAGTAAGGGGCAATCTAACTTATTATGACCTGGTTCATTACACTCATAACACACTAAGGAGTCTTTTTCTTTTCTACTTGACTCTCCCCTATGATGTCTTCTATTTTGCTCTCTCTCATTCATTCTCATGAACCTATTGAATCTTTTGGCAAACATTGCCATTTCTTTTTCTTCCTCATTTGCACTCATATCACTATCATCTTCAATGTCCTTATGAGTGGAAGACTTAAGTGCTACCCCTACTTTCTTTGAAGGAACTTCATTTTTTTTCATTTTCATTTCATATGTAAGTAGGGAGCCCATAAGCTCATCTAGAGACAAGGTATTTGGATCCTTAGACTCTTCTATTGCGGTTACCTTTGCCTCCCATGACTTAGGCAAGCTATTCAAAATTTTCTTTACCATTTCAACATTGGAATAAGCTTTGCCTAGAGCCTTAAGTCCATTAATTATATCATTAAACCTAGTGAACATTTCGCTAATGGACTCATTTTCTTTCATCCTAAATAGCTCATAATCATGTGTGAGCATTCCTACTTTGGTCTCTCTAACTTAATTTGTCTTTTCATGTGTGATGGCTAGTTTATCCTATATTTGTTTAGCATTCTCACATAAGGATACTCTATTATACTCATTGGGACCTAAAGCACAAAAGAGGGTGTGCATAGCCTTAGCGTTCAATTGTGCCACTCTTATGTCATTTGTGTCCCACTCATCCTCACTCTTAGGGACATCTTTTCCATCTACTTTCTTCATGGGAATTCTAGGACCATTCACTATAATTCTCCACACTTCATAATCATTTGATTGTACAAATAACATCATTCTAGTTTTCCAATATGAATAATTATCACCATTGAAGAGTGGAGGTCCAACTAATGATTGTCCTTCTTCTCCTAGGGGTGTGCCTATATTCAAGTGAGCCTTTTAAGATCGTTTTGCTCGATAGAGGTTAGTCTAAATCAATCTCGAGCCCAAGCTCTGATACCAATTGTTGGCTCTTAGAGGCTATACCGAGAGGGGGGTGAATCGGTTTTTGACTACCCTTAGTCTCGTTTTGCGATTCTTCTAGATTCTCTAGCCTATTTGATTATTTTCTAAGTTCTCTAAGCTAGGCAAGCATGCAATCCAAGTTCAATGCAATAAACATAATATAATCGCAAGTAAATAAAGAGTAGGGAGAGAGAGATTTATACAATCGATTTATAGAGGTTCGGCTACCTTGCCTACGTCCTCTACCTTGAGACGCTCCCAAGGATTTTCCCAAATTCACTATCCTTGAATTTGTTACACTCCCTCTTTTTCTAGGCTAAAGAGAAACCTCTCTCTTTTTCTAGGCTCAAGAGAAACCTTCCTCTTTTTCTTAGGCTAAAGAGTAACCTCCCTCTTTTTCTAAGGCTAAAGAGAAACCTCCCCTTTTACAAGGTATGATTTTGTTTACAAGTGGTGCAATCAAAGAAGGCCTCTACGTAGGCAAATGATTATAGAAATTAGGCACAAGTGAAAGCCTATACAAGATTTGTGCTAAGCAATACAAGAGATATGTGAATGATAGAAAATGCAGACTTTGTAGCTCTTGATTTGTTGTTGAGGCTTGAGGATTTGAGGAATATGTGTTTTGGAGTTGCTGAGTAGTTCCTCTCCGTTGCTTCAACTTCTAAGCCTCTATTTATAGTCCCTTGGATGGTTTGTGAACGTTGGGTGGAGCCAAATTTGAATATGACCGTTGTATCTCACAAAACTAGCCGTTACAGGCTATTTTTCGGGCAAAGGGATCGATCCCTTTCCATAGGGGATCGATCCCAAGCTTCCAGATTGCTTATTCTGGGCTTGAGGATCATTCTGCCCTGAAGGGATCGATCCCTTCCCTTAGGGGATCGATCCCATGCCTCCAGAAAGCTATTTCTTGTACTTTTTGGGTTAGAAATGATGTGGTCTTTGTTCCTAATTCAACCCAAAACATTTTGACATTTTTGTGGGAGTTTTTCTTGACCTTCTCTGATGAAAACATGGTCCAAAAATTCATCAAATGATTTTCTAAAATATTCAAAACATTTTATGAAGTATTAAGACCAATAAGAATATGTAATTAAATCATGGTCTTAATGTTTGATATGATCACTTGAAAATGGATTGAGAAAATCATGTGTGATAAGGCAAATTTACACTATGAATTATAACATTAAATCTTACTTAAGTTTTTGTCATTTCAAAATATATATGGCAATTTAAAGCTAACATAATAAATTTAGATAAAAACTCAATAACAATTTAAAATTTTCTAACCAATTGTTTTATTTTGATCTATATAATATTTTAACTTCATATTAAAATTTTAAATTATTTTATAAAACAAAAAGGTAAGATTAAAAGTAAGTAATTAATTAATTGATAAATTAAAGATTAACATTTTGTTTTAAAAAATCAATATTTTAAAACAACCGTTTGTATTTATTGAATACTATTTAAATATTATTTATTAAAAAAAAGGCAACATATACTAGTAAAATATAAAAGTCGCCCCAACTCCATAGGCACTCCTAACAAATGGTTTATCGCCCAAAGGCCGCCACCAATCAAATTGCAGGTGCTGCGATATCTTTGTTGGAGGAATGATTTCGGCCTAAGCCCAATAATTTCGATCACCACTAGTATTGGTGCAAAGGACGATTGAAATGATTTCCAGTTCGCAAGCGTGAGAAGACTAGGGCAAGACGCAGTCGACATTGCCTTCAAGTGGTCAGGCTCAGACCCTTGGCTTAGGTTCTAGCTCCAAAGCAGCACGCCATGTCGCTAATAATTACGTTATATGTGTCCAAGCATGGGATAGCTGCTCTAGATACTTAACTACGCATCCGTACGTTAATTTTGTCGTTTCCGCAACACAGTTGAGCGGTATCTGTAAAATTCTTCGTGCCCAACCGATTTTTTTTTAAAAATAATAATCAAATAAGCTTTCGATTTTAAGTCCAAAATGGAATTAAGCTCTCAACGTTTTATTTCGTGACAATCAATCAATAAAGTTTTATTTTAGTAGAAATAAACCTTCAATCTTTTTAAATTATGCAATTAAGTCTAAATCTGTTAAATGACACTAACTGCCGTTAGTGAAAGCTGACGTGGATAGCTTACTTGGCTGCCACGTGGCATGCCACATGTGCAATACTAACGGCAGTTAGTATCATTTAACAAATTTGGACTTAACTGCATAATTTTAGAAGGTTGAGGGTTTATTTCCACTGAAATAAAAGTTTATGAATTGATTTTTACGAAATAAAATGTCGATGGCTTAATTCCATTTTGGATCCAAAGTCAAAGACTTATTTAAATATTTTATCTTTTTTTATAAGAAAAATTTTAAATAACTGAATATAAAAATGTTTGAAATCCAATTTAAAATTTATAATATATCATAATTTATTTTTAATCATTCCACTAAAAAGCTATTTACAGCATCTGTCATTGTATGACAGTATCCTCCCGACTATTGCTCATTAGCTTTTGGCCAAGAGTCAAACCAGCCAAAGCCACTCATCCACCCACCCATAAGACTACAATTGCTCAATGCGAATTCGGCCCAAGATCTCGACTGACATATGTTAATATATATATATATATATATATATATATATATATATATGTATATAGGGAGAAAGGAGACTGATATAAAGATGTATAAATGATTCAAATATATGTGTATGTTTATATATATATATATACATGCACATATGTGTGTGACCATATATTAGTAATTAAGTAATCTAGCTAGCATTCATGATATAATTGATGAGATGGGATTGTTAGTAGACCTGCTCAAAGGTCGGGCTATCCGCCTAAACTTGAAGGTCAGTTCGATATTTGGGAGGGTTTGGACAAAAATATTTGATGCAATTACCGGACTTAGACAAAATTTTTAGGCCCATTTAAAAACGGGCTAGGACTCGGGCTTAGCCTTTCAAAGCCAGGGCCCGATCTGGCCCGGCCCGGCCCGAACTGAATGTTAAATATATATATATTTTTTAATATATTTCTAATATTATATTTTTAATATATTTATTAAGTATAATATAATTTTATATATATAAAATATTATTAATTAAAAAGCATGATTATAAATATTTAATATGAAAATTGATATACAAATTTTGACAAATTAAATTAAATTTTAAAAGAAATAAAATAATAAATAAATAAATAAATAATTAAAATATAAAAAAATTATATTCGAGAGGACCGAGTTCGAGCTCGAGCTTATTGTATAAAAAATAGGACGGACTTAGATAAAATATCAGACCTAATTTATCAGACCGGATCGAATTTGAGCATTGACTAATTTTCTTATTATCTTCCATGGGCCGGCTCGAACTCGGCCCGGCCCATGAGCAGGTATTTGTTAGTTTATAGAAAATTGCTCCCCATGCAATGATGGGCATCGTTAACTTTTGCTGCTCCCGCACTCTGCAGTCGTGATACTTATGATTCCATCCGCAGGTGTTGTTATCGCATTGGTTTTATAGAACAAAAGGAGCAGAAGACGTGAACTGATGTTGCTTAAAATTTCTAAGTGGTTAATTGCTGAATGATGACGTAAAGAACAGAGGACAACAGCAATAGCTGGATAATTTGACTGACAGACAAGGACATAGCACTCGCATAAGGCTGACTAAAACGAAAGTAAACCTCAAATCCTAGCTAATTCATGTACTAGCCTCGTTTTAGGTCATTTTTATCCTTTTTGTACTTTGCTTGGTTGTCGAAAAATAATTCCCCAACATATCTCCATTCAGCAAAAATGGACCCCAGTAACAAAAAACAAATAGACCCCATTAACTACAATCATCTCTCTAGTGCCTTTTTGTTGCATTAGAACTGGTGGTTAAAAATTAGGAGCTTTAGGGTTTCATCAAGCACTAAATTTGGTGCTTCGAGAGACTCCAAAAAAAAAAATTAGTGCGGTAAAGTCTCCAACTTTATTCACACTAATGATCATGATATATTACCCGAACATATATCTATCCATTACCAGATCCAAAATAGTGATTTTTTTTTCTATTTTTCTGCTAGGTGTTATTCTGCGGTTGGTTGCATTTTTTTAAGTTTTTATTTTATTTAGATTTTTAAGTTTTCTAATTATCTATTGTTTTCATTATAGGTGTTCATTCTTGCATCACTTGTCAAGAAGTGATTGGTTCATTTTTTTTGTTTCATTAAAGCTTTTAATTTTTTAATTTAGCCTTCTAATCTGTTTTTGCTCGACTCTTTAATTTTTTCAATTAAGTACTCTAATTTATTTTCAACTTTTCGACTTTTTTTTAGTTAAGCCCTCTAATTTCTTTTTTAAATCTATATCCGATCGGATATTGTTGTTGGAGAAAAAATCTTAATGTGACACATCCATCTTTGCAATGGTGATTGATTTTAAGCTTCCAAAAAAAAATCGGCTCTCTAATTTGTTTTCAATTTTTTTTTAAGTCAAAAATTCATTGTCATAGAGAACTATGCATCATTGCCTACTCAAAGAATCATGGCAAAAAATGCCAACTTAACCACAAAAGATCCCTAAAATTGGTTGTGATGTAGCCAATTTGTTGAGCTTTGGTGTGATCATCTTGAAAACATGAAAATGCTCAGAGGTTCCTTCTTTCATCTTCTTATTGAACAATTCTTTTGAGATGTCAAATCTCTCATTATGCCTTTCCTTATCAAACAATTTTTTCAAGATTCAAGACAATGTTAGGGGAAACCATTGCCTTATGTTGATTTTGAAGTTCTCATTACATGCCAACCAAAATCACACATGTTGCTTCAATTAGGTCATCCATACGAGCCTTATGTTTCTCCGTCTCTTCATCAATGACATCATCATTGAACTTATCAGGAGCATGAGTTTCAAGACATAATCTTGCTTTTCTTGAATTAGGATAATTTTAGATTGCAGTACCAATCAATAAAGTTAGGTCCAGTTAACTTATTAGCATCAAGTATGCTACAGAGAAATAGGTTGGTAGTTAATGTAAATATTTGTATCCAATTATATAGATAGCATACATTAGTTTCCATGTATTAATTATTAAAGCAAGGTTTCAAATCTTTAATAACTATTCTCACTAGTTTTTCAAAATAATAGCTCTTATCTATTATTTTGAGAGTTTAATACTTAAATCTCTTAGTGAGCTAGGACTCCTTTCATTATAACATTAACTTGAGCAACCCAACTAGCCATGCTATAACTAATTAGGTAGGTAACTTAGTTTACTAACTGCATTACTATGCAACTCCTAAATTAATTAGGTGACAACACTTTGTCTAAATTCATCGTATACATTTCATATAATCAGCCTCTAATTATCATATAGTCAAGTTGCTAAGCATACAAACTATAAAGTTTTGGTTGAGTAAGACCCACCTTCTTTAGCTCAAACATATTTATGTAAAAGTGTAACCTTCAGCAACTCAATTAGTCTTAGATTAAAAGAACTCTAGTTATCTTGGTAAGATAGTGGAAAGCAACTATATCATACTTAACATGTGACTCAATATTGAACGAAGGATTTTTTTTTATTTGGTCTCATTACCGCGCATGAATCTCATTTATAAATAAATCTATAACATAGTATTCAATTAGGACAATTACAGACTTTGTATCTAATCTAACTTCTTGAACCACTAAGGAAATTGTTGATTATATCCTAAGATTGCATACATAGTCTTCGCAAACCTTTGTGTTATTGTGTATCCTTCATAAAGCCTTAGATCTCCATCTTCATCTTTAAGTTACATAAAATTCAATCCAATCTTATCATAATTATATTTGCATTGTAATTTAATTACATTAATTATAAAGAGACCCCACATTACATTCGATGAGATTTAGGACTAGTTTGGTTCACCGATTAGCACCAGTGAGCTCTAATTTGATTGGAAATTATGAATAAGGCAAAAAATTTTTCATGGCTAAATTACATTTTTACCCTTAGTAATATATTCTTTTTATTATTTTATTAAAAAATATATATCCTTAAGCGTCTTTTCATTATTTTCAATCTCATCACCTATCCAAACTAGTCCTTAGATGATAATAGAATTTTTCAACCCTAAAGTAAAATAGAGATAAGGCAGGGTTCGTAATCCCTATTTCAAAATAAAAACCATAAACATACAACCATATACAATCTCATTATGCCTAAGTCCATAATCAACCTCATAGAACCATAATTCAAGACAATTAGAAATTCAAGTTTTCAATTTGCTAAAGTTTGTGCTTCACATTTAAATTAAGCTTCTTGACTAACATTTATTTTAATCACATTAAAATAAATCCTAATCCTTTCAATTTAATAAATTCAAGAAAATTGAACTAATTTACTTAATAAGCATTATTAAAATACTTATTTTACGAAAAACTTTCCTTATTTATTAATCTAACCATTTCTATACTCTCTAAAATGATTTTAGCAAGTAAAAGTTGATTGATACAATGATTTATATGTCAGAAACATCCTCAAATTAAATCTACAAGTTTAATTTAAAAAATTTTATGACAAATTAAGTGTAGATTTTTTTATATAGTTCACTAGTTTCCAAAAATAGAACATAGACTGAACTAGACCTACCTTTAATCATTTTGAGCCACTACCCTAATCGATTGTAAGGGAGACTAGGGCGAGGTCAAGGAGACCAAGAGCCCTAAAATTGGACTTGCACAGTGAATTATAGATCAATCAAAATCCATAGGCTCAAATATTCATCAGGTTTTCGACTTTGGCCAATCTTTAACCAACTCAAGCTATCACTTCTACTAACCGAAGAGGGATATGACATAAGCTCAAAGAAGTCAAGATTGTCCATATTGCAACTTCCATGTGAAAGATATGCCCAATTGAAATCATAGTCTTCAGGTTCCTCAGGATTTGGTCATTTATGACTTTTTATGAATGATTCAACACCAACCAACCTTAAATCTTTCTAATACACATACAAAATTATTTTTGCATACTTTTAAGCTAAAGGTTCACCCAAAAACAACTTAAAACCTTAAGCTAACATACAAAATGATCACTAACAATAAGGAACATACATGAAACTAGTTTCAAAAACTATTATGTCTAAATCAATATTTAAACAATCTTGAGCAATTTTGAAATCTAATTTTTAGAACTGAAATCATCTTGAAAACATCTTTTTTATAAATGCAAAATTAAAACAAACACAATGAGTGCATCTTTTTGCAAATCGGCAACATCATAAAAACTTAAATTTGATTTCTATAGATATTAAGTGAGGCTTTAATACAAATGCTAGGTTTCAGGTCAAGCTTAAACATGCAATCAGAGTTGTAAAGCAAAAGATAAGGCTGGAATATTGTCACATTCCATATCCACATTTTTCACGTTTTTCCACACATTTTATATGGTTGGGCTGTCTACGATGCCTTACTTTCCTTTTTCTTTATACAGTAACTATTTAACAAACTATAATTTATAATTACTGAAATATTTACATGCCAAGAATTTATTTATCATTACATCTCCCTGTTTAATTTCCAACACTATAGTACTGTAAAATATGTTTGAACATATAAAATAAATGATTATACCTCCATGATATAAGCTCGCTGCCTCGGGGCACTATATGCGCAGCCAACAATCCTCGGATGCAAATCACGCAGACATTAGAAGTACTCTGTAGATGTTAGAATAAAAGCGTGAGCAAACTACGGCTCAATAAGAGAATTGTATGTAAAACTAGATATTCTGAAATCTATATGCAATGAAATCTATAGGTGCTCTAGAACCAATATAGGAAAGATACTATAGTCGACTAGGGATCCGGATGGAGTAAGAAAGGTATTTTGAAATACCTGTCTTGTCCCGGAGCCTAGAAGCGACTATAGGGAGTAATTATTATTGTTGAGATCAATCCCTTTTTCAATATCATTTCATATTCCTTTCAAAATAATGCTTTTATAAAATAAAGCATTTAAACAAATAAACTAACATTCATATATTCTTTAAAAAAGAATATTAATTTAAATAAACCATAATTCTCATTTAAACCATTGTCATCGTATCAATTATAACAGTAAAGTGATCCATCTAGTACAGTAAATTGTTAGAAATCATTTTCCTTTTCATATAAAAACATATTCATATACTTTTTCATTTAATCACATTTTCCATATTACATATCATTTCATATCTCATAAAAGTGGAGACTATGGCATTACCTAGAATATATCATGCTAGAGAGAAAGTATCCCGTAGGGCAATAATAATCATGTCAGATCTATGGCCATAGTCTAAGGTAGTCCTCAGTCAAACACTGATCAGGTGTCAACCAGGACTGAATACATATTACGTATCACATATCACATATCGGCATGATATGAGGCCTATCAGTCTCAAAACAATATTTTCATAATCATTTCACCTTTATGAAAATAAAGAAATTCAATAATTTTTCAATCAGTCCATAAAGGATTTTGTTAAATCATAAAGTGAATATTATGGAAAATAATTTATAAAATATTCACTTTTCATTCTTTTATCTCATAAACCATATCATATGCTGTAAAACATCTAAGAGAAATATTCTATATTCTCATTTCCGTCAAAACTGGTAACATGAATATTTAAATAATATTTTTCAATATATTCATGTTTTATGAAAAATAATAAATTTCTTATTTTTAAGGCTAGGAAATCCTCAAATCATGTAATTAAATATTTTCTAATATTTTTAAAAAATATTCTATAAATTTTCAGCAGCATAACGGCTGCTGTTACCCCAGCCCTCCTACAATTCAAACACAGCTCCATTTATAGCAAACGTCCTCAATTCCACATATTCCAATGCATTTCATTTCAAAAATATTCTTATAAATTTATTTGTATAATAATTATGCATTCGAAATATCACTACAGCTGACATACGCATCCCTTACCTGTACAGTGTAACCGAACTCTTCGGATGCACCCCTCGTAATTCGTTATTCCCGTGCTGCAAATAATTCCACTAAAATTATTAACTAATTTAATACTTATTTTTAAGTTATCATTTAAATCTAAATGCAGCCTCTTTAAACACTGCAAATATTTTTGTAGTATAATTTCTACCGGTAACATAGCATAACTTCCTCGTTTTGAGTCGAAATTTAAATCCGAGCATACCGACAGATTCCTCGTAATTTCTATAGTCATAATCTACCCTCAAAACATCAAAACTAGCCATGAAACCAATCCCCTTCATTATGGCCGAAAACGGTGGATGATGATTCCATGGGATTTTCAACAATTTAATGGTAAATTCTTGTTCTACCATGCTCATTCATCATTATGGCATGCATTTCATGCATGAAAGCTCAAGGATTCCTAGGTACCATCAATGGCCGAAACCCCCTTCCCATGGCATTATCTCATTTAGCTCAATTCACTTGATTCTAATGGCATAATCTTGCTTAGCACACTTAAAACTATAGAAATCTACTATTGGTTTTAAAGAAATCACAAGGAATGGTAAGCTTACCTCCTTCGGTTGAAACTTTGAGGGTGTGTATCTCCGTGTATGATGGCTTATAAGATGAGATTTTGGTGTAGAAATTTAGAGGAGAGAGAGAGGATCAATTTTGGTATATAACTTGTATCAAAATTTCAAGTAGTTTAAGAGATTTAAACTTGGAAATTTTCTTTCTTTCTTTTTGCTTGGAAATGGCATGGAAGGCTTGGAGGAAGAAGGTGAATAGTGGCCTTCAGCTTCTGAGTGGATTTTAAGGAAAATTCTGGAGCTGTGCCAATTGACCAAAATGCCCCTAGTTATGAAATTTCAGACGATTTTGTCACTTTAGTCCCGTTGGCTTAAAAACTGTGTAAATGTGCTCTAAATTTTCGGATTCCAGTTCCAAATGGTCATATTAAACATAACTTGATGATTGGAATTGGTTTCGTTGACGTGCGGTGCATGGATAGTGTGAAATTACAATTTTACCCCTGTGACTCGTCCTCAAAATTTTTTTGTTTTTATGATTGTTTCGAAGAATCCGTTGACACTATGTTGAAGTACTTTTCATGTAGAATAACATGATATTTTTACTTCGTCCCAATTCATTTTAGTATGAGAGGAATTTACAAAAATGTCTTTAGGACGTGTTTGTCATTTTCGGGTTTGTTTGCCAACAACTCTAATTACGAAAAATAACATAATTTCGAGTCTCTAAAATTTCCTCATTATAATCATTCCATCATTTGTACACTGTTTCCACATTCGTACTTTCATCTAGGCTTGAAAATTTCAAGTAGGGCCCACATCCTTTTATATTTAAAATTTATAAACTCTTTAGAAATAAATCATTTATTAATAAATAAATGGATATTGGTACATGTACAGTACAAAATAACTGGGTCTCATAAATATAAATAGAGAAGAACTAAAGCCTTGCAGGATTGTACTTGATAATGCCATTCAGAAATCAGCAATACATGCTTTTTATGCAAATAATGGCTTCAAAAATTTTATACTTTATCTTATGATCTTGTAATTAAAATATGTTGTATCTCACTTGCTCCACTCACACTGAGCTAGGTTGTCACAATCCAAAGTCATCCAATTAATTGGCTTTTAACAATTATCCACACAAGCAGTGAAGGAATGTTTTCGAAGGTTGAGTTAATATATGACCATTATTGTGCTATCAGTTTGAGTTTCAATAAACTCATCACCCAAGATTTTAAATCTTTAATTAATAACCCCGAAGAAGAAACACTTTTTTTTCAAGATAAAGAGAACAAATCCCTTAATCTCTTAGAGAAGTTGGCATAGGGTAACAAACAACTTGTACTTGTTGATTTCTATAAGGCAAACTTCACAGGGTTTGCTTCAAGTAAACTTGAGTTTCCTAAATAAAAAAGATTTATTCACTTTCTAGGTGTGAGATTCGTAACTTCCTCTATTCTTCCCACATTATATAGTATTTCAAGTTAGAGTGATTAGATAAAGTATGACAACAAGTTGCATTATGTCTTATAAGTAATGGAGAAACTGTAAGGTGGGCCCCACAACATTATCTTTAACCCAGATGGGCATGGAAGTGGCAAATTCTTCATTTTGGACTCGAAATACATAATTGGTAAAAAAAAGCACTTTTTGAAATTCCTTCATCTGAGCATACCTATGTTTGTGTGTAACAAATTGAAAAATGACGATTTTGTCTATAAGCTAGGAAAACTTTTGTGAATAACGGCCGACTCAGTTTGACTTTTGACTCACAAACTGTCATAATCAAATCTTTGTGTGAAGATGTCTTACGTAGTTCTAAGCCATAGACTGAAACATGCGAAAATGCTAAAAAAAACACGAATAGGCCAAAAAGCCTTCGTTTAAGGTTATTTTAGTAATTTCACCTCTTGGCCATCCGACCCATGTCCAAAGTCAAAGATTTGACTTCTTCCATTATTAAAAGACCATATTTATGAAAAATAAAAATAAATAGAAACTAGATAAAATGAGTAAATTAATATTATATTGCTTAGGACATGGATGGAATTATTAAAATTTTAAAGGGGCAAAATGGTAATAATGCATGGGCTGATATTTTAATCATAAAATATGAAATAAGTAAGATATTTTATGGCCTTTCTCCTTCATGGCCGGCCACCACCATTGTTGCTCATTTCCTCTTAAATTTTCTTAAGTCTTAAAGAGAGAGAAAGCTTCGAGAACACCTGCCAAACCTCACCAAATCAACTTAGACCTTAAAGAAGAATTGTTCCCCTCACTTAGCTTTACTTAAACTCAGAATTTGAAAGGCTGAATCAATCATTTCCTTGGTGTTTTGGCTATTGAAAATTCGGCCACTATAAAAGATTAGAGAAGATGAACTTTCTTTTGATTCTAGCTATTGTTTATGATTGTTCTAGGTTTGTATAAAATGTGTATAAGGTTATATTGTTGCAAAACTAAGTGTAGGGACTCCTTAGGGTTTCGACCAGGGTGAGAATATAGGGTCACCATGCTCAATTCAACACTTTGGTGGTTAAAGAATGATATATAGATGTTATAAGACTGTCCATGAAGTTAGATTTGAAAAAGTAAGTAGTTTGATTGTAGTTTCGCTTATAGAGTCTAGCAATAATCAGATTGAAATTATTGTTGTATTAGAAATTATGAAAGGCCTCTGAAAGTAGATTATCTTTCATTAAAGAAGTATTGAATTTCAAATTCATTTTGACATTATTTTGCAGCGCTGAACTTAGGAACGTAAAGGAGTTTCACTCGGTGCTGTAAGCTACTACACTTTGTTATGGCATATTGCGGTAAGAAAATATGTAAAATGACGTAAGGATATTATGCCTAGATTGGGAATTGTTGGTAGAATATAAAATATAAATCGTGTTTAAATGTAAGAGGTTTTGAAAATATGTTTTAACTTTTAGATTACATTCTGTCTAGGAGCGGCCGACTGCACCAAAGAGCAGTTAACTGCCTAAACACAGAAATTAGTCATTTTTATAGTAATCAACTTAGACCAGTTGACAACTCCATATAGCAAATGATTGCTCATAACTACGACCGACTTAAACCAGCTGACTGCCTTAAAGATCAATCGACTGCTTTTTACCCAAAATCATACTATTTGCAAAATAGTCGATTGCCATGAAGGCCAGTTGACTGCATTTTACCCAGAAGCTTTCTATCTAAAAACCAGTCGACTGTCCAAGTAACTAGTTAACTGCTCAGTTTTTAAATATTGACAAAATTTTAATTTGTGAAAAATAAAGAAATGCATGGCAGTCGACTGCCCCAAAAGAGTAGTCAACAACCTTAAGTCTGAATTGTTGATTTAAGAAAATGTTTGATAAAGAAAGGGTTTAAATGAAATTGATGTACTTTGAAAGATATTAATGTTTATCAATCGCTTTGAATTGTTAGCTTTTGAGAATGAATAACAAATTTTAGAACGAATTTTAAATTGTAAAAGGTTAGTATTGATTAAAAGATATACGTTTGGAAAGTATAATGTATTATTTGAATATTTCATGGGAATTAAGTAAATGTTTTGAGACTGTTAGCTTCCGTAGTTACCTTTGGCAATTATGTATTACCGATAGACCGAGCGATTGTTTGCTAACAGACCTTAGTCACATCTTCAACACCCACAACTATCACCTAACTAGTATAAACTGTGGATTCTTTAACAATGGCCATATGTCTTATTTTATAACCCTTACAGGAACTTTATTAGCATGATTCTATTGGGATATTGAGTATCTCTACCAAAGGTTTTATCGATTAATTGATTGATGAAATGAAAGTTTTGATTGTTTTACATATTTAAATGAAATGTTTTTTTATCAGAAGTGATACTGATAATTTGACTATACTATTTGAAAGTGAAAGTATTTGTTGAATCGTATTTGATGGGATTTCATTGTTTGTGCTTGCTATCGATCAAAATGAATGATTGTTCTTTAATGCAGTGCATCGTATCAACGTCATCAGAATATCTTTTAGAATCCTTATAATCGGAACTGGGAACCAGGACAAGTAAGGTGCTATAAAGCTTCCTTCCATATTTAACCTAGTATTCCTACCCGATTATAGAAATTCCTTCTTATTAGAACACTGTCACTGTTAGAGAATGTTTATGTGATTGTCTTAGCATCATTGGGATACATGCATGCTAGTTGCATAGTATCAATTCTTTTATATGCGTTTCTTACTGGACGTAAGCCCACCTTCTTACTTTCCCCTTCTAGATTACCTTCAAGGAGACATTATGATTGGGACAGTATTCCTTCAAGGAGAGTAGTTGACCCCTTAAAGGTATATTGTGCCTACTTTATATATATTTAGATGATTTGTACAATACAAATTTTGTAAGTTAAGTTTGTAATCATGATGTAAACTACAAGTGTTTTGATAAATATATATAAGATCGAGATTTTTCTCTTTTAAATTTCAATCTGTTTGAGAAAATGAAATCAAATGGAATGGGAATGTCAGATACTGAATATGATCGTAATGTAAATATAGGAAGTGAATGAGAGATGATGACACAACAAACAGCCTAACCAAACAAGAATAAAAGGAAAAAGTTAACTCTAATTTTAGACAGTCAGTGCATTACACTGGGAAGCTTGCCGCATAACACCAAGGAAGATTCCTTATAGCTTATTGCATAGCACAATGAAGGATTTGCTTAACCTGCTACAATTTATAAAAAAGAAAAAAAAACACCATGTTTTGCAGCAATTTATACTGAGGTATATGCTCTTCGATTTTTTTTTGTTATGCTTTCTTACAATAATGAACAAGTACTCTAGCAATTTTGGGTGCCCAATCATAATCATTTTTATATAGGCTAGGTAAATTTTATTTCATTAATTACTACTAGAGGTGGCAAACGGGCGGGTTCGGGCGGGTTTCGGTCCGGGTTTTTTCGGTTACGGGCTTTTTCGGTTACGGGTTTTTTCGGTTGCGGGCTTTCTCGGTTACGGGTTTTTTCGGTCTCGGGTTTTCTCGGTTGCGGGTTTTTTCGGTCTCGGGTTTTTTCGGTTGCGGGTTTTTTCGGTTTCGGATTTTTTCGGTTGCGGGTTTTCTCGGTTTCGGTCCGGTTTCGGGTTCGGTCCGGTTTTAATCGGGCGGGCTTAGCGGGCTTAGTCAAATTATTTTAAAATTTTATAAATTATAAATATTTTATAATTTTGAATGTAATAATTAATTTAATTTTATATAGTTAAATAAAAATATAATAGAAATGCTAAATTAAAGTTAAAATTTAATAAATGGGAATTGTATAATATATATATATATATATATATATATTGAGAAATTTGGTTGGGATGATTTTGAAAACATTGGGAGTGGACCAATGAAGAATATAATTATCTACAATAATAAAAGAGAACATATCATCTATAATTATTACATTATAATTAATTAAGCGAAATTTAAAGTCACGTGAGATTTATCAAAATAATAAATAAAGTTCGCACTTGTAAATGATGGACCAGTACATAATTTTTAATTATAATTGATTAATTATCGTAAAAGGAATTACAAGTAAAATACTCGAAGACGTTAATCATCTTTGAATTTCGATTATAATTAAAACAATTATAATAGACATTACATTATATTAGACTTAATAATTTGTGTATATATATATATTTTGTATTCGTATTGCATCAAATATATTTGTATCATATAAAATATAAAAATTATTGTATTAAAATTTATATTGATATACCAAACACAATTTTTTTTCTAATTTTTATCAAAATTTGATCCAATGTCACGTTCATTTTTTTTAATTATCATATCTACATTGCATGACAGTATATTGAGATAAAGATATTTCAAAGTTTGCTTTTGAAATTTTTTCATGTGATTCTTAAGGGAGGGAAAAGGCATATTCCCAAAGAATTTGAAATTTTTTGGTAATGTGGGAAAAACTTGTTTGGAGGGAATTGAAAAATGAAAATCAAACAAATCTCCTTTCACACGAAACTCTCATAAATAAAATATTATTATTCATTATTTTTAATTTCTTTTGTTGTTTTGACTAAATTTATATAAATATAAATTTTTACATTTTAATGTTTTTATTACTTGATAATTATTATTTATTTTTTTTAATTTCCTGTGATATTTACATTTGTTATAAAATATATAATTATATATTAATAATTATATAAAAATTTATTTTTTAAATGAGCCAAATATATATAGTAAAACTAAAAAAAATGAAAATCCAAAAGTATTAGCTATACAAATAAATAACTAACAAATTAGAAATAAATCACATTAAACAATTAAACATTTATATAAATAGCTTTATACTCTTAACAATAACTTATTGAGTCATTGTGTTTTTTTTTTTGGGTCAATATTGGGTCATTGGAATTTAGATACTCTTAGTTCAATAATTTTTTTTTTTTACTTTGTTTAATTAGCTTTTTTAACAATTATATTATATTTTTAATAAAATTTTAAATTTTTAAGAATCTTTTTTACATTTATTTTGTCTTTTAAATACCAACATAATTAGTAATTAAATTAAATTTAACCGCATAACTAGTTAACTAATTCT
The DNA here is from genome assembly GCA_032173925.1 of Heritiera fomes. Lineage (NCBI taxonomy): Eukaryota > Viridiplantae > Streptophyta > Magnoliopsida > Malvales > Malvaceae > Heritiera > Heritiera fomes. The sequence continues at coordinate 22,249,812 of JAPDPM010000013.1, read as the reverse complement.
TTAATTATAATGTTGAATAAAATTATAGTATACATTAAAAAATATAATTAATATTATGAATAATTGGTCAATTAATTATCTCAATTTTATATTTATTTTGTTTTTAGTTTGTACATAAATCATAATATAATATTATTTTTATTAAATATAATCATACTCAAACACATTAATTAATCAAATATCTCATTAAAAATTTAGAACGTTAAATTAAACAAGTTATATACACCAATTGACATATATTATAAATAATAACATTTGATATAATGTACCAAAAAAATACATTTGATATAATGATGTAAATGGGTAATATATAATTAAGTACCCGACACTATCTGACTCTATAATCGAATAATTATAGGGTTCGGATAGTGTTCTTATTACCCGTATCGGATTCAGGTAGTACCCTTAGGGTACGCTATACTCGATTAACTTTTGATCAAGTAGTATCTGGTACCTGAACTTGTTCATCAATTATATGAAAGTAATCAAAATTATATGCTTGTACAAAGATTTGAATCATGGCCTCTTATATTTATTGTTACATGTTTAACCATGTGAGCTAGATTGAGAATTTGTTATATTTGTTGTAAATTTTATTTTTATTTTAACACAACTTGTAATTTAAAATTTAATGAAACATTGTTGGCCAAAAAAATAGTTTACTGAATAATAATAATAATAATAATAATAATAATAATAATAATAATAATATTAATAATAATAATAAATAATTTATTCTTAAGATAATAAGATTTTAAAATTTTAGACATAAAGTACTAAAATTAAATTAATAGAAATTTCATAATATGTTAAGATACAATTCTTAAGATATTGATAATTTAACATATATGACATTTTATTATAATGTAAATCTTAATATATATATATATATATATATATAGTATATTATGTTTATTATTTTATTTGTAACTCATTATAATAAATTAAAAAAAAACTTTTTTGACTAAAAAAGTAGTTGAGAAGGTCAATATCTATTTAATCATCCAATATTATGATTATTAATTGATCAAGTTAAACTAAATTACATGAATACATCATAAGAGATTAAATGTTTGAAATTAAAAAAAAAAGAGTATATTATAAAAGCATGATAAGAAATTGGAATGAAAAATGTCTGAAATTAAAACTATAATATGCCATGAGAGATTGTTTAATTTATTATATATTACATGGTAAGAGATTATTATAATGTAACATACAAATCATTATGATAAGATAAACATATTAATAATCTATTTTATATAATTAAGAGCTTGTATAGTTGATTATATATCACATGATAAGATATTATTTTTAAAGTTATAATAACATACAAATCATTTTGATAAGGCGTTATTTATTAACTATATTATGTATTTTATTTGCTATAAAAAAAACTATTCCAAATTGAGTAATTATATAATTTTTATATATTTGATTTATTATTGTATTAAAATTAAAATTTTATTATAAATAAAAATAATAAAATGTTAAAATGATTTTTATAATAAAATCAAATGTCAAAATTAATAATATATTTATTATTATAAATGCAATAAGGATAATATTAAAGATTATTTGATATCATATATTATATCATATATTATGGTGTTTTAAATTAATTTAATTTAATTAAAAAGATTCAATATTTATTATGCTGGTAATATATAATTGATAAAATTGTATAATAAATAATAATTGTTTTCAAATTTTTAAACTTTTTTAATTAAAAAAGTGTATCAATTATTTATTTATTTTTAAATAATAATTATATAATTATAATTCGGGTTTTCTCGGGTTATAAATTCGGTTTTTTTCGGTTTTCGGTTCGGGTCGGTCTCGGTTTCGGATCGTGTCGGGCTCGGGTTATGTCGGGTTCGGGTTGTGTCGGGTTCGAGTTTTTTCGGTTTCGAGCTTTTTCGGTTTCGAGTTTTTTCGGTTTCGGGCTTTTTCGGTTACGAGCTTTTTCGGTTACGGGCCTTTGACTTTTTTGGTCAATTCGGGCTGGTCCCGGTTCGGTCTCGGGCGGATTCGGGCGGGTTTTCGGGCTCGGGCCAATTTTTGCCACCTCTAATTACTACAATACCTTTTAGCCCTTAGACTTATTATTAATTATAAATGGGTACAAATCTTCATCAAACAATTTTAATTTTGAGGCTATAGTCCAAATTTAATCAAAACAAAGGACCACAACTTAATTAAACATTTTAATTACGTCTAATAATCCGTTATTAATTATAATTTGATCCAGTGATTTAATTAAAACACTTTAATTAAGTCTACTTAATTAAACACATTTAATTAAGCCAAATCATAATTCCAAAAATAATTCTGATGAAAAATTTCAAAATTTTCAAACATGATCAACTTAATTTAATCCATGCACTACTTTTATGTGTGTGACCCATTAGGTTTCCAATATGTTGGCAATAAATTTAAAAATTCATTTAAATTCATATATCAATATAAGTATCTAGCAATACATCTTGATGACTTAAATGTTAGAAAAGTTAAAGGGGTTTGACTTGCACTGTACAATATCTTAGTGTAATTTGGTTCTTTGATAAAAAAATATCTTAGAAATGCATAAAGCATTGTGTAGTATCTTCTTTGAGAACATTTCCATTTTTTTATCCATAAGCTATCGATATTAACTCCATAACACATGTTACTCTAACTAGAGATTTAAGAGTTAATATGAGCTAAGATGGCCGAGATACTATCCCCTAAAGTCACTTGAAGAGATGAATCATCATATTGACTACTCATCTATTTTTTTTGTGCTTCATGGCACACCCAAAATACCTTTTTTAGGAATTTGGCGACCAAACCTGTACAGGTAAAATCAAAGTGTGATAACTTACAAATAAGATGACCCAGCATCTCATGTCAAAAGACTATTTCCATATACACTCGAGGAACACTGCCAAATGTAGCTCTCATAGTGGCTCATGAGCAATGATCTTATTCTCTAATAAGAACTCACATACGATCCTCAAATATCTCTATATTTCAACCTATGAGATCGATAGCTTGCTTTACAAGTAAGGAGGCTTAGTATGTGCCAATTTTTGAGCACTGTCAATGCCCATTCTTGATAGTACAATCACCATGAACAATTTTAAGAACATAGTTTTGATGTATAGGGATTATCATAATTGTAATCCTTTACAATTCCCTTGCACGACTCATATTGTTCCATGAGCTTCACCTATTTAGTGAATAATGAAACTGTTACTTGTCAACGATTAATGGTGAAGGGAAACATTTATGTCATTTAGCATAAGTGATAATTTATTGTCATGGTAACATGCCTCTTGCTAAGTGAGTTGGCTCTAGGGCATGCACTAACAAATCTATGTATTATCTCAAAATTTGAAATTTAGTTCTTAAAATATAATTTAAAGAAATCAAGTCCCTTTACTTTTTTAATTTAGTAATCCTAGTCCTTCCATTAGAATAATCTGTTAGGCTATGTTAATTTTACACACGTGGTGGTTGGCTATGCTGACATGGCACTAATTGTACTTAAATATTTTTTTGTTGGACTTATAATATCGAATTAAAATAGTAATAGGACTAAATTCATTTAAATTATACATTATAATGCCTAAATTTTAAATTTTAACATAGTACAAGGACCATCCATATAATTTGACCTAATTAAAGCCTAAAAAATTATTTTTTTTATTTTTATCTCTTTTCTCTCTCTAATGCAACCCTTTCTCTCTCTAACTCCATCCTACCAGCCAATTGCCACTCCTTTTCTATATTTTGACTACCAATAGTAGTGTCGACTATTGTCCACTATTGTGGTAGCAGTCCATGAGCATGCATGTTTACATCCATTCTCTCTCTTTCTCTTTTTGGGATAACTAAAAGGATTTACTCTAGATGTCGATATGCTTGATATTATTATTTTTCAATAGTTGCATGTAATTTGTCATTTTTTTCTTTTCCTGTTGGCCTTCTTTTTTTAATTTATCCAAGTTTAGTAACCAAACTATACCTAAAAAGGTGATACAATTTTATAAGCTATGAGTCATAATTTTTTTCTCCTACTACTCAACTCAAATTGTAATTACTAAAATGTTGATAATGCTTCTTATGTAACAATGTTTTTTTAGTATAATTGTCACTATCTCGTTACAACTTATTTGACCTTTAATGTTCAACTTATAACTTAGGTACTGTTTGTTAAACCATTGAAAATTTTCAATTCATTCAAAATAAAAATTTTCAATGATTTAATATTTTCACTATGTTTGATAATATATTTCAAAATAACTTAAAAGAAAATTTTCAATGAAAAAGCATTGAATAAAATAAATAGATAAACATCTACTTATCACATAATTTAGAAAATTTTCAACCACTTTATCCATAAAAATTTAGTAACCAAACTATACCTAAGAAGGTGATACAATTTTATAAGCTATGAGTGATACAATTTTATAAGCTATGAGTCATAATTTTTTTCTCGTACTACTCAACTCAAATTGTAATTACTAAAATGTTGATAATGCTTCTTATGTAACAATGTTTTTTTAGTATAATTGTCACTATCTCGTTACAACTTATTTGACCTTTAATGTTCAACTTATAACTTAGGTACTGTTTGTTAAACCATTGAAAATTTTCAATTCATTCAAAATAAAAATTTTCAATGATTTAATATTTTCACTATGTTTGATAATATATTTCAAAATAACTTAAAAGAAAATTTTCAATGAAAAAGCATTGAATAAAATAAATAGATAAACATCTACTTATCACATAATTTAGAAAATTTTCAACCACTTTATCCATAAAAGTTTAGTAACCAAACTATACCTAAGAAAGTGATACAATTTTATAAGCTATGAGTCATAATTTTTTTCTCGTACTGCTCAACTCAAATTGTAATTACTAAAATGTTGATAATGCTTCTTATGTAACAATGTTTTTTTAGTATAATTGTCACTATCTCGTTACAACTTATTTGACCTTTAATGTTCAACTTATAACTTAGGTACTGTTTGTTAAACCATTGAAAATTTTCAATTCATTCAAAATAAAAATTTTCAATGATTTAATATTTTCACTGTGTTTGATAATATATTTCAAAATAACTTAAAAGAAAATTTTCAATGAAAAAGCACTGAATAAAATAAATAGATAAACATCTACTTATCACATAATTTAGAAAATTTTCAACCACTTTATCCATAAAAATTAAATAAATTTGACTATTTTATCTTAAAAAATTTACATAATTATCTATTTATTAATCAGGTTAGGTACAAACTCCAACCAGACTCAACGTTATATTATTATTTCATCAGGTTTTTTTATGTACTTAACGTTTCTCTACCACTATTCTTTTACTATTAGAAGATAACTTGGTTTGATTCAACTTTGGAGTTGAAGACTTTGAAGATCTGAAAGTTGACATACTACACGCCCTAGACACCATATAATGGCGCATATTACCTTTTTTTCAGCTTTTCGTTATATTAGTGTTTCAATTATCATTGATGTCCAAAATTTTTTGTTTTGTTTCATTTTGGCAGATAATTGCTTGAAGAAGTAATAATCCCATGAATAATTTCGGACTTTTATTTGTAATGCTTTTTTAATCAAAATGTGATTTGGGTTTTTGATTTTAAAAAATTATTTTATTATATTTAAATATTATTTTTTAAAACTTTTATGATGTTTTTGAATTTTATAGTTATTTTTTTCTCATATTTTATACTTGTATTATAAAATAGAAGACATCAATAAAAAAAATTGATTTTATTTGAAATAATATGAAAATAAGGGTAAAAATGTAAAATAACAAAATTTCAAAATTTTACATTTATTGTTATCAAACAATATATTTATATTCAGCTCTTAATTTTCAATTAAATACCAAACAGTTTTCATAATTCAAATTCAATACTTATTAAATTCAGTACTAAAATTCAATACTTAATTTTTCAGCACTTAATTTTTCAATTTATCAAACAGCACCTTAGTTTCAAAGTTCAAGGCTATTCTAGTTACCATGTTCTTCCTCATGCTATAAATGAAAAACCTCATTGCTTTGACCCTAAGCCTTGCTCAAATTAAGAATTTTTCTTATAATTAAATTTCAAAGGTGTACGAACTTTTTATACTTTGGAAACCTCTATGCTTAAACAACTTGGAGGTACTCTAATCTTATTTCATGCCTATTGTTATTGTGAAGTTATTATTCCAAACTAGATTTCTTTTTTATGCAGGAAATGTTGGTTATGATTCAGGCTAAATTTGATAAAGCAAAGGAGGAAGCAAACTTTAATTTGGCCATTTTTTTGTATCTCTAGATGAATTTTTAGAAAAAAAATGCTAAAAGCCATCCTAATTGGTAGAAAAACTATTGAGAGTATATTAGTTTTGGCTTGAAGCTGTGCTATGACACCGCTTGAAAAGTTTTCGCTTAATAAATATCCATCTAGTGGCAATGATTTACAGTCGATAAGGCGGTCGATGAAATCTAGAAAAGAAGCAATCGTCGATTTATAAGATGGAGTTAGAGAGAGAATGGGTTAAGTAAGAGAGAATGGAAAGAAGAAAATGAAGATTTTTTTTTTTGAGTTTGTATAAGTCAAATTATGTTAATTTTTGAAATATAGTCCTTATACTATATTAATTTTTGAAATTTAGTCTCTGCAATAAATATTAAAGGAATTTAAATTTGGGCACAATTATCGAAAATAGTTTTGGGACATAATCGTCATTTCTCAATTTGTTTGCCAACAACTTCAAATAATGAAAATAAGATAATTTCAAGTCTCTAAAATTTCCTCCTCATCATTATTACACTGTCAGTACACTGTTTCCACATTCATAATAATATCTGGGTGCGAAAATCTTAAGGAGGGCCCACATCCTTTTATATTCACAATTTATAAAATCTTTAGTAATAAATCATTTATTAATAAATAAATGAATAATAGTACATGTACAGTATAAAATAATTGGGTTTCACATATTATATCAAATCATATCACTTTTCATATGGAAAATCATGATCACAGGTAGTGTAAAGTCATACTACTCTTTATATAAATCTTATGTTCATATACAGTGTAATGTCATGACATCATGTAGATAGAATGTCGTTATGTCATAACTCAGCGTGCAAAATTTATGCAAGCTTTATTGTATAAAATAGCTATCATTTCAAATCATATCACATATACTTTTAGAGCATGTTCAAACATGTAAATTCTCAATTCTTTTCATGTTTACTTTTAAGACATGGTTAGAGCATGTACAATTCACAAATCATATCACTTGCACTTTTAAGGCATGTTTTAAAAAAAAACATGTAATGTATCAAAACATTTCATATTCACCTTTAGAGTATGTCTAAAACATGTACAATCTCAAAACATTTCTCATATACTGTAAAGCCATATCAAGTCTAGAGTTCATATCAAATAAAATTATACTTTAGACCACATATCATATCATGTTCGAGACTAGGCTGAATCCCTAATACTCTATCAATAAAGACTTAGTTCACTACAGCTAGCAGTGAGAAATCATGTCATCGTCCCCTGGAAACCAACTAGGGCGCTATCTATGGCCATGACCTCATTTCTCTCAGCCCCACTGATCAGGTGTGATTGAGCCCTGTCCATGACTATTGTCGGACAAGCATCTCTGCCTAATGAGTAATCCCCAATTAGGCGATTTCTACTATGCTTTATTCAGTTTAACTCTCTTAGGGTGCTTATAGTCTCATAAAACATTCAATTATAAACCTTTAAGTTCAATAACTCAAAATCGTATAAAGTATACATCACTTTTCTTTCTAATCAGTTGTGTAGACATTTATGTCATGTACTCTTTTTTTTTAAATGGTTCGATGGAGTAAATGTTCAGGTATGCAAATGCAACATTTCTAAATCTCAAGTCTTAAGTGATGCATGCTTAAAACCAATGCAAGTGAAAACTTGAGCTCAAAACAATTTAATATAATAATCATAAAATGCATCGATGCAATATTCTTTGACATGACGCTAACAATAATACCAACTCCTCAATAAATCGTCTCTCTCAAAGCTCATCAGTATAGCATCTATAACAAGCTCAGTATCATTAATGCATAACATCTCTTTCAATTAAGTCCATAACGTTGTATGTTCACATATCATATGCACCACATGGCTACCATGCCTTCCTTAAGCAACAAGAGCACATAATATATATGTATATATATATATATATATACACACACACACACACACACACTTTTACACAAGCATATCATCCATCGAATCCACAAGGTATCATAATCCAATTTTTCTCGATCTCATTACCACAATCCACCATGGCTTTAGCTACCATGTCACACATATCAAATGAAACATCTTTCATCATTGTCTCGCAATACACTAAAGTTTCCTTCATCTTAATTATTCAGTCCATAATCATTAGCCACACTATATTCATTTCATATAATATTTTTCGATCTACTAATATCATATTGACGCAAATAAACCATTTATATAACCCATAACATTAACTATAAAAACCATATTATCTATAGTACTTTCACAAGGTACTTTAAATCGTATTTCTATAGCTATCTAATCTCGCCATAAGCATTATTTTTTTTTTAAATCATTTTGATCATACTACTATAATGAACCACTCACCATGCTAGCTTTTACCATACTTCACATGTTAATCTTTCACTTTCCAACAACCATCTAACCATTATTCAAATATCAATTCATAAGTATACTATTAATATTATAATAGTATTCCACGATATTCCATCATCACCTAACAATACAATTATTCATGCTTATCCATATCATTATAGCCAGCCATTTTTTCTCTATCCACTCACATAAATGTTCAACCTATTCAAAAAATTCCATCATGCTTCCAATAATATTAAATCAATAATCTAACAATGTTCTAACGAAATTCTAATCATACACAATTAGCACATCTCGATATCCCAAAATTTCCAAAACATCTATTAGTATTTCCATAATAATATCTAAGCATATCCAAACAATTTCATTTACATTTTGTCAATCTCTTAATTCCTTTTCACCAATATTCAAACACTACTACAGTAACATTTCCAACAAGTTTGTAGCCTTATTCCATATTAGTACTAATAAACTAAACTTAATACAATATAATGCTACCTCTACTTTATCTAAATATCTCACCACGACCAGAATATAATTCAGCATGTTATCATGCTCAACCATTTACCTTCTCAAACTATTCAGAATCCAATTCTCAGGCAATACGATAAAATCCTTTCAAAACTTATCTTTCAATAATTCTTTCTAAAGTTTCATTTATACGAGAAAACATTAACCTTTTTCATCAAACATTTTCATATAAATTCCGGCAACAAAACATTTCAGGAACTAAAACCTCCTACAAACAATTCCAAATAAACACAATGGTATTCCACAATCATTTCATTGCAATATCATGATCATTACTAAGACCCTCACCACCAATTGTAGGTCCTCTTAGCATTTTAACATCATTTCATTAATAATTCATCCTCAAGATCACAACTCTAAACTATACAATATAATACTACTACTACTTTATAAAAGTATCTTACTTAGCGTTGAAACTTAGCGCTTTGACGAGCTCCAAGCTTCGTCGAACACTAAAATTCGTGCCTCTTACACTTTCACTACAATTTCAACAACACCCAACAACTTAGATACATATACAAATCAAATTCAAAAATTTATCAAACAACCACAATAATTTTCTATATATTTATTTTTCAAGCTAAAATGTTAGGAAACTTTACCAAAATCTTTCTTTTCTCCCTCACATTGTCCTGATTTGAAACCTTGAAATGACCTCTCTTTTTTTTTTTAAGATAAGCTCATACAACATTTTTTTCTTTTTTTTTTGTCTTCGTCGGCAGCAGCAAGGGACAATGGCAAGGGGGCGACGTTAATGGCAAGGAGGGGTGGCCCCTTTCTTTTCTTCCTTTTCTTTTCTCCTTTCTCCTTCGCCGGACACTTCTCTCTCTCCCTCGCTGCTGGTTCCTTCTCCCTTAACCGGACTGCTCTGATCAGTTTCCTTTTTTTTTTGCTTTCCTTTCTTCTTTTTTTTTGCTTCTCTCATCTGTGCCAGTTCTTTTCTTGGCCAATCCACCTGTTTTCCCTCCCTCCACAGTCGAATTCAACCTCGCCAGTGGAGCACGATACCAACAGCGGCTAAAGGTGGTTTCCGACACCGGCTCTCCTTTCTCTTTTCTCTTCTTTCTCTCTCCTTTCTCCACTGTCGGGCTTCCTCCTAGTCCGTCAACACCTCTCCTCACCCCCAGCGTCGACTCCTCTATCGGTCGGTCAACCGGCCACTTTGTTTCTTTCTTTGCTGTTTACTTTTTTTTTGGAACTAGTCTGCTAAGCAGACAAGTTATGCTCGACAAGCTTCCAAAGGAAGCTTTTGGAAGCTTGTCGTTTTTTTTATATATATTTATTTATATAATATATATTAAATCATTTATATATATATATATATATCCAATATATAATAAACATATATATTTTATATTATATTTATTTATATATTTTCATAATATAAATACAATTATATTTACACTCCCACAAAATATATATAATTATATTTATATATTTTTGTTATTTTATTTTATAAAATCGATTCCCTAAAATCAATCTCCAACCAATCTGTTTAATTGTACACAATTACATATATTTTCGTCCTATTAGTAGTCCTTAACTTAATCTACTTCGATATGCTCATTGTCACCAATGATTAAATTTCCATCACTTCAATTTATATTATCTCGATTTCTATTCAATAATATCTTAAGTTATCACATTTATCTATTTACCGAGTGCAAATTTCGCAGTTATCACATTTTGTAAGACATGTCATGATCATAACATCGCTTATAGAGTAAAAAAACTTTACCGACGACATATGTAATAATTATCCATAAATTATTACCTTTTATATTTTGAATGTATAAGGTTGGTGTGGAAGGTGGTTAAGAATAAAAAAAAGATTGATATTTTGACAGTAAATTTTGAATCAATATTGATTACAACTCGCAAAATGCAAAAAGAATCGAGCGTACCCAAAAACGTGCGTCCAAACAATTGAAACGTTTGGTGTTCATTAATTGCATTTCATACATACGAGTGTAAACCATGAATCTATCTCTCTTTTTGTTTGAATTGAAAGGAGTAGCAAAATACGACACATATTCCCTTGTCAATCCAAAAGGAGTAGCAAAATACGACACATATCCCCTTGTCAATCCAATTTGTTTGTTGCGATTGTCCTGATTTGGCTTTTCCTTTTCAGTTGTATCGTACTCCTGGCGCTTTGCTCATTCATCTTGATTCGGCGATTCCTTCTAGATTTCCATGATGAATAAGGTTGAATTTATATCCAACGGTATTAAGAGATTGCAAGCGGATTCAAGCTAAATTTGATTTGAATTTTTAAATTTAATTTTTTGTTTAAATTTATTTTTACGTACAGGCACATCTTTAAATCAATTCGGTCCAAACACCATTAGTTTTTTTAAAAAATAAAATAAAATCTAAAAAGCATAAAAAATATATAATAATAATTAACAAGTATAATACAATAAGTTAAAATTAATCATTATAGAACAATACAAAAGTATGAAAATCTAAATCAATCTAAAAAATAACACACTCAAATTAAATTGTAAAAAATTTTAAAATAATTAAAAAATTCATTATTTTAATAACTTTTTTACTTGGTATATCTTTAATTTGTTTTATATCTGCAATATAACATAATATTTTAATAGAATATTAAATTATTTAAGTTATAAAAAAATATAAAAGAGATTGGGTCGATTTCATGTAAGTACATCATACAGATAATACATGCTTCTGTACTATATGAAACATGTTAAACAAATTAAAAGCGGAAGCAAGAAATCCTAACCTCCAGTCATTGGACTCTGTTATTTATTGTTCAACAGTTCCTGGATTTACAGTCGTTTGTGATCACTACCAAGCCTTCCAAGCACTCAGAACCGCTTCTCGATGGTGTCTAGCTATAGTGGTAATTGTACTTGGGGACCAGAATCACTCTGTTGTTTTATAAACTCAGAGCTTGAATTTTTCTGATAAACTCAATCACAGTTCTTACCATCATAGAACGTGTTTTTAAAAGGCCAGAGAATCTGTTGATATTAATGTGAAATTATGGACCATAATCTTGGCATTGATTATCCCAGGTTGTATATGGCAATAAACTGATTTGGTCAACCTGGGATCAAGGGATATGCCAACATTCTCCCACTTGGTCCATTTATTTCACTCATAGAAGAAACAAATCACATGAATCATGGCGATAGTTCCTCTAATGGTGAGTATTATCTTCCATGTATTACTATGTAAAATGTTTCTAAATCAACCCATTTTTACTTAATGAATAAACCTTATGTTTATTCTCGGTCCAAACAACAAGGATATTTCTCAAATAAAACTTTAGTGTATACAAATCAAAATGAGAAACATCATATTATTAATAAGAGTTTCAATTACAATCAAATGTGGGACCAAGTCCCATTCTCTCTACATGATCCTTAAATTTAAATGGTGGCATGCCTTTAGTCAAAGGATCAGCTAACATCAATTCAGTGCTAACGTGTTCAATGACCACTCTTTTATCTCTAACACGTTCTCTAATGGCCAAGTACTTAATGTCGATGTGTTTACTTCGACTTCCACTCTTATTGTTCTTAGCCATGAATACCGCAGCTGAATTGTCACAATATATCCTCAATGGCTTAGATATGGAGTCAACAACTCTAAGCCCACTAATGAAACTCTTAAGCCATACACCATGTGAGGTAGCCTCAAAACAGGAAACGAACTCGGCCTCCATAGTAGAAGTGGCAGTCAGTGTCTGCTTAGCACTCTTCCATGAAACAGCTCCATCGGCAAGCATGAAGATGTAACCGGATGTTGATTTCCGGGTATCAACACAGCCAGCAAAGTCTGAGTCTGAGTAGCCAATCACTTCCAACTCATCTGTCCGTCTATACATAAGCATGTAATCCTTAGTGCCTTGAAGATATCTAAGCACCTTCTTCGCAGCTCTCCAGTGGTCCATCCCCGGGTCACTTTGATATCTACCCAACATTCCCACAGCAAAAGCAATATCAGGCCTGGTACAGACCTGTGCATACATAATGCTTCCAACAGCAGAGGCATATGGAATGTTCTTCATCTGTTCCCGCTCAAGATCATTTTTCGGGCACTGGTTCAAATTGAACCTGTCACCCTTCACAGTGGGAGCTGGGCTTGGTGAACAATCTTTCATCCTGAATCTTTCCAAGACTTTATTGATATAGGCTTCTTGTGACAGACCTAATATACCTCTATGTCTGTCTCTATGGATCTTAATGCCAATGACATAAGATGCATCGCCCATATCCTTCATATCAAAGTTCTTAGAAAGAAATTGTTTCACCTCACGTAGCATTCCCTTATCATTGGTTGCAAGCAGAATATCATCCACATATAGCACAAGGAAACAAATCTTGCTCCCACTGACCTTCTGGTATATACACTGATCCATGATGTTCTCAACGAAACCAAATGATGAGATGACTTCATGGAATTTTAAATACCATTGGCGGGAAGCTTGTTTCAACCTATATATGGACTTCTTGAGCTTACAGACCAAATGCTCACCATTACTAGAGGAAAAACCTTCAGGTTGTTTCATGTAAACCTCTTCCTCTAGATAACCATTGAGAAATGCTGTTTTCACATCCATTTGTTGCAACTCTAAGTCAAAATGTGCAACAAGTGCCATTATGATGCGGAGAGAATCTTTCTTAGATACAGGAGAGAAGGTCTCCTTGTAATCGATTCCCTCCTTTTGAGTGAATCATTTGGCTACGAGTCTTGCCTTATAACGCTCAATGTTGCCTAATGAGTCAGTTTTGGTCTTAAAGACCCATTTACAGCCTATAGCTCTGGCTCCATTAGGCAACTCGACAAGATCCCATACTCCATTAGATGCCATCGAATCCATCTCATCCTTCATTGCATCAAACCAAAGTTTTGATTCTTTACTGTTCATGGCTTGTGAAAACGTCTCTGGATCATTAACGGGCCCAATATTGAAATCATACTCTTGTAGATACACAATATAATCACTAGGAATAGCTGATTTCCTTTCCCTAGTAGACCTTCTTAATGTTGGTTCAACATTCTCCGAAGGATCATGTTGTTCAACTGGTTGCTCACTCAATTCTGGTGTATCCAGAGGAGCCTCGTCTACTGGTAAGTTATCAGCTACTTGTGGATCTTCAACGATTGGTTGTTCAATGTCTAGTTGTACTGAAAGGACATTGTTCATGATAACCAATCCTTGACTCGAGGTAGAGGGTTGATCTCTCACAGAAACTAGGTCTTGAGATTGATCGCTCCCACTAACTAAGTCATTTTCAAGAAACTTGGCGTTCCTTGATTCCACAAATCTAGTGCTATGAGATGGACAATAGAATCTGTAGCCTTTGGACCGTTCGGCATATCCGATGAAATACCCACTTATGTCCTAGGATCCAGTTTCTTTTCCTGTGGGTTGTAAACTCTTATCTCAGAAGGGCATCCCCAAACGCGCATATGATGCAAACTCGGTTTCCAACCTTTGAATAATTTAAAAGGCGTCTTTGGAACAGCCTTGGTTGGAACCCGGTTCAATATATACGCTGCCGTTTTAAGAGCTTCAATCCACAAGGACTTAGGCAACTTCGAGTTGTTAAGCATACTACGCACCATTTCCATCAAAGTTCGGTTCCTTCTTTCTGCAACACCATTCTGATCCGGTGAACCAGGCATGGTATATTGGGCAACAATCCCATTTTCTTGAAGGAACTTCGCAAATGGTCCAGGTGCTTGTCCATCTTCAGTGTATCTACCATAATACTCCCCACCTCTATCAGTTCTTACTATCTTTATGGGTTTTCCACATTGTTTCTCTACTTCAGCCTTAAAGATTTTAAAGGCATCTAATGCTTCGCTCTTGTTATGAAGCATGTAGAGTTACATAAACCTCGAGTAATCATCAATAAAGGTGATGAAGTATTTCTGACCATATGCATCAATGTTTGGACAACATATGTCAGAATGTATGATCTCTAATATGGTTGAACTCCTATTGGCACTTTTCTTCGACTTGTTGGTTTGCTTACCCTTAATGCAATCCACACAAGTGTCGAAATCAGTAAAATCGAGAGTACTAAGTATTCCGTCATTTACCAATCTCTTAATTCTATTTATGGAGATATGACCTAATCTCCGGTGCCATAACGTGGAGGAGTCCTCATTCATAACACATCTTTTAGTGCCAGTTTGAACATGCAAGGCGTTATGAGCAGTATCATTTTGCAAATCAATAGAGAAAAGACCATCACATAAGGTACCATTCCCAACAATATCAGACTTAAAATATATCAATATTGATTTATTTGAAAATTGAAAGGAATATCCATAAGGTACCAACCTAGAAATAGAGATTAAATTTCTCGAGAAACTAGGAATATAAAAGGTCTTTTCTAATTGCAAAACAAAACCACTCCTAAGAACTAAAGTGCATGTTCCAACGCCTTCAACACGCGAGCGCATCTTGTTTCCTGAATAGATGCTCTCCTCATTTCCCACTGGCTTCCTTAGGTTTGTCATACCCTGTAAGGAAGTTGAAATGTGAATTGTAGATCCAGAATCAATCTACCATGTGTTATGATTAACCTCAACCATATTTGATTCAAAACAAACATATGAGAGTGGATTACCTTTCTTAACGAGCCACTGCTGAAGCTTGGCACAGTCCTTCTTCATGTGTCCCTTCTTTTTACAGAAGAAACACTTGGACTCTTTCTTAATGTCAGCTTGGGCAGGGATTTTACCTTTTCCCTTGTTCTTGGCTCGATCCTTGGTCTTTCCTTGGCTTGCAAAAAATGCACTCTCACCCGATTCCATAAGCAGTCTTCCCTCCTCTTGAACACACATGGTCATCAATTCATTGATGGTCCACTTATCCTTATGTGTGTTGTAGGATATCTTGAATGGTCCGTACTGCTTTGGTAGAGTGTTCAATATAAAATGCACAAGAAAAGACTCAGACATCTCCACCTCTAGCTTCTTGAGTTGGGCCGCTATATCTCTCATGGCCATTATGTGCTCGCGCACTCCTTTGACATTGGTGAGCCTCATTGATGAGAACTTCATTATCAGGGTACTAGCCAACGCTTTGTCTGAAGTGACAAATTGATCATCTATGGCCTTCAGTAAGGTCCTAACGTTGGTATGCTGTTCGACTGAACCACGTATCCCAGCAGATATCTTTGTCTTTATATACATGACACTAAGGCGATTGGATCGCTCCCAGCGTTCATGTAAAGCTACTTCAGTAGGAGTGCTGGTCTCAGTCAATACGGGCTCGTCTTTCCTTATAGCATAGTCTATATCCATGCACCCTAATTGGAGGAGAACTCTCTCCTTCCAAACCTTGTAGTTCTCTCCATCCAGCTCGGGAACTTCTAGGTTAATACTAGCCTGAGGAAACACTGCATATAGAAAATAAACATGCTTATGTATCTAGAATTTTTTGAGGCAAACTTAATTATGTTTACCAATGTAAACATATTTTATTAATTAGACATAAAACTTGCCTGTGGGCTAAAGTTCTAATTCTAACAGATTCATATCATAATGATAAAACTATCAAATTATATTATTTCCTAATTCCTGTGGGTAAATTAAGAAACTAATTTGATATTTTATCCTAATTAGTTATAAAATTATAATAAAAATTCCTGTGGAATAAAATTTACCATAACCTTATAACTAATTACAATTTATGTCTAATATCATTATGTGATTTTACAAAAATTAATTTTACTTAATTAAGGTTGCTGTGGCTAAGCCCTAATTAAATAAATTATAATCACTTAGACATATTGGCGAAATTCTAAGTTTATTCATATTTTAAAATTGTAATTAACACGAGGCAATTTTAATTCCAAATAATATGAATAACTTAGCTACATGTGCTTCTAGTATAAAAAATAACAAAATTATACATATTCACAATGAGCACATATATACATTCATATCAAATTTTCATAATTTAATCATAATTTTATGATAATTTTCACAAAATTATTCAATTTAAAATTATAGCATTTATAAAAATTCCAAATTCATGAAAAATCCTCATAAAATCCAAAATAATGAGAAGTTTTCATAATTATATTAATTTTGTGAAAATAATCCAATTATTGTTAAAATTATGAAAATTATAGAACTGAAAATTTGATTAAAATTATAAAAATATAATTATTTGACCTAAATTAAATTATTTTAATTACTTAAATAAATGAATCCTTAAGGCCTAAACTAATGGCCCAACAATAAATTAAATGAAAAGGCCCAACTATTGAAAAATCAAATGGCCCAATTAAAACATTTGAAAAATTGTTAAGATAAAGGAAAAAGCCCAACGTTGATGAGCCCAAAGGTAGGTTAAATGACCAAGCAAAAAAAAAAACATATGGGCCCCTCTTTTTTTCCTTTTCATTTTATTTATTGTTGAGATTCTGTAATTTACAAGGGGACACGCACAAGTGACGTGCAAGGCCAACCGAAGAGAATTGCTTCACACGCGCCCGTATTACACGAACGACACTGTTTCAAGGAACCCAACCAATATGGAAAAACGACATCGTTTTGCCTTTTCTTGTTCACCTGAAACAGCTTCCTCTTCGCCCGATTGTTCTGTTTTCAACCCGTTTCTGACCCAACTTATGACCCGGATTAAAAATAGCCTTTCATGCTTCGATTTGGGTGATTCCAGATCCCAAATCAATCAAAAACGAATGAAAACAAGTTTTATGAAATTTGTTTTGGCTAAAAACATCTTAAAATGAAAGTCCAAATTTTCAAGAATTCAAGCTTTCGGCTAAATGTACAGAGCTCATTCAACACTGTTTTATTTGGTTTTTTTTATTCTTAAATGGCTAGAAAATTAATTCCAAATCATTTCCTAACCCCATTATGACCAGAACATGTAAAAACAAAAATCGACAATTTGACAGAATGAACAAAAATTACAGAGTATATTTCTCTCACCCAAGACAGAGGTAAATACAGGCTCTGATGCCAAATGTAAGTACATCATACAGATAATACATGCTTCTATACTATATGAAACATGTTAAACAAATTAAAAGCGGAAGCAAGAAATCCTAACCTCCAGTCATTGGACTCTGTTATTTGTTGTTCAACAGTTCCTGGATTTACAGTCGTTTGTGATCACTACCAAGCCTTCCAAGCACTCAGAACCGCTTCTCGATGGTGTCTAGCTATAGTGGTAATTGTACTTGGGGACCGGAATCACTCTGTTGTTTTATAAACTCAGAGCTTGAATTTTTCTGACAAACTCAATCAGAGTTCTTACCATCATAGAACGTGTTTTTAAAAGGCCAGAGAATCTGTTGATATTAATGTGAAATTATGGACCATAATCTTGGCATTGATTATCCCAGGTTGTATATGGCAATAAACTGATTTGGTCAACCTGGGATCAAGGGATATGCCAACATTTCAACCTTAAATAGTAAACAAGAGGTCAAACTTGATTTTTATTCAACCTTATCTAAATTTATTTAACGAATTTAATATTTTTATTAAATCCGACCGAATGAAACAATCCGACTCGTAGCTCTAGTTCCTTCTATGTTTTTATTTTTACCCAAAAACAAGCTTTCTCTATCGAAGTAATATTGACTTGTTTTAATAATAAATAATTAATTTTTTAGGTTTAATAATCAAATATGTCCTTAATCTTTTATACAAAATGGTAAGCCCTCAACTTTTAATTTTACTGTATAAACCTCTAACTTTTAAAATAATGCAATTAAATACAAATCAGTTATAAATTTTTACCGTAAAATAAAAAATTGAGGTTTTATAAGATCTTAACCTTTTATTTATTTTACTTAATTGTATTATGTTGAAATGTTAAGGGCTTTTTTATAATAAATTTAAAGATTGAAGGGTTATATCTATTTTATACAAAAAATTATGGATATATTTGACGAGAATTTTTACAGTAAGGTCACAAATTTTGATCTTACCGCAAGGTCAACGTAAAAAACACATGATTAAACATAAATTTAAAGTCATTAGGCATCAAATATGTTAGAAATATCACAAAAATATAATTATCAATGTAAATATTAGTGTCAATAGATTTAAACACAGGATAATTTTGTTGTAATATATGTTTATGTTAATTATCTTGTGTTTACATACTTTTAACATATTTTACACCTAATAACTTTAGATTTATGTTTAATCATGTATTTTTTACATTAACCTTAAGTTAATTATCAATTGTTTACAATTTTTTAACATATTTTATGCCTATGGGCCGTTTGGTTCGCTGAATTTAGGATTCCTTTTGGGAATAATTTTACCTCCAAATCATTTTACTTGATTGATTCTTGGGAATATTAGGGTCCGTTTGGTTTATGAAAATATTTTCTATTTTCATTTTCTATTTTCATTTTCTGAAAACAAGTTTTCATTTTCTGTTTTCTAAATTTTGGAAAATATGTTTGGTACACGAAAATGAAACCTTGTTTTTGAAAATGAAAATTATGAAAATGCGTTTGGTGTCTACATTTTCAAACCAATAAATATGAAAAACAATAACTAAAATAGACAATTAAACTTATTCAGTATTGTTCAAAGAGACAATTAAACTTATTTTTATTATTCAAAGACACAACTACAGTTTTATTTATCACTCAAACTGATAAATTCACAATAAAACTCATTCACTAGATCCACTAGCAACAATGGTAAAATAAAACAACCATACAAAAAGAAAATCTTCAATTTCTTATAGCATATAATAGGAAACCAAAAAATGAGAAATAGAAAAAAAAGGTAACTTGATTTGATTTACAATGGTGACTGACACAATTTTGGGAAAGAGTTTGGGCTTTAGCTGGAAGAAGAAAGAACCAAAGAGAGAGAGCAAAAAAACGCAAAAGCAAAACTACAATAAGCGTTGAATCAAGTTTAGCATGTAAACCTAAAACTAAAACAAATAATAAAAAAAAACTTTTTGCTTATGTAATGATTCGAATCTTGTATCTTTGATATACATTAAGAAAATTTCATAAATCCCGTGTTTTCCAATTTTCCATTTTTTCAAACTATTTCCTTGGAAACAATGAAAACATGTTTTTTTTGTTTTCAAAATTTGGCCCATTTTCATTTTCATTTTCCAAAAACATGTTTTCTGTTTCTTCAACCAAACATGTTTTCCTTCACATTTTCTATTTTCCATGAAAATGAAAATGGAAAACAGCTCTGTTTTCATGAACCAAACGCACACTTAGATTCTTGTATTTGGTTGCATTGGTAGAAATATTAGAATTCTTTGTTTGGTTGAAGGAAAGTAAGATTATTTAATTACTTAGTTTACCATAATACTCTTTGTATTATTAGTTGATGTAGAGTAAATAACACTTTATACAAATTATATTTAAATTATTTACTTATTTATTTAAGATACTCATTTATTTATTTATTTATTTATTTATTTGGTCCCTTTGTTTATAAGGTTTTTATTATGTGAATTATTTTGATTTAACAAACTATTACTATATTAAATTGATTTTGATTAATCAAAAATTATAAGGTCCATCTTATTATTGGTCTATTTGATTTTAAATCCATTTTTCTCTAATATGTCAATTCATCAAAATAAAATAAAAATAATGACACTTTAAATTTAACTAACCACAATGTTTATTGATCACCAATTTAGTTAAGAAGTGTTATTTTAATACTTGCTAACTTGTAAATTTTTTTTAGTTGTAATAAAATTAACGATTATGTTGTAATTAAGAAAGTTTTTAATGGCTTATAAAAAACAAAGGGTTTTTAATAAGTGTTTTATTTAGGGTTGTATGATTATATTTAAAATAATTATTTAATTATTTAAGATGTTAATTAATTTATTTATTTATTTTAATATATAAATAATTATTTAGGATGTAATATATTTGATAGCAAAAGGTAAAGCTGACGCAAATGAAAAGATGTTAAGAATAAAATTGGAACAAAAAAACTTTCAAGAGAAAATAAAAACACCTCAAGGGGAGGTTATTATTTTCCCACCTAATTTCCCCCATTTTGACATTGTTGGCAATCTAAGTGTGCGTTTGGTTCATGAAAACAGAGTTGTTTTCCATTTTCATTTTCGTGGAAAATAGAAAACGTGAAGGAAAATATGTTTGGTTGAAGAATCAGAAAACATGTTTTTGGAAAATGAAAATGAAATTGGGCCAAGTTTTGAAAACAAAAAAAAAACATGTTTTCATTGTTTTCCAAGAAAACAGTTTGGAAAAGTGGAGAATTGGAAAACACAGGATTTACTAAAATTTTTTTAATGTACATCAAAGATACATGGTTCGAATCATTACACAAAAAAAGTCTTTTTTTTAATTTGTTTTGGTTTTAGGTTTACGTGCTAAACTTGCTTCAACGCTTATTGTGATTCTGCTTTGGCTTTTTTTTCTCTCTCTTTCTTTGGCTCTTTCTTCTTCTACCTAAAGCCCAAACTCTTTCCCAAAATTATGCCAATCACCACTGCAAATCAAATCAAGTTACTTTTTTTTTCTCATCTCATTTTCTGGATTCTTATTATATGCTATAAGAAATTGAAGATTTTCTTTTTGTATGGTTGCTTTATTTTGCCATTGTTGCTAGTGGATCTAGTGGATGAGTTTTAGTGTGAAATTATCAATTTGAGTGATAAATAAAACTGCAGTTGTATCTTCGAATAATAAAAATAAGTTTAATTGTCTCTTTGAACAATACTGAATAAAAAATTAGTTGTGTTTGCCTCGTCTGGAATCCCCTTTCTAACTTCTTGTTGCTGTTCAAACTTCCTAGACCAAACATAATTAAATATAAGAAAAAAAAACCTGAAATAGATGCTTGTACGAGACATTCTCATTATACAATAGTAAACATATATATAATAAACATATTATATATACATATATATAAAATAAACGTATAGAAAAGCAACAACTTGTAGATGACATTGATTCTTAGATGCAGTTGCAAAGTTAAGCTCCATCTCCTAATGTCCTCTTTGATGTACTGATATAAAGTACATTATTTCCATGAATGACAGCTTCATATTTGTTGTTCAATTGTCCATTGACATATTCTTCTGTTTGCTCCATAGCTATATTCATGTATCCATCTAGGCAAGCTGGAATACCTCTATAATCAACACCAGAATTCAATTTTTTTTGTACTAAAGGACGTGTTTGTTCATTTATAATAAATAAAGAATTATTCTTGTGTTTATTTCATTTACAATTTATTTTTATTATTTAGTTACATTTTACTTTTTTTTCAAAAATTGTAATTTAATTTAATTTTTTAGTTATTGTTTTTCATATTTATTGGTTTGAAAATGTAGATAGCAAACACATTTTCATAATTTTCATTTTCAAAAACAAGTTTTTATTTTCGTGTACCAAACATATTTTCAGAAATATAGAAAACAGAAAATGAAAACTTGTTTTCAGAAAATGAAAATAAAAAATGAAAATAGAAAATATTTGCATAAACCAAACAGGCCCTAAGATTCCTGATAAGGGAAAAAATTATCTAACCAAACAAGGTTAAACAATTATGGAAAATAAAATTCTTAGGGTTAATCCTAAAATACTTGAACCAACCGCTCTCTAATAACTTTAAATTTATACTTAATCATGTATTTTTTACGTTGATCTTACTGTAAGATTAAAATTTATGATCTCATTGTAGAATTCTCCTATATTTGACTATTAAATAATTTTTTATAATATGATTATATAAAACAAATTTTAATGAAAAAAATATAAAATAACCTGAAATAAACCATTGCTTTTTTTTATTCGTATGAGATAAAAAATGATTTAACCAATATTTAATATAGTGATTGTTATTCAGGTCATTCGACAAATATTTCTCATAATTATTATGCAGAGTAAAGCCCCACTAAAAAGTGAAGTTACTGTTAAAGAGTCAAGGGCGTTTACGGGAGTGATGAGGTGACAGCTACCCTATAAATCGGTCGGACACGATAAAACTTGAGAGTGACCCTCGATTTGTTTGTTTGCTCTGAGAATTACCTGACAAGATTATTAGAACTAACACGTGTCAACAAAGGAGGGATTGAATTGAATATGAGCAGAGCACAGAACCTCCTTTTTTTTTTTTTCTTCAATTTTTTTTCTTCAATTTGTGTGTATAAACTAAACTAACGATCATGAATAAATCTTAAAATTAGGTATCGAGGGGATTAGTGGCATAAACGAAGAAAACATTTGATGAATAGTTGGTGAATATTTTTTGTTTTTATTTGTTTATGTTTAATCTTAATAAATGATCACAAATAAAAATGTGGTTCATTCGTTTATATGTGCAAATAAATTTTATTAAATTATGTTTAAAATCTTTACCATCATGAAACCTTGATTGCCTTTTTTCCTCTTAAACGAGTGGACCATTTCCTGGGCAATAATAACATTGTCATGAGCCCTTCTTCCCGCAATGAAGCTTGTTTGGCACGGGTGGATGATGCGTGCGAATATTGGTCTAATTCTATTGACGAGGACTTTAGTAACAATTTTGTAGATTGTATTGCACAACCCAATTGGACGAAATTGTGTGATTTTCTCAGGGTTTTCAACTTTTGGGATCAGGCATATAAAGTACTCATTGATGGAATTAGGTATTGACCCGTCGGTGATAGCTCTATCAACTAGGTCGAAGACTGATCTACCCACTATATCCCAGCATCTTTGATAAAAAACTGGGTGAAGACCATCCGGTCCTGGGGCTTTAAGAGGCTTCATGGAATTAGTTGCCTTTAAGACTTCACCCCACCCAAGTTTTCTATTAAGGGATATTCTATCATTTTCCGATAAGCAATTACCTTGAGTGCTCATGATTGAATTTTCCCGTCTACCATACATAAGTGATGAGGTAAAAAGTTCTATGAAATGCTTGGTAATATGGTCCTTAATTTCACTGGGATCACAAAGCCAATTACCCACTGTGTCCATTAACTTAACAATTCTGTTTCTTCTTCGGTGTTGAATTGTTGAGAGATGATAGAATCTTGTGTTTCTATCACCATCATTTATCCAATCCACCCTAGATTTGAGAGCCCAAATTTCTTCTTCCATCTTGAGAATATGGAGATATTCAGCTTCCAATTCTCTTTCCAATTTGACTAGTTGGCTATTACTTGAGTTTGAATAGTTTTTTTGAATACCCTCTAGTCTTGCCCTAATTCTTCTCTTCCTCCAAAAAATGTTCCCAAAAGTATGTTGATTCCACCACCTAACATCCCTTTGAAATATTGGTATGGCTTCTAAAACCGAATTGTTAGCTTGATTCCAGGCATTTTCCACAATAAATTTGAAATCCATGTGGGAGAACCACATCGTCTCAAAACGAAAAGGTCTCCTACCATAGTTTGGTCTTCTTGGGAATAGGTCTAGTAAAATTAGGCAATGGTCTGAGTGGATTCTTGTAAGATGAAAGAGAGTTGCTTCAGGGTAGGCGAGTGTCCATTCTCCATTGGCCCACGCCCTATCCAACCTCTCTCGTATAATTTGGCCATAATGGTTCTTATTCGTCCAAGTGAATTGGCTTCCCACAAATCCAACATCCGCCATTCCACTTTCACGCATACATTCGTGAAATAGCCTCGCTCGCCTTCTATTGATTGGTTTCCCACCCATTTTTTCGGAATCATCAATAAGTTCATTAAAATCCCCCATCATAAGCCATGGGAGTGTATGAGTATTAGCAAAATCAGAAAGTTCATGCCAGAGCTTATGCTTAAATTCAAGTTGTGGTCTAGCATAGATAGCAGATAAAAGCCAAATGGGGTTAGGTTTAGTAGTGTGTACCTGGACAGTTGCATATATGACTTGAGGAGTCGTATGCAAAATGTTGACTTCCACTTCTGTATCGTGCCAAAGAAGCCAAATGCCACCTGAAAACCCTTCAGCATCTACCCTGATCACATTTCCGAATCCTAGTGATTTACTAACTTCGTCAGCTCTCTGTCCCGAGATTCTTGTTTCCGTGATGATAACCAAACTCGGATTATTGATTCGGACAAGGTCTTTGAAAGCATTTTTAAAATTTGGGCTTCCCGCCCCTCTGGCATTCCAACACAAGATTCGCATTGGATAACTTTCAACTGTGGGCAGGTTCAGTAACCATTCCGCCAGTTGTGGAATTATCTTGACTTCCCCTGATGATGTCTTGCATACCAACTTCGGAGTAGAGTGGTGTTGAGGTATTAGCATTGTTGTATATTCCCTCTCCCTCGTATTTCCTACTGTGGAGGTTTTGATCAGAAGACTGAGAGGATTCGACACTGGCTCCATTGTGCACAGATATGCTAGCTCGCTGTCTTCCCTGGGCTTCAGGATTCTGACTGTGTCGATGAATACCTGATACATCATGATCTTTTTTAGTTGAGGTAGAGGTTCTATCCTCCGGATGATTGGCATCTGGTAATTTTGGTTCAGCAAGAGCATGTGATTCTGTAAGTCCGGCACGTTGATGTTGATAGCCAGATTGTTCCAGGCTATCATTATCTCCTCTAGACTCCAGTCGTTCTCCTGAGGTTCCCTTCCATAAATGATCTCCGTTGCCCTTTTTAAACTCAGTATTCTGTTTTCCAGCACCAGAAAATGCATCTCCAAGTGCGAAAAATCCTCCGCTTCGCTGGTCATCTCGACTGGATGCTCTCGTATCCTTTCCCGGTTGGTGTTTGCCTAGCTTTCCTTTGCTTGAAAAATTAGTTGTTAAACTGGCAAAGCTGAAGGTGGATTGTAATGGCATATTTTGCGTGATATCTTGTTTATGATCTTTTGATTTTGGCGCCAACATCACTTCACCGCCTGTAGTAGTTTCCTTTCCCATGCTCTCCACTGTGTCAGTGTAGTGTCCATCGGCCATCTTTTCAACTCTTCCATTTGCAGCTACCTCTTTTCCTATAGGTAGTGCACTGTTGATTGGCTTAGGTGTTACCCGTTGGTTCTCTTGGCCTGTACCATCCTCTATCTTTGCCTTTCCCTTGTCAGACCTCTTATGCGTCGGGTTTGGGCTTGGGTTATCCGTTGCGATTGGACCCCGTTTTGGTTTGTCCCTTCTTCGGCGCACCATCATCCATGGTCCGTACATCTCGTCACCCTCCTGTTTCTCCGTTCCACTGCTTCCTTTCTCCATGGGTTGCGTCGTCGAGTCCTCCTCGACTGTATTCTCTTGTCCCGTTGTGCATTGATCCTTCCTATGACCAAGTATTCCACATTTAAAACAAATATTAACCCCTTCGTAGAGAACGGGTTGAATAATCTTTCCCACCCTAACTT
Source organism: Heritiera fomes (assembly GCA_032173925.1). Classification (NCBI taxonomy): domain Eukaryota; kingdom Viridiplantae; phylum Streptophyta; class Magnoliopsida; order Malvales; family Malvaceae; genus Heritiera; species Heritiera fomes. The sequence goes on along the minus strand of JAPDPM010000013.1, from coordinate 22,223,291 downwards.
TTGGTACAAGAGGTTTGTCCAAGTCAACTTGGATGCAAATTCTTGCAAATCTCCCTCTCGTACTTGCTTCAGTAAAGGTATCTATCTTCAACAGCTTTCCAAGCTGGTTGCCAATTCTTCTGAGAATTTCTTTGTCAAAAAACTCCATAGGAAGTCCTGGGAGTCTTGCCCATACCGCGGTTGTGGTTGATGCTTTTGAAGATTCAGCGACAAAGCATGGTTCCCATAATCTCATCGTGAGATAATAAGGTCCTACGAACCAAGGTCCGCCATAGAACACTTTTTGAAAGTCTTCTTGCCTCTGAAACCGGAACAAAAAGAAGTCTTTACCAAGGTCTATGCATTGGAAATTCCCAGTAGGTTTCCATTGAGCAACAGCCTTAGAATAAAGGAAACTGTAGCCAACCGATCTGCCAAACGTTTTTACAATAATGGCATTTTTCCATGGTTGTCTGATTCTATTCTTTTCCTCCTTTGAGAGACTTATGGTAGGTATTTCATCTCCATTATCCATCTCTTCATCCGACTCTTCATCCAAGTAGGATGGTTGATAGGTAAAAGAGAAATCACTTGTTCCCTCATTTCCCATTAAAGAGTCTCTATATGAGGGAAGAGTCTGGCTATTATCCCTCATCATGTGGTCATTTACCGTTCCGTTTTGCTTGAAGTCGTCGTTCTTTGTGCGTTTTACACTTCGTAGTTTCAGATCATCCACCTCAGTGTTAGCCGGAGACTTGAAAACCATGGGAATTTTTGCATACAACTAGAGAGCTTTTTTTACTCTGAGAATTTTGAAACCTCGAAAAAGCTTACGACAGAATCGAATGGACTTTTATTCGAGATATGCTTTACTTCTTTCAATTTCCTCATAATTGGATTGACCTCATATTATCCTGCATTTCCTCTTCGACCTTGAACATTCTTATTAATGGTGAACAAGGGGAAAGAATATGGCCCTCTAGAGGGATTAGACAGGGGGATCCTCTATCCCCATATCTCTTTATCCTTTGCATGGAATATCTCTCGCTCAAAATCCATGAAGCATGTGAAAGCGGGCAATGGGAACCATTTCAATTTTGTTGTAGGGGACCCAAGATATCACATTTATTCTTTGCAGATGATCTCATTCTTATTGGCAAAGCTTCGATTTCCACTTGCAATGCAATGTCGGCAATCCTCGAAGACTTCTGTAGTAGATCAGGACAAAAGATTAATTCAGAGAAGTCGGTTATCCTCTTTTCCAAGAACATGGAGGAAGCAAGAAAAGACTTTTTTAGCAATCTAGTGGGGTTCCCATATGCTGATGACATTGGGAAATATTTGGGATTCCCTATCACCAAAAAACACTGCAGGACGAGTTTTCAATTCATTACTGAAAGGGTTAAAAACAAGCTTGCAGGCTGGAAGGGAAAACTTCTGTCCATGGCGGGTAGGACCTTACTTATCAAATCAGTTATAGGTGCTATCCCAAATTATTATATGCAGGGAACATCTTTACCCAGAAAGACATGCGAAGAAATAAACAAATTGGCGAGGGATTTCCTCTGGGGATCCACCGAGGATAAGAGAAAGATTCACTGGGTTAATTGGGATACCACTACGCTCCCAACAAATATGGGAGGTCTTGGGATTAAAGATCTTGTCAACCTTAATGACGCCAACATGTTAAAACTCAGCTGGCGATTCCTTACAGAACAACAAAGCATGTGGGCGAAAGTGTTGAAAGCTAAATATTCCAAAAACGAGACCTTCATAAGGAAAGCTTGTTCACCAATGTGGAGTGGTATGCGGAGGACGTCTCAAATTCTAGAGAAAGGCATTAGACGGGTTGTTAGGGATGGAACTCAGATCTACTTTTAGAAGGATGTCTGGGTAGGGCTCACCCACTCGACTCCTTTATTTACGGACCGTGGGAACCAGGAGATGAGAAAATGTTGGTTAACGAGGTCATCTCCCCCAGTGGGTCTTGGAACCTCGATTTACTTAATAACCACCTTCCTGAAGAGATCAAGGAGAAAATTCGAGCTGTACCCTTACAGCTTAGTGGAGAGGCTAAGGATTCTATTTCTTGGAAATTTTCGTCAACAGGCCATTTCTCTATGGGTTCAACATATCTCTTAGCAAGAAACGTCATGCCGGAGGAAAATAATACTTGGAAATCAATTTGGAGATTACCAATACTCCCAAAAATCCAGTTCTTTATATGGCAATGTATGCATGGAAGGATTGCCACAAAACTTCTGCTCGCAGCCAGGAAAATACAAACATCACCGACCTGTCCTAAGTGCAATGTCAAAGAAGAAACGATTCTTCACTGCATCCGAGATTGTGACAAGATACGGGAATTTTGGACAAGGCCGGAATTTTTGATCAGTCAGTCGATCAATTTCAATGACGACTGCGTTATTTGGCTTCACTCTGATAGCACTTCAAAAGTTAATTCTGTAGTTGAAGGAATTCCGTGGAATGTGCTATTCCTATTCGCTATTTGGAATTTATGGAAAGCTAGAAACTCACTTGTTTACAAGAATGAACAAGAGGACGTGAATGATACAGCTCACAAGACCATCAAAGCAGCTAAAGAGTACTGGGCGGTAATGAGACCAGATAGAGCTAAAAACACAAGAGGGATCATTGAAATTGGTTGGAAAAAACCCCCAAGGGGTTTTTGAAAACTCAATACAGATGGTTCAGCCAACGGCAACCCAGGAAAGGCAGCGGTCGGTGGAGTCTTTAGGGATACCAATGGTAGCTGGATATGTGGATTCGCCAGGAATATTGGATTTACATCGAGCATTGGGGCGAAACTCTGGAGTCTGAGAGATGGGCTAAAAATTGCGATTGAGAGGGGATTTCATGACATTCACATTGAAACGGACTCACAAAATGTGGTAAGCTTCGTGTCTAATGGTGTCCCTCCATCCCATGCTTACTCTACTCTTGTCTTTGATTGTAGGAACTTAATGCAGCAGCTGCGACGAGCCTCAATATCACAAATCTTTAGAGAAGCCAACATGTGTGCGGATAGCTTAGCAAAAAATGGGAAATAACATGGAAGACCATTTTGTTGTTTTTGAACACCCACCGGAATGTATTAAGTTAGCTTTGATGTATGATGTTATGGGGTTGCAAACCCCTAGAACTATAACTTGTAATCCCGCATAGGGAACATTTTGTTGTTCTGATATAATTCCAGTTGCTCACCAAAAAAAAAATTATGTTTAAAATTCATTTATTTAATAAATCATTTATTGTTCTTTTATTGTTCAATAATAATAAATTGTGGTACTATTATTTAACTCGAATACTCTCTCAAACCCTCTCTACGTTATTCTTTCTTCTAAGACTTATTCAACTTTCTGTCTTCTCTACTCGGCCTTGTTTTTAACTTTGCTCAACATTCTATCATCACCTGCCACCGCATTCATTTTTTAGAGTCTGCTCAATCTTTTTCTCCACCATCTCTAGTACATATCTTTTTTAACTGGTTTGCAACGTTTCTTCTACATAACAAAAAAACCTATTTACAACTTTATTACAAATAACTCGCTAATAAATACAAAACTAGAAGAAAGAAATATAATTTTATTTAAATATAACATACTCGGCCTTGTTTTCAGCTTTGCTTAGTATTCTATCATCATCTGTCACCGCATTCATTCTTCAGAGTCTACTTAGTCTTTTTCTCTACCATCTCTAGTACATATCATGTTTACTGGTTTGCAACGTTTCATTTACTCAGCAAAAAACCCATTTACAACTTTATTACCCATAACTCACTGATAAATACACAACTAGAAGAAAGAAATATAATTTTATTTAAATATAATATAAATTTTATTTTTTTATATTATTAATAATATGTGTATATTTTTACAAATCTAATCATACCCATATTGCATATTTTATTTTATATTTTTCATTTTCTTATATCTAGTACCATTATTTTTATTTTATGATTATTTTTTATTTCATCAAATTCTAATATTCCAAATTTCTTTAAAAAATATTTATATAAATAATGCAATTACAAATGTTAGTTTTTTGAATTTGAACCAATGAATTTTGAAATACTTTTATTTTGAACTTCTTGAAAATTTCAAAATTCTTCATCTAAACCCAATGCTTAAGGTATTTTAAAAAATAAAAAACTAATTTAAAAAATAAAGTCAATTGACAATCTCTTAACCCCGCTTTTGAATTTATATTTTTTGATTGTCATATATCATATTAGAGTTGTTCGTGGGCCAATTTCAGAACGAACTCAAGGAAAGTATTAAAGGATCAAAAGTGAGTGCAAACACGATTCGACCCAACTTTTTAAACATAATGTTTTGCTCAATGTCGTTTTTACGTATAATAAATAAATTCAAGTCTATCTAAATATTATTTTTAAAAAATATAGAATAAAATATAAAAAATTATTAAGATGCATAATAGTACAAAGTATAACGCAATAAGCTAAAATATATTCTTACAAAATACTGCAAATAACAAAAAAATTAAAGTAAAAATAATATAAGTTTAAATTCAATTATAGAAAAAAAATCAAAAGTAATTAAAAAATAAATTAATATAAAAATAATAAAAAATTATAATTATCGAGTTAAGTCAGGTCGAGTCGACTTAAGCTTAGACTTAAAATAGTGAGCCCAAGCCAAGCCTAATTTTTATCAAGTCTTGATTTCCAAACTCAAACTCGTTCAATGAACTTAGTTTTTTTGTCCAAACCTGCTCACAAATTTAACGAGCTTTCAAGCTTAAATGGATAGTGTAACCAGACCTTTGAACAGGTCTAGTCATTGCAAACTCCTTTTGTTTATCCTCCGTTGTGCAATAGTATGCGTGGAAAGTAAGGCATCTAATGTTATTGTCACCATATATTGCTATTGTTGGACAAAAAAAACCTAAAAGAAAAACCATATTCCTCTACAATTTGCTATTTGTATAAGCACATATAAAAATACTAAATCACAAAAAGAGAACCATTTTACTTAAACCGTAGTACTGTGCCTTTCCACGTTATTGGAGGGTCCAGGTTCAAGTATTTAAATTTATATGTAGATACAACTGACCTCAAAAATTATAGAATAGAGACCAAAGGCAACTGAACTTTTAGAAGGAATATGAATAAAGCTATTTTACCTTGACTAAGGAAAGAAGACTGAGTGGGCATTGCCTATAAATTACTTTGCTCCGGCTCTTGTTGTAACTCGTGCAGTTGTTTGAACAACTTAAGAAGAGAATTATTATTGTCTTATCCTAGTTTCGTTCACTCTCTTATTTGCTGTGCACATGCATGCAGTTCTCTCATCCCAAGTAGTAATCTTTATTGGTATTTTCTAAGGCTTCATAGGATCTTTCTTTGGATAACCTTACTCGAAAGTTCCCCAAGTAGCTGTATAGACTTAAAGGTAAGGTTTCCCGAATACCAATTATTTGCATGTTTAGCTATTGTTATTCAAATATTCTACCTTTAATTATCAAGGTATTCCTTATTAGATGAGGTACTAAACAGTACAAATTAAACTGAAACTAATGAAAGATTGGCAGTTTTTAACTTTCTGCTCGAAAGGTTGCTGTTTGCTGACAGGTTGATCGTGACGAAAGGTTTAATGTCTACGTGGAAACAAATAGTGTCCTTACCGGACATACCTTCCCGGGTGCCGAAGGTCGTGATCCTGATGGGAGCAACAGGATGCGGTAAGTCAAGACTCTCCATTGACCTTGCAAGCCGATTTCCAGCAGAAATAATAAATTCAGACAAAATACAAGTACATGCTGGACTTGACATAACCACCAACAAAATCACTGAGAAAGAGCAGCGTGGAATTCGACACCATATGTTAGGTGTAATAAATCCCAATGTAGATTTTACGGCAACAAATTTCATTGACATGGCTTCAGAGGCCATAGCTTCGACTTTGTCCCGCGGCCGGCTACCAATTATAGCAGGAGGCTCGAATTCATACGTTGAGGCCTTAGTTGACGACGAAAACTTTAGATTCCGATCAAAATACCAATGCTGTTTCCTTTGGGTAGATGTAGCAATGCCAGTACAGGACCACTATCTATCAGAGCGAGTGGATAAGATGGTTGAAAATGGTATGGTGGATGAGGTAAGGAGTTTTAATTCCAATGCAGATTATGCACGGGGGATTAGGAAAGCCATTGGAGTTCCTGAATTGGATCGCTACTTCAGAGCTGAACCATTTTTGGACAAACAAGACCGTGCTAAACTGCTGCAAGAAGCAATACAAGAAATCAAAAGAAATACGTGCAAATTAGCTTGTCGCCAACTCGGGAAGATTCACCGGCTGAGGGATAAGAAGTTTTGGAAGATACACAGGCTCGATGCCACTGAAGTTTTCCGCAGGCGTGGCGAAGAAGCTGATAAGGCATGGGAAGAGCTTGTAGCTGGTCCAAGTACACAGATAGTGGCAAAATTCCTATACAATATCAGCTCTGAGGCCATGCTCACTAAACCAGCCATTAGAATGCTTCATGGCGTAATGCTGACAAATCATATCTGATGCAGAAAAAACTAGTGAAGTGATAAATTTCAATTTTAAATAAAATAATGGAGATATGCTACTTAATGGAAGTCACTTTTGGAAAAAGATAATCCGATTTCATGGCCCCTGCCAACTTAATGATCGTAAAGCACTTTTGTTTTTTTCCTTTATGGTGTCTCATCAGTTGAGACTTGGCACTGTAAGACCTTTATCTTGTTTCTTGAACTGCAAAATATAAATCAAGTGATGCAACTGTTTGAACTGGTTACTGGGTAGGATTGTGAATTATAATGCAGATTTTAGGGGATGGGACCCATGTAAATGTAAGCTCTTTTGGGACCCATGTAAATGTAAGCTCTTTTGTTTTTACTTTCATTTGGCAGCACATGCTAATGCAATCAAGTTCACTGTTGACAGGGAGTGAACAATTTTATCAAAAACAAATCATTGAAGCAACTTTTCAGGAACACTCCGAACAGTGCAACTGCAGTACAAGAATAGAAGCAAGGATTTAAATTATAGTAGCGATTGCATTTTCGATTATAGTGTGTTTATTGCGATTGCGATATAATAGAGATTATAACGATCATTACGATCATTGCAATCATAAATTTTTTAAAATTTTACACAATTTGATAAAAAATGTAATAATTGTAATCATAATCATAAAAATTTTTATTTTATAATGTTTAAATTAATTTATGACACTTTATATCTATTATTTACTTGAAAAAAATTTATTCATATTTTTTAAAATTATAATAAAACATTCACATTAAAAAATTACTTAAGAAATCTTAGATTTTAAACCCTAAATAAAAAATTCCTCCTATAATAAAAAATCCCCTAAAAATAAAATTTTCCAATTTAATTCCTCTAAATTTAAAATTTCTTCTAAATCAAAATTCTAGCCACTTATTAATAAAAAATAAATAAATTTCCTTTCCCCACCAAATCACTACGGCCCACCTCCATAAGTCCACAACCATAACTACCCCAACCCAAAAAAAAATTAACTTTCTATTTCACTGTTTCACTTTCACTTTCACTCTCACTCTCACTCTGTGCTATTAAATCTCCTTGAGCGCTCATGGCCTCTCTCCTCTGCCTTCAGTCTCATAGCCTTTGCATCTCAAGCTTTCCGCTCAACTCAGCCCTCACTCTCTTCTCTCCCACTCTTCTTCTCGATAAATCCCCACCCAAGCACCCAATGATGAAACAGTTGGACTTAATTCAACTGAAATCAAGAAATCAAGAGAAACAGAGAACTGAGTTACAGCATGAATATGCATTTTTGTCTGAAATGGAAAGCAGAATAGCCCCCACTAACCAACACCAAAAAGTCCACAACCATGACAGAATCCCCTTTCCTAATTCGATAGATCCTCTTCTTTGATTCAGATCTACTTGAAAAGTAAATGATTTTAAGTTTTAAACAAATTTCTTAATTACTTTCAAATATCAAAACTCAAGCTAATTGTTGTGTTGTGGTGTTGTTTCTTGAGAATTGTTGTTGATTGAGAATGAAATTTTGATTGTGTGAAGCTAAGTATTTGTTTTGGATTTCTATTGATCAGACTTCTGTTAGTCTTTTTCTTGATTCTGAATTTTTTTAATACCCAATTTCAATTGAAAAGCCTGATTAACAGAGTATAGCGGCGATAATGGACCGTTATCGCCGCTATCCTTCATTACGGTGTTTCGTAACGACCGTAATTGGCATTATTGATGTGATTTATATTTAAATCTTATTTTTTTTCAATAGCAGTGATGGCCACTGCCGTTATTGGGAGATAGTGGCCGCTATTTTGTTTTGTAGCCACTATTTGAAACCCTGAACTGAAGTACAATGTACTTGATGAGTGGCTATATAATTGGAAAACAACTTATAAGAAATCGGTGCATACACACTAGTTGGTGGTAACAGGTACATAGCTGCTCAGGATTCTCATAGCCACTTGTCGAAAGAAAAAGGGTTGAATATTTGTTATTAGCAAATATGCATGAGACAGAGAAGAGGGTTGATACTGGTCATCATATTCGCCACTAACTATGCATGCTTGATTAAGTTTATATATAAATCTACCTCAAACATTACCAAATTAATGATTTTTTTTTTGTGAATAAAGCGAAGTTAGCAAATACAATAGAATCAACCGCTTATGGGGTTACAAATAAATAGTTCTGGGATAGTTGCATCCCATTGCATCAAAATACAACTGTAATTTTACATGTTTCGGAGGCATTTCGAATAAAACAAAAGGAGTTTCCATCGCCCCTCCATATTTAGCTAATCTATCAGCACAGCTATTTGCTTCCTTGAACACATGATGTATTTCCACTTGATTCAACTGTCTCAACATGTTCCTGCAATCCAAAACAAGAGAGCTATAAGAATGAGAATGAGGAATCCCGTCAACAACATACCTTAAGACACTCTGGGAGTTCGTTTCCACGACAAGATGATTGAAACCTCTATTAACTGCAATTATAAGACCTTCACGAAGCCCCCACAACTCTGCACAAATGCTTGTTGTATGTCAAAGTTTTCTCACATAGCCACAGACCCATCTACCGGCACTGTCTCTGTATAAACCCCCAGCCCCGCTTGTCCTGGGTTACCCAAGGCAGACCCATCCGAATTTAGTTTGATGAATTCAGAAGAGGGAGGGAACCAATGAACATTGATTTCAACTGGGTTATGTGGTCGACAATTTGGTCCTAGAACTGACCAAATTTCTTTGACTGATCTCTGAATTTTTGCAAACAATGTGTGAACTGATTCTATGCTGTTTTCAAATATGAGTTTGTTTCTATTCATCCAAGTAAACCAAATGACCATAGGGAAAACAAAACTCCAAGGAATTCCTTCAAACGGGGAACAAAAATTAGAAGAGAGGTTTGAAGTAATCCAGCTATTGATATCCTCATCAAGATTACCAAGAAGGCTGTGAGGAAGCTCCCACGTATCCCAAAACTCTTTAAGGAGGCTACAGTCTCTTAGGCAGTGGAGAATCGTCTCACTTTCTATGTTGCATCTAGGACACAAGCTTAACATTTGTAATCCTCTTGCTGCAAGTAAGTGTCTTGTTGCAATCTTTTCATGGTTGCACTGCCACATGAAAATTTTCATCTTAGGTAACGTGAGAGCTCTCCAAATAACTCTCCATCTTTTGTTATTGTTCAACACTGTGGTCTTGTTTAAATCATAGGCAGAACCTAAGGTGAAGGCAACTGATTGTGAGAATTTCCAAGCTATGGAGTCTTGCCCCGGATTGTTAACTTCTGTGGGAATGGCTGTGATCTTCTGGACAATGTGCTCAGGGATTTGGGCACTTAGGACCTCCAAATTCCAATAACCATCTAGCAAAATCACTTCATTGACTTTAAGGGATTCATTTTGTATATTCCAAGGACCAAAAATGTTAGAGGATAGAGGCCCAAGCCTGTCCAGTCATCGGACCAGAAGAAGGTTTGGGCTCTAGATCTAGTAACCCATCTTAAACCCTTTTCCAAGATGTGAAAGGCCTTGCGCATGCCTTTCCAAAGAGGAGAACAAGTCTTTCTTTCAAAATCTCCATTTCTAAGGTACTTTGATTTTAAAACTTGCAAATGGAATCAGATTTAGTCAAAAATCTCCAACTAATCTTTGCCATGTTACCTGTATTTAGGTGGTGCATGTCTCTTAGTCCGAGACCTCCATTATCTTTTTTCAGTGTGATTGTTTCCCAATTTATCAAATGGAGTTTTCTGTGATCCTCTGTTGAGCCCCACAAAAAATTTCTAGATATTTTATTGATCTCCTCACAAACATTTCTTGGAATACAAGTCCCTTGCATGTAATAATTTGGTATAGAGTTAATCACAGACTTAATGAGAACTGTTCTTCCCGCCAAAGAAAGGATATTTGTCTTCCAGCTTGCAAGTTTTTGTTTAACTTTTTCAATAATGAACTCGTAGCTAGATCCCTTATGTGGTTTTGTGATCGGAAAACCAAGGTAATTACCAAGATCTATAGAATATCTAATCCCCAAGTGGTCACTTAGCCGATTCTTTTGCTCCTCAGTCATGTTGTTTGAAAAGAACATGCCTGATTTATCCATATTAACTTTCTATCCAGACACATCTTAAAATTCTTTCAGAGTTCTCAATATGGAGTTACATGTATTCACATCTGCCTTTCCCATTAACAAGAGATTATCTGCAAATTTACCTACCGAATAATGAGACTATAACGACGAAATAAGATTTTATTATGTTTATTAAAGTATAATAGTTTATCAAATTTACGGAGGGAATGCCATCGAAATATTGACTGATTTACTGACTCAATAGAAATCTGTCGAGAAGTCATCAGCGAAAACGATGGGGAAGAAAAAAAATTACACTCCTAAGCTGCCGATGAAATGATACGTCATGTCGATGAGTCGTTGGTAAAAACGACAAGAAGAGAAAATTACATGCCTATGTTGCCAACGAACTATTTTGTGCCTAAGTCGCTGGTGAGTAAAATACCAATGGATTAGTTCGTCGGTAAGCCTTGTAATAGATGGTTAATGAAAAATGGGTTTTGTTTTCAATTACTAACGAATTTTTTTGAGTAGAATTACTAAAGAATTACCAACGAAATAATTTCGTCGGTAATTTCAAAACCCTAAAATCCCCAAATCGACCTTGTACTCATTTTTCCCCAAATTCCCACACACCCCTTCCAGTTGCTCTCCTGGATTCTCCTCTTCTCAGCCATTCACATGCTATCGATTAGCCGCTCGTTGTAGCCACTCCTGCCCGTCGGTCAGTCGCTGCGTCGGTCACCGCTCCTGCTCCAGTCAGTCCCTAAACCTTAACCCAAGCTATTTTGGATTGTCTTGACTTTATGTTTATTTATTGAGTAAATGTTTATATATTGTTGATGGATTGATGTTTATATATTATTGAGGCAGTAAAGAAGCATTATTTAAGATTTTGATTAGATTTGTAAAAAAATCGAATTATCCATCTAATCCAATAAGTTTAACTTGATTCGAGATGTGAATATGATTTTGGACAAATTTTTCGAAAAATTAATTGAACCTAATTGACATTAATAGCTATATGTTAAGAACATTAAATTGGAAACCAAAATTCTTTTATATGTTAATTTTCTTAGTTGGTAAAATCTTTTTATGGGTTATAATTAAGAATTTCTAAATTTGTTAAAGAATAATTAAGAATTTATAATCAAATATTGTATCCATGGGTTGTGGCTCAATTGACAATGCAGGCTGAGTTTGTGGGAAGGGCTTTCGGATTTGATCCCACTAAACATGGGAGGTGAAGAGCCTTAACAGTGACTAAGCTCCGAACAAAATTAGTTTCAGACCATTAAAACAAATAAGGATATCTGTGGTTTACACCAAAAATATAATCAAATATTGTCTTTATAAAGAATTTGAAAAGTTTATACTTTATAGAAAAGGAAAAGTTAATTATCCATAGGTTGTGGTTTAGTTGGCAATGCAAGCTAAGTTTGTGGAAAGAGCTCTCGGGTTCCACTCCCACTAAACACACTTTTAGGAAGGGATGAGGAGCCTTAATTGTGACGAAGTCCCAAGCAAGATTAGTATCAGACCGTTAAAACGGATGATGATACTTATGGTTTACACAAAAAAAAATTAATTCATAACCTCTAACCCTCTATCTAATAAAGTACTTAAACTGTATTCCTAGCATGTCAAAAACCAGAACACCAAACTTACCTATAAATAATTAGTTGGGAAGTAACAAATAAACTTCGTATATTATTATTGTTCATGCTAGCCATGTGATCCTTTCAAAGAAAAGAGAAGAAATGAAATCCTCAAATATCACCTAAACAATCTAACAAAAAACTGCAAGACGCAACTCCCATCCATTTTATAATTTCTCTATCGTTTTCTTTCTTTCTGTCAGTTTTCTTACTCTTCTCAATTAATGATTTTTATTAAATTAAAATATTGACTACTTTCTTTTTACTATTCCCATTAAGATTTAAGTTCTTATTAAAGCAAATTTTCTAAATAAATTAAATATGACTAATTTTTATTTATCTGTTTCTTTATTAATTTTAAGTTATTTATTTTAATAAAATATATAAATATATAATCTTAAGTTAGTTCATGTATTTGAGTAGGTTACAAATTATAAATTTCTTGTATATTATTTATATAAGATTTAAAATTGTTGTTTGAATGAAGTTAAATAAGTTAGTATTATGTTAAAACAAACTATTTTAACATGCTTGATTAAGTTTTCTTATTTTTCATTTGTGTATATTGGTTTAGAATCTATAGTAATTTTGGATTTAGGAATTGTAAATCACAATAGTAATTTTGAGTTAATGGTTATACACACACACACACACACATACTCACATGTACACACATTTGATGAATTAATTGTTGATGGATTTATTTTTGGATATTGATTGCTTGATGATTTAGTTTTTGTTTTTGGTTTGATGGTTAATAGTCTTTGTCCTTTATTAGCTCAGCTTTCGATTATATCCCTTGGTTTTTCTCAAATCTCGGTAAATCTCCCTAGGTATGTTACCCTACTTGTTAATGAACTTAAATTAAGCCTTGTTCTATTGTTTCGTGTTTAGGTTGATGATTTTAAAGATTAACTACCTTTTCAATATTACGGTTATTATATGCTAACTTGTGTACATTGAATCACTTTTGATTATATATGGGTATATATATATATATATATATATATATATATATATATGTGCTGAATCTAATGCAGTTATATGCTGACTTGTGTATGCTGAATCTTTTGAGTATATATGTTGAATCTGTTGCGATTGTATGCTAACTTGCGCGCATGAAATCTTTTGATTATATATATACTGAGTGTAACTCTGATTCTAATCTCAAGTAGTGTAGAGAAGTTTATTAAAGAATCATAAACGGTTGCACTTTCCTAGTTATTTCTAATTACACAAATGTTTCAGATATTCATCAAGAAATGTACTGTTTCCTTGAGTTGGAATTGGAAGATCCAAAAACATGAATATTTCTAGATAATGTACCATCAATAATATTAAAGCGCATGCATTTTGAGCTCTCTCGTGAAGCCACGATGCTCCCTTCCTTGCTGGACATGTTGCACTCTCTCAATTAAAATCGGTGCCTTTTGCTGAACATGTTGAGCCTTCTCTGATGCCTTCTCTATGAACACGTTGCTTTGCCTCATTAAATGCTCCCACTCCCATTAACTGCTCTTTTCTACTAATCCAACGTCAAATCTTCTCATATGTCAAACTTCTCTACTCCTCTCACTCCCATCCATTTTACCTAGGTATTTGCCATCTTCCGTTTCCTCCACCGAGACAATTTACCATCTCCCATCCAACAACCCTACTATTTCTTTTTTCCCTTTTTTTTCTTAAACAACCCAGATGATGGGCATATTTTACTTGCCTATTTGCTCATAGATGCTCTGATTTTCTCTCTCAATTTTTGCAGGAGCACGGTTGTTTGGGTTAATGGTGCGATGCAACCAAGTACGATGGATTTTGTCTTGGCGAGAACCATGGGGCCACTGCCAAACGAAAGATCTTCCAACTACGATGTTGCTTTGGGCTCGAAATCTTCGCCTTTACATGGGTTTCGATCCTGGGACTGAAGGTGATGTCTTCCTTCGGTTTTTCTCATTTCAGTTTTCCCATTGTCTCTGTTTCTGTGGTGGCCAGCGCTGATGATTTTCGCTTCGCCATAACTTTTTGATAAATACTTTTCCTTTTTTTGGTTTTCTTTTATAGTTTGATGTTTCAACTTTTTCTCTTTTTTCGGTTTTTTAATTGAATTTATTTGTGAAGTTTTTTGTATGATTGTAAGTCTTGAACTCTCTCGGTGTGAATTCTATTTTTTATTTTTTACAAAAATCAACTGGAGATATTTGATGGCCAATAATAAGGATGCAAAAGCCAAGTCTGTAGGTTTGCAATTGGTATATTACTAAAATCAAAGCGAGAATCGTATGACTAAGTAAAAACAGAAAAATGTATAACAAGATTGAAAGGCTTAAATAGAAGCACCCGATAGACTGTAAAGTTGATTTATCAACTACAAGTTTCTTAGTTTTGATTTTTTTTTCAATGTGATTCTCATATTTCATGCAAACATTTGGGAAAATCTTTGTGTTTGGATTTTTTATTAATGATTTTTGTTTGTGATGCCAGTTTAATTGCCATAATACCTATGTTTGTAAAACATTTTATACTGTAGTACAGTTGAATAAATGTCAAGACTTTGATTATCTATATAGTTGTGCGCACAAGAATATTTTGAAGGTTAGTTTTTTTGCACCAATTGAATGAATGGTGATTGTTGTTTTCAACTTGGCATCACTATTTAAAAAGAATTTGAAGGTTGGGTTAAAAATTTGATTTTCCTGAATTTGATGAAAATTTACAGTTATTAATCATGTTTACTCTCCTTATTTGCATCTATTATCTTTTCATTTTTTTATCATAATAATGAAATTATCTAAAATCAAAATTTTCACTTTACAAATTAACAGTTTTAACATGATAGACTGTAGACATTGTTGTCATATATTTATATTAAGATATGGAAGTTGAAAATTTTTACCGCTAAAACCATTGCTCTATATAGAGTGGCATGAAACAACTAGAGTTAATCTTTTGACAAGACCACATTTCTAATGGATGTTACTTGCTTTGACAGGTAGGAAGTTTTTTCAAGACTCACATATTGGGCTGTCCTACAATTGATTCCATGGATCTTGATCTCAACCGATACATCCTTATGAATGAAGGAAAGGGACTTGTACCTGGCTACCCTCATTACATGCTTGATATACTTGGAAAATGCAATATTGCAGATGTGCATTGTTCTGCTCACAGGCACATTAGAGGCTCATTGCTGTCTCTTATTGGCCTTTTGGTGATCAAAGACCAGCTGTAGCCAAAAGTTGACAAGTTCATCAAATCTTTCCTTGAGAACTGGAATGAAGAAACCACTGATATCCAAGAAAGAACCAATGAGATTTGCAAAGTAATGATCTTAACTTTAAGGGTGCAAAAATTCTTTGTTTGTACTATGTGTTAAGCATGCAATGATTTTTGGTTCATGAGTCTTAATCAACTTGACTGTTTAGGGAAAAAATGCAGTTTATGAATGAAGATGCCAAAATAGAAATGGTCAATACAGATCAGAAATGTTTCCAAGACAGTTGCGTCTTAACTCTTTTTTGGTGTGGAATTATTCTACTCATATGGCATTGTTGATATCCTTGAAGCAAATTGTTGAAAAGAAATCAGCTTCACTCTATGACATTTTCAAACTCGAGTTTGATAAGTTATGAGTAGGAACTTTATCATTACCTGTAAACATTTCAGGGACAAATTACCATCATGGTTTCTAGGTATACTATAGAAGCCTATATAATGCCCTGTAAACATTTCTACTATATGATTTTCTATAAAGGAATTAGACTAATGCTTAGTTCTGATTCTATCAGATAAGGAAAACAATTGTCAAGATGTTGAAACAAGTTATGGAAGAGAGAAGAGCCTCTTCAATAGCCCATGATGACATGCTTTACCACCTTCTCAGTAGCAAAGACTCAAAGTACAATCTAAGTGATGAGGAGATGATTGATCAAGTAATTACTATTCTGTACACAGGTTATGAAACAGTATCCACTACTTCTATGATGGCCATCAAGTATCTCCATGATCATCCTAAGGCCCTTCAGGAACTAAGAGTGATAGTTTCACGTGCTTGAATTCTTACTGCTTTCTCAATCATGGTTTTGATGATTATGGTATGTGCTTTTACTTGCCTAGGAAGAGCATGTGGCCATCCGAGAAAAGAAGAGGCCAGGAGACCGAATTGACTAGAATGATTATAAATCAATAAGTTTTACTTGCATTGTGAGCAATACTTGAACCTTGCCAACTTTCATTTTGTTGTTTTAAAATTATAATCACTTGAATTTTCTTTTGAAAGGATTTAATAAAATAATTCTTTTTTAGGAACTGGCTCTCATCAGGAAGCAAAATGAAGCAAGCAACTTCTCTGATTTGTGTTTCTAGGAAAGTTAACTCTTCCCATTAAACATGTACATGTAAGTTATATTCAAGTCTTCAGCTTTTTCTTATTTCTTTGTTACAGTGTCTATTATGATTTGTCATTGTACTTAAACTATGACATCTATGCTTTCATGAATATGTTTCTTTTGTCCAAAATTCTATTCCAACTTGATAGTCCTTTTAAAATGATCTTTCCTTTCTCCAAAATTTTTTGGAATTAGGTGCTAATGCTCTGGACAATGTTATAAAATTGAAAATCTAATGAACCATTAATGAGTTTTGTCCTTGTTTGTATGGTTGATTGCTATATGAATTTGTTAAGACCATTAATTGGTCGGTAAATATTTTTGTTAGCATGAGTTTCAAAGGATTATATTCCTGATTCTGTTTTGTTATTGTTTCATTATGATGTTCATCTACTGATTTGGTTATTTTTTGCAGCATGAGTTTGGGTGTCCTTATAATATTGTTTGAATTTGGTTATTTTAAAATTATAATTATTTGAATTTTTTTTCCAAAGGTTTAACAATTTTTTTTTTGAATCAGCCCACATCAGAAAGAAAAGGAAAGCATGCAACTTTTCTAATTTATGTTTTGAGGAAAGTAAGAGCCCTTTAAGCATGCATGTCTAAGTGATGTCCAAGTCAATTATTTTTTCTTGATTTTTCTGTTCCATTTCTTTATTGCCATTGACATTTTATTCGTTTTTGTTGTTGGATTTTTAGAAATAACAAAAGCAATGAAGGAATCATATGAGTTTTTTTAGGTATTATGCCTTTTGATATTTATTGTAGGGACGGAAGTAGAGATTTAATTTAATTGCTTTATGATTGATTCTCAATGAAGTCATTGTTATTTGTTTCTTTAACATGCGAGTGGTTTGTAATTTTTTTATTTTGATACATTTTCTTTTTTGAAGGCAGTGATTGATGGAAACTTGAGGCTGATAGTTGATTTGAATAATTTTATGTTTATTAAATTGTACTTGCTAGGTGTTTTGTTTGCTATCAATCTTAACATCTTCCTTCACTTAATACTTGATTGAAGAATATGCTAATTCAGATGTATATTTTCTTTTATAGTTCTTTTTGTTTGGAAATTATTGTTTCTATAAATCTTGCTGCAAGAAGCATTATCATGCAGAATGTTCATGTTTGCAACCATTTTGTAAGCTCTTTTTCCTTGCATTAGGCTAATATATTGCTTCTATAAATTTCTGTTGTTTATTATTTTTCCAATACGTAAATGTTCAAGGCAAGATTATTTATGATTTTTCTAGATATATTTTTGCAGATGCAACTATTGTAGGATGTTTGGCCTCTTTAATCGTTCTTTAATGATTTATTCACATGTTTTATTTCCTTTTAATTTTCTCTAAATAGATAGCTGAGCTAGAAATTTTGCATGGTATTTTTTTTTTGTTTGGTGACTATTGACATTTTGGATATAAGTCATTGTGATTAAAAATTATACCCGCAGATCATCAAACTTTCAAGCCATGATCTTTAAAGGAGGACCTTCTACCTGTAATCCACCAGGTTTTGTATGCAACAGTTTCTTGATAATCTTGATCATCTTTTAGTTCTTAAATTCTGAATTTTTAATGGGTGTAAGTTTTATGTGTAGTATGTACAAAGCTGGTTTTCAAAATCTTTTACTTATGTCTTGGTTGGTTTCATAAATTTCAATGATTGATGTGTTTGTTATTCTTTTATTTTTGAAATTATTTAGTTGTCATTGTTGGAGATATTATTTAGATGTCATTGTTTAAGATGTTCTTATTATTTTGAGGTAGAATTGATTAATTCTTTGGTTTTCTCTATGTAAGGAAACTATGTTAGCTAAATATGTTTGTTAAAACTTCTTGATACTAGAATATGGGATATTTTTATGTTTAGAGGCAAATTAAGCATTGGTATAGAATATGAGATGTAGATTCTAATTTCTTATTTTTTTTAGGGGATTGTTTGGTATTCTTTTGTGTTTTATGTTTCCAAAATTTTGAAGACATCATTTTTATGTTTTCAACAATTTTCAAAATATTGTGTTTTGTTTTCACTTTCTGAAAACAAACACACATTCACCAAACATGGTTTTACTTCTATTTTCAAAAAAAATTGAAAGCAAAAACATAAAACACAAAAAAAAAAATCCCAAATGACCTCTTGGCTTCTAAAATGTTTTCTTTCTTGAAGCAATTTTAAAATTGAAATATATTAATTAAATTTCTTTTAATTTTGGAAAAAAAATCCAACCTGATCTGAATCTTATGCTTTGTTCATATCTCTTTATTGGCTAATTTAAAACGCAACATGGTTTGCACATATTTTTTTTACAGTTTTGTTTTCTCAGCGCATGTGCTTGACACTAAGCACTTGAATCTACAATGAAACTATAAAACAATGTCATTTTGTCCAATTCATCTTAATTATATCTAATGGCTATAGATAAACAATTCATGTTTTGTTACTTTATGCAAAGCTCATTGTTAAGTGATCGATACAATAAAAGTATGTAGTAGATCTCGGGTTTTTTTGCAACATTTATTGTATGAATGAGTAAATCAAAAATTAAAAGCAAGTTGAATGACATATATCCAAAATGTCAATGAATTTTTTTTATTTTTGAATTATTCATCCACACAAAAAAGTTGCAAAAAAAAAAAGAAACCATATTTCTCTTGCATGCACATTATTTTACCATATTTTCCATTTTTTCCCTCTTTGTTTGTGCAAGCATGCAAAAAGCTACCTACTTGCCCTAACAAATCTTGTAACGAATCTTGATTTCTTGATTTCTCCTTTATCTTAATGAGTTCAGGGATTTGAATTATATCTTTGACATGGGGATCGGGAAAACTAAAGCTAATGAGGTCATCGTTCTCTGTCATTCTCTTTTTTTACTTGAAAATTCATGTTATCTTTGCAATTATGCTCAAAATGTCCTATTTAGGTTATGATTTTGCAAACTGAATCAAAAGAAGTTTTTTTTTTGTTTTTTTCCTCATGCTATCAAATTAATTATGAATGTTAATTCAGAGGAGTCAATTTCTCATATATTAAAGAATTCAATTTGTTATTCTATACTTGCAAACGAGGAAAACTCTATCAAGGTAGAATAAGATTTTGCAACAGTTAAAAGCTTACTTAAAATCTAAAGTTTGTGTTTTTGACGAGAGATTAGAAGTTGAAGCACAAACATGGAAAAAAATTGAGAGTAAAAGTTGCATTTCATTTGCTCATTTTAGATTTCTCTCTTTTTCAAATTTCTTGATATGCATTTGTTACATGCTATGTCTTTTATTCATCCGAAAATCTTGTGATTTTTGCTTTATTTGTTTCATTGTTTGTCTCTCAAATTAAAAGTTGTTATCTCTCATGATGTGGTTGTTGGCTTGTTGTAGTGGTTAAAATGATTCATTATTCTCATGTTTCGGAATTATGATTTTACTTTATGGGGGAAAAATATATTGTTAATTCGATAATTTGCTCTAACATTTTTGATCTCAGGAGAATTAAAAACATGGAATATGTGATACACACACACACACACATAGATTGTATCAAGTTATTTTCACTGGGCTGGAGAAAATTTTGTAAGTGATGACAAAATCAAGGTTCATGACTCCTGCAAAATTCAATCTGTAAAATTCGAAATTATAATCTGGCAAAGGTCTTCATGAAGCAATTTCACTTCTAATCTTGAAATTGTTTTCTTATCTAAACTTTGAGTTATATTAGTGGAAAAAACATTTAACTCTTGAGAAAAGTTGTTACTCTTTTGGTTTCCTGGCTTTGCTCTGATATGATTTTATTGGCAATTATGAATGTTCATAGGTTTTTTTCTCTTTTCATCTAATTTAGTTTCTTTGATTTTTCATTTTGAGCAAATTTAAAAAATAAAAAATTCCCGCATCGAAGGGCGGGGGTCATTCTAGTATCAATATGAAAAAGACACGATTGAAAGCCAAGTAAATGCTAAATAAGATTCCGGGCAATAATTTGAAATGCTGAAACAATGAACAACTTTATGCTTTTCTTTTTATATATATATATAAACCACAGGTATCCTTATCCGTTTTAATGGTCTAAGACTAATCTTGTTTGGGGTTTCGTCACAGTTAAGGTTCCTCATCCCTCCTCAAAAGTGTGTTTGGTGGGAGTCGAACTCAAGAGCTTTTTCCACAAACTCAGCTTGCATTGCCAACTGAGTCACAACCCATGTGTATGAACAACTGTATGCCTACTCATTATACATGTGATGAGGAGAAATTAAGAACCGCAATAACTTTTAGCTTTAATCTATCTTGTCCCTGCAGGCACATGGGTTCAAAACTACAAATTCTTATTAACATCAGTTAATCTAGTACGGTATGTATGTTAGCAAAATAAACAGTGGATATGGCTTTGAGACGTGTATAATTACACTATCTTTAGCGTAATATTACTTCACAAAGAAGCAAGTTACCTCAGGAGTCAGGATACAACAAAGCTTTCAGAATTGTTTGTGAAAAGTCAGAATACAGAGTAAAGTTACTGAAAATCAGTAACTCTTTATGTAGAATGTGAAAAATCACATATGAATGGTTGTAATTATTTGTTAAATAACAACCATTTATTTCAGACATAACTATTTCAGATATAACTGAAAATATGTTTGTTGGAATAGTTAAAAAATGTTTTTAATTCAAAAATTGAATTTAAATATTTTTGTCAAAAAATAAAAATTCTAATTAAGTCAAAAAGTCAAGTGCCCAAGTGCTCATCAAATTATTTTATAGGCTCAAGCCCAAGCAAAACCCATGGTCAAAGCTCATTTTCTCTTTGACTCTAAGTTATTCTTAAAAGTTGATTTCCATTTATAAATATATAGCTTTACTTATTTACAAATAATGTGAGAACTTGTTTTCTTGTATTTATTACAAGCTATCCAACAATGTAAGCACTTATAAACGCAATTGACTTAACACTTCCTTTTATATTTAACAACTCTCAATTATCTTGTCTTACAAGTTTTTAGGGCACCTAGTGTTATGTATTTGTTAAATTTATACTATTATTCCATTAACACTGTAATTGTATCATTAACAAATTCTGGTAAAATCATTCATCTCAAATTGGATTAGTAGAAAGGAAGCTATTTGCAAAATAATAATAATAATAATAATAATAATAATAATAATAATAATAATAAGAAGAAGAAGAAGAAGAAGAAGAAGAAGTATACATTACTGTTAATTAGATAAGGAGGGTCCAGCAATTTTCAAATAGCAATCTAAATGTTTAGAGCATAATTTTTTAATTTATATTATTGGATTTTTTAAGGGGTTATAAGAAGTCGCAAACCAAATTAAACTGCTTCACTGTCAATTTTCTATATAATAATAGCAGTAAGATAAGCAAAATGAGTTGAAAATGAGCAGCTGCATCATGGTCTTAGTCGCCCTCCACATGAGTAGGTGAAGCTGCAGGTTTCACCAAGAAAGACAGTGTACTGATGGGTAGGCCTCGAAAGGAAGGTGGGCAAATGAACCAGAATGTCACAGACACAATCAACGTCCAATATCCTCAACCATCGACAACATGCACGTTGTTCAGGTGTCCCATGATGCCCATGCCGGTGCTCGTGCTCGTGCTCGTGCTCGTGCCCGTGCCCGTGCCTGTGTCCATGTCTATGCCCATTTCTGTGGCCTGATTCCGGAGGGGGAGGCGAAGGAAGAGCTGGCGGAGGCGTTGGAGGTGGCAATGGGAGTAGTGGCACCCTTGCACATGCATAGTTCAACAGGGCAAATTGGGTGGCGCAAATCGGACGAGGCGCTGGTATTTGCTCCGGCATAAGAAGTTGTTCATTAGGCAGGGCTAGAACTTCATTAGGCAGGGCTAGGAAGAACATGGAGGAGAGAAATAATATAGGAATCCCGGTCTTTGCCATTCTATATTTCCTTTTTCTAGTTACTGTGCAACAAAAAGATGGATTTTGTTGTCTCAACATAGTTTCTATTTCAATTTATACTCGGTTCGGTCATAAACTTATTGCTTTCTTTCTTCAGTTGAGGATTTCTTGTAAATCAATAAAGATATATAAAAACAGATATGACCAAGAGAATGAGGGGATGGTTTGTTGATGTTCTGGAAGAGTTCAGGATCAGATTCAGAATGCTTTTTATTTTTTATCATTCATTTAGTGTGAAGACTTTGTTAGGTGCCAAATTGTTAAGAATAACATAATATGTTGACCTAAAATCATTCCTGCAACAAAGATATCGCAGCACCTGCAATTTGATTGGTGGCGGCCTTCGGGTGATAAACCATTTGTTAAGAGTGTCTTGGGCCGAATAAGGAATTAGACTCTGTTTTACGAACTGTAATGCAGTTCATCCTAAAATTAACCATGGGTATTTGGGGCCGTACACCATTTCTTTAACCAGAAATTTTCATAGTGAAAAGGGAAAACCAGATGCCTTTTCCTGTAATGGCATAAGCTGCAAATCGATTGGACGGGATAAACTCCAGTCATTTCCAAAAGAAAAGAATACATTGCAGGTCTCATCAACCAACTAAACCATTAACTATAGCTTTGGTATATATTTTGTATTCTTGTCGTATTGAACTGTATAAAATAAGAAAATTAGGGTATTATAAATTGTATCATGTCAAATACAAAACATTTTTTTAGTTCTGATCAAAATCATGTATAAATTTTGCTAGAACTTTATCTCGTTTTTTTTTTGAGTTTGTATATGATGCACTGACAATGTATAGTTTTTATATACTGTCAATACATCAGAGGTTGACATCTCATCAATAGGCCTTTATGGGTAAATTAAAAAAATTTATTTATATTTGCATATAAGGGCCTATTGATGAAGTACCAACTTCTGGTGCATTGACAATATATGAAAACTATACACTGTCAGTACATCATATATAAATCTTTTTTTTTTGTGTCGTTTTCTATCGTATCATCTTATCTTATTAAAATTACCAAATCTAATGAAATAGAAATAGTTGGACGGATAAACCATCAAAAGTAACATTGACTATATCTTTTTTTGTTTTGTTTTTTTTTTCGTTTTACATCAAGTTTCAAGAGGAACAGCCACGTAAACAGAAGCATTTCAGTTTCCATTCAAGAAGGATGAAACTTTTTTTTTTTTTGGTTATAAGAAGGATGAAACTTTTACATATTTTCAAGATGACTCAATGAAATTTTTTTTGTTACCCAAACTTAAATATAAATACATCGGTCTATGTTTCAAAGTTCTAGATTTGAAAGTACACTTACACATTATGAAATATTAGTGCACTCATAGTAAGAGCGTAAAACGAGTGGTTCGGTGCTAATTAGCGCAAGCACATATTTAAACCGGCCATAAAAAGTTAGACCAGTTCGGCCCACAAGCCAACATTAGGGGTGATATCGGATCGGTTCGGTTCGGGTTTTTTGATATTTTTGATCCGATCCGAACCTATGCGGGTTTTGCTTTTATTATCCGTATCCGATCCGCACTCTATAACAATCCGAATATATCCGATCCGTTCAAGTTCGGATCGGATCGGATAATATCCGAATTGATCCGGATTTAAGTGCAAAATTGAAAATTGCAAACAAAACACATATATATAGAATGAAGAGGAATAACATTCCTTGCCATTCTTTCTGTTCATCCAGTTGTAGTAATGTAGCAAATGTTTCTTGATCTGTTTTTCCCTTTTTTTCCTTTGATTCTTATTATAGGAATTTAAAAGAGTCTGCAACTAAACTAATAATTTTTGGTTTACAGAGGTTGATAACAGAAACCAATTCTGGCATTAGGGTATTGAAGGTTTTACATGAATTTCAGAAGTCAGAACTGTTACTCCAAAGGCAATGCTAAGAAATGTGGCGATGGCAATGCCAAAAATGCTTGCAAGAATACCAGGAACAACCATAGAGCTCCACCCTTTGGCTGTGGCCATTCCACATTCTGTTGTAGAACCTCCACCGTTGGCATTTGATGCTATAAAGCAACAACTTCAGATCAAAGCGAAATAGCTTCCCTGGTCCCAAGATTAAAGCCAGATGGATGGCAATCTGAACCAAAGCAAACATGAATATTCTAGGTGCTATGTTGATGAGTGATGACATTCCATATGTTTCCACTTGCACCCACCATAGTGAAAAATACCTGGACAAAACATATATATCATTGCCAAAATTGTACATACATCCACGATAGATCCAACTTTAGCATATAGAATGATAATATGACGACAATTAAAATTTTCATATGCTATGCACAGTTAAGAAAATCCCTCGTACAAAAATAGTTGGAAAAAAGGACTTGAGGTTGGTGGCTGCTTCTAATATTGATTAGTTACCTGCATCAGAATTAGAGCCATAGCCTAATGCAAATTTTCTTGTAAGCCAAATGCAAAAGAAGGGCATGCCTAATGCAAATTTTCTTGTAAGCCAAGTGCAAACGAAGGCATTTCTAGTTTAAGAAATACAGGCAAAATTAGTCTTCATTTTGTAAGGAAATTCAATGCATATCTTTTGGCAAAGAATCAGCTAAAACAAGATCAGGGAAGTACAAAGAGATTATGACTAGAAGAGCCAAAAAAACAAACTGAAATGGCTCAAGAAAGAAAACGCACATTGGGAGAAACAATGGTGTTAACATGTCTAACTGGCAATTTCATTTTCCCTCATGTACTTCACAAACAACTATGATTTTCTCTTACATGCTATATATAAATGTGCAAAACATAGCCTAAATTAATCACTTTCTACACAATTCTAATCATGGTGGAAAATCTAGAAGTTTTACAAGCAAGCATGATCAACAGCAAGAGGTTTTACCTCTTCCAGAATAGAAATACAGGCTGGAGCATAATCTAGCTAACAAGCTCCATGATTTGAGACAACAATACCATCAATGCCCACTTCAACAGCCTTTGTGAACCAATCCCGCTTAACTAAGAGTAAATGAAACCTAGGGCTACTAAAATTTACTTGGAAGGTTTGCATGAAAACAGGTCAGCCTCTACTGATGTTAGAACTCTTAATCTCTAACGAAATGATAAGTGGTACTAAGTACTAACAATATAGTCTCATCAGAGCCAATTAAGCTTAAATACAATAAACTAGGACAGCTAAGAAGAGCCAAAATCTCCTACTTCAGGCTTCACTTCACAACTTTAAAAAGGATATCAGTAACAATTGCGGAAAATTTACAATTATCAATGTAACAAAGCAGCAAAAGCTATATAATTTAACGGTCTACATGCTACCAGCCTACCATGATATATGTCAAGGATTATTAAAAACTTGAACTTCAAAATACAGCTATAATCAGAATGCTACTTTTTCAATAAGACATATGTGGTCAAGGACAAATCTCACCCATCATAGATGCATGTTGAAGTATGAAGGCCATCAAAAAGAATTACTAAAAAATCAAAAGAACATTAACAAGAAACACTACAGATTCTCTCAGCTATGAAATCATTTGGCAATTGATGACCAAATGAAGCTCACTTACAAAGAGAGAAGAACCATTTCTGGCTAGATGAATGGAAGTCATTGCCTCCAGATGTCGTGTAGAAATATAACCAGTGTTTATACAACTTTTGCATGAGACCATAATTGGAATTTGAATCATCATCCTGCAAAATAAATGAATAATAGGTGAAATAAATTCATAATCAAATTCTTTATTGATAAAACATGGGTTCAACCTTGATCCAGAGACACTGCTCCTAGTAGCTAAACCAACCTAATTATCAGCAGGACTCAAATAGAAGAACAACATTTTGCATTTGCCTCCTATGAGCTACTGGAACAACCTTCAGGACAAGCCAGCCAAGTAAAAAGGGCTTCTTTAATCAGTTCAAAGGATGACATTCTGTCTATTAGGTTTAGGATTCACTGCTCAATGTCTTATTACTAACATGACATCCTACATATCTCCAAAAATGTAAACAGCACAAAGCCAATTACCCGTTATACAAAATACTACAAATCCGTAAGTTTCAAATTACTATCATAGTCACTTACAAGTAAGATTCAATTCCTTCAACACAAGCATGATAGAAGCAATCCTATATTTGACTTGAAACAGGGACAAAGCCATTTAAAAAAAAAACAGCAACATGAAATGATAGGAGCACCATCTCAAAAGCCAGCCTAAGGAAAATCATGTTCTTTTCTTCCTTCTTTTTCTTTTTTCTCTTGCAAATTTTAAAAGCCATAAAGAGCAGACTATATGTAATCTGATTTTATTATGGATTTAATGTAAACAGATGGAGCTGGAAAAGCTAACATGACTAGAAAAAACAACCAAATTGGAGTAAGAAGAGCCAATAACCGGAAAAGGACTTGAACCTGGATTACCATAAATCCAAACAACCAGAAATGATCTGTACTTAATAAAACTCAACAAATTGGACCTAAGGGCATACTATGATACTAGGAAACAAGAATATATTACCTCTGCAAATATGTCGACTCATAAGGGCAGCAGCAATCTTCCAACTATCTTGACCAAGTGCTCTCATCGGCACTATCAGATAAGCCAAATAAAATATGTGCTATAACAGCCAAATAAAATATTCATTCAAGTTGTAACATACTAACAACCCACAAGAACAATAGAGAGGACAACAACAGCCATTTCTTCAACAAACCAAACACAAACAACAACAAAGTGACAATGACTACAATTTGTATTCAATACAAATCATCCATAATCATCATGTTCTACAATTCCAGGCCAGCATACAACTTACTAAGCAACTAAATAAAACCAAACATTCAATACATTTCTTCAATAAACTAAACACAAACAGCAACAAAGTAATAATAACTACACTTTATATTCAATACAAATCATCCATATTCATCATCTTCTACAATTCCAACATACAACTTACTTAGCAACTAAATAAAACATTAAAGTCTTAAATCATCCATAATTATCACAAAATAAGTCAAAAGCTAATTCCAACTTCCAAGAACCAAACTAATAAGCTACTAGAAATCAAGTTCAAATCAAAATATCCGAAAAATATAACTACAACATTCCAATTTCCATTTTCCAGATATAAAATTAAAAACAGTAAATTGCAAGTTGAATTTCATATTCAATGGAATTGTTGTTGTCAAATCGCTTCCATCTTCGATTTCCTAAAAAAAAAGAAAAGAATATTCATAATAAAGAAGAAAAAAACTAATTTATAATTAAATTAGCAGAAAATGAATCAAATTACCTTTCACTCTTGAAGTTAATCATCAATGACCATCCTTGTTTCATTAAGGATCAACTCCTTAAAATCTACAAAAATATATATAATTCATAAAATAACTAAATAATATATAATGAACAAAACGATATAAATATATCAAATTAAGTTATAAATGCTTAATTACTTACTGGTTTCAATATCTTCCCAAACATCTAATTTCTCCTCATTTTCAATCGGCACAGGTGTAGAATTTAGCCAATTCTGTGTGCATATAAGGGCTTCAACCATTTTTGGAGTCAAAGAACTGCGAAAAGGATCAAGGAGACGCCCTCCAGTGCTAAAAGCAGATTCAGAGGCCACCGTAGACACAGGAATGGCCAATACATCTCGTGCCATTGCAGCAAGTATTGGATATTTACAACCATTTACCTTCCACCAAAGTAGAATATCAAAATTCCTTTCATCATGTTCATAAACATCCTCCAAGTACCTTTCCAATTCTGACTTCCCCTCCTTGCATTGTGACTCCGCCCTTCTCCGTTTGTACTTTGACAAGGCATATGCCTCCGCATCATTAGCATCAACAACCTCTTCTACCTTCATTGGTGCTTGAGAACTAGCACTTGCTTCTTCACTAGAACTACCAACAACTGAAGCATAATGCTCAAATAATGCATTTAGGGTTACCTTCACCCGGTTACCCAACTCTGCAGCCTTTTCCTCATCATAAACTTCATCAATGACAAACATAGCATAATCCATTTTACGTCTAGGATCTAAAATGACAGCAATGAATAACAAGGGATTGAGGTTCTTTACATTTCCCCAATACTTCTCAAATTTCTGTTTCATTCGAGAAGCCATCAACTTAATATTTGGATTTGGATCACGCAATCTATCATTAATTTGCATTCCAACACCAAACACCACATGAAAGTAATTATTGCTAGTCACATATAAAGAACCAGAGACACGCAAAGTGGAATCATAAAAGCTTTTCAAAAAAGGCAACAATCCACGAACATAATCCCAATCATCTCCAGTAGGCAAACCCCTATTTTTTTCTGCCCTAAGCTCAGCTCTATATTTGTCATCTTGTTCCTCTAACCTATCAAAAGCTGACTGAAACTTCAAAGCAGATTCTAACATCAAGAAAGTTGAATTCCACCTAGTCTCAACATCTAAACAAACAAGGCTTTTACTTTCTATTTTTTCTTGCTCCACACAAATTTTGAATCTTTGTAACCTTGCAGGGGATGACCTCACATACCTCACAGCAGAACGAATTCGAAATATTGAATCATCTAAATCCTTCAATCCATCTTTCACGGTAAGACTAAAAATGTGTGCACAACATCTCATATGCAAATGCTCACTCTTTAAAATACTACCCTTCCAATTATTAAGTCTTCTTTTGACATATTGAATAGCCAGATCATTAGCACTTGCATTATCTACCGTGATAGTAAGAACTTTATCTATTCCCCATTCAAGCAAATGTTTCTCAATACATTTTCCTATTACCTCACCACAATGGTTAGGAATTGGAGTGAAACTTAAGATGCGCTTATGTAATTTCCACTCCTGATCGATGAAATGAACTGTAAGGCACATATAACTAAGATTTTGCCTAGAAGTCCAAATATCAGTAGTAAGACAAACTCTTAGCTTAGATTTTTTTAAATACATGAAAAGCTTCTCTTTCTCACTCAAAAATAAGTCATAGCAATCCTTAGCTACAGTAAACCTTGAAGGAACTTGAAATCGAGGTTGCATAACTTTACAAAAGTCACGAAATCCATCATGTTCGACCACCCTAAAAGGCAACTCATCTAAAGTGATCATCCTAGCACAATATTTTCTACAAGTTTCTTGATCAAACTTCCACGTAACCATTGCTGAACCACTACTAGTCCCCGAGTCATCCCCAGACAGAGCTTTAAACATTAACATCTTTTGGTTTTCATCAAGTTTGTTCAAAGGGTTCTTTTTACATCTATTTATGTGGTTACGCAAGACAGTGGTTCCATTTATACTAGGACATTTCATGAGTTTACCACAATAATTGCAAGTGGCTTTTTGATCCTCTCTAGTCTTACAAGGCATTCTAGTAAAATGTTCCCATACCTTGGATGTCAAGGATCCCAATTTGCCACTAGGTGGCTTCTTAGCACTTGGCTGGACATTGGCATCGGCATTTGCTTCCTCATTTGTTGTTGTTGTTGGGTCAAGAGTCGAAGTTTCAACCACATGTGGGTTTCGAGTTTGACCACTTTGATTCTTGGGCGAAGTATTACTGTCAGGGAGATTGCTTGATGCTGTTGAATCCATCCAGCTATCTAGAAAGAAACAAATATAACATGTTAAAGATATATTAAATATAAAGAAACTATTTGTAGAAATAATTTACATCAAATCTATAACTTAAGTGAATGAACATTAGATCTGGAATTTTTTAGCAACAATTTACATGAAAAAATGTTACCAAATAGCAGCTAGACACTAGGTGCCGTAGGTGGTGAAATAAAGAAAATGCTGACTTTATATGCAGTAAACTAATTGCAGCAATTTTTCAAACACTATTTGCACTTAACTTCATTCCATACCAAAAAGACTTAATGGAGCATCAATCAAACTCGTATTGAAGCAAATTTAAAAGGTAAAAACAAAACACACAAGAGCTAGATGGAATTGGCAAAACAGGACAGCAAAGTAAGATCAACAGAATTTGCAAATCTGTGGCTTGTTTCTGTTTGATAGAGCTTTGCTGAAAATTGGTCACATCTCAGCAATCATATGATACTTAGACCACTATATACTGTTAGAAATGAACCAAAATCCACAAATAGCTAGAGCAAATAAAACTTAATAATTTCAACTTCTTTATGAGCCTTGCTTGCTAAGATGAAAATGGAAGCCTTTGAAAAATGCTCAGAGATAAAAATGAACTTCTTTTATGCATATAATTTTGACAATCATGAATACTCATTGAATATCTTCTGAATATCCCAATTTTCAATGGTGTATTTGATTTAGATGTAATTTACAGACATATAGAATTCATTAACTCAAGTACAGCTTCTTGCAAAATATAAATTATAATAATAAAAAATAAAGGGCTACCAAAAAATTAAACTTAAAACATTATCTTATCATATAAAAAATAAAAAACAAGAAAAAAGAAAAATAGGGAAGAAGAGTGTTAATGTCATTCATTTAACTTGAAATCATTTTTAATATTTTATTAATAGTAACATAACAATCATGACTCTTTAGAAGCCACTTATATGCTTTGACATGTCCCACCTTTGCTGTTCCTAACGTTTTCAGGCTCTCCTTTGAGTCCCCCGAGTTCTCTAATCTAATGTTTGAACTTTGAACCATTGCTTGATGAATCAAAAGCATTTTTCTCTTTTCTGTTATTTTCTTTTCCTTTTGAATTCTTAATCTTGTGATTGACACCCACAATTAGGACAAAATCATGATCAGTTTCTAAATCAATCTGATTTTGACTAAATTTGACCAATTTCTCATCTAGAAAAAAGGTTTTTTCTTTCTGGACTCAAAAGAGAATTCAAATGAGAAGCAATAAAGTTTGACTTTAGGTAGTTTTCCATGTATCAATTCATCTCTCCATTAATTAAAAAAAATACAAAAATATATAAATTAAAATTAAAAAAAATAAAAAAAATCTATTTAATATTTAACCTATCATGTGAATAATGATAGTGTTTTATACAATTTAATACATCATTTTGACATTTTGGCATCAGACTTCTTGGAGAAAGTGGAACTATTAAACTGTTTAGAAGATAATTACCCACAGTTCTAACTTCGATTCTACATTCTAGGCAAAAAAAAATTCAAACAATCCAAGCTTACCCAGCACTTAATTTGCTGGAAGATTGTTTAAATTTGTGTGCAAAGTAAGAGAAAATAAAACTAGTAGCAGTTTGTAATAATGAAAAAGTGGAGGCAACAAAAGAAAAGATAGATCAAACAACGTTTACCTTGAAAATCCGTGGTGCTCTTTTGAGGAGGAATGCTAGATCTGATGAAGAACGAGAAGTAGAGCAAGGCGTTTTGAAAGAGAGTGAGACAGTGAGCGGCGCCGGTGGTGGTGCAGAGATCTGTAAAAGAAGTAAAAAAAATCAGAAAAACTTAGTGACTAGGAGTAAAAGAAGATCATATAGACTTAGTACTTACATGATCAGACGCCAGATGCCCTTCAAGAGGTGTGGGTGTGGCTGTGTGGGAATGGGAACTATCGAGACTGAGAGATTGCCGAGAAGCCGAGTTGAGTTGCTGCTATTGGTGGCGTAACCGCGTAACTGGTGGCGTTGCCGTTATGTGTGGAGCGGACTATGGTTTGTGCCTCTGTGCCTCTGTGGAGTGGAGACTTTTGTTTAGGGTTTGAGTCTTTGAGATGAGAGTTGAGAGATGACTGATCTCGACAGATGAGTCAAGACTCAAGAGTTTGAAAGTCACAAACAGACTAAGTGAGAGGCTGAGAGCTGAGGCCCTGATGGCTTGAGATGGGTTGTTTTATTTTGGGCTGAAACCAATACTCAATACTCAGTAGCCTAGTATAATTTGGGCCAATTTTGATGTTCATTTTTGGGCTTTTTTTTTATTCGGTTTTATTCGGATTTTCGGGGCCCATCGAAAAAAACCCGATCCGATCCGAATATATAAAATATTGATGACGTCATCTATCCGCATCCGATCCGAATTCTTCAAAAACCGATCCGAACCGATCCGAACACCCCGGTTCGAGTCGGTTTTTCGGTTTTTTCGGTTTTTTTCTCAGCCCTAGCCAACATGGCAGAATTTCTTTTTTAAGTCAAGTACTCGAGTTTTACTAAGCTCCAACGGAAAAGGGAGAGCTGCTAAATATACTCCCGTTTTTTTTATTCATATCCCATTTTCTGGTTAATGAATAGTAACCCAATGAAGCGAAATACGAGAGAAAGAGTAAAAATGTGGGTATATATAAAAATTTTTCGAAAAAGGCCTAAAATACTAAGTAAGTCGCTGTACTTTTATATTTTTCTCAAATAAGTCTTTATGTTTTAATTGTATAGACCTTTATTCTTTAATTTATACTTATACAAGTCCTTATCTTTAATGGAAAGATAATGCTATTAACTTTGATGCCAGCTGAAATTTAATGTCTATGTAGATGATTATGTGGCATGATAACATGGTTAAATAAAATTGAGTTGAACTTAGATAGTTGACCTTAATAACTAATTTTTGTTCCAAGCAAAGCAAAGAGAAAAAATGGAAGTGCAGGGTTCATCAAAGAAGGTGATAGCAAGCCCGGTAGAGATGGTGGAGAACAAAGTCCCCATTCCATAGGGACACCAATGCGCCCAGCTTCTCATCCCGCTCAACAATTGTCACCAAGCTGAGTTTTACTTACCTTGGAAATGCGAGATCGAACGCCACTCCTATGAGAAGTGCAAGTACAAGCTTGTCATGGAGCGAATGTTGCAGATGCAGAAAATCCAAGAGGAAGAGGCCAGGTTGATATAGGCTAGCAAACAAGGCGACTCTATTCATCTCATTCCCAAAACTGCTAATGCTTAAGCTACCTTCATGACGATATATTAAATTACAAACTTTTCTTCCTTTTTTCCTTTCAACAGGTTCATGTCTTGCAAAGAGAAATTTTTGGGAAATCAACATTTGAATTAGCCATTTTGATGTTGAAATGGTTGTCCCTTTGGCTTGTTGAGAAGCTAAAATCAAATAAATCCTCATCCTTTAAGAATCGAATGAGGCAAGGACAAAAAGTCGTTGACGATGGCCAGCAATTCTAGAGAACGTCCTCTACTTTTGGGTTCTAATTTCACTAAGAAAAGATGTTTAATTAATAGGTTTATAAACTATGCACTAACAATGTATAATCTCCGTACACTATCAATGCACTAGAGGTTGATGCCTCATTAATTTATAAACTAAAAAAATATCAAGCTCTCAAAAATAAATATGAATAAATTTTTTTCAATTTGCTCAAAAAGCTTATTAATAAAGTGTCAACTTCTTGTACACTAACAATGTATAGAGACTATACACTATCAATACATTATATATAAATCTTTAATTAATTTGGGTCTCTTAATTTTTAGTTTGGTAATTAGATGTTAATTACTAGGGTCAATTATCTAAACCCAACTCTATCTTATTTAGCCATGTCATCATGTCACATAATCATCTACATAGACATTAAATTTCAGTTGATAATAAGAGTTTGTATGAGTATAAATTAAAATATAAGAGATTGTTTTAAGTCCAACAAAAATACATAGACTTATTTAAGAAAAACATAAAAGTACAATAGCTTAATTAATATTTTAGCCATGGAAAAACAATGACTTTTAGATTTATAAACTAAGCCCACACCTCATCAATTAAATGGCTCTTTTCACTTAATTAAACCTAATTTCAATTTGCAGGAGATTTGGGAATGGACCAAATCGTACAACATCATACTTAAATACTACATTATTAAAATCTCAATTGGAATTGTTTCTCACCATCTTTACAAATTTTTTATTTTCTTTAGTATCGTTGAAATAAGTTAAAGCTCTGATTACAATTAGGGATGTAAACGGATCGGGTATCCATTAAATTTGAGATACCCGAACCCGATTAACTTTAATAATACTCTAACCCTATTAACTAACCGATTATTTTTATTTATACTACACGAACCCTAACCCTATAAAATATAACATATTCATTTAACTACCCGAACCCGTTAAACTACCCGTTTATTAAGTCAAAGTTTGACTTTTAAATTTAAATTTAAAATCAATTTTAGAATAACTTAATTAAAACGTTATATTAATAAATTTAATTTAACTCATAAAAATAAATTAAAGTTAAAAATCATAATTATAATATATAATGATTTAATTTAATTAAATAAAACATTACTAATAAATAATTTATATATAAAAAATATAAATATTGTATTAATTAATTATTATTTATAATCGGATTCGGGTAGCGGGTACCCTAAGATCACTATCCGAACCCTACCCGAACCTGTAACGGATAATAATTTCACTACCCGAATCCGATTATACATTATTCTAATTTTATTTAAACGGGTCAGATAACATCGAATACTCGTTTATCGAGTATCCATTGCCATCCCTAATTACGATAGCCACGCAACATTCAAACAAGATAGGAATGTGACGCGGATGCTTGACCAAAAATAGCGTTGATCTAAACACTTGTGAAGCACTACTACCACATTTGTTGCAGAAGAAATGCGGCTACATTTACATTATGCTTACATTTCAAATTATCGCAAATTATATCCCAGGCCTTTTCTGGATTTGCCGATTATTGGTAAAATAGTCAGATTGGGTTTCTACTAAACTGGAAATCATGTCTTAATTAGTATCGAGAGAGACAACAGAGAGTGATGAAGATTGAAGAGGGGCTGGCTGCCGAATTGGGTTTATTGTGTGACTTTAGGTCATGTTTGGTGCATAGGATGAGGATAAGATAAAATAATATAAGATTATGAATATGATAAGATTAGATTATATCATTCTATTTTATGTTTGGTGTGTACAAGGATTAGAAATAGGATATGATGATTTTTTATGTCTTTCATAATATTTGTTATGTGTAAAATTAAAAATAGTGTAAAATGATTTTTTTAAGTACTCTTTTTAAAAGTAACATAATTTAAAGTTATAAATTAAAATTAAAAATTTAAATATTATTTATAATACAATTAATAGTCCAATTTATTAGCTGATTTTTTTATAAAAAATTACTTCTAAAAAATTTATATTACTTTTCTTAAAAAAATTATTTTGTTAAGAAATGAATTTTTATAAAAAGTATTTTCTGTATTTTTTTCATTTTTTCCTTTTTATTTTTATTTCTTTTATATGATTTAAATTTAAAATAATTATTTATTGTAAATTAAATATATTTATTTTTAGAAAATTGAGTTTTTCTTGGAAATAAGTTTATTTTTTAATTACATTAAATTTTCCAAAAGACTATTCTTAACTATTTTTCTTTATTTTTATGGTTTCTTTATCTTCTTTTTTTTTGTCAATTATAAGGAAATATAGAAAACAAAAAAAAGAAAAATATAAGTTAAATTTAATAATTCAATTTTGATGAATTAAAAAATATATAATTTCTAATAATTTATGGTTAATAGTCACTTTTCTTTCATTTTTTTTAGGCAAAAAGAAAAAAATTAAGAAAGAAAAAATAAAAATTTAAATGTAAGAAAAAACTAGTTAAAAAATATATTTTATAATAATTTTTATGTTTGAAATTTTATTTTCTAAAAAATAATTTAAAAAATGTGTACAAGAAAATATTAATTTGTCAAAATTATAGTTTTTCTTTAATCAAAAACAAGAAAAAAAAGAAAGAAAAAGAAGGGAAAAAATTATATTAATTAATTAATTAAAGATCCTTACTATTTTATTAAATGTTTAAATTAATTTTTAAATATAAATGTTGAGGATAAAATAATAAAATATGAGTATTTATTTCTAATCCTATGGGATTAGGAATAATCTTCACTTTTTGGAAAGGATTGAGTTATCCTATACTAGGAGGATGACTAATCCACCTTCCAATCCAATCATTCCCTTAATTTGTGTACCAAACATAAAATAGGATAATTATTATCCTATCATATCCATCCTCCTATGTACCAAACAAGACCTTAGTGATGAAGATTGAAGAAGCTGAGCCTCGTTTGGCCTAGCCCTTTTCTAATTTTAATTTCATTTTTTTAGGTTAGTAGGCCAGCCAGCACCTCTAATCTATGTAGGTTCATTTTTAAATAGGCCTAAAAATATAGATTTGGTCCGCGAAAATCCGCAAGTTAAACCGATCAGCCTATAGATTTGGGTCCATTTTACACCCCTACCTCGTAATGCTTGTTAAGGCGTAGTACCAATTAATGATGTTTTATCCTTAATAGTCTTAATTTAAATAGTCTTTATTTTTTATTTAATTTTAATTTTAATAGTCTTAATTTAAATAGTCTTTATTTTCGATTTAATTTTAATTTGTTCTTTAATATTTAATATTAAATATTGAAATTTTTCTTAGGTTTTTTTTTACCTCAAAAGTATTTAAGAAAACACTCATTCTAACAAAGAGGTTCTGCTATCATATTTCTTTTCATTTTTAGGAAAGAATCATTACATTTTGTCTCTTATGAATTTTATTAGCCTTTTTTTTTTTAATTTTGAATTTAAGAATAAATGAAAACCTTCAATATTAAAATTATTTTTTCCAAATTTTTCAAAACTTTGGTCAAATTTTAAAAATATATTATATTCGTGTTATGTACTATTGAGCCTTCTCACCCCAAAAGCTAGTTCAAAAGGTGAGACTTTCCCTCACACTATAAACGCACACCTAGCCCCTTCCACAACCGATGTGGGAATATCCCAACAATCTCTCCCTTCACACATCGAGCCTTGGGAGAGCACTTTTCTGCCTGGAACCGTGAACATCGGGAGATGTTGGGAATCCCAACAATCACTTCCTTCAACCATCGGGCCTTGGGAGAGAAGGGGGAGCATTTTTTATTACCCAAAACAGAGGAAGAGATGTTGGCAACCCGGGCTCTGATACCAGTGTTGGGTGCTATTGCGTCTTTTTACCCCAAAAGCTAGCTCAAGAGATGATGCTTTCCCTCACACTTATAAACACACACCTAACTCATTCCACAACCGATGTGGGAATATCCCAACAATTCTCACCTAAGAATTTTTCAAATATTGCACAATCACAAAATACAAGAATCTCACCATTAGTTAGATCCCAATTTACTCCAAGTTTTATTAAAAATTTACAATTATCATGATTAAAATATTTACAAATTTTTCAAGAATAAATTTCTAATTTACTGTCTTTTTTATTTTATTCGTAATTATTATACATAAATATTTTCAATATTTTAATAATAAATGGTATTATATTTTTATTTTACTAATAAAATAAAAATATTTTAACAGTAAATAATCCAATAACCTACTATTAAAACTCAGTTTTGTTAGGATGTTTTGTTATTTACTTGACAAGTTTCTTTTTCCTTTTATTGTAATAGTCCAAGAAATATTATTAAGACATAAAAGAGATATCACAATCAGTCAGTTAGAAGGAGGCATCAGAATTAAGGCCAATTTTAAGAAATTTTGTTCTGGGCTGCCGCTTTGGCCATTTGGGACGTCTTCTTTCTTAGAGGATGTCAATTTTCAAAAAAATTATATAAATTCTATACCCATATTTGTCAATTTGTGAATGTCTTTCATTGCTGGGTGAATTTTTAAATGAACCTGTTTTTTAATAGTAAAAAATCCCTTCCAATTATTTTTGTCATCTCTACAAACCACTATCCTTGCGTCCAGACTATGGAGCATGCCAACCACCATTCTAGCCAACTGAATCATTGCCATGACTTTTGACGGTACCTTAGTACTTCTGCTAACAACATGGGCATGGTTCTGCGAATGTCGTAACAACATAGGTATCGTTCTATTGAAATTCTTGTTCAATTCAACAGCGTTGCCTTTTTTTTGTTTGCTTTTATTTTATGTATTAGAAGGTATTTTGGTAATAAGAGAAAAATAAAATTATGACACATATTTTATTTTATTTATTTCATATTTTTTTAATATTTTTATAGAAGATGTGTCATAATCTCAACTTTGCTTGTGGAGTAAAAAAACTCTATTACGATGTAATTCTTTTATAATTACAAAAATGGGATTAAAATTATAAGCAAAAATTAAAAAATTTAAATTGAAGGGTATTTTGGTAATTGTGATAGCAGACAATATTTATATAAAGAGTTCAACTAAACACACCCTAATTTTTTCTTCACACACCCTATTTTACACTATATGTTACTGTTCATTTAAGGGGAAAATGAGTGTGAAGAAAAATATAGGGTGTGT
This sequence comes from Heritiera fomes, assembly GCA_032173925.1. Classification (NCBI taxonomy): domain Eukaryota; kingdom Viridiplantae; phylum Streptophyta; class Magnoliopsida; order Malvales; family Malvaceae; genus Heritiera; species Heritiera fomes. Next base: position 22,184,497 of record JAPDPM010000013.1, on the reverse strand, counting down.
TTAGTTGATTCCTTATATAAATAAGACAAAAGAGAGTATGTACTTTGATTATTTAATAAAGGATGCATGTCACTTTCGAAAAAAAAAAGTTCATAATTAAATACAATTAGAAGACAATTCGATAATTATCAAAATGGGAGTAAAACTATAAGAAGGAAATTTAAAAATTTAAATTGAATGATATTTTGATCATTATGTATTTTATTTTTAGCTAATTCCTAAACAAAACTAAACAAAAAAAACTCAAAATAATTATTTTATTTCACCAACCAAATAATATAATATCTTTTAACTTTTTATCTATTTTTTTAATTTTTTTAATTCTTACAAAATATATTTTTATTTTTGGTATTTCATTCCGAGAACCATGCAACTTGTTGTATTTAGAGATGAAAATGGGACGGATAACTACTAATTTTGAGATACTCGAACCTAAAATCAATTATGTTTAAAATATTCGAACTCAATTAAATATTCGAATATTTTAATTTTTACTACCCAAACCTTACCTATATAATATAAAAAAATGAATGTTAATTACCTAAACCTTGTTGTATTTAGGGATGACGGCAAGGCAGATACCTACTAACTTTGAGATACTGGAATTTGATTATGTTTTAAAATATTCGAACCTAATTAAATATTTAAATATTTTAATTTTTACTATTCAAACCCTACCTATATAATATAAGAAATATCCTTTAATTACTTATTTATTAAGTCAAAGTTTACTTTTAAATTTAAATTTAAAATTAATTTTAATGCTTATTATTAAAAAAATTAAAGTAATAAATTTAAATTAACTCATAACATAAATTAATTTAAAAATCATAATTAAAATGCCTAATAAATTAATTTAATTAACTATTATATTAATAATTAATATTTTATAAATAAAAATATATATAATAAAATTAAAAAATTATTATATATAATCGAATTCGGATAATAAGATATCTAAGATTACTACCGAACCTATCAAAACCCATTACGAGTTGTAAAATTACTATCTCAATTTTACACAAATTTAATTGTTAGCTACCTTAATCTTATTTAATCAAATTAAATAATACAAAATACTTATTTTTTATTTAAAAAATACTCATTTATAAGATAATAATTATCTTATACACTGTCAGTAAAATTTTTTTATTTCAAAAGTAAAATTAAGATGATGACCCATATTTTTATTTATTTATTTATTATTTTTTTAATATTTTAAAAGACATATATTATCATCTTTATTTATACTTATAAAATAAAAAATTTTACTAACAAAATATGAGATATTAATTATCGTAAAATACTTATTCATATTTATAGATTTATTTGGATATTCCAACTATCCTAAAAGAAAGTACCCTCGATGTGTAACCAAAACAGAAGTACTATTCACCAAAAAAAAAAACAAAAACAAAAGTAACCTCTACGAGCACGAGTGTGGGTGTCCATTAGTAATCATAATTTTTCCTTAAAAGCAGCACTTTTTTTGTTTAATTTATTATTGTTTATTTAATTTGTTAAATATAGTTATTGTATTTACCAGTTCATTAAATTATCTATTTATCGAATGTAATATCTGATTATGATTGTAACTTTGAATGAAATGTACCTTTAAAAAAATAAAAGCAGCACTTTTTTTTGGGTGAATTAGCACCCCTGTTTCATATAATACCTCACTTTTTTCTCAAGGAAAAAAAAGAAGCGCATAAATACCGTTTCCAATAAAAAAATGCATAAATTAAACGTGGAAAGGGCAAGTATATTTATTTTGTTAACCGCAAGTAGAAAGGGGAGAACCGGAGCCAAGTTCACGTTCAATTGAACACCATGTTTTTTTCTTTCTCCTTAGTTGAGAGCGTCTCTCTCTGTCATGAGATTTTCTCTCTTTTCCTTAAGAGTTTTTTGGTCTTTTTTTTCCTTAGTATCTCTTGTATGTGTTCATCTAACTTCCTTTAGGCAAATTTCTCCATTAATGTTGTGATAGGCTTTGTTTGAATCGAGTCAGGTTCTTAATTTTGATTGTTCAGTTTTGATTTTTTTTCTTGTTTTTTAAAGCTATTTGCCTTTTTAGGTTTCGCTTTTCTTGATTTTTCTGGAATATTTGTTAATAGATCTCTAAAGTTGACAGGGTAACAGAAGGTAAGGATTCTTTCATTCTAATTGTCTGTTTTTTCTTCAAGATTCGTTTTGTTTTACTTCGAAAGATCTAGCCATGGATGATCTGGAGATTAATCTAGATTCGGCTGGTGAGGATTTGAAGAAAGCGGTGTATAGCACTTTGGTAGGGAAGATATTAGCAGAGAAAGTTCTTAATAGAAGAGGAGTTATAGGAGTGCTGCAGAATATGTGGCCTAAGGTGGTAAATGAGATTAAAGAGATTGGAATGAATCTGTATGCAATATCCTTTAAAGATACTTAGTATATGGAGGAAGCTTTGGAGAACGGTCTGTGGTCAGTCATGGGATTTTGTATGAATCTAAAGAAATGGGAGGTTGATCAAGCAGTACAAGATATTAATTTTGATAAAGTATGGTTCTGGATTCAGATTCATAAGCTGCCCCTGGAGATGATGATGATTCAAAATGAGGAGAAGATTGCAAAAGCTATCGGAGATTTAGGGAAGGTGGAAGAACCTTTATGGAAACAGAGGATTGGAAGGAGTTTCCTGAGGATTAGAGTTGCAGTGGATATCAGGAAGCCTTTGGTAGCGGGGTTCTTGGTGCCAAAAGGCGGCGGAAGAAGGATATGGGTAGAGGTTAAATATGAAAAAGTAGCAGATCTTTGTTTTGGATGTGGTAAGTTAGGCCATGTTGTGAAAAATTGCAGATTTGAGTTGGTGAAGGTTGATGCAGAGAATGGAATAAGAAGGTATGGTCCATGGATGAAAGCAGCTCCGGTAACGGATGAGATAACAGAAAACAAAGGATGGCAGGAATGAAGGGATTCTAACAGAAAGGAGGAGGAGAGGGTGGCATGTACATGGTTGGAAAGGTAAGGGCGCGTGGATGATGGAACGCCTGGATCTGAATTAGAAGCGGTTATTGAAATTGCAACTGATTTGAGCGGGAAAAGTAAGAAGGTAGATGTTTCGAGCGGGAAAAATATTGAAAGGGGCAATTTGAGCGAGAATAGTATAGTGGGCTACGTGGCAATGAGTGAATATATAGAGGATGACGTGGCAAGGAAAATTAGTGGGATTATGATAAAATCAATCAAAAAGAGGGTTTTAAGATTGTAGATACAGATACAGGGACGTCTAAATCAGGAAATGAGCAAGGGGAAGGCAAGCATATAGGGGAAAAGGAAGTAAACAGGGGAGAGGTACGAAATGAAGAGGCATTTGTAGAAGGGAATTATGAAGGTGTGATAGTAGGGATGGAGAATAAACAGATAAGCTTTTCTGCTCATGGGAAAATAAATAAAGAAGAAAAAGTTATAGTTGGTAAGGAGAAGCAAGTTATGATGTGTAGTGATGTATCATATATAGTTGAGCTACCTCCAGAGGATGTGAGTGAAGATGAATTAGAAAAGAAAATGGGAGGTGAGAATGAGGAAGTGCTAGTGAAAGAGATAAACAGGATGAGCTTAAAAAGGGGAAATGAATATTGGGGGGACGAAATAGAGGAGGGTATCAAGAAGAAATTAAAAACTAATGAAGAAAACATAGTGGAGAGTAGTTATAAATATACAGATAGCAAAATTGGTGGTATTGCCAAAGAGAGGGATGAAACAAAAAGAAAACAAAGTGGAAGAAGGATATTGAGGAGAAGAAGGGGTAAGGGAGTTAAAGCTATTATATTGCAGGAAAAAGAATTATGGGAAGTACTTATTCAAGTTAACCCTAGTCTTGAGATTGGTGGTTATAATGGAGGGGGTGTGAGCGAGGTTAATATTGAAGGTTGTGGTGGTTGTCCTACAATAGCCACCCAAGGATTATGAAGATTTTAAGTTGGAACTGTCAAGGTATTGGGTCGACCTTGACAGTGGATATGCTTCAAGAGGTAAAAAGGAAATATGACCTCCATTTTATCTTCTTAATAGAGACAAAAATAATGAAGATAAAATGGAAAGAGTAAGGAGGATGTGTAAATTTGAGAGAGGAATAAAAGTGAATCCAGAAGGACTTCGTGGAGGATTATCTGTTTGGTGGAATGATGATTTTATGGTCAAAGTTTTGGGGATGAGTAAGAACATTATTGATATGGAAGTTAGGGAAGAGGCTAGTAAAATAAAATGCAGAATTTTTTGGGTATATGGGCCTACAGATTTTGATGAAAGGAAGCAGATATGGAAAACTATTTAAGATAGATCGGTGGGAATTAATATATCATGGATGGCTGTCAAAGACTTCAATGATATTCTGTATAACTATGAAAAGGAGGGAGGCAATGTAAGGGAAGTGAGGAAGATTAAATGTTTTAGAGAAATAATTAATAATTGTGAGCTTATAGATCTACATTACAAAGGCCTGAAATATACTTAAGTGAATAAAAGAGAGGAAGGGACAATAAAAGAAAGAATTGATCGTGCTCTGGTTAATCTAGCATGGGTGGAATGTTTCCCTCTTTCACAGGTGCTTAATTTGCCAATGGTGGGATCGGATCATGCTCCTATATTAGTGGATACAGATTACCGTGACAGTAAAGGGTTGAAGCAATTTAAGTTTGAGCTAATGTGGACAGAAAGCGAAGAGTGTGAAGTGGTAATTAGGAAAAGATGGGAGAAAGAGGTAAATGGATCAAATCTGTATAAAGTAGTTCAAAAATTAAAAAATTGTAGGAGGCTACTTATTGAATGGAGCAGGAAGGAATTTCCAAACAACAGAGGACAAATTGATGACATCATGAGGGAACTCACTAGGCATCAGAATTCTAGTAGAGAGGAAAATGTATGGTTTGAAGAAGAAGAACTTATAGAGAAACTAACGGAGATTTGGAAAAAGGAGGAACAATATTGGTACCAGAGATCTCGGATTAAATGGCTTACTTGTGGTGATCAGAATACAAGATTTTTCCACCAAAAAACTTTACAATGTAAAAGGCAGAACAAGATTTTGAGAATAAAAGATAGAACTGGTGTTTGGCAAGAAGAGGAGGGAGGAATACGGGAAGAATTTATAAAGTTTTATGAGGAGTTGTTCACTACAACTGGGAATAGAGATTTCTTAGAGATATTGGAGAATGTTCCCAGGGTTGTTAGTAAGGAAATGAATGAAAATTTAGTGAAAGAAGTGTCTGAAGAAGAAGTCAGGAATGCAGTATTTGATTTGGGAGCTATGAAGGCCCCTGGCCCTGATGGGTACAATGGTATCTTTTACCAATAATATTGGAACATTGTGAAGGAGGATGTTATAAGGGCGGTTTGTAGTTTTTTAAGAAGTGGTCACCTGTTGAGAGAAATAAACTTGACCAATATAGTTCTAATCCCTAAGGTGAAAGGAGCAGAAGAGGTGTCTCCTTTTCGACCTATCAGTTGTTGTAACTTTGTATACAAAGTTATATCGAAGGTGTTGACAAACAGAATTAGACCTTATATGGGCCAATTGATTACTCAGAATCAAAGTGCTTTCATAGCTGACAGACAAACACAAGATAATATTGTAGTGGCCAATGAAGCCTTCCATTATTTGAAGATGAGGAGGAAGGGTAAGAAATATGGTATGGCTTTGAAGCTGGACATGAACAAAGCATATGATAGAGTGGAGTGGGATTTTTTGGTTGCTATATTGAACAAAATGGGTTTTGAGAACAAATGGATAAGGTGGATTTTAGAATGTTTATCTTTTGTCTCCTACAACATAATTGTCAATGGTAAGAAATCTAGAACAATATTCCCTACTAGAGGTCTAAGGCAAGGAGATCCTCTATCTCCTTTCCTCTTTTTGTTTGTTATTGATGTTCTGTCTAGACAAATTAACACAGCAATAGAGTCAAGGAAGTTAGTAGGGTTGAAAATTAACAGGAATTGTCCTATTCTCTCACATTTACTGTTTGCTGATGATTCACTTTTCTTTTTGAATGCTGATGAAGCAAATGGTATGGAACTTTTTAGAATTTTGCAGGTGTTCTGTAGCAGTTCGGGACAACTTGTATATTTTTCCAAGTCCGGTGTTGTTTTTAGCTCAAATGTTCCAGTCCAGATTAGAAATAAGCTGGTTGAGGTAATGCAAGTGAAGGCAGCTGAAAACCATGGTAGTTATTGGGGAATTCCGTCATTCTGGGGAAAGACTAAAAGGGCGGCCATGGCATATATCAAAGATCAAATATTGCAGAAATTGAAGAGCTGAAAGAAGGGGCTGCTTAATCAAGCTGGAAGAGAGGTGCTTATTAAGGCTGTGGCGTGTGCTATTCCTACATATACCATGCAATGCTTTAAAAGTTCCAAAATGTGTGTGTGATGAAGTAAATTCTGCATTGGCTAAATTTTGGTGGAGACAAGTTCAAGATGAGAAGAAAATCCATTGGATTAACTAGTTCTCTTTGACTCAAAGAAAAGGTGTAAGGGGATTGGGTTTAAGGATTTGAACTTGTTTAATATAGCTCTGTTAGCTAAGCAAAGTTGGAAGATGTTATGTAATCCAGAAGCCATGTGGGTTCAAATGCTAAAAGGGATTTATTTCCTTAATTGTTCTTTGTTGGAAGCCAGAAAGGGTGCTAGGGCATCATGGGCTTAGAGTAGTATATTGGAGGGCAGAGATTTTTTAAAAGAACAATTGGTATGTCAAATTATGAATGGAGAAGAGGTTAACATTTGGAAGGATTCTTGGATTCCAAATGTAAGATTGAATTATGTTGCAGATATAGAGCATAGAACTTTACAGAAAGTGTCTGAGCTAATAGATCAAAATAAGAGTTGTTGGATGCTGGATGGCATAAGGAACATTATTAATGAAGATCATGTTAGACTGATTAATTCCATTCCGATTTGCATTAATGGTGAGAGAGACAGATTAATAAGGCCAGCTTCTATGGATGGCAACTATACAGTTAAGGAAGGCTTCAAAGTTTTGGCAGATAAGAGGGCAGCTGTGGTTATAAAGAATCCCTCCACATTTTGTAGAGGAAGAGGTATGGAAAACTATTTGGAAGCTTTCTGTTCCAACAAAGGTGAGAAGCTTTCTATGGAAAGCTTGTAAAAATATTCTAGCTACTAATTGGGTCCTATGGAGAAGGAAAGTTAAAAGGGAAGCAGTATGTCCTATTTGTTGCAAGGAGAATGAAATAGTGGAACATGCACTTTTACTTTGTGATTGGACATTAGGGGTATGGCATGGTTTGGATATAGGGTACAAGGTTGATAGACAAAGGATCACTACGTTGGATAAATGGATGCAAGAGATTTTTCATATGAAGGACTTTGATAAAGAAGAACAAAGGAGATTCAATATAGTTATTGCAATGTCTTGCTGGAACATATGGAAAACGAGATGTACATGGGTTTTTCAGAAGAAGAAGGTTGATCCTGTACAATGTGTTAGCTTTAAATTGCTATATGTATTTTGAAATGACAAAAACTTAAGTAAGCTTTAATGTTTTAATTCATATTGTAAATTTGCCTTATCACACATGATTTTCTCAATCCATTTTAAGTGTTCATATCAAACATTAAGACCATGATTTAATTACATATTCTTATTGGTCTTAATACTTCGTAAAATGTTTTGAATATTACTTGATTAATTTTTGGACCATGTTTTCATTAGAGAAGGTCAAGAAAAACTCCCACAAAAATGCCAAAATGTTTTGGGTTGGATTAGGATCAAAGGTCACAACATTTCTAACCCAAAAGTGCATGAAAATGACTTTCTGGAGGCATGGGATCGATCCCCTAAGGGAAGGGATCGATCCCCTAGTGGCAGTAAGCTTTTTGGTGCAAGAAAAGGTCCCTCAGCCCAGAAAAATCAATTTTGGAAAGAAGGGATCGATCCCTTAAGGGAAGGGATCGATCCCCTAAAGGCAGAATGGCTCCCAACGGCTAGAAAAGGTCCCTCAGCCCAGAAGATTCAGATCTGGAATGAAGGGATCGATCCCCTATGGGAAGGGATCGATCCCTTTGCCCGAAAATAGCTTATAACGGCTAGTTTTTGTGAGACAACGGTCATATTCAAGTTTTGGCTCCACCCAATGGCTAAAATACATCCAAGGGACTATAAATAGAGGCTTAGAAGCTAAAGAAAGCAAGAGGAACTACTCAGCAACTCCATAACACATATTCCTCAAATCCTCAAGCCTCAAACAACAAATCAAGAGCTCCAAAGTCTTCATCTTCTATCATTCACTTATCTCTTGTATTGTTTAGCACAAATATTGTATAGGCTTTTCTTTGTGCCTAATTTCTGTAATCACTTGCCTACCTAGAGGCCCTTCTTTGATTAAATCTCTTGTAAACACAAACAATCCTTGTAAAAAAGAGAGGTTTCTCTTTAGCCTAGAAAAAGAGGGAGAAGAGGTTTCTCTTGAGCTTAGAAAAAGAGAGAGGTTTCTCTTGAGCCTTGAAAAGAGGGAGTGTAACATAAATTCAAGTTAGTGAATTTGGGGTAAATCCTTGGGAGCGTCTCAAGGTAGAGGACATAGGCAAGGTTACCGAACCTCTATAAATCGCTTGCGTACATTTCTCTTTCCCTACTCTCGTTACTTATTTGCAATTATATTTGAGTTTATTGTATTGAATTTACATTGTATAATTACCTAGATTAGAGAACTTAGAAAACACTCAAATAGGCTAGAGAATTTTGAAGAATCGAAAAACGAACCTAAGGTTATCGAACAACCGATTCACCCCCCTCTCGGTATTGCCTATAAGAGCCAACAATTGGTATCAGAGCTTGGGCTCGAGATCGATTTAGACTAACATCTATAGAGCAAAACGATCATAAATGGCTTTAGGTGATGATTTTGAGACTAGCTCACAAACTTTAGAAGAATATTCATTTGATGAGCTTCAAGATGCATTTAATTAGCTAAGTGATGAATATAAATCAATGCATGCAAAATATAATAAAAAGTTAAATAAACTTAGAAAAGAGAATGAAATTTTGATGAATACTAATGTTGAGTTGGAGGAGAAAATAAAAGATCTAGGATCAAGGAATGATGAACTCAACAAGGTGAAATTAGAGCTAGAAAAGAAATTAGAAGACATTAAAGATAAATTGGCAAATCCTAGCTCTTCGACTATTGAGGATGAAAAGGAGAAACCTAGCTCTAGTGAATGTAATGACCATTCCTATGACGATTTACAAAATGTCTTTGATGAGCTAGCTAGTGAATTTGAATGCATGAACTCAAACTACAAGAAAATGATTACAAAATTAAAAATGAAAAATGATGAACTATTGAATGCTAAGTTAGAATTTCAAAAGAAATTAGAAGATGCTAACTTAGAGATAAATGAGTTGAATGAAAAGAATACAAATTTGCATAACTCATTTACTAGGTTCTATATGGGTCAACAAAAATTAGATTACATGCTAGAGACCCAAAGAGCTTTCTTTGATAAAGATGGATTAGGCTATAATGCAATACAAAAAGAAACTCATCTTAAGAATTTCTTAGTGAGCAAAAATACTATGCATGATTTATCTCTTACATGCTCACTATGCAATAGAATAGGACACTCTTCACAAGTATGCACTTATAGAAAAACTACATTTAGAGGAAGAAAAATGTGGGTGCCAAAGCATGCTGTAAATAATGATGAATTGTGCTTGAAATGGATCCCAAAAGGATCAAAAATTGTTAGCACTAACTCTCATGGACCCAAGAAAATTTGGGTACCAAAGAATGCTTGAAAATGTGTTTGTTGTAGGAGTGCTAGAGCATGGAGTTACAAAGAAACAATGGGGTTTGAATGCTCTACACACCTCTATAAAGATTGCTTGTGCCAATGAGAAAAAGGAAAAGCTTGAGGATCCATCACAACAATTCTTCAAAGGATAGCTCAAGGTGGACTCAACAATTCAAGGCAAAGCATTCTCTAGCAAAGGAGTATTGTAAGCTTAATTCCTTACTCCTTAAACTTTTTATTGTTCATGCCTTGATGATATGGTTTGTTGATGATCTTTGATGTATTATAAGTAGAATGATTGAACAAAAGGCATGTTGAATGATTTTTGAGTGCTTGATGAATAGTTCTTGATACATTGAATGAAAAGCATGTTTGATGATTTTGAAAAGATTATTGAAATTTTGTAGTTTAAGCAAGTTTGATATGTTTAGATAATATATTTAGTTGCTCAAAAGCTGTCAAATATGTCATATATGCAAAATGTCATGTCATGAGCAATAATGAAGAACTTGTATGTTAACAATCATGGCATGTTGTTCACAAGATATATGCTTCAATGATATATGTGCTTAAAACCTATGTGAACAAGTTTGTTTTGACATATTTGTGGTATCCAATGCTTTGGTTTTGTCAAAATATGCTTAACTCTCAAAATGACCTCCTTTGAGGTCAAAAATGCATTTTATTGTGAAAATTCTTCCAAAATTGTAAAATCTTTTTGTAAAATGGTTTTTGATTCATGTTTTTCATTCATACAAGTCCAAAATCATGTTTTACAAATGTTTAAACCTTTACTTGGACTTAAAATACTCAAAAACGAAGTTTTGGCACCTCAAAGGTTGGATTTTCTGTCAAAAACTGCAGAAACAGGATGAGGGATCGATCCTCCATCAAGCAGGATCGATCCCCCTTGAGCAGAATGCAGGAAATCTGCATTCTGGACTTAAGGGATCGATCCCCCTCCCAAAGGGATCAATCCCCACAAGCCAGAAAGGCTTTTCTGCATGTTTTCAATCAAAATTGAGAACTTTTCATTGTTTTGATACTTTCTCTCTTCTCAACTTAAAATTCATTGTTTTAACTTCTTTTTGATGATCTTTACAACATGAAAATCCATTTTTGATTAATATCATGCCTTAACTTCATCAATTAATATCATTTCCAACAAATGGTATCACTTTCAACAATCAATACCATTTCTCTTGAGCTCACAAGTGCTAAATTAGTTTTCTCATTGAAGATGGTCATGAATTGCATAAAACATGAAATAATCTTGAATTATATTTTCAATGAATGCTTAAACATAATTTTGAGATTTATTTCAATGATTTGTGTATATTTGAGAATTTGATGAACTTGTGCATAATGAATATTCATCATACCTTTTGTTCATCTTAGTCAAGTATGCTTATAAGATTATGTGTATTAGCTTGACTCAACTACTCCACTCTAGGTTACATGATAATTATACACCTAGTGGAAGAATAATTAAAACTTGACCTTAAGGATTGACTTCAAATGTAAATTTAACAATTGGTATAAGGTCATAATTTTCCTTGGCTTATAATTAGTGATGATAAATGAATTCTAAATGTTGAGTTACATGAAAATTTATCATCCATGAAATTAATTCTTTATAGCCAAATTATTATGGAACTTGAGCATTAATGACAACACCAACAATTGATACACATGCATAGACTCTTGATTGTTTTGATGATAAACATGCATGTTTGCTTAAGTTGAATCAATAATCATGCCTATGAGATGAGAATAGTTATTTCATGAAATTAAGTGTTTAATCTCACTCATATGTTAAAATATTTTAAGCATGATATTGACTTAGTTAGGCATATCCATTTTAGTTAAAATAGCATATACCCTTTGGAACCTTAATCGTTAAAATTAACTAGGGATATTGCTTTGAATTGATTAAAATGGTAATCTTTCCTTGCTCATAATTGGTTAAGGACTTGAATTGGAAAATGAGCATAGGATTTTTATGCTTGAAACCATGGAAGAAAATATGTTTGCTTGAATACCTTGATTTTTTGAATCTTCCATATGGTATCAATTTGTGAATATGAATATGAATATGGATTAATACTTTATGATAGTGTGCTAATGTTTAATTGATCCATATGCATATTTGATGATGTGTGATTGTGTTCTTGCATATTTAGAATGATTATTTTCTTGACATGAACACACTACACATAATTATTGGATTCATGCAAAATGTGTAAGTCAACCATTAGTAACAATTGGTATTTAGATTGAAATAACATTTAATATCATTGGCAACCATATTTTCAACAATTGGTAAGCCAAAACAAAATTGCCAATTGGTATGAGCTTTAAATTGACAATTCTTCTCATGCTCCTTAGATTGAAATGACAAATAAGAAAGAATTCACATAAACCACTTTTGCATGGAACTCTTGTGTGCTAGAACTTGTAGTTAAATTGCTATATGTCTTAATTTTATGCACACTCTTGCTTGAACGTGATTTATGAGCTCATGCATATGATATGTCATCTCATTTCAGCTCATAATCATGATGTATTGCCATGCACCTTAGTTAGACTTAAGAGAACAATTGATATACTTAGGTGCTTGCTTAATTTCTTACCAATTGAGAACTTATTGCAAAATTATTTATCAACAATTGGTATAGGATCATAAGTCATATTCTTTGCATGAATATTTCATACTCTTTGTGAATATTGACTTATTTATTTGTGCTATGAGTCCCATGTACTAACATGTTTCTTGTTGGATGGAGCATATTTATCTCTTCTCACATAGCCATGATTTGAGGGGGAGCATATTTTTTTTGTTATTTTTCCTTCTTTTTGCTATGACAAAAAGGGGAAGAGATAGATATTAAAAGGGAGAGATATTAAGGGGTAGAGATAATGGGGGAGAAATAGTTTGAAAATTCATTTTCAAAACCCATGCTTATATTAAGGGGGAGCTTTATAAAATCCTGCTTTATTTGAGGGGGAGTATTTTATCAAAGAATTTTCAAAGCAAATTTACATTAAGTTTTTTCATATCAAAAAAGGGGAGATTGTTAACTTTAAATTGCTATATGTATTTTGAAATGACAAAAACTTAAGTAAGCTTTAATGTTTTAATTCATATTGTAAATTTGCCTTATCATACATGATTTTCTCAATCCATTTTAAGTGTTCATATCAAACATTAAGACCATGATTTAATTACATATTCTTATTGGTCTTAATACTTCGTAAAATGTTTTGAATATTACTTGATTAATTTTTGGACCATGTTTTCATTAGAGAAGGTCAAGAAAAACTCCCACAAAAATGCCAAAATGTTTTGGGTTGGATTAGGATCAAAGGTCACATCATTTCTAACCCAAAAGTGCATGAAAATGACTTTCTGGAGACATGGGATCGATCCCTTAAGGGAAGGGATCGATCCCCTAGTGGCAGTAAGCTTTTTGGTGCAAAAAAAGGTCCCTTAGCCCAGAAAAATAAATTCTGGAAAGAAGGGATCGATCCCTTAAGGGAAGGGATCGATCCCCTAAAGGCAGAATGGCTCCCAACGACTAGAAAAGGTCCCTCAGCCCAGAAGATTCAGATTTGGAATGAAGGGATCGATCCCCTATGGGAAGGGATCGATCCCTTTGCCCGAAAATAGCCTATAACAGCTAGTTTTTGTGAGACAACGGTCATATTCAAGTTTTGGCTCCACCCAACGGCTAGAATACATCCAAGGGACTATAAATAGAGGCTTAGAAGCTAAAGAAAGCAAGAGGAACTACTCAGCAACTCCATAACACATATTCCTCAAATCCTCAAGCCTCAAACAACAAATCAAGAGCTCCAAAGTCTTCATCTTCTATCATTCACTTATCTCTTGTATTGTTTAGCACAAATATTGTATAGGCTTTTCTTTGTGCCTAATTTCTGTAATCACTTGCCTACCTAGAGGCCCTTCTTTGATTACATCTCTTGTAAACACAAACAATCCTTGTAAAAAAGGGAGGTTTCTCTTTAGCCTAGAAAAAGAGGGAGAAGAGGTTTCTCTTGAGCCTAGAAAAAGAGAGAGATTTCTCTTGCGCCTTGAAAAGACGGAGTGTAACACAAATTCAAGTTAGTGAATTTGGGGGAAATCCTTGGGAGCGTCTCAAGGTAGAGGACGTATGCAAGGTTGTCGAACCTCTATAAATCGCTTGCGTACATTTCTCTTTCTCTACTCTCGTTACTTATTTGCAATTATATTTGAGTTTATTGTATTGAATTTACATTGTATAATTGCCTAGATTAGAGAACTTAGAAAACACTCAAATAGGCTAGAGAATTTTGAAGAATCGAAAAACGAACCTAAGGTTATTGAAAAACCGATTCACCCCCCTCTCGGTATTGCCTATGAGAGCCAACACAATGTGTTTGGAGAATAATAGAGCAGTAGGGGAATTATATGGGATTAATACAAATAATATTTTGAGTGGTGTTAGGAGGAGTATGAACAAAATGGACAGCTGGCTTAAACCAGATGTAGGATGGATTAAAATCAATTGTTATGGTGCTTTTAAAAAGGAAGAAGGAGGAGGGATTGGAGTTGTAGCTCGAAATGAGGAAGGTGCAGTAGTTGTAGGGGTAGCCAACAGTATACAGTGTGAATCAGCAATGAAGACTGAGGCTTTGGCAGTTTTAGAAGGAACAAATATGGCTTTGATGAAGGAATGGAAGAGAGTTGTATTTGAAATGGATTCTGAGATAGTTTTTAAACAAATACAAAATGTATCAAAACTTTATTATTGGAAGACTTATCCAATAATAAGGAATATACAGAGGAATCTAAGTTGTTTAGATGAGGTAAAGTGCTGTTGGATTGGAAGAAATGCAAATAAAGCAGCAAATTGGGCTGAAAAAAAGGCGAGTAAGAAGATGAGCTTAGGGAATTGGATTGCAACACCACCATCTTCTTTTGTGAATATTTTGAGCAGGGATGGTTTTCCTGTGCCACATTGAAGATTTTGTTTATGCCTTATTCATTTTTGAGAAGGCTTTCATAATAGTCTCAAAAGGATGAATGAGGGTTAAAAATGGTTGTTGGTTTGAATTTTCTTTGAATATGTTGTAATTCTTTTCTGATGAATAATACAGAAGTTTTTTTGTGGCCAAAAAAAGAAAGGGAGAACCGAGATGGAAGAGGCTAAAGCGAGCTCAACTATACGATTTGACCGCTCCTCTGTCTCGTATAGACCTGATCATGGGTCGGGCCGGGTCAGGCCCATGACAGATAATAAGAATGATAAGCAATACCCAAGCTCGGCCCGGCCCGGTAAAACGAGCCTGATATTTAGTTTAGGCCCGTTTTATTTTTTATACAATAAGCCCGAGCCCAAGCCCGGCTCGCCCGAATTTAATTTTTTATATTTTAATTATTTAATTATTTATTTTTATTATTTTATTTTCTTTAAAATTTAATTTAATTTGTCAAAATTTGTATATCAATTTTCATATTAAAAATTTTATAATCATGTTTTTTAATTAATAATGTTTTTTATATATATAAAATTATATTATACTTAATAAATATATTAAAAACATACTTAATATTATAACTATATTAAAATATATATTTAATATTAATATCGGGGTCGGGCCGGGCTCAGGCTTTGAAAGACTAAGTCACGGACTTAAAAATTTTGTCCAAATTCGATAATTATATTAAATATTTTTGTCCAAACTTTTTCAAATATCAAACGGACCTTCAAACTTTAGCGGATAACTCGACTTTTAACCGGGTCTAGTCTCGTATTCATTATTTGCAAAGGCGGTCCCTTTCTCCTGCACGCTCCACACCCCCACACAATCCGCTGAACAAAAGCAAGAACGTCACCACTAACCACCCTCACCACCACTATCTACAGCTCTTCTCTCCGGTCAAATCAGCTGCCAAAAGAAAATAACATGTTGTTCGGAAACGCCGTAGCCTTGGCTCGGACAATAATGACGTCGTCGTCACTGAATAACATCGTATTTGAACCTAACGACATCCCCTTCGGCTCTGTTGAGTGGTTCGTCTATGCGGGATTCTCCTGCTTGCTCGTGCTCTTCGCCGGGATAATGTCCAGCCTTACCTTGGGTTTGATGTCTCTGGGTCTTGTTGAGCTCGAAATTCTACAGAGAAGCGGCACTTTCACCGAGAAGAAGCAAGCTGGTAAAATTCCCATTTCGATTTTCTCTCTTGTTTTTTAGTCAACTGTAACAGAAAAACTAGTAACAGTTCCCAGTAATTTAAATAACAGAAAAACTATAAGAAGGAAATTTAAAAATTTAAATTGAATGATATTTTGATCATTATGTATTTTATTTTTAGCTAATTCCTAAATCAAACTAAACAAAAAAAACTCAAAATAATTATTTTATTTCACTAACTAAATAATATTATATATTTTTTATTTATTTTTTTAATTTTTTTAATTCTTACAAAATATATTTTTATTTTTGATATTTCATCCTGCGAACCATGCAACTTGTTGTATATAAAGATGAAAAAGAGATGAATAACTACTAATTTTAAGATACTCAAATTTGAAATTAATTATGTTTAAAATATTCGAACTCAATTAAATATTTAAATATTTTAATTTTTATTACCTAAAAGTTAAAAGGAAGTACCCTCGTTGACCGAAAAAAAAGTACCCTCGATGTGTAACAAAAAAAATACTATTCAGCAAAAAAAAAAAAGTACCCTCTATGAGCACGGTTGTGGGTGTCCACTAGTAATCATAATTTAATATATATAAATAAAAATTAAAGCAGTTGATTCAAAGTAAAATATTTTATGTGAATGAGTTATATGATTGACACGTGTAATTTAATATATTAAAATAATAATTATCATTTTTAAAATTTTTAAATATAAAAATCTCTTCTTATTTATACATATCTTAAAAATACAAAATAAATAATTTTCAATAACAAAACATCTATATTCATTGATAATATAACATCTATATCTACATTTTTTATTAATTAAAATTTTTTTATTGTCTAAATGATAACATCTATATTTATATATAAGAGTTATTATATATCTGTTTAAAAAAAACTATGTTTTTAATATTAAATTAATTTTTTTCATATATTTTACTCATGTATTAAGGAATAACTTTATTTTACCTTCAATCATATAGTATATTTTTATATTTTATTTTTACTTTTTTATAAACATTTTTTTGAGTTTTTTCACAAACTAAGATAGTGGAAAATCTTTATTCTCAAAACATGACACATTTAAACTTTATTCTTAAATAGAGGTACTTTGATTTAATTTGATTCCATGTCAGCATTTTCTTTTATTGTGTAAGTCTCTTCTTCTTGACAAAATACTCTCTCTTTTCCCCCACAATATCAGTCAATAAGCGACTAATTTGTTACAAATCTCGTTTAAGAGAAATTAAATGGATAATGAATGAGTTGAATACATAGTATTAGTCTTTCTGCTTGCATCATATTCATCATATATATTCTTAAGTTATTTTTTTTCACTTGCAGTAACATATATATTCTTACCACGAAATCTTAAAACACATTTATTTAAATTCATGTTCCTGTGCAAATCAAATCCTACACAATAATTAAAATGCACTGCATGATATTGAAAAGAAAATAATTTTTTTTCTTCTTCTTTTTTTATAATTTGCATTTTGAACATAGATTTTTGTTATGGCTTTATTCATTTTGGGATGAACTGAACTAAGAAGCTTTCTTGGATTCTTTCAATTTTTTTTATCATCTTTGTTATGCTCTTTCAATTTTTATCGTATTTTCTCTGTTAGATTTTTGTTTGCCCAGGAAATCAGATACAACTAATGATCAAAATGATTGATCTTTCCCATGGTTGATGAGGAAGAATTCATAAAGCTCACGTTTTCCTTTTGGATATCTTTATTTTTCTTTTTCTTAAAGCTCAATATTGTTTGGGATTTATGTGTTCAGTTAAAAAACAAAATCTTTATTGACGATGAACACAGAGTAAACTGATTAGTTTTTTTTTTTCTTTTTGTTTTAGTGTTTCAATGTTCAAAGTAAATTAAGTTCAGTTTTTTTCTTGTGCGTGTCACTTTCTCTTCTCCAATCCTCCAAAGTCAAACTCAAAACCCCTTTGTATTTGATCCAAGTTAACTCTTTTATCCAGTATAATAGTACCAAGTCTTGCTGAAATGGAGGTTAAGCTATTGAGCAACAAATGCGAGAGAGAAATGTATGAGAATTTTCCAGAGCTATAAGCCATTAACAAAGAAGCTCGAGAAGGCTTGTGTAAGGGATATTCATAACTTTGTTTCTAAGCTTAGTTTTGCAGAGCTATACGCCATTATCAAAGTAATATGAGCTTAGTTTATTAAAGCAACATGCACGCCTTTCCCTTTCAATGTTAATGATCTTCTTCCTCCTTCACCATATACCCAACTTAACTTCAGTTTCTAAGCTTTTCTTGGTTATAAGCTTTTGAGTGGTTATTTTCATTTGATCAAAGATTTCCAAAAAATGGGAATGAATTCTCTCATGCAAATGCTGCTGGCTTGTTTCACTTTGCGTAGGATTTGATTTGCACAGGAATATGAATTTAAATAAATATGTTTTAAAATTTTGTGGGAAGAATATATTTTACTGCAAGTGAAATAAAAAGGAAAAGAAATAACTTATGATTATATACGATGAAGATCATGCAAGCAGATAGACTAATACTATGTATTCAACTTATTCATATATAATCCATTTAATTTCTCTGAAATGAGATTTGTTATAAATTAGTCGTTTATTGACTGAGAATATAGGAAAAAAAGAGAGTACTTTGTCAAGAAGAAGAGGCTTACCTAATAAAAGAAAATGCTGACATGGAATCAAATTAGATCAAAGTACCTCTATTTAAGAATAAAGTTTAAATGTGTCATTTTTTGGGAATAAAGATTTTCAATCATCTTAGTTTGGGAAAAAACTCCATTTTTTTATCAATAAAGTTCAAAGACATAATTTTTTATTGTTTATAAAAACTAAAGAGTGAACAAAAATAATGACATGAGGTGATAATAATCCCGTTAATGAAGTGTTTTTTTTTTGACAAAAATGTTAATAATGAAAAATAACATAAAAATTAAAAATAAAAAAAATAAAATTTCAGATATTATTAATAAATTATGAAATATGTATAGCACAAACAAGTTGATTTAGCATGACAAAACTAAAAAATAAATTGACCTTTTCTTCATTTATGATTTTTTTAAAATTAGTTTTTCCTATTTTTTTTCTTTCACGTCCTTAAAAATTTGTTTTCATCAAAAGAATATAAAAATTTTCAAGAATAAACTGATATTCTTTTATATTTCATGATTAAAAAAATCATTTAACTAAATTGAATTTTTTAATAAAAATTTATCTTTTATTTATATATATTTAAATTAAAACACTATTGAGATAATCTTTTATCTATATATATTTAATTCAAAACACTAATCAAATAATGTTTTATATATATATATATATATATATATATATATATATAAAGTTAAAACACTAATAAGATAATCTTTTATCTATATATATATTTAAATTAAAAAACTAATGAGATAATCTTTTATTAATTATTCTATCCATCTATATTAAAATTTAAATAAATAAAAATTATCTTTTATCAAATACTTTACCCATATTTTATTACTCTTAAGTAATTATATAAATATATATAAATATATATATATATATATATATATATATATATATATATAGATATAAAACCAAAACAGTTGGTTTAAAGTAAAACATCTTATGTGTATTATCTATTTGTTTGACATTTGACATTTATTATACTAAAATAATAATTATCTTTTTTTTTTCATTTTTTAAAAGGTAGGAATATATAAATTAAAGTTACAAAATAGATAAATTATCTCTTTAATTCAATCATCCAAAATCCCCTATACAGACTAAATTAAAAGAATCAATTATCCTTTTTCAATTTCTAAACCATGTAAATTTAAATTAAAAAATTCAGCTATCTTTTTTTTCAATTTATTTACACAAATAGATTAAATTAAAAAAATAATTATCTTTTTCTATAAATTAAAATTAAAGGCTTCAAGATATTAAACCAATAATCTCAAAATAAACATCAATAATACACAAAAAAAAAGTATACCATGAATTTTTTTAATAAATTACAAAGATGTAAAACTAACACAAAAACTTTAAAAAGTTTATTTTAAATAACCTTATATATATTTGTTCTATTTATCTTCTATTTTTCTATATGTTGTAAATTTTTTTGTTACTTTTTACATATATTTATGATATTATTATACTAAATAAGTTATACAATTAAAATATCTAATATTATATATAAAATCGTATCCTAAATTAATGATATAGGAACACCATTACTTGAAATATAGATTAAAATTTAAAAAAAAATAGTTATCTTTTTCAAATTTCTTTACCCATATAGATTAAATTTTAAAAAAATCAATTATCTTTTTCTATAAATTAAAATTAAAAAAATAATTTGTATTATCTAAAATTTAACTATATAAGTTTTTTTTAATTATTTATGCTTTTTACATTTTTTTACCCATATAGATTAGAATACGATTAAAAAAAGTTATATATTTTTTAATTTCTTTACCCATATAATTAAAATTAAAAAATCAATTATCTTTTTTAATAGATTAAAATTAAAATTTTAATGATATCAATTCAAAGAATTTGAAAATAAATATCAAGGATACACAAAAAATTAGTATACCACGAAAATTTTAACAAATTATAAAGAAGTAGAAACAATGTAAATTTAAACTTTAAAAAGTTTATTTTAAATAACTTTATATGTATTTATTCTATTATCTTCTATTTCTTCTATATGTTTTAATTTTTTACTTATTTTTTTCTAATATTAAAGATCTAATTTTATATATAAAATTGTATCATAAATTAAAAATATAACCATATAGGGACGTAATTACTTGAAACAATCTCCAATAAGATATCAATGGAGGTTGAAGGTTTGAATTCTAAAAATATGTGATTCTATTAACATCATGCCATATTCGTTCAAATCAAAGATATAATTGAATTTTATTTATAAATTAAAAAAGTGTACAAGAAATTGATTTAAAAATAAGAAAATTTTCAGTTTTTTCATATCAAAGACATAATTAAAATTTATTTATAGATTACTTCGATTAAAAAATCTGACCAAAATTATATAATTACATCAAATATATATTTTTCTTATTTTATTATGTTAAAATATACAAAATACAAATAAAAAATATTAAAAATAAAAATTTTGTATTGTTCGTAAATTTAATAACTTATATTATAAAATTTCAAATAAAAATTATATTAAATGTAAATTTACTAATTTATTAATGTATTTATACATCGAACTAATTTAAAACTAATTTCTCCTTAAAAGCAGTACCTCACCCCCTCCTGTTTCATATAATACCTCACTTTTTCTCAAAGAAAAAAAAAAGAAGCGCATAAATACCGTTTCCAATAATTAAAAAAAAAACGCATAAATTAAACGTGGAAAGGGCAATTACATTTATTTCATTAACCGCAAGTAGAAAGGGGAGAACGGAGACGGAAGAGGCTGAAGCGAGCTCAACTATACGATTTGACCGCTCCTCTGTCTTGTATTCATTATTTTCAAAGGCTGTTCCTTTCTCCTGCACGCGCCACACCCCCACGCAATCCAAGTATTCAACAAGCCACTGAACAAAAGCAAGAACGTCTCCACTCACCACCCTTACCACCACTATCTACAGCCCTTCTCTCCGGTCAAATCAGCTGCCAAAAGAAAATAACATGTTGTTCGGAAACGCCGTAGCTTTGGCTCGGACAATAATGACGTCGTCGTCGCTGAATCACATCGTATTTGAACCTGACGACATCCCCTTCGGCTCTGTTGAGTGGTTCGTCTATGCGGGATTCTCCTGCTTGCTCGTGCTCTTCGCCGGGATAATGTCCGGCCTTACCTTGGGTTTGATGTCCCTGGGTCTTGTTGAGCTCGAAATTCTACAGAGAAGCGGCACTATCACCGAGAAGAAGCAAGCTGGTAAAATTCCCATTTCGATTTTCTCTTTTGTTTTTTAGTCAACTGTAACAGAAAAACTAGTAACAGTTCCCAGTAATTAAAGTTGTTTGGTGTTTCATGTTATAGAGTTTTGATATGCTATAATGAAATAAACACCTAATGTTTTTCCCTCGTTTTCCCCCTATAATTATCATTTATTGATATTAAGTTAAACGTTTTCCATTTCATTTTAGTTCTCAAGCTTTTTCTTTTTCTTTTTATCTCATTCCTGTATGCAGCTGTTATCTTACCGGTTGTTAAAAAGCAGCATCAGCTTCTTGTAACTTTGCTTCTCTGTAATGCTTGTGCCATGGAGGTGAACAAATATCTGTTACTAGAATCAGTGATAGTTTTAATGGTCTTTTGTTTTTTTTTTTAAAAGAAACTATATCATTTCCTTGATTTATCCTTATTCTCTGGACCTTTTGTTCTTGCAGGCCCTTCCTATATCCCTTGATAAAATTTTTCACCCCTTTGTTGCAGTGTTGCTGTCCGTTACTTTTGTTCTGGTCTTTGGAGAGGTATTGTATTTTTTAATGCTTCATTTTTCAGGTATTTAAGCCTGTAGATGGGATTTATTAATTTTATAACCCATTTTGGAACAGATTATTCCACAAGCAATATGTTCAAGATATGGACTCTCTGTTGGAGCAAATTTTGTGTGGCTTGTGCGTATTCTGATGATCATTTGTTATCCAATTGCTTACCCTATCGGAAAGGTAGTATCCCAATTGTAATTTATTGGATAAAAATTGTGATTCAACTAGTATTATTTAGCCAACAGAGCAGTGATCTTTACGTGTTAATGCTATATGTATTACATGTATCAGCTAGCAAGCATCCATGTTTGGTTAAATTATAAATTAAAGGCATGTTGTTCAATAAAGAGTCAAGTGTTAAGTGCATTTTATTAGGAGGATTTGCATTGGGCAAAGAAAGAAGTTCTGATGCATTTGGTAATGAACAATGTGCAGGCACCTGAGGTATGTGGTGCTTCAGTCTTGATATTTCTTGACTCCATTCAAACAGCCCTATGAATTGTGTTTGAAATTCTCTCAGATATATGATATTTATCGAGGGCTGTGATTTTTGTGGATGTTAAATTCTGTTTTTGTTATGGTTCAGCAATCAGCATGCATAGTTGGACAGTGTTTAATTCTTTGAGGTTGCTCAAATTATATATTGCTTGTCATATGATAGTCCTGTTTTCATGGGCATGGCTTTAGGTTCTGGATGCTGTGATTGGCCACAGTGATGCGTTGTTTAGACGGCCTCAGTTAAAAGCCCTTGTCTCTATTCACAGCCAAGAGGTAATTGCTTGAACCAGACTAGATAATTTTGCTTAAGCAAGTTAACCTCTGTTTTGTTTGAACTTCAGCTAACTTGTCATTTCTGTCCTTAATAGGCTGGCAAGGGCGGTGAACTAACACATGATGAGACAACCATCATTAGTGGTGCACTAGATTTAACTGAAAAGGTAAATGCTGTTGTTGAAATAGCATTCCATGAATCAGAATAACCTGTCTCTTGCTGAAATAGAAACCTCCAGTATTCAGACTTTTCATTTTGTAGAATATGAATATTGTTCTCTGACAATACACAATGAACAAATGTAATCAGATCTGGATCATATGTATACAGGCACAGCCAGATAAACACAGTAAACATGCTTATTAAACTTTACCAGTAGTAATTATCAAATCGTAAGATATACTATTTCAGTGTAGTAGAGATCCAGAAGCATACAATTCATGACCTCTTACCTGGATACCTGCCCCTACTGTGGGGGAAACTTCCTGGAATATGGCTTTAGGCTCTTAACTTTTACCATTTAAATTGTAGATATAGAGCCAAAATGGTAAGTTTCATCTCTGCTAGGTTGTGATAGCCAAAAACAATTAGTTTCACTTCCATTTTTCCACTTTGGAATAACTCAGGAGCTGAGAAGACTTAATTGTACTGTCCTTTATAAATGGGCGCAATCCTGATGTTTGTTGGAAAATGCAGACTGCAGAGGAGGCTATGACACCAATTGAATCAACATTTTCCTTGGATGTCAATTCGAAATTGGATTGGTGAGTTTCAGCTGGATGCTGTTCTTTTTGTTACCGCATATCATTTTTGCTGCTTCATCTCGCAGTCAAAACAAGTTAAAAGTGACAGAAGCTCTCATTGTCCTGGTTCCAGATTCTGGAAATGCAAAAAATGTCAGAGACCCATTTATCTGTATTTTTGAGGAAGAGCTAGAATATAATTTCTCTTATAATGGTTGGAGACACCTACATGTGTCTTAAGTTTTGTGAGGTTTTACATGGGAAAATGAATTGTTGGATGAGTCAGGGATCTAATGATAGGTGCGGAAATTTGCTAGTTGGATCTAGAACTTGGAATATCACTCTGCTGGGAATAGCTTAATTACCCTATCCTAATATGGAGAATACTTTTTTTTTCTTTCATGCAATGTTTGCCGATTCTTTTTGCATCATACTATAGGAAACAAGATTGACTTTAAAGATCATCTCCTGTTAAAGTGGTAAAGTTCTAGTGAATAAGATGAACCTTACCCTCAAAGGTGGTTTATACATGAAGTGCTTCCTTCAGTAGTACTTTATTGAAGTTTGATCATACATGGATTTATTTGCCTTTTGATGCAGGGAAGCAGTTGGAAAAATTCTTGCACATGGTCATAGTCGTATCCCTGTCTATGCTGGGAATCCAAAAAACATCATTGGGCTGCTATTGGTGTGTTTAATAACCCATTGAATTTCTTATGCTTTTCTTTATGTTGAAAATTTCCTTTTAAAGATTGCCAGTTCTATGTGTAATTAATTTTCTCTTCTTAAATTCTTGTGAATTCTCCTTTGTTTTGAGATTTAGGTTAAAAGTCTTCTCACTGTACGAGCAGAGACGGAGACTCCAGTTAGTGCTGTTTCCATCCGGAGAATTCCTAGGTGTACACATGTTCTCCCCATTGTTTTTTATGTTTCTCTCTATATGCAAAAGAATGAATTCTCATGCAAAGACATGCCAGGGTCCCAGCACATATGCCTTTGTATGATATCCTCAATGAATTTCAAAAGGGAAGCAGTCATATGGCAGCTGTAGTGAAGGTTAAAGGAAAGACCAAGGCCCCTCAGTTCTTTGATGATGGAGAGAAATTTGACGTGCATAGAGTTACCAATGGGAAATCTCAACTCACCACCCCTTTGCTGGCCGAATATGACACCAAATCAGATAGTGTTCTTGTCGATGTTGAGAAATCTTCAAGGCCTATCACCGTCAAGAAAACTCCTCAACCAAATGGTGTCACAACAAATACCTCGCTGCATTTTTCAGAGGATACTGAAGATGGAGAAGTCGTTGGTATCATTACCCTCGAAGATGTTTTTGAAGAACTTCTCCAAGTAATCGCTGTTTCCATCACTTTTATCCATCTGTTACTTTTCTAACCTTTGGCTCGGCCAGCAGACTTGTGGATATTAAATGCCAACTAAATTCTTTTGTTGCCCTTTCTTAGTCTTCTAAGTTCAATCAATTAAGATCAGTGGTTCGGCAATTAAATTTGTAAAAATGTGTTTTATCATAGAATTTCTATATTGTTTCTCTTCAAATATGTTATGCAAATTGGATAGATGTACTTGCTGATCCCTTTCTGCATTGTAGGAAGAAATTGTTGATGAGACTGATGTATACATTGATGTACATAAAAGGTATGATGCTAATTGGGTTTCATAGCTTTTTATTCACTGTCACTTTTTCATTTTGGCTAATTGCATTGTTGAACATGAAACAATCCTTTTTTCTATTTTTTCAAGGATACGAGTGGCTGCTGCTGCTGCTGCTTCATCTGTGGCACGGGCTCCATCCAGTCGTAGAGTGATTGGCAAAAAGCCTTCAGTAAGTACAGAATGTTAATTTCTTACTATCATGTCTCTTGTATGCATCTTTAGATCAATAGCGAAGTAACAAACTAAAATCAGCATGTTGTGGTGATATGTGACCTAGGAGTTAAATTGTGTCCATGTTTTGGGCATTATCCATATATGCAGTCTCTGGAAACTCTATTTTGGAAATGCATGTTTGGAGACACCCCCTTAGAGTGTTTTAGTGTTCACACAAATCTCTGTGACAGGAAAGAGATTGACGAAATACTTTTCCCTATAAGAGATATTGCCAGATCATCATGATCATCATGATCATCATCAAAGCTTTTATCTCAATATATTGCAAGATGTGGCTAATAATTTGGAAATAACACATAAACTCTTGGACTTATAAAGATTTGTGGAATGCTTTACAAGTAGCATGACACACTCTGCTTACTGCCGTGAGTTGATAAGAATTTCTTTATTCATCAAATTACCTTTGATATCCATTCAGGGTTTTCAAAGTAAGCAAGGCAAATGACAATGAAGTCTGTGGATGACGATTCACAAACTGGGAGATCTGTGGTTAACCCAGGGGAACCTCTAGGTGCCAAAGTACAATTGAAGTCGTGCGTGTTTCTCTCATTGTCATCTGTAGTAAATTATCAAATTGGGTTGTATATATTACAGCTTATGCATGTAGTTCAGAGAGAGAGAACTAGGCATGTTTACCGTAAAAGAAAACTAGGGGAAATTTTGCTTATGGTAGGGTTACTAATTCCGGTAGCATTAGCAAACCAGCTATCTAGGTGTGAATCCTGAATATGGCTATAGGCTGGTAAGAGTGGTGTTTTGATAGGATAATTTCCTTCCCAATGTCTTGATATAAGAAAAAAGTAAAATGGTTTTGTTTAGAGCAAGATGTCAGACTGATCTGTCTTTCATATACACAAGTAGTTTTCAATGGCTATCAAATACTAGGAAATATGCAATGTGATATGAAGACAAAAATATGCTTATTATGGTAAAAGATCGAGTAAAGCTAAGGTCTGGTAATTGGTAGGGGGCATTGAAAGCTGACAGATAACTTAATGGATGTTCTATTTCATGAAACTAATATTCCCTCCATAACTCGCAGTTGGTAACTCGGGTTCATCATGACATTTAACCTTAACCTATTTTTGGAAATGCAAAAGATCATTAATTCATTGAGATAATGAAAATTTTCAAGGAATAAGATCTTAATAATAATAATAATAATAATAATAATAATAATAATAATAATAATAAATTTACTCTGGCAATCACAAACGAATTGGAATAGGGGGCCCGTGTCCAGGGAAAGAAAGGCAAGTGAAGCTTACCTAGTGAAAAACAACCACTTTTTTTTGTACAGTCCACTTTCAATTAGAATCGAAAAATTTATGAATATGGTGTGTAAAAAATATAAAAAATTTTATACTCAAATTTGTATTATATTAAAGAATTTTAGTATATATTATTATTTTAATTTTATTTGTGAAATTTAAAAATTATTGAAGATAATTACCCTTATTAAATTCATATAAAATTTTAACAAAACTCGTATCTTTTTTTCTCGGTAATCTAATTAACGATTTGAAAGGTTAAAGAAATTCTAAATTTATCCCGTTTTTAACTCTTCCTACTTTAGCATTATAGAAGACAAAAACCCCTCTTGTAAAATGACAAAAAACCCTCGTAAATCTATTCTATGTTTTTCCCTCTCTTCCAACGACCCATCGATCGCTGTCGCATTGCAGCTATAGCCGTGCAGTCTCGTGCAGCACTCCTTTGCACAACAAGACCAGTCTCGCGCAAGGAGCCATGCGCGAGACCCGATCTCGCACAAGAAACCAAGGTCTTGCGCAAGTAGCCATGCGCAAGATCGTGGGTCTCGCGCAAATAGCCTTGCGTGAAAACCACATTCTCAAGCATGGAGCCTTGTGCAAGACAAACCCATCGGCTGTTGTGGACTGGCCGTCGTGTAGCGCTCTCTGCGCACGTTCTCGCGCAATACAAAGCTCCCTGTGCACGATCTCAGGCAGCGCTCGTTTACGCCAGACCACTGCTCAGCCATCGTCGAGAGTTGACAGCGGTCGGTTGGTCGACAGTGGCTGGTGTTGCTGCAGTTGAAGCCATGCGATTCTCTTGGAAAAATAATTGGATTTGAGATTATATTTTATGGAGTTAAAATTGTAAATACATGGGATAGATTTAAGTTTTTTTTTATTGTGTGGTGTAAAAACTAAAAATGGTGATATATTTAGAACTGTTCGAAAGGTTAGCTTCCTACTTCCACTATGCAAGATCGGTCTATATTAATTGCTATTAGACAAAAACACCCTCAAACAGAATCCCTAATAACGGTGATGTCCAATTTCTTAGCTGCCTAGTTCTCCAAGCCTGGCTCTCCTTCCTTTTCCCCCACAGCTACATAATAATACACACCCAATCTCTCTCCATCTTTTGTTCGCTCCCTCTCTTGAAAAAGGTCTTTTTTTCTTTTCTTAATATTATTTTTCTCCTTTTCTTGTAAAACACTATTTTTTTTTCCTTTTCACCGGTTAAATTCTCTTTTTTTTTTGTTGATCATATTTAATTTTTCATCCGCAGCCAAACAGAGAATTGTTTTCTAATTCGTTTCGCTTGGTTTCATGTTTAGATTCCCTTCCGATTTTCATTTTGCTTTTCTTGTTATGCATTCGTTTTTCTATTTTAGTTTCAAACAAGGGAATCCTTTTTGTCCCTTTTAATTTGGCTTATTTTGTCGTTTTAAACACCCAGCAGAGCGTTAGGGTTTCTATTTTCCGTTATTTTAATTGTTTGATACTGTTTTTTGAATAATTGTTTTGATCATTGGGTTTTTTTCATCATTAGGTAAAAGAAAATTTGTGAATTGATACCATTTGCATGTAAATAATTTTGTTTTGTTTTTTTATTCAATTCCGTAGCAAAATTTAAGGTTTTATGGTTTACTACAGTTATGATTCTCATTGAGACTATTTTCTTTATATTTTGTGACGTTGATTATAAATAGTGTAAACTTTTTTGTTACTTTATTTTGCAGGTTAATAGCTTTCCACTATGGGGTTTAATAAGGTTTATGAATGCTTGATGGATATATTTCCGCAGGTATTCTTTTTACTCATTATTAATGCAACGCTGTTATTTTATATTATATATATAATACAAACGTCGTAATTTGGAAATTTTCAACTTTTCTTGTGATCCCCTTTTAGTAATTTGAAAACCATCTGGTTAAGTTCAATGGGTTATTTTAGCTTCATGTTATTTCCCAAATTGTAACGCTATGCTCTAAAATAGAACTTCCGGTAAAAATGTCTTTCTTACGCCTTCTGCACAGGTTGATTCACGTATTCTAAAAGCTGTTGCTATCGAGAACTCAAAGGATGTTGATGCAGCAGCAGAGATTGTTGTGTGTGAGATTATGCCTTACCTATCTAAGAAAACCATGGCTGCTAGTTCTTCCTCACGGAACCAGAGTCTTCCAGTGCAACCAAATGAAGGTAGCTTTTTTCATGATTTAGTGGTACACTTGTTTTATTCTGCACTGTGCTTAGGCTATTTATTTTCATGGATTTGCCAAAATCATGTAAGTTTGTGGAAGGTTTAGTTATTTATCTTTTTGATCTCTATATTGTGGATTAGAGAGGGTAATCTCTATTTCGTCTATGCATGTCTATTAGTTACATATTGGGTTTTAGTCATTTATTTTTTTTACTTGTTTATGTCATAAATTGCTTGTTAAAAATGCAGCTGTAGATAAGGAGGAAAGCAATCAGTTGAGGCGGCCAAAAGTATTGTTGTGGGAAAGAGCATGTTCTTCTACAGAATCATCATTGGAACCAAATGAAGTTGTCAGAGACATTTGCCTTATTGGTTCTGCCAGCAATGTGGATTTTCTTGAGGCACCAAATGCGGCTACTTCTTCAAAATTCCATGACAACAACAATAATGAGGCTGCTGATATTGAAACTGAGGAATTGATTTTGTTGGGGAAACCAGAAAACAGATCTGAAATTGGGAAAGATAAGTCTAGTGCCAGCTTGAATGCTTTAGGGGTCAAGAATTCTCTGCCGTATGCAGATATTGAAATCAAGGAGGCAGGTTTGTCAAGTAAAGACCAAGCCATAGACATCAAAGATGGGTTTGTGAGAACTCCCCATGTTTCACCAGTCACCTCGGCTGAAGATTCTACTTCACTTCTGGAGAATATTGGTAGTAGTGGCAGCTATAATGATTATTTAAATTTTTTTGGGCTTGTTGATTTGAATTTAGATATATGTGGAAACAGTTCATTTGATGGAACCATGGTAGGGGAAGAAAATGCTGTGACTTTGTTTCCATCATCTTCTCAAGAACAAGTGCCAGAAGGCCTGAGGGCTGGTGTTCATTCTGAAAGTGTTTCTATGATTCACTTTACTGATTCTGAGAAACAAGAAAATGGTTCTCTAGAACTTAAATCCCAGGAGGATTCCATTAGTGAAATGGGTGATATTGAGGATGATACCTTCAATCTTGTTGCCAGTAGGTCTAGTCAAACATGCAGAGTTGATATACTTGAAGATATCATTGAAGATGCTAAAAATAACAAGGTACTCTTTAATCTTGAATTTTTCACTTTCTTTTGTAAATTTTGGAGATTATTTGGGTATGAGAATGATCCCTATGCAATGTTAACAATACTACTACGTAGTCTGTTGTGTCATTCAATTGTGCCATGGTGAATAAACTTATCGTGGGGTTCTGATGTTATTGCTTATAGAAGAAGCTTTTAATATGAAAAGTTAGTTCATTATTTTTTTTCCTATTTTGGGAGGACAGACCCTTATCAGATTTTGGTGCAGAAAACCTTGTTTCAGGCCATGCAGTCAATTATGAACGTGATGAGAGAAGTTGAACTTAAAGAGGAAGCTGCAGAACAAGCCAAAGAGGAAGCCGCCAGGGGAGGTTTGGATATACTCATCAAGATGGAGGAACTTAAACAGATGCTGCCACATGCAAAGGAAGCAAATGACATGGTTGTGCACTTGTTAATAATCACAGTTTTTAATTATTGATGGTAGTGTTTAGTTCTATGAACTCTTTTAAAGAGTATAAAAACTTAGCCATTGAAATTTCTTTTGCAGCATGCTGGAGAAGTATATGGAGAAAAGGCAATTCTAGCCACTGAAGTGAGGGAGCTTCAAAGTCGCTTGCTCAGCTTGTCAGATGAAAGATATAAATCTCTTGCGATTCTTGATGAGGTAATCTTGGAACAAATTAAATTGGTCATCATTATTCAGTAGATATATACTATAACTTCTTGTCTTGATATTATATGCTCTGTATGGTTCAGTTGTCTCTATTAAGTTATCTCTTTTTCTTTCTGGATAAATTGTGTCTATTATCTTTATGTCATAACCGTCATGATCTTGGTTGATCAATATGTTTATTCATGTGGTAGGGCATATGGAGAAGTTGAAAATTTTTACAAAAACGTATCATATCATCTTTTTGCAATAAACCGATGCTTGGTTGATTTTCTTAATCCTGAGATCAATAAGCCATTGCTTGAAACAGATTCTTGACTGAATAAGTATTTTATAGATTTGCACTATATCATCCTTGGAATTTTATGGTGTATTTAACAAGAACATGATATTGAGATGAAAGACTTTCAGCTACTTATACTCAGTCTTATCTTATACCTGTATACATTTATCCACAGATGCGACAAACCCTCGAAGTTCGAAAAGCTGCAGCTGAGGAGTTGCTGAAAACAGCAGAGCAGGAAAAGCTGGAAAAAGAAGAATCTGCTCGTAATGGTCTTGCTGAACAAGAAGCCATTATGGTGAAGGTGGTTGAAGAGTCCAAGATTCTAAAGCAAGAGGCAGAAGAAAATGCGAAGGTAGCTTTCATTTCTGTGCACTCTGTACTAGTATTTGGGTCTTAACAGAAGTTTAAAATGGATTACTTGTTTTGGACTTACCATATTCTATGTTTTTGCTTCATTGCAGTTAAGTGAGTTTCTTATGGATCGTGGTCAGATTGTTGACTCATTACAGTAAGTCTTGTTGCCTATTTATATATTTTTGTTGATTCACGTCCAACATTTTGTCTAATTTTAAGTCTGATTTAAAAGTTTGCTGGAAAATTGTTGAGCGATAAAAGTGGTCCTGGTTGTTCCTGTTAAGTTGATATGCTCTTGGTAGTAATTAGAATGTAAATTTTGGTGGCACAAATATGAATCACCATATGTATGATGTTGATACCTCTGGTATTCAGGGTCAATCGTCACCAAGGATATTCAACTCCATGTGATAGAATGGCTGAATTCATGCATGATATTATTATTTGTGGATATATTTCAAACTATGTTTGGACAAACTCAAGTGTGTTAAGTTTATTAGCTCTGATTTGTTGTTTGCAAGAGGAACTGAATAGCAATGAAGAAATGGTAACAATTTATTTTTCATCCTTTTTGCAGAGGAGAAATATCTGTTATTTGTGAGGATGTGAGATTACTTAAAGAGAAGTTTGATGACCGTATTCCATTAAGCAAATCTATATCCTCAAGCCAAACAAGCTGCATCCTTGCCTCCTCTGGCTCATCTCTGAAAAGCATGGCATCTGATCCTGGTCCCGAGCAGGGGAAGATATCTGATAAAACCCTAGAGAAGAGAAGCCCAACACCATCTGTTGATGGGCAATCACCAAAAAGCAGATCGTCAGAGGAAAGATACAAAGCTGATGGCAAAGAGCTATTGGATGACGGGTGGGAAATTTTTGAGCGAGATGCTGAATTCTGAGTTGTATTGTGAAGTTATCTGGATCGTTGATGCAACATAAAAGCATCCCTTCAGTTATAAATGGCGTTTACAAGTCTGCATTTGTAATTTAACAATCATTTTCTAAGTACTAGGATCGCTTATTCAAGCTCTTTTGACTTGGTATTTGACATTTTCCCTTTTAGCATTATCTTTCCATATTAGCGGTAAGACACTATTGCTTAACCTTTTTTACAGCTTTAAGTATTGAATAAGTGAGTGCAGTTATGCAGGTGCTATATTTTCTGTTTATATCTTTACTACCCTTTCCATTGAATGCTGAAGCTCGTGATTCTTTGATCTCCTCTTTGGCTAATTTAGCTCGTGCCTGGTAGCAAGCATTGGTCGATGCTGGCAGTTCTTGGATTGGATGTACAAAAACGTAACTTAAGATGTTAGCTTCTACTTCCGGCTTAATAATTCAATGTTAAATAACACCTGCTTCTGGTTTTTAGTATTTGTAATTTTGTATTGACTGTTGATGTATGATTCAACATATGCGGATCAAATAATCAAAGATGGAATGGAAGCATTTGGTTGTATGGTGAAAGTGCACAAGAGATAGGTTGGGTTTTAAGTTGAGTGATGAAAATTTCGTGGCCTTTTTGGTGAAGCAAATTATTAACCTCCAACAAACATCGTGGCAATGTAAACCTCGCCAAAACCCTGCTGGGATTCTGGATTTCTATAGTTGGAGTGGCACATAAAGAGAAGATTTTATAGGAGCCAAAGAGAAAGTACACTATTTACGAAATTGAACTAACTTATCAGCTTTTCTGTAATTCATGTTGAACGTAGGCATCGTTCATCAACCAGACCCCTTCATCATCTAATTTCTCTACCTCCTAAACAAAAGAAGAAAAAATCTCCACCTGATTCTGTTTCTAAACTAACTATACACCAAATCCAAAACACTCAAGCCTCTAATTCTAGCAGTGTATTAGGAATTAGATTCCACATTGAATTGGAGTGAATACAATCCTACCCCAAAGCCCAAGGCTAGTCATGCCAACATAGGAGTAACACAGTACATCTCCATATTATATAAAGCCTTGCCCGCTGCTCTCTTATTTGCTTTGAACACCTTTGCCATGAACGACCCTTCATACTCCTCATTGGAAACGAGCTTTCTGCCCTATCAACGCGTTTAACAAAAGAAGCAGCAGCAGAAGAACAGTGGAAGCACCTGAAATCTTTTTCTTTGGTAATATGTGGGAGAAGTTTGAGTTTTGTTTTGGGGCTTGAAAGGCTGTGCAAGATTTTGAAGCCGCTTTATAGGGAAGAAAAGCAGTTGAAGATGAGGAGTGAAGCAAATATGTGGTGGATGACAAATGTTGGCCACTGGTTGGGTCATTGGCATTGGGACCCACTGTATTAAGTGAGAAGACAAAGCAGAGGTATTAGCCTGTCTGCTTGACAAACTGTCTTGAGAAAGACTTGTCATCAACTTCTCCCTTTGGAGGGTCAGCTTTTGTCTCGTATGCATCATCCCCTTTAATCCTTCACCTTACATTCACTCGTGCACTTGTTACCAATCATAACACGGCGCACCCACCCAGTACAAAGTTTTTTTAGTAGTTGTTGTTTACTTATATGAGTTAATCAAATGATATGTCGATTATCATGAAATCTGTAATATAGTACTTGAACTATATATCTTTAGACTCTAATATAATACTTGAACTATAAATATGTAGATAATGTAGTACTCATTCTTAACATCGTTTGAAAAATTACTACGATTGACCAATTAAAAAATAACACGTAAAATGCCAAGTGGTATAATATAAAAAACAAAATTTTAAATATAATTTTCTTTCTATAAAATATTAAATTGTTATTTTTAAAACAAAATAAAAGTTTATATATGATAAATTGCATTGATAGTGTACAATTCTATACACTAGCATTAGCACTTTATTAATGAATAAATTGAAAAAATTTCAAAAGCTTATTAGTAAACTGAAAAAAAAAAACTTATTTGTATTCATTTTTAAAGACTTAGCATTTTCTCAAATTGCTCAATAATTAAATGTCAACCTTTTGTTTACTAGCAGTATATAAAAAATTATATATTGTTAATATATCGTTTATGACCTCAAAAAATAACTATTTCTGTAAAAAAAAATCACATAAAATTTAATCAAATGAAAGAAGCCCACAAGATCATCAACCATCTATGAAGCTATATTTTTCCTACAAACTTGAGGAATCTGTGCTTTGGTTCTTCCTCAAGCAGCTGTGCTTCAAGACAAGATAAAGCACCCTTCCAGTGGCTGCCATCGATGGATTGAAAAATCTTTTTTTTCTTTTACTTTTAGGAACAATCTTTTTTTTTTGTTACAAAAAAACATTAAATAACTGAAAATGGAGACGTTTGGATTCGAACCCAAAATTTACAATATGTTACAACTCATCTTTAATCACTAAATCAAGATGTTGTTGGCTAGGAACAATCTTTTACCTCTTTAATCAGTGGCTTGCATAAAAATCATAGGTTAAAATTAGAGATTTAGTTCAGATTATAGTACGTAAAAATTGATCACTGGGCCAACTCTACTCTCCGCTGTCACGTGCGCCCTGTCGCGGTAAAGATAAGCAGTCCTAGTCAACCCGACATGCCAGCCAACTATCATTGACGGCAGTGGCAAACCAGCTCAAAGTTCAGCTTTACATGCGCCTCATGTTTCAGAAATTTACTGTCCTACTTATCCTCATGGGGAGGCACAAACCCTCGACTTCTCACTCTCAACCTCAGCAGTCAGCAACAACTTCACAAACCACAACCCTTTCAATGTCAGCCGTTTGGTGAACATATTGGGTCAGATTAGGCCACAGTTTTCATGCTAGTGGACTGAAGCACGCCACGTTTGTTCTTACAATCGGATGATTGATAATAACATATGCTTGTCCAGCCCACGTGAGAAACTGTCCCATTGTTGGTGATAAAGATTTTGCGAGGAAAAATGTTATCGCTGTAAGCTTTATCCAAATTAAGGAAAATTCAAAACAAGAAAAATCAGAGAAATATGCCACTAAGTATGCCTAATTCCATTGGGATTCAAGCTGTGGCCATGGTGGTGATGATGAGGAAATATACGCACGTGAGAAAGCAAATAGAGGTGGAATATCAGTGTCAAGAACACGGTTGAAGTATAAGAATGTTCCTGCAACTTTAACGCAGTTCTGTGAAAAAAAATCCAAGTTCTCGGGGAGATTTATGGCATTTTTTATGATGCAGATTCATAGAAACAGTGGGTTTTATATAATCAATGCCAATTGCAAAAACCTCACACTTACATGTATGAAAACCCACGCAAATATGTAAACACACACGCATGCAAGCAAACAAATGCTTAACTCCGAATTTCAATGTGATCATCAAAATCGGTGGCTTGATTGAAAAGAAAAATTTATTGAACTGATCTACATTGAAAATTCCACTTGCTATATTCACTTAATTATCCACGGAATATTTTCTCAAGCTATGGTTGTATAAGTTATCTTTAAACTTAGATCATAATATTATCTTGTGTGTTTAATACTATACTTTGAATATTCCCTAGGAATTCCTATAAAAGATTGCCAATTGAGATGAAATTGGTTATAGCGGTAATTGCATGGAAATATATGTGTGATCAAGATAGGATTCATTACCCTAAGTGAACATTAGAGAATATATCCTAAGGCCTTTCAGTGGTAGATTAACTTAAGTCCATGGCCAAGGCAAAAAAGAGATTTGACTGAGATTTTTCATATCTCATTAAGATAAGTTAAATACCTAAGATTAAAAATAATAAGATTAGAGTATAATAGAGAAGACAATACTCCGGCTCTATATCTAGTCAGGATATCAAGATGAAAGGATTAAATTATACGAGAAAACTGTATATAGATAGGTTTGTCATAAGAGAATTTCTAATCACACCCTAAGAATTATTAAACACACCTTAATTGCTAAAAAACCCTAAATCCTAATTTTTTTTTCTAAAATCACTTCTCACACCCTAAAAAATTTAATATTTTTCCAAATTTACTCTTGATCCAAAATGTTTTTTGGAAAAATTTTCGGTGAGCTGTAGCTCATTGGAAATGCCGCCTGGTAGCACTTGAATGTTGCCAGGCAGCAATTGAATGCTACCTGGGCAACACATGAATGCTACCAGGTAGCACACAAACGCTACTTGGTAGCGAGATGAAGATGACACTGCCTGGCAGCATCCAAGTGCTGCCAGGCAGCATCTTCCTAAAAAAACAATAAAAAATTATTAGTTTTATTAAATAAATTGTTTGTCAATTTTTATTTAATAATTAAATAACTAAATAAAAAAATCTAAAAAATAATTATTTTTTGTTTAAAGGGTCCCGGCAATGAATTGCAAGGACATTCTAAAGGCTCTTGGTAGTGAATTACCGAGAGCAACAAAAGGCTCTTGGTAGTTGACTGGCAAAACCTTTTAGAAGGTCTTGGCAGTCAACTGCCGAGAGCGCTTTGTTGCTTCCGGCAATTCACTGCTGAGAGTTTCAAATCTAAATCTTTAAGATAAAATAGGTATTTTGTATAAGGTTATTTTTGTAATAAAATTTTTTTATTAATTGAAGGTGTGCCTAGCACCCAATAAGGTGTGAATAGAAGCTTTCTTGTCATAATAGTATAACTTTTTCTTAACATATTAGGGGTTGTGTAGCTATTGCTAATGATTAGTCATAATCTGTATATATTGAATTTGTTCAATGGGGAAAAAAATAATGATGGATGCAAAAGAGTTTGATCTCTTGATAAATTAAAGAATGTTTATTTCATCTAGTCCTAATTAATTTTAAGATATAATTCATATATACTATCAACTTGTTAACCTATTAGATCACACAAAATAGAGTTGTAAAAGAATAAATAAAATGATATATTAAGTGCACATATTTTTCAAGAACAAAATCATTACATTGTCAAAACTAACAACATCTAAACAATGTTTCAACTACCATGATAAAAGCTATGAACATATAAAAAAACCTCTATTCTCCATCTACTAAAATTGTTGGGAGTTGAAAAGGAAATGTAGTTTTTTTAAAAAAAGCTTAATAGCCAAAAAAATCCTCAACTTTTAGGATAAAATGGAATTAAACCCCGAACGTTTTATTGCATTGAATTTAGTCCAAATTGTTCTATTTCCATGTAAATTAAACCAAAATATTTCAAATTCATTGAATTCAGTATAATTCCGTTAACTCAAGATAACATCTATTATGTTTGTATAGCTGGATGCTGATGTGTATTAATATGATGATGTGGCATCTTACATGATTGACGTGGCACTTAAAGTTGCTGACATGGCATTTTGAAAGATAAAAACACATTTTTTTTAAGGCTCAAAACATCAAAACAAAATTTTTTTTAACCCATTATCAAAACCATATTAGTTTTTTAAACTTAAAAAACACTTTCTAAGCCATTTTAAACATAAACAACATCAAAGCATAGAATTTTTAACCCATTATCAAAGTTGTATCACTTTTTTAACCCATTTTAAAACTTAAAAAACACATTTTTAACCCATTTTAACCACAAACAACATCAAAACAGTATCAAATAGAAGTCAAAACAGAAATCAAAATAGATCAAATAACTAAGAGGCTAGAATCAATATGAATATTTCATTGGAATCAAGACTTTAAGATTACCAAATCTGGAACCATAAACTGGAAATGAGCCATAAACACAAAAACCCATAAGCTGTAACAAACTAGAATTAAGCCTAAAACTAAATATCAAGAGACTATTAAGCCTATAATATATCCACCATAGCCAGATAACAAGTTCTACAATTCATGGAAGTTTCAAGTTTAACAAAGAGTACCACTTCAACAAAAAATCACCATGGTCCCAGTTCTGATTCCTTCATCAGTTGATGTCCCAAGCTATCAAGAGTAATATATATATATATAAATATATATATATATATATATATATATATATATATATCAATTCATTTGAAAGAAGACAAGTATCCAACAAAATTCAAAATATTCAGTATACTCACCTATATTCACAAGATATCAGATCCTTTTTTCCTTTCCTTTCCATCTTACTTGCATTGTTTCTTATTGTGTTGGAGTTTGAGATACATGTTGCATAATCTTCATTAATATAAACAAATTACAAATAAGAAACACTTCCAGAACAACAAAAAACACAACCCAATTAATAGTAATCTTGAACACCACCGAAAAATGAAAAAAAACAAAAATTAAAATATATACATTTCATCCTCTTAGATTAGTTACTACAATCAATAGCTTTAAAAACCACCAAACAGAATACAAAGAAAAAGAACAAAATCTGAAGACATAATAGAATCATTACAACAACTTAACTTCAAATCCTAGCAAAAGCTATAAGAGGGTAGCAAAGCTTGAAGTAGAACCCAAAAATGCCTTTACCCACACTATTCAAGACAACTAAAGTAATCAACACCATCAAAGCAGCAACAAATTGCAGACAGCAACAATGAACTACTCTAGTAATCTTAAGATAGCCAAATTTAAACAACATTAAATAATACTAGAACAAAATCTCTCATTGAGCTAATAATTAATAAAATACCTAAACAACATTAACCAATACTACATCTATTCAGCCCACACCAAAATCATCAAAAGTACAACCTTTTAAGCTGTACTCCCATCCTAATCATTTTATAAGAGTCATCATCATCATCATCAGAGCCTTTATCCCAATAGATTGGGATAGGCTAATGAACCAATATCTAAAATCATGTTAGATCGTCCATATGTATTCTCTGCCTCCATAGATTCCTATTCAAGGCCATTTGCTCATCTAATTCTAAAACCTCCATGTCTTTCCAAACTACTTCCTTCCAAATCTTTTTCGGTCTTCCTCTAGTCTTAACCCTTCATCAACATCCATAGCCTCTATTCTCCTAACTGGAGCATCTACAGGTCTACGTCTTACATGTCCAAACCAACGTAAACGATTTTCACACATTTTATCTTCGATAGGTACCACTCCAATCATCTTACGAATATGATCATTTCTCATTCTATCCTTTCTTGTGTATCCACATATCCACCGTAACATTCTCATTTCTGTTACACTCATCTTTTGTGTATGTACCT
The DNA here is from genome assembly GCA_032173925.1 of Heritiera fomes. Lineage (NCBI taxonomy): Eukaryota > Viridiplantae > Streptophyta > Magnoliopsida > Malvales > Malvaceae > Heritiera > Heritiera fomes. The sequence continues at coordinate 22,144,733 of JAPDPM010000013.1, read as the reverse complement.
CTTAGTCGCCCAACATTCACTACCATATAACAATGTTGGTCTAACAACCGTCCTATAAAACTTGCCTTTCAACCATGTAGGAATTCCTTTATTGCACAACATACCTGTAGCACTTCTCCACTTACTCCATCCAGCTTGGATCCTATAGGTCACATCACCATCAATCTCTCCATCCATCTTTATTATTGATCCCAAGTATCAAAAATGATCCCGCTTAGGGATCACCACCCCATCAAACTTCACTACATCATGCTCTTCCAATCGGTTAGAACTGAATTTACACTCCATGTATTCAGCTTTCACTCTGCTTAGTTTAAATCCTTTTGATTCCAACGTTTGTCTCCCTAATTCCAACTTTGTATTGATCTCCGCTCTAGTTTCCTCACATAGGACAATATCATCTGCAAACATCATACACCAAGGCACCTTATCCTGGATGGATTTTGTCAGTTCGTCCATAACTCATTTTATAAGAGAGTAGACCATGTAAAATACATCATCTAGATTAGAAGAAAGAATTTTACCTCTCCTCAAATAGGATTTGCAGAACTTTCTCCCAAACCAGCAGTGGTAGTTTTAGTGCCTGAAGCATGCCTTCCTCTTCCAGCAACTTCTGTGCCTAAAGTAGTAGTAGTTTCTGTTGGTCCCATGCCTCTTCCATTTCCCTTGCTTGTTATAAATTATTTTAGAAGCCAGTTACAAAGCTAGATGAACCAACAAAGTTGCTTCTTTGAGGGCAACCAGCTTTGTTGTGTCCTGGTTGTTTGCAAAGATGACAAGTCATAGTCATTCCTTTTCTAGACATCTTATATCTATTCTTAGGCTCTCATGCTCTGGAATTCTATTTCTCTTGGGCCTGCCTTGCATTCTTCTGATCAAAGGAGGTTGTATTTCTTCTAACCCAGATTTTGGTTATTCAATCTCACCATTAATGGGTTGTAAAATGTGCTCATAAGTCAGCAAGTATGTTTGCTTTGAGTAGCTCTCATGGATGTAATCTTCATGCTGACCACCGTCATCAAAAATGGCACAGATAGCATGGCAGCATGGGATACCAGTTAGATCCCATGATCTGCAAGAAGATGCTCTCTTGGCAATAGTCACTGTGAACTGCTTCCATCCATACTTAACCTTATACCCATCACTTCCATTAAAAACAACACGCCATTGAGTTGCTTCATGCAGATCCTTGGTCAGCTTTTCCATCACTAATAGACCATGATTCCCTACCCATTTTGCTATATACTTCTTTTTTTCAGCTATCCTAACCATCATAGCTACTATAATCACCTCAAGCATAGTGATAATGGGCTTATGTCTAGCTTTGACTAGAGTGCCATTAGATGTCTCACAAAGGTTATTGTGACAGACATCACACTTGACGTCTGTTCTGAAGAAAGCCTTGGACCAATATCTCGGGGGATATCTCAACAGGTCTTTTTTTGCAGATCCACAATTATCTTTCTTGTGCAACAACTCAACCAAATCTTCAAACTATCTTTCAGTTTTAGCATTTGCACACATCCAGAAATGTTTTTTCATTATTTTTCCCCAATGGCTCTTGCTCCAGTTTGCATGGATATGCTTAGCACACCTCCTGTGCTCGGCATTGGGGAACAATTCTTCTATAACATTAATAAGTCCCTACAAAACAGAAAAAAAGTTAGAATTAGTGCTAATCAAGTATAATTAACATAAAATAAATTCAATAAATTAAGGAAAATAAACATACCTTTTGCTGATTGCTAATTATAATCCAAGGAGCACTGTCGGTTATATCAAGATCTGATTTGAGGAGATTTAGAAACCATGTTCAAGAATTTGTGTTCTCATTCTCTACAACAGCCCAAGCAATAGGATACATCTGATTATTGGCATCCTTACCAACAGCAGAAAGTATTTCTCCTTTTATTGAACCTTTAAGGAAACAACCATCTAAACCAATTATTTTCCTATAGCTAGCTTTGAATCCTTCCTTAAGGGCAGCAAAACAGAAATAAATCCTTTGGAAATATGGAAGAGAGGTGGGAACAGTCCTCTCTGTCTTTATCATAACAGTGCTACTGGGATTTTGGTTCAGGCACTCATCAGCAATGCTCCAATAAGGAGTATTTAAGAAGAGAATATGCAAACGAATGATTAAACAACCAAAGACCGATATGACTCAACATAATAGATAACAGAAAATGGAAACTCATAACTACTGTCTTCTTGCATTCATTCTCCACATAAAGAATGCACCTATGGAATAAGGAACTGATTGCAAGAGAAAGAAAAGGGAGCAGTTGAAGCAGTGGTGAAGTAAGAGGAAGATATTTTCCCATTCTTGGCTAGACTTAAAGATGCTTATAATTTGATAGTTGTTTGGAGCACATCTAGATTGTGGGGTTTTCGGAAAGCAACATAACTATTCTTAGATCAATGCACACATTCTTTTCAACCTTATTTTTCATGCATATGCCACTTAGCTACCATATCCCCACCATAACTTCATCCTACATTTGACCTTGGAGAGCTTTAACTATACCAGGGTTAATAATTCCAAGGGCTCAAGTGCTATCCCAAAATCATTTCAAAGTTTGTCGTAATAATTAGCTTCCATATCCTCTATGTACCTTCATCTTACTTTTAAACTCGTAATGCACTGTCAAATATTACCAGTAATGTTTAAAATCATTTTGCAACCGAATAGGTATTCTAAAAAACTCCTAGACCACCACAACAATAACCTAAAAATTGACATCTACTGCCACACTGTAACATGGATCACCTACACAACTTCAACATATTAGAGTTAAATATACAGAAAGCTTGCAATATTCTAAGTAGTCAACAGTGATCTTGGAGTTCAACAGCATCTAACCAGCTACCTTCATGACTAATTAGAGAGAGGATAGATTAAATCATTTAAAATCACCAAAAGATATATTGCATCAAAGTTCAACATGCATCCACACGGTCAAAATCCCAGGCAAATTCATCTCAACCAAGTTTATACTTAATGATTTAACTAATTTGAATAAAAAAATTTATATGGGATATAAGAGCTTCCCTTGAGAATGCAGACTCTTCCATTAAAAAAAAAGGGCAACCCAGTGCAACAGGCTTCCACATTATGGGGTCTGGGAAGGGTCATTGTACCAAGACTTCCCTCACATTAATAGAAAAACTATTTCCACTTGAGCCCATGACCTCCTGATCAAAAAAGAACAACCTTTACCATTGCACCAAGATTCCCCTCTAATGCAGATACTTCTATAATTGCATATAAAGAAAACAAAAGCAAGAGAAGCCAAGAATGCAGATTCTTTCATAATTGCAATTTTTTTTTAACAATACATCATCAATATCTTTAGATCTTCCTACCCTATAATGCAAATTATAATGCACAAAAAGATTCTCATTTAAAATGTTTTAATTGAGAATTAAAGCACCGTATCTGGTTGCATAAACAAGCACAAATTACTTTTTTTTTTGAAAGACAAGCACAAATTACTACACCATAAACATACAACTTAAAGATAGATGACTACATAATTTAAAAAGCACCTTGTAGTTTTACATATGGACATTGAAGAAAGGAAATTAATTCATCCATCTCCACATGATTATGCCTTTTTCTTGGTGACAACAAAATATTGCCAACATTGATATGGGCTAGGTGGTTACACTAAAAAAGAAGGAAAAACTAAAGTAACAGTAATGTAGTCAAATGCTTAACAAGAAAAGCCAAATGCTCGTAGACATCAAAGACATGATCATAGAAATTATTTGATGATGATTATGATAATGGATTGTCAATATAGTTCAAGAAATCATCTAAACATAGAATGTCAAATGCTTTTACACATCAAGGACATGGTAAACCCAAATTATCTTATCCACGATGAGGATAAAAACACATAGATCAATAAACGATCTAAAAAAGACAGGCAAATACAACAAGTACAAAGGCCTCCTAAATCAACTTCCCTTGAGAATAAAATTAACTCAACTAACATCAGTCACCAAAAAATTTACAATGTTACATTTATATAAACAAGAAACACCAAAAACTAAGACCATAGATTTATTTAACAGAATGATTACTAGAGGCAAAAAAGAGAAAAGAGAAATGAATTAAACAGAAAAATAATATTGAAATGTGCACTTGCATTTGCTGGGTTCCAAAAAAGTAAACCAAAACTTTTTTCCAATCAGATGAATAGCCCCACTTCTCAAGCTCGCTTACATGCCATAAGCAATCAGAAACATAAACCTAATAGTTAATTATTATACTACTGAAGGAAACCTAAATAAAAAAAAATAAAGGGGAAGAGAGGTAAAAATAAATGAAAATAAAAAGCATAAAGACAATAGTATAGGTTAGTTGGGAGTACTAAGAAATCAGAAGTGAAAAAGTTAGATATAAAAAAAATTCTTAAAGAGCAAAAGATAAATCCGCAGCCTCTTAAGTAATTTTTTAGCAGAATTGAGAAATAAATGATTCCATTTCTCCCAAAGAGAGTTTTTCCAACAAATAGCTAACATGATTTCTAACTTAATTTTCTAATAAATGCATTCAAGTTTCTCATTTAACGAAATCCATACGCATCATCCTCCTAAGAGTGACGAGAAGTAAATATAAAAATAGTTAAATATTAAATATGTAAATAAATAGAAACTCCCAAGGACCTCCTTTTTAATACACTATCATCACAGAAGCAAGCCCTAAATAAAAGAATCATTCATGCCAAAAAAAAAAAAAGAAATACTTAAAGCGTCACAAGCAACAAAAAACCGTAAGGCAATAACAAATTTTCTAACATAACAAAAATTTCCAATACATAAAAGATAGAAAAAAAATAGTGATAAAGTATTGGCATACCGTGGCAGGCCAAGCAGGGAAGCCTTTGACCTTAGCAAGGACAAGATCACCGACTTTCCATTGGCGGTGAGCGGCGGCGGCAGCAGTAGCCTTATTGGAGCCTTTCCTTCGGCTGGGCGCCATCGGAAAATATCTTAAACTATTATCCCAAACTCAAAGGCACGCCAAAATGGCCCAAAAGACGCAACACTTTGGACTGTCTAAGGTTTCGACGCAACAATTTGGCACGAAAATTTGATGGCATTTGAAACGCCATCGATTCAAAGTGAGTGAGCAAGTCAGTCTAATTAAAAGAACCTCTCATTTGTGTAAAGAATTCTCGAGTATGATTCTTCTTAAATATATTTTTAAAAAAAATAAAAAACTTTAATTATGATTAAATTTCGAACAGAATTAATTTCAGATAATAAAACGAATAAAAAAATCTGTGATTTACAAAAAAAATAACCCCTAATTTTTTGAAAAAAGAGTTTTTTATTATTTTAATTTTTGATGATTATTTTGAAATAAAAAGATAATGAAGAATATAGAAGATATTGAAATGTTCATAAGCGTTGAAAGCTGAGGTACGCAGGTTACTTGTAGCTTGCAGAATGAAAAATGCATGCACCATTTTCTTTTATTTCATTTTTTTTAGTTTATATTTTTTTATTGTTTAATTAAATAATAATTGTTAAGATTATTTTTTAAAAAAAATTTAAAAAATTCAAATAAAAAGTACATATATCTTTTTTTTAGTTTACGTTTTTTTTAAATTAATGTTTATTCAATGTTAGATTGACGGCTAACTTGTTTCAAGGATTATGGTTCTGCAAAGTCAACAAAACCAGGCTTAGTCATTTCAAGCAAATGGTTTTAATGGAGGCAAAAAAAAAAAAAGGAAGAGAGGCCTCTGCTCAAAGTGGAGAGCCTCGAAGTCACCCTTTTCTACCATCTTTAGTTGTTAGATTTAAGAATAGTGACTGATGAAATTCGAAACCGTCACTTTACTCTGCGAAGTTTTCTAAATTCCCCTCTTTCCATCCTCTCATCATCCATGGAACCAGCTCTCCCTCTCTTTAAATGCTTTAAATCTCAAGAATCATTTAAAGATGTTGATGTTGCATATAGGAGCCATGACATATTTCGAGTGAGGGAAGTGAAATTTGGTATCAAAATGGAAACATTTGAAATTGGATTCTAGGATATTTTTGATTGAATTTATTTTATTTAAAGCGAAATTTGAAAGATTAAGATGAAAGCATCTAAAATCGGAAGCAGCAAAGCTATTCGATAAGAGCCATGACATATTTCGAGTAAGGGAAGTAAAATGTAGGATCAAAATAGGAACATCTGAAATTGGATTCGAGGAGGCTTCTGATTTTTTTATTTAAAGCGAAACTTGAAGGATCAAGATGAACACATCATTATGGAAGGGAAGAAAATGAACAAAAATAATATGATAACTATCAAACAAATAAAAGAAAACAAAGGAAAGTAAGTGAAGATGCCATGAGAAAGGGACAGCAAGCTAGAATCAATATTGGGAGTACAGTACGTAGAGAGAATAGTCCAGAAGACGTGGAAGGGACTATTCATAATTGATCGGTTTGAGAAGAGACATGCACTACATCCAACATGTTCACTTGATTCTTTTCAAAAGGCAAAATAGCCAAATAAGCCCTCGACCTTGGGTTCAAAATGGAATTAAGCCCTCGACCTTTTATTTCGTGAAAATCAGTCCATAAACTTTTATTTCAGTGGAAATAGGTCCTCAACCTTCTAAAATTATGCAATTAAGTCTAAATCTGTTAAATGACACTAACTGCCGTTAGTATTGCACATGTGGCATGCCACGTGGCAGCCAAGTAAGCTATCCACGTCAGCTTTCACTAACGGCAGTTAGTGTCATTTAACAGATTTGGACTTAATTGCATAATTTAAGAAGGTTGAGGGTTTATTTCCACTAAAATAAAAGTTTATGGACTGATTGCCACGAAATAAAACGTTGAGGGCTTAATTCCATTTTGGGCTTAAGGTCGAGGGCTTATTTGTCTATTATTCCTTTTCAAAATTACAGATTAATACACTATCTAAGTGAAAAGAGGTAGACTAACGGAGGGCAAAAGACGAAAAAAATGGTCAAAAAACATGGTGCAAGGTGGTATCGCATAGATCTAGAACTTTTTCATTATGGAAGGGAAGAAAACCAACAAAAATAATAAGATAACTGTCAAACAAATAAAAGAAAACAAAGGAAAGTAAGGGAACATGCCATGAGAAAGGGACGACAAGCTATAATCAATATTGGGAGTATAATACGTAGAGAGAATAGTCTGGAAGACGTTAAAGGGACTATTCACGATTGATCGGTTTGAGAAGAGCCACGAGCTACATCCAGCGTGTTCACTTGATTTTTTTTTTCAAAATTACAGATTAATACACTATCTAAGTGAAAAGAGGCAGACTAATGAAGGGCAAAAGACGAAAAAATTGGTAAAAAAAACATGGCGCTAGGTAGTATCGCATAGATTTAGAACTTTTATATATAAGATTTTTAACAGCATCAATATGATTATAAATGGAACATACCGGATGAGGCTACTCGCCCAAAGGATGAGGCGAGTTTAATGAAATGCATGAATCGACGATATACATGTTCGCCAACATTTTTGGATAATCCGAATAATCGCCCGAATGGGCGAGTGCTTATGATCGCCCAGGATAATATGGAGCATGGTATAGTTGCGAGGTCACCACATGCTAGTTCAATTCATAGGCGAGCCCACCTCTGAATAAAAAGCTGTGTCGAGTGAACTCACATGCACAGGCCTGGTGAGTTGAATTGTGAGCGACCTCCCAGATGTAAGCCAATATGAATGGCGAGTTGAAATGTTGGGCGAGCTCCCACATATAAGCCACAATGAATGGCGAGTAATGTTAGGCGAGCTCCCACGTGTAAGTCAATTAACGAATGGCGAGCTCTGTTGGGTGAACTGTAGATTAGTCTCAAATCTTGCCAAAATGATTGGAAATATTCGAAAAGAAATATTAATAGTTTTAGGAAATATTCGAAAGGAAAATATTAATAGTTTTAATAAATTATTTTGCAGCCGGGAATTAAGGACTTGGTAAAGGTGATCAGGAAGCAAGGATACGTAAGACCAGGTAAGGGAGTAGTATGTGAAGTAAATGCATGTCCTGTGGAGTAAATATTATGAAAATATTGAGAAATTGTTTTGGTTTATGACATGCATTAGTTTGATAAATCGTTTTGATTTGGGCGAACTGGTAAAGAGCGGGCGAGCCAACGATAGGCGAACCCTTTTATGATGTTTTGGGCAGGCAAACCCTGTTTAAACAAAATTCCGGGCGAGCCAAAGAAAAATGATCCATGTTTTTAATAAAATGGGCGAGTTGACCATGGAAGGGCCCCATTGGGGGAGTTGACCATGGAAGTGCCGCATTAGGCGAGTTGACCATGGGCAAGCCGCTATGGGCGAGCAAATTTAACTTGTTTTTAAATACTAATGTTGGCGGGCGAACACTAGTTCACCGCAATGGGCGAGCCACTGTGGGCGAGCTGACCATGGGCAAGCTGATTTACTTTGTGTAAGATCTGATTCTACACTACTGTAGACCCAAACTTAATAAAATTTGAGAATGTAAATGAAGTAAATATTGAATATTGAGTTTCACTTGGATGAAAAAACTCCTTAACTTGAGATGTGCATGGAAGAATGTCGGTGAAAAAATGTCTGGGCGAGGACGTCGAGCAGCTCGCCAATGGGCGAGCAAGGAAGGCTGCTCGCCAATGGGCGAGCTAAATTGGCGAACAGAATGCCGGGATGGTGCTGAGGGCGAGTAGGGAGTTCGCCAAACGGGGCGAGGGCTCCTGATCGCCCATACGGAATGAGAGAAATTAAAAGCATCAAATGAAAGTGTGAAAGGGATTAATGGCAATAGGACAAACAAGGGTTAGCCGAAGTCTTGTGTTGAAAAATTTTTAAGGAATTAATATACTACAAGACAAAAGAAAAGAATGAGATGAAAGTCAATAATAATGGCTGGAAGTGGATTAGCATGGAGAAATGAAAGTCAATAATAGTAGCTGTTAGAAGTGGCGTGAAGGAGAAGGAGAAGAGAAAAGAGGAGAAAATTAGTCAAACAGCAGAAGTAGACTCCCCGTAGCCATCCCTTTTTGGCTGGAATTTCTTCACCATTTAATGACAGTAGAAAATTCTTCACCACGCCATTGCCATATTTTTTTCACCATTTAATGAGTTATAAGACAAGGTAATGATGACAGAAAAACAGGATGAGAACATGTGGTGGATTTTAAGTGGATTTGGGTGAGTATATAAGAAGAATATAACTGAGGAAAACCCACTTAGCCAGCTTCATCTTCTTCAAAATCCTTCTCGCCATTCTGTTTTCACCACAGGCTCACAATTAGCTCTTCCATTTTTCTCATATATGAACCATGAAAACTTCATTTTTAGTTAGTCAAACCTTTCCTCCATTGTTGAAGAACTAAGGAACAAACAAAGTAAAGCTAAGAGAGGCAGAAAAGCACTCTGCTCCAGGAAGAAGAACTCAGTTGAGGTGAGCTTCCATATTACTATGGTTATTTTGATAAATTGATGGATATTTCTATGATTATAACGTAATAAACATAGATATAGCCTTGTTTTAGCTAAATCTTGCTAGAATATATAAGCACTAGAACAAGGTGTAGTCTGAATCGAGAATAGACAATGAAAATACTGGAAATAATGATAATGGGCGAACTCAGCTAGTATGGGCGAGCTAAAATCTGGAATGTGGAAGTAAGGGCGAGGTCGCCACCTGCAAGTTTAATGCATAGGCGAGTTGCCAATGAATAAAAGTGGTGTAGGGCGAGTTGAATTGATCTGTGGGCGAACTCACACATTAGCCTTGATTGGGCGAACTCCCACATATAAGCCATATGAATGGCGAGAATGATTGGGCGAGCTCCCAAGAGTAGATCGATTATAGAAGGGCGAGCTCTATGGGCGAATGGCGAACTCAATCTCGCCAATAGGAAAATATAAATAGCTTAGAAAATATTCGAAAAGAAAATATTAATGGAATTAATATTTTACTTTGCAGTCGGGAAGTGAGATTGATAAGGCGAACGAGAAGTAAGGCTTCATCAGACGAGGTAAGGGAGTTGTGTGTAAAAGGAATGCATGTCCTGTGGAGTTAAATTTATGAAATTACTGAGAAATGGTTTGGTTTATGACATGCATATTATTTTGATAAATTGTTGTGTTGTGGGCGAAATAAAAGCCAACCCAATATTGTTTGTTAAGGCGAACTAGTAAGGGCGGGCGAACTAATCTTTTGTTATGTTTTGGGCGAAGAACCCCTGTTGTGATGTTTTGGCGGGCGAGTGACTTGGTTTTAAATAAATCTGGGCGAGCCCTTTTATGTTTTTTGGTTGAACTGTAAGGCGGGCGAACCAAATTTTTATGATTTTGGGCGAGTGACTGTTTTAAATAGAAAATCCGGGTGAGCCATTGCGGGCGGACCCTTTTTAATGTTGTTTTGGGGCGGGCGACCCAGGTTTTTATGAAATGGGCGAGTTGACCATGGGCAATGCCATATGGGAGAACTGACATGGGCAAGCCATTGAGGGCGAGCTAGTTTTACTTGTTTTTAATATCAAAGGTTGGAGGGCGAACACAAGTTCACCGCACTAGAAGAGTTGACCATGGGCGAGCCAGACTGGGCGAGCTGACCATGGGCGAACAGATTCCAATTTTTACATTTTCTATGAAAATGAGAATAATACTTTTTTGGAATTATTATTTAAATGATTTAAGTTTATAAATGAGTATCCTTCAAGGTATTTGGAGTTATAAATATGATTTTGAGACTTAGGCCCCTAGTTTTCATGCATTCTCATGAGTTATGATGCTGATGGACCCGCCAAGTCATCAGCGGTCTCGAGGGCACTTGGCAAGTGAACCCGAGGACCACCCATAGATTGTGGCCATAGATCTACTGTATCCCTGTTGGGATAATTATTTCCGTTCTCGCAAGAGGGAGGGGGAATGATGATAGCATGATTTATTTATAGGGTGATGCCTAGTCTCGACTTGATGATTTCTGAAAGGATTTGTTGAATCCTTTTTCATTAATCCTTTTTCATTATGTATTATATGATATAGTAACTGTTTAACAAATGATTTGACCATCACAGATTGTATTAAAATATCCATTGTTTTTCCCTAATGGGTTTATTGTTGGGAGAATTAAATTAAATAAAGAATATGGTTGTACTGGTATAGTGCAAAATACACTTCCTTACTGAGCACGTTATCGCTCACCCCTTATTTTCCACTCCACAGATTGTTGATCTTGGGTTAAGAGAATTACCTTCCAGAGATTATCGACTGCTAGCAGAGATTCGATATCGAAGGTATATTATTCATTTTATATATTCAGAAAAATTGTACAGTACTACTTTAAATAAAAGGGAATGTATATGCATCTTAGTACAAGAAATAAGAGTTCTAATTCTTATTTAAATTGATAATTGTGTTAAGCATCACAGACAGCCTAATCGGTAAGTAAGTGGAGTTTATAAGTAAATATTATGTTATATAGTGGAATTGGGATGTTACACTTTGTATTTTCTCACACGAAAAATGGTGAGATTTTGGGCTGGTTTATTATTATTATAAACAGAAAATATAAAACCTTTTTGGAAAACAAATCATTTTGAGAAAATGATAATATGGGTGAAATAATTCCTTAAAGGTTCTTTATAAGATATAAATTGATTTTGAGACTTTAGGCCCCTAGTTTCATGCATTATTATTCATGAGACTGATGGACCCGCCAAGTCATTAGAGGTTTCAAGGTCACCTGGCAAGTGGACCCGAGGACCATCTATAGATTGTAGCCATAGATCTACTGTATCCCTGTAGGGATGATTATTCCGTTCCTGAGGGAGGAACAATGATAGCATGATTTATTTGTAGGGTGATGCCTAGTCTCAACTTATTGATTTTTGTTTATTGAGAAGATTTATTGAATCCTATTTATTGGTTATTACATTATATTGTAAACTGTTTAGCCAATAATTTGAATATCAAAGAATGATTACTATATCCATTGTTTTCCCTATTGGGTTTATTGTTGAGAAAAATAAACGATTTTGGGGGATATAGTTTTGGTTTTATAAAGCAGCATACATCTTCCTTACTGAGCACGTTGTCGCTCACCTCTTATTTTCCACTCCACGTATTATTGATCTTGGATTAAGAGAATTACCTTCCTGAGATTATCGACTGCTAGAGTCAGCAGATATTCAATATCGAAAGTACAATATTTTATTTTATATATTCAGTGAAATTGTACGATATTACATTAAATAAAAGGGAATGTATATACATCTTAAGGAAATAATGTAACAATTTATATTTCTATATTAGTACGAGGAATAAAAGTACTAATTCTTATTAAAGTGTTAGGAGTTGTTAAGCATCATAGGCAGCCCAACCGGTAAGTATGCGTGATTTATAAATTAATATTATGTTATACTGTGGATTTGGGATGTTACATATAATGATGGTAAAATGATAAATTAATAATAAAATATTAAAAATATATATTAAAAGAAGCTCAATTAAGTTTTGCAAGCCGCTCGAACTAAGTATTAAAATACTCAAACTCGGTTTAATTTATTACTCAAGTAGCCCGAACTCGAGCTTGACTCGAAAATAAACCAGTCAAATTCGAATAATCATCAAAGTAAGCTCGAATAGCTTACGAATAACTTGATTTGTCTTAAATCTAGCGGAAACCTTAGAAGGATCCTGTATACAACAACGAAATTTCCTAGATCTTTTTCCTATGTCACTCTGTCATCATATCCGAGCCAAAGCAATTTAGTTGTGATGAGTTTTAATAATTGTGTGAAATAACAGATTGAGTGTTGTATTTATCTGATTTCAGAATATTGTCCTTCACATTTGATGGCTATTGCCATCTTTACATGAAGAACAATGGCTACAGCAATTCTTGTCTCCCAAGTGAATTGATCATAAACATAATTACCATAAGAGAAGCCCTCAAATCACTATTTGCATAACGATATGTCAAAAGATATGATACAATATTCTATATATATTCATAACTTTTTATGTTTTGGTTTTCTACAGAATCCTGTTTAGAAAGATGTAAAGCATTCATGCTCAGATGATTTGGAGTCATCACAGGGAGAGTGGTTGTGTCTACCTTCATAAGTTGTTATCACCATTCGACAATCCTCGGACGATCGTTCAACCCTCTTCTTCACTCTACAGTTGTTGTGGGTGTAGCGATAATAACTTCTGCCAAGTAACTCAAACAAAACTTAGGTAAGAGACGGATAATGTGAATTACTACACAAGCATGGAATAAGTTCTATTAGATGCTTGTAATAGTTCGTCTGCAGTAAACTAAAGATGAGATATTCGGTAAAATTCGTGTTCGTGTCACATAAACTAAAGAAGATATCTGTTTATTCCATTCCTAGAATATTTATGATTCTTTTTAAGAAAGATAGATGACCAAGATTATAATTAGCTGTCAATAGAAAACGCAAATGTAATTTGTAAGGTGTTTTTAGGACAAATCACAAACTATATTAGTCAACGCAACCAGTACAGAGTTGTATCATATATAGTTTAGACTTTTGTCTAGAATAAAGTCGGCTTATATAAGCCCGACTGACAGCACAACAGGGCTTAAGAGCCCAAATCAAGCTTATTAGCCCTCAAATTATGAAAGACAACCTATGAAAATACAATTTCATAGTTAAATAAATGAGTTTATATATGACTCATCGACAGTGTATAGTTTTGTAACAGTCCACACATACTGTAAATCACGTATTTTTACACATAATTCACGGTTGGACTGTCTGTGATGCCATTAACATTCAACAGTGACAGTAATAAATGATAAACATTTATTTAACAGATGTAGAATATGAATTTTGATTCATTATTCCTTACATATGACATCCCCTATTGTCCTTGTTTCAATAAAGTAGTACTGTATACATATGTCTGAAACGTAAAAGAAAAGTGACTGTACCTGTCATATTTAATATAATTAGCCCCAACGCTTTATATGTAGCGATATTCATCTGGGAGATAAATCTCTAACCCCGTGTCTTTTATCTGTGGAGTTAAAACAAAGGGGTAAGCGAACCACGCGCTCAGTAAAGGAGATGTATGCTACTTTAAATAAAGCAAAACTATATGTCACAAAGTATTTATTTTTCTAAAAATCATACCAAGTAGGAAAAACAATGGATATAGTAAACAGTATCCTCAATACACCATTCAAATCACGGGTTAAACAATTTACAATATAATGTAGTAAACAGCAAACAGGATTCAGTAAATCCTTTCAGTAAACAGAAATCAGTAAGTTGAGACTAGGCATCACCGTACAAATAAATCATGCTATCATCGTTCCCCCAGGAACACAAGTCGTTCGCTTTTGGGGTGCACCCGTAGGCCATCGCCCCTCACGGCTTCCTCGGAGTATGCCCTTAGGCCAAAACTCCCATTCGTATCCCCACCGGGATATAGCTAGCTATGTGGCACAAATCAACCACGTGAAAAGTAACGCATGAAACTCGGGGCTTAAAGTCTCAAAAATCGCTTTATGTCTCATAAAGCACCTTTAAGGAATTATTTCACCAATTTCGTCATTTTCTCAAAATGATTTATTTTCCAAAAAGGTTTTATATTTTCTGTTTACAAAAGATAGTAAAACAGCCCAAAATCTCACCATATTTTGTGTGAGAAAAATACAAGTTAAACTGGCTCGCCCATAGTGGCTCGTCGATGGTCAGTTCGCCTATTCTGGCATTGCCCATGGTCCGTTCGCCCATTATGGCGTTGCCCATGGTCAGCTCGCCCATTGTGGCTTGCTAATGATAAGTTCGCCCATTATGGCATTGCTCATGGTCAACTTGCCCAATACGGCACTTCCATGGTCAACTCGCCCAATGCGGCAAGTCCATGGTCAGCTCGCCCATTTTTATTAAAACATGGGTCTTTTTTCTTTGGCTCGCCTGGAATTTTGTTAAAACAGAGATCGCCCGCCCAAAACATCATAAAAAGGATCGCCTATCTTTGGCTCGCCCAAAACATCATAAAAGGGTCGGCTTTGTAACTCGCCCAAATCAAAACAATTTATCAAACTAATGCATATCATAAACTAAAACATTTTTTCAATATTTTCATAATATTTTACTCCACAGGACATGCATTTAACTTCACATACTACTCCCTTACTTGGTCTTACGAAGCCTTACTTCCGATCGCTTTTTCCGAGTCCTTAATTCCCGGCTGCAAAATAATTTATTAATACTATTAATATTTTCTTTTCGAATATTTTCAATATTTTGGCAAGACTTGAGACTAACTAGCTCGCCCAAGAGAGTTCGCCATTTATTAATTGGCTTACACGTGGGAACTCGCCCACCAATCAGCTCACCATGCATATGCATGAGAGCTTGCCCACTATTCAACTCGCCATGCCTATGCATGTGAGTTCGCCCCCTATTCAACTCGCCATGCCTATGCATGTGAGTTCGCCATACACGACTTTTTTATTCAGGGGTGAGCTCGCCTATGAATTAAACTAGCATGTGGCGACCTCGCCCACTACACCACGCTCCATATTATTTAGCTCACCCATGATAGCTGAGCTCGCCTATTTTTATCATCACTTTTGCACCATTTCCAGCACTTTCCTTGTTTATTCTCGATTATTTTTTCAGACCACATCTTGCTCTAGTTTCTTATATATTCTAACAAGATTTAACTAAAACAAGGCTATATCTATGTTTCTTACGGTATAAAACATAGAAATCTATCATTGAATATTAAGAGAACCATAGCAATATGGAACTTACCTTGACTGAGTTGCAGTTCCAGAAACAGAGTGCTTTCTGCCTCACTTAGCTTTACTTTGCTTATTCCTTAGCTCTTCAACGATGGAGAAAAGTTTAGCTAACTAAAGGATGAAGTTTGCTTCAGTCGGTTTTCCTCAAGTGTTTCTTCTTATATAGCCATGCTAATTCAATCAGAACCTACCACCTGTTCCTTATCCCGTTTTCTTTCATCATTTGTTGCATTAGAATTCATTTAATGTATGAAGAAAAACTGCTGCTCAAGGTGGCGAGGAAGTCTCCCTTCCACACGTCATTTGATTCTTTTATTGGCTTTGTTTCATATCTCAACAACTAAAATTCCAGCCATATCAGCCTTTAATTAATTTCTTGTCTAATTTACACTTAACAAGCAGATTTGATCAGCCTTTTAACAGATTGAAGAAAATAACGTGTAGCAGTAGCAAAGTGTCATGAAAGTCCATTTTTGTTGCACCTTTGTTGACTTCCATTCTCCTTCTCCTCTAAGCATCATATATTGCATTAATTCATGAAGAACATTGCAGCAAAAGAAATCAGTTGGAACTCTTTTCTTCCTACACATTATTGACGTGGTTTGCCTACCTTTGATGGCTACTTTAGCCAATAGAATTCATCCTCTGTTAGATTTTTCTTCAGCCTTGTATCACAATAGCAACAGAAGTCAAATTTGGCTGCACGGTTCTGATTTATTGTTTCCAGCTTGCCAATGCTGTGTAATGTGTCAGCTCGCCATCTTTAATCCAGCTCGCCAATAGTCCTTAACTTGCCAATTCGAGCATCCACGTTTGCCTTTACTTGATTATTGGCATCATCACATTGTCTTGATGCCATCTTTAGAATTGACGATTATGAGCTGATTTCTTTCCCTTAGGCGATCACATTGAGAATTGGCGATCACTGTCATAGTTAACTTGTTGGCGATCACCGAGTATTGCTCTACTTGCCTACCTTGCTATGATTCATGCAGCAAGTTGGAGATCACATTTAGCATTTTAATTTGGCGAGTACCTTATTGCCTTACTTGCCTACTAGGCTATCTTTTGCACCTCTATATGGGAGATCACGTTACTCGCCATACTCACTCTTTGGGCGATCATCGCTAGGTTCATTTGGGCAATCATAGCCCTCGCCTCATTCTGGCGATTATCTTAATCAACTAACTTGGCGAACTTACCTATTCTCCGATATGGCCCTTAATTCAAACTCGCCCTCGTCCAACTCGCCATCATCCATTGGCGATCATCCTAATTATCTTGCTCGCCCTTTGGCGTGTCGTTCCATCATAATACTTGCCCATAGAGTGTTTCACAGAAATTGCTCCATTTACATCCTAAGTTAAGGAGCTTTTCACCAAAGTGGCAATCAACATTCATTATTTATTTAATTTTCATTATCAAAATTCACCAATTTATGGTGTACAGTATTATAAAACCGGATCTTACAAGTTTTTATATATTGTCAATTAATCATGAGATAACATCTCATTAATCAGTAAAATCTAAAAGTGTATAAGTCTTTAAAAATAAATTGAAAACTTTGTTAATATTTATTTTTAAATACCTTCATATGAGATGTCATCTCATGATTAACTGACATTACATTATGTGTAAACTCTAAATATAATCCTTATTAAATTGAATCTATACAAATAGATAAAGAATCATAATTATTCTCAAATACAAGGAATATGGCGAGCTAGCTAAGGAGGTTAGATTTTGAAATTTTAAACCCGCCGATCATTGGGTCAATCTCAAAAGAGTCAATCAACATACAACTTTAATTGGCATTTTAACCGGGATTAATTTTAAGGAGCTTATTCAGGGTGCTATATAAATCATGAACTCATGCAAAAACTGAAGAATTGTGTCAAATAGCTGGTCAATTTGTTCTTTGATTTAATCCTTTGATTATTATTTTGACAGTACTTTTCTTAATTTGAATTTGTTGGAACTACGAATTTCAAGCAAACAAAACCAACCTTTCCTCTTTATTCCTTTCCTACTTATGATCCAAATAAGCCTATAAACATGCCGCTGAAATAGTTTTTAAAGAAATCTTCATGATTTATGCTTGTTATATAACATTGGGAATATTATTCAAATTATTACAATAAAATCATTTATGGATGAATTAAAGTTTCTTAACCTAGATTAATTAATCTAACCCTGTTTAGAATTGGAAGAAATAACTGCATAATTATTTCATTAGGAACTAAAGCTTTTAAGCATACGAAATACCTTGGATGAAGGCTGTTTTTGACAACCTTCTGCCCATAGTTTCTCCATTTGTAACCATCGTCTAGCACATCGACATCACTTCTAGTTTGGAAACAAAACCTCGGTTCTCTCAGCTCTCTCCTAACCTTATTCACTTTGCTCTTCTCCGAGGCTGAGCTTCGCCACCTGCTAAAACCCCAAAGTTGCTCAGCCTTTTTCGTGCAAAAGGCCAGTAATTGAAGCAGAAAAGTGAGATCTATTTGCTGTACATATGCATGCGGATTCGGTATCAATGCGTTTCAAGACTTTCTCATACTATATACAATAATACAAACACAATTTCCTTCTTCATACCCACTAAGCAGAAAGAGAAAGCTCGACAAATATATACACACACACATACATGCATATGCTGTACACACTACAAAAAAAAACACTTTTAAGGGCATTTTTATTTGGGCGTTTGTGAAAAGCGCCGGTATATCTACGTTTATTTTACTTTTTACCGGCTCTAAATCAAGCGCCGCCGTCAAGAATGATTTAACGGCACTAAACTGTTTACACAGCTCCCTTAAAGAAAAGCTCCTTCAGTTTTCCCTCTTTACTTTCATTTTTCCCTTCGTTTTAAAGCTAGCCACTATCATCCTCTTTACTTTCATTTTTCCCTTAATTTCAGTTTTCCCATCGCCGCTGTTAATCCTCTTTCATTTTTCCCCCTAATTTCAAATCATCACCTCTGCTCTCACTACCATCGTCGCACCTCTGCCACTTCGCTGCTCACCAATAGCTTTGCAGATCTCGCACATCGTCACCGAAATCTTTGCAGATCTCCCCCATCGTCACCGGTGAAATAGCTTGGTTACACCCCAAAGGAAGAACAGGTAAAGACAACTCTATTCCCCTCTATAACTTATTAATTTGATTTCAGTTTTCTGCTCAAGCTTTAAGTTTCTGGTTTCCCTCTTTTCGGCTTTTCTTTTTTAGCGTCTCTGCTGTGTTTGTCTGTATCTTTCTCGTTCTTTTATTAGTTCCGGTTGGGTAAGCAAAAGGGAGAGAGAAGATTGGTGAGCAGAGCAAAACAGGGATTCAGGTTTGTTCAAGTTTAATAATTTCGTGCTTTATAAAATTGTGAGATTTTTAGTTAGAACGAATAATATTTCTCAAAATATTTTGTAGATTAAGTGTGAAGATTTCATAAATGGTTAAGAGCTAAATGTTACTTTGAAATCTAGTGAGATTTAAGTACTATTTAGGTAAGTGCCCGTTTAGAATCCTCAGTATAATCAGATTAAGTAGTTAACCTTGTTTCTGATAATCTCCATCACCATTTTCCTGAAAAGGTTAGCAGGACCACAGGACCACCGGTGCTGTTGATAGCGATAAGCCTTCAAGGTACTAGGCAATTCATTTTTAACCTGTAGTCAAGCAGCACAATTCTGAACATTGAACTCTGTAATAAAACTCTTTTTGTTGGTTCAGGTTTCTTTTTTGTTAAGATAAAACTCTTTTTGTTAAACTCTTCATTTAACAAAAAGAAAGAGTCATTAGCATTTGACAGCTCTATACCATCTTCTCGCTATTGTCTGTATCCATTCCCCTGAACATCTCCTTCAATCCCCTGATTTCTTCCTCTGATAAACAGCCCGCAATGACCTACACAAAAATTTTAGGGGAATTTTATCACAAACAAATTTCCTGGAGTTAACTAGCAAGTGTCTTGATACATTTCTTTTACAGCTAATGAAGCACTTAGAACATTAAATTGTTAAGAATATTTTTGGTAAGTCTAATCAATGAGAAGTTAATATGGATTTAAAACTCACTTTCAGTGTGTATTTGTCAACCCAAGATGAAAGCTGCATTTCATGTTTGTCTTAGCCTCACAGGTTTGTCATAGCAGACCGTCTTTCTTGGATTGCACCATTTGGTTAGTGCTTTGCAGATCATTATTATTAGTTTGCATTGTCCAATGAGATATGCAGTCCCAAATACCCTTTGACTCTGTGAATTCTTCTTGACAGTGCAATGTAATGAATACTTTATCCATTCAACCAGCCAACGATTCGCCTTATGTCTATCATTGAAACACAATTCACCGATAGAAACCAATAACATTTTGACAGTGTTTATCAAAATAGTTACTCCATGATTTTGCTCTCAAGCAATTTCAAGCCTAGTTGAAATCTTTGGGATTTTACTTTTTCTTTATAAGCCTTGTAATGTTTCCTAAACCTTGTAATGTTCTATATGAACACAGAGTTAAGAGAGACCATTCTAAAGCTTCACATGATTAGTAGGAATTCAGTGAAATCTCATCACTTGTAAATTGCATCAACTCAGTAAGGAATATTACTTCTTCATTATTCTAATTTGTGTACAGTTCATAAATAAATGCAACTAAAAGCATGCATGATCAATCCTCTAAAACTATAAACCATGTAAAATAGTTACTGAACAGAATTGCTTTGTTACGAATAATTTGTGTGCTGTTTGCATATCTCAGCAACCCCCTCCATCATAATTTTTATCACACATATCGACAAATAATATTTTTATATATACACATATAGATTATAGATACATAATTGAGTTGCTTTGTTGTTTTCTAGGTTGTGTTCTCCTTCATTGGTTGTTTTCTTTTGCCATCACTACTACAACCATGGATAAGAGTTGGATTGGAAAGTCTAAGTTTAGTAGTGAATATGTGCAAGGGGTGAGCCAATTTTTAAGATTTGCATTTGAGAATGCATGTCGGGATGGCATGATCTTATGTCCATGCATAAAATGTGTCAATTTGTGTTGGAAACCATTAGAAGATGTACAAGAGCATTTGATTTGCAATGGGTTTTTGTCTGGTTATACTCATTGGGTTTGTCATGGTGAGACTTCATTGTCTGCTTACGAGTCTCATTTACCAAAAAGCTCTGAAGAACTTCGAGATGTTGGTGTTGAAGAGAGTTTAGGAGTTGAATATGAGAATGAGATTGACTTATCTCAATTTTCTGGTGGAGGAAGTGATCCTAGACAATCCCAAGAAGAGATAAATGTTGAAGCCTTATTGAAGGAAAGGGCATTAAGAAAGATCAATATGGATTCACCCTTGTGAATTTCTCAAATTTAATTCATACGGGTAATGATATAAGAGATGAACCTTTTGTGCTTGCGTCCCAAGCAAAACAAGTGTTTTATGTACAAGATCCTTCCCATCAAAATTGGAAAATTGTATTGAATGCAATACCAAGAGATTTGTATGATATGGGTGCGGAATCAATTGAGGGAGAAGGTTGAATCAATTGAGGAAGAGATTTGTATCTAATTCAATTTCATATTTACTTTGTTTGTTAATGCAATACCAAGAGATTTGTATTTGGATTTTGGAATCAACAAGAGCCTTATTCTCTTTTTATACTGTTACTGTTTCATTCTCTTTAACAGCTTTGTAGTTTAAATGTTTATCTCCTGTGAAAAAAGCTACACTGATTTTTCATGTATGCTAATTTGCCTTCTCATTGTTCTTAGTTACGGCCAGATAACTAATGTGGAGTGTGCTAACTCCTGATTATGTGATAAGTTTTTTTTTTCTGCTAATTTATTCCTCTTTTAGAAGGTTTGCTTCACCATACATCATGGGAAAGAGTAGAAGTATTCGAAATTGTGAAATTGTAACCCAAGATACTGAAGATACTCAACAAGATGCTCCTCAGCAACCCTCACTCTCTGAACAAAGCAAGAAGTCTCGTACTCGTGGTCGTAATAAGATGATTGATGTGTGGAATCTTCCACCTGGGAAAAAAATTAAAGTATGTTTTAACAAAAAAGGTCAGCCAATTAGGTGTGAAGCTCGCTTATTATCATCTTATCTTGGGATCTTAGCAAGAAATGGTTACTTACTCCCTTTGGTCTACAAGACTTGGAAGGATGTGCCTAAAATGTTCAAGACAGACTCCTTAAACCATATCAAGGTCCTTTCTTTTATTATTCAAATTATTAATTTGTTTATAGGAAGTTTTCTTGTTTTGATTAGATATTTCAATAATTTTTATTTCTGTGTAGGAAAAATTTGTGTTTCCCGATCGTCATACTGGTTGGATCTTAAAGTCTTTGTCAAAAAAATGGAGGGATTACAAGGCTGAGCTAAAAGCTAAGTACTTCCACTCTGATAATGAAGAGGAGTTGCTACAAAATAAACCCTCAGATGTTTTAAGAGATCAATGGGCAACTCTTGTAGCATATTGGCTGTCACCTGAAGGAAAGGTAAGGTTTACATAACAAATTTAAATTGATTCAAGTTAAAGTCAGTTTTGGTAATGAAAAGGAGTTGCTGCAAAATTTGCTTGAGTCTATCAAATGCATGCTAATGTGGTATGAATGATGTAGGCTCTTGCTAAACTAAACAGTGACCGACGAGCCAAACAAACCATGCTTCACACTACGGGCTCAAAGAGTTTTGCTTCTCTTGTGGATGAGAAGGTATGTTTTTAATTTTAAGTTACTCAAGTTACTCAGCCCTGTTTTCAACCAAAAAAAATAATAAATATTAATTTATATTTGCTCATTAGTACTATATTAGTTCAAGTTCTTCTTCCTTTTATACTTGCTCATTAGTATTATATTAATTTAAAAATGTTTTGTGATAATAGAAGCAAAGTGGTAGGGTGGAGCCAAATAGGATAGAACTATTTGTGATGACTCATCAACGTAAGGACGGAAGTTTTGTGGATGATTCTGCTGCACGAGCTGCTGTAAGTGATTATCATACAGCTAGTAGTATTTGAGAATATCTGAATCTTGCCTATTTAGATCTCAATAACTACTATTTAAAAAATTAAGTAAATTCTATGTCTTTTTCTTTTTTTCTTTCTCCTTCTTATGGGTGCTGATCTTTTTCAAAGAACTGTCTTGTTCATAGCTTTCTTCCTTTGCCTGTTTTCTTTTTCATATTCGTTTCAACTGCTGTTAGGCTGATGCCAACGGAGGTAGAAATTTTATATTCTCCATTATTAAGACAGAAGAGGGTTGCCTTAATGATAATGCCTTAATTTTATTTTTGACTAAATTTAAATATATATTTAAATAAATCCGTATAATTCAAAAAATTATTAATTTTTTGGTAATAAAAAATTATTAATTTTGTTAATTAAAACCTTGTATAATTTTCGTCATGTTGGTCAATAATGGGTGAGAACATGTTAAATTCTTTTTCTGTCTGTACGACACGACTTGTATTACTTGGCAGAAGCAACTATAGACATGTGTTGGAAAATCTGATGAGTGTTGATCTTTTGTCTGATGGTCAATAATCAATTGCCACTTGATGAGTGTTGATCTTTAGTCTTGTGATATCTTTTATGTCTTGTGATGTCTTGTGATTCATGTTATTTTTTGGTTGATGACATGAATGGACTGTTTGGCTGATACTACTGATTACTTCTCTGGTATTACATTCTGTTTAGTTTGCCAAATCAACTCAGACTAGTGGTCATGGATGTGTGATTTTCTATCAATAATATTGCAACACATGTCAATGTGGAAAAAATATTTGATAAACTGGACTTAAATGCCAGCATTTTAATTTTTTTTTACCTTTTTATAAAAATTTATTTGCTTCAGTATTTTTTTTTCTCTTCATGTTTTCTCCAGTTTTTGTAGAAACTTCATCACTCTCTATGTACCGTGCTCTCTGTTCCCTCTCTGTTCCCTCTATGAAGGGTCTCTGTTGACCTCCCCAGATCATGATGTATGGTGCTAGATCTTGTCCACACTAGTGAAGCATAAATGGACCACATGCAAAGTGCAGGCTTTTTGTTTTCCATGGTGCTATTAAGACCCCACCACCATAAAATATTTACTCTCTCTCATGCCTCTCGTTGCCGAGACTTGCGCGTATAGTCCACAAAAAAAAATATCTGCAGCTAAGTATTGATTTAAATCTCTACGTATAATTAGATAGTTGAGGCGTCATGGCGTCATGCTTGCACATCGAAACAAGTAATAATATGATATTTGTGATATGAAAGTAGGGTTTTTAGTTGTACCTTTGGTTTGTGTCCATCAGCACCTCCTGCGGTCATGTGTGTCCCTTCCTTGAAGGACATGAATTTCATCCCCAACCAGTCTTTGTTACCCATCAGGTAGAGCAAAGGGAACCCTTTGAATCAAAACCTGCCATTAGCTCTGCAGGATATAATGTAAAATGTACACAGTTTTTCATTCTTTTGTTTGGTTTTTACTGTTGTTTTGAATGGACTCTTCGGTTCAGTTGGCCTCACTCATGATGACATTTGACATGAGAACATTATTAAGTTACCCTATTACCTAGATTGGATTTTTGTGATTAATTATTTCCCTTTTCTTTTACTTTTTGTCAAACAAGAAACTTCACCAATTATTACATGAATTAATTAACTTTGGGTGTCTGAATTTTTTTTTCTTGGGTCAAGAAGGTATCTGAATTGGTTTAGTCCAAATAATTAATATAAGGTGAGTTTTAGTTATTGATTTAAATTTAAGCTAATAATGTAGGGAGTGTGTGTGTATATATATAGTTATGAATTATATCCCACTGATTGACATTAATTCCTTTTCAAAATAGCCCCACATATATTTAATTAATGAAAATTTGACGCTACCATATATATATATACACACACTTCATGTAATAGACTATTATCTATTTTTTTTGTATTTAAATACAAATTTCAATTAACTCAACAATAATTATTTATTGTGGGGTTTCCAAATGTTGAATTCTTGTGCTTTTCATTCAATTGCAACTATTATTTGGTGGTCCAATAGCTTCCAATAACATCTACAACTATTCCTTAACTGGATGATAGAGGCTTGGACCACAAATTGCTGGCATATCATTATTCTTTCTAAGATGAAAAAAAAAATCACTGCTTCTCCCCATAATTTGAACCTAACATAGATACAAACAAATGATCCTTGTCTTATAATTTTCTGCTGAAATAAAAACAGAAATTTCTCATCTAATTCTTCTGCTTCTTGTGTTGACAATAAGGTGGTTCTTCCTACTGTTGCAAAGTCTCTTGGTAATGTGATTAGGAAGTAGGAAAAATGTTTTCGGAAGTTTGTGTTTATGAATGATTATGGAATACAGTCCCTATTACACTTGCAAGCTCAGCTACAAAGAATAATTGAATCTACTCTGACATGTTAGGAATTTGGTTTTAAATGGAATATTCATTCAAGTCATTCTCTCCTTTTCTCTTTTAACAACTCAGACTATCTCTCTCCGCCTCTGGTATGAAGCACTTATTTAAATTTGATGCTTGTAATTGTGTTTCTATGTTATTTTGCACTAGTTATAAACTTTTTGCATGGTCTAGGCTTATATGCAGACAGCTTTCTTTTTTGGGATTCTTTTTGTCAGGAGAAGTTAAAGGAGGTGCTATCTCAACGTTCTAGCAACTTGGAGCAATCGGGAGAAACAAGTTCTTCCATCGATGAGGTTTTCATTGAAGTGATGGGGAAGGAACGTCCTGGTCGTGTACGAGGATTGGGATTAGGCCCTACACCCACAGAGATATGGGGTCTGTCTTCTCGTCATTTTCAAGCAATGAATGATAGAGATGAAGAAGTTCTCAAGCTACAAGAGAAGCTAGATGCCATGACTAATAAAGTTTCCAACTTGGAGGAAAAGGCAGCTAAAATGTCTGAGCTTGAAGAAAAAGTCTCTAAGATGGATGAACTTGAGGCGACATTAGCAACACTTAAAAAGGTTAATGTTGAGTTAGTTAAATTTGCAAATGCCATGCAAAGGAGATTTCCACATGTGCCAAGCATGGACATCAGCTCAGCTTCCCTTGCAGTTGGCAACAGACAGGTGAAAACCACATTTGTTTATACATGTTTTTTTTTATATCAGCATAAATTTATATATTAACTTCATGATGGGTGAAGTGGATCATTTGTTTATATAAACATTTGTTCATGCTACTGTTGACATAGAGTGGATCATACGGCTCTTTTTTTATAGCATGGTGATAATAGTTAAGTGGTTTCATTCTCTCTTATTGCAGGTTTCAGATGCATCTAGTTCGTTTGGGTCACTACGTGCAAATACTTAAGTGAAGATGGAAGTTTCAAGGATAATCGGTATACAATTCAGTTAGGAATTTTATGCTTGTATTAGATTTCTAGGAAGTTTAGAAAACTTTGTGGCTATTGTGATTGGTTCTTGAGGATATTATTCGAACCATCATGGTTCAAGACTATTAGGTGTTAGCTGTAACATCATGGTTCTTGAGGATATTATTCTTTTGTAGTCAGCTTCTTTCTTGAATGATCATTGGATGGCTTATGATTTTTGCTTGATTAGTTTATGTTTTAATGAATTTTAAAACTTCAGTAATTTGATAATGAAGTTTAAAAATCTCGGTTTTTGTACGGAGAAATTAATTTGATTGCTAGGTTCAAAAACATCGGCTTTAGAATTGGAAAGTTAATTATAAAGCGTCGGCTTAAAAAGGGGAATGAAGAATAGAGGGGGTTTGTATTTTTAAATTTAAAATAAATATAAATATAAAAATTTTAAATTTCAAATAAGATATTTACCGGCACTTAAAAGTGCCGGTAAAAGCTTTTAAATTTGAAATAAATTTAAATTTTTAATAGGATTTTTCTCGGCACTTTAAAGTGCCGGTAAAAGCTTTTAAATTTCAAATAAATTCAAATTTTCAATAGGATTTTTCCCGGCACTTTAAAGTGTCGGTAAAAGCCTTATGCTTGTAAAGGCATTTAAAAGCGCCGGGAAAAGGACTGCCCCAATTCCCCTCCTCTTTACCGGCATTTGAGTACATGACCGCCGGAAGATCTTCACCGGCATTCACCTGGCCGGCGGTCAGCCGGCGGTTTGTTGAACGCCGGTAAGACCTTTGCCGGCGTTTAATTGGGCTTTTACCGGCACTTATAAGTGCCGGTAAAAGTGATTTGTCTTGTAGTGACAAAAAGCATTCTATTAGCAACCCTCTTCCATACAAGGGCAGATCTCCTTAGATTCTTGAAAAAAACCTAAACGAATATAATTCATGTATATGGGCTAGCGTGCATGATTGGTTTGGTGGAGTCTCTGGTTGAGAAAGAACATGAGCCATAAATAAGAAAGAAAATGAAGCTAAGAGATAAGAAATCAGAATACCAGGAATTATTATTTCGATCGTTGGCGTTACTGGCGCAGTTCTCATCGTTTGCAGCTTTGGGATCTAGGCTTCCTACCTAAAATTTTCCCATACATACAAAGATCATTACTCTGTTAATAACGCGCAACAAAACAATGAAAATCGTGAAGAAGCAGAAAAGTAGACAAAATCCCATATCAGAGATCAAGTTATAAAAGGTTTTTTTCATCTTTTGCTTTGCTAAAACCTAATTTGAATTTTGAATTGAGCTTAACTATATGAACCTGATCGTTATAACGAAACCCCATGGCGGTGGAATTGGTGCTGTTACTAATTGTGGCGGTGTTTAGAGGCTGAGATATTTGATGAGAAGATTGTGCGGGAGCCAAGAAGCTGAAGGCCTGGTTTTCCTCAAATTGTACAAACCCCATGTCGTGGATCGCCTGTGGAGTTGAGAAGGAAACTTGTAGCTCATAATTCGGCACTCCTCTTTCTCCTTCCATTTTTTACAAAACCCAAACAAGCTCTACTCCTGCAACTCCAACTAATCCTCACAGGATTGCTTGCAAGTTTTCGTAATTGTCTACAAACTTCGTAGTCCAATTGCCGCAGCAGAGATAGAGCGGTGCTGGAGTTGTGTTCCGCTCATCCACGAGAGACGAAGCTTCTGGTCAACTGGTATAAACGTACGCTAGATGGAATGTTTCTCGGGGAAATTATTTTCCATGCTCAATTTCTCATCTTGTTGAGCGTGCAGAAGACTTTCACACAGCAAACTGGTTTCTCTAAATGCACAGTAACAACGAATTATTAAGCGGATATGCGGTTGTGTACCAGAAGAAAAAAGGACTAGGACATATGAAATTATTACAATTATCAGTGAATAGTCTAGTTGCATGTGTAGCAGAGCTGGCTAAGGGGACATATATCATTTCTCTTATTGACTATCATTTTTTTTTTGTATAATCGGACGTACTTGATGAGATTATTTGAATTTAAAATCAAACTTTATAATATATCATAACTTTTTCTTAATTATTCGGTTAAGAGGTTGTTAACATTGATTTTCAAGTTTTGATATATAATTTATATATATAGTTAGGTGTAGTATGTAAAATTGACTTATTTCTACCCCGTAGAATTGTGATTGATGAGTTTTGATCACCAATCTAATAATTGATTTGAATGTTCTAGTTTTATATGCACATAAATATGAATTTCAAAGGCTAAGATGCATGGTATTCTATCCTTGTTACACCATGCATGAGAACTCTATTCATTTAACAACTTAATTAGAAACACAGAAGTTTTTGGTTTTGTTTAAATTTGATTTTTTTTTATAATGATAATTTTAGAAAAAGATTGTTCATACTCATCTAATACATTCATTTCACACGCACTTACATAAAATTTGATTTTCAAAATTTCTGTTATAACTCATAAAATTTTTAATATTTTTTATTTAAATCACCAAAATAAAACTTGAAAATAGGTGATTAGTGCATTATTTGAGTACAATATATTAATGTTCAAACTATATATAATTGTAATCATATAGTTGAAGCACTCAAGCAACTTGTTATTTCAACAAAAGATTGAGCCTATGAAGAAGAAGTATATATATTGTCGGTAAATGTAAAGTGAGGAAAACGTTTCAATTGTTTCACATCATCATGTTTCCACAAGATCATGTTCAATTTTTTCATTTCTGTTTGTTAAATATGTGAAGGATTTCAATTCAACATTTTTATAATTTTCATGTAACACGCAAATCACGCCATCAATAACGACTAATTAATTGTCGTAATATTGACATCAATTATTAATAATAAAATTATAAAACTCCTTGATATTAATAAAACTCTAATTTAAACTTAAAAAATTTTCAACATAATACGCAAATCACACCATAAGTAATGATTAATTGGTGTATTATTGATATCAATTAGTAATAATAAAATTATAAAACTCCATGATATTAATAAAAGTATAATTAAGTTTCAAAAGAAAATTTCAACGTAATACGCAAATCGTGCCATCAATAATGATTAACTAATGAATTTTTGACATTGTTTGACATTTGGCATTACAATATTTAAATTAAATGTAATATCCATCGATAAAATGATGTGGATGTGACAAGCATATAATAAAAAATAGTTTTTTTAAAAAATTGAAGAAATTTTATTGATAAAAAAGAGTTACAGCCAAGCTTCAAAATCTGAAAGTCTTTGAGCCCTTGACTTTGCTAAATGGTCAGCAAACAAGTTTGCTTCTCTAAATATATGGACAAAAGAGATAGAACCTAAAATGGATAGAAGATTGTGCAACTTATTGATAAGGTTGCTGAATTTCCATGGGCTGTCCAAGATGTTGTTCAACCATGAAATGACTGTTTTTGAATCACTCTCTATAATTAAATTTGGGATGGACGTTAAATTGGCTTTCACCACGATAGAGAGACCTTCCACAATGGCCATCAGCTCAACGAGAGTTGGATCAACA
Source organism: Heritiera fomes (assembly GCA_032173925.1). Lineage (NCBI taxonomy): Eukaryota > Viridiplantae > Streptophyta > Magnoliopsida > Malvales > Malvaceae > Heritiera > Heritiera fomes. The sequence goes on along the minus strand of JAPDPM010000013.1, from coordinate 22,115,057 downwards.
AACCTGATGTTCTTTGAGAATAACATGATGACATGGCCTTTATGGTTGCGAAGTACACCTCCAATTCCAGCAGTTCTTTGAATTTCCAGATGATGAGCCGTCAACATTTAGTTTCCAAACTCCATTCGAGGGGGGGGGGGGACCAAGAAGTAGGCATTCTAGCATTCCTCTTTTGAGCACCAATGAAAATGTTCTGAATATTATTGCTTAAAGGAGTTAAATCAAGATTAGGTGGGTTTGCTTTAAGCCACCAACACAGTCTTGTACAAACCAGGTGAAAGACTTGCCAGGCAAGAATAAATTTTTTATTGAAAATCTTCTCATTTCTAGAAAGCCAAATTGACCAACAAAGAGCATAAAAGAGAGTGACCCAAACCTGTTTGTAGTGTTTTCTTTGATTAAGATCACTCCAAGAAGCAAAAAGGAGGATGATGGATCTTGGAATCACCTAAGAGATGTTCCACCGGCTGCAACAAGTGCACCAAATTTCCCATGAATAGTAACAGTGAATCAAAAGATAGTCAATGGTATCATGATCATTACAAAAAGCACATTTATTCTCAATGTTCAGATGACATCCTTTACTATGGAGATGCTCGATTGTTGGTAATTTCTTCTTTATCATTTTCCAGCAAAATAACTCAACTTTTGGAGGCGCCAATCCTTTCCAAACAAAACTCTCGATTGTAGGGAGAGACACATGGAGATTTTCTAGAGAGTTTCTAAAAGATGATGAGCTGTATTTCCCATTTGTAGTATGACACCATACAATTTTGTCTTATGAGAGAGGCGAATGGCAAGCAGAATTGAGCAAGGACATAAAACTCTGCCATTGAAGGATTTCCCAATCAAAAATGTTCCTACGAAGTTGAAAATACCATTCAAAAGAAGTTCCATTCCAATTACCATAGTCTTTGATGACATCTTCTTTATTAATCGATAATTATCGTTTTAAGGATTGGGTTTGAATCTAAACAACCTTACTCTTATCTTTAGTTATTTAATATTTCCTTTGTATCTAAAAAAATATTATTATTAAAATTTGAAAATATAACATAAATGTCTCAAGTTAAAAAAAATGTATTTTTATCAAGATATGAATTTGGGTAAAGAGACTTTTTTAATATAATTCTTTAAGCTGATCATATGCAATCACGTACTTTATATACCCTGAGATTCAATAAATATATGCATGCATAAAAAATTCTATATTTTTTTTTTGTTTTTGGAAAAAAAAATTCCATATATTTCCAAAAACATAAGCTAATATTGGGGTTAGTCATCAATGTTACTCCCTTTCTCCTAATAAAATTGTTAATTTTAAATTTTAAAATTGTCTCATTCAAAATATTATTTTGAAAAACTCAATAAATTTTTACATCTATATTTCCTCATTTTCTCCTCCTTATTTCCAACTATATTTAATTAAAATTTTTTTTTTAAGAATGATTTAGTAAATTCAAATGTTTTTACATTATATGATGTGAAAGTTTTGACCTCCAAAAACTAGGTGCTCAATCAACATGTGACAAAATAATTGATATAAAAAAAGTATTTCAATTTTAATTGATTAATTTTTCGAAATCCTCCTACAAGAAGAGCCTTACGAGATTGGCATCTTTGTTAGATATACATACTTCATTTTATTTATTTTTTATTTTTTTAATATTCATTGTGAGATATGTTTCATAATCTTAATCTCGTTTATGGAATCTAAAAACTTTACTGACTATATATGTAATGTTGTCTCCACTCTATAGCACATTTCTTTTCAGGCTAAAGTTATAGGGTTAGGAGCTGCAGTTAATCTTGTTCCTCCCCGACCAACCAATATAAAGATGTTTTGACAATTCACGCCACGCACTAAAAATATGCTTATGGAATGAGAAAAAATTATATGAAGAAGCACTTGTTTTATCATAGAGAAAACCCTTGTAAATTCAACCATTAAACGCACAAAACCGACATGTTCATCTCAGTTTGGGCTTTTTTAGGTTGTTTTGATAAGGATATTGTTCAAGTTTCTTGTCTCCAAAAATGTTTAATACATTAAGTATTAATTAGGTTATTAGTTATAAACAAACACTTAACAAGAAGTTATAGTATGATATCAGATTTTAGCTTTGATTTCAAGTAATCTCGATCCTTATCCGTCAATTATAAAAAAAAAAACAGTTGTTAATTATAAACAAGTTCAAGCTGAAATTAGTTAATTAATGATATGGTTTGCATTAATTGTGTTGTCTTACTCACTCAAAGATGATTTATTCATTTATTTAAGCAAGGTAATGTTCATAAGCAGGGCTAGATATTGTTGGTTGCCATACTGAGTGGCAAAGGAAAAAGAAAGAAAACAAGCTGATGACTTGAAAGCAAAAGAAAAAGTTAATTAGAAATACTAGTATTTATTAGAAAAATCAAAGAGGAAAAGGGAGGGAGAGGGACCTGAGTCTTGTAGGCAATGAGTGGTGGGGTACATGAAAGCTTCCATCCATGTCAAATATGTCCAAAGGCAGTTGAAAGATGGAAAACGATAGAGCCTTTTAAATCCTGCAAATCAAATTCCAATATGCAATACACACAGAGCATAACATGTCCACTCGGGCCACCCTTCCCTGCAAAAAGAGAAGATAAACTATGATCACCCCACCCCCACGTTTTCTTTCTCATTTTTCTCTTTTCATCAGTCTTATGTAAAATTTGTATTTGTGACATAAAATTATATTCATATTATATAAAACAAAAAAAATTATGTTAAAATTTTTTTATATTCATATACAATTTTATTACCTTTTAACTTGTATCACATCATTTTTATGTATTTTATTCATTTCATTTTCGTATTATATCACTATATTGTCTGTAAAATTACCAAATTTACTTTTCACTCGTTGTCACTTGTTACTTCTTCCACGATCCTCTTTCTCTTTCTTTCTTTCTTCCCATGAAAAGACCCTCCCAACTCCCTCCACAACACCAACAACAACTATAGTAGCTTAAATTATTTTTCTTTCATATCTCTCTTTCCTTCAACAACTTCCCAATCTTTCCATACATCACACAACTACTTTGAGAAAGCAATATCTAATAATGTAACCTTAACTAGAGTATGAAGATCTTCTCCAAAAAGTTGTAACTACCATTTGCACTAATAAATGCAATTTTGACAAAGGGTTTGATCAATTTCTCACTTCATAATCATTAGCTGCAAAGAGAACCAAGCTTATGCAGGTAGTGGGCGGTGGCTTACTTAGCTTTGCTCTCCCCATTAAACAGTTTGTAAAACATTGAGGCATTATGGTAATTAATTTACCAAAAAGGAGCTTCTGATGACTATAATTAAGCTCAGCCCTTGAAAAAAATCATGAAATATGTACTTAATTAACAGTACATGCCAGGAATAATCATCCTAGTTCTTTTCACTTTTATTTCAAGGCAACATGATTAGCTTATGAAGCCAAACATATATATTCCCTTCTAATATGCCCTAAGCTCAGATATTTTAACATTCTTTTCCTATGTTAGGTGCTTCTTCTTTTGACTTCAAGGTTTGTTACATGAGAAAAAGGCAAATTCAGTGCATAAAGTTCTAATACTATGGGATCTGAAAGAGTCATATATACGTAACATTCTTTTTGTATTAATAGAAAATTTTCTCATAATCATTTCAAGGTTTGGTTACATGGGCAAGAGGCAAACTCAATGCATAAAGTTTTCAAATTGTGAGATATTTGAAAAAATGTACATAATTTTTTCTCTAAATTAACGAAGAACTCCTTCAAATCATAAAAGAAGAATATTTATCTTTATACCAAACTTCCTCCAATAAATTTGGGCTGTATGCTAGTAGAAAAAAAGGAAAGCATTTACTGTTAACTGAGAATATTAGTTGGTCGGTTCAAAGCATATCTTTCCTGTTCCTCGTTTTTTCTCCTAAGAGGATATGGGATCAGCTTGCGAATCTGGAAAATTTGAAGCAAAAGATGTTACGATATGCACTCTTTTTCTGCCTTTGTTTCAAAAGATTTCTGTTAAAAAGTCAAGGGATGGGAAGAAAAAGGGCTCTTTGTAAAATTTAAGCTGCTACAAAGGAGGCATATGCCATGTTGCTTAGTCATATCATGCTTCAGCTACTGTGAACCAATGGAACCAGAGAAAGGACATCGAATATCTTCTCTCATCAATTGGTTGATCGCAATCTGTAGTTGAGTAGGATGTATAGTTTCAACTTTCAATTTTTTATATTTTTCATCCCACTTAAGTAAAGAGATCAAAAGTACAAACTAGCTAGCTAGATCTGTACTTCACTCACTGTAAAGATTTATTTGTATAGTTAAAATTTACAATGAATTATTGGGATACAAGATCAGGAAATGCTGTAGTTCTCTAACATAAAACAAGGTTTTTTAGCCTAAAAATTAAACTAGCCTAAGTTTTTTTTTTTCAACATGGCGCTTCAGCAAAACACTGCATGCGTTAAGTGTTATATAAAAATGTAATTTCAAACTCAAATAAAAAAAATTGGGGTAAGTTTGGACAATAAGTAAGTTTGGACAATAAACTATGCAAAACTCGTTTACTTTTTATGAGATAAATTAATACAAAATTTATATAGTGATTCATATAACTTATTCCAATATTGAATTAAAGGCTCAGATCACAATGATAATGCTTAAGCAAATTATGGCGTTGATGTAGTATTGATCATTAGTTCAAATATATAGTCATAGTCATATTGTTATTTTTAAATATTGAAAATTTAAGAATTTTGTAAATTTGATATTCAAATCTTACCATCAATATTCTCGTTAGTTTTTTTGTATAGATCACAAGTATTCTCATCCGTTTTAACGGTCTGAAACTAATCCCGATCGGGATTTAGTCACAATTAAGGCTTTTCACCCCTTCCCAAAAATATGTTTAGTAAGAATCGAATCTGAGAGCTCTTTCCACAAACTTAACCTGCGTTACTAACTGACTCATAATCCTTTGATAATATTCTCGTTATTTTTAATCAAAAGATTGATTGTACTAAAAAAAATATGGCATTAATTGCTGTTTTCCTTTTTTTTGGTGGAAACATCAATAACTCCCAAGTTCTGAAAAATTAATTAGATTCAACATTCAGCACCAAAAAGTGGCTTGTTTTCCCTCTTGTTTATTGCATTATAATAATTGCTTTTGGAGCACTTGTGATAACAAGAAGATTCGCAAACACATTCATAATAGAACAAGCATTCTTTTAAATGAAAATTAATTCTGCAAAAACCAGTGGATAATTTTTTTTAGCCTTGTGGCTGTTCAATTCTAGACATTGCATCACAGTAGTTGTGTTGGTCACGTGGCGCAGACTGTATTGCCAGTGGTAGTGGAACCAATCGTTTGTTTGTTGGTGATGCAAGAAAAACTATTTTCTTGTTTTGCAAGTAACAATTTGCACATCAATAACTACCAAGTTCTGAAAAATTAATTAGATTCAACATTCAGCACCAAAAAGTGGCCAAGTACTGTTTTATTCTTGGAATTTTGTTTCAATTAATGAATCCTTGATGGTGACTAAGGTGGCATTTGGTTCGCTGAATGGAATAAAAAAGAAATGAAAAATATATTTGAGAGAATAGAAAATAGAAGGAATATGTATTATGTTATTTAGTTGGTGGAATGGAATAACTTTTCTTATTTTTTTTAATTGGTTTAAGAAAAGGAATAAGGTAGGAATAAGATTAAAATGATCAAAATACCCTTTTAGTATAAATTTATTAAAATTGAATATAATTTTTTCTCATTTAAGTATTTACTAAAACACCCTACATTTAAATTAATATTACGAAAATACCCTCTCCTACGGTAATCACAAAAACATCTGTTATTAGCACAATTACTAAAATACCCTTCTTCCTTATTTTTTAAATATATTTTACTATCACAATTAAAATACCCTTCAATATTAATTTATTAAAATTTGAATTTTATATTTGTAATTATAAAATTCACCATAATATTGTTGCTATACATATAACAAAAATACCCATTAATATTAAAATATTTAAATTTATTTATAAAATATATAAATTTATTTATAAAATTATTATAAAATTAATATTAAAATATATAAATTTATAAAATTAAATATTTTATATAAAAATTTATAAAATTTATAAAATATATATATATATATTTATAAAATTATCATAAAATTAATATTAAAATATTTATATTTATTTATAAAATTACTATTTCCTAAATAATTAATATTTATTTATAAAATATATAACTTTTCACGTAATTATAATATATTTAGAATTATTATTTTCTAAATAATTAAAATTAATTTATAAAAAATATAAATTTACAAATATTTTATAAAATATTCAAATTTTATTAGTTTCTAATTGGGAAACATCTTTCAGCACAAGGCATTCGAATGCTCCATTATGGGAATTCAAATGCCCTATGTTGAAGGGCATTCTGTTTGCAGAATGCCTATGAGAATTCGAATGCCCCATTGTGGGCATTCGAATGCCCCGTGTTGAAAAACATTCTGTTTGCAAAATGCTTTGGGGAATTCGAATGCCCCATTATGAGAATTCGAATGCCCAAGCGACAGCTATAAAAATAGCCCTCGACCTTACTCTTTTCGGCTCAAACTTCACTAGCCACCCTCGACGCTCCCTCTTGCCAATTCAAACTTTCACTAACCCATTCCTATTTTTGTTTAACAAATCATCAATTTTTTGCAAATTTTACCCTAATCATGGCTCCAAGACAAGCTAAAACGAAAAATCCTAATAAATCCCCTCCTTCAACAATTCCTTCATAAGCCAAAAAGAAGCAAAAGGTGGGAGAATCATCATCTAGCAATCAACTTTTCAGAAATTCTCTCCATAAAAAAAGGTATGAAATTGTTCAGTATTGTAAAGTTATATGTAGTAGAACCATTGATTGGTCAGCTTTAGAGACACTGATTTTGGACCCAACATTAAAGCTTATCTTAAAGCAGTTGGATGGTTAGGACTAGCCAATCTTAAGGAGTCGAAAAATAGTCTTGAATTGGTGCATGAATCTTATTCTGGTATTGCAATGAGGAGAATAGAGCTAAACATTAGTGATGATGATTGGGATGCAAAATATTTGTTTACGATGATTGATGGTCAAGAACAATGCATTACTTCTTCATTGATAGGAAAACTTATTGGATGTTCTTTTACCACTGGGCAAGTGTTAATTCTTGAGAATTTTAATGCTTCTGATGCTTGGGCACATTATAGTAATGCTGGAGGTGTGCATGATAAGCACGCTAAAGCTTCATCCTTAGCTACCTTTGAACTTAGATTTTTGCATCATTTCATAACAACTATGATTTATTGTAAAAGCAATAGTTATGCCATTGTAACAAGAGAAGATTTATGGTTGCTTCATTGTGTCACTTCTGGAGAACCCATCAATCTACCTCTGTATATTCTAGATAGGATGAAGAACACCTTGAAGGCCATAATAGATGGAAGTGGAAAAAGCCCTCCAACTCTTCAACAAACACCTTTACCATTTGCTAATTTAGTCACGATGATTGCTAAGACAATAGGTAGATTAAATCCGAGATACAACCTTGTTCCTTTAGCTGCTAAGTATAATATGGCATCCATTGGTAAGATGGGGTATAATGTTGTAAATAGAAAGGCAATAAAAAAGAGAATAACAGGAGCAGAGCAAGTAGAGTAGGAGGAAATTGGAGACCATGTTGAGGATGATGAAGCCCCAATAGAAGAGAATATTGGACCTCATACAAGTGCTTCAAATGACCTATTGGTTACAATGCTGAACCAAATGAATTTGAGGTTTGATGAATTTGGTGCAAGGATAGCAAATTTAGAACGCAGATATGAATCTTCTGAGAGTTTAATGATGGCTCGTTTTGATAAAATTGATGCTTCGTTGGCACAGCTGCTGAATAGGGAAGGAGTCGATATTGCACAACAAATGCATACAGATACTGCACCTGATGGGTACGTCCATGCCCCAATGACCGATGAGCAGGAAATTGGAGATTTTGCACAGCCGTCCCCTGCACCTACCTTTGATGATGCTCAGGCCTGAGTTGTAATTTTTTTTTTTGAATGTAATGGGATGTTGATGGGAAGTGTTTTAGACTAATGATACAATTTGGTTATTGTTATTATAGTTGATTTTTATGACATTAGTAGGCTTTCATCTTACCTTAGATTTTTTTTTTACATAATTTGTATATTTTTCCATAGATGGTATAATTGTTTTCTATTTATCTCCTCATTTGAATTTTTTACCTATTGTCTCTTTGAGAGATGCCATCTGTGGGGGGAATTATAAAAGCTTGCCAACTCATTGCACATTTAAATTAATAATTTAATCAAATTTTTGGTTGTATGACAAGTAAAACAAAGATTAATTACACCAAAATGATAAAGGTGGTCACTTCCATTTTTTTGCAAACGATCACGATTTGGTATCATCCCATGTAAGCTTCCCATTTGCTTCAATATCTTTGTGTTGAATCCCTTCTTGTTCTCTCTGCAACATATGATTGAGAATGAATAAGATAATCTGTTGAAAAAGATTTGATTACCTTTCCTTTAATAAAAAAATGCAAAGGGATAAAATATAAAAGGCTACAGAATGCCCTAGAGCATAAGGCATTCGAATGCCTTGCACAGGGCATTCAAATTCCCTATGCTCCAGGGCAAACAGAATGCCCTAGAACAAGGGCATCCGAATGCCCTGCACAAGGCATTCGAATGCCCTGCACAAGGCATTCGAATGCCCTATGCTCAAGGGCAAACAAAATGCCTTGGAACAAGGGAATCCGAATGCCCTGCACAGGGAATTTGAATGCCCTATGATCCAGGGCAAACAGAATGCCTTGGAACAAAGGCATCTGAATGCCCTGCACAAGTCATTCGAATGCCTTATGCTCCAGGGCAAACAGAATGCCCTAGAACAAGGGCATCCGAATTCTCTACACAGGGAATTTGAATGTCCTATGATCCAGGGCAAACAGAATGCCCTGGAACAAGGGCATCCAAATGACCCGCACAGGGCATTCGAATGCCCCATGCTCCAGGGCAATCTATTTGCCTTGCAACAAAGCATATAAGTCCACTGGCATACATGTCCCTGTTTAATTTGAAATGCTTACAATCACAATTTTTTTTTGCTTTGTTTTAGCCCATTCATTTTGCCTTAAAATAAGAATTTGTACTGATATAAATATAAAATAATATCATACCAACATAAATAAATGAGTAATAAAAATGTATAAATAAATAGTGGGTTCATGCATTGGCTTATGCAAATTCTTATTAAATTTTATCTACTCTATAAACATAACATTCAAAATAATATTTCATATAATAGCTTTGAGAATAGAATCATAGATGTTTCCATTGACAGCCCTTTTAAGCACCATTAATACATAAACAAAACAAAAATACAACCTTGGGGTAGGCATACATCATTTACCTAAAACAAAACATTCCAATATGGTCATATACAAGCTTAAGCCCTAAAATGTAGTACAGAAATACATAACTATTAACACAAAAGAAAAAGTAAGCTTCATCAATGGTTATGGAGAAACCTTTTCACCCAACGAAGTCTTCGGGATGTAGGAAGAGAGAAAAACACCAGCTTTTGACTTGGATGGTCTGGAATTTTACTTAATGCAATATCTCTTTCATCCTCCGTTAGTCCATTAATTCGTTCAAATACTCCGTCTAACTCTTGAACTTTTTGTTGGATGATCAAATCAGTAGCAAGGCTGCTGCTAAGTTCTTGACCAACATCCTGTATATTCTCTCTCAAAAGCATTGCTGCTTGAAGAATCGAATCAGCAGAAATAGGTGTAGCGGGCTCCCTTGTCTTTCTCTTCCTACTTCCTGTCCCAGTACTTTGGGGATCGCTAGTGGAAACTTCCGTTTCCTTAAACCTAGGTCAAGACATAATCTCAGTTCCAATTTCTTCATCTAAAGCAATATCAGGATTTTGTTGTATTTCTTCTAAAATGTCTGCTGCTGACTATGAATCTCACCTGATTGCATGATCCTTACCATAAATTTGACTCATCTCTTGGTAAAAACTGAAGCTTCTTATTCTAAATTGAGTTGCATCCTTGTGATTCTAAAAAACATTACATAATTAAAGTTCTATACAAAGTACTAATGCCAAATAATTCAAAACAATTATTTGAAAAACAAAATGATAAAACAAAGAAACTTTACAGATACATAAGACTCCCAAATAGCATCCTCCGCAGTGACCATTTTCTTTTCTTTATCCTATCCAAATTCACTGGTACAAGGGCCTTGTACCTTATCATACACGATACTCCCATCCTTTTTCAGTGTCTTAATTCGAGATTCTATATGCGGTTTTGCTTTAATATTTGAATTTGGCAGCCTTTGACCCATCATCCTTTCAGGTTCAAACAAATATCCCGCTTTGAATCCAGTATCTGCAGTAAATGTGCCTATATTGTGCAAATCAACCATGCATGAGACTAAAATAACATCTTCTTCGTAAGACCATTTCCTATTAGTTCTCTTGGCACTTTGAATTTTAGGTACGAAAGATGAAGCATGCGTTGACATTTTCTTCTATCATACAATGGCATGATAAACACAAAAAATTATGAGAAAAATATCAAACTATACATATAATTGTGTATAAACAAAAGTAGAAAAATACCAAAGTATATTAACATTAAAAAAGTATAAAGACAATAATGAGCTCCAATGTTCAAGGAGAAAATTTTACAAGTTCACTTGAAATAAAAACAAATAATTGACATAATTAAACCATAACAATCTCAATTTTCCTCAACCCTAGAACTTTGTCATTCAGTAAACATTTGATTTGCTAATTCCAATCTCCAAATTGACTATGCATCATTGGGATCAATAGCAATGATTTGATCTTCTTCGACAACTGTGTTCGCTATGTGATTGGGTATCTCATCAGTTTCCGTAGGGTCTGAACTGATTTCCCTCCTAATAAAATTATGAAGCAAACAACAAGCTACAATAATTCGATTATGTGTCCTAATTGGGTAAAATGATGGACTTCTAAGGATAGCCCACCTATTTTTTAGCAACTCAAAACACCTTTCTATTACATTTCGAGCAGCTGCATGTTTCATATTGAAAAGTTCTTCAAGAGTGGTTGGTTGATGACCTTGACGCCATTCATTCAAATGATACCTTTGTCCCCTAAAAGGTGCAAACTCTCACTATTTGTATATCCTGCGTTAACCAGGTAATAACAACCTAACAAAAAAACTTGACTATGTTACATAGGTAATTTACAAGTCATTACAACAAAAGCTTGTAAAAAACCTTCCTATTGTCATAAGAAAGCTTACCATGTGGTACTTTTAGACCATTTTTCCTAGTAATAGCATCTTAAAGAACTATGTTATCAGCAAGAGACCCTTCCCAACCAGGGAGAACATAGACAAATTGCATGTCGGGTGTACAAACACCTAACATATTTGTAGCAATGTCACCCTTACGAGTTCGATATCTGGGTTTGATTTCACTTGGCACCATAACCCTGATATACGTCCCATCTAAAGTGCCTAAACAATTCTACAATTCAAATACAAATAATTTTTAAGTTGAATTACCGCTTGATGTATTGTATATATCAAAACAAAAAGAATTGAATGATTGGTCTACCTTAAACCACTTCCACCGATTGTCAATAGAATTTGATTGAATAAGGCTCGGGTTTTCTAAATAACTCATTTTGCAAAAGTATTATAGCATTTAATACTTTGTGAAAGTTGCGACTGATTGTCTCACACGACCTTTGAAAATTTTGTCTAATAACTCGATTCTTAACATGATGAGAAATAATATACAAAAAGATTGCAACTTGCTCATCTACCGACATGTTTCTAGTGGACTTTAATCATCCAATGCTTTGTAGCATTCACATAGTTTGAAAAATGCAGCTCTATTCATACTAAGTTGTGAAATACATGACTCATCATTACCATGCACAAGTTGTGCAATATAATCTCGTTTTGCATAAAAATCTAATGAATAAGAAATTTTTGGCCTATAAGTACATAAAGATGACATGGATGATAACAAGCTAAAGAACCAACTAATGACAGAACATATCTCCAACCATATTGTTAAGATAGCTACAATCCCTTTTTTCCTCTGAGCATATCTACTCGAACTGAGACGAGCCATAACTGCAGAAAACATATTGTTTAAAGTACATTGAAGATTGTGATGTTATGAAAACAATCTTAAAGCTTATCTAAAACAATCAGATAGATTATGCAAACAGCAATTAATAGGTTTAGGGTAACAATTAATGCTAACCCTTTAACTACTTGTTAAATAATACTTCATCCATTCTACACATTCTTTATTCTTTGTTACTAGGAGATAGGCACATAACGAACATAATAATAATTCCACAATATCAAGCAGTACCAAATCAATTTTCGTTAAAATATGTCATCAATAACCTCAAATTACCAAAACACAAGTTAGACAAGTTTGATTACATATAGAAACAAACAAGAAATCAAACCATTATTATTAATTTTTAAAATAAGAAATGAGATTCATGAGATGAAAAAAATGCAGCAACACCAACATAATCTTGAAAACTTGTTCATTTACAGGGCATAACAACAGCAAAAACAACAACAACAATAATTATTATTATTATTATTATTATTATTATTATTATAACTATTTTATAATAATAATAATAATAACAATAATAATATAATGGCTCCAAAATTACCAAAATTTAGAAAAAAATTTGTATCAGAAATTAACCAAAAAAAGAGTGACAAAGACAAAAAAAAATCATATTCAAGAAGGAAAAAGATTGCAATTTCTCTTACCTCTTACCTAATTTGAGCTAGAGAAATTTTTGAAAAATAAAAAAGCAAAAATAATAATAGAAAGTTAAATATATATATATATATATATGAAAAAAAAGAAAAAAATGGATTCAGGATACCCTAACCTGCAAAAGTTTGCAATGTAAGCTGAGTAATGATCTTCAACTTCGTATTTTTATAAATTGAAATTAAAAAAAATGGGGAGATTTCGACAGAAGAGGAGTTGAGCAAGGAGTTGGCAGAAGATGATGAATTTTATCAGGAAAATAGGTGGCATTTGCTATCATTTTGTGATTTTTTAAAGGACATGCTTGTCCAAAAAATTTATGCAACCCACGGAAAAGTTATTCATTGGGGGGGGGGGGGGGAAGATTATTTGTTTTTCCCTCCCGCACAACTCCATTTTTTTGCAGCAATTTTCTGCTCCTATTTTCACCCTCCAACCAATCTATAAATTCCAAGGAGCAGCAGAAAAATGGAGAATCGAAAGCCAAATCTGTCCAACCAAACATGCCATAAGAGTAGAAGGGAAAAGTGCTAAAATACGCCGAGTAAAGGGGAGATAGGGTGTATGTTAAAGAGTTGAGTGGCAGAATCTAGTATGGATCGGATAGGAATTCAATTGAGTTTCAGATTTAAATTTGGCTCAATTTAAAAATTTGAAGTTCATAGTTTGATTTAAACTTAATCAAGTATTGTTTTTAAAGTTCAATTTAAAAATTTAATCTTTCAATTTTCAACTATATATCATAACGATAAAAACATAAATTAAAAATAAAATATTAAAAATATATATTAAAAATATATATTAAAAAAACTTAATAAGGCCTGCAAGTTGCTCAAACTGAATATTAAAAAGTTTGATCACAGCTCGATTTGTTACTGAATGACTCGAGCTCAAATTTAATTTAAAAATAAATAAATTAAATTTAAATAATTATCAAATTAAATTTTGGCCCAAGCTTTGGCAAGGCTTATGCAAGCCCGCCAATCAATGTGTCTTACCCAGCTGACAGAACGGAGGCCACGAGGCACCATTCTTCGGAATGGGCTCCCTCAACTCAGCCGGTTGCTGTTCTGACTAAACCCCAGCCAACTTAAAAAATAATATTCGCGACAGAGGTTTGGATTGGGCAATGGACTGGACCTACGGATTATTAGTCCATTTAAGTTTAAGGCCCATTTTAATCATGGCAACTCCTTTTTCTGTATCCTTCTTGTAAATTGCAAATGAGCAAACCTTTTTTCCTGGCTGGAACTTGGAAGCAAGCTTTTAATACAATTTTCTTTGAAGCTAATATGTAAATATTATTAATGGAGGAATTTTAAAATTTGCAATGTGATTGTAAATAAAATTGATTTAATTTTGTAATAAAAAATAGAAAATGAAATCTAATTCATTTTCACTATTATAAGAAAAATTATCTCATTCATCATCAAAAAAAATTTTAAACTCTATGGACGAGATTGGCATAATGATATATATGTGTGTGTGTGTATATATATATATATATATATATATCTCTTATGATATATTAAAAATAAAAAAAATAATTAAAAAATAAAACATTTACAATCTTTTAACTCCATTTATAAATTAAAAAATTTCTTTCAATATATCAAGAGTGAACTCATATTATAATTGTGGTACAAATATGAAAATGGACTATTATTTACACTTCTTAAAAATCAAAAGGTTGACGACTTAAAATTTAAAATTCTTAAAATTCATATCATATATCGGAGAAGAAGATGCTAATAATTTAATGTAAGGTCATAAATTAATTCATATAATTTATCCTAATATTAAGATAAAAACTTGAATGATAATGATATATATTTCAATTTGTTTTGTTTTTTTATCCATATCATAAATTTTAAATATTTTGATATATACAAATTTTTATGTGGATATATTTAAATAAATAAAATTAAACGGTGCGTTATGCAAAGTAAATGCAAACTAGTCAATTTTCCGATTCACCTAAAAAAGAAGAAATCAACACAGTTGAAAAGTTCTGACCGCGGCCAAACTCCAAGTCTGAAAGTCAATACATATTAAACGCGTAGATAGCTCGCCACCGGGCCACCGCCATTGCAAACTAGCTTCTTGCCTGTATAAAGATTGACCTCTCTATCAAATTCAACCTTCTCGGCTCTCGCATTAATATCTCCATTCTCCAACTTCCAAGCGCGAGTTAAACCCTACCAACTCCGAGGCATTAATCAGGAAAGCTTTCAGTAACCATAGAAGACTAACGATGGTGATCTTGCCAAATCCATGCTCTATCAAATTGCAGCCAAATAATAGTAATTACTCTTCTTTTTCTATGCCCGGTTTGGTGTCCATCGGCACAGGGAAACGTCGATCTCAGATTGCCGTAATCTCAACGCTCAAGACGTCGTACCAAACCAAAATCCCTAACCGGTTCATCAACGACAACAGCCTTGTTCTTCAAGAATCGTCTTCAAGGCGTGGACATCTTTTTCAAACTTTGACAACGAGAGAGCTCGGAGAGAACGAAGGTGAAAGTGGGTATTCTAGCAAACTGAAAACCAAGCAAAAAGATGATGAAGCATTGGAGAAAGATGTTGATAGTACTATCAGCAGGCTGAAAGCAGTTGTAGAGAGGGTTAGAGAGTTGGAAATACAGAAGTTAGTGGGAAGGTTTAAGGGAATGACAATGTCATATGAAGATAGACTATTGGTGGAGAATGCGAGCAGAGAAATCGTGGACAAGTTTTTGCAACGGCCCGTTCAGTACTTAAAAAGCGTCAATGGAGATTTCGGGGAGAAGTTGAAGGACTTGAATTTGCTAATCCGTATGCTTGAAAAATCATTCCTCGACTGTCGAAGGTGAAAGGGAAAACCCAGACCAAGCTGGCTAGCATCCGAGCTTTGTGATATATTCTTGTTCTCTTTTTTCTTATCATCCATATTTCTTTTTGCTTCATTGTTTTGAAACATTTATTAACCATGAACAATGATTCAGTTCATTTATTCTTTTCTATGAAAAAAAAAAGTTCATAAAGTACCTGAGCAAGTATCCTTATTGATCGCTCCAAAATCAAAAGCCGCTTCGTGTTCAAAGATGTGGTGCGCTGATTAGGAGATTTTTTTTATTGATTTCATTAATTTTGAACTGAATTATTTAAATTGAATTAATTAAATTATATTTATTAATTATATCAAATATATGAATCTTAAAAATTTAATTGAATTTGATTAATTTTTGAATAAATTGAATAATAAAAGTGCTCTTAAGTTAAATTTTATGTTAAGCTCTTAATTTTTCATTTTAAGATAAAATAAATAAAATCATCTATTAAAATATTCAAATACAAAAATAATCTATTAAGCAGCATCAAAAGAGTTTTTTTTTTTTTTATTTTGATAGTTCTGATTTTTTATCACATTTTTTTTATTTTCTCAAATGATTTGGAGGATTGATGGTAGCACTAGCCTCTTAATATTAATTTTCGGACTTTTTTTAAGATATAATCCTTAGATTTAAGTTGTGCTATATTTAAGTTTTTATGTTGAATGACTTCAATTTGCATGTTGAATTTAATCTTTATGCAAGATTTTTAATATTTAATATTCAATTTGTACTACTGTTTGTATAGTGCTCTTGAACACGTATTCGTGAATATGTTTGTTTAATGGTTTATGAACACTTGTTAGTGAATATGTTTATTTATATGTTCACGAACATGTTCATTTAACGACGAACAAACTCGAACGTAAAAACCAAATTTCTTAACGAGCATGAATTAAACATAAACAGTACTAAACCATATATGAACAAACAAAGATAACATTTCGTTCGTTTGTGTTCAGCTTGTTTATAGTCCTATACTTTTGTCTGTTAGTGGTGTGGGTGCTTGGTAATAAGAGAGTCATCATCAAAATCAGGCTACTTGTTTGCAATGACTAAGCCATCACAATCTTTTTAGGGGTGTAAACGAACAAAATATTAGACGAACTATTCGTGAATTTGTTTGGTTTTTGTTCATTTATGCTCGTTTATTAAGTTAACTAACAAACACAAACAATATTTTAGTGTTCGTTTATTAAATAAACCAAACATGAATAAAGATGTTATTTGTTCGTTTTTGTTCGCGAATAGGTTCGTTTATGTTCGTTTATTGTTTTTTTATTTAAAGTGTCATTTATTATTCATTTGTTATGCATTCGTTTATGTTCGTTTACAACTCGTTTATTTTCGTTTATAACTCATTTATTTAAAGTGTTATTTATTGTTCGTTTATTATTTACTAAAATACTAAAATTACTTAGATTATATAAATTATATAATATATACTCTATTTTTAAGACATTAACCTAAAAATTTAGTACCTAATTCTTAAACATATTTATACAATGCAACTTTGTTGGCTTAAAAAATTAGAAAATTATAATTATAAAATAATTATAAAATTGAATTAGTTAATTATGCTTAAAATAATTATTATTTTAATTTAAACATAATGTACTAAAATTAAATTAATAAGAGCTTCATAATAAATTAATATTTCATTCTTATCCATTGACCATTTATATAGACATTACACATATGAGTATACACACGCACACATATATATTTGATACTTTAATATATGTATACCAATATATGTACATGTATATGATACAAATTGTACTTAAAATTGTAACTATTAATTTTAATAAAATATTGCTGACTTAAGTTGTGTTGTATTTAAGATTTCATGTTGGATGATTTCAATTTGCATGTGAGATTTAATCTTTATGTAGGATTTTTAATATTTAATATTTAGTTTGTTCTCATGAACACTTGTTCAGAAAACATATGTCTGTGAATGTGTTTGTTTAATAGTTTATGACAGTTGTTTGCGAACACGTTCTTTTAGGACGAATGAGCTTTTTTGGGAACATGTAACGAATAACTACTAAACAAACAAACGAACACAAATGTAAAAAACCAAATTCTTTAACGAACACGAACGACACTAAAAATAAACAAATGAATAAAGACATCAATTTATTTGTTCGTGTTCAGTTCATTTACAACCCTACACCTCTCAAGGATTATGATCCTTTATTTCAAATTATACATGCATTCAAAATGGTCATGGTAAGGAAGTGGGCTTGCATTGTGAGACATACTTTCAAAGAAGCCAACATGTGTGCAGACCATTTGGCAAATCACGCACATAACTACTCGGATGATAAAGTGCATCCCTCTCACTCACCATGGAGTTTAAAAGAACTTGTTACAAGATGATTGTATGAATGTTGGTAGATTTTGTTTAGTTTAAGCAGGCAACTACTTTTATATATATATCACCAATGGTTTTAGAATGGCAACCATAAAAAATCAATTCTAAGATGAAATTCTGTAACCAAATAGTCTAACATGTAGCTTCACAACATGATACATATTTTGCCTCAATAGTTGAGGAGGTTGTGTTTAGGGGTGGCAATGGGTATCCTATAAACGGGTACCTAGCACTACCCAATTAGTTTAACTGGGATTAGAGTAATATATAATCGAGTTTGAGTAGGGTTCAAGTAATGAAATTACAACCTGTCATGGGTTCAGGTAGTTATCTTAGAATACCCGCTACCCGAACTCAATTTTAAATAATAATTAATTAATTGATATTTATATTTTTTACATATAAATTATTTATTAATAATGTTGTATTTAATTAAATTAATTCATTAAATATTATATTTATGATTTTTAACTTTAATTTATTTTTATGAGTTTAATTAAATTTATTAATTTAATTTTTTAATTAAGTTATTCCAAAATTGATTTTAAATTTAAATTTGAAAGTCAAACTTTGACTTAATATACGGGTAATTAACGGGTTTGGGTAGTTAAAGGGTATTTTCCATTTTATAGGGTTAGGGTTCGGGTTCGCGTAACATATATCAAAATAATTAGGTAGTTAATCGGGTTCGGGTATTATAAAAACTAATCAGGTTTAGGCATCTCAAATTTAACCAATGCACGATCCGTTTACATTCTTAGTTGTGTTTGTTCACACTTTCCAAGAAAATAGCTCATGTAGTTAACTAATGAAAATATAAACCAGAAGTTAGCTTTCTATCATCTAGATAGGATGCAAAATTTTGCTTCAAAATATCTATACTAGATACAAAATGTCACATTTGTTAATATCTAAATACTTTCTTTGCAACTTTTGAGCTTTCTAAAATGGAATCATTCAAGGGTCTCCTAAGTACACCTCTAACATAGACTGCATCAAAATGTGTACTTTGAACATGCATCAAACTATCCACAAATAGTTATACATAAAACTAAACGTATAAGCTCTTTCATTCTCATTCCAAGGACATTGAGATTTTGAGAGTATGCCACTATCCATGAAAGGCACCTCAATAGGAGAGCAATGCACATCAAACCTACTTAATACGCAGTACTCAATGTAGGTTTCCTAAAAAAAATTGATAATGCTTCTAAATTTGTCACGAAAAATCTCAATCTTTAAAATAAAATGTAGTTACTTAGATTTTTTGTTTTGAAGTGACATGATAGTATGAACTTTGTCTCATATAATTGACTATTAACTCAATATCATCACAAAGTAAAAAAACACATAACTAGTACTCCCATTAACCTAATAATTTTTTTGTTAAGTTTTATATTCATGGCTTTAATAGATTTTGGTTATGTAAACCGCTACCTAGAATGAATTAAAATGGTTGATAGATATAGATTCGATTTGATGTTTAACATTTTAAAGATGGATTTCAAAGGATGCACGCAAAGAAAAGGATGAATGTGAAGAAATTACATTCCAAAGAGTAATAGAATAAAAGATTATTGCTCTATTTTTTTTCTTTATACAATTAATAATTTTCCTTATTATAAAATTGTTAGCATCAATCATGTCATGTCATCTTTAACGAGTTTCTTTTTATTTCTACAGATATTATCAACCGTCACTGATTAACAAATTAATTTTTATTTTTAGCATTGCTGATTATTTCATTAAAATCTCTTGCTCGATTACTATGTCATTACTTTCATGACAAACTTCTCTTTTTGTCAAAATATTTTCATTATTGAGGATTTTCTCTAAAAATGCCAAATCCTATACTTTAATCGATTATATTTACATTCTTCAACTAGATCGTTCTAATAAATTGCACTAATTGTCTTGCATTGAACATGTCATAACATCTAAGTCCGTGACCCTAACCGCTAGACTTTAAAATTCTAGGAGTTGCCACCAACCATTCAAACCTAAGGTGTGATTGGTCACCTATTCTTGTCTAAAGATAAGGCATGGTCTACGTTCAAAGAATCTAGAGTTTGGGAGTACGGTTACGTGTGGGGAAGAATTAGCATCCCCACAACGCCCACCCTGAAATGGTACCAACTAATTTTGTGATATCTTTAATAAATTTTAACTAAATGGTCTTTAATCTTGTTAAATTCAGATATTTAAATATTGGACAATTTCTAAGAAACTCTCCATCATGCTGGTAGAAATTCTTAAATTTCATCCTCACCTCAAGAATATCCAAAAAATCCTATTCGTCTTTCTCGGAGAGGCTCCGTCATCAGATTTGTTAAATCTTTTATGAAATATCTTAATTTTATTTTCCATCTTTTATCCTTATTTTATCTTCTTTTTATTTCCTTTTTAATTTTCCTTTATTATTTTATTTTATTTTATTTTATATTTATTTTAATATTATTTATCTTTTGAAAATAAATGTCAATTATGAAAATTTTCTTTAAATCTTCCATCATGCTGGCAAAATTTAAAGAAAACATCTCACCTAAAAATTTTAAAATGTCAGCCATTCGTGACATCTTATAATTCCATTATCGGGATAACCTCCACTTATTCTCAACTTATTATTATTTATTTTAAATTTTTTTATCATTATTCCCTAATTTCTTGCTTTTATTTTATTTTAAGTAGAGATTGGTTATTAATATATATTTATATTTTTAGAAGTACATATCGATTATTAATATTGAACACTTACCTTAAATCTTTCATCACGCTGGCAAAATTGAAGGCAAATATCCTCACCTAGGAATTTTCAAAATGGCAATCATTCGTGACACTCGGAATTCCATCTTCGGAATAATCTCAAGTTATCTCCATATTTTATGATTTTAATTTTTTTTCTAATTTTTGTTCTATCTATTTTATTTTATAATCTATTAATCACAGATACAAAACAAATCAGATTATACAAATATACATGCAAACTTCATATCCAATAAGATATCAATTTTATCTTTTTATCACACAAATTATTTTTAGTTATTAAGTTATTAAATCTAATTGTCAAATTGGTAAAACGTCAAGTAGCATGCAAACAATTAATACCAAACTACATACTAATTATTAATTCAAAGTATTAAATAATTATCTAATCCTATTGTTAACTTTTTATTTAACCTGATTAATATAAAATAAGAACCCGGTAATTCGAGTTTCCTTGTGTCTTTCTTCTCTTTGGCTTTTCTTTCTTATCTTTCTTTCCCACGTGTTCTTCACCAAATTCCTTCAACACCTGCTTTCTTTAATCTGCCTTTTCTTTCCTCTATTTCCTTTAGCTAGCACTGACAATGGCTAGAAAGTGACAGCAGTGAAGAACGATGCAATAGTGTAGTTCACTAACAGCAGGGGCTTCGGTTTCAGTCCAAAACAGTGCGCAATGGATGGTGCTCAATCAGGCAAAAGGGTGAAGCAGGGGCTGTGCAATAAGTGCTAAGAAGCGGTCTGATGAAGATGATGATCAGTGCAGTAATTGTCGCAACAAAGCAGGCAATGGTGGGTGCAGTAATTGTCGCAACAAAGCAGGCAATGGTGGGTAGCGCGGCTAGACAAATGGAAGTGCTCGGGTTGAGTGCTTGATTGTGTATTTGATTGTGTGTCCCCTAAATCATGAGCCTTGATATTTTTTTATAGTCACAAATCTGTTAGAGTCCTAATACAACTATACTTATTCTAATAATTATCTCCCTTTTTTTCACATTTTATTTATTTAGGTTATGTTTGGTGCATAGGATGAGGATAAGATAATATAATATAAGATTATGGATAGGATAAGATTAGATTATATCATCCTATCTTATGTTTGGTGTATACAAGGATTAAGAATAGGATAGGATGACTTTTTATATCTTTCACCATATTTTCTAGTGTAAAATTAAAAGTAATATAAAATGATTTTTTTAGTACTCTTTTTTAAAGTAACATAATTTAAATTTATAAATTTTTTGTTATAAATATAAATAAAAAATTTAAATTTAGATATTATTTATAATATTAAAATTAATATTCGAATTTATTAGATGATTTTTTTAATAAAAAATTACTCCTAAAAATTTATATTACATTTTCAAAAAACTAATTTTGTTAAAAAATGAATTTTTATAAAAAAAAAATCTCTGTGCTTTTTCACCTTTTTTCTTTTCTTTCCTTTTTGTTTTTATTTCTTTTATATGATTTAAATTAGAAATATTTTTTAAATTAAATATATTCATTTTTAGAAAATTAAGTTTTTCTAGGAAATAAGTTTATTTTTTTAATTATATTAATTTTTCCAAAAGACCATTCTTAAATATTTTTCTTTACTTTTCTGGTTTCTTTATCTTCTTTTCTTTTTTTTCAATTAGAAGGAAATATAGAAAACAAAAGAAAAAGGAAAATACAAGTTAAATTTAATAATTTAAATTTTATAAATTAAAAAATATTATTTCTAATAATTTTATAGTCAATAGTTATTTTTCTTTATTTTTTTGAAAGTAAAAAAGAAAAAAAATTAAGAATGAAAAAAATAAAAATTTAAACGTAAAAGAAAACTAGTTAAAAATATATTTTATAATAATTTTTATGTTTGAGAATTTATTTTCTAAAAATGATTTAAAAATTTTAATTATTTCCAAAAAATAATTAAAAAAATTTGTTCAAGAAAATATTATTTTATCAAAATTATAATTTTTCTTGAATAAAAAAAGAAAGAAAAAGAAGTAAAAAATGAAAAGAAAGAAAAATTTTGGATTAATTAATTAATTGAACAAATATCATTATTATTTTATTAAATGTTTAAGTTATTTTTTAAATACAAATTTTAAGAATGAAATGAATAAAATATTAGTATTAATTTCTAATCCCGTAGGATTAGAAATAATCTTTACTTTTTAGAGAGGATTGAATCATCCTATACAAGAGGATGACTAATCCTCCTTACAATCCAATCATCCCCTTAATGTGTGCACCAAACATAAGATTGGATGATTATCATCCTATCCTATTCATCATCCTATGTACCAAACATGACCTTAATTCTTATATTAATCCTAATCTAACTCTACCAAATTTAATATTAATCCAAATAATTATCCTAAAAAATTTAATTATCCTATCATAAAATTAATTTTATTATTTTTTCTTTATATTTTTTTTATTTTTCTTAAATCCTATTTTAATTTTAATTTCCTAATTAATGTTAATTTTAAATCTAAAAATTCTAATTTAATTCTAGCCTAATTTTAAATTAAAATACAATGTCACCCAACGCAATTAATTATTTTTACAGATTAAGATTCCGGACAACATAGGGTGTCTACAGAACATATAAGCACAAAGTAATTAATATTATATTTTCCATAATTAGTATTAAAAATGAAAAATTTTCTTACAATAAAAATACACAAAGTAATTAGTACCATTTTTTTAAAGTTGATTTATACCTATTAATATTATTTTCTTTCATTACTTTATATTAATATTAAATTTTGAATTAAATATTAAATTACTTAAGACTTAAGAGCTTGGTATGACAAATATTGACAACCTATTAACTTAAATTTCTCAGTGAAAAAAAATCCCTAAGCCAATTTTTAAAGAGAAAAAATGTTTTTTAAGGTAATAAATTGAATTATAAATTAATTATGGATATAATTTTGAAACGTCAGAAGAGGGCTTAAAGAAACCGAAAATGTTAATGTGTCGAGGGGGTAATTCCGTCAACAGAAAATTTCAAATATTTGGCTTTGGGAGTCCGTTATAAGTAAGGATAGCATAACCGGCTCCGTGCTTTTTGCCGCCATATCACTTGCACTCTCCCAAACTCACTGATCTAAGAAAAGCTGACAAGGAAGGAAAGTAAAAGAAAAGAAAAACCCCTAATCTTCAACTCCACCGCCGAAGACAATCAAATCCGATTTTGTTCATCGCAGAGTTTCGCCGATTCAGTTCCCTGGAAAGTCCATTTCGCCATTGTCGGGTATTCGTTCGTTTCTTCCTCTGTTTTCTCATTATATAACCAAATTTCAAGATGGTATACCTGTACATTTTATGAACTTGCTTTAGGGTAGATCGTGTCGGTAGTCGGCGAGGAAGGAAATGGCGTCTCTTCAAGACATATCTGTCTCAGCTGCTATAAATCTTCTCTCTGCGTTTGCATTCCTAGTGGCCTTTGCAATATTGAGGCTTCAACCTGTCAATGATAGGGTTTTCTTCCCGAAATGGTACCGAAAGGGGATAAGAAGCAGCCCTAGTCGATCTGGAGCATTTGTATCCCATTTTGTCAACTTAGATTGGAGGACATACATAAAATTCTTGAATTGGATGCCTGCAGCTCTGAGAATGCCCGAACCCGAGCTCATTGATCATGCTGGACTTGACTCTGTTGTCTATATTCGAATTTACCTTCTCGGGTCAGTTTTTATATACCCGATAAAAGAACAAAAAGTGCGTTTAGACAGAAACAAATCCTTTTAATCTTCACGAGAACTAAAAATGAAATAGTTACGCTACAATTTGTATATTTTTTACAATTTCACATTGCTTTTTGCGATGGATAGAGAAGTCTAATACGATTATGATGGCATTTGTGTTCAGCTTGAAAATAATTGTTCCCCTAGCTGTGCTGGCTTTCTTGGTTTTGGTCCCTGTCAATTGGACGGGAGAGACATTAGAGCGTAGTAAGGGTTTAACATTCAGCGACATTGACAAGCTCTCAATATCAAATGTTCCCGATGGATCAAAAAGGTCAGGAATATATTTATATATATATATATATATATATATATATATATTTATATATATATATATATATTTATATTACTCTATTCTTATCGAACGCTGTACTTTGGTTTTCATCTGGAATTCATCATTAGCAAAACTGGAAAAGTTTGGAGTCTCAGTTTGATTTATACTAATACTACACCTTCCCTATAACCCTCTTGTTGTAACCTTTGTTCAAAGCAGAACGTGAGACAGGTTTTTATTTTTTCAATATCTTTGTTATATGCAGCAGTGAAGAAGTGATTGCAAACTATAATGAATACTGAGTTACTGTACACAAATTTTCTAAAGTTCTGGAACCTGATTCTTACACTATTTTGGATTGTTGCTACCTGTTCTCAAAGTCCTCACATTATAACTTACATTTTTGGGTTGAATGGTTCAAAGTTCAAACCTCTGGTTCCATCACTCTAATATTAGTACAAGGCAAAAATAAGGTTTGTGCTTAGCACTTTCATTTCAAAGAGTTGTGCATGAAGGGACTTGTTTGAGATAAATTCCAGTTTTAGGCCTTCATCCAAATAATACAGTACCTTTTCTCTTCTCCTTTTCAGCTTTTATATGATCCTGAGTATTATAATGTCTTACAAATTTCAATTTTCACAAAAATATCCGTTTCATTTCTCAGTAAGGAGAAAGTCTCAACATATCCTTTTTCAGGTTCTGGGCACATATTGTTATGTCATATGTATTCACACTTTGGACGTTTTATGTGCTATATGCCGAATACAAAGTGGTAGCTGCTATGAGGTTGAAATATCTAGCATTGGAAAATCGTAGTCCTGATCAATTTACAGTGAGTTTTTGCTTCTGTTCAGTGCTTACTAATGCCTGTACTGTCGTTAGGCGGATGCTCATACCCATGTGCCTTTTTATTTTAGAAATATACTGATGATTATCTTACACAGGTTGATGAATGCGCTACAATTTCAATCATAAAGAGAAAAAAAAAATGGTCAAAACACTTGCATATCCAAATAGTGGCACAATATCTATCTTACTTTGAATTACTTGGACTGGATGACTTACTATAGCTTCAAAAGGCTATGTTAAATTTTCCAATCATGACTAAATGGTATTTGGTTCTCATTAAATTTCTGGTTAAGATGTTTTTCATTTTGATGAAGACTTTCAGAGATACTCATTCTCTGACTAGACCAGTCATGCATTCATGTGTAATATCTAAATCAGAACTCAGATGTAAATTTATGCTCCTTAACATATCATACAATTAAATGGAGAAGGTTTATTTGATATTAATTAAGTATTTTAGCACATAGACAAAAACATGCATCTTACTTAAAGTGATTGTATAACTGGAGGTAGCCCTCCCATTCCATAAACCACATCCTCCTAAGTTTAAGATTCAACCTTGAGAGCCCCAAATTGTACGTAGTCCTAAATTATACAATTTTGGTGTCTCCTTGAGGATTTTTTCTGTCATTCGACTCAAAGTTGATTGAACCAAAGGGACTTTTGCTGTTTGTGTCAGATAGACGGCAGTTATGGCAATTATATGCAGCTTCCTGTGATGCTTGAAACAAACATACATGTTTCTGCCTGCTAGAGCATTTTTATCTCATCCCAATTTTAGTGCTTATTTTTTGTTTTTCTTTCTTTTGTTTACCTTTAATATGTTTTGCAGGTTCTTGTAAGAAATGTTCCTCCCGACCCTGATGAATCAGTTTGGGAGCATGTCGAACATTTTTTTTGTGTAAATCACCCTGATCATTATCTTACTCATCAGGTGTGTTCATTTGACAAATCATGTCACCTATGATAATTTGACTGGTAAATAAGTTCTAGGTAGCACTTGTGCAGAAAAGAAGGAAAATAAGTGGTCTAACAGGAAATTCAATGTTGCAATTTTTGGAACTGTTGGTGTCCAGAAGTATTATCTTTCTATTTACCAGTGACATAAACTTCTATTGCATAAACTGCTTTACTCTGTAACTTTGATAGGTTGTATATAATGCTAATAAGCTAGCGAATTTGGTTGCAAAGAAGAAGAGTTTACAAAATTGGTATACTTACTACCATAACAAGTATGAAAGAACTTCAAAGAGGCCAGTCACGAAGGTAACATCTTTGCACAACAAACTTATTATTGACTTTTATTTGGCCCCATTTCCTTTCTTAGTTGAATAGTTTGTTTAATATGTACAGAAAATGTCATTTACTCTTCCATGTTGATTTTCAGCTGTCTAGTTCATTACCATAGTTTCTTGTGATTATAGACAGGTTTCTGTGGTCTTTTTGGCACTGAAGTTGATGCAATCGATTATTACTCTTCTGAGATTCACAAGCTAAGTGAAGCAGTAAGTTCCAACACACCGTAGTGACTGTACAGGTTTTTTTTTTCTTGCAATACTTTGTACCTGCTGTTCTTGTTTCAATAATTATCATTACCTCTGTTTCTGCCATTGTCATTAAGCACTCTGTTAGCACACGTCTTTGGATGTTGAAACTGTCCTGTGCTGAGGTAATGTTTATATGGTTAAAGTTTCCAATGAAGAGTGGCTATTGCTACATTGTCTCTCTTTTTTTATAAGCACTCCCTCCCCTACATCTTTCCATAAATTCCCACAAGATAAAAAGTTTTTATTTTCAATTTTCCACAAGAGAACAGGTAGGACCGAGGCAACATTAAGATGATATATAGTTTACCCTCCAGGCAACATTCTCTACCTCCTTTTCCTTCTCTTCTCCTCAACAAGGAATATGAGAAAACAAGAAGCTGGATGCAGTCAAAGAGAACATTAGTGTTTGCTCTTTTTTGACCCCTTCTTTTAATGTGTAATTTACTTACTCTTAAGAAAACTGTAATTCTGTCATTCGTATGTAGGAAGCTGCAGAAAGAGAAAAAGTCACGAGCGATCCAAAGGCCGTAGTTCCAGCAGCATTTGTTTCATTCAAATCGCGTTGGGCAGCAGCTGTCTGTGCTCAAACCCAGCTATGTCAAAATCCAACAATTTGGTTGACAGAATGGGCCCCTGAGCCGCGTGATGTTTATTGGAATAACCTTGCTGTTCCATATTTTGAACTCACTATCCGAAGGTTGCTCATGGCCATTGCACTATTTTTTCTAATTTTCTTCTTCTTGATCCCTATAGCTTTCGTTCAATCTCTAGCCAACATTGAGGGGATTGAGAAAGTTTTTCCTTTCTTGAAGTCAATAATAGAAATGTAAGTTCCTTGTCAGTGTTTTCATTCTATTAACAAAGCACTTCCTTTTGTGTCAATGTTTTCCTGCCCATAACCATAGTTATTGATGTGTTGACCTAGTAACATCTATTATACCTCCATCTTGTCTAACCATTTTTTCAAGCAGGACTTTGTTAGGGATGGGCATCTTGCTGTACCAAAAAAATTGATATAGGAAGAAATAGGTTTTAATCTATTTCTTTCTTTTACCTTATGGAAACACTATAGCATCAATTACTTCTGCTCCTATTCAGGAATTCACAGCTGGAACATAGCCAAATTTCTGACTGCCATAATGAAAAGTTACAATGTCCTCTTTGCTGTAGTTGCCATAATGAACCTGTGGAAATTTGTCACCTGCTTAGTGCTAGAACTGGATCCCAATGGGCGGGGAAGAAAAAGTTGAAAAAAAATGGAAAAAGAAACAGAAAAAATGGATGTATATTAGCAACTGCTGCAAGTCTATTACCTATCTTAATCACAGGCTGATATCTAGACATAGCCATTGGGATCCCCTATCCCCTTGCAACTAGTAATATGATGTTTTGGGACTTTTAGTAGCTAAAAGTTTCAACTGCTTTAAAACACATTTTCAGGAAGTCTATCAAGTCTGTCATCCAAGGTTTTCTCCCTGGGATTGTGCTGAAGATATTCCTTATTGTACTTCCGACAATTCTTATGACAATGTCAAAAATAGAAGGATTTTCATCATTCTCATCTTTGGATAGAAGATCAGCTGGGAAATATCACCTTTTCATTCTTGTCAATGTATTTCTTGGAAGCATTATCACAGGCACAGCATTTCAGCAACTTAAAACTTTCCTTGAGCAGCCTCCAACAGAGTATGTACCTACCTCTTCCCAGAAAAATATATGAGTCAACACATTAATAGTTAACGATATACACATGCAATTCGAAAACTGAAATAAATTGATGGTCAACAACCAAGGTTGTTGCATTGATAAATTAAGTTAGAGCAGCACTGATTCGCTATATCTCTCAGACAGAAATATGTAGCCACTTGCACTGTACTCAAACGTGTCAACTCAGATATACAACCTTAATAGTTCTTAATTGATGTTGGACTGCTGACTTTATTTTCTTACCCTTTAGCTCGTTCTATTCTCTTTTCAGTTGCACTGTATGCTTTTCTCTGCAATGATCCCCATTAATGTGTTTATGATTTGATGTTTTGCTGACGAGCTTGTTTACCATTATCTCTGCATGCCAGAGACATGGCTTTCTTTTTCATGCTATTTATATCACACTCTTTTATCTGAACATACCTGATAATATGGAGGTGTGGTTGACTAGATTATTTTGTTACTTGTGCAGGATTCCAAAAACCATTGGCGTGTCTATCCCAATGAAAGCCACTTTTTTCATTACTTATATAATGGTCGATGGATGGGCAGGGATTGCTGCAGAAATCCTCAGATTAGTACCATTGGTCATGTTCCACCTGAAAAATACGCTTTTAGTTAAAACAGAACAAGATAGGGAGCAAGCAATGGATCCTGGTTGCTTGGACTTTGCAACATCTGAACCAAGAATACAATTATATATCTTGCTCGGACTTGTTTATTCTGCTATCACACCTGTACTTCTTCCTTTCATCATAGTCTTCTTTGCTTTTTCCTATATGGTATTTCGTCACCAGGTACACTACCTAACCAAATATTGCATTATCTTTGCATGTTTAAGCCATATTAAGCTTAATAGATTTCCTTTTATTCCATTGTATACAAAATAAATGCTGAAAACATACGTAGATCATTTGTTTTCTTTCTTTCATTCATTCTATGCTATATTAGTGTTTTAGAGATGTACCATGCTGAACACTCAGACCAATTTAAAATGGACCTTTGTGATTCCAGTGTTGAGTGAATCAAAAGGCTAATTTTCTCATTTGCAATTCATTTTGCTAACAGCTATTTGATATGTTTGGATAAAGATATAGTGCTTCCCTTTGAGGTAGGACTGCTTTTCGTCCTATGCATAGAACTGTACAATTTATTTTTAATTGTTTTGAAAAATGATCCTATCAGTCCGCCATTTTGTAACCATTAAGGTCATAGGACAGCCTCTCCTTTTCCTACACGAGGCATCTCACACCAATATTCGATAGTCTTGCTCTTATGGTTATTACCGGAAAATGTTCTCATATTATGTTATAAAAAGCTCACCTGTTCTTTGTTCACTATCTTCTTTCTTGCTGCAAGGTTATCAATGTGTATGACCAAAGATATGAGAGTGGAGGCTCATTTTGGCCAGATGTGCACTGGCGTCTGATTATCAGCTTAATAATATCTCAACTTCTTCTAATGGGATTGTTGAGCACAAAGAATGTTGAGAGATCAACAATTGCACTCCTTCCCCTTCCTATTTTGACCATCTGGTTTTACATATACTGCAAGGGCCGTTTTGAATCAGCGTTTGTAAAATTCCCGTTACAGGTGAGGGATACTTTTTGAGTTATGATCTACATTAAGCATTAAGACAGAGTTTGCAAAAGTCATACTTGATGAAACATTAACATTAGGGACTATATTTACAAGATAACATAAAGATTATATGCACTTTGGAATTTTAAAGAATATGATGTCCTATGTTTGGTTGTACGTGGCATCATGTACCATGTCAAAGCCATTTTATTTTGATCGAGGTTCAAGGATCATCCTCGAGCCAATATAGATATATTAAATTTCAATAAAGGTGACTGAACCAACTCTAACCTATTAAGATCTGATTTCGGGAGCTGGTAGCATTGTTTTGGAACAAGAATAATTTGGCACTCTGGTTATCTTTTATATACTGATAAGCAATTGATAGGAAAATACATGGGACATTTTCTGTATGACATCACACCTTTTTGATTACAACACAGGATGCAATGGTCAAAGATACCCTTGAGCGGGCGACGGAGCCAAACTTAAACTTGAAAGATTACCTTAAGGATGCTTATATACATCCAGTTTTCAAGGGCAAAGAGCCTGAGAGGCCGCAGTTGATTTTTGAGGAAGAGGACAACCCGCTTGTTCCAACAAAGAGGACCAGTAGACACGGCTCTGAAACAAGTTCTACTATCGGTAGTCAGAGATATTATTAGGAAGAAACCATCTTCTTCTTCTGTAGATACAACAATATTTTCATAATGTAGGAGAAAAATCGTCCAAATCCGTTGGTTATAAACGTGTATGAGATAACCCTACTGCTTCTCAAACTTTTATAGGTTTGCTTTGGTAAATTTCATGCCATTCTCATCATAGACATTTCTTTTGCGTGCGAAATAACAAGAAGTTTTAGGTCAATTTTAGATTTTTTCACGTCTCTGTTCTTTATTCTTTACATTTTTCACGTTCTTTTCTTGTTTATTCTGCAAATATTTAGGCTCACATCGAATTTGACAAAAGGGGCTTTGGTATGGTCAGTAGGTAGCCCAATTGCTTCGTCTCTTAGATATTGTTATAACTTGTATGTGTGAGATAGCAACTATCCCGTTGTTCAACAGGTGATTTTAGATAGTCTTCGGGAAGCTCCCATACCTAGCCTGAGATAAGGTGGGTCTACCCCTCCAGTAAAGAAGGGATATATAGATCGAGCATGAAAAAAAAAAAAAAAAACTTAATAGTCAAATAAGTCCTCAACTTTTAGTCCAAAATAAAATTTAGCCCTCAACATTTTATTGCATGAAATTCAGTCCATAAACTTTTACTTCAATGGAAATAAACCCTCAACTTTTTACGATTATGCAATTAAGTCAAAATCTGTTAAATGAAACTAACTGTTGTTAGTTTTGCATACGTGACAGCTGACGGGAATAGTTTAGTTAGCTGCCACGTGGCATGCCACTTATGCAAAACTAACCGCAGATAATTCATTTAACAAATTTGGTCTATTTCCACTGAAACAAAAGTTTATGGACTGAATTTCATGCAATAAAACTTTGAGGTCTGAATTTCATTTTGGATTAAAGGTTGAGGGCTTATTTGACTATTAAGCCAAAAAAAAAACCACCCACTCACCCACTGAATAATACTTTGCAGAGAGTGACCTCATAAGATTCTAAAATAGTTTTTACAGTGTAGCATTTAGTTAACATGTTCCGATTGTCTGATATTAATGTTAGAGATCCACATACAACTTATAAAGTATTGTCCGCTATGATTTGAAAATCTTACACTTTTATTCTACAAATAGTATCTCTCGTAGAATAATAAAAATAATTGAAAATATTTTCAATAGTACAAAAATTTTATTTTAAAAAATTTATCTAATTATAAATAAATTAAAAGTCTGAGACATAAACAAAATCAGTATCTCTAATTTTTTTAGAGTCCATTTATATTATAACATATCCAAAATAGCACAAAATTTTTTAAACAATAAATCTGTCAACATGCATAATATTTACTAAATTAATCATATCTTGAGTTACAAAACTTAAAATCAAGATCCGTTTAAAAATTTAGAAATTAGACTAAATGAAATTTCCATCCATATAAATTTCAAAATGTAGTTCACCAAATATAAAATGATGTAAAATCTTGAAATTGCCCTGGCGTTGTTGTCTTGCAGTTAGCACAATTTTTACTAAAAATAAGATATCTCCACTTAGGAAGCTGGAATTTTAAATTTGTTTAGCTCGATAAAAAGTAAACTCAATAATCTTTTCAACCATATATAATTGAATATTGAAATTTTATAAATCAATATTGAAAAATAAATCAAGATCACCACTGTAAAATCATGTTCTTACAAAAATAATTCTATTTTTAATTCATCAAAACATGTGAATTTTCTATGTCAGCCATTAAGTCAACTAACTAATCATGTTTGCTCTTAAATAATGAGTAAACAATGCCTAATAAATTTACAGAATCCAATCAATAGTCATTATGAAAAAAAATGAATAAAACTTATGGAAAATTATCTTATACACTATTAGTAGAGTTTTTTAACTCCACAAGCAGGGTTAGGATGATGACATGTGTCCCATTTTATTTATTTTTTATTTTTTTAATATTTTTAAAAGACACATGTCATCATCCTAGCCCTGCTTGTGGAGTTAAAAAACTCCACTGACAGTGGATAGGATAATAATCCAAAACTTATAGCTTCTTTCTCTCTTAAATGTTAATAATAATTCCAAAAGTTTCAAAAATTATATCACTCTAAATATTTAACCAAATTTGTAATGCACCAATCCCATATTAAAATATTGTGAAAATTTGCTACAATATATATATGATGAAGGATCCAGTTACACGTGTGTAAAACAAATTTAATTTTACACACTTTCATATATTTTTATATGATTTATAATTTTTTAATTCGACTATTGAATTTTATGTTCTATTCACATAGATCATGCATGCCAAATTTCAAATTAATCGAATACGTTTAACAATATATTTCGTAAAATAAAATTTCAACCGTTAATATATATTGAAAAAAAAATAATATTCTCCATTAAAATGATAGAAATAACATATTGATTCAAAAATTTACATACATAATAAATATGAGTAGGTTGTTAAATCCAACAGTTGGTTTGCAAAAATATTAATCCTATATGAAAATATAAAACTGTGTAAAATAAATTTGTTTTACACATGGGTAAGTAAATCTCTACTATATTAGCATTAGAGCGTTTATCCCAAGAATCAATATCTAAACTCACGTCCATATGTAATATATATATATATATATATATATATATATATATATATATATATTACATATGGACGTGAGTTTAGATATTGATATATATATATATATATATATAATGACAAAAAACCATACTTAAATTAATAACTCGAATAATAACTCGGTTATTTGTGAATCTTCGCATTTTTTAATATAAGTAATTATACTTTGACAGAGGTATTTTAAAAGCCACACAAAAACGTCCCGTGAAAGCTTCCACGAGCCATTGTGCCTCGCAGAAGCTAGAATCCGTGGAGCACTATGTCTCATCATGGAAACTAATTTTCGCGAGTTACACATGGCTCGCGAAAGTAAATTTCCACGACTCGAAAACTGAGTCAAAAAAGGGTTTAAAACCATATTTGCAGAAGTGAAATTAAGATTAGTTTTCTTCAATTCCCTGTTAGAGTTCTACATGCAACGACCTTTACAGGAAAGCAACAGCAATGTACCGACTTTTAAGTGCAAAAGTTGCAAACAAGTTTGGCTATAGTAAGGGCATCTGACAAAAAATTAAAATCCAATTTCAATAATTAATTCAGCAGCTGCACTAGTAGCACTGAGGCCACCAAGTCCGAGCAAAGCCATGGCCAGTTCTTCCTCACTCCACTGCCTCAATCCATTGCTCAGCCTTTTCAAAACATCAACATTGACGTCCAAAACCCACTTCTGTGTGCCACCTACCATCAAGCTCACAAACCCTGTTACGTACGCTCGCCATGTTGCATAATCACATCCAAGCGATATTTTCCCATCCAATGCACTCGCGAGAAATTCTAAGTGTGCCCCAAAAACTTTTGGTCGCCGTTTTGATGCTGGTGAGGCCGAGTCCACACCCCATGCAAAGGTACCGCAAAGCACAGAAAAGTATGCAAGTGCATAACCCCCCAGCATGGCAACTACACCTCCATGCTCCCCGCTATCCTGCTCTGGTGTATGGGCTGATATGAACCAAGAAGGTAATGTTTCTTTGATCAACGATTGGACCAAGCTTAATCCACCAGATAGCCAAACCAATGAAGCCGCAAGTGTTGCAGCAAGTTTGACACGTGTCATTGCTGCTCCAAGTGAAAATTGCCCATATCTCAGTCCAAACTTTGTCTTTTTCAATTTCTCCAATTTTTCCCTGGATAACCCACTACTAGCAATATCTTTTACAGAAGACATTAAAAGAGAGACAATTTCTTCAGTCAAAAACATGATATCTCGGACTGATCGACGCACGCGTACGTACATAATCCCCGGAGCAACTGCAGCCATTCCCCCAGAGAAATGAGAGCCAAATCCATGGCCAAGGAGGGTGCCCACACCACCATTGCTGTAAATCTTAGACTGGCTTAACCCAAGAGTAGATGTAAAGCAACTCCTGAGAAGCTGAACTACAGCATCGCTATTGTGGTGGAAGACGGTACGAGAAGCAGTGAAGACAAGGAAATCACTCCATCGCTTAACCTTCTGAGCCCATAGTGAGTATACTATGGGCATGCAGGGCCAGGGACAACCTTCAGCTAGGGAATTCAATGCTGGGCCAATTAATACAAGGAAACGTTCAGAGGCTTTTTCAAGTTTATAGGTTATCGTAAGGCTAACGAGGGCAGCCAAGGGCAAAGGAAGCATAGCTGGAGAGCTTCCCCCTGCAAGCAAAAATAAAAGATTGGGACAGAATATTAGCTGACAGATTTGTCAAATCATAAAACGCCCTACATAAGCTTGGAGTGAAATTCATTACTCCAACATTTTTAAAATTGCATGTATCCTGCTAAATCACTTAGGCAGATCTGTGTCTATTCTAAAGTACATGTAGGTTGATCCTAATTTTAGATTCACCTTCCATTCATGATCCCATTCAGCAAAGAAAAAACCGAACATAGACCGTTCAATCTTTTCTATCCATTTTTCTTCCAATTACATTTAAAAATACAGAAAAAGCTGTTCAGTGGGTAGTATAACTGATGCTACTTTTTAATCAAAAAGTCACTTCTGGAGATGGAGGTCAATAGAAATTATTGTCCACAAACTAATATTCCGGTATTCAGGTAGGGGGAACAAACATAATGGTTTAAAATAATACCTACAGCAAGGCTCGGGACATCAACACCAGTGGCAGCTATAATTTTTTTTATTTGCTGCTCAACAATGGATAAATTTGCTGAAGGACTAGGCCAATCCGATCCATTCATAAAAACTGGCTTCCATATACCCCGTGTTACTTCAGCAGATAAGTAGCTGACAATGGTAGCCAGGGTTGCCGGAAGGAAATCAGCCAGATCTTTGAGTCCTGAGATATTGCAGGCAAAGAAATTATGTTGCAGAGGAACAGAGATATAAGGGAGAACAGGATATTTCCATTTCCTATGTAAATTGAATAGTGCATAAAATCCACTGTCACACTGCATTTATGAAAGATATAGGACACTTTTCAGCAACTTAAATCATATGTGTGATTGTTTAGACTATGCCACACATAAACAGTTTGCAACCACTCCTATGCACTATATTGCATTCCCATTATTCAGTTTTCAGATATTAATGTAGATTGCCAAACTAAATCTAATATCATGTTTTAGAACAGGAAACAAACTCACAGTAGTCTACATTGAAATAAAGCTTCTTCACAATACCAGCAATTAACCAGAGGGCTCAATTTACAAATTACACTGACCCCAACAAATCATGAAGAAGCATACAATATTAATTTTCAGAAACTAGGCCTGAAACATCACCCCCAGCGTTCACTTGTAATGAGTTATACCCACTTTAACTCAACACTAAGATATCGTTTCTTCCTCAATAAGCAGCTCTTGATATACTATTACCTCTACTTCCTGCCATACCAATATATTTTTCCATGTATATGCCTACTTTTAAGCAAGAAAAAGGACAAACCTGTCGTCAGTTCACGGGGCGAGAGTCTTCCGTGGGCACAGGCTGTCAGAGCTGCATCAAGCACATAGGGAGCACCTTCCAGGATATCCCATGCTGGCACTTTTAGTCTCATAGAGACATCCTCAGCTCCAGATGCAGAAGAACTACTACTTCCAGAAGTTGTTGAAGTTAATGACTGACCACCCCTGCTTATCTTCCTGAACATCATATTGAGGAGCGCATCAACAATCTGATGAACGGTGGTCCCATGTACAAGTCCTGATAGGGTGGAAGCAATACATTCTTGATGCTGCCGGTACCAGCATTTTAACTTGGGAAAGGAATCCATAAATATGAGTTCCATAGGGAAATTTAAAATTTTTGACAGTCTTTTAATTTTTAAACGATCCTTTGGTGATTTTCCAAATGCTGACAATTTAGAGTTTCGAACCAACAACAAATATTCAGGGCTTAGTTGGGATCCCACTGGTGTTGCATCTCCCATCACATGTTCAAGAGGTGGATGATCAAACCTCCATAATCTCAATAGAAGAGTGAATGCATTGGTAAACACCGCATGACTAGTCAGCTCTTCCCCCGTTGGAAGAGTCCATGAAACATTGGGAGATGTTGACCCAAAAACCTCACAAAGAGGCATCAATGTACCAGCAAGTAGTGTAACCTGACAAGAATATTGAATAACATCAGTGAGACTGAGCAAAGCACATAGGATTTCTCCTTCAAACACATAACACTTTGCTATACTTTATTATATCCTGTGAATATGTGCTACAAGGCATGCCTCATTATTCATGCAACATATTGTCTCTGTCAATGAGGAAAGAAACAGCTGCTAATTTTTTAATTGTCCAAAATAACAAAGACATTACAAAGAAATTTTCCTCGGATGCCATAGATTTGCGAAAATCCATATATAATTTATTTGAAATATAAGAGAGGAGTATCTTTTCAGCAAACTAGCCCAAAGCTAGCTCCATTGACCTTTCTTCAATTCATATGGCACACAAGAATATTCACATATAAGCCAGCGGAAAACATGAATCATTAAAAACAAAACCTACCAAGCCATGTAAAGAGAAGATCTGGATGCAGTCTACGGGTGATATTCCAATAAGAAGAACATTCAAAAATGGAGCATAACTAATCAAATGGCTCTCATTCCCAGAATAATCTGCAGGAGCCGGTGGTGACAACAAACTTATAATGAAGAGAGTCACTTGTTCCTACAAACAAGACCAAAACAAACCAAAAATAAGTACCAGTAGAAAATTTAAAGGAAAAGAAAAAAGGATAAACGAACTTATGAAGAACTTAAGAATGACAGTGGCAGAATATGCTGCTGTAATGCACCCTGTAGGAGTGACCTGTCAAATTACCTGTATATTCCAACCACGAACTAAAGATGCCCCACATAGAATGCTAGCAGCAGATATCTTCTCATCATCTGAACCTTTGGTTGCAATCTCATATATTTTCTCGATCTCTGACAAGCTTCCATCAAATCCATGAGGTTAAATTCAGTTGCCTTAGCACTGGGTAAATTTACAAAAAAGTGCATCTCATATACCTGGCTTCAGGAAAAAGAAGGCTGTAACTGAAGACCAGGTCATAGCCAGCAGATTACTTGGATACTACAGTTAATCAGTCAAGACACTTTCAATCCTCACCCCCACACACAGACACATAACCACACAATAAGAGATATACATCCGGTATCTGTGGATGGAGACATACATTTCTAATTTCTGTATGCACGTATATATTCATACATATCATACTTCAATTTGTAGCGTCATCAAGCAAGCATCTAAAAGCAAAATGAAAAGACACAAGAAGTGGAAATAATATTGAATTGACAGATATGAAATACAAATTCCAAATGACTAACTCCCAAGCTGTATATAATAACCATATAATTGATCTGTTGACATATTTAGTTTCATCCAAACAGGCAAAAAGAATCACCATTTGTGAAAACCAAAAAGACAAACAAATACATAAAAACAAATCCAGTGAAGCCAAAAGGCATTCTGGTAAAATGAAAGCAATGTTGTAAGTTATAAAACTTAATGGATGAGGAATAACAAATGTGAAAACTCTCATAAAAAATGCACGTTCTTTTGTCATATATCAGAACATAATAAAATATTAATAGATGTATCTATTCCATGAATTTTATGGTCACCGCAATTTAGAAAAGGATAAAAACTCTTATATGGATAGTATTAGGGTTCAGAATTTTATGTTTCAGTCAGCAGCCCCATCTTAGTGTTTTGGTACAACGAAAGAAAAAGGTCAGCAACTAAGCTACCAATCCACCCCCCCCCCCCCCCCCCCCCCCTTCTTTTTGTAAAGCAAAGACAAAAATAAAATATCTACAGGAAATATATGTTGCAGCCTACCTAGAAGCTGGAATTGCAATCAAAGCATTTATCAACGTTGGAGTTAGAGGGGATCCTTTCATCAGTGATGACCACCCAGGCACTTGACTAGGAACACTACGGGGTATATTCGCACGTGCATTTACATAGCCAGGCCAGAGATATGCGGATGTGTCCAATAGATTCCTGGCAATACAAGCCTCTACAATCAGATGCCGCAAGTTTCCAGCTGCATGATATACATAATATTATAAAATAAACCAAATAGAAAATATTGCACAAAAACATAAAAAATTCAGAAAAAGCATTAGCTAGAAAAAAGAACCAAAATTTAAGGAAAGAAACAGCTACGAACAGACAGAAGAGAATTAGAAAATGGGACAAATCAAATCTGTCTGAAATGAATGAAGAGAAAAAATCAACAATTTTTCCAGAAATCTGATATCTAGAAAGAGGAGAAATTCAAAATAATCAATTCTAACATAGTAGCTCAGTCAAGAAAAGAACCAGATCAAATAATCAAATCCCCCAAGTTTAATTGCATTATTAAATTTTATAAGAGGGCATACTTGAGGGGAAATTTAATGAAATTTAAAAAAAAAAAAAGGCTAGCACCGTTCCTCTTGAACTGCTCATTAGGAGGAGTCTACACTAAAGTCAACTTATGCAAGAACACATCTCAAAACAGCCTTAAAAGATCAGTAACCTCATGTCAAAGATGAAGGATAGAAGTGCTTACAGCAATTATGCAAGAACACATATCAAAACAGCCTTAAAAGATCAGTAACCTCATGTCAAAGATGAAGGATAGAAGTGCTTACAGCAATTCATTGGCATGTCATTCATACTCATGCGCTCATAGTATCCATTATTGAGACCAGAAATAGACATAATTGCTTTGGCAGCAGCCTGATTGGCTACCGAACAAATTGATTGTGGTGGAGTCAATAAAGCCTC
This sequence comes from Heritiera fomes, assembly GCA_032173925.1. Taxonomy (NCBI): domain Eukaryota; kingdom Viridiplantae; phylum Streptophyta; class Magnoliopsida; order Malvales; family Malvaceae; genus Heritiera; species Heritiera fomes. The sequence goes on along the minus strand of JAPDPM010000013.1, from coordinate 22,074,944 downwards.
ATAATCACTCAACATCTGCAAGCAGGAAGTTAAACCCTTACGACATCTTCCTGTGGCTTGCTTCTCTTTTGTTTGGTTGGTTGGGCTGCAATCACTCTCATCAATCAATTCACTTTCCTCTTCCTCAACAATATTGGCCACAACAAGTGGTGTAATAGACAATAACATGCACAAGCAGGTGTCAAGGCGAGGTATAGGACCCTCACTAATGTCCCTTTCCTATAAAATAAATAAAATATAAAGGAAAAGCAGATCAGTTTAAACACATGAAATAGTTGGAAAATGAATATCTAAGTATACTGTGTTCTAGTTCATAATATATGTGCTTCTCTGAAACAGAACTCAGCCTTTGACAAACCAACTACACCAATTATGAACTTATCATTTCTCAATATCATTTTCATCTAGTAGAGAGCATTATTTTAATATTCTAGTATTGCCAGAGAATAGGTGTGTTAGCTACATGGTTGTCACAAGAAATCAAGTGAAATTGCCTCACAAACTGACAAGACTACTAGACCAAAACATAGAACCAAATTTAAAGTGGCTTTTAAAGAAGAAAGTCTGAAGCCACAAACAACGAAGCTTGTCTGCCTGCAGCATACACACACACACGCGCACACACATCCATCCATCTAGATACATGCAGACATAAATGCTATGTCATACACATACATGCAAACACAAACATATATGTATGCACTTCTACATGCATATTCAGCACTTTTCTCCTCAGTTAAAAAGAGGAACAATTGTCCTCGGTAAAAAGGTACTCAATCAAGTTTGCAGAAATTCTTACCCTTTGAACAAGCCTCAAAGCTGCAATCCAAAGACCTAGAAATGTATCATGCCATGTTGTTCCATTGACTGCCTGTAAAGCCTTTACTAAACCTGCAAGATTGACCCTCCCTTAGTAAAATGGTCAAGGTACTAGAATCTTTTCTGCTTCAAATAAAGCAATGAATTGAGCATCTGAAGACAACTATTGGCAAGTACCAGTAAGACCTTCAACAGCACCAGTTGCAGGCACCTGTGATCCATCCATAGCATCCTCTAGAAACAGATCAATAGGAAGCCAATGTGCAGAAGGACTAATTCCATGACACTGACCAGATGACCCACTGCCTTTGACGGCATGAAACTCATGTTGTGATATTGTTTTATATTCTCTAGACAGAACTTTACGTGTATCAGATGTCAGCTGCAGAAGGGCCTCTGGAGTTATATGTTTTGAATTTCTCAATGCCACTGAATTTGCTGCAAGAACTCTTAATTGCTGAATGAAAAGTCCCCAGTGTGATGACCTAAGAAAAGTAACGGAATATAATTTTTAGTCACATGTTACTCAATTAACTAATAGTACTACCAGGATCCCACCTAAGTTCAGTAAATCAAATTCTTGCACCAAATGATGCCATTAGTTAAAGTGAAAAGGCACCACATGAATGGTTTCTTTTTTCTTACTTCTCTCTCGTTCAAAGATATAACTAGCACCATAATGCCTCGATAGAAAGAAAAATTAAAACAGATATAGGTTCTTACATGTTTCTCCGTGCCAAGAAAAGAATCCTTGAAGTTACTTTATTTTGCAGAAACTCCCCAAGAATCTCAATAGCCATCATTGTATTTCCTTTATACAGCACGTCATGGTGGCCATTTATCTTCTCATTAAAGTTATTAGCATTATCTATTTCCATGTCTTGAGTTACAGTCTGCCATATTGATTTTTTTCCTGGTGTAAGTTCCAGTAAACCTTCATCATCTAATGATGCATCAAGCAGTTGCCATACAATTGAAAAAACAAATTCAACTAGAAGCAGACCAGGTTCAGACATTTGAACGCCAAATATCTCTGAAAGATGTAGAACATCATCTATCGATTTCATAATCCTGTAATTTCAAACGAAACTTGCATTAATACTTATTAAAGTAGCTTAGCCAAGTGTCTCTAAAAAGATATGAAGTGATACACTGGCAAAGGTAGAGAATTTTATACAATCAGATCAAACCATTTTCATAAAATAGCAGCTGATAAGAATTTAGGTTTCATTATTTTGTTAGATGCTATGTGGTTTTCTTTAATATAATTCAGCTAATAACATGTCTCCAAAGAGAAAACAAAATGTAAACAGCTCTGATGAATCTTGGATTTACTATAGCCAATAAAGAGATCATCATGAATGGCAATCCATAAATAACCATACTTCTACCAAAACAAAAGGGGTCAGGGGTGAAATTGAAGCTTACTTTTGAAAATTTGGCCCATTGATTTGAGATTTAAGTGAAAATGTGTGTCTCCTAAGGAGTTCCATGTAAAGCCGATATGCTGCAGGATGAAACTTACGACTTGGAATGACCCTGTCATATATGCCAAATGTCAGTTTCAGTCAAACAATATCACATAAGTAGGCAACTTCCCATTGTTAGACAATATGTGCATGTGGACTTAAATATAAATGTTTTGCCCGAAAGACCCAAAATATAGCTATTTAATGATTGCAATCTAACATAAAATTCCAATCAATCAGAAAATTTCTTTCAAAACCAGCAGTGCCATAAAAAGAAAACAACAATAATCCCCAGAAATAAACCACTAGAAAACCAACAGATTGTCAGATATCCTCAAACTTTTGGTCACTCACTAGCAAATGGGAATTAAAAATAAATCCTTTTAGGACACTAATAGTCATTAAGAGAAAAGAAAAAAAACAGAACCAAATACTATATTTAAGTATTTAACCTTTAATGATGAAACATGATAGTAAGTTATTTTCTTAAGAATGTTGACCTTTATCATATTTATACATGAATTAAACAATGGCATACAACAAAGAAAGACAAAATAAATTAAAAACAGTTTTGATAAAATAGTCCTTTGAACGATAAACGCATACCCACCATAGCAACAGCACTTGGCCACACCGCAGCACCTCCCCCACATAATATACGTACATGGTTTGTAAATTAGTAGGCACGTACATACATACATGCATATATAGTAGTAATCATCCTGTATTTCGGCAGAGAGTTTAAAACAAAATCATAATAGGCAACCAAGGGTAGGGTGTGAGAACCCAAATGTATGGCTAATCATTACAAGACAAAAGATCAACAAAACCTACAGTAGCCTGAGTTCGAAAGAACTCAGAATCTTATTGTGTTTAAAAACCTATAAATGCTATCAAAAGGGTGAAGTATCAACTTCAAACCCCAGTCATCTCAAAACCCAAACCAAGCAACACATCAAATAACAAATATGCCCACATAAAAAATTCAAGCAATATAGTCACAAATATCATCAACCCTATTTGAAAAAATAGAAAAACAAAGAAAATGAACCTGGTTGAAAGAAGGGCGAGAACGAGCATAGGAGGGACTAATTTGACAGTCAAGGCCTTCTCCAGGAACTTCCACGTGATGGGCACGTGATTATCCCAGCAGATGTGGGAGACAAGGAGGTGAGCCAGGTCGACTGAAGGCAAAGAAACACCAGCCGAGTTAAGGCTAGAACTGAGCTGAACCGCCCAGAGAAGTGGGTCACTGTTCTTGACCTGAGCAGACTTAGTCTGCTCCAGCACCGACTCCCACACCGGACCTATCGCCTGTATGGTAACCGCCATGCCGGCTACCGGCGCAAGGTGGTGTCCAATGGAGTTTGATTATGCTAGTATTTGGAGCGGACTCGGTCGGTCAAGTACTGTTCGCTGTTGTTTTTAAACGTTGGGACTGGTAGTATAAATGGGGTCACCCACCCTAATTGAAAGAATACAAAAATGGGTAAAAATGGAGAAGAGACATTTTGCCTCGGGGTTCTGTTTCTTGCATTAGATATGGGGTGGGGGAATATCATTCATATCTGAAAGAGATTTGTGATTGCCTTGGACTCTTAATTAAATAAAAAGGTCAGTCAAATTTGGGGGCTGCGTTGCTTCTTTTGAATTTTCATGTCATTTGGGTCAGTGCCTAATCAACTTCTGAAATCTTCTTTTTTTTTGGTGGGGACAAAATTCCATTATTCTTTCCAAATGAAAAAAAGTTCTGCTGCCTTCTCCCACAGCTAATTAAATTAAGATTTGGAATGAGAATTAAATCTTAGATTTTTTTTATTTTTTGCACAAAAATCTTAATAAATGTTTATTTTATCTTTTATGAAAAAGTAATCATCTCTCGATTTTTTATCCTAATATTAAGGTAGGTTACATGAGCAATATATGGACTCAAGTTAAATTTTTAGCATGTGTTCTTCTCTTTCACTCATTTTTATTTAAGGTAATATGTTCTGTCAATTCTTGTGCAACCATATCTCTACTAATGATTTTCTTCCAAGTTTTTATCAATCTTCCACTAGTATTGACCATTTTTTCATCATTCATAGTCTCCACTTTTTTAAATAGAGCATTTATGGGTTTACATCGTATATATCTAAACCAACGTAAACGATTTTTGCTCATCATATCTTCGATAGATGCCACTTTAACATTTTTACGCGTGTCTTCATTTATCATTCTTTCCCTAACCTTCTTTCATTTTTTTTCGAGTCTATAATTCAATCTCCTTGTTGCCTTTCTTTTCTCAATTCTTTTCCTAAAATTCATTACTGACCTGATCGCTTTTATATCCCATCGCTTTTACTCCCTTTTTTTTACGATTTGCTTTTCCCTTTGAGAGGAGTTCCGCAAATATCAAGGATATTGTAGGTGAGCTGTAAGATTTTAATGTATCATCAAGCTCCCATGATGAGTCTCCTATCTCATTTTCTTCATTCTCTTCTTCATCAATAGTATCAAAGTTTGCAAGACAGACAACTGTTAGGGCCTTAGAATGATATTGTATCTCCTATTGTTAAGACGTGCCATCATATACTCCCTTACAACTTCTCTCAAGCTGTGAAGATCTCTTATCAATCACCTCCTCTCACTATTCCTTTCATCTTCTTTTTCTAGGTTTCCATGAGCTACAAGGGTACTCGTATTTACTACCTATTTTGGTCCTTTTAGACATAAAGTTTCTTATATTTCTTCATTGAGTATTTGTGGTGCAGTTCCTAAGGGTGTAATCACTTCCATATTCACTCCATTAGGAGGGTGTGAGCAACTCTTTATTACATAACTAGAGCCTTTTTGCTCCATGATCCTTTTTTCGGTAGCATGTTGGGTGTCATTGGGTATTGTTGTTCAAAGAGCCTTAATTTCTCTTTAAGATGATTCTTGCCAGAATTTAACAGAAGGTAATACAGTAACTCAGCAAAAGACAGATCAGCCAACTTAATCCAGCTCAGCAAGACTCCAGCTCAGCAAGTGATAAGAATGATGAAGTTAGTTTTTAGTTAGATAACAGTTAGTTAGTTAAAGTTAGTTAAGTCTCGATGTATAAAAAGCACCAGACAATTGTTAACTGTAACTACTTCTTCTTCTTTTGAAATCTGTAATTCTTCTTTAAAACATTCTTTTAATCAATGAAGTTCAGTTCTTCAAAATTCAACATGGTATCAGATGTAAAATCCTTTTGAAATATCCATTTCAAATATTCATTTCTTGTTTTTCATCTTCACGAAAAAGATGGTGACAACTGTAAATGATGTTTCTAATCCATTTCATCTTCACGAAAGTGAAAATCCAAGCTTAGTTCTTTTTTCCCCTATTTTGAATGGTTCAAATTACCATTCATGGTGTCGATCTATGAAAGTTGCCTTTCTTTCCAAGAACAAACTTAAGTTTGTCGATGGTAGCATTGAAGTTCTAGCCAAGACAGATCCAACATTCTCGGCATGGGAAAGATGCAACACAATGGTATTGTCCTGGATCATCCATTCTGTTTCACCTTCTATTGCTCAAAGTATACTTTGGCTTGACACAGCCAAGGATGTTTGGAATGATCTTAAAGATCGATTTGCACAAGGAGATGCTTTCAGGATATCAGATCTTCAGGAAGAAATTTACTCATTTCATCAAGGATCTTTGAGTGTTACAGATTATTTCACACATTTAAAGATTCTGTGGGATGAGTTCTTGAACTTGAGGGTAATACCTTCTTGTACCTACAATCCACGATGCAAATGTGAGGCCTTGGTTCTTGCAAGAAAATATCAGCAGAATGATCAGGTTATCAGATTTTTGAAAGGATTAAATGAATCCTTTTCAACAGTACGGTCTCAGATAATGTTGATGGAACCACTCCCTCCAATCAACAAGGTGTTTGCTTTGGTAGCTCATCAAGAAAGACAGATCAGTTCCCAACTTTCAGCAAGATCTGTTGAATCCAGTGCCTTTCAAGCCAACTCAGTCATGCCAAATAATCCACAAGCTGCTGTGTTCAAGAAACAATACAAATACAATACAAAGAAACCAGTCTGTACCTATTGTGGATTTCAAGGTCACACCATCGACAAGTGCTATAAAAAGCACGGCTATCCCCCTGGATACAAGCCAAAACCAAAGTTTAACAGCAGTGTGAATCAGGCAGAGGGTTCTTTTCACTCCCATGAGGATTCTGATCTGTTAACTAAATCTGGATATGTTGATGAAGTTAGTCCAGTAGCTTTTACTAAAGACCAATATGATCAGATAGTTGCAATGTTGAAGTCAAATGAGCTGGCATCTTCTTCAAGCAATCATGCCAAGACAGTCAATGCTACCTTCACTTCATTCCTAGAAAACCAAGGTATACATATAGCCCTTTGTAGCATTAGTGCTAGTAATAATTTTCTTCCTAATACTGCTAATGATTTCTCACATAATTTCACTTAGATATTTGATAGTGGTGCTACAGACCACATAATTTGTTCATTGTCATTATTTGAGTCATACAAAACCATCAATAATGCCTCAGTCAAATTACCAAATGGTAATTATGTTTCTGTAACACACCTTGGAACTGTCAGACTATCCTCTTCCTTACTGCTAACAGAAGTATTATTTGTTCCTGAATTTAGTTTCAATCTTATATCTGTTAGCAAACTAACCAAATCTATTGATTATGCTGTGATATTTCAAAAAGAATTCTGTATTGTACAAGACCTCAAATGCTAGAGGATGATTGGTTTGGGTAAGCAAGTGCATGGTCTTTACAAGTTAATTCAAATTCCACCTTGCACGCAGCATACTTCAACACCTGATGTTCAAACTTCTTTGTTACTTCCTGTTCAATGTAATTCTGTGACCAATACTATAGACATATGGCATTATCGCCTAGGACATGTTTCTTACCCTAGAATCAAACTACTTCAAGATCTGGATCCTTCAATTTCTGTAAAAGAAAATCTAATATGTGATACATGTCACTTTGCAAAACAAAAGAGAAATCCTTTTCCAATCAGTACTAGTGTTAGCTGCAATTGTTTTGAACTAATGCATTTTGACATTTGGGGTCCTTATCACACACCTTGCATATATGGATATTCATATTTCTTAACTGCTGTAGATGACTATAGTAGGAATACTTGGACATTTCTCATGAAAACAAAATCTTCTGTCAGACCCTCATTGAACAATTTTGTAACTTTGTTGAAACTCAGTTCTCAACTAAAATAAAATGCATCAGAACAGATAATGGAGAAGAATTCAATATGAGATCATTCTATGCATCTAAAGGAATCATACATCAGACCTCATGTACACAGACTCCACAGCAAAATGGAATTGTTGAAAGAAAACATCAAACTCTTTTAAATGTAGCCAGAGCCTTACGAATTCAAGCCTCACTACCAGAAGAATTTTGGTCAGATTGTATACTTCATGCCACTTATATTATCAATAGGGTACCATCTAATGTGATTAAAAATAAAACATCCTTTGAATTACTTTACAACACAAAACCAGATTTTTCATTACTTAAGGTTTTTGGATGTCTTTGTTTTGCAACAACTCTATCTCATAATAGATTCAAATTTGATCATAGAGCCCGAAAGTGCATTTTTCTAGGATTTTCATCTGGAAAAAAGGGCTATAAGCTCTATGATCTTCATTCCAGAAAAGTATTTGTTTCAAGGGATGTTACATTTTATGAACATGTCTTCCCATTTCAAACCATTACATCTCATTCAAATCCCTCACATTCAGATACATTTGTTCTTCCTACACCTGTTATCGAATCCTTGCATCCTGATCCTTTACCAAGTTCGGTTCCCATTGGTACTTCAGATTCTGATTCTTCTCACAATGATCAATCCCCTCATAACTCATCATTACAGCATATCCCTCCAGCAAGGAAATCCACACGAACAAAAACTCAGCCAAGGTACTTGCAGAATTATCATTGTAATTTGACTTCTCATGCTTCCCAATCAAATCTCCATCCAGCACTTGGTTCTCAATGCAAAATTCAAGGTACTCCTCATTCCCTTTCTCAAGTAATATCATATAATAGATTATCTTTTAGTCATAAGGCCTTTACCATTCAAATATCTTCTGTCATTGAACCAAAAACTTACAACCAAGCTGTCAAGCATGATTGCTGGAGATCTGCTATGCAAAATGAGATTGATGCATTACAATTAAATGACACTTGGGATCTAGTAGAGCTTCCACCCAATAAACAATCAATAGGCTGCAAATGGGTATACAAAATCAAGCACAAAGCAGATGGTTCTATTGAAAGATTCAAGGCTCGTTTGGTTGCAAAAGGGTATACACAACAGCATGGGGTTGACTACCTTGAAACATTCTCTCCAGTGGCTAAAATGACTACTATCAGAACCTTGCTAGCAGTTGTAGCAGCCAAGAATTGGCATCTTCATCAATTAGATATCAATAATGCTTTCCTCCATGGTGATTTGACAGAGGAAGTATACATGGATCTTCCACCTGGCTTCTCTTCAACTTCATAGAATCAAGTTTGCAAACTCAAGAAATCACTTTATGGCCTTAAGCAAGCCAGTAGACAGTGGTATGCAAAATTATCAGATGCCTTGTTTAACCAAGGGTTTTATCAGGCTCTACCAGATCCTTCTTTGTTCTTGAAGTCCACTGGTTCTACATTCACAGCTTTGTTGATTTATGTTGATGATGTGATTATAGCAACTAATGATCCTACATCCATTTCTGCTATGAAGTCTTACTTAGATACAGCCTTCAAGATCAAAGACCTTGGCCCACTCAAGTTTTTCCTTGGACTTGAAGTTGCCAGAAATAGCAAAGGTATTAACCTCTGCCAAAGGAAATATACACTTGATCTTCTTCATGATTTTGGATTTCTTGGATGTAAGCCTGCCAAGACTCCTATGGCATCTAACCAAAAGCATAATATTCATGCTGAAGCCCCATTGCTACTTGATTCAACCTATTATCGACAGCTAATTGGACAACTTCTATACCTCACTACTACTAGACCAGATATTACATTTGCTGTCCAATAACTATCTCAATACTTAGATAAACCAACAGATCAGCATATTCAAGCAGCTCACAAGATTCTACGATATTTAAAATCATCTCCAGGTCGAGGTCTATTCTATCCTGCTGCTTCTGATCTTCATTTGAAGGCATTTTCAGACTCTGATTGGGCAGCTTGTCCAACTTCCAGGAAGTCCATCACTGGATTCTGTATCTTTCTTGGCTCAGCTTTAATTTCCTGGAAGTCCAAGAAACAAGCCACTGTATCTAAATCATCCTCTGAAGTAGAATATCGAGCCATTGCCTCTGCCACCTGTGAAATTCAATGGCTACATTATCTCCTTCAAGATCTACAAGTGCCTCACCCCAGACCTGCGGCTCTGTTTTGTGATAATAAGTCTGCTATTCATATTGCTGAGAATCCAGTATTTCATGAACGCACCAAACATATTGAAATAGACTGCCATATTGTTCGACAGAAACTCAAAAATGGCCTCCTTCATTTGCTTCATGTCCCTTCCCCTGATCAACTTGCAGACTTATTTACTAAGCCTCAAACCTTTGCATCTTTAACTCACTTTATCTCCAAACTGGGTCTACAAGACTTGTATGCTCCAGTTTGTGGGGGGCTAACAGAAGGTAATACAGTAACTCAGCAAAAGACAGATCAGCCAACTTAATCCAGCTCAGCAAGACTCCAGCTCAGCAAGTGATAAGAATGATGAAGTTAGTTTTTAGTTAGATAACAGTTAGTTAGTTAAAGTTAGTTAAGTCTCGATGTATAGAAAGCACCAGACAATTGTTAACTGTAACTACTTCTTCTTCTTTTGAAATTTGTAATTCTTCTTTAAAACATTCTTTTAATCAATGAAGTTCAGTTCTTCAAGATTCAACAGAATTTGCGAAGAGAAACTTCTTTAAGTTGGACTCTCAACAAGAGCTCCAATTGTTGAAGGTGTAAACGATATGAGTCAAACTCAAAGAACACTAGTATTTGTGATTCGACAAAAGTGTCTACATCCATGGAGGGTAGCTAAGGTTGTTACTATATGAATGGCATGAATCATGCTATTCAAAAAGTAAATATTCTTGCTAGTGTTGGTCAAGTGTTCGAGATGACAACGGCACAACAAAGATAAAGAAAGTAAGGCGCAAAGTAATAAAGACAACACATATGCAGGCTTTAATGACTAAAAATCCATTTTGCCTTGCAGTGAAGGCACATATATTGGCCATGGAGAGGTCTTAGATTATGTCACATGTCACCATCTTATTGAGTCTATCTGTCTGAGTTGGATCAGTTTGTCTTCAAGCTATAAAACTAAGGAGATAGGGAGATTAAGCATGGTTTGCGTTGGGCTTGCTAGGCCAGGTTTAATTTGCTTGTCTCCTGGCTAAATCCATACATAACACTAAGTTCAAAAACCAAGGTCTTGGAAGAATCCAAGAAAGAACAAGTTCATCTTCATCTACCATCAAAGAAGCTCAACCAAACAACATATATCTAGGACTTTCTTTTTTTTTTCGAAAAACTAATTAAATAAGAAGGAAACAGAAACCAAAAAAGATGTTTTGGTGTTTTTTTAAAGATAGGCAGACCATTGTCGCGAGTGACAGTTGATGGTGAGAGGATTTAGGTCAACCGATATGTCAGCTTGTTGCCGAAATTTAGGTTTGGCACTTTAAAGTTGTGAAAGTTGAAAAGTTGGAAGAATGATTAAATGTGAACTTGATTTGGGTTATAATGATTATAAAGAAAATTTTTAATATTTGATTTGATTGTGTTTAGTAATTGGTTATAAATAAAAAAAATTATGAATTATGTATAGAATTTCTCTAATAGTTAGACAGTTCAATTGAGGCATTACTACATAACTATTTGTCCCTCTGTAAGTAATTCTTTCATTCATTCGTCCATCGACCAACTCGCCTTTCTATTCCTTTTTTCATTTTTCGTAAATTTTATTATATATATGTACATATACACACAAAAATATACTAAAAAAAAGTAAACAATTTTATACACAAGAGCATTAAACTTTTAAGGAATAGAAAACTTTCAAATTAATGATAAAATTACTAATGGCACAATTTTTTTAATCAATTATGATAAAAAAAATTTTGATAATTTAAAACTGAAATAAAAGAGTGCAAATAAATCAATAATTAAACTATATATTATATCTAGAAATATATATATATATATATATAATCTTAGGAGAATGAAATTTAAATTTTGAAATTAGAAGTTATGATTTTTTGCATAACCTTTTATAAAAGTGGTTCAGATTTTTTTTTTTGGAAAAGATTACAAGACAATATGATATAAAGATTTAAAGTAATTAAAAGTGAAAGTTAGATGGGAAAAAGAAAGTATGATAAGCTAGAAAGAATATAAAACAATTTGATATATGATTAGAGATTTGAAATCTTATCGATCTAGAAAATTAGAAAGATAATTTCATTTTTAGTAAGTTTACATAATTTTCTATATATATATATATAAAAGCCAAAGTATTTGAGTGATAAGTAAAACTTTCTATGTTGATAGCCTAATTATTTGACACCTGTAATATATTAAAATAAAAAATAATTATCTCTTTCAAATTTCAAAAAGATAGAATTATCTATGTAAATATATTAAAAATATAAAATAAATAAATAAATTATCTTTTTAAATTAATTATCTATTTCAATTTTTAAAAGATAAACATATATATTTATAGCCTTTATCAATTAATTTTTTTTTCTAAAAAATAACATCTATATATAGGGAATATATATGATGAATTGATAGTGTATAATTTCTATGCACTCTCGATACATTAGAGGTTGACACCTTATTAATATATAAACTAAAAAAATGTCAAGCCCTTAAAAATAAATACAAATAACATTTTTTTTAATTTACTCATAAGGGCTTCTTGATAATGTGTTAATTTATTATGCATTGACAATGTATAGAGACTATACACTGTTAGTGCATTATATATAAATCCATATATATATATATTTATATATATATATATATATATATTAAAATCAATATGAATAATGTAATATATAACATGCAATAATATAACATCTTACATTTAATGATTATAACATCTATATCTATAACTTTTATCAATTTTTTTATTTTCTAAAAAATAAAATTTATATCTATAGATTTTATCAATTAGTTTTTTTTATTTTTTAAAAAATAACATATATATATGGATTTATATATGATGCACTGACAGTATATAATTTCTATACACTATCAGTACATCAGAGGTTTACACCTCATCAATAGGCGCTTATGAGCAAATTAAAATTATTTATATTTACTTTTAAGGATTTGGCATATTTTTTTAATTTGTCAATTGATGAAGTGTCAACTTCTGATGCATTGACAGTGTATAGAAACTACACACTGTCAATGCATCATATACAAACCTTATATATATATATATTAAAATCAGTATGGATAATGTAATATATAACATGCACTAATATAACAACATATTACCAATTAAATTTTTTTAATTTTCTAAATGATAAAATCATTTTTTAATTTTTTAAATTAATATGTAACATGTAATCATTTTTTTCACATTAATATTACAAAATATAACATTTATATCTACCACTTTTATCAATTAAATTTTTTTAATTGTCTAAAAAGTAACATCTATATTTTTTATATTGAAATTTTTAATTTCCTTCATTGCTATTATATAAATTGCATGCAATCATTCATCTTTTTTTTCATCAATGCTCAAGAGTCAAAACTTGAAATTTCTATTACTTTTTGCATTTAGTTTCTTTAAAGGAGATTTTGGCATAAAATTTTATTACACACCACATAAAAAGGACTAGCATCGAATGAGATTTCAATTATAAATAGGACATCTTTATCAAAAATTAAAGTATAGGTCACAAAGTCATTATTCAATGTATTAGATTAACATACAAATTTTCAATAATAAAATATATAACAACATAATTTTAAAATAAAACTGATTTAGCATGTAAATTTTAATTGACTAGTTTTGAATTTGTGTTATAAATATAGAGAAAATCTTTCACCAGTAAAGTAACTATTTATGAAATTTGATACAACTCTTGGTTAGTATTATATGTCATGTGAGTATAACTTTGAAATTTATGAAAAATTTCATTATTCCTCATGTAATGTTGACGTTACTAATCCAACTTAAAGGTAAATAATAATTATATTTAAAACTGATGTGGACTAGATCAATTATTACTGGGCTTTTCTATAAATCAAGTTGAAGACCATTGAGCCAAATGATAATCTAAGCCCAAGAGAAAAAAGGACTCAAAAGGCCCAGAAATGATCCACTGGGTTATTATTTAAGCTGTGGGGCTTAAAGGTAATTACGCGCAAAATAACTCCTATAAATAGGTCACAGGTATCATTCTTAAACCCTAAGCTCTATTTGCCTACTGAAACCCTGCCAAAACGCTGTCTGACTTAAGCATCGGAGTGCGCGCGCAGGGAAAACCCCTGCACCCCTCTGACTTTTCCTATTTCGCAGATTCATTGGAGACAAACTAACGCGAAGATCGAGGATCCGACATCAGCAAATATTTATTGTTGTTTTTGGCAACAACAATTGGCGCCGTCTGTGGAAAACAAACAAAAAAGCCATAAAAAATTGGTGAAAGACGATCTGTGGAAGAGAAGGTACGTAGGCTGCGGTAGACTTGCATGGGCGGGAGGCGATTTCAACTTTTAGTTTTATAAATGAGGCACTATGACCCTGACTGCGGGGTTCCCAGGGGCGGCAGTCCCGCTAGCCGGTCAGCGAGCGGGGTCAAGGGGCAGCGCCCCTTGCGGGGGTTTGGGGGCGGAGCCCCCGAAAAAAAAAAAGGTATGTGCGACATTGCCAACGATAGACCCTCGGCGAGAGACCTCATCCTACTAGCTGGGCGAGACAAAAGTGGAAGCTAGCCTGTCGCACAAAAGCTGCTGGCGACAGCATGCCTGTCGCCCGAGACCGTAGGCGAGAGATAGCAAAGCTGCTGGCGACAGCTTACCTGTCGCCCGAGACAATAGCGAGAGGTAGCAAAGCTGCTGGCGACAGCATGCCTGTCGCCCGAGACCGTAGGCGAGAGATAGCAAAGCTGCTGGCGACAGCATGCCTGTCGCCCGAGATGTTGTCGCCCGAGACAATGGCTGACGATAGCATGCCTGTCGCCCGAGACAATGGCTGACGACAACATGCTTGTCGCCCGAGATACTGTCGCCCGAGACCATGGTGAGAGATATCAAGCTACTAGCAACAGCATGCCTGTCGCCCGAGATCGTAGGCGAGAGATAGCAAGTTGCTGGCGATGGTCTTTGATGAAGCGGATTCCCCCTTTAGCATGGGTTTTGCTGAACCATTGCATAAAATCCTTAGCCAACTTGGTGAAGGTCTGGTCTGTGAAGCTGATGAACGTAGCGGAAAGCAAGTAAAAACAACAAGGAATTTTGTCGAACCAAATGGCAAGCAAGAAAAGGATTAAGTTCTTGAGTTGCTGGAATCCGAAAGCAAATTCCTTTGAAGGTGATGGCCAGCGGAAAGCCAGTAAAAACAACAAGGAATTTTGTCGAACCAAATGGCAAGCAAGAAAAGGATTGAGTTCTTGAGTTGCTGGAATCCGAAAGCAAATTCCTTTGAAGGTGATGGCCGTAGATGCGGCTCCCTTGCAAAAACGAAAACAGAGCAAATAGGATTCATGCAAAAAAGAGCTCATCAGAATCATTATCTCTGCTACATGACGCACAAAGTTACAACCAATGACTAATCATAAAAGCCGAGTAACAAGGAAAAGATTACCAGGATCTCTTTCTAAATACTTATATGAGTGTTCAAGAAATGAGAGACCGATTAAACAGTCAAAAGAGACTGAGTTGGTGTGAAGAAAAGCCCAAAGGATTATATAATCATTATCCCGATATAGATAAATGAGACATAAATGATGTCTATAACTCACGTTTGCCAACATTCACGCATGATCTGTGGAACCACTGGATCAACATCTTCAGGAATTTCTAGACGCCTGTTCTGGAATCCAACAGCTCCAGCACGCTACACCTCCTTGGGCGAGAGGGGGTTGCTTTAGCGCCGACATGCTTGGGCGTGAGGTGTGGATCTCGCGGGCGATAGGTGTTGGCGAGGAAGCCTCCCACCTGCGACAAAGCAGCTTAGTCCAACCACTGGCCTTCTCTTCTCTGACGCCATAACCAGCCCCATCACCGCATCCTCCAAGCACCACTGCTTATCACCGAAGCTCCCATTCACCATCAACATCTTGCTATCCCGCTTTGGTTCTTCACTAAATCGAGGCCTATCATTGCAAATGTGTTTGCTACCGTCTGCATGAAAAAGAAAGTAAAAATGTGAACAACAACAAACTCAAAACCACCACTTGTTTGCTGACTTGCATATCCATAGCTCTCAAAAAATGCATGAAGCCTAGCTTAAAGGGGCTGAACGAAGACATAGAGGAGAAGAAAACGCAAGTCCGCTAATGTACGACAGGCACCTCCACAACAGAAGGGCTCCTGCCATGACAGATCGATCTGCCGTACGCTAGGACAATAGGTCAAAGGTAATGATGAGCACATTCGACAAGTAATGTCGTAATAAAGCGATTCGACAGCCATGCGAGTGAGAAAAAGTCACACTGTAAGCATTCTAGACAAGCGAATGGCTCCCGTGAGCCTAGCATCTTGCGCACAAGGCACAAAGCAACGCTTACGAGTGTAGTGTCATGTGGCGAGCACAAGACCACTGGCACTTTTGACGATTGAGTAGCATACGGCGATTACATGACCAACGCCACAGCCCAGCCTTCACAGCAAGGCTCGGCTGGTAAAGCACGCACTATGGCAGAAGTGTGCACACAACGCTAGATGAGCTCACCCAGGAAAGGAAAGAGCTAGACGAAGAACTAAGAACAAGCGAGAATAAGTCCAAGAGAGCTCTATTGGGCGGTCCCCAACCAAAGACCTCAGGTAACACGCTAGAACTTAAAATGCACCCTCGTGTTCGCCCAGATGTGCAAGAGCATAGATGAGCGGCGAAAACCAGACAGGACACAAAAGGTCAGACGAGCTAGTGGCCACCACGAGAGTACGGTTGTGAATAATGAGTAAGAATATAGCCATCCTAAGACCAATGCAAGCAAGCACTTATCAACCGACATAGGAACTCGCCTAGGAGAGAGAACTCTATAGGCGAGCCATTCAGAGTGACTGAAGCGAGAAAAGATTAGGCAACTCTGCACACCATCAAACACAACGCTCGAGAAAAAGTTCATCTCTGAACAGGAATGACAACACTGTTTCAAAGAAGAACTCGGAGAGCTATATAGTGTAAAGGCAATAATCTCTAGCGGCAGAATACAAGAAGTGGGCTACAACCCTGCCTATCGCCCAAAAGTTCCCTGGTGATTGAGTACGCGGAATGGGCAGAGCCCAACCTGTTGCCTGAAAGATCTCTGGCGGCAGAGTACAAGAAGTGGGCGACAGCAGTGTTTTCAATTCGACGAGCATAGGCACGCACATGACAAATTTTGGCGACAAGGTTCCACGTGGCAAACTCTTTCTGCGAGAGGTGGCTCACGCGTGTAATAGCCAAAATGGATAGAAAGGGGGACCACTATTGAAGATCTCACAAAGATGCCACTCTTTTGAATATTCAGTTGCATGCAAAACGTTAGGTGACAGAACAATCTGTCGCTCGAAAGGTGCTTGCTACACTGCAAATTTGCGCGACTACAAGCATGCAACAGGCACTCTGTCCCAAGCTAGCTCAAGGTCACGCGACAGAGCAGTTTGCACCATTATAGGCATGCGGCACGACTAGAACATGGGCAGCCTTATCTTCTTCGTTGTGAAATTGAACTTCAAAGCCAAGGAAAGTGACAGGCCGTGAGCTAGACAAGAGCTCCCGTGCGTGACAAGCCTTTAGCGAGACATGGTCTCCCGCATGCGACAGACCTTGGGTGACAGGGGAGCTCCCACGAGCGACATGCCTTGGATGAGATATGGGCTCTCACATGCGATAAGCTCCCTACTTTGATAAAATGACAGCAAAGAAAATTAGGTGAACACAGCACCCATACACAAAATTCCCCCGTTAGCACAATGCAGGCGATGTCTGCGCACGCCCAAGTGCGGGATTTGAGCGGAACAATCTAGAATCTTCTAGACCTAATCCGACCGAGTGTCCAAAAGCTTCCTTCGACCCAAGAACTGCTCTAGCAATCTAGAAGTGGCTTAAGAGCCACACACTTAGACTATTGATAACCACACATGTGAAAGAGGGCTTATCTATATAAAAAAGTGTGTCGGCTTCATAAGTCCTTTAAGCAATACAAGGATGTGCCGGCTCAAGGTGTCGAGATCAAGGATGTGTCTCTTTTGTAAGCCCCTATACATAGCATTCTGGAGTATCAATACAAGTGAGTGCTTGGCACAACGGAAATTGCAAACACACTCAAGCAGGGACATAAGGGTGGTAACCAGATCTGAGGTACTCTCAAACGATGTTTTCAATTTTCTTGTCCACTCTAACAATTGTGATTGAATTAGGCAGGTGTCCGAGATAGGCACTAGCCACTGTCGTGAAAGGCAGCAAGTCAAGAAAAGCTTGGTTCAATCGAAAACAACTTGTGGTAAGCTCGTGAAGATAGATTGATGGTACCGAGGCACGACTCGGTGCACTATCCATGGTTAACAGCAAAACATCACAGCACTCGTACCTTACAGATTTTTCAAAGACAAAGACTTAGAATGGTACTGGTGGTAAACATTTGCTATTATTGTTTTAACATTTGCTGCAATTATTCCACTTAATTGAAAATACTACATTATGAAACGAAAGGCCAGTTATTTTTATCTGTACTATGATAATCCTCCATGTTTGTTAGACATGTTGCAGGAATAGAAGAAGATGCGAGACGGGCACAAATAAGTCCCTAAGCGAAAAATGTGCGAGACGGGCACAAATAAGACCTTAAGCGTGAAGAAGACGCGAGACGGGCACAAATAAGTCCCTAAGCGAAAAATGCGCGAGATGGGCACAAATAAGACCTTAAGCGTGAAGAAGACGCGAGACGGGCACAAATAAGTCCCTAAGCGAAAAATGCGCGAGATGGGCACAAATAAGACCTTAAGCGTGAAGAAGACGTGAGATGGGCACAAATAAGACCTTAAGCGTGAAGAAGACGCGAGACGGGCACAAATAAGTCCCTAAGCGAAAAATGCGCGAGACGGGCAAAAATAAGTCCCTAAGCAAGAAAATTCAAAAGTCCCTAAGCGAAAAATGCGCGAGACGGGCAAACAAAAAGTCCCTAAGCGACAAATGCGCGAGACGGGCAAATAAAAAATCCCTAAGCGAAAAGTGCGCGAGACAGGCAAATAAAAAGTCCCTAAGCGAAAAGTGCGCGAGATGGGCAAACAAAAAGTCCCTAAGCGAAAAATGCGCGAGACGGGCAAATCAAAAGTCCCTAAGCGAAAAATGCGCGAGACGGGCACAAATAAGACCCTAAGCATAACGAAGACGCTAGAAGGGCAAAATAAGACCCCAAGCGGGCAAAATAAGACGCTAGAAGGGCAAAATAAGACCCCAAGCGGGCAAAATAAGACCCTAAGCATGACGAAGACGCTAGAAGGGCAAAATAAGACCCCAAGCGGGCAAAATAAGACCCTAAGCGAGAAAAAGACGCGAGACGGGCACAAATAAGTCCCTAAGCGAAAAATACGCGAGACGGGCAAAAATAAGACCCTAAGCGAGAAGATACAAGACGAGCAAAACAAAAAGTCCCTAAGCACAAAAGGGTGCGAGACGGGCAAATTCGAAAATCCCTAAGCGAAAAGTGTGCAAGATGGGCAAATGAAAAGTCCCTAAGCACAAAAGCGTGCGAGATGGGCAAACCATAAGCCTGAAGCGAAAAATGTGCGATGTAGGCTACGCATTTACTTGAAGCAAAAAAGTGTGCGATGTAAGTCATGCATGACGTGCTTGAGCTTGAAGCAGTAATTGAGCGACATAAGCCCCGTATGTAAAAGAACTTGAAGCAAAAAAGTGCACGAGGAAAGCCTGATTATTACGTGAGACTAATACAAGGTAAATGCATAGTTGCTTCGGTAGATGAGTTTAAAAATGGGCTGATTAGTTTGTAAAAGACTAAGCTCTTTCACAAAAAACTGGGGAGCACTCTAGATTGACTTATGCCTCAAAAGGAGCATCGATACTAACAGGCACCCAAGCATCTACGCCCTGAGGTGCTATAATTATCTAAATCGTCTTCGTCCAAGCCTGTGAGAACCCCGACCATCTCGGGTCAACCAAAAGGCTCTTAAGGGCTGGTAAGATCAGATAGATCTTTATAAATGCCTATTCTCAGAAAATGTTGCATCAGGATCAAGCTTCAACCAATCCGGAGCACGCCAAGCACAAACCGCATCTGATGAAACCAAAAGGCTTTGGTGGCTCCGCAATCTTGTAATTTCTCCTTATAACTCTTGGTTTCGGTCAGCTAAGACCTTGAATTTGAAAAGAAGGGTGGTATATTCCACTGGAGAAGCATTTAGCTCAGAGAAGAAAAACGTATCCCGGTAGTGTTCTAAAAAGACACTTTAACAAAAAAAAATGATGACACGAAGTCATTTCTGCTACAAATAATAATTGAGCCCTCAAGTGAAGATGAAAAGACTCTTGTGATAATCCCAAGAAGAGGGTAGCACAAGAATTTGAAAAGCCCATTCTTTATATACTCTTTCACAAGGTAAACCTTGTAAAAGAGTGGGGAGCAATTGATGTGGACTAGATCAATTATTACTGGGCTTTTCTATAAATCAAGTTGAAGACCATTAAGCCAAATGATAATCTAAGCCCAAGAGAAAAAAGGACTCAAAAGGCCCAGAAATGATCCACTGGGTTATTATTTAAGCTGTGGGGCTTAAAGGTAATTACGCGCAAAATAACTCCTATAAATAGGTCACAGGTATCATTCTTAAACCCTAAGCTCTATTTGCCTACTGAAACCCTGCCAAAACGCTGTCTGACTTAAGCATCGGAGTGCGCGCGCAGGGAAAACCCCTGCGCCCCTCTGACTTTTCCTATTTCGCAGATTCATTGGAGACAAACTAACGCGAAGATCGAGGATCCGACATCAGCAAATATTTATTGTTGTTTTTGGCAACAACAAAAACATTGAATAAAAATTATTCCATGTAATAATATAAGCATTTTATAATTTTAATATATATAACTTAACTGTAGCATTTTGTATATCTTATACATAGAAATTGAATGTTGAGGTATTTGATGTTTCTAGAAAAAATATGTTTGCACTTTTCATCACTGAAGCTAAAAAATTAATTAATAAAGATGTTGAAAATTTTTGTAAAATTTATCTTAAAGTATTGATTAGTTAACAATTAATTATATTATAAAGTTTCAAAAAAATATATATTATCAATGATTTTATTGTTTGATTAACGTATTTCCATGCATTGCACAGGTTTAAAACTAGTTGTATTACAAAACTTGAGACTAGTATTTAAATTTTAAGAATTGTAAAAAATGATTAGTGAGTATAATATAATAATATGATTTTAACCACTCTTAAATCATAATAATGCATAAATTATAAAATTATAAAAAATAAATAAATAATAATAATTTTAATTTAAGAAAATCAATTAAATTTATTCAACATTAATATATAATTATACATACTAAAAATTTTTATAAACTTTGGGTGGAGCGTACAATGAGGATCCACGATAGCTATAAACAAAACGACGACGACGACGACGACAATGACAACAACAACAACAACAACAACAACAACATAATAATAATAATAATAATAATAATAATAATAATAATAATAATAATTTGATCATTATCTAATACACCGTAGGTTGAGTTTTTTTTACTCTACAAGCAAGAGGATTAGGATGATAATATATATTCTATTTTATTTTTTTTATTTTTTAAAACATATGTGTTATCATCTCCACTGACGGTGTATTTGATGATGATGATAATAATAATAAATTCCCAACACTCAATACTCTGATTTTTTACTAAAGAAAAAAATGTGACATGTCAGCATGAGCGTGCAAATGAAATTAGAGATTTTGTATAGATACTTCATAGTAATTTTATTTGCAACTTGCAAAGATGATGTATGGATTGCTAACATAGGATATTCATCATTAGAGCTATTTCAATAGATTGAAATAGATTACATAAATCAATATATAAATTTACATTAAGTTGTGAACATGAATTTAGCATGAATTCTAGTAATATGTTAACATAGAATTTAATCACTTTAAATTACTGTTTATCTTTGTTTGGTTCATAAGAGGTACAAGAGGGAAGTGGGAAATTGAACCTTGGACCTAAATTCTCTGAAGGAGTGATAATAATCACTAAGCCAAGCCTTAGTTGTTAAATTAATGTTTATCTTCTCAGAACCGACACTTGTCAAAGACAATGGGAATGTCTTGCCCTGTTTAAAAGAAATTTGACTTTGGAGAAGGTAATGAAAGTGTTTGGTTGCAAATAGACCTATCTAAGGATTAGGTTGCTCGTTGAAACCCGAAAGTCAATTCAATTTTTTAGAGAGTCGAAGCAAAAATATCGAATGTAATTAATTGGCTTGGACAACATTTTTAGGCTCGATTAAAAAATCAAGCCAGGCTTGAGCTTGATCATTCGAAACCTAGGCTCGGCTCAAACATAAATAAAATTAAAAGTTTTTATTTAATATATTTAATAATTATAATGTAATTATATGTATATATAAAACATTGTTGATTAATAAATATTATAATATATATTTAATATAGAAAGTGACATGTAAATTTTAACAAATAAAATTAAACTTTAAAGAGAATAAACAAATAAAAAATAAATAAATAAAAAATTAATAAAATGATATTCGAACTAAACAAGATCAAGCTCAAACTTAAATAATAAAATAAAAAACGAACTTAAATTAAAAGTTAAGTTCGAATTTATGAGCTGAGAGGCACTTGGACTTATGTTTAAGCTATTATTATATGAATAAACTTGATCCAAACCCGATGAGATCCATGAACCCATCGAAGTGCAACCTAAGCTAGGGTGGGTGAGATACGAAAGCGAAATGCCTTGACTTGTGTGACCATAGTTCGGTTTTAAGTCATCACATATAGCCGCTGACACCGACGGTTGTTGATTAAACAAATGAAATTGATGAGCCAAATCTCAAAATATATATCTTTTTCAACATATATCCGTACAAATACTTTTACATTAAAATATTAAAAAGTTGAATTTCAGAGGCATACAAGGCAGTTCGAAAGTACTAGACATTTTATTAACATGCCCTGTCAGGACCGCAATTCTTGCTCAAGTCCAGACACCAACAATTGTAATCAGATATAGAGATCTCATATAGCTCATCAGCGTTCAGCTTTTCCAGTTCCGAGGATCTAAAAGAATCAAAGCCGATGTTGGCTTTTTTATCTCCAAATCCTTCCACCTGATGGTCTTGGTCACACATTCTCTTGTACAATCTCATCACAGAAATACAATCTTCATATGGATCGTGAATGCCAGACTGGATATCATACCTGTAAAACAATACACCATGATGCTAAAGGAAAAGGAGTTAGAAGAAAACGAAGATGCACAAGAGCAGCAGCAGCAGCAGCAGAAGAAGAGGCAAATTGTTTTAATAGAAAATATTATAATGTAGTGTGCTGAGAAAGTAGCTTGCCCAAGATATGTTTTTGTAAGGTGCTTCAGTGAGTGGCTAATAAGATTTGTTTTCATCAATGGGCGGTATTTTGCAGTGTCCCTGCACAATAGAAAAAGCCTGCGTGAGGGATGACACATCTGCGGAACATCTTTATTTTAATAAAATTAAAGATGGAAGAAAAAGAGAAGGAAGGGGGGAGGGGTTGTTGAGAGAATTCCATGCCAAATCATAAAGTGAAACCAACATCAAAGTATAAAGTTATCCCAACCCTTCTACACTGTATTTTTCCACCGTGTTTTGCATGCTTTCCTTAAAAAACCAATATAGTCCATCCACAAAATTCAAAAGCGATTAATAAATAAAGCATAGGATTAACAATAAAAACACTTAACTTTGTACTACCATGTTGGCATTAATTAGTTTTATCTCATAATATGTTAATATTAGGATATGTTTCACCTAGAAGCAAACTAAGTTATGCCAACAGATGAGAAAGCAAACAAAACAAATGCAGCATTAGGGTTTCATTAAAAATTACAGACACAGCTTTTGGCACATTCATTTCTCAAGAAGGAATTTAGATGGGCTTCCTTCATTGATAGCCAATAAAATAGTTCAATATACCTCAGCATATGGCCAGGATATTTCATTCTCAAGCAGTCTAAATCATGCTGAATTGCATGACCCACAAGAAGCCTGGCCTTTCCCCCATCTAGGGGTATCCTTCCAACAGACTCCCCATTGTGCAGAATTTTCATAATTTTTTCTTGCACTTCGTTAAGTGGCATGGCATCTCTCAGATGGTCTTCTGTTACCCCAGTTACTTCATATCTGAACATATGTACATATAAACAGATATAATAGTCCCCTTAATGACTTCTGTAAATCAAATACAATACAGAGCATAGTCATACCTGTAATCAGTGACAGGAATTTGTGGACGAACATATGTGTGCAAAATTATATTCTCATCTTCATCAACAAGACACACCCTAGCACAGAGGTCAATTGATCCATCACTCCCACCAGCAACCATTTCACAATCCATAGCAATGGCTTTTTGAACTTTACCATTGTGCTTTTCATCCATAATTGAACTTGACATAAGAACATGAGATTCTATACAAGGCGTGATCTTTGTGCCCTGCAACAGCATGATATTTAAGTTATATCGAGTTATGACTCAAAACAAGTTATTATGCAATATGAATGTGCTTAGAAAGGTAACTATGCATAAGTTACTCAATCATCAACACTCAACCTTAGCCAAAATGTACTTTTTCCTTGTTTTCATGGTTTATTTTGTCATAAAACTTAGAAATGAGGCATCCAAAATACAAAAGCAGGACAAATATAGTCAAACATGTGGTCAGACGAAATGTGTAACTGATAAATACTATAGACAAATAAAAAAGGGGAGGGGGGAAGCTCCATCAGTGATAATAAGGTTCTATATTTGCATTTTAGTACCAGAGAGCTTACTTACAAGGGGAACAGGAGCCATTAGGCAGCACTTTTGTTTATGTTCGTTAAGGGCATGGGGGCTATTAAAAACTTTTAAACAAACATTGCAACCTCGGTCCACAAAAATCTTTGAACAATTTGATTTTGCCAGTGGACCTATGTAGAACAAAAGAGATCAGACAATTCCAGAACAAAAAATTGGGCAATGGGAATGAACATGCATATTATCTTACCACTAATATGTTCTCGCACCGACTCAAAAGATTTGCAGTGCTTTTGACACACCCCACATCTAGGTTGATGAACTGAATGGTATGAGATTTTCATGTGCTCAACAAGATGCAGCTTTCTCTTAAATTGCTTATAGCATGCAGGGCATTTGTGCCTGTAAGAAGAAATATCAAATAAAGAAAGTGCATCAAGGCACAGCTTATGTATCATCATCAAGTATAACAAAGACTATCTAAGCTTAAAGACCTAAACACAGAGTTATAAAATCATACGGGTTAGGTGTTTCGACGAGAAAAGGCTACTGAAGCAGCAAATTGGAAACTTCCCAGCAATATTCCTTCCTTTCCATTATTTCGCTGTATCATACTTAAACAGTTAAACTCAATTACCTATTTCCTATGTCTAGTTAATCTTTTTTTTCTTTTTTACTATAATTAGAGTAGGGGACAAGATTATTTAGATTCGAACTTAAGCCTTACAACATATCACAACTTTTCTTAACCACTAGATCAAGAAGTTGATAGCATGTCTAGTTAATCTTGGTCTTCCTAAATGTATGCAACAACAAAACAAGAGATAAAAAAAAAAAACATTTTCAACAGCTACAGTGTAGCTGATAATAAATAGCATTGATATCCCAGAAAGTGGTTAAGAAATTAAAGAAAACCTCATAGCAAAAAAGAACACTGTTAGAGAGGGATTCCGATAAACTGCGAGGAAACGAAAAGGAAATAAATAAATTTGCTACTATTTTTTTAGTACCCAGAAATAAAGCCAACTAAAAACAGAATCAATGAACCAATGACACATTTTTTCCCACATTTTTTAAGAATCCAAACTTATCTCAAAAGGGCAACAATCAGGAAAAAAAAGAAAGCATAAAGCTAAAGAGTAAAAAAAAAAGCACCTCTGAGTTCTAGATTTTGGAGGATCGGGTTCGGAGGCCATGGGAAATCAGCAACCGCAGATGAAATGACGGGAAAATTTTCCGTCGTATGTAAACGTTTTTTTTTTTAAATAAATTCTTGGCGTGAAATTTCTAAAGCCCTCTGCTTTTCGTCTAGCGGCAAGGAAGCACCAATTGAAATCGTCCACGTTGTCTAAGGCCGGCGGGATGAGGGCCATAACGGCAATGCGTTTAGAAGGTTTTGATCCGGTTGCAGTGTTGGATGGAAAAGTAAAATATCAAACCATCCAGCGTCATTCGAATTTTATAATTATTCAAATTTGGTTTATTTATTTTTAAATTAAATTCGATGGAGTTATTCAGATAACAAATTGAATTCAATTCAAACATTTTTTTTTGTCGAAATCCTCCGATTTTCACTTTCGGTGACTATTCTGAAATCAAGAGAAACAGAACGTGATTAGACTTGTCCCCCTCCCAACACTGGCACTCCATAATTCAATTCAAACATTTTAATATTTCACTTGAGTGACTCAAAAACTTAATATAACTTTTTCTTAATATATATTTTTATTATCTTATTATTAATTTTTTTATTTTACTTTCATTATATATATAATTAAAAATTGATAAATCAAATTGATTGTGTTAAATAGTAACAAAGCCAAAAAATTATCTAACAGGGGCTTAATATGAATATTAAATTATAAAAAAATTCAATTACTATTGCATGATTTTATATTTTGAAAATAATGAATAATAGCTTTGTTCTTGATGTTTGAGAATGCATTTTTTTAAAGTATATAACTAATTTATTATTTAACTAGTAATTTATAGTTCGATTATGCAAATAAATATTCAATATATTCATCATCGAAAATACATTATCTACAGTAACAATGACAACTGATAGAACCAATATTAGTATTAACAATATATAAACTAATAGGTACACTTTATTTTTTCTAATCTCAATTGTTCTTATAATAAAATCGTCAATTCTTTTTAATCTTGAAAACTTAATGTTAATTTACATAAAATTAAAATTTATCTATCAAACATTTCAAAAATAAAATAAAATTTGATAAAACATAAATGTTTACTTGTATAATATAATCAAAAAAAATTTTTCCTTTAAGGCCAGTGGGGGCTTGAGCGTCCATTGGGTCTCACAAGGTTTCGCCTCTGGCGTTGAGCTCGTGTAAGTTGAATATTTTGTTGAATCGAATTCAGATTTTAAAAATTAAATTCGATCTTAACTTCAAATCTCGAGTTTTTAAATTGATTTGAGTTCAAATTTATTATTGAATCGTTCCGACTACATTCCTAGTCTTAGATACAGCAATTTGCTATATTTTAATAATAATGTTTAAATATTTGACTTAACAATAATGCATGTTTCTTTATTAAAAAACGAATTTTTTAATTTATCTTTCATTTATGTTGTATTACGAGAATTACAGTAGTTTTTCTAGGCCTAGGTTGTATATTTTTTACATATTAAACGAAGAGACGGGTGATCAACTTATTGTTTTATTTTTTTATCTGTTAAGAAAGATGTGATCAAGAAAGATTTTTAATATAAATTTCCATCGCGAAGATAAGAGAGAAGTTAATTGCAATATTCTCCGAAAGTTAGCTTCAATTAAGTATCAATCAAAACTGCTGAAACAAGCCCATCAAATCATGTTGGACTGTCAGATCAAAAAAAAAAAAACATGTTGGACTGGTTTTCATGAGCACGTAAATTGAAGAAAAGATTTATACCACAAGAAAAGGAAATGTTAAAAAAAAAGGAAGAGAAAAAACCATTAAAAAAAGAGTGAATCTACAAAAACTGATCAGAATGCAGCAAACGTGATTTGTGAATCTCCTCATGGTGTACATAAAGCATCTTGAATGTTTTAATGACTCCGTTTGGTTATGCTGTTCATATAGGATGTATTCTTGAAGATCATGTCATTCGTGTGAATGCAAACATGAATCTGTTTTGATCATAAACTGAAATTTAAATACTGGTTTTCCATTGTAATACAATGTCTCCAATAGCATTTCTCAATCTCTATACGTACGTAGTTATATGCGTAGAAGAGAAGATGCAACCTTCAAAATCTGGAAGTCTATAGAAATCATCTTTAAAATATCCGGTACTCAATTGTTCAAATTAATTAGTTAATTGTTTACAGTTCAGCTGCTAAGTCCCTGGGATAAAATGAGCAAAATCAAACTACTGTATATGATATGTTCTTCCTGAAGGATAACATAGAAAAACACTGTCACAATAATCCATGAAGCAGTTCAAGCTTACAGCAGCTCACATTATGCTGCAAGCATTAACATTATCATCACGAAATGAGTGAAAAGCAGAGTTGCCTATTGGTGGCTCCTTCTCATAGAAATCATAAGGATATGGCCGCGGCGGCTTTGTTATGCGGCAAGGTGGTGAGGAGGGATAGACTGCTGCTGCTGATGGATACTGTACATCTTTATATGACAGCGGTGGAAGAGTTGGAGGTGATGTTAGTAGTGCCGGTGGCGGTGGAGGTGGCAGCCTTGCATATCCAGGCCGTCGTCCTCCAAAATTGCCAAACATTATTCGTTCAAAAGTAATCTTCTTGCCAAACCAACCAGCAAAGCCATGCTTCTTTTTCATGCCAGACTGTGGGTGATGCCAAGAAAGTGTACCCTCGGGCTCTTCTGGTATCGAGCCCTCAACTTCATTGCGGACAGCCTGATTATGGTCATTAGCTTCATCAGTAAAAGAACACGTTTGGTTCTCTTCCTCGCATTTACGAGCAAGCGTTTCGTTTTGAATCTTGAGGTTCTTCTCGTATGCGTAAAGCTCTACTTTTTTGCCGAACTTTTCTGATAATATCTGGATGAGTGTAGAGGGTTGAACAATGCCCTGAACTAACACCAGCCCATTTTTGGTATCTATGTCGACGGCATACACACCTAGGTGACAAAATCAGTGAAAAAAAAAGATATCAAAGGGTATTTTAGAAAGTGTTTTAGGACTCAAAATTAATAGACCATTAACATTCTTTCATGGAGGAAACGTACCATTGATTTTCTGCAACTTTTTCTTCACTTTCATGGGACACACTGCACAACACTGGATATTCACTTTCAGAACACAGGTCTGCAAATAAAGTAACGATCGCTAAAACCATGAGAAGGAAATGATGGGCATTAAGCGCATTAAGAAGAAGACAGATGCATACCGGGGCATCCAGATCATCTCCCATTGGAACCAAGAGATCCTTAACAAAACGAAGAACAATGATCGATGATTAAAGGAAATAAAAGTTCTTAGAAGACAGTAATGTAGTTACGTGTGGTTTGAAGTGCGTTGCTGGCTATTTAAAAGAATTTTTAATGATTTTTTCCTTTTCTTTTTGGCCGGAAAATCTTGATGCTTCAC
The DNA here is from genome assembly GCA_032173925.1 of Heritiera fomes. Lineage (NCBI taxonomy): Eukaryota > Viridiplantae > Streptophyta > Magnoliopsida > Malvales > Malvaceae > Heritiera > Heritiera fomes. The sequence continues at coordinate 22,045,822 of JAPDPM010000013.1, read as the reverse complement.
TCAGCTCCTGAAATGCAAATAATTAAAGCCTAAACGTTGTTGTACGGTAGAGAAGATTTTGTCCAGAGATAAGCTGGTAACTGACGTCCCATTTTAAGAAAGAAAATATTTGCATTTAAATAAGTTTTGATTGCCATGGATATGATCATTATCTAATGCATAAATACAGAGAGTTTCCAAATAGAAATTGGGCATCATAGGTCAGACAAAACAAAGCCGCCCATAAATTTTATTATTTTTGGAACTCGGGTGACCTTTACGCTTTGCTATGTTTGTGTTCTGGCGTTTGTTTATGCTTGTATCCTCAGCTTCAAACTGTGTTCTCGTGTCTTCTATAATTTAGCATCTCGGCTTTTCAAAATAAAAATAATAAATCGAGAAATTTAATTTCCGGTACGGTAAAAGTCTCTAACATGAAAGAAAACACCGTAAAAACAGAAATGGAGATATTTGTTAAATATTTTTTAACGTTTGTTGAGAAAGGTAAGTGGGTATCCTAAGAAATATATGTAATGTAGGGAATCCTAATACTTTGATATTCAGTGCTTGCCAATTGCCATTCAAGTATTGAACCAATCATTGCACCAGAAATAAGTTCCAAAACTAAAATTTTTCTCAATATGCAGCATCCATATATTCTGAGTAAAACTCGCTGCGACTTAATTTTATTTTGTTTTTTGTTTAAATTACACAAAATAGCTTTAAGAACTTCATATCATTAGATGACCAACAATCTTGCTACACACTCAACACAGCGACCACAGCCTATAAATTCATACTCATTACTCAATAATGGACATTCACAGCTCCATAACTAGATGCCAGCAGCATAGTACACATTTCTTCGGGAAAGGAATATTCTTGCAGCAAATAAACTTCATTGATACACAAAAACAACATCATTTTGTCTACATTAATGCTCAGATGGATCAGTCCTCATTAAATTGTCACCATCTTCCCTTAAGTCACAAACAATTTGAAGCAAAAGTATCTAAATCAGATGCTCGTTAAAGTACATTGAATTTGTCAACAAATGCTTTTCAGCCTCCCCGAGCTTCTCTTCTTGTGGCATCATGAAGCAATTCAACATCAACTCCATCAGGAGGTAGCTGGACATATCTCACAACAGAGCCTCTGATAAAACAGTTCCTCACTGAAAGCTATAACCAAACATAAACTAATCAATTCTCAACCAATGAAAACTGAAAAGATAAAAATAAAAATAAAGACATAACACAAGAGACATCAAGCCCTAAGGATGTGATGAGATTGAACAGTAAGACTGATCTAGTTGAGAATGCGATAGCCAATTGTACAACAAAGCCAAACCAAGACACATGTTATGGGCATGCGGAGACAGGAAGCTAAGACCTGGTGATACTTTCATGATAACTTCAATAACCAGCAGGAGAATGCATGTCTCTGAACTAAAGGATGAATTTAAATATAAAAAGAGAAATAAAAGAAAAGCAAGAACAGAAAATCTGATAGCATATTAGGAGAGGATGAAGGAACCAACTGTAGGCAACGTTAAGAAGTCCCATTCAGCAGCAATAGAGTGCTTCAAAGCTCTACCAGTCTTTCACTCAAAAAGTTAACAGATCATTCCAAATACGAAATTAGTTTCACTTCCCAAACTCAGAAAGATGACCAAACCAATATATATTACACTAAAACTGGGACTTCCATGTCAAATTAACATGTGTATCAATCCATCTACATGCCCAGTAGCCAAAACATTTTCAACCAAGCAATCATCATTAGTCAACATGAAATGACTTGACGCAGTCATAAGCCAAAAGAGAAACATGAAGTTTCAAAACAAATATATTTGAAGAAGAGAAGTGGCAAAAATCTGGCAAAACCTAAAATCACAAGTGATCTGCAGATTGACATCAGATTTGACACACTCCAAGGTCACTGCACTTGCAGCACACTCTCAATGAGCTAAAAGATGAAAAGTTTGGCTGGATTCAAATACAAACCATACTTAATAGGTTATAGCACCAAACAAGTCGGATTGCATTCCTACTCTTTCTTAGGCAGCTTAATATGTATATTGCCTAGTCTGAATAGGCTCTGCCTTTTCTTGGCAACATCAAGTACCATACAGGTTTTACATAGAGCTGAATCCAATGACAAAGATTAGGATGAAATTTTTTCACGCGAGGAATAATACTGGGAGTGTTCATCCAGCTTCAATAATCCTATGTGCCAAATGCAATATCATGTACCATCATGCTCATATTGACAATGCATATTCTGTTGTACAAAACACAATGTTCCTGAATCCACTTTTTGACTGTTGCTCTATAACCATCGGTAAAAATAGGAATAAGACATTCCATTAAAGCAAACTACTTGAAAATTTTTATCTACAGATAAGACCCTAAAGCATAAATTTGTCATTGATATATCACAAGACAGAGAAATACCATTCATGCAAAGAAAAATATTAAAAAGAGATAGACAATAACAGAAGTGAATTTTCCAAGGTAAAGGAGACATGCATTTTGGATGCAAAGAAGAAATGAATAAAGAATGATAACTAAACTATGAGAAGTTTAGACTTTGGGGTGTTGAAAAAAAAAACAATATTGGACTCATCACTTGTATTGGAGAAGTAAAACAATGGGAAAAACTAGTTAAAGGATGATTTATTAACTAGCTACATTGGAAAAGCATACAATGGTAAATATTAAGCATAAAATCAGCTAGAAAAAGAGAAAATCTAAATACACAATTGATGGAGACCCATCAAGCTCATAAAGCCCAAGTCATGTTCGTCATGATTGTGATCCTCTGAATATCCATGAAGGTCCAATGACAAGAGCTAAAACTAAGAGTATGCAACAAGCCTTGGTCGGTTTTATTAATATTGCTAGAGAGAAAGTCCAACAAAACTTGAGCATGGAAGATGACAAAGTTTTCTACAACATAATCCAAGCCCAAGTTCAACCTTTTTGAAGGTTTACAAGTACTGAGCCGAAATGCAATTAGACCGGATGCATAAATTGGACCTAGTGCAATTGGGCCAAATGCTACACTTACTTGATTTAATTATGTCTTATTGGGGTGAACATTTTCTTAATTTAATTTAAGCTCAATTCCTTTTTATTTAATAGGAAAGTAGAATTCTTATTTCTTATTCTGCAAGTTAGAAAAGTAGGATTCCTATTTCTTATTCAGTAAGTTTACTATTTGCTTATAAATAGACATGTTACCTTTGGGCATAACACAATTGATTTCAGAAACTTTTCTCTTTAGTTCTCTTGAGAACTCTTAAACTTATGGCGTTCTTACTAGGTTCTTGCTTTTCTAAGCAACGAGTCTAAATCTAACATCATAGATTCTTATGTTTCTACAAAACAGGTCTTGATTTTTATATTTAATTCTTCCTTTTACTTTGCTGCTTTTTTAATTTGTTTTTGTTTTTCTTCGTGTGTTATTTATTGAATCTCATCTTCTTTTGGTGAGGTTCGCGGCAGCTTGTTAAAAAAAAACTTGATAAGCCCCAAATTTGGTTTCCCACATTCAAACAAAAAGAAAAAGAGCCGATTGGAGTGAAAGAAAAAGTATGGACTTAGAAGACCCAATTCATCTGTTGCAAATAATGAAGTACAAAAAAACCCTAGACTTTTAGACACCGAATTTTAAAGTAATTCCTTCATAAACCCCTATGAAAAGGAAGTGGTGAATCAACAATTAGCAGAGGGAAGAAAAAAGAAAAAGGGGGCATACCATGTGAGGATACTTGTCTTGATCGACAACCCTAGTGTTCTCGAGCTTGATATTGAGGTATTGATCAACGGAATGAAGGGTTCCCCTGATTGCCAAATCATTCTTCAGCTCCACCGTCACTTCTCTTCCCACCAAATCCTTGAAATACGAAAAGAACAACTGCAATCCCCAACCCCCAAAAAATCAGAGGGAAGCCCATTCGAAAATGCATATGGGAAACTCAATTGAATTAAAAAAAAAAAGAAAAATTACTAATACAAAAAGGAGGAAAAGTAAAGAAGAAGATTACCATGATTTTGATTCCTCTGCCCAAAAACAGATTGCTTTGCAGCGATGAATATGAAAATTTGATGGAGCGGAGTCTGTCTGAGGCTGAGGTGAGCTGTACAGCAGAGCTGCAAAACTTATAGCCATAAGCCACTCTGCTACATATCCTTCCGAATTAATTGCTTTTAAATTAATAGTTTTTTTAAGTTAATAAAATATCGGATTAATATTAATATAAAAAATTAATAATATACTTCTATAATAATAATTAACTAGGACGATAACCTTATGCGAATGGGGATATTTTTTTAAAAAAAAATATTATAAAAAATATTTATTAAAAATAATAAATCAAGATAATTATTTTAAAAATATTGATTTATTAAATGAAAATGATAATATTTAATTTATTAATTAATTATTTTATTTTATTTTTTATTTAATTTAAATAAAATAAATTTTTAACACAAAATTACAAAATTAAATACATCAAAATAAAAAAATATTATAAAATATTTAATTTTATATTTAGTTTGACTTTAATTTATTTGTTTCCAGATAAATTCAAATTAGATTAATCCCTATCATCACTTTTTTTATTTGTCGTAGTTTCAAAATATTTAATATTGAAATTATTTATTTATTACATTATTTTTTGTTTTATGGCTTTCAATTTTCATTTTTAATGAATTTTTTTAAATTTTGATTCGTAAATTTATTTTTTATAATTTTTTTGTGTTTAAGTTTTAAAAAATGACTTTCGAAAATTTTTTGCTTTATACTATAATTTATCATTTTTTTAATTTTAAAATTATTTGTAATATTTATTAGATTTTACTGTTTTTTAATTTTTAAAATTTGAGATTATACAAATAAAAAAAGAATTATAATTTGATTTGAACTTTTCGAATATTTAGTATTTGAATTTTAATATTTTATTCGAATTTTTGCAAACTAAATTTTTTAAGTATTTCATTTGAATTTTTAAAAAAATTTAATACATATTTTTTTAACATTTATTTTTCTTTTGTTACATAAATATTTGGTTTAGTTCTGTAAAAAAAGATTATTTGAATTTTAGTTTTTTTTCTCTTTTCACTTTTCATATCTTTTGCTTCATTTTTTTATTTTAACTTTGAAAATTAATAATACTATTTATAAAAAAATTGTGAATATTTGATTTAGTTCTTTTCAAATTTTTTTGTTTGAACTTTTCATTGTCACTTTTTTTTCTCACTTCTCTTCAAGCTAAGTTCCTTTTTTCTTCTTCATATTTTTAGTATTTTAACATTTAAAAAATTTAAAAATGAATATTTTTATTTCAATTAAAAAATATCACATATTAAAACTAATTAATTTTAATAAAAATTACCACATGGCTAAATTTATTTTTAATATTTTAATTTTAAGGAAAAAAATTAAAACTAATTATAAATTTGAAAAATAAAAAATGCCTCCAAAATAGGTAACAAAATGTCATGTAGTAACTACTCATTCATTTAGTAAATAACTTTTATACTCACTAGTATTTTAATCTATGCTGTATCATAGTTTTTATCAAATTAGAAACAAAACAAAAATTGTAAGAATATATATATATATATATATATATATATATATATATATATATATATATATATAAATGATATTTGAAAAGCCAACTCAAAATATTTATAAAAAAACCAACTAAAAAAATAAAGAAGAACACATGTCAAGCTAATATTAATGAAAGACTTTTTATATATAATTTTAGATATTAGGAATCTTTTGTGTTCTATTTCCTAAATAATTATATTTAATTATTTAATTCATTCAATTTTTTTAACCTTATCATTTTTAAATTAATAATTTGTTAAATTTAATATATGCACAAAATTAAGAAAGAAAAAAATAGAAAAAAATAGTTTAAAGATATTTTCGTTTTTATTATTATAATATTTTTTATTACATTATAATATATTATTTAATATGTTATTTTTTTATCTTTATATTTTTTTATTTAATAAAAAATAAAAAATTAATGAACAAAAAGTAACAACAGATTTTATAATATTATTTTTTGTGTCCTTGACACTTGTCAACTAAAGAATCCTTTGATTACACCATAATATATTATTTAATATATTATTTTTTGATCTTTCCAATTTTTTGGATTTTAATAAGTAAAAATAAAAATTAATGAATAAAAATAAAATAAATTTTATAATATTATTTTTTGTGTCCTTAACACTTATCAAACAAAGAATCTTTGGGGATTCTTTTTATATTAGGTTCTTTTTGGATTTTAATAAATAAAATTAAAAAATTAATGAATAAAAAATAAGAATAAATTTTATAATATTATTTTTTGTGTGCTTGACACTTGTCAAACAAAGAATCCTTAGAGATTCTTTTTATATAAGGTTATAGATGATTTTGTTTTAAAATTTAGTGTAAATTTTTTTTTTTCAGATTAGACTTATTTAGGGTGGATTATTCATTCAAATTCGAAGGATCATCCAAATTTTGTACGGACTTAAAGATAAAAATATTAAGCTCGTTAAATATATTTGAATTTGAAAATCAAGTCTTGATAAAAAAATCGAGCTGGAATTAGATTCACATTTTTCAAGTCCAAACTTGATCCGATTAGATAATTATTATTATACTAATTTATTTTTATTTACTTCTGATTTTTTTTTTGCAATTTGATTAGATTTTATAATATTAATTTTTAGACTATAATTTAAAATTGTCAATAGATTCAGTGAATTTTAGGAAAGAATTAATCAAAATCAAATTTAACCGAATTAATTTAATTTTTAACCAAACTAAATTTTTTAGTTTAAAAATTTAATCAAACCAAAGTAAATTCAATTAATTCAGTTAATTGATCGAATTGATCGAAATGATATAATATATTTAAATTAAATTGTTTATTTTTTATTGGAGATTTTAAAATATTTTAGTTTTTATATGATGAAAAAACTAAGATGGAATGTAATCTTAGTTATGAACAAGGATTCAGACATTTGAGGTTTTGAATTATGGTAAGGTTGATGCTGGAATTATGGGTCTAGCGCTTTCGGTTTTGGGAAGGGATTTGGGGATTTTAAAATCACATAAACAGAAAATAAACGATAACAAATTGATCATCCACGAAAGCTCCTTGTAGAAAGCTCTTCATCGTCTCATCCATCCTTATCAGTTTCTCCTAAGCACTAAAATTTAAATTTCCAATTAAACAAATTATAATTGTAAATTTCAATTCGATTGATTAATTCAATTAAAATAAAATTTATATGTTAACTTACTAAATCATTATTTTCACATTTTCTTAAAGTTTATTATTTATTCAATTTCCCGTTAGATATTCAATTTTTCTTGATATCTCAAATACTCAGTTTTTTTTTATATCTCAAATCTATCTATCTATACAATAAATTTTCGATCCAAATTTGTATTCTCATACTTCCACGTCGTTTGCTCCATTGATTACCGCATTCCCGTATTCTTACGTCGACACGTCGTCTTCATGTTCTCTTCAATGCTTGCTTCTTTATATCGTTAATTACTGTTTTGTCATTTGTTTATTTTCCCCCTTCTCTTGGTGTGTCATGGAGAATACTTATTTCCGTTGTCCTATACTGTAAATATATTGTGCTTCCAAATTCATCATTACTAGGAAACGTTGATTATCTACCAAATGTTATTTTTCGTTTTTCCTTTCTTTTTTTTTTGGTATAAATTATAAGTATTTTTCATCCGTTTTAACGGTTTGAGACTAATCTTATTCGAAGTTTAGTTACAATTAAGGCTCTTCACTCCTCCCCAAAAGTATGTTTAATGAGAGTCAAACCCAAAAACTCTTCTCACAAACTCAACTTATGTTATCAACTGAGCCATAACTCATGAGTTTTTTTTCCTTTCTTTTTGCTTCTTACTTTACTATTGTGCAAATAACCCTTTATCTTCTACCCAATTTTGTCATTTAAGATCTTTCATCTTAAATTTAGAGGTAAGAAAATTCTTAGTCTCATTTATACCAAGCATGTTAGTACCAAATATAAACATATCATCCACATATAAACAAACAATCACTCCATAATCACTAGTAAATTTAGAATAAATACATTTATCAGCAGAATTATGCCTAAAACCAAAGGATAAAATAGCAGAATCAAATTTCTCATGCCATTGTTTAGGAGCTTGTTTAAGACCATATAAAGATTTAACAAGCTTGCAAACTTTATGTTCATTTTCAGGTAAAACAAACCCTTCGGGTTGTTCCATATAAACTTCTTCTTTTAAATCACCATTTAAAAATGCAGTTTTAACATCCATTTGGTGAATATGCAACTTATATATAGAAGCTAGAGCAAAAAGAATTCTAATAGACGTTATTCTAGCTACTGGAGCATAAGTATCAAAATAATCTAAGCCTTTCTTTTGTGTAAAACCTTTAGCAACTAATCTTGCTTTAAAGGTTTGTATAGTACCATCAGAATTATACTTTCTCCTGAAAACCCATTTATTTTTAATAGGCTTTGATCCTGGAGGTAAGTCTACCAGAATCCATGTATTATTAGACATGATAGAGTCCATTTCATCATTTACAGCTTCTTGCCAGAAAGCTGAATCTCTTGAAGTCAAAGCTTCACTCAAAGTTTTGGGCTTATCTTCAATGTTTAATAATATCTTCATTTTTCTCATAATTCTGTCTCTATTACCTTCAACTAAAAAGGTAATATGATCAGGAGAAATAAAATCAGAATCAAGATGTTTTTCTTTTCTTGGCCTCTGACTTCTTCTTGGTTTAGATGGTTCACTTATTTCCTTACGTTTGACTAAGGAATCATAGGCAGTAGATGTATTTTGATCATTTTCTGGTTCATGCATAACTTGATTTTTCACAAAACTATTTTCAAAAAATTCAACATGTATAGACTCTACTATAACATTTGATTCTAAATCTAGTAATCTATATGCCTTTGAATTTTGCGCATAACCAACAAAAACAGATTTAATTCCTCTTGAACCTAATTTAGTCCTTTGAGAATCAGGAAGTCTATAATATGCAATACACCCCCACACTTTAAAATAACTTAAATTTGGTTTCCTTCCATTCTAGACTTCATATGGTGAGATATGTGTCTTCTTTGAAGGAACCCTATTATGTATGTAACAGGTAGTAAGTAAAGCTTCACCTCACAAGTTGAAAGGTAATCCAGCATTTAAAATCATTGCATTAACCATATCAACTAGGGTCCTATTTTTCCTTTCTGCAAACCATTATGTTGGGGTGTAAAAGGAGCTGATCTTTGGTGAATTATTCCATGATCTTCACAGAACTTATCAAAATCAGTTGAGAAATATTCACCTCCTCTATCACTCCTTATAATTTTAATTTTTCTTTCCTTTTGATTCTCGATTTTAGATTTAAATTCTTTAAATTTATCAAAAGCTTCACCCTTGTTTCTTAGTAAATAAATACTAGTAAAACGTGAACAATTATCTATAAAAGTTATAAAATATCTATTTCCTCCTCTAGTCAGTTTTCCATTTAATTCACAAATATCTGAATGAATTAGTTCTAGCAATTTTGTTTCATGTTCTACTTTAGGAAAAGGCTTTCTTGTAATCTTAGCTTCCACACAAATTTGACATTTATCATAGTGATCATGTTTACAGGAAATATAATTATGATTTGTCATGTATTTAATCATAGCATAATGTAAATGTCCTAATCTAGCATGCCACATAATAGAAGATTCAATGATATAAGCAGAAGCAATATTTATTTTATTAATACTGAGTTTGAACATGCCATCAAGGGCATATCCCTTTCCTACAAACACACTATTCTTAGATATTACAAACTTATCAGATTCTAAAACAATCTTAAAGCCTCTCTTGCACAACAGATTTGCAGAAACTAAGTTCCTCTTAACATCAGGAACATGGTGCACATTGATAAGAGTCAGTTTCTGTCCAGAAGTGAAGTTAAGCATCACACTTCCTTTTCCCAGCACTTTGACAGGAGCATGGTTTCCCATAAAGACTTCACTGTTTTCCTCAGTGTAAGTGCTGAAGAATTCCCTGTTGTTGCAGACATGAATTGTGGCTCCAGAATCAAGAAACCACTCCATGGTTCCTGCACTTGTTGCCATGTTCAATTCAATAACCATGGCAACAAAGTTCATGTCATCTTCAACAACCATATTGGCTTGAGCAGATTGTTTAGAACCATTGTCTTTATTCTTCTTGTCTTCTGCAGTTTTGACTCTATATTCTTTAATGTAGTGCCCTTTCTTTCCACAATGAAAGCAGGCCTTGTTCTTCTTATAATTGTTGGACTTCTTAAATCCACCCGTTTTCTGGACTTTGAAGTTGTTCTGATTCTTTCCATACTTGTTTGCAAACTTTCCAGAATTGCTCCCTATGGCATTTAATTGTGAATTCCCATTTGAATTCACTGCCTTCTCTTTCTGGAGTTTCTCATCCCTGAGACGAGTTTCACACTCAATTTGCAGATGAGTTTGGAATTGTTCCAGTGTGAAACTGTCTGGTGTTTGCAGGACCTTTTTCCTGTAATTGTTCCATGAAGGAGGCAACTTGGACAGAATTGCTCCGATTTGTATAGTGTCAGGAACAACCACTTCCAAATCTCTAAGTCTGGAAACCAGTATTTGTAGTTCATGAACTTGATCCATGACTGGCATGTTGTCAGTCATCTTGAAATCAAAATAATTTAATGCCAGGAATTTATCTGTACCTTTTTTCTCGTTCTGGTATTTTGTTTCCAAGGCAGTCCAAATCTCTCTTGGTGATGTATAGTTGGAGTATAAATCATAAAGTCTGTCTGTAAGAGAGTTGAGGATGTGACCACGACACACCAGTTCATCTTCTGCACATTTCTTTCTTTCTTCCTTAACTGTATCTGTGTCTTCTGGTGTAGGGTCTGCCAGTGGCTGCAGATTCGGATCCAGAACATAGGACACCTTCAAAGTTGTCAACAGAAACTTCATCTTGTCCTTCCATCTGGTGAAATTTGTCCCATCAAACTGGTTCAACTTGACAGGATCTTGTTGATTGATAAACACAGGATTGGTAACCATTGCCATATCAAAAGAAATATTACACTCAAAATTGTTAGGAAAATAACAAAGTATATGGCTTTGAGGCGTGTAGAATTACCCTTTCTTGAGTGTAATATTGCCTCACACAGAAGCAAGTTACCCCAGGATACAACAAAACTTTCAGAATATTGTGAAAAGTCAGAAAAATGTAAAGTAAAGAGTTTCTGGAAATCAACACTTATATAGAATGTGAAGAGGCTTAAATGAATGGTTGTGATTGTCTGTTAAACAACAACCATTCATTTTTCAGACATACTTGTTCCAGACATATAACTGAAAATATGTCTGTTGAAACAGTTTAAAACAATTTTAAATTCAAAAAGGAATTTAAAATATTTCTGGCAAAAATAAAAAATTCGGATTAAATCAAAGAGCCAAGAACCCAAGTGCCCTTCTTTGACTTTTAAAATAGGCCAAGCTCTAACCAAAGTCCAAGCCCAAGCCAAGCAAGCTCAAGCCCAAGCCAAATGGTCAAAGCCCATTTCCTCTTTGACTCCAAATTACTCTCAAGAGTTGATTTCCCTTTATAAATAAATCACTTTACACTTTTACAAGCAATGTGGGAACTTGTTCCATTGTATTTATTACAAGCTATCCAACAGCTCTTAACTGTTTGTCCAATGGCCAAAACCCTCCTAATTATCTAGTTGGACCCGTGATTCACCTCAATGGTCTGCCTAACCCTCAGTTGGACTTGACCCAACATGAGAAAGTCATGAAATGGCTTGATGCTCAACCTGAATCATCAGTGGTTTTTCTTTGCTCCGGAAGCCTAGGAGGCCACAAAGCACCCCAAGTGAAAGAAATAGCACTTGGGCTAGAGCAGAGTGGGTACAGGTTCTTATGGTCCTTACGCATGCTAACAATATCACAAAATAATGCTGCAGGAGTTACAATTTACAAGAATCCTGATGAAATTTTGCCCGAAGGATTCCTGGAAAGGATCAAAGGAAGGAGAATGATATGCGAGTGGGTGGCGCAGGTGGAAGTTCTAGCCAAAAAAGCAATCGGAGGGTTTGTATCTCATTGTGGTTGGAACTCAATCCTGGAAAGCTTGTGGTTTGGCGTGCCGATTGTAACATGGCCTATGTATGCTGAACAACAGCTCAATGCGTATCTAATGAAGGAGCTCGCATTAGCAGTAGCGATGAGTTTGGATTATCAGATAAGTACAAGTGATGTTGTGATGGCAGATGAGATAGAGAAAGCTGTTGGGGTGGTAATGGATGGTGGCAGTGGGGTAAGGAGGAAAGTGAAGGAAACAGCAAGCATGGCTAGGAAGGCTGTTATGGATGGCGGATCTTCCTTTTGTGCAATCGAACGATTTATAGAGGATATGATAGGCAAAAGCTAAGATTGACCTGTCAAAATTGCTTAGTGATCCGTTTGTTTAATTAAAATCGGCTTTTGAAAAATAATTTGATTTAAACAATTTTGAGTTTCTGAATTTTTATTATAAAAAATATACTCATCAATATATTTATTAATATAGAATTTGAATTAATATCTAACAAAGATATATACTTCAAATATGCCATGTGTATATATATTGGGTTGTAAAAAAAATGCTAACACTTGATTTCTAAACAAAATCTTATAAGCGATTGGTAAAACATCATGAAAATATTGACATTTTGCATAAAGGCATTCATGCCTTTGTCTTTAATTATACTAAATTGATATTAAAGTTTAATTAAGACCGGCCAACACTAGTATAGTTTAATTAGGATTCAAATAAAATATTCTATACAAACCAAGCCCTCTTCCCTGCCTGGGTCTTTCAGAAACAGCCATTAAAACCTCCTTATGCTTGGTCTTTGCCACACCATTATCATCATCCACCATAGCCCTTACACCAAGCCAGCTTCACCAACTTCTCAGTCGCCCTGCCTTACTCCATCATCTTCAATACCGTCCAGTTTAGCTACCATCACCAAACATCTTCAACCATCTTTTACTCATAACCGTAATTGCCCGTTCATTACGCCCTTGCTGCTTTGTACGTGCCCCTGTACTGCCGTTTGCATCACCACTACCGCCTGCTTCCTGGCCAGCTGTTGCCGCATCAGTTTCACCCTCTCCGGACCACCTCTGCCTCTGCTTGCACCCCTATGCCACCATCACTAATCGCCACTTGTTGCTGTGATCGCCTTCTCTGTTGGAAGAAGTCTTCCCTGCTCCACGCCAGCCACGGTTTATCCTGCCGCCTTGCACAGCTTACCGTGTAGCTGTCTTTGCTTGCTTTCGTTCCTGCCACCTTGCTGTACCGTTGGATCCCTGCTTTGCTCCACCGCCTGCCGCTCCAACGTTACTTGTTCCAGCCCCCCAAACTAGACTGCTCTATTGCACTTGATCACCGAACGAGCTGTTGCCGGCTCTCTACAATGGGCCACTGTTGTAGGCGTGGTTTTGTTAAGGTAAGAAAGATCAGAAATGGGAAGAAAGATAAATAAGAATTGATAATTAATTAGTATGTTAATGATAGTCTGATATGCTAATCTACTAAGAAATTATACAATTATTTAATAACTAGAATTGACTCGCATGCGTTGCTACGCATATTCTACTTTTTTTTTCATGAAGCGATATTATATATTGCATAAAGTATCACAGCATACACTTACCTCTTCTAGCCATATTATCTATAGACAGAGAGAATCTAGCTAAAGTGTGCGCAACCTGGTTTGTTTCCTTGGGTGTATGTCCAATATTGAAGGCTGTAAAGAAACCTATCAATATGCTGAAGAATTCCTCCAACAGACGAGAAAGCTGAGATTGAATAGCACGAACTGCAGCTAAGGAGTCAGTGTCGACCATAACACGTCTCATACCAACAGCAGCCGCAAACCGGAGTTCTTCTGAAATGGCCAGGCATTCTGCAATGTAACGATTCGATGCTACTCTTCTCTTCATAACAGTAAAAGCTAAACCTTCACCTTTGTCATCCTGACTGGAAACACCAATCCCAAAACAACCTATCTCTTTAAAAATTGAAGCATCATATTCACCTTGACATAATCAACCATGGGGGGACTCCATCTTTTAACCATAGTTGAAATGATCGGTTCCCGAACTAATAAGCCATTTGCTAGCTGAAAATCATGTAATAGGTCCGTTGCTCTCAAACTATGTAGTTTTAAAAATTATAACTCATACAATAAAAATATCAAATAAGTTTAGTTGTATTTGAAATGTGAAAGTTTATTTCCACTGAAAACATAAATAATTTAGTTAAATCATTCAAATTAATGAAGCTTGTAAAACAAAATATAGCATCATTTACGAAAAAAATAAAATGCCAATTAACTTAAAAAAATCAAAAAAAGCGTTTGTTCTTTTTAAGAAAAATGTAACTAACTATGTAGGAATGTTTGCACTGTTAGATAAGTTGTACATTTCTAAAAGACTTTTATCTCACATTGCTTAGATAAAATGGTTTCAAAAGACTTTATATATCAACATTGTTTTATAAGCTTGTAAGGACAAGCAAAAAGGAGAGCCTCACGCTCACATGAAAAATGAGCCAAAAGCTCATTTATAGTTGAAATTTGACAATTTGCCTCCTTTGCGTGGGATATAAAAGAGTCTAAGTTTAGTTTTTATTTTTTATTTAATTATTATTTCAGTATTTAATTCTTATCTAGAGACTGATGTTTTAGCTATCTAAAATTCTAGAATATCTACTTCTGATTTTTTTACCTTGACTACCTTCAGATATTTCAAATTTAACTAGATTTATTAACGTTACCTCTAAACTCAGTCATAGTCAAATCTATTGATTTTCTTTTGATTTTATTTTTTATTTTGATTTTATTTCATTTTGATTTTATTAAGATTTTCTAAACATTACCTAACGTTCATATTTTTCCCTATAAATACAACGTTCACAAAGGCTTTCTACGCACTGCTCCTTAGCTTCTTGTGCTTTCTTCTACTGCTAGGTTAATATCTATTTTCTTCTTTGTTGTTCCTGCTTCCTAGGCATTCCAAGAGGGCCTGTTGAATCCTGGGAGATTACACCTACTGGTGAAATAATATTTAAGGACAGTGCGGTCGTAGCACGCCTAAGGTTGTTCTTGTCTACAGTTTTCTTCTTCTAACGTTAACAATCTTAAGGATTATCATTGTTATCAATGGAAAACGCCAACAACAGCTCTACTGCTGCTAATGCCGATCCCCTTGCTACCAATGCCGATCTTGCCATCCCACCTACTGCCAATGTCGGTCCTCCCATTGCTATTGACGTCGATTCCTCCATGCCTATTGGTGCTCCTCCTGCTGTGTCCATGCATTATGCCTAGCCCTTTCCGGACATCAATAAGATTGAAGTCTTTGACGACCAAAACTACAAAAGATGGTAAGAACGTATTTTCTCAATGCTTGATATGCATGGAGTAGCTGCTGTCTTGACAAATCCAAAGCCAGATCAAACTACAGATGCCAAACAGTTAGAATTTTGGACACATGCTAATAAGTTTTATAGACATACAATGCATGCTAATAAGTTTTATAGACATACAATTATTAGTACTCTTTCTAATGATCTCTTCAATGTTTACTGTTTTTACAAAGAAACCAAACAAATTTGGGACTCCATGAACCTCAAATACACTACTGAAGATGTTGGCAAGTAAAAGTTTGTGATCGACAACTTCTACGGATGAAAAAGATATCAAAGTGCAGATTAATGAATATCACAAGCTGTTGGAAGATTTGAGAGCTGAAAACATTAAGCTGCAAGAGGATTTTGTTGCTGGTCTCTTGATTGAGAAGCTGCCTGAATCATGGAAGGATTACAAGCAACAACTGAAACACAAGCACAAACAACTTTCTTTGGCAAACTTGATCACTTACATCATTATTGAAGACACTAATCGAAGGGAACCCAACACTACCAAAGTAAAAGAGATGACCTGAAAGGCCAACCTAGTGCAAGAAAAATTCAAAAATAAAAGGTACGATAATAAAAAACCTGATTACAAGCCTAAAGTTTCTAACCCTTCCTCAAGAAAAAAGGCAACCGTTTTGTTTGTAGAAAGCCAGGTCATCATGCTCCTCAACGTAGGAAGAGAGTGAGAAATGACAATTCTCTTAAGCCAAAAGCTAACTTGGCTGAAGTTGATGACATTATTGCTATAGTCATTTCTCAAGTCAATCTTATGGCCAGAATGACTGGTAGAATCTGGTGCTGCCAGGCATATTTGTGCTAGCAAAGATGTTTTTACGTCTTACAATTCTGTGAGAGATAGAGAAGAACAAGTTTATCTTGGTAATTCTAAAGCTACAAATATTCTTGAAAAAAGAACAGTTCTTCTTAATCTCACATATAGCAAAACTTTAGCGTTGAATGATATATTATATATGCTTAACATTAGAGCAAATTTAATTTCTATAGCTCTATTAGTAAAGCCTGTGGTTAAAATGTCATTTAAATCTGATCAAATTATTATGAAAAAGAATAATGTGTTAGTATTCTATAATTTTTCTATAGATATATTACGACTTTACTGTAATTTTCTCACAATTCACTTTATTTATCAGTTTTTAAGTTTTTTATTCTTGGAAATGAAAAAAAAAAGATATAAACAAGTGATTGGGAATTAGTAAGCACGTGCCGTCTCCGATTTTAGTTGCTGACTCAAAATGTTCCTTAGGAAGTCAATCCTCAACACACACATCAGTAACCAGAGTAACACCGACTAGTACTACAAATGTCGAAAGGTGAGATACGAAGAAACTACAATTTTCTGGAAGCACTTCTCATTCCCAATACAAAGCAAACAAAACAATGGACACCAGCTGAACAACTACATTTACATCTCTTAGAAATAAACCAAAGCTTAACACTGAAAAATTTTCCTAATCCTACAGAATTACATTTTCCTCTTTTTTTCATTTGTTGCTTTTTTTTTAACTACGAAGGAAACTGCGGCCAGCAGCTGCTATTATAGCCGTTGTTTCACCCGTCTACCATTGGCATCACTTCCATCGAGGATGGCTTCATTCCCATATTTGCATATAATCACCGAGTGCACGTTCACTCTAGCCACATACTCCAACAGCTCAGTCAAGACAGACGGGCAGCTTTCCTTCAAGTACTCAAAACCATCCGTTTGCATTACAGCTGCAAAACAACAAAAATAAATAAATAAATAAATAAATAAACCAATGGTTCAATTAAGAAACATTGTTAAGAAAAACACACATCATTGACCTTTATTCAACATAAGCAGAACTTTGCGTGTAACAAGAATTCTGATAATGGGATAAATGATATATCTTGTAACTATGGATATTGAGAAACTGGAGGATGAATCATTCATCTTATCAGGAATAACATAGAGAAAATCTTTTTGAGTTTTTGCAGCCATATACAATCTCTACTACCAAAACTGGCAAAAATGTGATCTCCACGTATCTCGTTTAATAAAAATACAGAGAGCAATATGAATGACATCCTCTCCTCAATCTATGAGGATTCTACTTTTTGCTAGAGCAAGCCTCATTCTGTCAAAAAGTTCAGGAAATACTTTCAAAAGTGCAACCCTTATAATTCTCACACTTCAGACCTTCATTTGATTGCAACAACCCTTGCATAATGCAATATGCGGGCATATTACCAGCTGAAATCCCAAATGAGGAATTTAGGATAGTTGTACGAATGGTGGAAAAATCCAAGCTTTCAAAAACAGGCAAGCATAAAATAAAAGCTTATGACAGACCACAAGATTTTGTTATGTTTGATTGCAAGAAGAATGATTGCATATATCATGAGTGCTAAGGCACAATCCACTACATGTATGATGAAACTTCTATTTATTATATGCGTGACCAGTTGTGACTACATTTAGCTGTGGCATTTATGACTCATAGCATTACAATAACACATATCTTAAATATTTTGTCAAACCTATTTACTTTCCAACCAACTCCTCTGCATGCCTGAAAAACAAGGGCCCAAATTAAAGAGCTACAGAATCACTTGCTATGCTTTAGTCAAGAAACAATTCTTTTCCCGTCTCACAAAATTGGTTGCCTGCAGTGGGCAGCCCTTAATTTAAATGATTTCCAGTTTAAGAAACAAAGATCCTTGAGCCTTAGTCCAACCGATAATAGCATAAACAATTAAATTTTCATACTAAAATAATATTTATACAATAGGAAACCCCTACTCAACATCAATGTAAATATCAAAACAAAAGAGACTCACCTCTTAGATTTTCTGGCATTGCAGCAAACTTGAGACACACAGCTTTAAGCTGGAAACAATGGTGCTGCTCAGCCAAGGCTAATGTAGTTGCCACAGTGTTAATGGCAACATCCTCACAAAGATTGGCCTCGCAGAGTAATCGCAGCCTATCTAGTCCATACCTGTCTGCGGCTGCAAGCAGGTGCTGAGACATCAATGTAGAGGCCCACTTTGAGTTGAGACCAGTGAGCTCTTGCATGTCAGGTAGAGAATCCCAGTATATAAAGTGAATTAAAGCCTGCAAAGTGAAAAATTGGGCAAAGAAATGATACTGTATCAGTGATCATGAGTATAGAATGCATAAATATTAATAGTCGACTTGCTTTAGCTTGACGAGTAAATGATGGAAGACTTCAAAAAAGGCTAAGGCATAAATATCACAATTTTCAGGAATGTATAGAAATGCACACTTGTGAATTAAGTATTATCATGTACAAACATTGACCGCCCAAGTGTGATGTATGACACAATTAGTTAACAGCTTAAGACAGTACACGACTTCAAAAACATACCACCAGCCACCCAACATATAGTTTCTAGTTAAAAGTTTTCAATAACTAATTATTGACATCAGGCTTGCTATCAATGGCAAGTTGACAGCATGGATCTGAGGCCAGTTCATGTTATCCATGGCAAGTTGATGGCTTGATGCCATGCATCAATCGCCATTGCATTATCATGGATGAGTAGCGTGAATTTTGTCCAACATAAGAGGTATTATACTGAACCTTAAAAACAGGAGCTTCCATATCTTCAACTTTTATTCGCTTTGTATTAGGATCCTTCATCGGGCCAAAAAGTTGTGCCCTAAACACAGGTGAACGGGCAGCAAGTACCAACTTGTGGGCAGGAAAGACTTCCCCATCAACTTCGAAGCTTACATCAGTACCCTTTCCACTTTCTAGTAGTTGCCCAAAATGATGACTGATGTTTGAAGGTGGAACAGCTATGGAGTAGATCTTAGGACCCTCTGTCTGTGACTTAACAACACCAACACTACAGTGAACGGAAAGGCAATTGTCTTTGAGGTAGTCTGATTGCTCCAGTAGGGTTCTTTTAAAAAATCGTTTATATCCCCTGCAGCAGATTAAAACTAATTACTGCACTACTCAACAAAGGTTATCGTATACAATGAGAAATAAGGAAAACAAATAAAATATGCTTCTTCTTTTTGTTCATTTTTCAGGGAAAAGACTGGAGAAGGGGTCAGCCCCGGAACTTGACAATTTCCCTGACAAACAAAGGGAGGTAAGAACCCATGGGCTAAGGGCTAAGCCTAAACTCTGATATATTGCAACCCACATGTCTATTAACATTTATTATCTAGTTAGTTAAGGTCAGACATCATAACATCAAAGGAGCAGAGTAATCAAGAGTTACATACTATAAAGCTATTCAACTAGGCTAGCAATAAAGCTGTTGCACATGTCTTTAGTGGATCATGTCTTAATTGTCACAAATGCTTTATGATGACACAAAATACAGAAGCTGCAGTAAGGTAAATCACAGAGATTGACATTGAGTGCAATAGAAAGCAGATAAAAGCATAGCTTCAGAAAATAATTATTCTAGACAAAAAATCAAACTGGAGGCAACAAGCGCCTCAAAACATTCAACATTTGGAGACAATATTCAATAAAAAATAACTTCTACATGCGTGCAAAGCTCAAAATCTAAAAGCAGACACATGACCAAATAATTGACTTTTTCCTTATTCTCACTAATCCAAGCTACCTCTCCTAAGAACATACAGAAAATTTTAAAATATTACGTTTCTTTCAAAATGAATTTATATCCACACTGTCATGGAATCTTAATGAGAAAAGGAAAGGGAAAGGAAAACCAAAACAATAACACTAATAAAGAAATAAATAAATCTAATAATAGCAGTGAGGGTTAGCCAGGAACTTAGCTAAAGAAAAAGCAATGGGCAAAAACTTAATGTTAGCATGTAGAGGTGTAAACGAGTCAAGTTACTCGTAAACTACTCAAGTTTGACTCAATACTTACTTAAGTTTGACTTGTTTATTTTTTAGATGAACTCGAGCTCAAGCTACTTAAATAACAAGTCTAAAGAGCAACTCTCTAACCTAATTGAACTTTTTAAATATGCATATCTTATATATTATTATTAATCTCGCCAGCCTAATTGAACTTTTTAAATATATATATTTATTACATTTATAATTAATTTAATATTTTACTCTCATAATATAATATATGGTTGAAAAATGAAAAAATCAAACCTATTGAATCAAGTTCAAATTTGTCGATTTGAGTTCGAGCATCTTGAATATTTTGTCAATTGGAGCTCAAGTTTCAAAAACTAATCTTGATCAAGCTCAAGCTGAGCTTCTAGCCTCAAGTTTTCAAATTGAGTCAAGCTCAGTCTTGGTATTAAATTGTCTCAACTCGACTCTATTACACTCCTTCTTGCGTGTACCACAAAATCGTGGCTAACTATATTATGCGCACTAACCAATTTGTAGCATAATTCTTGTGCACTTTTATGCCGCCCACCCCGACTTCTTTTGATGTCAAGGAGTTCATCACCAGAAAGCAGCTCATTACACCAAACCTCCCCTATTATGTTGTTACTGGAAACACAGTTGTTATACAAACATCGCAACCCTCTAAGAACGAACATAAATCTCTTAAATGAAACAGGAAAAAGAAACCGGGAAGTCAACCTGCGAATTACAAATTATAACGCAAGAACCACAAGCTGCAAACAACCCAGCATGCAGTTATTACCATGCAGAAATAAACTTAAACCCCATTAACTTTTACAAATGAAGAATCACGTTTAACGCATCAAACCCCGAAATGCACCAAAACTTCAACCAACCCAAAGAAATTTCGCCATTATGTAAACCACAAAATCCACCCCGTACAAAGACCAATCCACCTAAAAAGAAAAAGAAAAACTGAAAACCTTACCACATGCTGCCGCGATACTTAAGCGTATAGGGCCCACTCTCAAGCGTCCTCCCAAAATGGCTATGCACCTTATGCCTCTCTTTCCCGCTCTGATCCAGAAGTGTAAGCTCAAAAAGCGCCCTAACGTCTGTCCCCTCGCTCGCCAAAGCAATGAACAACGAAACGTAGACGGCATTATCTTCGGGGCTCTTCCCATCGGGATAAAAATAGATCGCCCACAAATATCCACCCACCATGAACGTGTCGGAAGCTATGTATTTGCCGACCCCCAAGCCTTTAGACAGCGAATATCCCGTGACCTTGAACTGGTGAGACCCGTTCACCGTCTCCGTAATCGATGTCGACGTCGTGCTGGCGCTGACGGAGGAGGCCGACAACGAGGATGGCTTCGATGTTTCCCGTAGAACCCTCCCCATATGCCCGCCCAAGAAAATTCCAATGTCCTTTCAAACTTTCTTCTCTGTCAAATTCGAAAAAAAAATATTCTCGGGAAGAGGGAGAGAGAGATTTATTGAGAAAATTTTGGGGTTCTTTTTTCCTTTTCTTTGATTCAGAGGGTGAATTTCTAGGGTTTCGGAGAAAGAGAAATGGGAGAAGAAAGAAATGATCGAAGATGACGATTTTATTGGCATACGCAATATTAATAATTAATAATAATGAAAATTTCCTTTTATAGAGGAATTTTTTTTTCTTTTTTTCCTTTTTTGTGACTGAGAGAATTATTTGTGGGGGGAAAGCGGTGAAGCGTTTTTCTGACGACAATGTATTATGGGCTTCGACGCACTCGCTCGTTTGCGATGACAGCTGTACTTGATGGGCATTTTAGTAATCTCATTGTTTTTTTTTCTTTTTTTTTTTTTTCTTGAACAAAGACCAAAGGAAGGAATCCAATTGTTGAAATAATATAATACTCCTAACTTTTTTTTATTTATTAAAGTACATATGATTACTTAGATGTAACGTCTGAGGCTACCCTCTTATTCTTTTCATAAATATAAATATTATTTTCAAATATATTACGTGACAAATATTATGAATTATTTATGTATATTTAATATTTGAGGTATTATAAAATAATTTTTATTGATATAATAAAACGAAACTATGATTTAAGTATGAGATTAAATGATTATATCTCATTTTTAAAATATATATAATTTAATAAATTTGAAATATGAAGTTCCACAATTACATTCTTTATTTTCTCAAATCATAAACTTCTAGTATAACAATTATTATAGTGATTAAGCTTTTTTTTGTTACAAGAGAAATATTAAATAACTGAAGATAGAAGTGCTTGGATTTAAACCACGATTGTTAATACAGTTTCACTTTCAGTCGTACCGGTCGGTACGCGCCAGTTTTCATAAAATCCGGTACACTTGAGTTGATTTTTCTTACCAATTTTGATACCGGGTAATATCGGTTGGTTTCGTGAATTTCGGATGGTTTCAGTCAATTTCGACGAAATTGACTGTTTTGGTTGGTACGCAAACATTACAAGAAAATTGAATTTTTTTTATTTTATTATATGTTTTGATACTGAATTAAACTAATAAATACATAAATAATGAATTAAGTAAATGCATTAACAATTTTAACAATTTTAAAAATAATTATTATTTGTTGTATGAGTAATTTTATTAATTTTATACTTATCATTATTAATATTAAATATTTTATATTTTATTTTACTTATTATCAATAACATTATTACATGTATGAAAAGTTTATAAATATTTTAAAATTAAACCGAAAAATCGGAAATAATATATCGAAACAACCGATACCGATATATCTCATTGTAAAAAGAAAAAACGAAACGTTTTCCGATACGATATTTACAACTTTGATTCGAACCCAAAATTTATAATATGTCACAACTCATTCTTAACCACTAGATCAAGAGATTGTTGCAATTAAGCTTTAAAAAAATATACTTAATTGAGTTTTACATTTTTTTTACAGTCAAATATATGTGACTTCATTTTTTTTAAAAAGTATTTTAAAATTCATCAAAAAAAAGTATTTTAAAATAAAAAAGCTATTTGTCAAATTATTTTTCCACATCCCATAATTTTTTTTTTTTAAGAAAGACACCCTATTATGTTAAAATGTTAAAATGAGCAAACCATTGGCATGAAAACATCACGGGTCATTTCATGTTAAGCGAGAGAAGCGGTATGTCACGGTGACGTATTGAATACGTAGAGCTACGTGCGCCCGTAGGGAGATGATTAGGCTGAAAGGCGTCTGAGCCCTGAGTCATGGCTCCTGAAGGGGACTAAGCCAAGGGCCTTCAGATTTACGCAAGCCTGCCATAAAAGCACTGACAAGAAACTGGGTGGATGGGGACCAAAGTTGCGTAAAGGGTGCTGATGCAGAGACCACGACCAGGTGGCTCGCGCCAGGGAAGGGAACCTTCGGTACACCCTTCTCAGTAATAGATTTCCTAAAACAATCATGCAAACCTCCCCGCGTTCTAATTTTACATGCTTTTCCCCCCCTTTTTTTTATAGACTCTATAAATTCAAATGCCCCTTTAAACTTCGTTAAATTAAAAATCGAATCCGATTTCATTTGAGAGAATTTTTTTAATATTGTTTTTTCAACTATAAGTTTCGAACTCAAAATTTTATCTAAGAGAGATATCAAATTTTTTTTATTTGTTCCAATAAACATGGGTTTTTACATGCTTGTCGAGGCCTAGTTTTTTTCTTTTGTTTGGTAAATTTTGAAAAAAAGCATCTAATTAAAAAATAAATGAGAAGACTTTATTTTATTTATATATTGATATAAGAGTAGGACATTAATATGGGGCTTACGGGGTTAGCTTTTAATATGGATGCACGCAGGCCTCAGGTGGTTTGGTATATTTAATTTGACTCAAGCGTAGAATGAATTGGTATCCTGAAAATCCTAGCAACTACACTTCTGTCTAAAAATTAAATCCGCTAAAAAAAAGAGAATATGTTTGTTAGATCTTGATTTTGCTCTTAAATGATGGTATTGCAACAGATGGTGACTAGTCATGTACCCTTTTCGAGGGTTAAAAAGATTTTATCAGGTGGAAATTGAATATCAAATTTCAAAATTTAATACATTGAATTTACTGCTTTTTTTTAAATCAAAGGTTGCTTGTAAGTGTAAGTAGGATGTATTTAAACGGATATTCGAGACTATTCATCTTGATTAAGTTAAGTTGGGATACTCTATAATCAAATTTTAATTAAATTAGAATTTATCAAGTGAGCCATATTTTGTATTTGATATAATGAACTAAAAAAATATATTTATAGAATAAAACTTTGTGTGCCTAATAAAGCATAATAGAAATAATTATAAAATTAAATTAATTAATTATGTGTAAGATATCAAGCATTTAAATTTTAAGCATATGTCATTGAAATTAAATTAAACCACATGGTTACTTGTTCAAGTAAAAGAAATTCAAATTATTGAATCATGCTTTGAAAGCAAAAGTTGATTACTGTGGAGCAGAAAAATGATGGGAAGGTTTGTTTTGGAAATTTTACATTTTATAAAAAAGTTTCAAGAAATGAGTTGGCTCATGCTATAATCTTGTTTGAGTATTATAATTCTGTTGTGAATCATGTTGGATTTAGAAGATTTGTTGCTAGCCTCCAACTTATTTTTAAGATAGTTTCTCGCAATACGATTATAAAATACATTCTCAAAATTTATCAATCGAAGAAGGCAAAGCAAATGGGTGTGTTTGAGAAACTAAAAAGACAAATAGCGATTATAATGGATATGTGGACTTCTAATCAAAAAAAATGTTACATGTCCGTGATTGCTTATTTTATTAATGATGCTTGGGTGTTGCAAAGTTGTATCTTGAGGTAAATAACTCTTTTAAATCTTGTGGTACATAATTTATTAATGTTTTATGAATAAACTATTAGCAAAGTATACATGTAGGTTTATTTGTGTACTAGCACCTCACACCAAGGAGGTTCTTGCTAAAGAATTGATGACATCGTTGACTTAATGGAATATAAAGACGAAACTTTCTACTATCACTGTGGATAATTGTAGCTCTAATAATGGTATGGCATCTATCATAGCGGATAAGTAGTTTTTTGAACTTTTCTCAATGGAAAAATTCTTCACATGAGATGTTGTGTACCTATTTTGAATCTTGTTGTGAAATATGGGTTATTTACAATAGAACATGCAATTGACAATATTTGTGATAGTTTGGCATTTTGGTTTGTTAGTCTTTCTAGAGTGGAAAAATTTGTAGATGTGACATATCAAGCAAAAGTTTTATGTACTAAAAAGTTGAGCCTTAATTGTAGAACTAGATGAAACTTGTGAGAACCGTGTATTTAGGTAGTGTTTCACATGTAAGGACACTCACACTATCCATTTTCTGTGAATTTCGCAGATACGAGCCAATACAGTGTGGTGGGCCCCACAGGTTATACAGTGCCGGATGGACTTGAGACCAGACAGATAATACACAAAGAGTCTAATAAATATATGGTATGAATTTTAAGTCTAAATTTCCTTATTTAGATTATTTTTGAAGAGTATGGAAATAAATTAGGAAATGACGTTTAAGTCCATAACCCGGTGGCATTTTCATAAATTGAGGTCAAAATAAATAGGAATTTAATCTAGTGATTAAAGAATGATATTCTACATGAAAATAAGTCCTGGGTTATGTAAATAGATATATTGAATCGGTAGTCAAATTAGAATTCTACGCGATTTACCCGGTAAGGGTATTTTTGTAATTTCACCTTCTAAGAAAGGTTAAACCCGAGCCAAACCACCACCATTTATCAAAATACACTTAATATGAATTTTTGGTGATGGAAAATAAATTTTTGGAGTTTAACTGTCTAGTTATAAAAATTTCGGAAGAAAAGATCGAAAAACCTATCATTAATGGCATTTTTGTAATTCTTAGCATTTTTTTAAAATAACTACAAACTATTTTATTAATTGTTTTGCTGCTGCCGGCCACTGTTGCAGCTTCTTCTTCTCTTCTATCCCGTAACCTCCATGGAAGAACAATAGAAAGAAAGTGAAAGCTTCCAAAACTCACCAAAAAAACACCAAATTTCTACTAAGCTATTTCTATCAAAATTACTCTACTCATCTTCCTCACTCAAACCATACCAATAGCCCCTTGATTAAGTGGCTAAATCAAGAGAAAAGTGAAGAGGAAATTTCGGCCAAGGTACCCATTTATTGTGTATTTATATTCTTTGATTTCTAATGGTTGATTTTAAGAGAATTAAGCTTGCTTGTTCATGGCATTAGATTCATTAGAAATTAGCTAAATCATGCTCAACCATTAGAGGGAGTGTACGGCCAAGAAAGGATTTCCATGAATTGCTATGGTTTGATGTTTAAAAATAAGATTAGGATGATGATTAAGCGTAATTAAACAAAGTATATTAGTTAAATTGTGGAAAAATCACAAAAATGGCAAGAAGCCATTTTCGGTCAAGGTGAGATGGGAGGGTTTAATTGCTTCAAATTATGATGTTAGGATGTTAAGAGACTGTAGAAATTATAAGAAGACTGATGGTGAAGTCGGATTTCGATTTGGAGCTAAATTGGCGAAGTTAGGTTTTAACACCGGTGCGAATTATACCGGTTTAATATTTTCTACTGGAAATATAGTAGAATTTAATTCTAGAAAAATTATTAGAATTTTAATTATGGTGAATAATGGTCTTGGGTGAATTTTATTGCAGCCCGGGAGTGGTAAATTGTACGTGGTGCTATCGGGCGATTAGATTTCATCAGACAGGTAAGGGATGCGTGTGTGAGCCGTAAGGATACTGTAAATGCATGGTTTGGTTCACACTATTTTTATAAAATAATTTGGATATAAATTGCCTTGAGATTGGTGAAAATTTGGTTGAATTGTGGCTGTTGTTGAAATGTTAAACTGTAATTTTCGTGCAGGGAGGCTAGGTTAGAAATAACCGTTACTCTGTCGAAAATTACAGAAATAATTAAGAAACATTTCTAGTATTTTTCTAAAGTGAAATTTTGAGAAATTTCCATGAAATTCATTAAATTGCATAATTTTATAGTTTCCAGAAAAAACTATATTTAAATATTCCTGATAAGGAATTTTATTTTTGTGAGAGTACCAGCATGTGCCTTTTATTGTTTTATAAGTATCTAGAACATTTTCTAGAATGATTGTTACAGTACGAATATTTTATGAATTTTTATTCATAAAATGAATATATTTTCAATTTAAATATTTATATATTAATTGAAATTATATTCAATGGAATTGATTTCATAAAGGGTGTTTATATCACGTGTTTACTGTTTTGAGACTGTTAGGCCCCCTATCATGCTCACGTGTCACGTGTTATTGCTGATAGATACTGATCCTATTGTCAGCGTCTCCGGTGGGCACTTAATCAGTGCACACTGTAGACCTCTTAGACTATGGCCATAGATCTCATGTGTTTCCCCTATTCGGGATGATATTATAGCATGATATATTTAGGGTGTTGCCTGGTCTCCATGATACTGAACTTTTAGCTGGTACTAAATTAATTGCAGCCACTAAGCTTTTAATATATTGCGTGTTAAACTGAATATTATACGGTGTTTTACAAGTGTGAAAATGAATATCTTTTTGAAAGGAATATTAATTCCTCATTTATTTACTTAAGTGTTTTATCATGTGAATATCAATTATTTTTAGCATATAGATTTTATAGTATCAGTTTCACATACAATTCTCTTACTGAGCGCGTTAGCGCACCCCTTATTTTTCTCACTCCACAGACTATCTTCAGTGATTCTGATTCCATAGATTTGGCTGTGTCGTAGTTGACCCCGAGGCAGCACTTCGTGGATCCTGGAGGTAGTATTTCTTTTATATGTTTTCAGACATAGTTGTACAGTACTACTTTTGTATAATTCCTGTATCGGGGGTGTAGAACATGTGTATATACTGTATATATATATTGCAGTAAATATTCTCATTGACTACTGATTTAATTTAAGTATATTAGTAGTTACTGTTTTCATAAGTGAGGGACAAAGGCATTGCAGACAGCCCAACCGGCACGTGTGGTGTTATAATATGGTAAAAACTGTACATATTTGGGATGTGACAAAACTCGACTTACTTGATGCTTCAAACTGCTATAAGATACAAAGATATTTTTCTTAGGTTGACTCTTAAGTGGTATTTGGTTTACGGAATGGAATAGAGAGGGAATAAAATAGATTTTCTGTGGGAATAGAAAATAGGAGGAATAGAATAGAATAGGTATTACGGTGTTTTGTTGAGTGGAAAAGAATATTATAGGAATATGTTTATAATAAAGAATATTATAGGAATATGTTTATAATAAGTTCAAAAGACAATTTTACCCCTTTTATTAAATTAATTATAAAATATTAAGTATTAATTAATTATTAATTACCACCTATTTATTTGACTTAAAATTTTTAATTATTAGTAAAGTATTAATTATTATTATTTAATTATTAAGTATATTAATAAAAATTAATTATTATTATTCATAATTAATTGATAAAATAATTTTTTTATATTTAATTAATAAAAATAAAAAAGTAACCTAAAATTAAATTAAAATTAATAAAAATAATTTTTTAATCTTTTTTATTCTCTCTTTCTTTTCTCTTTCACCCATTTCTTCTTCATTCTTCTTCCCTTTGTTCTCTCTTTACATTGTCGATTTTGTCTATCGCCTTTGATCGACCCCGATGCCGCCATTGACCAGCGTCGGTTTCAACTCGACATCCCCATTTTCGATTCTTTTAAACATATTCATTCCATTTTTAACGTTAGATTTTTCAAAAACCACATAAAAAAGCCTAGATCTAAACTTAAATATTGAAACTTTGGTCACTACCTGAAGGAAACCGAAACAAACATGCAGCGGAATTTAAATCATTCGGCCTCCACCAGGATCGATTCGGAGAGTTGCCTGATTAGGGTTTCGAGATTTTACCTAACGTTTTCTTTGATTTCTGTCGTTGGTCGAGTCACAAGCAACAACCTTTCGTTCCTGCCTCTATGGTATCCACACGAACGGATCTCACGACTCTTGAACGTCTCACGATCAGAAGCCTTAAGGAGTGTCTTTTTGATTCTTTATAACCGAACTGCTAGCTTCGATTAAAAGAATACTTTTCTGTTTTCTAATTGTTGTTCTTGTGCGGCTATGTTTCAGAAAACATCCTTTTATAGGCAGTAAATTTTACCCTAAAATTTACTGCCAAACAGAACTCTAATCCTACTTAGAATAAGATTAGTTATATCCCTAATCCAATTCAGAATAGGATTAGTTATATCCTTAATCCAATTCAGAATAGGATTAATTAAGCTCCTCATTGATCCGTTCTAAGTGTGCGACCCAATAGGTTCTCAAAACAATGGCAATGACAAAATTGTCACAGGCAATGACAAAATTGTCACAGGCAATGAGCGGTATCTAGCAACACATCATTGCTACCCATGTAACGAGAATGTCAATGACTCGACATAACCTTACTCGTGATAGATGTTACGGTGTAGTCTAATCCCTTTATCCTTTGATGTCTTGATTAGACACAAGTCATGGAATGTGTCACACTTGTATAGTCTAATCAGCGTTTCTTGATTCCTGTAGACTAATTAAACAAATAAAATCAATATCTCATATTGACTTATTCGAGCACGGCCATGCATTTCTTAGTCTCACTCTATCAAAGGGCCCAAGACATCACTCTTGTTATATAAGAGGGATAAATCCTATCTTGATCACTCAACATCCCTCTACATAGATCAAGGCATACCCAATTACTACCTTTATAGTCCATCCTGTTACGAATGACATCTAGCAGCATTAAAGTATGCAATTCTCTATGTTGGGATCTCTGATGATCTCAAGTCAAAGGATCACATACACCATCATCACTATGAGAATCGCTTATGACACTCGTATAACAATCCATGTAGCGTTCTCATGGAGGGTCGATCCAGTACATAGTTCTCTAACATGTACCTATGTGATGACTTGATATCCTATATCCATGACAATGGTCATCAGTCAACCACATACTAGTCTTATCTTATCATTGTTATCCTTGTTCATAATAATACTTGACTAGGGATATTTTAAGAATAGTGTGTTATTACTATTCTAAGGACATTATCATATAAGATTACATTACGCAGTTATAAGACAAATATAATAATGAACTATAAATAAAATGTCATTATACATAACAATGCCAAAGTCAATCATCTAATGAATGGTTCTAAGGGCATAATCCAACACTACCTGCATTTCTTGATTCGGTTTCATCACCTTTTACTGTTTAGCATTTTTTTTTTGTTCTTTTTTGTGTTGCTTCCTCATTATATGTTGCTGTATTTGACAAGGGCTTCAAAGAGAAAAAGAGAAGAAATGGTTGATAGCAACTTTTGTGTATCTGTAATTTTTACAAATCGATAATGACATGTTTGTCCTAAAAAAAATTTCTTAGCCAAGAATTTGTATTCTGGCCTCACAACCCGGAATACTTTTTCAGCCTAGTCAAGAATAGAGATTCCTGACACCACGTCAAAAAAAAAACCAAAACAAAGAAAAGGTGGACCCCACGAAATAGAAAGGGAATTGAATGGAAATTCTCCCCAACCAAACTACTTGTTAGGATAAGCTTCACACTAAAATGCCTAGTGAGAAAGATTAGAAGATGGCAAAAATTATTGCTGAAAAGTTGAAAATGTTTTATAATGCCATTGAATTGTTTTCTTTGGACAAAGTAGCCTACTACAAATTGTTATTTTGTTAGAATCTATCAACTTCAAAATGCACTAATGAAGTGGATGTATACTGATGATGTTGTAATTAGTGTAATGGATAAGAAAACGTTTGACAAGTTTGACAAATATTAGAGTGTTATTCATGTTGTGTTAGCTGTGGCAGTTGTATTGGATCTAGGTATAAAATGAAGGTAGTTGAGTTTTATTTTCTTGATATTTTTGGTGATAATGCAACCTTCGAGATCGAACAAGTTAAGAGAACTTGTTATGATTTACTTCATGAATCATAAAATAGATATTCTAAACCAAAATCACTCGCTTCTTGCATTACAACATTAACACCATTTGTTCAAGCATTAAGTGTCCCTACTTCTCAACAAGAGGATTTTACCAAGTTGGTTACATTTCTTACTTCTTCTTCTACTAGTGTGAATGTGAAGTCAGCATTGGATCACTATATAAAGAAGCCAGTTTTGCCATGGACTAGATTTTTAGATATTCTTAATTAGTGGAAGACAAATGAGATAAAGTATTCCACTTTGCAATTGATTGATAGAGACTTTCTTGCTATTCTTATTTCTATAGTTGCATCCAAATCAGCTTTTAACGCTAGTGGGAGAGTAGTGAGTAGTAATCGAAGTAGGTTTAAGCCAAACACTTTGGAGGCATTGATGTGCTCTCCTCAAAATTGGTTAAGAAATGGCATAGGAGGTAAATAATTCCCTTGTTATACTTCATTTTATTTCACTTGATTTTCTTTTCAAAAGTAGTCCATTATTATATTTTACGTCAAGACTAATTATATTTTATTTATTTTATGTGTATGACCATCTACAACCATAGATTCAAGTTGCATGTTTAATGATGATAAAGGATGAAGATTTGTCATGACTTCAATAATTTCAAATATGTTTGTGTTTTTATTAAATTATGTTTGTTTGTAGTTTTATAAACATACTTCTATGGGTTTGTAACGCCTCAATCCCACATCGGGAGATTGTGATAATATGCAATGCTATATATATAGAGACTTAAATTCATACTTGTGAGATGCCTTTTATGAGATAAAACCGTGAGACCTTCCGGTCAAAGTAGACAATACCTTGTAAGTTGGGTGTGGGTCCCCACAGGGTTTTAAGTTGTTTATTGAACTATTAAAGTTTGTTGAAATATGATGGAACTTGTATGTTCCTTAATTTAATTTTTTTTAATTAATAGAAAAATAGACATCAAAAATGATTTTCTTAGGTTCAGGTTCAGTCAATAAACGGGTTTGTCAAATATTTCGGTTGCATAATTGTGTAATTAAATGGGTTTAGGTAATAAACAGGTAGTATGAAATCTATTAGGGTAGGTTTTGCGTAATAAATTTAAAAAATAATCGGGTAATTATAGGGTTCAGATTCTTTAGTTACTGTTGGGGTCAGGGTTGGCTACCTCAAAATTAGTTGGTATCTATCTCGCTTACATTCCTATGTGTAAAATTTAAAGTTCACAAACCTCATATTAAGTAAAATAATAATGAATCAAATAAAAAATAAAAAAAATAAAACATATTTCTTGCTTTTATATTTCTGACATTGATAGTACATGCACAAAAAACTTATATATCTAATAATTTGACATTGCTTATCATGTTATCATTATTCTTTTCTTGCAAAATCAATTTATTAAAATGTTACATGCTTACACTTATATATTTAATAAATTTTTATTTGATGTGAGATTTAATATACTGTATATTTTTTTAGAAACCGAGAGACATGGTTGGACTTGTTCAAGGGTTGACTATCTATCCAAGTTCGAAGGCCAAGTTAATTTTTGATTAGGCTTGAACAAAAATATCAATCCCATTAAATGAGCATGGACTTGAATATCAAGGCCTGAAAAAAAAAAGGCCAAGCTTGGGTACACCATTCAAGTCCAAGCTTGGCTTGACCCAATAATTATATTTTTTACTTTT
This sequence comes from Heritiera fomes, assembly GCA_032173925.1. NCBI lineage: Eukaryota > Viridiplantae > Streptophyta > Magnoliopsida > Malvales > Malvaceae > Heritiera > Heritiera fomes. Next base: position 22,012,751 of record JAPDPM010000013.1, on the reverse strand, counting down.
TTATATTAATTCATTTTTGGGTAAATTCCATCTACCAGATAAAAAAACAGTCTGAGCTTGGGTACACCATTCAAGTCCAAGCTTGGCTTGACCCAATAATTATATTTTTTACTATTTTTATACTAATTCATTTTTGGGTAAATTCCATCTATATTCTTGAGATTTGCATTTAATTTAACTTTAGTCCATTAAAATAAAAAATTAGACATTCCACTCTAAACTTTTTTATTTTGCAAACAAGTAAGTCCTTTTATTAGTTAACCGTTAAGTAAACTATTAAAAACTTAAATTTGAGACCATTTTACCTTTGAATAATTTGAAATAGTTTAAATACTCAAAAATCGAACAAAAATGAAAAAAAGATATGTTGAAAAACTATTAGGCTTTGAAAGATTTTTTACTTCTAATTTGTTTTTTATTCGTTTACTTCTAATAAAAATGTAAATAACTTAATTTAAAATAACATAACATAAAATTATTTATATTTAAAATGATTCAAAATCAAAATAATTTAAACTTTCAAATTTTGAAATATTGATTGAAATTATTAAAACTTAAATTAAGTATAATTTTATTTTTAATAATTAATAAGATTAAATTTAATACATTTGGGAAGAAAGTCATGGATTGAACAATGCTAGTGAAAAATAGTGAAAAAATTGTCAAAAAGAGTAAAGAATTATAGAAGATGAGGAAGAAATAAAAGAATGAAGAATTATTTATATTGAAAAGTTTAAGGTTGGGTAATTTTGTAATTACTCATATTTTATTAGCTTTTGTTAATGGTGTTAAGTTATTTGAGGTAGAGTGTCCATTTTTAATACTAATGGACTAAAGTTGAATTAAGTTCAAACTTCAAGGATTTTGATGGAATTTACCCTTCATTTTTTTAATTACTTTGATTTTTTGTGCAATTTAATATTGAGCTTGTATTATTCTTTTAGACTTGAATTTAAATTTTTCATGTTTGTTGTTATCTTTTTAAATGAATTTATTTTAACTTATTTTGTTATATTTCTTAACTATTATGTGTTTTAATATTTTTATATTATAATATTTGAATGAAATTAAACGAGCCCAAACTCGACCCAAACTAGCCCATGAACACCTTTGAACGTGATACATGCATGCTACCATAATTTCCATTTTTAAAATGAGGAGGGATCAAATTACACCAATGTAAAATTAGATAATTTTATACTATTTATTGACTATTGATTAAAAGTAAATTTGTGGTTGAAATTAATACTCTCTCTTCCCCAAAAATGCAATTTAATGTAAATATATTTTTATTCTCTTTTTTAATTTTTTTCTTTTTCCTTTTTTTTAAATATCTTATTATTGTCAAATCTTTTTTTCTTTTCTTTTATTAATTATCTTAATTATTTGATTATGATCAAATCTTTTCCTTTATTATACCTTTGATAATTCTTTATTTTTTCAATAAATTTTGACTTTTGTACTTTGATTCTTTGATAAATAATAGATATCAATCTATCCTATTATCTAGCTACCAGTCATCAAAAGTTCATCAAAAGTAATAGTATCATATAATTTCGTAACTTCGTGCTTGATATATAATGTATTGATAATAAAAAATTTTATATTGTAAATGAGATTAAAAAGTTATTAGATATTTTAAATATCTTTAGTATACTTAAAGAGATATATGTTATATTGTTAATCCCATTTGTGAATAATGTATCAAATAATTTATCGATTTCACCGTGTTATTACGTTTCTTTTGAGAGTATAGGAACCATATTTTGTTCAAACATTACAGCTTAGAACATTTTTTTTTGGACCCATATTTTTCCTTGCTTTCCATTTTTATAGAAAGTGAAAAAAAAAGTGTATGCTTTCTTGCAATTGCTTCTGGCTAGAGCAGAAATTAGGTTGTTTATACAATTGCTTAGGTTTGAAATTTCCATTAAAACTATAAAATCATTCAAAAATTTTATTTTTAAAGATTTAAAATTTCTTAATGATTTATTAAACACATTCCATTATATAACGTAAGTTTGTTGGGGAAAAAAAATCTCCATCAAAATTGCAGAGTAATAATTTGATTATGTATAAATAATAACGAATAATTTGATTATGTATAAAAGAAAACAAAAAAAAACCTTGAAAAAAGAATGCACAATAGTCAAATGATTAAGATAATTAAAAATGGAAAAAATTAAAAAGGAAAGAGAATATTTACATTCAATTACATTTTAGGAAGAGAGAGTTTTAATCTCAACCACAAATCTATTTTCAATCAATGGTCAAAAAAGTATAAAGCTATTTAGTTTTACACCGATGTAACTTGATTTTTCCCCTTTTCAAATTATGTTTTAAGTAGTAGAATTTTGCAATTCCTAAATAAAAAGGGTAGAAGTTATGTTGGGGTACTTTATTAAAAGAAGAAGTCTAAAGCTAAAACAAAAAAAGATATGAGCTAACTATTTAATAGTAGAATTTTGCAATTCTAAAAGAAAATAAAGTAGAATTTAGCATAAAGATGAGTGGTTAAGGGCTAGTTTAGATGGACGGTAAGATTGACTTCAGTGAGATTAAAAATAATGAAAAGACGTTTAACAATATATCTTTCTTAATAAAATAATTAAAAATAATAAAAAGTAGAGACAGAAGGGTAATTTTACCCTTTTGCATTTTTGCTTTTAATGGCCTACCACCATGTGGAGCTAATCGGCCAACCAAACCGCCTAAGTCTTTAGGAGATAAGACAAAAACAAAGTGCTTAGGGTTGTAAACGAACCGAACAAGTACGAATAAAATGATTTCTTTGTTCATTCGTTTATTTTTAAGTGCCATTCGTGTTCAATTCGTGTTCGTTTTAAGATTCAGGCTCGTTCATTTGTTTAGTAGGATTGTTCGTTAAATGTTCGCGAACAAGCTTGTTTGTCCTAAACGAACACGTTCGCGAATATGCAAACGAACGTAGTTCATTCGCATTTGCGAATAAGTATTCTTGAGAACAAATTAAAATATTAAATATTAAAAGTCCTACATAAAAATTAAATACCACATAATCATCCAACAAAAAATTTTAAATACAATACAACTTTAGTCCGAAAATTAATAGTAAGGGTTGGTGCAGCCATCATTCCTCCAAATAATCTGATAAAATTAGATAAGTAGTGTTAGACTTAATATTCATAGTTATGATAAAAGAGTGAATAAGTATAATTATTGAGATAAATACTTGCCCAAAACAGTGGAAACTGGAACCCCACACAACAAGATGTAAAGAATAACACCAACACTACATATATCTACTTCCAATGAGACAAAAAGGAGTAATGTTGATCTTACCAAAGCATTTGAACTAAAAAAAACCAAATTTTAAAATCAAATTCAGCAATATAACCCAAGAAATTGAAAAAAAAAATATTTAGAAAATCAAAATAGCTAAGTTCACAGCTTTTCAAAACAAAACACAACTTATCTAATGCTTCCAAGTAATTAAATTTCAAACCAAGAGCCTTTCAAAGTTCAAAGAAGAGAAATTTCTTTAACTTCTGCTTTATCCTACATAAAAAATTAACATTAAAATATTATAATATTTGAAATATAGAAAAAAAACATTAAAGTTACTTACTTTTGTTTTCCTTTTAAGACCATAGAAATTTTGATACTAGTCACTACCACAAAGTAGCATTTGCATTATATCACAAAGCTGAACGATATGTATCAATAACTCTACCACCAGCACTGAAAGTTGATTCTGAAGCTACTGTAGTAGTTTGAATTGACAAGATCTCACAAGCCATTTTTGACAGAATTCGGAACTTAAGGTTATTTGCCTTCCACCAATCTAAGGCATCAAGTTTTCCAAAATTTTCCTTGCAAATAAATGCCCTTTGTTCCAAATACGTATCTAGTTCGAACTTAACACTATGAGCTGTATCCACACTCCGAACATAATTCTCATAATTTGATCTCCCTGTCATAATAGCTTTTCCTTTTTTAACTTTATTAGCAACAGAAACAGTGGTGGTATTATCACTCTGTTGCATATTATTGACATTAACCATAGATTTACCAACATTAGCTTCGGTATAGGCATCTACATATTCCTTATAAAGCTCATATAAGCTATCATTCACAATGCTAATCTGCTTAGGAGCTTCCTCTTCGGAATAAATGACATGAAAAGCAAAGTCAATCAATGTCATTTTATTCCTAGGATCAAGCACAGCAGCAATAGAGATCAACAGATTGCATTCACCCCAATATTTATCAAATTTCTTTTGCATTTTCAAAGCCATTAGTCTTATCCAAGGTTCTTCACTCAAAGATTTCTCATCCAATAATTCTTTTATGCTCCAAAGCTTAGGTAGAAATAAATTTGATGTTGGATATTTAGAACCTAATAATTATAAAAGAAATAAATATTTAAACTTAATGTAATAAATATATAACATAAATGATAAAATTAATTAGAAAACTTGGAATATTAAATGCTTATTACTTGAGATGATGTTGGTAACTTTATTAAAAATTGCTAAGAATGAACAAACTTCTTTAACTTTCACTCAATCTTCATCAGTTGGCAAGGTTTTGTAACTTGAATCTCTTTCTTGATACCATGGAAAGACTTGCTTAAACTCCAATGCACATAACAACATAGCATATGCTGCATTCCACCGTGTGCAGCAATCTATAATTAACTTCTTGTTAGGCAACTGAATCTGTTTGACAATATCGATGAACACTGACAAACGTAAAGTTGATGCTGTGATGTTTTTCACAATTTCCCTTACATTTTCAACTGCCTTCAATCTTGGAAAGACAGTCATGCCCCAAAATATTCAAAATGTGTGCACAACATCAAACATAAAAAAGTTTTCCATCCAATGGAAGCTTTCTGTGAAAAGAAAGGCTATCTTTCAACATCCTCGCAGCTAAATCATTGTAAGAAGCATTATCAACTCTAATTGTACACACTTTTCCTTCAATACCCCATTCTTGCAAGCATTTGTATAGTGCATCATAAATGACAAGTCCACCATGAAGAGGAGGCACATCAACAAAGTTCAACACCCTTTTCTGAAACTTCCAATTTGAGTCCACAAAATGAGCCGTCAACACCATGTATTGAATCTTCTGACCAGACTTTCACATATCAGTTATAATGCTAATTCTATCAACTGTTTTCAACAATGCAATCAACCTTTTTTTCTCTACCTCAAAACTTGTCCAATAATCAGCTTTAGCAGTTGCCCGAGAGATCCTTTGATAGTGAGGACTTGCAGTCTTCATCAGCAAAGTGAAGAGCTCATACTCAGTAAATGCAAATGGCAACTCATGAACCATAATCATGTAAAAACCAATTCCCTTATCTTTGCTTGATCATACTTCTAAGTTTGAACACAACTCACACTGTCTGATCTAGATGTTTGCAGTTGGATAAAAATATTGGTTTACCCATGTTCAGTAAATTGACGTTTCACACAATTATTTAAATGCCTCTTGTATTATGTAGTCGTACCATCTTTGCGCTTGGAAAGTTTGAACTTACAATGATTACACTACACCTTTTCAGTCCCATCAGCAAGTTTCACTAAGGTAAATTCTTGCCAAACAGACGATGTCTTCGTCCTTGCTTTTTTCACATAATTGCCAACTTCAATTTTGTCCTCTTCAATAGGATTAGGAGTATCTCCTTCAACATTGAGAACTTTGTTTCCCTTAGTAGCAGCCATAGGAATAAATAATGAACTAGCACTAGAATAAGAATAACGTAAACTCCAATCCGGCACTTGAGAAGTTGGAGATGAACCAGTATGATTTTGTTCTAGGAAAGAGACATAACTAACAATTCAAAGTTAAATCATTATCAATGAGCAACAAAAAAAATATACAATGAAAAAATTTCAAAACAATCAATTAGTAATTAGTAAGTAACAAATATACCACAAAATAAGAGCTGCTAGATATGATGGTGTCTGCCTCGAACTCTTTTTGGCCTCCCCGGAGATCATTTTTTTGGAAGGACTGCTAAAAAGAGTCAGAAGATCATATGTATGACAAGTGATAAGATACATGGATATTGCTAAAGTTAACTATCAGGGAAAAGGAATGAAAAATACATAAACCCTAAACATACCGTTGACTGTAAAGCTTAATTGGATAGTGGACACTTAAAGGGAGAAAAATAGATTGGTGTTCAACTTCAAGTTTATAAATGTTGAGACCAATTCAAAGGCTTGAAAAAGAATGACTTCTTTGTTTGAAATTTTGAGTATTAGCTTCAACATAACAACAAAATGTCATTATTAAGAAACAAGTGAGAAAGCAAACGAGGTTTGTCATCTTTATGCATACTTTACTAAGTCTGATGCCATATTGCCAATGTAAAAGATGCAGATTATATGGTTTGAGCCTCCTATAAGAGTTATATGGAGAAGAGTTGACTTAATTCAGCATAACTAACTATAATATTTATGCTTTCTAGATTAAGTGAACAATTACTAGATGATTAGAAACTCACTCTGTACGAGCTGATAATTAGTTGCTACCAAATTCTAGATTTGAGACCTTTTCACATACAGCATATGTTAACTTATGCAGATGCACTGACTAGGAAAGGATTGTGAGGTCACATGGTGCCTCTTCTAGTTAATTATATTGATAGAAACTAAAATTTAGTGAATTGGATAATAATTTTTAGGACTGTGGCTGATAAAAGAGTACATACATATATTAGCAGTCCACAAAAAGGATAAGGAAACTTGAATATGCATGGTTGACCATTATGGGTAGGAAACAATAGATGAAAGAGAGAACTAATCATAAGTTTCTTGTTTGAGCCTTCCTTCGCTTCTCACTTCAGTTGAGGTTGTTTTCTTGTGAACTTTACTGTGATCTTCTTTATGTTCTTTTTACCTTTTGCATCTTATGATGGTTATGCTTTCATTGTCCTATGATGGGACAACTTATTTAGATAATTGATTAGCTTTTGCAGGATCAAGATGTACATATTCAAAATAGTAGGTATGCCTTCTAAACTTAAGTGTTCTTTCTATCAATCATGTACCGACACTTTGATACTTTTCTATATTTTTAACTTATATTTTGATTTGACTCCAGACTTACCTACAGTGATTAGTGCCTTCAACCATGATATAAAGGATCAACATATCAAAAATGAGAATCAAGCATGGAAGCACTCAAGCTTTCAACTCAAAAAAGGCAGGACACACATGGGTTTGGGACCGAAGGGTTAAGAGTCTTGGAGAGTGATCTAATTAGTGATTACCTTAGGGATGGAGACTGGAGAGAAGCTACTCCTTTTGCCGATTGTTGATTGCCAGCCGGGATTGAGAGAAGCTGCTTGTCGTTAGAGAGAGAAAGCTAGGGATTGGTATTTGGTAATTCAAAATTGAAAAGAATGATTTTAGGGTTAAAACTACAGTTGAGCCGATAGTCTTCTTTCATTAGAGGAAAAAAAATCATCTCACCTATGTATGTAAGTAAACAGTGAGTTTTGTGGATTTTTAATTATTTTATGAATTTTCTGAATATTGAATTATTTATGAAAAAAAGTTTAAATTATGAAAATAAATATTATTTTATATTGTGAGTTTATTTTTTAATAAATTTTTTTCATATATTCTAATTAGAGTTTATTAATTTTTATAAATATTATGGATGTAAATGTTATAAATATTATTTGTGAATTTTGAATTATTTTATGAAAAAAAGTTTAAATTATGAATATAAATATTATTTTATTAATTTATTTAATTAGTTTTCATATTATGAAATTTTTATTTATTTTTTCAATACATTTAATTTCTAAAAATCTTATTATCATAAGCATAAGTAACTAATTTAATTTCATAATTAATTTTATTATGTTTTTAATTTTTTTTAAGAAAGTTCTATCTCTCAAGCATAATTAATAAATTTGTAACAACACAACCTCATATCTATGATCCATCTATCATTTCACAAAGATCATTTAATTTAAAGCTACATACTATTCAACTTTTATCTTAATATAATATGTTTTCGATTTCAATCTATAAACATATATTAGAATATAATGTATTTCTAATTTCAAACATATAATTTCTTATGATATATTCATGTAATATAGATTAACTTGATCTATGATTATAATATTAAACGATTAAAGAGATATTGGCTCTAAATCTTTTTTTAAGTCAAATAAAGCTTTTTTAATTTATTATAAAGAGTTAAGCAACCACATTTTTATTTTAAGCATAATTAACTAATTTACTTTTATAATTATTATATTATTATATTTTGTTAGTTTTTTTTAAGCCAACAAAGTTGTATTGTATAAAGAATTTATATATGATGCATTGATAGTGTATAGTCTCCCTATACTATCAATGCATCAGAAGTCAACATCTAATTAATAAGCCCTTATGAGCAAATTGAAAAAATTTGAGCAAATTGAAAAAATTTTATTTCTATTTATGTTTAAGGGTTTTATATTTTCTTTAATTTGTTTATTGACGAGCTGTTAACTTTTGATGCATTGAATGTATGAGATTATACATTGTCAATGCATTATATACAAACCTTTATATAAATATGTTTAAAAATAGGTACTAATTATTTAGATTAAAGTCTTAAAAATAGGATATATATATTATATAACTTATATAATATAAGTAATTTTAATATATATTACATAACTTTTATGATATATATTATATATTATGTAACTTATATAATTTATATAATATAAGTAATTTAATTTTATATGTTATACAACTTATATAATATAGCATATATATATATTATATAACTTATATAATATGAGTAATTTTAATAAATAATAAACGAACAATAAATGAACGAATAACAAACGAACAACAAATGACACTTTAATCAAACGAACAACAAACGAATGAATAATGAACGAACAAACAATGAACGAACAATAAACGAAAGAATAACAAACGAACAACAAATGACACTTTAAACGAATGAATAATAAACGAACAAATAACAAACGAACAACAAATAATACTTTAAATGAACGAACATTAAACAAATATAAACGAGCCTGTTCAAAAACAATAATGAACGAACCATACCTCTGTTCATGTTTGATTCGTTTAATAAACGAATCCTAAAATATTGTTCATAATCGTTTGTTAAGCTTAATAAACGAACAGAAACCGAACGGATTCACGAACGGTTCGCAAACGTTCTGTTCGTATACACCCTTAAAAGTACTTGATGGAGCTCCCTGGTCCATTCACAAACATTTGCTGTTTGTACAATATTTTAAAGCAAACCTCCAACCAGAAGAATATGTTTTCAGAACAGTTCTGGGTTAGAGTTTATGATTTGCTTTTTGGAATGAGATCGAATGAGTACGCTACTAAAAAAGGCAAGAATATTGAAAATTTAGTTGCCATTGCCCGACACAAGCCTGGATATGAGGGGATAAAGCATATTTCTGCAGTTACGAGTGGAACTTGACATCAATAAACCACTAAGAAGAGCTGTAGTGTTGAAAGGTGATAAAAGAATGAAAGAAATAAGGGGAAGGGTTACATGTGAATGCATGCCAACTTTCTACTAGTTTGTGGTTTGTTGGGACATAGTGACATTGACTGTAAAACAAAGGAAGATTGTTAGCTTTAAATTGCTATATGTATTTTGAAATGACAAAAACTTAAGTAAGCTTTAATGTTTTAATTCATATTGTAAATTTGCCTTATCACACATGATTTTCTCAATCTATTTTAAGTGTTCATATCAAACATTAAGACCATGATTTAATTACATATTCTTATTGGTCTTAATACTTCGTAAAATGTTTTGAATATTACTTGATTAATTTTTGGACCATGTTTTCATTAGAGAAAGACAAGAAAAACTCCCACAAAAATGCCAAAATGTTTTGGGTTGGATTAGGATCAAAGGTCACATCATTTCTAACCCAAAAGTGCAAGAAAATGACTTTCTGGAGGCATGGGATCGATCCCCTAAGGGCAGGGATCGATCCCTTAGTGGCAGTAAGCTTTTTGGTGCAAGAAAAGGTCCTTCAGCCCAGAAAAATCAATTCTGGAAAGAAGGGATCGATCCCCTAAAGTAAGGGATCGATCCCCTAAAGGTAGAATGGCTCCCAACGGCTAGAAAAGGTCCCTCAGCCCAGAAGATTCAGATCTGGAATGAAGGGATCGATCCCCTATGGGAAGGGATCGATCCCTTTGCCCGAAAATAGCCTATAACGGCTAGTTTTTGTGAGACAACGGTCATATTCAAGTTTTGGCTCCACCCAACGGTTAGAATACATCCACAGGACTAAAAATAGACGCTTAGAAGCTAAAGAAAGTAAGAGGAACTACTCAGCAACTCCAAAACTCATTTTCCTCAAATCTACAAGCCTCAAACAACAAAGCAAGAGCTACAAAGTCTTCATCATCTATTATTATCTTATTCCTTGTAGTGCTTGGCACAAATCTTGTATAGGCTTTTATTTGTGCTTAATCTTTGTAATCACTTGCCTATCTAGAGGCCTTCTTTGATTACACAATTTGTAAACACACTCATTCCTTGTAAAAGGGGAGGTTTCTATTAAGCTTAGAAAAAGAGGGAGGTTACTCTTTAGCCTAAGAAAAAGAGAGAGGTTTGTCTTTAGCCTAGAAAAAGAGGGAGGTTACTCTTGAGGCTAAGAAAAAGAGGGATTGTAATCACAAATTCAAGATAGTGGATTTAGAGAAAATCCTTGGGAGCGTCTCAAGGTAGAGGACATAGGCAAGGTAGCCAAACCTCTAAAAATGGATTGTGTAAATCTCTCTCTCCCTACTCTTTATGTACTTGCACTTATATTGTGTTTATTTCATTGAACTTGAATTGCATGCTTGTCTAGCCTAGAGAACTTAAAAAATATTAATATAGGCTAGAAAATTTAGAGGAACCAAAAACCGAACCTAAGGCTAGTAAAAACCGATTCACCCCCCTCTCGGTATAGCCTATAAGAGCCAACAAAGATAATAAGGATGTGGCAAAGAAAAATAGGCAGTATGGTGAATGGTTGTGGAGCGGGCATTACCACTCAAAAAACACAACTTCAATGCCGGGGTTAGTTAGGAAGGCCGAGCCTGTAGAATTACTAAGGCTCCGTTTGGATGTCGCCGCACCTCCGGTGTGGTGACTCCAGTCCAGTGGGAGCAAAAAAGACAAAAAAAAATTGCATAAGACAAAAAAAATCATGTAAAATTAGTTTTTTACCCCTTCTTTTAAATATTTTATTATAAAACTTATACCCACGGTGGTCATTTTCTTTTTTTCAATCTCACCGGAGCCAATCGCACCGCTCATCCAAACTAACCCTAAGTAAAAAGCCATAGACAGTGATGGAGGAGGATGGGTAAGCCCAATGGGGTGAAGCGAGGTTGGTTGCAAGGACGAAAGGGACAGTGGTTGCAATTGTGAAAGAGCTGAAATCATGCCAAGGAAAGCAAGATTTAATTCAAGTAGGAATCTTAACCATGAAGATATGTATGACAGGACTGGAGGAAAGGTTTTGGAATCAAGGGACAATGTTTGGTGAGGAGCAAATAACGGAAAGAAATGCCCGAGAATCAAGTGAGAAGATTACAAGGAGATTTGTTGAAGTAAATAGGGATATTGAGGAGATGCTGAATGAAACAATTTTTAAGATAAAAATGTTGTAATATCCCTATTTGTCTGGACTAATTAAGTGTAATTAATTTCATATAATATTTAATTAGTTGTATAATTTTGTATAAAGTGTGACCCATAATTAATTATATTAAATATATAATATATGTGTATAAACCTATAATGAGATGGGTTTGTACATGAATCCCATGGAGGGAGGTCCCTACTCTCAACCTCTATATATATGAGACTGGCCCATTAAGTTTCATAACTTTCGTTGAAGAGGGATGAGAGTAGTTTCTCCCTCTCTCTCTCACTCTTTCGTTTCATCTCTGTTTCAGGTTCGAAGGCAGTCAATGGAACGCTATCGGAGAGGGCTTCAACAATGCGGTAATATGGTATTACGGGGTTGAGCTCTCACCCGCATCCAGGTCAGTTTTTATCGCGTTTAATTTTGTGTTAGTGACTTGGTGAGATTTAACTAATTCCAACAATTGGCATCAGAGCCCACTCACCCAAAGAGTCACTAACCGCTTCAGATCTAGAGAGAGAAGCCATTAAAGCTCCATTTTGAGCTTTTGCATTTTTGGATTTTTGAAACCCATCTCGGTTTCATGTACCTTTTGGCTTCAAATTGTAGTTTTATTGTTGTCGGAAGCTTAAGCATTAAAAAAAAAGATGAAAGAAAAACGAGTAAAAAAGGGAGCAAAATGGCGAAAACTCGATCGGATCGGGTGAAAAACCCGTTTGCAGTGAAACGGGCAGAGCGCCCGACACCAGCAGAAATTGGCGTGAGGCGCCAATTAAATGACAGGCGCGGGCGCGTGGAGTTCACGCGCCCGCATTATGATTTAGGGCGTGTGTAAAAAAAATTAATTAAATTTTTTTATCTTTTGGGCCGTACGATATTGGGCCTTATTTTTTTTATTGGATTTGGGGTCCGGTTTTTTTTTTTGGAGCAAAATTTTTTATTTTTTGAGCCGATTTTGGTAATCTTGGTTGGACTATTCTTTTAAGTGGGCCAATTTTTTAGTTTAATTATGTTAGGGCCATTATTTGTTTAATATTTTGGGCCACCCATTATTAAAAATAAAAAAAAAAGGCTATTTGTTTTATTTTGATTAGGCCTTAATGTTTTAATTAATTTAGGCCAAAATTATTTTTATTAAATTATGGGCTTATATCTAATTTTATTAATTGGCCATTTGGTATTAAATTAATTTGGGCAATTAAAATTAATTTTTTTGGATCATTTTGCCTAATTAATTTAGGGACCATATTAATTAATTAATTTTATTTGGCTATTAAATTTAGATTAATTTGTGGCTATTTTGCATAATTAATGAATGGGTCATTTTGAATTATGATTTTAAGGGCCATTTTGATTAATTAATTATAAGTCATTTGGTTATTTTTTTTTTGGAACAATTTTGGTCAATTTTGATTATGGACCAAATTTTATTTAATAGCCATAATCAATTGTTAAGCCCGAAATTAAAGTGATATAAGTGAATTTTTTGGAGGATTATTTTTGGGGTAATTTCTAGAAATTTAATTATCCATTTAATTTATAATTCATTTAATTTTTGTAATATATACCTATGCCCATAAAATATTGATAATTGGCCTAATTAATGAGTTTAAATAAATTCTTTGGGTATTTTGTTGAGCCATTTTGGATTATGATTTACCCATTTCTTTAATAATTTATTTAAACAAATAAACTCTCTAAAAATCATACTGCCTTTTTATTTGAATATTCACATCTATGTGAAATTAATTTAATTAATTAATGTTGGGCCTGAAATTACTACATATGCTTCAGAAATTGCATATTTTGGGTGTAGTTAATTCTGGTCAATGAATTTTGTGAATATTCTTAAAATTATAAATCATTAATTGGATTGAATAGTACTCGCCTGTCGCAGGAATAGTCATGAAGATTTTTTTTGACGATTTATTCTGATAATTTTAGGGATATAATAATAAGGCAATGCACAGTAATAGTTGCAGTTACATAATTTACTAAGATCTCTAGAAGTGGCTAGTCTCTCCCTGTCAGATTGTTAGTTGCTTTTAGAGATGCTTGGGATTGAGAGGATTCTGGTTGGGATATGACACGATTTTCCTACCCTGTCGGTGGGCGATCATTCAAGTTATATTCAACTAGTTTTGTCTTATCCTCTGTAGTGTATTGTGGAATGATATTGATATTTATTAAGTTATTCCACTAGCCTCCATATTTGTGCAACTATCAAATATTGAATCTCTAATAGGATCAAATTAGATAGATAGTATGAATCGCTCTCTACAGTTAGGGATATATTGAACTAGGAAGTAACCCGAGAGTTGATCCATTTACTATACCCAATAATATGAGCTCTTTGAGGACAAAGCATAATTATAAATTTCGGGAACGCCCACATGAAAATTCTCTGATTATATAAGGTATACCATGAAAGAATACATCAGAGAAAGTGTTCCAGTTAGGAATAACCAAGAATTATTAGAAAATAATTCGCATAAGATCGATAAAGGTTGCTATAAAATTTTGATTCCATATATGGCAGATTCAATAGGATTTTGATTCCATATATGGCAGATTCAATACCACTTCCTTCTGGGGTGGAGAGTGGGGGATCTTCTAAGTTCGCAGATCTCATTTAGCATACTTTAATGGACAGAAGGAAGTGTGGCATTTTAATATCAAAATTGATATTGTTATCCGAAACTTAGAGATCTTTCCGGTTAATAGATCTTATACGATTATAATGATGACATATGCCAATATTACTGCCAAAAGGAAATATTATTAAGAAGTCTCAATAAAAGGTTACTTTTAGAAGAAGATATTTGTCAAATCCAATTCCCATTTTGGTTTCACCAACACCTCTAAATATCAATGTGTACCATTTTGTTATAATCCTGGGTACAAGAGGGTAGATCGCAAGAGTCCTCTAAATTGAGATGTGTGAAAGACATTTCATTAGCCTTTCATTCTGAATCCAATCTAGGTGATATGCCCTCTACATGTTGGTGTTTTGGATACCGGTGCTATTATTGACAAAATTATAAGCAACCGAAGACCAAATAAGGGAAAATTGTTGTGAATTGGGGCTATAGAGTTAGAATCCATACTGAAAACATAGCCAGATTGTTGCATTTTAAAGATAGTTTTGGAACTAATGTCAGTTTATACTTTTTATTTTGATAACAGAAAAGTATTTTGCTTAGTAATAACATATGCATTGATTCTGGCATTTTGCGTAATGGATTATATACAGTAAACTTGTACCTCAATGTTGAGTAAATTTTCTTCAGTTGTGAATGATGTGACTATTGATTCTGATCATAATAGAATAGATAAGAAATATATCAAGTAGTGGCGTAAAAGTTACAAACATTTTGAGGCACACGAAGAGATTTTATTAAGGGAAAACTTACCGCTAATATTAAGGATGTGATTAGCAGATATTGAGATGATTAGGAGCTGATATATACCGACATTTGTAGATCATTTCCACATACTGTATTAAGTGGATATAAATGTTTTATCACTTTCACTAAAGACCATTTTGATGTAGGCATATGTAGTGAAAAATCTGATCTTGTACAGGCCTTAGGCGTTCTGATTAGTTCCGCTGCGCTGCTTAAGGCAATGATTAGACGGTAGTGATGAATGTTGTGCTCAGTATAATGAAGCTAGGTGAGATCATATATCGATTTTCGGATTAAGTGCACTGTATGATTATGTATTGACGCCTAGTATGTTGTGCTTAAAATACCAACAAGAATGAGATTGCAGTAATAATCATTCGTACATTTTGATGTGGTATGATTTCTGTTGGATCACTCCAAATTTTCAAATTTCGGGTGGAGTGAAGTTATGAAAACTGCAACTCGCATTCAAAATTGATCTCCAAGCAAAACCAGTTCCTAAATGCATCCCAAGTTATAGTCAGACATTAAGTCGATTTTATGTCGCTTCCTGTGTTTAGGGTTATAAGGTAAGGCAAAAAAGCTATAACCCATAGTCAAGAAAACTTGACAAGAAAACTATCAGCGGCAATTTTGTTGGCTATTATATCGACTAGAAAGATTCTAGATTTCATTTCTCATTATGTGACACTAGAATCATTAAGTCTGACAATGCAATCTATTTAGTGAATGACTTAAAGAGTGGGAGTTGTGAAATCCACAAAGTCATTATTGAAGTACATTTTGTTATGCCAGTCCCATATATGCATTATCTTTTGATGATGAAAAGCCACAACCAAAGGAACCAACTGTTGATATCAATATTGTACATTTGAACCTACACCTGACTTTACAGAAGAACATGAATATGAAATTTATATGTCTTCTATTTCTGATATTTTTCAGGAGACTATACTAATTCGAACTCTTAGAGTTAGATATTAGTCACACAGGATGAGTAAGCATCTATGTTGTATAAGGATGCATGGGATCTATTTCAGTTGTCACATCATTGTAGACCAAAAAGAGACTCAAAAGATTAGGTAGATGATTTAAAGCCAAATTTAGCCGAGGCTTTAAATAATAAGAAGGAATTTGTTTTGTGAAAACCTTCTTTCTTGTTTCTACCTAAGATTCTTTTAGAATCATGATGACAATTAGTAGCTAATTTTGATTAGGAGTTACATCTTGGACAATAAAATGTCTAAATAAAGCAACCTAAAAGTTTGTAGTTCCTAAGGTGGAACATACAGTTTGCGAACTCAAGGAGTTCATTTATGAACATTAAAAGGCATCAGATTGTAACATATAAAGTTTAATGAGATTGTCATTTTCAGCAGAACATTATCGTTTGATAATTGGATCCATTGCGAGGTCAGTGGGAGTTATGTGCTTATTGTGCTCTAAATTGATGATATTAAATAGCAGCCTATAGCACTGACCTATTGTATGAGACATTTCATGTCGTCATGTCACTTCAGGATGAAGAATCTAAGTGAGGCTCTATTTTTTTTAAGGATTGAGATTCTTCGTGACATATCAATAGGCATACATTATTGGTCTCATAAAAACCTATATTGAGTGTTGAGTAGGTTTACTATATATTGTTCTCCTAATAAGATGTCATTTAGTGAAAAGTGACATATTATGAAATTTCAAAGTCCTCAAGATGATAATGAAAGAGCTCATATCGAGTGTGATATATGCCTTATTGTGGGTAATCAATGTATGCTCAAGTTTATACACATTTGGATATTGTGTATATTATAGATGTATTTTGGAGCTATTTGAGCGTTTCTGTAATAGAGAACCGGAAGCTATAAAGAGAGTATTCAGATATTGACAAATCTGACATTCTGAGTTTGGTCAGATATTCTGATGTTAATTTTGTAAGCTATCCAGATATTGAAAATTATTTTGGTTATATATATTTATGGATATAAAGGAGCTGTATTTTGGAAAGTGTAAAGCAAACACTTACAGCATCCTTGATTGTGGAGGTTAAATATGTAACATGTTGTAAAGTTATTTGATGGGCCATTTAGGTTGTAAAATTTCGTCTCAGGGCTGGTTTTGTGTGGTTGCCATTTCGAAGTCCTAGAGATGTATTGTGGTAATGCTGTAGCAAATACTTTCTCTCTCAAAATGCTAGGAGTTCCTCACACTCCAAATATTCAGATATCATCATTCAGTTTGATAGAGAGAAAATAATGGAATCCATTGCTTGATTGGACGATAGAGCACATAGTGAAAGAGCTCATTCTGGCTAACTGAAAGTTTGGCTGCTTAAGTGCTTTGACGACATAGCACTTGTATGAGGCATATGGAGCCATTTGCTGCATTAAGTTAGTGGGAGCTCTGTAATGAAATCAACTGCAGTTGTGTGGTTGGATTCCTTTTGGCCATATATGCATATTCTGTTTGCGCGCATTTTGGTGAATATGACATTCTGTATTAGTCTTATATGTTTCTGTTGAAGCAATGCATCATTCGGTTTAGATGCATGGACCTAATGGAAATGGATATTGATTTTGTTTTTCATATCATTTCCATTTCACACTTTATACTACTATTTTGTTGAAGTCTTTATAAGTTTACGTATTTGTACCCTGTCGGTATGATACATTTTGAAGCTTGTAAAGGCTTATTGTTGTTAAAGTATTTATAAGTCTATACATTTGTGCCCTTTCGGTACAATGTATTTAGAGGGCTTATGAATACATGATGATATTATATGATGATTTCATTAATTAACTTAATTGTCCAAGTGGGAGAATGTTGTAATATCCCTATTTGTCTGGACTAAGTAAGTGTAATTAATTTCATATAATATTTAATTAGTTGTATAATTTTGTATAAAGTGTGACCCATAATTAATTATATTAAATATATAATATATGTGTATAAACCTATAATGGGATGGGTTTGTACATGAATCCCGTGGAGGGAGGTCCCTACTCTCAACCTCTATATATATGAGGCTGACCCATTAAGTTTCATAACTTTCGTTGAAGAGGGATGAGAGTAGTTTCTCCCTCTCTCTCTACCTCTCTCTCTCACTCTTTCGTTTTATCTCTGTTTCAGGTTCGAAGGCAATCAATGGAACGCTATCGGAGAGGGCTTCAACAATGCGGTAATATGGTATTGCGGGGTTGAGCTCTCACCCGCATCCAGGTCAGTTTTTATCGCGTTTAATTTTGTGTTAGTGACTTGGTGAGATTTAACTAATTCCTACAAAAAACCCTTACAAACTCAGGAAAATTAACATTGCATGGATTCAAATATAAGAAGGAATGAAGGCAGTTTTAAAAATAAAATGATAAATGTGACATGCAAGAGGAGGCTGACATGGAAAAGGAGGCTAAGGTGATAAGTGTGACACAATTGGTGAGGTTAGACATTTTCAGGATAATGGTGGTGTGATTATAAAAAAAAAGACAGGATGGGGATAGCAGGTGATTTAAAGCCGGAAGAAGTTAGCAATGAGATTTACGGGTAGTCTAGCTACTGGAAGTATTGAGATGAGTAAGAGGAAACAGGTGCACATTGAACTAGTTTCCAGTCCTACCGAGAGCAATGAAATGTTTAGCATGAAACTGCCATGGACTTGGTAATTTACAGGCAGTTTGAGCTTTTCAAAAAATTATGAAGAGAGAAGATCCTAAGGTGGTTTTTTTGAGTGAAACAATTTTACATGAGTTTTCTATTGATAAAATCAAAAAGAAATGTGGCATGAATTCTGCATTTGGAGTGGGTGCAATAAGTAGAAGCGCATGACTAGATTTGATGAGAAAAAATGACGTAGTGCTGAGTTTAAAAAGCTTTTCAAAACATCATGTGGACGTAAACATTGCAGATCATCAAGGAAAAGAGTGGAGATTGACTGGCTTCTATGAGTAACCTAATACTCACAGGCGTAGTGAAACATGGGATTTGTTTAGGCATCTTTCAACTAATTGTCACAAACCTTGGCTTTGTTTTGGTGACTTTAATGGGATACCGTGGGACTCAGAAAATAGTAGAGGAAGAAGTATTAGACTAGAATGGTATGGAAGCTATTCGTAATGCTAAAGAGGACGCAGGATGGGAAGACTCTAAGCTTTAAAGGGGACAGAATTTGATCAGGGAGAGATAGGACCAAGCATTGGGTAACAAACTATAGAGGGTGGGTGACAACATTTGGTCACAACCCTATAGTGGTTGATACAATTGGAAATGAATTGAAAAAGCCAAAGTAGAAATGATAGGAGGAGGTTTTTCTTTAAGGCTACGTGGGTGAAAGAGCAGACATGTGAGAGTTTGATCGAAAAAGGTTGGACTGTGTCGCAACCGAAGGCTCTAAATAACAAGGTTGTCAATGTACCAAAAAATCTAAGTTTTCCATGATTTGTTATTGCTAATGTAAGCCGAAAAGCAGGAAAGAAAATTTAAAGAAAGGCAAATAATTTATTATTCAATTGTGAAAAAATAAATTAATAATAAACAATCAAAAATTAAAGTTTTAATTGACGTGCTATTTTTTATTTTATATCTATAATCTATAATCTATAACCTATATAAAAAGAATCCCCATGGGATTCTTTGGTTGACATTTGTCACCAATATAAAATTAATTTTAATAATTTATATGTTTATTAAATTCTAAAAAAGGAAAAAGAGAGAAAGTAAAAAAAAAAAGAAAAAAAAATATAATCTATAACTACTAATAAAAAAAATTTCATTAATATGAGTTTGACATGTATCTTTTTTTATTTTCATATTTTTTAAATTTTATATTATATTATATTATTTTTATTTTTATATTATATTTTTTAATTTTTATATTTTATATTATATCTTCTATAACTTCTAATAAAAAGAATTTCATTAACATGGGTTTGATATTTATCCCTTTTTTTCATTTTTATTATCATATTTTTATATTATATTTTTAAATTTTATATTATATTTTTTTAAAATTTATATTTTTATATTATATTTTTAATTTTTATATTTTGATAAAAGAATCCCATTAATATGGGTTTTACATGTGTCCCTTTTTTTCTTTTTTCTTTTCATAATTTTATATTTTTTTATATTTATTTATCTATACAATATATAAAAAGAATCCCCTTGTGGGGATTCTTTGACTCCTGTCCTCTTATTTTTTTTTTAAATTTCAACATTAAAAAAATAAAAAATCTTCTTGTGAAGATTCTTTGACACCTATCTTTTTTTTTTTAATTTTGACATTAAAAATAATATCTATCTATAATACTATATATTAGGAATCCTTTTGAGTCTTTTCAATAACAATTGTCATGGGATATAAGAATAATTTTTTTATTTGTTATTTCTTACTTAACAATAACAATATAAAAAGTTATTTTATTTGTTTATTTAATTTTTTATTCTTCAAAATATTGAAAGTTTTTTATAATTCCAAATAGAATTTTAAAAAATCAAACTGAGCTTAAAAGTAATTAAAAAAATTATGTTTTTCTTAATATAATATACTTTAAGATAAAATTGAGTTTATTATTATTCTTACTATAATTTCAGATTTTAATTATGAATTTATATTTTATTATCAATGAGATTACTAATAATATTTCTCAATAATTATTTTCATAGATTTACTTATAAAATTTGATACCTATCCCCCCCCCCCCCCCCTTTTTTTTTAAATTTTGATATAATAAATAATATATATAAATATATATTTATATATATATATTTATATATATATATATTTATATAACACTATATAAAAAAAAATCTTTTTGGATCCTTTGATTGACAACTGTCATGGATATAAAAGTAAATTCTTTTATTATTTGTTATTTCTTATTTAACAATATCACAATAAAAAGTTATTTTATTAGTTTATTTAATTTACTTAAAAATATTAAAGGTTTCTTATAATTTCAAATAGAATTTTAAAAAATCAAACCGAGCTTAAAAAGTGATAAAAAAATTATGTTTTTCTTAATATAATATACTTTAAGAAAAAATTGAGTTTAGGATTATTCTTACTGTAATTTCAAATTTTAATTTTGAATTTATATTTTATTATCAATGAGATTACTAATAATATTTCATAATAATTATTTTGATAGATTTATATATAAAATATTTTTTAAAAAATGTTAATATGACAACAATCATAAAAATTAGTTTAATAAATTTGAACTAAACAAATAGGATGTTAATTTTGTGCAAATGGAGAGCAATAGCATATTTTGGTAAGGTGTAATTTTCATATGAAGAGTTTTAGCAAATTATTCAAAGTTGCTTTAATAAATTTGAGCAAAACACTAAATTTAAATATTTACTAACTCATTTTATATTTTTATCTATTTAATTTTTAATTTTATACATAGAATATTTTATCAAATTATCACTATTTTTTATTAAAGGTTAATATTATAAAAATTGAATAAATTAAATAAAAAATTATTTAACAAATAAAACACAACAGCTTTTTGAATAAGAGACTATATTAAAAAAATTTATTTAATTAAATTTTAATTTTAAATTAATTAAAACAATTGAGAAAATATAGATATGTTATCTCTTTATTATTATAATATTTTTATAAAAAAATTTAAATCCAAATTTTCATGATGGATTAAATAATTATATTTTATAAAAATAAAAAATAAAAAATTAATCTTTGGTGTAGCCAAGGCACACACTGGTTATATATAAAAACTCTCCCATTAACTTCATTCTAACACTTGTCCTCTCTTTATTTAGTTTTTTTTATTTGGCTTTTTAAATCTTATTTATATATATTTTTACAATTTTTATATTTTTTTGGTTTGATAAAAACCATGGCACATCATAGATAAAAAAATTGGTAGATATAAAAGTTATCCATTTAATAAATTAGTGATTGTCACATGGCACTAGACAATTTTTTATTTTTCAAATTTATAATTAATTTTAATTTTTTCTTAAAATTAAAATATTAAAAATAAATTTAGCCATGTTGTAGTTTTTAGTTTCATATGTGATGTTTTTAATTGAAATAAAATTATTTTTTTGTAAATTTTTTAATGTTAAAATACTAAAAATATGATAAAAGAAACTTACCATGAAGAAAAGAGATAAGATGCAAAATTCAAAAAAAAAAAGAAAAGAATTAAATCAAATATTCAATTTTTTTTTATAAATACTATTATTATTTTTCCAAAGTTAAAATACAAAAATATGAAGTGAAAGATATGAAAAGTGGAGAGAGAAAAAAATTAAAATTCAAAAAATATTTTTAAAGAACTAAACCAAATTTTTATGTAACAAAAAAAATTCAAAATTATGTATTAAAATTTTTTAAAAATTCAAATCAAATACTCAAAAATTTTGGTTTGCAAAAATTCGAATAAAACACTAAAATTAAATACCAAATATTTCAAAAATTCAAATCAAATCTTAATTCCCCTCTTTATTTGTATAATTCTCAAATTTTAAAAATTACAAAAACAATAAAAATCTAATAAAAATTACAAAAATATTGAAATTTTAAAAAAGAAAATTATAGTGTAAAGAAAAAAATTCCAAAAGTCATTATTTTAAAACTTGAGCACAAATAAACACAAAAAATAAATTATAAAAAATAAATCTACAAATCAAAAGCTTAAAAAAATTCTTTAAATATGAAAATCGAAGGTTGTAAAAGAATAAATTAAGATGAAACTGAATAAAAATTTAAATATTTTATAAGTTTTATTTTAATTTGCTCTATTTAATTTTCTAATTTTGTGTTAAAATTTTATTTTATTTTAAAAAAGATAAAAATAAAAAATAAATAAAATAATTAATTAATAAATTAAATGCTATGATTTTCACTTAATAAATCAATAATTTTAAAATAATTATCTAAAGTTATTGTTATTTTTAATAAATACTATTTATAATATATATTTTTAAAAAAAATTTCCATGCGAAGCAGAAAAATCACCCTAATTACATATAAAAACTCATGTATTTATATAAAAATATGCAAGGTTTTTTTATTAATATATAAAAAAAAGTTAGAGAAATTCACGGTCTTAGCCACACATTCAAATGACCTACCTTTAGTCAACCCTGTGAAGAGGGCTTTGCGATCCCACCCAGATTCTTTTCACGGCTTCTAGTGTAGTCAAGTCAATCATATCCTTTCAACCTTCTTCCAATATTATATAAAATTACTCATAACTGGAGTACGTCCCATCACATCCTAATGTCTCAATCGGACGGCCAGGAATAAAAATAACAGGAATCCTGCTCCGGAAAGACTCCAAGTGAAAAGAACAGCGACATTTTTTGGTCTGGATATCATGGTTCCCATTTCCCAATCTGGATTCTCAAGGCAGTGCCTGCCACAGATACCAAACTCAGAGAAAATTCTCAACCCCAAGAATTGGATCACATTTATCTAGATTTCCCATCCTAAAACTTCCTGTCTTTTTTTATTACCACTAAAATGAAAAACTTAAATTGGAGGAAAATCCAGGATTTTGAGGTCTAGACAAGAGATGGGAAAGTGTTTGGTTCTGTGACGAAAGGGCCTAAGAAAGGAAGGAGAGAACTTTGGTAGTTTGAGAATTGGGTTTCTCTCCATAAAGAAACGATGGAGCCCTGCTTGATGGCTTCTCATGGTTACCCTCCGAGCCCGGGGCTTGTTTTTCACCAAGAACAAGGCATTGGCAGGATGATCAAGGTAATTTTTTTGGGTTGTTTCCTATGGTTTTGACGATTCGGGTTTTTGAGATTTGTTGTTTTTCTCTCTTTTGGTTTATTAGTTGAATTATAAGCTAGTGTTGGCCATGTATGCTTGTTGGTTTTTCTTTGTTTAATTATTTGGGTAATTCTTAAACATTTTATTGTTTTTTGGATAGTTAATTCTTAATCATTTAACATGGATATTTTCGAGTTATTGAAAATTCTTTTCTGTGTCTATCGAAGTCAAATCGAGTTTTATTAAATTTCTGTCTGCATATATGTATATTTGATACGAGTTAGAAGTTATTGCACTATCTGTAATTTGCAGCTATTTTTTGTTAATTTGCTACTTATACTTTTGTGTTTTAGCTGTTTATCTCCTCTCTCTGATACTAAATATTTTTGTAAAGGTTGTAGTGGTGGTTATTTATTAATGAATGCTTACTTTTTTGACAAAAGCAGGATTGTCAATCCTACTTGCCAAGTAAGTTGATGAAACAAGACATGGTACAAACAGGTTCCTTTGATCTGAAGTGCAATGGATTCCAGCCGCAGTCAAAACCAGTTACCATGCTGTATGACCCTAAACTGATTGTTGATGTCCATCCAACAGCACAAAGGCTTATGGTTATTGATAAACCAGGTCGGCAACTTGTTGCCTGGTTCGTTGTATGGACTAGTTATTTCTTTCGCTATGTACTCGAGGAAAGATATGTAAACCAATTCTTGTTCTTAGATATAAAAATTTTAGATAAATCTTTGAATATCATAAAGAATGTCTTTTTAGGTATGAAATTTATTTAAGATTTTGTTTCTTGTGCTAAGAGAATTTTTATTTCAATTGAGATGTAAACTCAAATCTTTGGCATGATGCTCTCTCACCATCCCCTACACCTAACACAAGTGGAAAGAGTAAAATGAATTAATGAAATAAGCTCTACCATAGTTATGATAGGTGATTTTTGAAGGAAAAAAGTGTTAGAAGCTAGAATAGGTGTATCCAGATGATCAAATGCTGCACCAATTTAGCAGCCCACGAGAAAGTAGAAAACATTTTTGTTGGTGACTCTAACGCTTATATATTCATTTGCGAAGTCAAATCCCTTTTTATTTTATTTTTTAATTTCTGCTCAAAACTTCTCTGGTAATCATTGCAGAATGCTTATGGTCACCCTGTTTTATTCGCAGATGCTTATCTATGCACAGCACTCTGTAGCTTTGGGATTGCTGAAAAGTGCATGAGACATGAAAAAATCTTGAAGTTTCTTATGTCTGGATCAAATGAACCGGATAAAGGGGAATTTGATTTATCTTTGCTATCTAATTTGATTCAACCATTGATGTTTGGTGTGCATCAGCAGCCTTATGCTTCTTCTCTAATTTATCCAAGTAGCAAAATCGATGCCCAGAAGCCTCTCTCAGACTTTGTAGGAGACGTGGTGCGTGATTCAAAAATTATAATTCATCCAGATGGTCGAGTTGTACTTACAAGTAGTGGGACTGAGATGAAAGACATCTTTTCAATCGTTGCTGAATTTTACTTATCTAGTAACTCAACTAAGTGGAGAAAACAGTTGGCACTGGTTCCACACTTCAACAAGTATGGATACTAACACTTGTTTGATTTAAATTAAATGAAATCTATGAATACAAACAAGTCTTGTTATTAATGCAGCAAATTTTGGTATTTTGACTATTATAGAAAAGTAAACTTAGAATGAAAATTTGCTACTGTTATCATTTGTATTTTTCATGTTGTTACCTGATGATCTTAAATGGTTAAGTTCATCTGATTTGTGCTTCTGGTTTGCAGTTAACTAAATTTGTTGCTAATGTTAAGTCCTATCAGAATCTAAGATAAAATGTAGATTTCAATGTTGATTGAGAGCCATCTGAATCTAAAGTATTCTGATTAAACAGAACTGAGAGCAATGAAGTACTTGCTAGTACTAACCTCTCTTCTCCACAGTTTGAAGTTGCGAGCATTGCACCTTCAAAGAGGTATGTGACCGATCATCTGTTTCAAGAATGTTTCATTCTGGCCTCATTTATTAATCCTCTTGCCCTTGCCATAATTCTTCTATATGATATAGTAGAAACTGTCAACTTGAAATAAGAGGAATTTATCTTGTTTTGGGATCTTGAAATCTAGACCTAGAATTACTTTGACAGAGGGATAATGACTTGTGAGTTGCAACTCTTCATTTATATTAATTGCATTTAAGACCATAGGAATGGGATGAAAATTGGAAAATATGTATCAACAGAAATTGAAATTATAATAGAAATGAAAATGATATACCAAGAATACTAAAAAAAGCAGGTCTGACCTACATGTTTAATTAGTTATCTTCCAACTTGGCTATTGTCCACCGGTTATGGGACGTAAAAAATGGTTTATTCCTATATTACATGGTTAGATGTGAACTTTAGCAAAAACTATAGTTCTTGGTGCTTTCTTTTGAAATTTTTGTTCAAAATGTGTTTATAATTTCTCCTATTTTTATGCAACTCATTTTTGACAGTCCTAATAAAACCAAGCTCAAGCCATATCCAAAGAAGACCTCTAAGAAGTTAGCCAGGGAGAGAGATCTTTACAGAAGGAATTATTTCCATGCATGTGAGAGCCTTCTTTCCTTGATGGTTGATAAGAGAAGGCAAGGCAAAACAGCAATTCTTTCCCTGAAGAAATCAGGCCCTGAACTTCCTCAGCTCTTGACCCAATTCTCTGCTGGCATTGCTGGAACTGGTCTTGCTGTTCTTTTCTCTGTTATTTGTAAGGTAGCTTGTGGGAGAGTTCCATTTTGTACATCTAAACTCTTTAGCACTGGTCTTGGTTTTGGGCTAGTTTGGCTCTCATGGGCAATTAACAGTCTGAGGGACACAGTTATACATATCAGCAAGAATGCTAGCAAGCTTGGTCTGAAGGAAGAGGAGATGATTAAGAGAGTGGAGAAAAGTGTTAATGAGATCTACTTCAGAGCTGCAACGTTGATGGCTGTAGCAGTGCTAAGGTTTGGATGAATCATGTTCATAATTGCATTAGCCGTTTGGATAACATCTTGACTGGCTGGATATGGTAATCACAAATATTGTAGTTAGCTAGAAGTTAGGACTCTATACATTGGTCTTAGATGTGGATACAAAGAGAGGGGGGTTGAAGCATGATGATCCAAGAATAGAACTTCTTTTATGCTATCGTTATGGTCTTGTGATGGACTTGAGAACATATGAGCAGGACCTGATCACTGTCAGCTTGTGCATGGATAATAATCCATAAGTTGCAAATTGAGAGGAGTGTTGTCACTGCCTCACGTCTCACGGGTAAAGAAAAACATACCTTTCATACATCCATACATGTACATGTATATATGTATATACATGTACGTATGTATAATACACCATTTTGTCATTTAGCTATTCTTACTATAATTGGTATTTGATTTGTCGAAGCAAACGCTGCACTGAATAAATTACAAATGATAATTATAATGGGTTTAGTTTCTGTATGCTCAAACGACTAAGGGACACTTTGTTTCTTTTTCTTCGAATGTTATGTCAATTAGGGAAAGCATGCTCTACTGAACAAGTGATACAAAAATGTATTCGATTGCTTGGAGATATAATATCCACAAGTTTGCTAGCGCTCGATGCAAGAGAAAATAGCTTATAGCTTATTGACAGGCGTATGAGATTATGAGCTTATAAGATTAGGTGACAAAGAGGAGGTCATGAGATTTTGAGGTCTCAGATTCGAGTTTCATCAAGTGTGAGTTTGAGTTAGTTTAATTATTTACTAATTTGTTTAGTTTTTTTTTTTGGTCGAAACCCTCCGGTATCTACCTTTGGTGACTATTCCGGAGTCGGGAGAAGCAGAGCGTGGTTAGGCTTGTCTCCCTCCCAACACTGGCACTCCATACACAAGTCAGGATTCGAATCCTGGCCTTGCTTAAGGGACTAAAACTGCTTGCCACTCACGCCAACCAGTTGTTGGTACTAATTTGTTTAGTTTATTATAGTTATTTATTAATTTACTTAGTTTGAATAATGTGATTTTTATAATTATTTGTTTATGAAATGTAATATACTGATTATGATTGCAATTTTTAATGAAAATACACTATTAAAAAAAAGATTATTCCTTGATAATAGTGATAACAAGAAACTTTTTTAGTCTGTCATTTTGAATTGTTGTAAAAGGTACATTTCTATCTGTTCTTGCTAATATTTCCTTGCATTCTTACACTTGTTCCAACTCTGCCATTGCCGTTGCTTTCTTGTAACTCTAATACTTCCCAGTGTTGTAAGAATGACTGCATAGTTGCCATATATTAAACTTTGCCTCGCACAAAAGCCACACATTAAGAAAATTTTTAAAAAAGTATTAAAAATTTAATTTTTAATAAAATAATAAAAAATTTAAAATCAAAGATATTTTATTTTTTTCTTATTTTTCATTTACCAATGTCAACCAAATGAACAATAACGATAAGAAAATGAAAATTATGCAACATTATCGCAATTTTAAATTTGTCTATACCATCACTTTACTATTTAAGATTCTAATTTTTAGATTGATTTTCCAAAAAAAAAATTACTTAAAGATATAAACAACAAAATAATGATAATTATTACATACAGATATCAAGTATAACACTACAAATTATTGTCAAATAACTTTAAAAAACTGTTCAATTATGATTTTTGAATTTAGAAAAAAAAACCGCTACTTAACGCCATGGTGGAAACTAAATAAAAATTTTAAAACAAAAAATGTAACCAATTAATTATCACATGTATTTCAACAAAATAAATTATAGATAATCAAGAACAGCAACTTCTTAGGTCAAGACTTTTGATACTACACCAGCACCAACAGTTCTACCTCCTTCTCTCAAGGCAAATCTTTGTCCTGTTACATTGACAACAAATAACATATTAAAACTAAACTATTTTCTAAGTTTTAAAATTTTTAATAACTAAAAACAAAAAAATCTATTTGGTGATAAAAAAGAATTTTACAACATACCTGCTTCAAGAGGCACAGGTGAGATTAACTCGAAAGTTGCAGTAACATTATCCCCTGGCAGAACCATCTTAACACTTTCAGGTAATTGCACTTTTCCAGTTACATCTGCAGTCCTTAGATAAAACTGTGGCATGTAATTTGATTCAAAGGCTGTATGACGTCCACCCTCATCTTTTGTGAGGACATATATCTCTGCCTCAAACCTCTTGTATGTTTTCAAGCTTCCAGGTTTTGCAATTACCTAAGCAGTTGGAAAAAATCAGATGTTTTACTACATTCTTGTTTTTGCAAATCATGCCCAACAAAATTAATTTACCGTTAAGATTTTTTTTTTCAAAAACTAGCAGTAAATTTTATAGCAAAACTTTGTTCTACATAAAATATTGGTAAGAATGGAAAATATGACGTTAAAATTCAAATAAATTATAGTAGTACAAAAAGTTCCATTTGTTGCTACCGAACTAAGTTATTGTAAAGTAGCTTGGTTGATGCCATTTACCATTCCACGCTGCACATCATCTCTTTTTAAGCCACGCAGAAGAAGTCCCACATTGTCACCAGCCTAGTAGAACATCCACACACATATACATACATATATATAATGCAATACCAAATGCACAAGTGCCATAACAGGGTAAAGTCTCTCTAAGTTCACTTACCTGTCCTTGATCCAAGATTTTCTTGAACATCTCAACTCCAGTAACAGTAGTTTTTAAAGGGGCACCCTACAGAAGAAAGCTTAATTTTAAACTAACAGTTAACAGCATTTTATTAAAATAAACCAACAGCACCCTTCATCAAAGAATCCTTATCAGACTGACTTAATCAGAATATCAATTCCAGGAAATTATCAGTCAACAAGATTATCAAAAGAAAATGCATGACATCATAGAAATGACTAAAAAATCAATTTACAAGTATACCTGTGTTAACCCCAAAATTTCAACTTCTTCACCAACTTTAACGGTCCCTTGCTCAACACGGCCAGTTGCAACCGTTCCACGTCCCTTCAAGACACCAGCCAATATCATCAGAGCTAAATTAAAATTTGACTCCAAAAATTCTGCTTCTGGAATGCAATAGAAACAAACCTTATGATATTTAACTCATAAGAATTTTCCCATGCATAGAATAGGGAGGAAATTTTACTTAAATACAAAAGCAGACCAGAATATGACTACAAACCCAACTAAATAAAATGCAAACTTATGCCTAAGTAACACAACTGCACTTTAAATAAAAAGCTCATATTTCAAGCATTGAGCCCCTCTGCATACTAACATGAAACAGAAAAAAGGTAAATGCCAATAATATCACCACAACTTAGTTTCATGAAATTTAAAACAATTCTTTCAAGGGAATTTCAATGGTCAAAAAAAGGCGGAAGCAAGACCAAGACTGATGATGATCAAAGCTATAAAAAAGAAGCCACTAAAGCAACTGATGTAGCAAAGCCAAATATGAGCAAGTCAAACGGAGAAATAAACGAGGACAAAGAAAAATGCATGGCTCTCTACCTGAATTGAGAATACATCTTCAATTGGCATCAGGAAAGGCTTGTCAAGTTGGCGGACAGGGTCAGGAATGTATTGATCTACAGCCTCCATCAGTTTCAAAATTGCATTTTTGCCTATTTCCTCGTTTGTACCTTGTAAAGCCGACAAAGCTGATCCCTGAATGATAGGTATTTCATCACCAGGAAACTTGTAGAAGTTAAGAAGTTCTGTCACAAAGAAACACTTATGTGAATTAGTTCAAAGAAGCCACAACAACGAACAAACAAGAAATGACAAGTTGACAAAATAACTCAAAAGGTTACCTACCACGAAGCTCCATTTCGACAAGCTCCAGCAGCTCTGGATCATCAACAGCATCAACTTTATTCAGGAAACACACAAGTGAGGGCACACCAACCTGCAGAAGGATACTTTTTTATAAGTAAATAATTAACTTTCCTCTAAAAGAACAAATGAAACATCCATGATAAATAAGTATCAAGCAGCTGTTAGCAGTGATATCCACCTGACGGGCAAGTAGAATATGTTCCTTAGTCTGTGGCATGGGCCCATCAGGAGCAGATACAACCAGAATACCACCATCCATTTGGGCGGCACCAGTAATCATATTCTGCAAAACAAGTTACAGTAAGCCACTAGTCATAAGCTGTTTAATGGTGGAGTCATGCTGTGCATTAATAAACAAGATGTATCAATGATTCAAGATGGTTACTATCACTAAAATGTGCCTAAGTTTGTCAAATGAGATAAGACTAGCAGTAGTAGCAATACTTAAGTTGTAATAAGAGAATAAATAGAATAAGGAAAGTTACCATAAAAGCTCCCCACCCAAAAAACAAAGCATTTTAGTTTCATTTACAAGTAAAATCGCATGTTTCTTGTCATGCCTCGGCATTCCTATACACAATCTTATCAGAAATTAGGCCTTCTAGCTCCATCCGCTCTTTATAACATCTCTAGCAAGGTTATGAAGCAAAAGACTCTGAAAACTTAATTCCCTCTACCAATTAAATTAACAACTTACTTTAACATAATCAGCATGTCCAGGGCAGTCCACATGTGCATAGTGACGTTTAACAGTCTCGTACTCGACATGAGCCTAAAAAATCAAATAAAAAATATCAAGAGTGTCAACTGCATTAAACCTCTCTATGCTACAACAAACAACTGAACAAGTACACATGACATGGAGAACACAAACATTTACCAACCGTTGCAATTGTAATTCCTCTCTTTTTCTCCTCAGGGGCCTTGTCAATTTCATCAAAGGCAACAGCCTTAGCCTTCCCTTCTTCTGCAAGAACCTATTCACAAAAGACCAAACTTATTATCAGATCAGAATTGTAATAACGAATTTAGAACTATCCCAAAGTGATGTGATATCTGGAGAGAAACTAATAAGTATAGCAACAAGCCAACCTTTGTGATTGCCGCAGTCAGTGTGGTCTTTCCATGATCAACATGCCCAATTGTTCCTACATTCACATGAGGTTTTCTGGAAAAGAAAATCACAATACAAGTAAGAAAAGGTCGTTCCTTTCTTAAAGCCACAACTTTTACAAACTAAATTCCAAAGTAGAGAAGCAAATAAAAGATTGAAAGTTGAAAGTATGAAAGAGAATGAGATCTAATTTATTAGCAAACGAAAGAAAGAGAAACCAACGTGCGACTGAAAGTAGCCATGGATCTCCACCAAGGGTTAGCGTTGGCAGGAATCGCCGCCTCATCTCCAAAGAGAGAACCGGAGACTGAGATATGGGAAGAAGAGATGGCGCCACGAGAGGACCAGTAAATTGGCGAAGAGAATGCCAAAAGGCGCCTCGAATTAGGGTTTCGAAGGACAACCGTAGCCATTTTTCCTTTCTCCTTTGGATTTGATCTGTCGTTATGGGTCTCTATGTACAGGCAAACAGATGGGGATTTTGCTGCCGCTGGCTAGCGGCTACTTGGAAGAAGGGTTTTAGCTTTCAACCCTGTTTCAGAGTCGAGGGTTTTAGAGTGAGAAAAACAGGGCTGTTGTTTTGTGTTTGTTTCCGTATCAATATGGGCTCTGAGCTGTTGTTGGGCAGCCCAATAATCTCCCTACCATTCCCTTTGTTTTTGCAGGGCCCAATACCAAAATCTTTTTTTTTGATAACCCAAATAAATTAAATGGCGATACCAAAATCTATTTTTAAAGTTCGATATCATGACAATTAAATAAAATTTCAAATTTAGAGATTCTAACAGTTTTAATAATAGACAATGAGGCTTTGATAAGTGACAAAAGGGATATCCTGAAATTTTATGATTTCAAATTCAAATTTTATCAAGTGTGAGCTTGAATTAGTTATAATTATTTATTAATTTACTTAGTTTGAATAAATTGATTTTCATAATTATTAATTCATAGAACATAATAAGCTGATTGTAATTGTAACTTTTAGTAAAAATGTATTAGTAAAAAAAAATTTCTAATGATATGATTGAATATTTTATATAATATATTGAGAAAGACTATACATTTTTACTTCACTAATACACATATATTTCACAACTAAATGTAAAAAATTTTTTAGTTTATATTTTTAAAAGGAGGAATGATCAAGCTAAGGTGTAAAATAAATTATTTTATATTTTATATAATTTTATGTAAGGTTAACAATTTTACAATTAGATTGTAAGATTTAACTATCTAATCATATATGTTTTATAAATAAAATTGAAATTTTCATAGTTATATAATAAATAGTATTAATTTAACAATTTGACATAAATGATTTAAATGAAGGATTAATATCTCATATACCGACAGTCCAGTTTTTTGCCTTTACAAGTGGGATTAGGATAATGACATGTGTCCTTTAAAAATATTAAAAAAGTAAAATAACACATGTGTTATTATCCTAACCTCACTTGTGGAATAAAAAAAACACTACTGACGTTGAATAATATAATTATCCTTAAATGAATATACCATAATATTCAACAATCCAATCAACAAAATATAAATCTTTGAGAAAGATTTGAAACGGTGTTTTACATTATGCAAGTGGATTTTTTAAGCTAAAAGTAAAAAAAAAAAAAGAATTTAGCAATTAAGCCCCAAAATTTTTTCTCAATTAATTGAGTTTTTACATTTCAATTTTTACTAAATTGGGCTCTTTTATGGACGGAAACTATTAAATTCGTATGAAAATTGTTAAATTTGTATAGTACATGTAGCCAAAAACATAATGGACCTAACAATTTCCATTCACGAAAGAATACAATTAAGCGAGAATTGAAATGTAAGGGCTTAATTGATTGTGAAAAAAATGTTAGGAGCTCAATTGCTAAAACCATTTTTTAAAGATCTTTTTGACCTTTCAGTCATTTTTTTTCTAAAACATGTTAAAATGTAAGATCTTTTAAAATAAAAAAACCATAAATGTAATTTTGACACTTAATTTCATATGGATTTCATAATTAACCTAAAAAATACAAAACTAATTGGTTAAAGTTTTGTCATGTTTTTAACATTGATAGTGTATAATTTCTATACATTATTAATGCATCAAAGTTTGATACTTCATCAATGAGCTCTTTTGAGCAAATTGAAAAAAATTTTATTTATATTTATTTTTATAGGATTGATATTTTTTTAATTTGTTTATTAATAATGTGTCAATCTTTGATGCATTGATAATATATAGGGTTATATACAATCAATGCATCTGTCGAGGCAGAGGATGGACCTAAAGGAAAAGGTAAGAGAAGTGGAAAGTCCCCTCTCTTAGAAGGATAAAGGGTATTTATAGGCGAGGATCATCTAAGTGGTTGGTTGGCATGATGAGTATGTGGCCAAATAGTAATGTAAGGAAGAGCTGACATGAACCACAGATCAGCAAGGTCATCCTCCAGCCAAAATGTTCATGTGTGCTTGGTCCCAAGGCCAATCTTTGGTTCTGAGGTAAACGATGACACTAAACAAGGGTCAACACCTAATGTCGATGAGTATCTACCACGATCACACGTCTTCTGCTTCATTGTGTGGGCCCCGTTTGATTGGGTAAGAATTTCGAGGTGAAAGACTAAAATATCCCTAGGCCAAAATGTCCCACGTCATCCTGTCCCCCTTCAAGTTAGTCTTGCAGCTCGGTCTAAGGAATAAGGTCGTCTATCTTGGTATCATTCCATGAAGCTGACCTATTACTAGGTCGGGTCAAACATAAAAAAGGGTCAAGGTGTTTTGAATTTTAGGCAATTAACAAGCATTTAAGTCTGATTTCCTTGATTCGTGACCCCTGACATGATTTCATCTAGACCGTTAGGGAGGATGGACTCTGGATTTTTCCCACTTCATCCAAGGGTGTATGTTGTTTCATAAGCTCTAGGTAGGCGTTTGGGATTCCTTAGTGACTCTTGGGCTTTCGTAGTTTACCTATAAAAAAGGGTGGGATCATCTTGATCCTTTATCTTTTGCAGCTTTCAAAGTTTTTCTTCTGTTCCAGCTCTGCTCTCTGTTTTTCTGAGTCATCCTTACACACCTGAGCTTTTTAGGTAAGTTCTCTTCCCTATGTCTTCTTCTTCAGTAGAGATAGTTTCTCCCCCTAGTAAGGATAGTTCGTGTAGTCTCTGCGAACTTGAGGCTAGATTAGGTTTGAATGGTGAAGATGAGTTAGCCGAGCTAGCTGGGGAGTTTGAGGAAGTAGCGTTTGTGGCTTTGGCTAGTCTGGCCGAGGTCCCAAAAGAAAAGGTATCTAAAGGGTTGCGATGGTTCCAGTCGATGACAACTGAGGAGAAACAGGCTCTAGATGAAAGCCTTCGTGCTGTAGGGGTCCAAATTCATGACCTCGGTTAAGTCAGGTCAAGATGGCCTCATCTAGCAAAGCCTCTTTAGATGTGATGAGGGCATTAAACAGGGGAACCCTTCCTAAGGCCTACCCTAACTTGTTCACCAGGAGTGACTTTGCTGAGCTCTGCAATGGTCAATATATTTCTCTTGAACTAAAAATAGATCCTCCACGTTATACTGATAGAGTCACACAAAACCGAGGTAGGACTAGATTGTGGGTCTATCGAGATATTGTTCTTTTAAGTTTGAGATTCCCTCTTCATCTTTTTATTACTGAGCCCCTAAATTCCTATGGTTTAACTCCGTCTCAACTTCTCCCTAATAATTGGCGTCACATCGTGGGTTTTGTGGTTCTTTGCGAAGGTTTAGGATTCCCTTTATCTCTTGCATTTTTTAAGTCCTTTTTTTCAATAAAGGTCAGCCCGGTAGATAAGAGCTGGTATTATGTAACAACTCGACCTCGTAAGAAATTATTCAACAATATTCCCTGTTCTATTAAAACTTGGAAAGTACATTTTTTGCCTCTTGCTCTATCTTTGCCTAATGCTTCAACCTTCCTTAGGATCAAATCCCCCTTCTTGATTGTTTTTCTTCTGACTTTTTTGTTGAAGTATCTAGAGATCCTGCATTGGTATACTACCATTGTGATTAAAGCCCAGTCCCTTTGCTCTTCCGTTAGATCGAGGTTATTCCTAAATGCTTCTTCATTCCTTTTGTTCGTGCTAAGTTCCACCCAAAGGCTAGGCATGCCTATCTCAACGGGAACTACAGCTTCCGTTCTGAAGGCTAGGTTAAAGGGGTTTCACCTGTTGGGACCTTTATGGTTGTTCTTAGTGCCCATAGGACTCCAAGTAATTCTTCTGCCCATGCTCCTTTTGCCTCATCCGGTCTTTTCTTCAACGCCTCTAAAATTACCAGGTTAGTTGCTTCAGCTTGGCCATTTGACTAGAGGTGAGCAATTGACATGAATCGTATAAGTTTATGCCCAAACCTTCGCACCATCTTCTGAATCTAGGGTTATTGAATTGTTTTCCGTTGTCGGTTACAATCACCTTTGGTAACCCATACCTACATATCACATTTTTCCAACAAAAGCTTTCGACTTGTTTCTCCGTGGTGGTCGCTAAGGCTTCAGCTTCTATCCACTTGGTGAAATAGTCGATGGTGACAAGGACGAACTTTCTTTGTCCAGGAGCGGTGGGGAATGGTCTTAGCACGTCCATTCCCCACTGCATGAATGATCAAGGGCTGCTGACCGAGGTTTGGTTAGTGGATGGGATATGTTGGATGGGTGTGAACCTTTGACATTTGTCACATTGTTTGACTAGGTCGATTACATCTGCAAGCATCGAGGGCGAGTAAAATCCTTGTCTGAGGACCTTATGTGCGAGGGTTTTAGGGCCGATGTGATTTTCACAAATCC
This sequence comes from Heritiera fomes, assembly GCA_032173925.1. Taxonomy (NCBI): domain Eukaryota; kingdom Viridiplantae; phylum Streptophyta; class Magnoliopsida; order Malvales; family Malvaceae; genus Heritiera; species Heritiera fomes. Next base: position 21,976,173 of record JAPDPM010000013.1, on the reverse strand, counting down.
TTCATGGACCTCTCTTAGTGCATATTCAGCCTCTAAGGGGCTCAAACACTTAAGGTATGGCAAGCTAAATGACCTTCTGTACAACACGTTGTTGATGATTATGTACCTCGGTGCTTTTCTCCTCAGCGCATTGTCTGCATTTTTGTCTTCTAGTAACTCTTCGGTGGTCAAGTACTTAATGAGAGGGCTCGTTCATGATTTGACTTCTTCTTCAATTTGGTCAATCTCTTTCACCTTTTCTATACTTCTTTGTTTCACCTCTTCCACAAGAGTTCCAGATGCCAAGTCTGAAGTGGACACTGTCGCTAGTTTCGACAATGAGTCAGCCATAATGTTTTCTGTTCTTGAAATCCTTTTGATGTTGTACTCCTTAAAATTCTATAAGAGTAACTTCACCTTTTCTAAATACTTTACCATGGGAAATTCTCCACTAATCTGGTTTACTACCAACTCGGAATCACTGAACACCAATAGCTTTTCCACTTTCGGTTCTCTTGCTAAATTTAGCCTTGTGATGAGGGCTTCATAATCAACCTCATTGTTGGTAGCCTTGAATTTGAATCTCAAAGCATAACCAAATTTTGTATCTTCAAGGCTGACGAGAACGAGTCCTGCACCACTTCTTTTGTTGTTTGCTGAGCCATTTACATAGAGCTTCCATGCCTCTTTTTCCTCCAGCTTTTCTCTCCTCAGCTCTTCCTCTGTATCTTTGCATAGGGTTAAACATTCAACCAGAAAATCAGCTATCACTTGCAATTTGAGAACCGTCCTCAGCTTGATATGCAAACCAAATTCGTTGAGCTCCACGACCCATTTAATCAACCTTCCAGACAGCTCGAGTTTCTAAAGGACTTGCTTGAGGGGTTGGTCGGTCAGAACAATAATAGAATGTGATTAGAAATAGGACCTTAACTTTCTTGCTACTGTGACCAAAGCATAAGCCAACTTCTCGATTTTTTGGTAATTCAGCTCAGCTCCTTGCAATGCTTTGCTAGTGAAGTATACCGGCCTTTGCACCTCATCCTCTTCTCTTATCAAAACCGAGCTAACTGCTTGGTCTGTCACTGCTAAGAATAGATACAGGGTTCTCCATCTCAAGGCTTTGATAAGTTTGGGGGGGAGGAAAGCAAAATCTTGAGTTCCTCAAAAGCTTTCTGACATTGTTCGGTCCACTTAAAGTCGTGGACATTTTTCCAAATTTTGAAAAAAAGGAGACACATGTCAGTCGACCTCGACATAAATCTGCTAAGGTCTACTATTCTCCCTGTGAGTATTTTCACCTTTTTAATTGAGGTCGGCACTCTTATGTCTATGATAGCCTGGACTTTTTTGAGATTAACTTCAATCCCTCTCTGGCTAACCATGAATCCCAAAAATTTTCTCGAGGTGACTCCAAAGGCACATTTTGCTAGGTTAAGCCTCACATCATGTCTCCTTAAGACCTTAAATGCTTCTTTCAGGTCTTTCAAGTGTGTTTCCAACGTTGGACTCCTGACGATCATGTCATCAACATATACCTCCATACTTTTTCCAATCTAAGCTTTGAAGATCTTGTTTACTAGCCTCTGGCACGTGGCGCCAGCATTCTTGAGCCCAAATGGCATAACTTTATAACAATACAGACCTTTTTCAATCACAAATGATGTTTTCTCTTCGTCTTCTTCTAGTATTCTAATCTGATTATAGCTAGAGTAAATGTCTATGAAGCTAAGCAATCCACGTTCCACGCTGCAATCTACCAATCATCAATGCTCAGTAGGGGAAAACTATGTTTCGGACAGGCTTTGTTGAGATCGGTAAAATCCATACACATCCTCCATTTTCCATTTTGCTTCTTTGCCATTACTACATTGGCCAACCATCTGGGATAGTAACACTCCCTGATAAATCTCGCATCTAAGAGCTTGGATACTTCCTCGTCGATTGCTTCCTACCTCTCTGATGCGAAGCTCCTTTTCTTTTGATGTATTGGCTTAGCTTCCGGGTCTACATTCAGTTAGTGGACCATATCCTTGAGGTCCACCCTAGGGATGTCTTCCAGCTTCCATGCGAATAGGTCAACATTCTTTCTTATTAGTTGTATGAGCTCATCCTTTTTTTCTAACTTAGAGCTAATCCTCATGAACTTACAAGGATCCGTTGTGAGACCTATTTTTACTATACTGTACAAGATATTTTATAATTATTTATTTAGTGAAATATAATATATTTTGTGATTTTAAGTGAAAGTGTAATGTGGGCCTCACTTTAATTTTTATGGTTTTAATAGATTAAAGAATGATAATATAGTGTAAAATGGGTGAAATAAATATAATATAATGATTTTGAGGTTTAAAAACAATTTTTATATTATTTGGTGTTATTTTGTGAATTTTGAAAAATAAATTAGAAAATGAAGGTTACGTCTCGAGGGCATTTTCGTAAATTTTGCCCAAACTAAAAAGAATTGGGACGAGGTAAAAATACCATGATATTCTGCATGAAAAGTAGGATAAGACAGTGTCAAGATATTTATTGAAATAGTGGTGAAATGATAGCAATTCGTCGGTAGGTCGTGGGGGTAAAATCATAATTTCTCACTATCGTGCACTGCGCATCGATGAAACCACTTTCAATCATCAAGATACATTAAATATGATTATTTGGTGAAGGAGTCCAAAAATTTGGAGTCCAGTTACACGGTTTTTATGGTTACGGAGGTTAAGGGCAAAATTGTCCAAATTTTATATAACCAAGAGTAAAATGGTAATTTTGCCCCCTTCTAGAAACATCAAGACACTTCAGCCCATAAGTGCCTTCCACTATTCACTTTCTTCTTCATTTGGTTTGCACGACACAAAGAAAGAAAATAAAGCAAAAGAAGAGGAAGAAAAGAAAAAGAAAGAAAAGTCAACAAAACCAATTAAAACTTGACTTTCTCACCAAACCCATTACTAGAAAAATATTCTAAATAATTTTCTCTCTCCATTGACACCAATATCTCATCAAATAAAGAAAAAAAACAATGAGAAAAGAGAGCCAAGAGGTTTCGGTCAAAGGTAAGAAATTACAAATTTCAAAGTTTCAATTAATTTCAAAGTTGTATTTTGACTAAATCAAAGGTTTATATTATAAATATACCATTGGATTTGATTTTTGTTGACTAAGTAAAAATTCACCATGAAAGGGGATTTCGGTGTGCTTGACAACTCATGGAATCTATGTAAATCCTTGTATAAAAATGGTAGAAAATGAGACAATGAACATGGATTTAGTGTTTGATAGCATTAGATTTAAGAAAATCATTAAGTTGGATACATGGGAGCATTTGGCCAAGGGATTTTGGACAGCCTAAGATGTTGCATTTCATGGACTTGATATGTCAAATTACTGTAGAAATTAAGAGAAGAAGACTAGTGAAATCGGATCTGAAATCGGAGCTAAAACAGAAAAGTTATGTTTTACTATCAGTGTAATTTACACTAGTTAGGCATAGACAGTATTCTAGGTGGCTGCATTTAGTGAAAGTTAATAGCTTAAAAATAAGAGGATAATTAATGAAAATTTTTGGGGAAATTGTTTTGCAGTTGAGATACATGGATATCGAATGGTGCTACCAAAGGAGTCGTTAATACGAGACAGGTAAGAGAGAAGTGTGGAAGCCGTAAGGATATAATAAATTGCATGATTTTATGAGTATAATTTTATGAAATTATTTGGGTGTTGAATTGCCTTGAAATCATGCAAATTGTGGTATAAACTGTATCTCAAGTGTAGGTAGTTAGGGAAATCGTAGCTGTTATGTTCCCGAAAATTTCTCAAAAATATTCTAAAATAGCATGAAATATTTTAGATGCATAAAGTAATTGAATTATGAAATTTGGAATATATTTCCAATATTTTCCATAAATTTGAATTTTATCAAAAAATATTAATTAAATATTCATGTTATTAAATTTTATTAAAGTGAGATTATAAATACGTTTTTAAAATATTTTATATTAAAATTGAACGTTTATATATTTTCTCACTAAAAACATGAATATTTTATCAACTGTTTTCACTGTACTGTTAAGTATGACTTTTAAATACCTTTTGGAATTTTATTAAATTTAATGATAATTGTTTAAATTCCTTAAAGGTTTTTTTCACTATGAATAAATTGATTTTTGAGACTTGAGGCCCCATTATCATGCTCACTGTTATTGTATTGTTACTGTAGCTGATTGATCTGTCAAGTCATCAGCAATCCTAAGGTAACCTAGCAAGTGTACTCTACGGACACCTTATAGACTATGGTCATAGATCTTACTGCATACTGTTACTGTTTCCCTACGGGGATAATTATAGCATAATTATTTAGGGTGTTGCCTAATCTTAACCAACTGTTAAATGATTACTGAACTGTACTGAAATCTACTATTTACTGAATTGTGATTTACCGATTACTGTTTACTGAACTGTAGCAAAATATACTATTTGTTGAACTGTGATTTATTGAATACTGTTTACTGAACCGTTTTGAAATCTACGGATTATTGAATTGAAAGTATTTATAATATTATTTCTAATTTTGAAATAATTACTAAACTGTTACTGAAAGGTGAAACTTAAGTGTTTACTGCACTGAACTATTTATTCACTGTTTACTGAAGCGTTTTATCGTATTGTTACTAAACCGACTGGTATACTGTTTCCACAGTTTAAATTGAACTGATTTACTGTACTGTTTTACTACTGTCACGTGTTTTGAAAGTGTTACTGAAGTGATTAAATTAAATGGTTTATTTACCATTTATTATTTATGGAAAAATCATTAATAAATTGTTTCTATAAACAATTTATAAAATATTCCCTATAGTTGCTATGGGTTTTCGGGACAAGACAGGTATTTCAAAATACCTTCCATGCTCCATCTGGATTTTCCAGCCAACTATAGTATCCATCCCTTTACTGTGCCTAGTGAACCGTTAGGAAAATAAATATTTTTCAGCATATAGTTTTCATTATATCAGTCTTGCATATGACTCCTTTACTGAGCATGTTTCGCTCACCCGTTTACTTTCCACTCCACAGAATACTATATTTGGATAAGAGACATACCATCCTAAGATTATCGGCTGTGATTTCGGTTACCCGAGTCTGCATATTGTCAATCTTGGAGGTATTTTATTTTCTTTTACATATTCAAATTAATTGTATAGTACTACTTAAATTGTAAAGTAGATACAGGGGATGTAAAAGTGTTAAGGAATATTGTAAAATTTCATATTCTGATTTGTAAAGTAATTAAAGTTTACTGTTTATCACTATTACTGTATAAGTGACTAAGGCATCGCAGATGACCCAACCGTCAATTATGTGTAAAAATATGTGAATTAATGTATATTTGGACTGTTACATCCACTGTATCAAAGGGGATGTTAACGAGCTCGTCCGCTGGCTCAGGTCAGGTTGCATTAACTTCAGGCCTTTGATCAAGAATTTCAATGGTGAACGTTTCATGGCCCTTTCCCTTTATCTTTAATACTATCATATAACACCTTCGAGCCGCGGACTGGTCTCTCTGAACTTCTCAAATCCCGTGGGGAGTAGGGAATATTATCTTTACTTGTGGGTGGACCTAACTACTCTCATTGTCATCTGGCTAGATCTTCCCATTATTGTGTTGTAAGCCGAAGCGATTTTGACCACCATGAAATCCACCATAGCTGTGATAGTCCTTGGCTTAGTGCCTAAAGTTACTAGGATGGCAATGGTCCCCAGCACTGGAACCTATTCATTTTCAAACCTTACCAGAGGTGCTGTGTAAAGTTTGAGCCTTTCCTTCGTAATCCTCATGCTTCTCATTGCCTCGTAGTATAACAAATCACTATCACTTCTGTTATCAAAATGGATCTGCCTAACCAAATGATTGTAAATGACAACACTGACCACTATAGTGTCATCGTGGGAGAATTCAATGCCCTTTAGATCTTCTGATGAGAAGGACACAGCTTATCCTTCCAAGACTTTGGTTTCTTGGCCAAAGATCCCACAGTCATTATGGCTGCTTGATTTTACCTTCTTCCTAGCTGAGCTCAAAGCACCAGTTGTGATGACATTGATTATTCCCGTCGTAGGTTGGTTGTTCACCTCTTCATTCTTTTTTCTGTAGGTCGGTCAGCTCTGCTATATCTATTATTGCTGGACCCAGGAGTGGCATAGCTGTCTGTAGGTCGACCATGATAGGCATTGTGGTTTCTTGGTGGATATCCCCTTCTCCCTAGTTCAATTGTTGGGCTGCGCTGCACAAATCTTCGTAGCTGACCTTTTCTCACAAAATCTTCTATTTCATTCATTAGGTCGGTGCACTCTTCTGTCGAGTGACCATGGTCGAGATGAAAAGCGCACCTTTTATGTCTGGCCTTTGTGGGTTTGGCCTCATTGGCTTTGGCCATTTTAATTGGGGGGTTCCTCTTTATTTGCATCAGTATTTTTTTCCTTGTAGTGTTTAAGGGAGTGTAGTGTTCATATCTTTTTTCCGAGCTCCTTCTTGCCGAATGACCACTCATTTTGTTGAACCTCTTCCCCTTTTTCTATAGCTTCTGTTCTCATCTTTATCCTCTTCCTTTTCCAGTCTGGTGGCCATAGTTTCTTCGATGTTAATATGTTTCTCAACTCTATGCAAGAGGTCTAGAAAAGTTTTGGGGGGTTCTAATGAGAGAGAGAGAGTTTGAAGTGGAACTCATTGTCCGTGAGGCCATTCATTAATCCAACTACTGCGATGGACTGCTCCAGGTCTTTGACTTGGAGAGCCTTGGCATTAAATCTCATGACATATTCTCTTAGTGACTCCTCAGGTCTCTGCTTTACAGTTATTAAGCTAAGAGTGGTCTTTTTGGCTCATCGGCTACCAATGAAGTGAGTGAGGAATGAGTGTTCAAGCTCTTTGAATGAGCTTATTGATTGAGGTGTTAGACTAGAGTACCAAGGCTGAGCTGCCCCCTTTAGAGTAGTCAAGAATGCTTTACACAACAAGGGATCGTCGGCTCCCTGTATAGACATGTTAGCTCAAAAAAGTTCTAGATGATCAAAAGGATTAATGGTATCATTATATGGTTCAATGGTAGGCATCTTGAAGCCTGAAGGCAGTTGAGCTCGATCAATCTCCTTCGTGAATGGCGAGGTTTCCAGCAAGTTTGGCTCGTCCATAGGGATTTGTGCCTTATCTTGCATTTGTTTCTCCATCGCTTCCACTAGCTTCCAAATAGTTGTGGGTTTGATCTCCCATCGAATGGGCGGAAGAAGTGGCGTTCCTTGGTTCTTTCCAGTGGTTAAGGGTTTATTCCTAACAAGTTTTGGATTTAAGTTTTCCTAACACCTCTGATACTGATGAGGAGCTGGCATTTGTTTCTTCAGGAGAAGGAGAAGGAGGTGGTTGATCTGTGTCGTTTTCTGGAGGGTGGTCTTTGGGTAAGAGAAAGGGTAAGGGCATGCTGGACTAACTCGGTGAGATTTTTCAATTGCTGGGAGTGTTGCTCAATTTATTCCATAGTGGGCAGTGGGTGTTTGTCTGGATGGTCGTCCAATGTACTGTTTGGGCTTATTGGTGTGATGGGTTCTTCCTCCTTTGTTAGTCTCCTTTTGGGTGCCATCTTCGATCGCAACTGAAGGAAACGTTGATAGTTTCCCCTACATAGCGCACCAAAAATGTCAAGGCGGAGGATGGACCTAAAGGAAAGGGTAAGAGAAGTGGAAAGTCCCCTCTCTCCAAGGGATAAAGGGTATTTATAAGCGAGGATTATCTAAGTGGTTGGTTGGCATGATGAGTACGTGGCCAAATAGCAATGCAAGGAAGAGTTAACATGTACCATAGATCAACTAGGTCATCCTCCTGCCAAAATGTTCATGCGTGCTTGGTCCCAAGACTAATCCTTGGTTCCGAGGTAAACGATAATACTAAAAGAGGGTCAGTGCATTAGGCACTGACCTGAGTCAATAAGCATTTCTGATGGTGTTGACCTGAGTTGATGAATATATGCCATGGTCACATGTCTTCTGCTTCATCGTGTGGGCCCCGTTTAATTGGGTAAGAATTTCGAGATAAAAGATTAAAATATCTTTAGGCCAAAATGTCCCATGTCAGCATCATATACAAATATTTTTAATAATAATAGAAAGGAAATTATTTGGGATTGGGTCTTGGGCGGGGTTTGATTGAATGAGTGTAGACCTTACGGTCCCTTAGAAGTTAGCATCTTAGCTAGCTTCCGTTAATTAAACAAGTAATAATCTAGACTTCGCTTACAATTTAGCCGTTGTTCTTTCTTCGAGATTTAAAGATTTTGAGGTGATCACTTGTCTTCTCGTACTATTGCCCCAAAGGAAGTGATTGCTCCAATCGTACAAAACCCACGAAATATCTATCTTTTTTTGTTCTTTCTTAGATTTAAGGTTAATCATTTAACGGCGGAAACGTAAATGCTTTCGTCATAATTCTGACAAACAGGAGAGTATTCGTTATTCTTTGAATACCCATATTTGAATTTTATAATTATTCTAACAAATTTTTTATTTTTAATATTCAAAATTTTTTCATATAATATAAAAATTCACCTTAATTAATTATTCTAATTCATTAAATATTCATTTATTAAGTTAAATTTTGACTTTCAAAATCAAATTTAAAATTTATTTTGATGTTTATCATTAAAAAATTTAGCAAAAATTAACTCGTAAAGGATAAATTATGTGAAAAATCATAATCAGAGCATTTATTTAATTAATTTAGTTAAGTATTATATTAAAAATAAATTATTTATAAATAAAAAATATAAATTAAAAATTATTATTTCCAATCAAAATTAAATTCGAAAGATGAGTATGCTTATATCATTATTTGAATCCAATTTAAATATGTCTAGGTAGTAACTTTATAATCTGAACTCTATCCGAATTGATTATAAAATATTATATTTATACTTAATCAAGTTTGATAATATAAAACAGTCGATTGTAAGAATTTTCCATTGCTGTTCTTACACAAATCGGATAAAAAACAATGTTTTTATTTTTTAAGGTACTATAATTAAAAATAATAATAGAGGAAGAGACTAACAGCAATATAGATTCGGTGTCCTTTGGGTGTTTTGTTTGAGTTATTTTGTTTCATTATTATGAAATCAGAGGAGAAAAGTAATGGCATTTAGTAATCATGTCCACATCTTTTGGTCGTGGATTAACTTCCGCAAGGTAAGACATCCTAGCAATCGATAGACTGAAAGTATTTTTCGCACTCGCTGTCCTTTCAATCGATTCCTATCACCTTTGTATCTTCGACTTGAACCCTTCTGTTTCGTTTCAACTCATTCATTTTTGGCTATGGAGTGAGTGTTAGTGCAAACTAATGTTAAACCCTTTAAAGGAGATTAAACTTAGGTTTAAATAACAAACCTTTGATTCAACTGCAAGAAATCAACTTAATTAATATTTGATACCATCCTTTATCTTCGCGGTCCAGCCCACTTTTAGGGAAATCGAAAGATTGTTTGTTTTTGCCAAAGGTTTGGTTTTGTCAGATTTCTTCAGGTTCCAAGTTCCAACTCAATGGCTCTGAATATGCATTCTCTTCTAAAACTAGCCCTGTTTTGCTCCCTTTTGCCTACTATTAGCCCCTTGGGAATTAATTACCCAGCAGTGTTCAACTTTGGGGACTCGAATTCAGACACCGGTGGAATAGTTGCCGGAAAAGCTTTCCCACTGATACCACCCAATGGAGAAACCTACTTCCTTCAACCCTCTGGGAGATTCTGCGATGGTCGCTTAATCATTGATTTTCTAAGTACATATTCCTTTGACATGTTTGTTTATAGGCCCATATGGTCGAGATTAATGTTGGAAATTTAACACATCCTTTTTGGTTCTGTTCTGCAGTGGGGGCAATGGAGCTTCCATATCTGAACCCGTATTTGGATTCTGTTGGTTCTCCCAGTTTCGAGACAGGCTGCAATTTTGCAACTGGAGGGGCTACTATACTTCCGGCCAATGCAGATTCATTTAACCCTTTTTCCTTTAACCTTCAGCTGTCTCAGTTCTTCAGATTCAAGAATCGAGTTATGGCATTACTCTCGCAAGGTATTTATATTCATTGGACATGATGCTTCAAGTTTTGACAATCGCTCTGACTTAAGAAAATGGTTCTTGTTTCAGATAAGGAACTTCAGAAATATCTCCCTCCAGAAGATTATTTCAAGCAGGGCCTCTACATGTTTGATATTGGCCAGAATGATCTTGATGCTGCATTCTACTATTTAACATCCGAGGATCAAGTACTTGCTTTGATTTCTGAACTTCTGTCAGCACTCAATTATGGAATGAAGGTTCTGTCAACCTCTCTCAATCACAGAAATTACATATTCTAATTCTAGTTCTCATACAGCTAAAATAAATATTATTACTACTATATTTATTCCTATTTCTTGCTTTTTTTTAGAGTTTATATGATTCTGGAGCAAGGAATTTCTGGGTTCATAACAGCGGTCCTCTCGGATGCTTGCCAAGAATTATTGCTACATATGGGAAAAACGCGTCAAACTTAGATAAGCTTGGTTGCGTAATTTCACACAACCGAGCAGCTAATGTTTTCAACATGAAGCTCCGTGATATCTGTCTAGAGTTCTTGGCACAATTGCCTGAAGCTAATTGCACTTTTGTTGACATTTACTCAATAAAGCTAAACCTTATTTCAAACTACTCTTTCTATGGTAAGCAAGCTATTACTTCTCCATGTTTCGAATATTAATGCATTTTTGTCATCATTAATTTCCTTTCATGTTCATCATTACTCGATCTGGATTTGTTTTCAGGATTCCAGCAACCTCTAGCAGCATGTTGTGGTTATGGTGGGCCACCATTGAATTTTGACATTAGGATTTCTTGTGGTCTAACTAAGAATCTGAATGGGAGCATAGTGACAGCAAACGCATGCAACAATACTGGCGAGTATATAAATTGGGATGGAATTCATTATACAGAAGCTGCAAATAGATTTGTTGCAGAGCAAATACTAACAGGAAACTATTCCGAGTCACCGCACTTGGCTAATACACCATTAATTCTTACCTGAGCAAAGATGGGGAGTGGGCCAAATGTTGTTGCATTCAGTTTTTACTTAATTTGCACGACTTTGTGACAATACTTGATATAGATTGCAATGGCAGATAGATGTAAAGCATGGAAAATGTGTTGAATAAATTAAGACAATTTATGAAATCTTTTGTTCTGCTGAAAGCAAAAGTTCATGAATTGAGTTATAGTATGAAATACTGAATTTTTTTTGTTCTCTTTTGCGGTTAAGAAGGACAAAAAAATTACCAATCCAAAGTTTCTTCAACTCATTTTCGACGGATGAATGAATTATAACTTAACAACTAAAGTTTGATTTAACAATTATTATCCTTCCTTAGTAGAGAATAGTTCTAACGTTTGAATATCTTTTCCTTCAAAGAAATGAACTAACAGCTAGCAATGGCTATTTGCTAGGTAAACTTTAAGCGTGACACATTAAAAAGATTTCTCATTGATTTTGAATATTTGCTTAAATGATCACGTTTTATTTTTAAAATGAGTTCAAATTTCAGTAACTACATTCTTCCCGGTTGTATAAAAAAAATTCCCTTTCACTTCACCGGCAGGAGGTTGCTATATTTATAATTATTATATATATATATATATATATATATATATATATTTCCGGCCCCTAGAACATCTTTTCCATTGTTGCTAGCGATCCAAAATCATAGACTTGAAATGCAATTTATGATTGGTGAAACAAACAATCACTGGTGCAATAATTAGCTTGAATGTCGATTTTGCAGATATTAAGAATGCACCATTATAACTCAAAAACCATGCATGCATGTGACAAGACCCCCTTTTTTTGTCATTTTGCAAAGTAAATAGCTATATACAGAAAGAGATTAAATTCATCATGTGAATTAGTTACATCATTAATAGGGCAATTTTTTCTCACGTAGAATAAAATTAAAATAAGGCAAAAAGGAGGAATTAAGAAGCAATGTTAATGTATTGTTTGACTCCCAACCAAACTAGGACAACATTTAATGATTAATTATGTTGCGAATGCAAAATCGGAAGATCTTAATTTGATCCAGGCCCTTTTCAAGTCTCTTTTAGTGGCTCCCTCGCAAGGTGAAAGTAGGTAACCCATCGGTTTTGATCTTTATTTTATATATATATATATATATATATATATATATATATATATATATATATATATATATATATATATATATATAGCTAACTTTTCTTGTTCTGTAGTGCAGGGCAATCTTTACAATCTAAATTTGCTTTCCATATCTGACAATATATTTGGAAAAAAAAAGGCAAATTCAATGGGATGTCCGCGTGGCTTCTCCCTTTACTTTTTTTTTTTAGCTTTTAATATTTCAAAATTTTTTATAGTAAAGTCTCAAATTTTGATCTTATAGTAAAGTCAGCATAAAAAACATATAATTAAATGTAAATTTAGAGTCATTCGACGTAAATATGTTAGAAGTATCCAAAAAATATGATTATCAATATAAATATTAGTGTCAGTAAATTTAAACATATGATAATTTTGTTGTAATGTATGTTTATGTTAATTATCATGTGTTTACATATTTCTCACATATTTTTAAACCTAATAATTTTAGATTTATGCTTAATTATCTATTGTTTACATTAAACTTAAGTTAATTATCAAGCGTTTACGATACTTGTAATATATTTTATGCCTAATGACTATAAATTTATATTTAATCATGTGTTTTTTATATTGACATTATAGTAAGGTCAAAATTTATAGCCTTACTATAAAATTCTCCACTAAGTGTTAAAAAGAAGATAATATCAACCCAAGTAGTGTTAAAAATTAAAAAAAAAAGAGAACGCCTTTTTTTTACCTAAAAAAATATGAGAACCATTTTTTATTTAAAGGAAAACACATTTTTTATTTACCTAAAAGGAAATGAGAACTTTTAAAATTACTACAAAAGAAATGGGAATGATCATTTAACCTCCATTGTTTTTTTGGGAAAAAACCATCTCCTTCATTCCTTATTCTTCTATTTCTAGTTCAATGCTTCTCATTGTTTCGCTTATACATCCAACAGCTCCTCATGTATTCTTCATTTCCTCTCTTTTCAGCTACTATGTGCATCAAAGCATGAACAAACAAGTAAAAAACCCATCAAAAGATGGACAAGCTATCTTGGATGAATGAGCCAAAAATTTTAGAAATTCAAATACCTCATAAGAGGCAATCAATTACTTATAAGAACTAAGCTATAAAGAACATGTACAATTCTTGATTTCTATATGTACATCCTGGATAAAGATATGTAAAACTCAAATAACAAAAATGTATTCGAATATCTTAAAGTATGAATTTGAATACCTATGATGATAAATTCTTCCTAAAAGAAGTGAGAAAAAAAATAAAAGTATACGAATATCTATAAAGAGGTAATCAAATAACATCTTTTAGAAGCTATAATTTGATATGTACATTTTATAATTCCTATATGCACATATTGTATGACTATTTGCATGTTTCTTCCAATTTAGTAAATTATTATGGGAATTTGAATGCCTCTATATAGGAATTCAAATACATGAAAAGGAGAAAATCTTGTGTAAATAACGGAGGAAATGTGTAGAATTTGAATTCCTTAGAATAGGAAATTGAATTCCATTTGAGAGCTGCTAAACACATCCATATTTTTTCTTCTCACACCCTATTCTACATTGTATGTTACTTTTCATTTAAAGGGGAAAGTGGGTGTGAGAAGAAAAAATAGGGTGTATTTAGTAGCTCTCATTCCATTTATATAAAAGAATAAAATTGTTGGCTCAAATCAAGAGGGGGTGAATTGGTTTTAAACTAATTTCACTAAGTTAAGTTAGTTTTCTACCAATTCACAAAAACAAGAACAATATATATGAAATTCAATTGCTTAGTATAAAGAGATAAAGGAGAAGAGAATGCAAACATAAAATCTATATAGGTTCGGCCAAAGTCGAGCCTACGTCCTCTCCTCTTGAGCTTCTCATTAAGGATGGTGATTCCATTATATCAAGTGACTTCTTACACACCTTTTCAAGATTGGTGAAACCTCTTACACCTCCTTTTATGGCTTAGGGATTAACCCTTACTCCCACTTAGCAAGTAGCTATCTGTTGGCTCTATAGGCTATACCGAGAAGGGGGTGAATCGGTTTTTAACTAACCTTAAGGTCGTTTTTCGGTTCCTTTTAATTCGCTAGCGTATATTAATATTTTCTAAGTTCTCTAGGCTATGCAAGCATGCAATCCAAATTCAATACAATAAACATAAATATAATTGCAAGTAAATAAAGAGAGAAGGGAAAGAGAAATGAACGCAAGCGACTTATAGAGGTTCGGCAACCTTGCCTACGTCCTCTACCTTGAGACGCTCCCAAGGATTTTCCCAAATTCACTCACTTGAATTTGTGTTACAAACCCTCTTTTCAAGGCTCAAGAGAAACCTCTCTCTTTTTCTAGGCTCAAGAGAAACCTCCTTCTTTTTCTAAGGCTAAAGAGAAACCTCCTCTTTACAAGGTGTGTTTGTGTTTACAATGGATGTAACCAAAGAAGGCCTCTAGGTAGGCAAATGATTACCAAGATTAAGCACAAAGAAAAGCCTATACAATATTTGTGCTATGCTATACAAGGAATATGAGAGTGATGGAAAATGAAGACTTTGTAGTACTTGAATTGTTGTTGAGGCTTGAGGAAGATGAAGAAGATGATGAAAAATGTTGCTCAGCTATTCCTCTTACTTTCTTTAGCTTCCAAGCCTCTATTTATAGTCCCTTGGATGTATTCTTGACGTTGGTTGGAACCAAAAACGAATGTAGCCGTTGTATCTCACAGAAACTAGCCGTTGGACACTGTTTTCGTGAAAAGAGATCGATCCTTTACCATAGGGGATTGATCCAAATTTTCCTGAATGCCTTCCAATGCATTCTGCCATCAAAAGGATCGATCCCTTCCCTTAGGGAATCGATCCCATGCTTCCAAAGAGCATTTCCTGCACTTTTCTAGACTATTTTTGGGTTAGAAATGATGTAGACTTTGATTTTAATTCAACCCAAAACATTTTAGAATTTTGTGGGATTTTTCTTGGCTTTCTTAAATGAAAACATAGTCTTAAAATTCATTAAGAAGTTTTCCAAGATTTTGTTCAAATATATTCTTGAAAACATTACTTAATGAAAATATTCAAAACCATTTTATAAAGTATTAAGACCAATAAGAATATCTCATTAAATCATGATCTTATACTTAAAATGGTTTGAGAAAATCATGTGTGATAAAGTAAATTTACAATATGAATCAAAACATAAAAGATCACTTAAGTTTTTGTCATTTCAAAATACATATGTCAATTTAAAGCTAACAATCTCTGCCTTTTTGATATGACAAAACTTAAGGTAAATTTGCTTTGAAAATTCTTTGATAAAATACTCCCCCTCAAATAAAGCATGATTTTGTAAAGCTCCCCCTTAATATAAGCATGGTTTTCAAAACACATTTTCAAATCCCATTATTTCTCCCTTTTTTTGTCATAGCAAAAAGAAAGAAAAATAAAAATTATGTTCCCCCTAAAATTAGGGCTTAAAGAAATGTGAGAACAAAGAAATATGCTCCATCCAACAAGAAACATGTTAGTACATGGGACTCATAGCACAAATAAATAAGTCAATGTCCATAAAGAGTATGAAATATTTGTGCATGCAAAGAACATGACTTATAATCCTATACCAATTGTTTATAAATAATTTTGCAAGAAGTTCCCAATTGGTATATAATGAAGCAAGTCGTTTATAAATTATCTACTAAGTTCTATAACTTGCTCATTTTAATTCTATCAAGCAGCTAGATTCATCAATTGTTCTCTAACGTTCAACTAAGGTGCATGACAATACATCATGATTATGAGCTGAAATTAGATGACATGTCATATGCATTGAGCTCATAAATCATTTTCAAGTAAGAATGTGCTTAGAATTAATTCGTATATCAATTATCCACAAATTCTAGCACAAAAGTGTCTCATGCAAAAATGTCTCATGCAAAAGTGTCCTAAATGAATTCTTCTCTATTTGTTATTTCAATCTAAAGAACAAAAGAAGAATTGTTAATTTAAAACTTATACCAATTGTTACCAATGGTTGACTTAGCCATTTTGCATGATGTTAATTGTTATGTGTGGTGTGCTTAGTGAATAATCAAGTCAAACATGTAAGAATACAATCACACACACCATCAATAGTGCATATGGATTAATTAGACATTAGCATACAATCATAAAGTATTAATTCATATTCATATGCACAAATTTAATCATATGGAAGATTCAAGAATTTACATCATTCAACCATACACATTTTCTTCCTTAAGACTAAAGAATCCTATGCTCAATTTTCCAATTAAGATCTTAACCAATTATGAGCAAGGAAAGATTCAAAATTACCATTTTAATCAATTCAAAGCAATATCCCTAGTTAATTTTAACATTTAAAGTTCTAAAGGGTATATGCTATTTTAACTAAAATGGATTTGCCTAAATAAATCAATATCATGCTTAAGTATATTTTAACAATAAAGTCCATAATCTATGAGTGAGGTCAAGCACATAATATCATGAAAACAACTATTCTCATCTCATAAGCATGATCATTGAATCAACTTAAGCAAGCATGTAAGTTCAACATCCAAACAATCAAGATTTAATGCATGGATATCAATCAAAGTGTATTTGTTCAAGTTTGCATTTATTCTTGAATGTTGATGTTGTCATTAAATCCTAAGTTTTTTTTTTTTAATTTGGCCATTAGAAAAATTTAAGTTCATGGATGATAAATTTTCATGCATTTGAACATTTAAGATCCATTTATCAACACAAATTGTAGGCCAAGGACAATTGTGACTTTATATTTGAAATGTCTAACACTTTATCTAGAGTCATAATTGGATTTAAACATTAAGGTCAAGTTTTGATCATTTAATCATTCAAGTATATGTATTGACCTTTAATTATTCATATTCCACTAGATGTTTAAATACCATGAAACCTAGTGTGGAATGGTTGTGTCAAGCTAAGATACATAATTCTATAAGCATGCTTGACTAAGATGAACTAAGGTATGAACAATATTCATTATGCATAAGTTCATCAAATCCTCAAATATATATACACAAATCATTGAAATAATTCCTGAAATAATGTTTAAGCATTCATTGAAAGTAATTCAAGATTATTTCAAGATTTATGCAAATCATGAGTGTTTAAAGAAAAATGATTTTGCACTTGTGAGCTCAATGAGAATGATATTAATTGTTGAAAATAATACAAATTGTTGAAGATGATGTATGATATCAATGAAAAATGATTTTTCATATTGAAAAGATCATCAAGAAGAAGTTGAAAACAATGAATTTTAAGTTGAGAAGAAAGAAGGTATCAAGAAAATTAAGAAAACTTCTCAATTTTTGCTAAAAAGTGCAGAAATAGGCACATTTTGCCTAGAGGGATAGATCCCTAGAGTAAGGGGATCGATCCTTTAATTCTAGAATGCAGATTTTCTGCATTTTGTCCAAGGGGATTGATCCTACATGTGGAGGGATCGATCCCTCATCCAGTTTCTGCAGAATTTTGACAGAAAATTCAACTTGTGAGGTGCCAAAATTTCGTTTTTGAGTATTTTAAGTCCAAGTAAAAGTTTAAACATTTGTGTAACATGATTTTGGACTTGTATGAATGAAAATATGAATGAAAAACCATTTAACAATAGATTTTGTAATTTTGGAAGGATTTTCACCAATAAATGCATTTTTGGTCTCAAAGGAGGTCATTTTAAAAGTTATGCATAGTTTGTCAAAACCAAGGCATTGGATAACACAAATATGTCAAAACAAACTTGTTCACATAGATTTTAAGCATATATATCATCAAATCATCCAACTTGTGAACATTATGCCATGATTTCTAACATGCACATTTCTCATTGATGCTTATGACATCGCATTTTGCATGTATGACATATTTGACATTTTAGGAGCACAAAAACATATTATCAACACATAGCAAACTTGCACAAATTACAGAAATCCAATAATCATTTCAAAATCATCAAACATGCTTTTCATTCAATCATTCAATGCCTCAAGAACTATCCATCAAACAATCAAAAATCATTTATCATGCCTTTTATTTATTCATTTCACTCATAAAGCATCAAAGATAATCAACAACCATATCATCAAGTCACAAAATGATTTTATTAAATAAAAATTTTAAGGAGTAAGGAATTAAGCTTACAATACTCCTTTGCTTAAGAGTGCTTTGCCTTGATTTGTTGAATCAATCTTGAGCCATTCTTGGAAGAATTGTTGTGACCTTGCCAAGGACGGATTTCCAAGCTCTTCCTTTTTTTCATTGGCACAACCAAACACCATGAGGATGTGTTGAGCATTTAAACTCCATTGTTCCATTGTATTCCCATGCTCTAACACTCTTACAACAACAAATTTAAGCATGTTTTAGTACCCAAATTTTCTTTGGTCCTTGAAGGTTAGTGCAAACAATTTTTGATTTCTTTGGGATCCATTTCAAAATCAATTCATTGTTATTTACAGCATGCTTTGGCACCCACATTTTTCTAACTATTCTTCCTTTAAATGTGATTTTTCTATATGTGCATGCTTGTGAGGTGTGGCCTATCCTATTGCATAGTGAGCATATGAGAAATGTATCATGCATAGAATTTTTGCTCACTAGGAAATTCTTAAGATGAGTTTCTTTTTCTTTTGCATTATAGCCTAACCCATATTTGTCAAAGAAAGCTCTTTGGGTCTCTAACATATGGTCTAGCTTTTGTTGACCCATGTAAAACCTAAAAAATGAGTTATGCAAATTTAAGTTCTTTTTATTTAACTCATTTATCTCTAGGTTAGTCTCTTCTAATTCTTCTCTAGTTCTAGCTTAGCATTTGCCAAGGCTTCCTTTTCTATTTTCAAATTAGCAATGATCTTTTTATATTTGGAGTTCATGCATTGAAACTCATTTGCTAATTCATTAAAGGCATTTTGTAGTTCATCAAATGTATAAATAGTATCTTCACTAGAACTACAACTAGCCTCATCATCACTAATAGCCATAAAGCATGAGTAGGCTACCTCATCATCAATGTTTTCCTCATCGGAGCTATCACTATCGCTCCATGCAGCCACAAATGCTTTCTTTTTTGGCTTCATATTCTTTTTCTTCCTAAGTAAAGGGCAATCTAGCTTAGTGTGACCCGGTTCATTACATTTATAGCATACTAAGAGGTCTTTTTCTCTTCTACTTGATTCTCCTCTTATTACCCCTCTTCTTTGATGTCTCCTATCATTCTCTCTCTCTCCTTTATTCTCATAAATCTATTAAATCTTTTGGCAAACATTGTAATTTCCTTTTCTTCCTCATTTCTACTTTCATCACTATCATGTCCAATGATTTCATGAGTGGATGATTTAAGAGCTACCTCTACTTTCTTTGAAGGCACTTCATTTCTTTTTAATTTCATTTCATATGTGGGTAGAGAGCCCATAAGTTCATCTAGAGACAAGGTGTTAGGATCCTTAGATTCTTCTATTGCGATCACCTTTGCCTCCCAAGATTTTGGCAAGCTATTCAAAATTTCTTAACCATTTCTATATTGGAATAAGTCTTGCCTAAGGCCTTAAGTCCATTGATTATGTCATTAAACCTAGTAAACATATCACTCATGGACTCATCTTCTTTCATCCTAAAAAGTTCATAATCATGTGTGAGCATGCCTACTTTGGTTTCTTTAACTTGATTGGTCCCTTCATGTGTAATGGCTAATTTGTCCCATATTTGCTTGGCATTCTCACATAGGGAGACTCTATTATATTCATTGGGACCTAATGCACAAAAGAGAGTGTGCATAGCCTTGGCATTCAATTATGCCAATATCATGTCATTTATGTCCCACTCATCCTTAACTTTAGGGACATTTTTTCCATCAACTTTTTTCAGTGGGATTTTAGGACCATTTACTATTACTCTCCATACTTCATAGTCATTTGATTGCACAAACAAAATCATCTTAATTTTTCAATATGAGTAATTCTCTCCATTGAAGAGTGGAGGTCTAACTAATGAGTGTCCCTCTTCTCCTAGGGGTGTGCCTACATTCAAGTGAGCCATTTATGATCATTTTACTTGATAGATGTTAATCTAAATCAATCTCGAGCCCAAGCTTTGATACCAATTGTTGGATCTATAGGCTATACTGAGAGAGGGGTGAATCGGTTTTTAACTAACCTTAAGGTCGTTTTTCGGTTCCTCTTAATTCGCTAGCCTATATTAATATTTTTTAAGTTCTCTAGGCTATGCAAGCATGCAATCCAAATTTAATACAATAAACATAAATATAATTGTAAGTAAATAAAGAGAGAAGGGAAAGAGAAATGTACGCAAGCAATTTATAGAAGTTCGGCAACCTTGCCTACGTCCTCTACCTTGAGACGCTCCCAAGGATTTTCCCTAAATTCACTCATTTGAATTTGTGTTACAAACCCTCTTTTCAAGGCTCAAGAGAAACCTCTCTCTTTTTCTAGGCTCAAGAGAAATCTCCCTCTTTTTCTAAGGCTAAAGAGAAACCTCCCCTTTACAAGGTGTGTTTGTGTTAACAACGGGTGTAACCAAAGAAGGCTTCTAGGTAGGCAAATGATTACAAAGATTAAGCACAAAGAAAAGCCTATACAATATTTGTGTTATGCTATACAAGGAATATGAGAGTGATGGAAAATGAAGACTTTGTAGCACTTGAATTGTTGTTGAGGCTTGAGGAAGATGAAGAAGATGATGACAAATGTTGCTAAGCTATTCCTCTTACTTTCTTTAGCTTCCAAGCCTCTATTTATAGTCCGTTGGATGCATTCTTGACGTTGGTTGGAACCAAAAACGAATGTAGCCGTTGTATCTCATAGAAACTAGCCGTTGGACACTGTTTTCGTGAAAAGAGATCGATCCTTTACCATAGGGGATCGATACAAATTTTCCTGAATGCCTTCTAATGCATTCTGCCATGAAAGGATCGATCCCTTCCCTTAGGGAATCGATCACATGCTTCCAAAGAGCATTTCCTGCACTTTTCTAGACCATTTTTGGGTTAGAAATGATGTAGACTTTGATTTTAATTCAACCCAAAACATTTTAAAATTTTGTGGGATTTTTCTTGGCTTTCTTAAATGAAAACATAGTCTTAAAATTCATTAAGAAGTTTTCCAAGATTTTGTTCAAATATATTCTTGAAAACATTACTTAATGAAAATATTCAAAACCATTTTATAAAGTATTAAGACCAATAAGAATATCTCATTAAATCATGATCTTAGACTTAAAATGGTTTGAGAAAATCATGTGTGATAAAGCAAATTTACAATATGAATCAAAACATAAAAGATCACTTAAGTTTTTGTCATTTCAAAATACATATGTCAATTTAAAGCTAACACTATCCAACTCCCACAAGATTAACCTCTCAAGGGTATCTCTCCCCTTCTTTACAAGATTCAAGTATGGTTCAGTGTTTGTGTAAACTAGAAATACATTAATAGGTGAGTGTTTACAAAGTGTAAGTATAAAGATGAATGAATAGATGAAAGATACAATAAATTTGAACACAACAGTTGTTTGATTTCTTTTTGAAGCTCGAAGATGTTTGCTAATTGTTTCTCTTGAGCCCCACGGTCTTCAATGCTTGTATTTATAGTCCCTTGGCAGTTGAAGACGTTTGGTGCAACATTAAATGTTAAATTTCCATTGCAAGACACAATAATATAGTCGTTACTTGCTTGCAGTGAAGGAGGGATAGATCCTATCTTAGAGGGAGATCCATTCCTCTATAATAAAATAGTGAAAAGTTAGGTTATTTTGGTTTTGGGAGATCGATCCCTTTCTTGAGGGGAATCGAATCGATCCCTCTATTTTGAAAAATAGAGGAAACTTTTGTGTAAAAGGGGATCGATCCTTCTAGGGAGGGGGATTGATGCCTTTGCTTTAAAGGGATTTTTTGAGCTTTTAAAATATTTAAAAATGATTTTTAAGATCAATTTGAATTTCTTTTATGTATTTTGCTACTTTAAATGCATGAAATTGAGCTTATAAATTACCAAGAAATGTTCTAAAAAATATTTTAATAATTCTATGAGAAAATTACTAATTATTATTTTCAAAAATAATTTTTAAATAAATTTAGATCAATTATAAATTGTCACTTAAATTATGGTCTTGAATTAATAAAATGCTCATGATATGGTTTGTGAAAAACTTAAGTAGTTGAGCAAATTTACACTATAGAGTATACATTAAATTATGCTTAAATATTTGTCATTTCAAAATAAATATATTAATTTAAAGATAACAGTGTCTCTCTTTTTTATATAACTAAATTTAAGATAAATTTGCTTTGAAAATACCCCTTTGAATTTAAGCATGATTTTCAATGAAATTTTCAAATCATATATTCTCCCCCTTTTTATCACAACAAAAAAAATGAAAGAGGCAAAAAAAAAACTTGTAAAAAAATATACTCCTCCTTAATCAGTGCATGGAATTTCAAGCACTAAACCAAGGGTGTTAGTCACATAAGCACTATAAGAAATATAATGCTTACCAAGACATGAAGCACGTGGATCATACATGACATTAGTTTAAAGCTTAAGAGATTATGTCATTATACCACAGCAAGACACATAAGATATAAGCAATGAAGCATATATGAAGAAACTTGAAATTATAAAGTAAACACAACAGTTTGATGCACCAAGTTAAGGTTAGAAATACATGAAAAATGATCATCTGAAAATGTTACATAAAGTGAAGAACAATAATGAAAATTAAAACAACACCCATGATAAAAGACATATCGGTTCCCATGATACATGTGTGCATAAGTGATAGGTTACAAATGATCTATGATGGTGGGGAAGGAGGAGGAAACCAATCAATCTTGTTGTGAAGTTCATCAACTCAAACTCGTATATCTTGAATTTCATCATACATTGCATTTTGACACATCTCGAAAAAATTGAAGCAAATATCAAAATATGCACGCAATTCTGTAAGCAGGCTCATGATCAACTTGAGGGAAGAATTGGGTTTGGAAGGCTATAAGGAAGACCCGAGAGTAGCAGTGGATAATGGTGCATCAATAGGCACATCTTCATTTCTCAGGAGAATGCATAGGATCTTGAGCCAGAGTCGATATAGTGTGTTTAATCCATGCACCATATGATGTAATACCGTAAAAATATATAAATATATTATAAAAACAATAAGACAAAGAAGAGTAATATTAAAAGGCAATCAGGGGCAGAATAGTAATTCCTCCCAAACCCTCCCTAAACATAACCTACAAATTAACTAAGCACTGCCGACACAAAAAAACAAAACAAAACAAGTCGTCGTTGCTTCTGTGCTTCTCTTTCAAACTTTTGTCTTCATTTCCCCTCTCCATCATTTTAGAAGCATGAAACCAAGAATATTTAAACAATCTTGTTAGCTGGTATGTGTCTTTTATTATTGTTATTATTATTATTATTATTATTATTATTATTATCCTTTAATGTAAAGTTTTAATTTTCAGCACTTGTTAGAACTTTAAAATGGGTTTTGGTATTTTAGTTCAATCTAAGGAAGATTATAGGATGAATGAGCATGGGAATTTATACATTTGTTTCTAATCTCACATAAGTCATAAAGTTCTATAGAAAAATTATTCTAAGCTTTTCAAATTTTATTTCAACATATTAAGTCAAGTTTTAGCTTAAGCGTAGAGTAATTTAACATTAGAAAATTAAGCCTTTAATGTCTCTGACCTTCGGTTCAATTTAATTTAATTTCCTTAGTTAATTAGTTAAGTGGTTTAGGTTTAAAATAGTTTCGGTTTCACTAAGCTTGTTTCAAATCTGTATTGCAATCTTAAAATTAGTTTAATTAATTAGTTTTAAAGTAGTTAATGAGTCATTCAAGTGTTGGTTTAGTTTCATTTAAGTTTTACACTTCATCTAGTAAAGGCAATTTAACTTTCAATTGAGAGAACTAGTTTTTTTTTTTGTAGCTTGAGATATAGTTATTTTACTTAAACATGTGCAGGCTGTCACTTAGGCTAAATCATATTACTTTTGGTATCTCTTAGTATAAATAGCCTCTAAATTGTTGATTTAATTCTAATATATTCAGATTAGTATGAATAGACGTTGATTAGTCTGAAGAGGGCTAGGTTTCCAAAGAAGGAGAAGGTAAGTAGAATCTCACACACTTTGTTGTTTTGAACCTATATTACGTACATATGTTTTGCAAACATGTGAATGTTTTATTTCTTACTTTTGATATAAGAAAATGAGGGTCACGCATGTGATCACTTTGTGTTTTGCTATATGAATGATGGTTCATGAATGAAACGATAAATCCTTTAATGTTTTAAAGATGATACCATGAAATCTATGCATGAATTCCCAAGTGGAAAAATTGACACCAAAACTAGTTCTACGGCCCTTGCTAACGAGGTATAGTAGTTAGCATATGGCCCTACTAACGGGTTATAATAGGTAGTGATGATATTATGGCTCGGCTAACATGTTATAATAGTTAGAATAGGCCTAGCTAACATTATAATAGTTAGCCATAATCATATGGTCCTGCTAACGAGACATGGTAGTTAGCGACGATCATATGGCCCCACTAATGAGTTAAAATAGTTAGTAAAGGTCATGTAGATGATATTGTCTATACGACCTTTTCACGGGTTGTAGTAGTAAATGTAGCAAATAATGAACCAACGACTCATGATTATGAATTGAATGATAATGATGAAATGGTTTATGATGATGATTCATGACTTTAAAATATGATCCATGATTTACATGAAACGATATGTATTTGATAATGATTTATGTCTTATGATCTTATATGATTTGCTATGATGATGAGTTTTATAAAATGGTTTTCTAAATGTGTTGAGAACATGATTTGGACGAATTGTATTTACGAATGATAATTGCGTAACGATCTATGTGTGTGTGCGTGTGTGTGTGTGTGTATATATATATATATATATATGAAAACAATGCTTGATCTGATAAGATGTGTGACACTATGCTTACTGAGTTATGGTTCGCTCATTCCATTTTTTGTTTCCTTTTCCCTACAAATGATTGTGAGATAAGTTGCTTAGTCTTGTGATGAAGTATAGAGATTGAATTGAGCATGTTTTTGGATTTTGGAGACATTATTAACTGATAAGGTTCTACAAATTGTAATGACAATTTCGCACTTTCTTTAGTTTGTATTGAACTTTTGGAGAGTTAATGTACAGTTGGATTAAAATTATGGATTTTACTTTAAGATATTATGTATCTAAGAATTTTACCATGAATGAGAGAAAAGGCTTTATATTACTTTGGGGTTTTACCTCAAGGTAATATGGTCGTGTTACGTTTGGGTTTTGGGACATGGCATGTGAATCCTCGAAGTAGCCCATATGATGAAGTGTGGTAAGGTTAATGTTGGTATTAGACTTTAAGAGAATTCATTGCTTACAAAAACAATCGATGCCTAAAGATTGGAAATACAGAAGACATTCCGAAGACAATAGTGTTTTTTGTTTCTCGAAGAACTTTTACTAAGTTTTCAAAGATAAAATGAAAGAGATTATGCTTGGCGCTTTCATGAATAAAGTGAAGCTACCAACGATCGAGGTAACGAAGCTAAGCATATTTAGTGCCAAAAGGGCAGAGGTTATGTGATATGATGATACGAAAAAGGCGCTAAAACATCAACAAGCCTCTGTCTTGTTGTTTTGTACCGGGAAAGCTAGAGGGACTTCAAGTTCCTCATGTAGTTGCCTTCATCAAAAAGACCAAAGGCTCAAGCAAGTAAGGCCTGAGTGGCAACAATTTCATGACCCATGATACAAGATTTAATGGAAATGATATGGCACAGGTCATTGGCTGTCGAGACAAGTTTGGCATACAAAAAGAAGGCTCAAAGTATAGCATATGGAACAGGTGTTTTGATTTGAAAAAATGTGGTCCAACTGAATTTGTTGAACCGATCAAGATATGGAAACCCGATACATTCCAAGAATTTAAAATCGATGATGCGTTTGAAGCAAATTTTCATGTTGAAGAAATGCATTTTGTTGTGCACACGCCCATCGAGAGTTCAAAAGTATTGATTGAATAAGGTAGGTGCCTGGGTGTGGTTTTCTTTTGGTGTTTGGATGAGGAGCTATCACAAGTGGCCATTGGAAGAAAATAGAAAAGTGTGGTGAGAAGAGGATGATAATTGAGCCCGAGAAGTGGTTGAGGAATTTTGTCAAACACATGATGAACAAAGGTTTGAAGGTGGTGCTGTGATTATGGGGAGATTGGAAACAATCAAACACACAATAGCAATGAAGGATGAATGGGGAATAAGATTGTATAATTAGAAGGCTAAAAAATGAAGTAAGGAGTTTGATGAGGTGAAAGTGAGAAGTTGAGTTGTAGTTGGAAATAGAAGAAAATGGATGATGATGTTGGAATTTGATTGAAGAGAGTATGTAAAGGTATCAAACAAGTAAAAGGAAGAATGAAGAAAAAATGGATTAGAATTGAGGAAGATTTGAGAAAGAATGGACAGTTGTGAGAAGGAGGGAAACGACTAGGGTTAGAAAAGTTAAAGAACTTTCTAAAAAAGAATAAAAGTGATGGTTTTGAACAAACATGCGTGAGAGGGAAAGGGGAATAGATCCCTTCCAACACATAAGTTTTCTATGTAAAAGGGGGATCAATCCCTTTCAACATAGAAGCTTTCTATGTGAATGAAATGCGACAGGGGGATTGTTCTTAGGACATAGAGATCGATCCTTCTGAGAAGGAACCACTCTTTTAAAAGCTTAAATTGCGTAGGATGGATCCCATTGAAGGAAGGGATCGATCCTTAGCATAGGCATTGCACATTTGGACGTAAAATGTTAGATTTGGACTATCAAAAAAATTGAAATTGAAGCTTTTAGAGCCTACACAAGATTTAAACACTTAAAGCACATAATTTGTAACTTGTATGAGGAAGAAAAAGATATGCAAAATCATTTGAGCATAACTTTTGCAAATTTTTGAAGGATTTTTATCAAAAATGCATGTTTAGCCTCGTTAAATGTCATTTTGAGATTTATGAGCATTTTGACAACACTAATGGATGTTAGAGCACAAACAAAGCATAATAAAAGTATTCACATAAATTTCAAGCAAATAATTCATCGAAGCATTATCAATGTGTACACCATACTATAAAATGCAATTTTCTCATTAAACAAGACTCTTAAGAGGCATATTTCATAAATTAACACATATAACATATTTGAAGCAAGTAACCATGTTATCAAGACATATCAAACTTGCTTAAATCACAACCAATCCATTTAAGCACCAAATCATCATAAAATCATTAAGCATATGCTCATCGTGCATTCATCAATCCAAGTTCACCTCTAAGTGAACAAAGTTGTTCTTTGTCTAGAGTTTTTGTAAATATAATAGCTAATTGATGCGAGGTATCCATGTATTCAAAAACTATGTCACCTTTTTACACATGATTTCTAATGAAGTGATGTCTTATTTCAATATCCTTAGCTCTAGTATGTTGAATTGGATTTTTAGTAAGATTAATAGCACTAGTATTGTCACACTTTATGAGAATTTGGTTTGTATCTATTCTATAATCTTTCATTTGTTGCTTAATCTATAAAACGTGGCACAACAACTACCAGCGACAATGTGTTTCGCCTTAGTGTTAGATTGAGCTATATTATTTTGTTTCTTTAAAAAAATTATAAAATAAGTCTATTCCCTAATAGTTGATAAGTATCGAATGTGGTTTTTCTATCTATTTTGTAACCACTAAAATCAACATCTGAATAAGTATGAAGGGCGAAGGTTGTATCTTTAGGATACCATAATCTTAAAGAAGGTGTATTTCTAAGGTATTTAAAAATTGATTAAATACTCAATTTGAGATCTAAGATTTTGAATATTTCACAATTAAAAATATGATTTTTAATTTTGCTCAATTAAAGACTAAATATTTTTGAATTTATTTTATATAAAACTTTTTATCGATTTTACTGTGCACGTACCGTTAAAATAGCAACGGCGTTAGATTAAATATTTTTTATGAATTAAAAGTCTTTTACATTAATTAAAATAAAAGAATTTTATTTTAAAAATAAAAAACATAAATAAAATAACATAAAAGCTTCTTTTTTTTCTTCTTCTTCATCAGATCTTGAAATCTTTTACTTCCACAAAGAAAAACAAATTTAACCAAAATTACAATTAACAAAATTTGAAAAAACAATTCCACTGAAACTTGATATCTCAATTGTCATCCAACATTAGTTAAATCATTGAGCTAAAAGGTTATGAGATAAAAATAAAAAAACTTTTAACGACAAGTAAAGGAAAATATGTTTGAATTTGATAGAAATACAATCAGTAAACAATCGATGTGGATTGAAAAAAAAAAACATTCAGCCACATTCAAGTTGAGCAAATCGAAACCATCCCAAAAATTCAAGAATTGCCAACCTAGATTCAGGAATACAGTAACAAAATCATCATTAGAAATATATAGGGTAGAAATTGGTTCAAACACCCAGCATCATAACCTAGCAATTCATATCATAATCCAGACTACATCAAAATCCAATTCAATCCCTGAATCGAGAAATTACCCAAACCTGATGTCATATAGAAATCCCATAATCGAAAGCACAACAAGAATTCACACAGAGATACACATCATACAGACAGCACAATGTCAATAACAAAACAAAGATTCATTTCGGGTATGGATTTCTATAGTAGCATTTGTGGCTCGGGTTTATTTAGGAGAGGAGGTTTTGAACTTTAAACTTCAGAGGTTGAATAGTGGCAAGGAACAGGCCGAGGGGCTAAATAAGTGGCGGAGCAATGAGCACTAACGGCAAAGGGGTGACGACAATAGTGGCAATCAGAGTTGAAGGGAGATGCTGGGCTTTTCAATTTTCTTAAAACAAAGAGAGGAATTTAGAAAAGTCGTTGCAATCGAAAACTACAGTCAGTGGCTAAAGTTGATAACAAACGTTGAAGCCGACATCGTTGTTCAGAAGTAAAGTACCAGTGGTGATCAAAACCCAAAGGAGTATGAGCTGGAACTAAGAAGAATTTTATGAGGATGGTCTGTTTGAAGAAGAAAATGAAAGGGGAGACCTGAGCAAGAGACTTACCCACGAAAAAATACCAAACCCATTCGCCATATTCACTTTTATTTTTGTTTTTTATTTTAATTAGTATTAAAATTATTTTATTTATTTTTTTAATTTTTTATTTCTGACATATTAACTACTTACTCTATTGTACGAGGAATGTTCCTCAATGAGGTTAAAAAGTCATAAATTAAATAAATTTAAAAATATTTAATCTTTAATTGAATAAAATTAAAAATTATATTTTTAATTCAGAAATATTCAAAACTTTATATCCTAAATTTAGTATTTAATCTTGAAATTCTTTTAGTGGGTAGTAAATATGATTCTCTAAAAAATGATTGATTAGTGATTAGAAAATGTGATTTTCTATGAAATGATCGAAACATATATTAAATATTATATTGGGTCTACTTGATATAAAGATAAAGCAATGAGCTAATCAAACCTATAAACTTTACTGCACTGTAAAACAATTATTACCATTTATTTCAATAAAAAAATTTCAAACGATCATAAAAAAAATAATCCATTATTGATATTAAAATTAGGAAATTTTTTAGTTTGTTAGATAAATGAAAAATTAATAAAAACATCAATATAATATAATATTTTTAATAATTACAAAATATAATAATAAATCTTATAAATATATTATAATTCTAATAATTAAAATAATTTGGGAGAATATAAATATTTTGTAAATCAATTTATTTTTTATCAAAAAAATTTACACCAAAATCTCCAAATACAATTGATTTATCCACTTAAAAATTTTAAATAATTTAATAATTAAGTTTTAAAACATATTTTTTATTTTTTCAACGGCAATATAGTGTGGGGTATGGTAATTTACCGGAATATGTTAATAATATCATATTGATAATTTAAACTTTCTTTTCTAAAGTTAGAGTTTATTTTCTAATCCATTTCTCTATTTTTTTCTTCATTTTATAATTATTTCACCTTTTTTATATAAAAGGTTTATTAATTTATTTTTTAATAATTATATTATATAAAAATTTATTTATTTATCTTATCTTACATGTTATTAGTATTTTTCTTGAATTATTGTGCATAAACTGTCAGTATAATTTTCTTACCGTTGCGGCGATAATACGTTTTTTTATCACAAAGTGTTTTTGGTTCACATTTTTTATTGGGTCACGTAGATATTGAGATTGGGCTGTGAAAGCCTGCGTCAGCCTCAACCTCGGCGCAGGCAAGCCAGAAGAAATGTCATGTTGGTTCTTTCTTTCCTTTTTCTCTCTCTTTTTCTGTAATGTTGTTGTTGGGGCTGGAGAGTAGCAGTGATGAATCTTGCGTGCAGTGGATAAGTTCCTTCGCTGCCCACTCATTTCCTTTCCTTGGCCCTCTCCTTCACTTCTCGTATCTAATTCCTTTGTCATTTTATCCTCTCCCACACCTTTCCTTGCGCCTTCCACCTTTCTTTTCCCTTCTCTCTCAGCCATCCATTAGATTTCTTTTCTTTCTTTTTTTTTTTGTTTTACAGGGATTTGTTTTAATTGTGGTTTGTGTTAAGCATTTCATATTTCCGGAATCAAATTGGCTTTCTTTTTTAACTCCCCTTAAATCTGATGCTGGTTCATGGGAACGTATTCGGAGATTAGGGTTTCGTTTTGAGTTTCCTTTAAGATGATTCCGTGGGGCGGCCTCAGTTGCTGCTTCAGTGCAGCCGCGCTCTATCTTCTTGGAAGGAGCAGTGGCAGGTTAGTTTTCCATCAAATATATCAATAACACCAATTTCGGCATCATTTATCAGTGCATTTGACAGAATTTGGAAAACTGATAATCAAATTGCATACTTAAATGGTGGAACAGGGATGCAGAGCTTCTCAAGACAGTCACTCGAGTCAATCAGCTTAAGGAGTTGGGTAAGTAGGCCCAATTTCCCTCATCCTTTTATGTAATATCGGAATTCTTTTTAATTTGCTGAGATTTCTAGCTATTCGATATTCTTGTGCCTTTTAAAACTATCGGAAGGAAATGCGAGAAATGTGCTCAGCCAGAATGAAGTTTAAGCTGTTGTACCATTTTCTTATTTATGCAAACATACATATATATTTTAAATTTGAGGATGATTGGTTTGCATTTATTAATCATTTAAGAATTTATTGATTATTTGCTAATTAGTTACCCTGGAACATCCTAGGCACATATGGGTGTAGCTGTACTATAAGTTCACTGTCCTTGATCTTTATTGCCAGCAAGTTTGTTCCCTATTAATATTAAGTTTGTCTTTCATGTTAAAAAACTCTGATAACATTGGAAAAATGGTCCCATCTACCTTAAACATTAACAAATGAAAAATGGATGTATTTGATTGGTAGTGTGAGTTTTATAGGCAGGTTCACTTGTTGTGACTCTAAAGATGTTCATCATAAAACTAACGTTAGGTGACTCACTTAATTGGACGCTGGTCTGATTAGTTTCTCTCATTTGCATGTGCTAAGACATGTGTCTTAATCGTACTGTGTTTCTTTCACCCTTCAGCTCAATTGCTCGAACTTGAAAGTAAAGTGCTTCCTTTGATTGTTACAATCTCTGGAAGAGTTGGTTCTGAGACACCAATCAATTGCGAGCAGAGCGGACTAAGGGGTGTTATAGTAGAGGAGACGGTAACATTTTTTTAAATTAAAGGAGCATTAATTGTAGATTTTTTTATTTTTTTTCTACTTGCATATGAAAATTCTTGTCCGTATGTCATTAGGCTGAACAGCATTTTCTAAAGCACAATGATGCGGGTTCTTGGATACAAGATTCTGCTTTGATGCTTTCTATGAGTAAAGAAGTTCCATGGTACCTGGTTAGAACATCTTTCTCTCAATCCCTTTGTTTGAGTAGTATGCTAAAATTGCTTCTTTCGATTGCTGGGTTTTTAAAGTGGTTATCTTTCGAAACCATAGTTGAAGGAATTATGTTGTGCTGCATAAGGATTGCAGTTGTTAATGTAGCAGATTTGCTAACAGTATCTTAAAATCATTAATTATAGGATGATGGGACCAGTCGTGTATTTGTAGTTGGTGCTCGGAGTGCAGCAGGTTTTGCACTAACTGTTGTAAGTGAAGTGTTTGAAGAGTCAGGTCGATCAATTGTACGTGGAACATTAGACTATCTCCAAGGTCTCAAGGTATTTTTTCCGTTTTTATATTGTCCATTTTATGGTAACAAATTCAGTTGGATGAAGCCTATTTGATGGTCAATTTTGCTTTTAGATGCTTGGAGTCAAGAGGATTGAGAGGGTGCTCCCCACTGGTTCTTCCTTGACTGTGGTGGGTGAGGTATGGTTTGGATTAGCGATTGCCTTTATTTTTCGCAGTGGTGCAGAGATATAAATGCAGATTCAAATATACAAAAATGTAAATATATTAAGAAATGGCAACGCTGTTCTTAGTTAATATACTTGGTGCAGTCTGCCTTTTTCCCTACCCATGCTTTTCTGTTGAAATTCCTGGATATAATGTGTATTAAAGTATCCTATGCATATAATTATCATAGGAAATCAATTTTTTGCTAGGTTGTTCTCTAGGAACTTGGGTTACTTAAGTTGAAATTCCTCGATATAATGTGCATGAAAGTATCTTATGCATATAATTATTCTAGGAAATCAATTTGTTGCTAGGTTGTTCCCTGAGAACTTGGGTTACTTGAGTTTCATTTTAAAGTGGCCCAGGTACAAGGCTACGTTTCAGTGTGGTTGGATGCCTAAAGTCTTATCGTAAAACATTAAATGCTTGTTAGCGAAGCAGTTTTGAAAGTATATGAAACATACCTGGAGCTAGTATATGAGATCATCTTTGGCCAGAGTAATTTAGCCAATGCCACAGTTCTGCCTAGACGTTTTATGCTTCAATTTTTGATTTCATCATTTGTTTTTGTTATATGTTTGGTTTATTTACCATTCTCATTTTGTCTCTCCTATACATGGTAGGCTGTCAAGGATGACATCGGAACAATTCGGATTCAGAAGCCCCATAAAGGGCCTTTTTATGTGTCCCCCAAATCTATTGATCAACTTATTTCCAACCTTGGGAAGTGGGCAAGGTTGTAAATATTTGAGACTCAGACTGCCCTTTTTTTTTTCAATGATTATTTCAAAAATGAGGAAAATAACAGCAAGTCTATTTATTAGGTTGTACAAGTACGCATCGTTTGGACTGTCCATCTTTGGTGTTTTTCTAATAACCAAGCATGCAATCCATTATGTTTTGGAGCGGAGACGCCGGTGGGAATTGCAGCGAAGGTATGCTTGATGAGTGCATGTAGTACCTGTTGAGAAAAATAGGAATTTGATTTGACCAGGATAGAGAACAATTAATATTTAATAGTATACTCCTTTTAAAGAGAGGCTTGTATTTACGAGCATCTGCTTTTGTTATTTTCTGTAATAAACTGAATTTGAAAACTATATTCATTCAGGGTTCTTGCTGCTGCAGCTAAGAGATCAGTGCCAGATAATGAAGGTAATTCACTAGCTGTCTAAAGGAAGATTAATGTTATGGTTTTGTTTGTATAAGATGTTGGGATCTCACAATAATTTTTGTAGATCCAACTCGGAAAGCTGAAAATGGAGCAGAAACGAAGAGAGACTGCGTAATTCCAGATCTATGTGTAATATGCCTTGAGCAAGAGTACAATGCTGTTTTCATTCAGTAAGTCCACTAGTTGCATTATCTTAATTAATGTATGGAAAGCAATTAAAATGATTTCCTGGCTTTGCCCTTTATGCTTGTGTCTCAACTAAAATTTAACACAATACTGCTTGCCGTGAGAATAAGGGCTTTCTGTCTGACTTTAGTTTATGCATCTGTTTTCATGATACCCTATGTATCAATGTACTTAGTACTTATCAGTCTCGTTTCAAAATCTGCCTGGATAAAACAGGTATTATCTACCCAATTAATTCTGTAACTATCCAATTTGCAACATAAAGTTATGTTGAATCGGTCACTTTTCTGTACAAGAGAAGAATTTCTATTGCCTCTATTTCATATCGTTAGTTGCAAATAAGATGTTTACTTGTTGTGCACTTTATTGGTGCTGGGGGGCTTGAAGGCCTTCCTGATTTTATTGAAGGTATCATCATCATCATCATCATCAGAGCCTTTATCCCAATAGATTGGGGTAGGCTATATGAACCAATATCTAAAATCATGTTAGATCGTCCATATGTATTCTCTGCTTCCATAGATTCCTCCTATTCAAGGCCATTTGCTCATCTAATTCTAAAACCTCCATGTCTTTCCAAACTACTTCCTTCCAAGTCTTTTTTGGTCTTCCTCTAGTCTTAACCCTTCTCTCAACATCCATAGCCTCTATTCTCCTAACTGGAGCATCTACAGGTCTACGTCTTACATGTCCAAACCAACGTAAACGATTTTCACACATTTTGTCTTCGATAGGTACCACTCCAATCATCTTACGAATATGATCATTTCTCATTCTATCCTTTCTTGTGTATCCACATATTCACCGTAACATTCTCATTTCTGTTACACTCATCTTTTGTGTATGTAGCCTCTTAGTCGCCCAACATTCACTACCATATAACAATGTTGGTCTAACAACTGTCCTATAAAACTTGCCTTTCAACCATGTAGGAATTCCTTTATCGCACAACACACCTGTAGCACTTCTCCACTTACTCCATCCAGCTTGGATCCTATAGGTCACATCACCATCAATCTCTCCATCCATCTGTATTATTGATCCCAAGTATCGAAAATGATCCCTTTTAGGTATCGCCACCCCATCTAACTTCACTACATCATGCTCTTCCAGTCGGTTAGAACTGAATTTACACTCCATGTATTCAGTCTTCACTCTGCTTAGTTTAAATCCTTTTGATTCCAACGTTTGTCTCCATAATTCCAACTTTGTATTGATCTCCGCTCTAGTTTCCGCACATAGGACAATATCATCTGCAAACATCATACACCAAGGCACCTTATCCTGGATGGATTTTGTCAGTTCGTCCATAACTACCGCAAACAAGAATGGACTCAACGCTGACCCTTGGTGTAATCCCACCGTGATAGGAAACTCACTTGTTTGCCCCCCACCTGTCCTCACATGTGTCCTTGCGCCTTTATACATGTCCTTAATTAGTATAATATATTTCAAAGAAACTCTTTTCTTCATTAAGGACCACCAGAGTACCTCCCTAGGCACTTTATCATATGCTTTCTCCAAATCTATAAAGACCATATGAAGATCTTTACCCATTACTCGAAAGCGCTCCATAAGTTGTCTAAGCAAATATATTGCCTCCATAGTTGATCAACCTGGCATAAAACCAAATTGATTCTCCGATATCTCTACATTCTTTCTTGATCTCCGTTCTATCACTCTCTCCCATAGTTTCATCGTGTGACTCATCAATTTTATGCCTCGGTAGTTGGCGCAACTTTGAATATCTCCCTTGTTCTTATATAAAGGTACTAAGACACTCTTCCTCCATTCTTCTGGCATTTTGTTAGTGTGCCAAATCTTATTAAATAGATTTGTCAACCACCTAACTCCTACATCTCCAAGGCATTTCCAAACTTCAATTGGGATGTCATTAGGTCCAACAGCTTTTCCATTCTTCATCATCTTTAGTGCCTCTTTTACCTCTATCTCTCGGATTCTACGCATAAAACACCGATTTAAATCCTTAAGAAGCACCGAAATATTATCCAAAACTTTATTTTGTCTGGTATTAAATAATTTGTTAAAATAATTTGACATCTATATATTGCATAAATGTAAAGTTTTTCTTTATGAAGGATGGGTGTTTATCATGTGAAATGTGCAGACCCTCATTTTTCTTTTTCCCTCCCTCTTTTTTGGGTTGTGGGTGGAATCAGGTAAGGGTTGCATTAGAATGTCATTGCGACATTGATTGAGCTATTGTATTTCCACATTTAGCTGTAGTAACACTTGAATTCCTTGTTCCTCTTTACAGGCCCTAGCTAGGGGCAGTATGCCATTGGTGATTGCTAGGTTTCTGGATGATGCTAATATTTATGTTGACCTATATGTGAAGTTTGTTTTCTTTCATTTTGATCTAGCATGTGAGATGATCAAAATTGTTCTGATCTGAACTTTTGTTTATTCATATCCAACTTTAAACTCAAACCATTGAATGGACTCATGACAACTTGGTTCTGTTTATAGTTTCACTCTGGCTTGAAGACATCTAATGAAAGATCTATTGTGTATGATATGCAGATGTGGTCATATGTGCTGTTGTACAACATGCGCATCGCACTTAACAAACTGTCCCCTTTGTCGGAGACGTATTGAGCAGGTTGTAAAAGTCTTCCGCCATTGAAGTTTTGCTTGCGAGATTTAATAAGTGGCAATTGTACCAGCTGGGGAATGAGGATCTTTATTTTTGGTCACAGATGTACCATTTTGATTTTAAACTATCCTATTAGCTAGAAACCAGACCTTTCTGTAAATTCGTAATCTGCTTGATGTCCTTTAAGTATTTAGAATGATGAATGCTTTATTGTTGTAATCTAATGATAAATACAGCGGCTTCCGTTCCTGCAAATTCTATTGCTTAAATTTCTGTGCCACCTCAAAATATGTTTTCTGCTTTAAGCAATCATAAAAAGGAATGCAGACTCTGGGATTTGGAGGGATGAGTCCATATTTATCAACAAATGTTCTAAAAAAAGCTAATTGAAGGTTGAGAATTCCAGTGCTTTGTGGAAAGATTAGGAAGTATGCCGAGAAAGAGAATCGGAAAATGCTACGTAGACCATCATATCATGTATAATCATCTTTGTAAAACATCATTGATGCCAAGGAATCTCTGTTGTTGGGTGATATGCTAAGAATCTTGTGAAGCATTTTTTTCATTAATGGAGGTGGCTTTTAATTAAAGAATCGTCAAGAGACAAAACGTGATTACTTTCCATATATATACATGTACATATATATATGGTACGAAGATACGGTCTTTAACAGAACATGAGAAACATGCAGGTGCTGTTGGTTATCTGCGAGACGAATATTGAAGAACTAAATTATAACAAAATCAAAGGCTGTCTGAAGTGGAATCCAACAGGGTTGCGTTAAGAATAATCAAGCCAATATCTAACCTTTGAAGCCTGAAACACAGCTTCGGACAGAAAGGACGTTTCAACAAAGTTCCGTTCAGAATCTAGGTAACTTCGCCCAGGCATATTCCCTTGTCAAAGGGCAAAATTTCTTCGGGTAAAATCGAGTGGTTTCTTCCCTTATGCTACACTACAAACCACTTTATTTATGCCCTATGAACTTTAGTTGGGCATGGGAATGGCGGATAATAACAATTGTCATTCGCCACAAGAAACTTTGGGCGTCAGCAAAGTGCGTGAAGTCACACCGAGTATGTCACCAATCGATGGTTTTTTCACATGTTCATATTTCAGACTCATACAGTAATAGAATCCGATACCCTCTCAATTTCTGGTCACAAAGTCATCAAACTTTTGCTTCTTTCTCAGTTCTTTCATCATGTACAACAGCTATGAGTGTATTATTTGTCAAAAAATGATTTGCGCTTTTAAGCTTTACATTTCATTTGATTCTTGTTCACGTACATAAGAACGGAAGCTTAAAAGAGGAAGAGAATACGATTCTGAGTGCTTCATCCATCGCATCAGTTTGAAAATATGAGAAAGGTATTCCTTTTATCTTTAGAAATTAGTCGGAATCTTAACCAAATTTTTCCGTCTGAACTCTGCAAAGATTAAGCTAACTAGCTTCATTTTACACGAAACACGAGAATGATCACGAAAATACTTGGATAGTTGGATTAAAATAGTATAATTTGTCTT
The DNA here is from genome assembly GCA_032173925.1 of Heritiera fomes. Taxonomy (NCBI): domain Eukaryota; kingdom Viridiplantae; phylum Streptophyta; class Magnoliopsida; order Malvales; family Malvaceae; genus Heritiera; species Heritiera fomes. Next base: position 21,937,988 of record JAPDPM010000013.1, on the reverse strand, counting down.
CTAAAATCCTGAGCGGATTCTCAATTTACAAGGGTTATGTAAGTATAAATGGCGGTGTTCTTCTGCCATCTTAAGTAGGCATCTGCTCATTCGTTCACCAAAAACTCATCCAATCCTCTTCGTATATATCCATGGAAAAGAATCAAAGTAGTTTCCCCAAGGCTGTGTGCGAGAAAATCTTCAAAGCAATCACTTTCGGTCCTGCTTTAAGAAAAATTAGTCGCATATTGAACCGGCCTCAAACACCTTCACCTGCCAGAGATGCTCAAAATCCATCATCACCAAACTCTGATCCTCCCACACTGACATCTACACAGCCCCCCAAACCTAAAGAAGGATCCGAAGTTCCCATCAAGTTTGACTACAGCACCCGCTTGCCTACTCCACCAACTGAGAAACCAAAATCAACAGCCCTGAATGGTTCCACCCAGAACAATGGCCGAGTGCCACTTGCCTCGAAGGCTCAACAGGCTGAAAAACCAAAGACTATTGTCCCCGGTAATGGTGAGCAGGCACAAAACAATTCCAAGCCTAAGGCAGAAAAGGGTAATGGGCAAATCCAAGTCCAATTTGAGCATCAAGCCAAAAAGGAGGAAGGTATGGACGATTCATTTTCCTCATTTATCCGTCAAACAAGGAATAGGATCATGCCACCTCATCAGGACTCTGGAGAGAATTCCGGACATGGCCATGGCCATGGTGGTATTGGCAAGGATCATCACTTCTCGAATTACATCGACCAGACTAAAAGGAAGATCAGAACTACCTGGAGCAGGAAGGAAAGAAGCCCGTCCTTCTTCAAGTGATTGCCATTTGAGTGGCTTAAAAACCGGAGATTCTGCATACTTCTGCCAAAAAACAGGTTTGATGGAATAATCATTGATTGTGTTGCTTTGTGTGGTTAATTTAGCGGTTCACATACGATTATGTTAGTCTTTGTCTCGCTATGTTGTAAGGCTTCAACCTGATCAGTTATGGGGCTTATGGCTGTCGGGATGGATTGAAAGCAGATATACTGAAATATTCCACCATATCTGTTTCTCACTAAGCATCCCGTCTGGCTTTTGTACCTCTATTTATTATTATTAATTTAATAAATTTACTCCTGTTTGTTCTTTCAATTTTGAGGTATGATAATTATGTAGTGGGATGGAAAACATTAGGAATCAAATTGATTATAAGTGGTCTGTTCGGTGGATGCACAAGTTTAAGCTGCTAAACGAGGAGCAACAGTAACATGATCACTCATGAACTGAACCTTCCAATTAATTAAGTGAAGCTTGATACCATAATATAGAGTGAAACCCTCTAAATTAATTAATTTAGGGGATATTAATTTGAAAATTTCATCTTGTAAATTGTTAAAAATGTGTTTGTTTAATTTCCTTAAAAATCTTATTTTGATTGTTAAGCCTTTTAAAAATCTTATTGTAAATATATTTTATGTAATATACTAGTTTTGTGATCAGATTGTTTTTTATTTAAATGGGTTTGTTGATAAAAATTATATATATAAAATTTACTATTTTACATGCTAAAATAAAGTCTGAAATTAATATGATACGATCAAAATAAGAAATTGGAATTAAATTAATTTTTTTAATTAAATACCAAATCTTATGACAAATTATAAACAATATTTGATGAATAAAGAAATATGAAAATAGTTTCGTCCAAACATAGATAATAATGAGATATCCAACAAATGCGTACAATTTTTAAATAAAAAATTAAAAGTTTCATCAATAAAAAGAGATGTTTGGTTTTGTGATTAAAAAATAAAAAAAAAACTGCGCATCTTCGCGCTGTATAGCTGGTTTTACACACTTGCATTTTTGTATAAATTTACTATAAATTTTATTCATTTATAATACACAATGATTTAACCAAAGTTTAATTTAGTAATTGTTATCTCTGTTTAAATAAAATTAAGTCTAAGTTCGATTTTTCATTCTCCTACCGTACGTTCTATGAATTTAACTAATTACTTCATGTACATGAAAACTTATTGGCGTGTACATAATTTTTTTGCAAAAGTTTGAATAATATTTTCATTTTTATTAGCACCATTGCTCGTTAAAATATTACGTATGTCCATTAGTATCTACTTTACATTTGATGGAGAATGATTTTTCAATAAAAGCTGAAATAAAATAGTTTTAACTATTTTGTATGTAATAGTTTAAATTTTGAAAAATCAATTAAAAAAATTGCTAATACGTTATATACAGAAATATAGTAGTACTTATATTCTGTATTTTGTCAAGCAAATAACGATTTTTTTTTTTCGATAAATTATATCATGGATAAGAGTAACTATCAATTCTGAACTCTCTAATAATAAAAATTGTATGCTCCACTTTGAATACGTGGGAACGACTTATTAATTCTTTTAACTAAAGAATAACTGCTCATTGATGCCGGAGAGATCATCCATTAAAACATGAATTCTCAAGAGTTTAGAAGCATCCAAAGATCAAAGAGAATGATAAAAACAAGAAGCACTAAAAGCAACATATGTTGTTTTATCTTCCCTCTTGCACATGTATTTGTACAAATATTTGATACATATAGATGGTTGCATAACTCAACATTAATGTGAGAATCATATTTAAAAATCGAATCTACATTATAAGAAACTGCTTATGTATTTTCCAATTCAATATCATTTATAATTGTAATCCTTTTGTTGTTTGGTCGTTTGCATATAGGAAATCTATCTTTAATAATACTTTTTTTGAGATTGAAATTGTTTCGGGTAATGCTTTGAACACATACCATTTATCATTCAAAGAGATCTTGTGTTTTTATTTCCACACGAGCTGTGCATCATGAATTGAAAAATTACTCTGTGAGCAAGTGGACCAGTTTGTTTGTCAGAAAGCTCTGCAGATATTAGATGATTTACTATGGACATATCTGTTGGCTTGTCATTTGGGGCAAGAAAAAAGTGCGATGTGGGCATGTGGTAACCCCTTTTTTGAAATCCAATATTGTATGTAACTACATAAAGTCAAATTATAATTTCAACCATTTTAGTTTAATATTATAAAAGAGTTATCTTTTTCTAAAAAGAAATTAAATTATTATTAACTTACTCCAACTTAACTAAAATGTTATCCTTTTGTCAAGTTTTTAATTAATTGGTCTAGTTTAATTGTAAAAACTTTGCTCACCACATCAGGCCTATCTTTAGACTTTTGTCCAGGGATGAACTTCAGGAACTCTATGATATTAAGCCATTTAAGGTTACACATGAGGGTTATTATTAAATTTGGAGAACTTGCCCATCTACAAATAGCCATTCAATCTTTGATAATTTTCCACCACATGCCTTGGACTTCTAGTGACAGATGATGGCAAAATTATTCTTTTTTGACAAAAAAAAAAAGATCTGGTGTCTCCCTTAACTATTGCATCTTTTAATACATGTAGGACATCACACGCAACTTTAGTTGATTTCTCTTCACCCAACCAAATCTTTTTGCTTATATCTTCATGAAACAATTAACCATATATGGTTGTGTTAAACGATCACAACCAATTAGAGTATGCGCTTTACAATGTCAAAATTGTAGTCGAAAAGCATGGCATTGTAATTGAGTAAGTTTCTTCCGCTTTGAATTTCCTATTTTTGCTTCCCTATGCATTATGTTAATGTGATACCCATACTCGCCATAGTGAAACAATAATGGGTATTGCATTGCCATAAAACTTAGATGTAATTCACTGATACATTGTAAGTGACCACTTTGTTCCTCTATAACTTCATCTTTTTTACTAGTTGATTCATCACCACTTCCAACAACTAAGGCAGTAACTTTTGATGTCGTTGGGAAATTATATTGTTAACCATCCTTCCCATGTGTTCCAAGAGATAACCCAAGTATTTCGGGGGTCAAAAGATTGATCAGTGTCATAACGTATTAAGTTTTGGGAAACCTAATAGCTAGACACAAAACTACGGAGTCACCACCAACCATTCTAACCTAGGTGTGATTGGTCACCTATTCAAACTAAGGATAAGGCTTGGTCTACGTTAAGAGTTCTAAGTTCGGGAGTACGGTTACTTGTGAGGAAAGATTAGCACCCTCACAACGCCCATCCTAAAATGGTACCAAATAATCTAAGGTTATCCTAATTTTGCCTTTTTACTTTAATATCGATATAATTAAATATTGAAAAATCTTTTAAGTCTCCTCCATAAAGCTAGTTGGATAACCTAAAAGTTTTTCTCACCTCAAGAGTATTCAAGTGGGACCAATCGCCTTTCTTGAAGAGGCTCCGTCGTCGGATTATTTAAGTATATTATGTAAACCCTATTTTGACTCCTATCCAATTTTTATTTATTATTTTATCTTATTGTATTCTATTGTTATTATTTTCTTAAATAAATTATTATTTCATATATTTTTATATCTTTAAATAAACATGAATTATTTGATATTGAAGATTTTCTTAAAGACCTTCCATCTAGCTGGTAAGACCTTAAAGAAACTTTCTCACCTTAGGAATTTTTAAAGAAACTACTCAAGCGCAATTCCTTTTGAATTCCATCTTCGGAATAATTCACATTTATTAAAATATTTAATTTAATTTAATTTAATTCAATTTCTATTTATTTTAATTCTTTTCTAATTTTAATTCTAGTTAATTAATTTGATTTTTAATGAATTTAATTTAATTTTAATTTACTATTTTTTAAGTCTAATTTAATTTTTATTGATTTATTAAATATTGAAAATATCCCCTTTAGATCTTCCATCGAGCTGGTAAGACCTAAAGGAAACCTCCTCACCTTAAGATGTCTAAAAGTACTACTCCATCGCAGTCCTTTTAGAAATCCATCGTTAGAATATTCGTAGTTGTATTATTTGGCAATTAATTTTAATTAATTCTTTTTTCAATTTTTAATAAATTTGAGTTTTAAATATCAGAAATAACTTTTAAATCTTCCATCAAGCTGGTAAGACTTAAAAAGAATCTCCTCACCTCAAGATTTCTAAAAGTACTACTCAAGCGCAGTACCTTTAAAATTCCATCGTCGGAAAGTTAAATTTATTCATATTAAAATTTTATAGTCGTTTCGCTTATAAAATTAATTTTAATTTATGATTTGGTTTTGATCTTATAAATTTGTTTTGTCTTATTAATAATCACAAACCTTATATATTTTGAATTATTAGCACGTAATTAAGCTCTTCTTAAATATCACAATTGCAATTAATTAAGCAAACAAAAAGCGTTCCATATCACACACACAAGCAAATCACCAACTATCAAATATTTATTTGTCAAGAAAGACAAAATCATTTATTAGCTAGGTAAACATGGCACAATTTAAAACCTTTTGTGCAAATACTGTGAGTGGTTAATGGCAAATAACCAAGTAACTTAAACATGCACCACACATTATTTCCACTTAGCCAAGTAAAATAATCATTTAATAATCAAGTTAAAAGCAAATTAAGAGAAGGCACAAAAAGCTAACCTGCAACGTAGAGAAATGGCGTGCGGCGAGGAGCAGTAGGCAACCCAAACGGGGTGAGAATGCAGCTGCTAGACTTGAAGCGGAATAGAGAAGATGCAACAAGTCTAAGCGTGGAGGTGGCACACCTGCAGAAGATGATGATGCTCGGCAGTCATGGCAAGCATGGGACACGGGCAGTGCAGGGAAAGTGCAGCAAGGTTGGGCGATGCAGAGGTTGGTTTCATGCGGTGACGATGATGGTGGAAGATACAGTTTTGGGCAATGGCGTGGTTCGGTTTAAAGAATGGCAAGGATGCAAGGTGATGATGCCTTGGGAAAAGAGCTTCTCATGTTTTCCTTTTTATTCTTTACTATGCTTTCTTTTTCTTTCACGCAAAAGGACATTGCAGTAATGGCAATGACATGGAGTTAGGCAGTAGACTTGAAGCAGCAGCAAGACCACGACACATCAGAAGCAATAGCATAGCGAGAAACGAGGCAGCAGCAGTGTAGAGCGACGATGCATGGAAGACTGTCAACAGTCCGCAACAACAGGTTGCAAGGTAGTCGCGACAAGGAGGGAAACAGCTGAATGGTGGTTGGAGGAGAGATGGGTTCGCAGTAGAAGGGCAGCGGCGGATGACAGCTTTGGTGACTAAGAGCAGTAGAAAATTTTTTAGGGTTTTTCTTTTCCTCCTCTCCTCAATCGTAGTAGTTTGTAGGCTTTTAAAGCCATTCCATGTCCATTAATTTAGGTCCTAGGATTATTGCTATAGTTATGGGATTATTGTTTTTTTTTGTTTGACTTTAACAGATCCTTTTTTATTTTATTTCATGATGTATTTATTGATTTAATTACTGATTATTCTCTTTCTTTTTTTTAGGCAACAAATTTCTTTTATTTTTGGCAACAATATCAACTTTAATCAACTCTTGAAGGTGTGAATTTTGCATGTGCTTCACGAGATTTTTTCAAATTTGAAATTTTTTAATTTTAGAGTTTGCATGGGATGCATGGGGTTCCAACTTTAGATTTGACCAAAATTGATTTGTTTCTTTTTATCATTTTTTGATTTTTTTTATTTTTTTGATTTTTTTAATTTAGAGAAATTGTTCGGACAAAATTAGGTGTCTACATTTGCCCCTCTTTGCACTTTGCTGTGAAACAGTAATGGTGCAAAGACATAGACAACCATTTTGTCCGAATACAAGACCTATAAATGAATTTTTTGTAAAATATGATATTCATAAGGCTAAGAAATAAATGCAAAATGAAATTTCCTAATCTTCCTCTCTTATAAAGATTGAGGAATGAATGCAAAATGAAGTTTCTTAGCCTCTTCTATCATAAGACTAAGGAAATGAATGTAGAATGCGATTTCCAAAGATTTCATAATCTTTTCTACCACAAGATTTTCTATTCTTTTCTATCACAAGATTAAAGAATGCAAAGTGAAATTCCTAGTCTCTCCTATCATAAGACTAAGGAATGCTAGATGATCATGAAATAAAAGCTCCTCTCACTAGAGGTTATGAGACTTTTGAAAACAAAAAAACTCCTCTCAACAGAGGCATTGAAACTTCTGAAAAACAAAGCTCCTCTCAACAGAGGCAATGAGACTTTTAAAACAAAAAGCTCCTCTCAACAGAGGCATTGAAACTTCTGAAAAACAAAGCTCCTCTTAACAGAGGCAATGAGACTTTTAAAACAAAAAGCTCCTCTCAATAGAGGAAATGAGACTTTGAAAAATAATGCTCCTCTCAACAGAGGCAATGAGACTTTTGAAAAATAATGCTCCTCTCAACAGAGGCAATGAGACTTTTGAAAAATAAAGCTCCTCTCAACAGAGGCAATGAGACTTTTGAAAATAAGGAGCTCCTCTCAACAGAGGCATTGAGACTTTTTGAAAAATAAAGAGCTTCTCTCAACAGAGGCATTGAGACTTTTGAAAATAAAGCTCTTCTCAACAGAGGCTGTGAGACTTTTGAAGACAAAAAGCTCTTCTCAACAGAGGTAATGAGACTTTGAAAAATAAAGATTTCATTTCAGAATGCCAGTTAACATGGGTTTGACTGGGCTTAACTTTCATTTTGATGCCAACAATATTAGGCTTTATCCTCCTTTAAGGTGCCAGATAAATTGGACTTTGCTCTCATCTAAAGTTTTTCAAAAAAGTATTTTTCTCGTCATCTTCTCATACCTCATCATTTTTTTCAAATTACCATCTCTTATATTTTCTCTTTTCCTCAAAATTTTAATCATTCAGAACCTCTTATCCTAATGTCTTAACAAATAGTTCAATGTCAAAATGCACTAATGAAATGTCATGCATGTCATGAATATAATGAATGCCATGAATGTTATGCACATGTCAATGTCATGCCCCTTGAATTATTCTTTGAATGTATGCAAATGCAATCTCAATTATGGTAACAAGATTCTCAAGCTCATCTCGTTTTCCTCAAGTTCCACATATCTGCTGGATTCTTCTTATTCAAATCTTCTATCTCCACTTCTCATCCCACCTTCTAACAAGTCTTGGTCCCATTATGCTTGAAGACTTGCCATCATGCTTTCAAATTTATCTTTTCATCATTTTTTATTTTTGTTTCTTTCTCTCTTTTAGTAATGCAAGATTTCTTAAAAGAATATTTTTTTCAAAAAATTTACCCAAAAAGGGTTACCGACATTTATTTATTTTCCTTCCAACTCGACCACCAATGTAATGCACTCATACATCTTCTCAATTTATTATAGGGGTGGAATAAATGATCATGAGAGATACAAATATTCATGAAATCAAGAAAAATTAATGGGACAATCTGTTTGGAATAAGGTTTTCAATATCCATTTAATGAACATTCTGACAATTTCAATCAAGTCAATCTAAAATTCTTTTCCAAAAGCCCACTCTTATTGATATGTTCCTTCATGTAGTGTCTGCAAATCTTACCCTCGTAATAAAACTTTTTGATGCTGATATTTTCTTAAGCCGCCTTTTCAGGTTTTCAACTTAGGTGCCTCTTATTTGATTCAAATTGCCCTTTTCGGGTTTTCAATTTGAATCCTCCTTTTTCTTTTTCTTCTTTTTTTCATATTTTATTTTTTTCCTCTTTTTTTTCTCTTCATTTTCAACTTCATTGGCTTTGACAAACTTCATCCTTCAATGCTCAATCTAAATTCATGCCCCCAATACGCATTCTTGATTTCGATCATCTTCTAAAGCTCATGGGTTTCTTCATTCAACTTGATCTACTTCCTTCAAAGGATCATTATCTCATTATACAAGTATGTCTTCATTCAATGCATGATTCTTCAATTTAAATATTTACATTTGATCAAAATGGGCTTTTAAAGGCACGTAATGTAGGCTTGGGTGAGGGTTTATGAAAGGAAAGGATAAAGCAGACCCAAAATGTGTTTTAGGGTTTATAAACCAAGGGATCACTTTTTTTAACAAGTAAAACACTCAGGCATTTAACACCTTTCTAGTTCACTCATTTCTTTTCTTTTTTTTTTTTTGGGTTTTCTTTTTGAATTCAAACCCTTTTTTCTTTTCTTTTTTTTTTCACAAAACTGGGTTAATTTTTTTTTGTCCCTTGATTCATCATGAATACTTTCATCTTTGCCCCCAAAATTTCTTTCATGAATGATTTTCACCTTCCTTGCCCCCAATGTGGAGGGTGATCCTTAGTGGGTTACATTACAAAAATATAATAGGCTCAAAAAGGGGTAATCAAAGGATAATTTTACTCACGCTTGAAGGATAGTGAAAGAAGGCCATTTATCATTTCGAATGTAACTACTCTCATTAAAGATCATTTATTGAACAATGACAAACTTGTTAGAAGCTTCTGTAAGAGATTCACCTTTCTTGTATCATCTATTAAGTGAAGATGGTGAGCAACCTTTCCTTCATTTCCTTGCTTTGGCGATATTGGCAAACTAGTAATTCATCAATAATAGTAGTTCTTTCAAAATTGAATCTTAGATCTATTGACGTCATTATCATCATGTTCATTTTTGGATACTTGTGAATGAAAGGTATGGTGAGTATGTGGGAAATGGCAAATGAACAGATAAAATGAGAAATTGATAGTGCATCACACTAGTCGCTTTATTGAAAAGGAAATAAATAAAAGTTAACCCATACATAAAACTTTGTTTCGTGCTTACGGGCTTAAGCACATTCAAAAACTATCTTGCATTTCTTAAAGAAAGAAAAGAAAGTAAAAACAAAACTAGAATTTATCAATCCTCAAAATTGCCAGGCTTGAACGCTTCATGCCTCCACAAGACAAATCTCTTTTTGAACTACAACTTATTCTATTACTCCCTTTCCCTTACCCAAGTTTCTCAATAACTCAGTAATTTGGGCCAATTGCCCCCTTATATCCTCTTGAGCTTTGTCCATCTTCTCCATGTGAATGCTTTGTTCTTCTTCCATCATCCTAGCTTGATAACAAGTGTGATATGAATAGACTTTTGGTCGAGCTATCTTTAAACCTTTATTACCACAATTAAGAGTTAATCATTTGTGGTGATGCTTGAAAAAGTTTGAAAATGCTTTGTTCAAAACAATGATTGAAGATGAACAAAACAAGAAGAAGCTACATGTGTATGAATGGTATAGTAAAAAGTTGTCATGTAACAATAATGGATGAGTGATGCATGGAAATGTTTTGGTGAAGAACTCATGGTACCCTCTTAGTGTCTCATGTATAAATCAAAATCAAACAAACTTGATCAAACATGTGTCCTAAATAATGGGTATTTTCTATAGCATGGGTTGATATGGTTCTATATTATAGTTGGTCTTCTAAATTTCACTATATGCATGGCTTTAGATAAAAAGGCTAAAGGTTCCCAAATTGTTCCTTACTGTCGTCCACACAACACTAGTAAGGCACCCAATCCTCACCCATTACAGGCTACAAACGGAAAAGTTCAATTTGAGTGGGAGTATTTCACTGGCCTGTGTGGAGGTTATCACCTCACGAGGGCAAAGGTACTATACTCCCTCCTATGAAGGATAAGCCCGGGTCGAGGGTTAATGCATGCACATGAATGTGAAGTGTGCGTATTAAATATTTTATGAAATTTAAAGTTTTAGGCAAAATCTTGATAACCTTAAACTACCTAATGGCCTGACTCTCTAATGTCCCCAGTGGAGTCGCCAAACTGTCATAACGTATTAAGTTTTGGGAAACTTAATAGCTAGATACAAAACTACAGAGTCGCCACCAACCATTCTAACCTAGGTGTGATTGGTCAGCTGTTCAAACTAAGGATAAGGCTTGGTCTACGTTAAGAGTTCTAAGTTCGGGAGTACGGTTATGTGTGAGGAAGGATTAGCACCCTCACAATGCCCATCCTAAAATGGTATCAAATAATCTAAGGTTATCCTAATTTTGCCTTTTTACTTTAATCTCGATATAATTAAATATTGAAAAATCTTTTAAGTCTCCTCCATCAAGCTGGTTGGATAACCTAAAAGTTTTTCTCACCTCAAGAGTATTCAAGTAGGACCAATCGCCTTTCTTGAAGAGGCTCCGTCGTCGGATTATTTAAGTGTATTATGCAAACCCTATTTTGACTCCTATCCAATTTTTATTTATTATTTTAACTTATTTTATCCTATTGTTATTATTTTCTTATATAAATTATTATTTCATATATTTTTATATCTTTAAATAAACATGAATTATTTGATATTGAAGATTTTCTTAAAGACCTTCCATCAAGCTGGTAAGACCTTAAAGAAACTTTCTCACCTTAGGAATTTTTAAAGAAACTATTCAAGCACAATTCCCTTTGAATTCCATCTTTGGAATAATTCACATTTATTAAAATATTTAATTTAATTTAATTTAATTCAATTTCTATTTATTTTAATTCTTTTCTAATTTTAATTCTAGTTAATTAATTTGATTTTTAATGAATTTAATTTAATTTTAATTTACTATTTTTTAAGTCTAATTTAATTTTTATTGATTTATTAAATATTGGAAATATCCCCTTTAGATCTTCCATCGAGCTGGTAAGACCTAAAGGAAATCTCCTCACCTCAAAATGTCTAAAAGAACTACTCCATCGCAGTCCTTTTAGAAATCCATCGTCGGAATATTCGTAGTTGTATTATTTGGTAATTAATTTTAATTAATTCTTATTTCAATTTTTAATAAATTTGAGTTTTAAATATCGGAAATAACTTTTTAAATCTTCCATCAAGCTGGTAAGACTTAAAAAGAATCTCCTCACCTCAAGATTTCTAAAAGTACTACTCAAGCGCAGTACCTTTAAAATTCCATCGTCGGAAAGTTAAATTTATTCATATTAAAATTTTATAGTCGTTTCACTTATAAAATTAACTTTAATTTATGATTTGGTTTTGATCTTATAAATCTGTTTTGTCTTATTAATAATCACAAACCTTATATATTTTGAATTATTAGCACGTAATTAAGCTCTTCTTAAATATCACAATTGCAATTAACTAAGCAAACAAAAAGCGTTCCATATCACACACACAAGCAAATCACCAACTATCAAATATTTATTAGTCAAGTAAGACAAAATCATTTATTAGCTAGGTAAACATGGCACAATTTAAAACCTTTTGTGCAAATACTGTGAGTGGTTAATGGCAAATAACCAAGTAACTTAAACTTGCACCACACGTTATTTCCACTTAGCCAAGTAAAATAATCATTTAATAATCAAGTTAAAAGCAAATTAAGAGAAGGCACAAAAAGCTAACCTGCAACGTAGAGAAATGGCGTGCGGCGAGGAGCAGTAGGCAACCAAAACGGGGTGAGCAACTTTTTCTTCATTTTCTTGCTTTGGTAATATTGGTAGACTAGTAATTCATCAATAGTAGTAGTTCTTTCAAAATTGAATCCCAAATTTATTGACATCACTATCATCATGTTCATTATTTGGATACTTGTGTATAAAAGGGTAAGGTAGTATGTGGGAAATGGCAAATGAACAGATAGAATGAGAAATTAACAATGCATCACGCTAGTTGCTTTATTGAAAGGGAAATGAATAAAAGTCAGCCCATACATAAAACTTTATTTCGTGCTTATGGGCTTAAGCATCTTCAAAAACTATCTTGCATTACTTAAAGAAAAAGAAAACAAAATCAAAACTAGAATTTATAAATCTTCCAACTTGTATTGCTCGAACTCCTCATGTCCCACAAGACTCATCCCTCATTAGTATGGTTGGGCAATGGGTTTGCATTTGTAGTCGGTTCCCCTTTCGTTTCAAAACTCAACATGCCAGCTTTTATCAATCCTTGCACTCTATACTTTAGTGCAGTGCAGTTCTCTAGAGACTAACCCACGTTCCTGAAGTGATACTCGCATCGAGCATTCTCATCATACCACTTTGGATATGGAGGCTTGAGAGGTTCCATATAGATGGGCGCAATGAGTTATATTTTGATCAATTTTGGGTACAACTCAGCGTAGGTCATAGGGATCGGGTCAATGAGCATCCTTTCTCTTTTTGGCCATGATGTGTTATGATTGCCCTCTTGTTTATTGAACTGCTTAGTTGGTTGAACAGTTGGGGCAGGTGCCTGGGGACTAGGTTGAACATTAACCTTGGGGTATGAATGGTAAGGATTTTGAGTAGGATGGTAAGGTTGTGGCATGTGATAAGGGTGTTGTGATGCGTAGCCTCCATATGCAACAACATGGACTTCTTCTTCCTTTCTTTTGTTGGCTCCGCCTTTCTTCTCAATATTATTGGGAACTTCAATCTTTCCACTCTTGATTGCATTCTCAATTATCTCACCAGATAATATCATATCGGCAAAATTCTTAGTAGCATTACCGATCATCCTATCGTAATATGGAGCCTTCAAAGTATTAACGAACATAATGGTAAGCTCCTTATCTGAAAGTGGAGGTTGCACCTCCGCAGCCATATCATGCCACCTTTGAGCATATTGCCTGAAACTCTCATTAGCCCTCTTTTCCATACTTTGGAGTGACAGACGATCAGGGGCCATATTAGCAACATGTCGATCTTGAGCCATAAATGTTCTTGCCAAGTCATTCCAAGTGGTGATTCAAGTTCCATCTAATTGATTATACCACTTGGCAGCAGACCCAGTGAGACTTTCTTGAAAAATATGAATAAGGAGCTTATCATCTTGAGCGAAAGCAGCCATCTTCTGACAATACATAATAAGATGAGACCTAGGGTAGGAAGTTTCATTGTACTTCTCAAACTCTGGTGCTTTAAACTTAGGTGGAATAACCAGGTCTGACACCAAACATAACCTAGTAGCATCCATGGAACCATAAAAGTCTAAGCCTTCAATAGCTCGAATCCTTTCCTCCAACATATTAATCTTTTGTTGCAACTTCGCCTCATCTTTCTCTTCTGCTTGTTTGGCTTTCAACTTCTCAATTTCCCTTGGGTCATCTAAGTCGGGCACCTCAATGGGATCAATAGATTTTGCGCCTTGGGAAGGATGAGCGGGTCCTTGGGATTGAGCATGTCCAAACACTTGGGGTATAGCAGTGTAAGCAAGTGGATATCTTCTTTCTTGGGATGTTTGACTTGGAAATGGACCAAATCTAGGAGAATAGACAGTGTCTTCTATATTGCGTTGTTAAACCCCTTCTTGGACTGCAACTTCGTTTACAACTTCTTTGCCCTTGCTTAGATTTTTTAACAGCTCTGTAATTTGGGCCAATTGCCCCCTCATTTCCTCTTGAGCTTTTTCTATCTTCTCCATGCGCATGCTTGATTCTTCTTCCATGATCTTAGCTTGATAACGAGTGTTGTGTGAATGAACCTTTGGTCGAGCTATCTTAGAATCTTTTATTGCCACAATTAAGAATTTATCATTTCACATGTGGTGATGCTTGAAAAAAATTTGAAAGTGCTTTGTTCAAAACAATGATTGAAGATGAACAAAACGAGATGAAGCTACATGTGTATGAATGGTATGGTAAAAAGTTGTCATGTAACAATAATGTATGAGTGATGCATGGAAATGTTTTGGTGAAGAACTCATGGTACCCTTTTAGTGTCTCATGTATAAATCAAAATCAAACAAACTTAATCAAACATGTGTCCTAAATAATGGTTATTTTCTATAGCATGGGTTGATATGGTTCTATATTATAGTTGGTCTTCTAAATTTCATTATATGCATGGCTTTAGATAAAAGGGCTAAAGGTTCCCAAATTGTTCCTGTCGTCCACACAAGACTAGTAAGGCACCTAATCCTCACCCATTACAAGCTACAAACGGAAAGGTTCAATTTGAATGAGAGTATTTCACTGGCCTGTGTGGAGGTTATCACCTCACGAAGGCAAAGGTACTATACTCCCTCCTATGAAGGATAAGCTCGGGTCGAGGGCTAATGCATGCACATGAATGCGAAGTGTGTGTATTAAATATTTTATGAAATTTAAAGTTTTAGGCAAAATCTTGATAACATTAAACTACCTAATGGCCTGACTCTCTAATGTCCCCAGTGGAGTCGCCAAACTGTCATAACGTATTAAGTTTCGAGAAACCTAATAGCTAGACACAAAACTATAGAGTCGTCACCAACCATTCTAACTTAGGTGTGATTGGTCACCTATTCAAACTAAGAATAAGGCTTGGTCTACGTTAAAAGTTCTAAGTTCGGGAGTACGGTTTCGTGTGAAGAAGGATTGGCACCCTCACAACGCCATCCTAAAATGGTACCAAATAATCTAAGGTTATCTTAATTTTTCCTTTTACTTTAATTTCGATATAATTAAATATTGAAAAATCTTTTAAGTCTCCTCCATTGAGCTGGTTGGATAACCTAAAAGTTTTTCACACCTCAAGAGTATTCAAGTAGAACCAACCGCCTTTCTTGAAGAGGCTCCGTCATCGGATTGATTAAATATTTTATGCAAATTCTATTTTGACTCCTATCCAATTTCTATTTATTATTTTATCTTATTTTATTCTATTGTTATTATTTTGTTATATAAATTATTATTTCATATATTTTTATATCTTTAAATAAACATGAATTATTTGATATTGAAGATTTTCTTAAAGACCTTCCATCAAGCTGGTAAGGTTTTAAAGAAACTTTATCACCTTAGGAATTTTTAAAGAAATTAATCAAGCGCAATTCCCTTTAAATTCCATCCTCGGAATAATTCACATTCATTAAAATATTTAATTTAATTTCTATTTATTTTAATTCTTTTCTAATTTTAATTCTAATTTATTAATTTGATTTTATTCTTTATTATAATGAACTTAATTTTAAATTACTATTTTTAACCTAATTTAATTTTTATTTTTGTAATTAAATTGATTTATTAAATATTGGAAATATCCCCTTAGATCTTCCATCAAGCTGGTAAGACCTAAAAGAAATCTGCTCACCTCAAGACATCCAAAAGTACTACTCAAGCGCAGTACCTTTAGAATTCCGTCGTCGGAAAACTTGTATTTTTATTATTTTATTCTATTTTATTTCTAAATATGTTAATTTTTATAATTCTTTATTTCTAATTTGATTATTTATTCTTTTAATTGTAATTAATTTTAATTGATTCTTATTTCAATTTTTAATAATAAATTTGAATTTTAAATATCGAAAATATCTTTTTAAATCTTCTATCAAGCTGGTAAGACTTAAAAAGAACCTCCTCACCTCAAGATATCTAAAAGTACTACTCAAGCGCAGTACCTTTAAAATTTCATCTTCGGAATATATTATTTAAATTTTGTAAAATCATATTTTTCATGTAACATTTTTATAAATTTCTTATATATTTTAAAATTGTTTTACATAACTAGAGAGCATTAGATAAACAATGAAAAATGAAGATAGGATAAAACAAAATAAAAAATATGAAATACATGAAATATGTGAACAACATAAATGTGCACAGGATGACTAAATAACATATAATAAGTGAGGAAATAAACAATAATAAAAAACGTGCATAGAATGATTACTACTATATGCATGTAAGCAAATAATAATATAATAAAATAATGACAACAATACCTTTGTCCACTTATCTGTTCGTTCCTTCTAATTATTCCTTTCCTTCCCACGTAGCTCTCAAGAAAACTGCAGCGGTATAAAGATGATGATGATGCGGGCTGGGCACAAGAAGCAACATTAGTTTTGGTTTAGTGAAGAATAGAGGAGGACAGTGGTAGCACGGTGCAAAACTAGTTGATCCAAGGCTTCCAATCGCTTCCGGTTTCTTTTTTTTTTACTCGTGTATCTCCCTCTCTACTCCACACGACCCGAGCGGCAGGTCACGTTTCACTGCAACAAGGGTTACGACGTAGTAGAAGGTTGCAGTGGATACGGAATGGTGCGGGGAACCATTGAGCGGCAGGCAGCGCGAGAAGGTGCAACTGAGCCAGGACAGCAGCAGGCACTTGGACTGGGCGCAAGAAACTTAGGTGCAAAGGGCAGGCAGTGCAACGACAACACCGATATCGGTAGCAATAGTAGCAAGCAGCAGCAAAGAGGCGGCGATGAAGGCAGCAGGATATTAGGCTTGGTGGTGAGCAGGGGATTTGACAGCAGAGGTTGGACGGCTTGGGGAAAGGTGCAGTAGATGGTTTGGCAGTGTTGGAACTGAAAACTAGACAGGTATAGTGGTTGAGGCTGTGTAAAACGATGAAAGAGACAAAGAACAATTTGAATGATCAAGGTAGCTGAAGATGTTGATGCCGAATGATGATGATCGAGATGATTAAGGTAGGCAACAGTACACAGTCAATGGTGCAAGGTGATGATGAAAACATGGATGAGGGTGGCTCGGTTGGGAAGGCATTTAAGCAAAAAGGTGCAGTGGGCTTGAGCATTAGTGAGACAAGGCAGTAGGTTTCTTTTCTTTTTTCTTCTTTGTAAATTACCCGTGTGTTTTTTTTGGCCTCCCCCTTTAAATGGCTAAGCTCCTCTTTTTATACTTGTCAAAATTTCATGGAAAGAAATAAAAAAAAATTTATAATTGATCCCATGATCATAGGATTTTTCATTTATTTTGTTTGACTTTCTCCTTTTTTTAATTTATTTTCATTTCATTTTTTTTTATTTTTGGTAATCAATTTTCAGATTTTATTTTACTTTGATTGTTTCCTTTATTATTATTATCTTTCTTATGGCAACAAATCATTGAAAGTCAACTCTCTTTTATTTTAATTTGCATGGGGTTTAATTTAGTGTTTTGCATTGTATGCATGGAGAGGTTGTTTCTTTTTATCATTTTTTTTATTTTTTGATTTTTTTTTAAATTTAAAGAAATTGTTCGGACAAAATTAGTTGTCTACAGTTACCCCTCTTTGCACTTTGCTGTGAAACAGTAATTGTGCAAAGACATAGACAACCATTTTGTCCGAATACAAGACCTATCAATGATTCTTTGTAAAATATGATATTTCTTAGTCTTTTCTATCACATGATTAAGGAAAGCAAAGTGAAATTCCTAGTCTCTCTTATCATAAGACTAAGGAATGAAATTTCCTAATCTTTTCTATCATAAGATCAAGGAATGAAATGTCCTAGTCTCTGTAGACACCTCATTTTGTCCGGGTTGTATTATTGTAAAAAATAATAATTTGTAAATTTTGAATTGACATTTTGAATTAACATCTAGAAAATTAGGATTAACATTATTAGGATTATTTAAATTAGAAATATTTAATAGATTAGGATAATTTTATTAATATAAGATAAATAGTAATATAGGTTAGGATTTATTAGATAATTATAAATTAAAATATTTTTAGGATAGGATATTATTTTAGATTACTTAAAAAAATTAATTAAGATTAATATTTGATTGGAATTAGGATAGGATTATTTAATTAGATAAGATTTAAGAAAAAAGGAGGGAAAACAAATCTAACAAAATTTTAGTTTTATTAAACCACTAACTCCATGCTTATAAAAGAATAGACAGAGACCGGAGGAGGGGGCACGGGATCATACTCAAGCTATCCTTTCCAACCAACGATTGTTTCACCATCTTCCTCTTCATCGTCCTCACCAGAAACACCATACAGTCCAGCCAACCTATGCCCTTGCCTTGCTTCATCGCATCTCCATCACCATCTTCATCATCAAGCTTGTATCTCTATCACCAAATCCTAGCAACCCTTGTTACCAACCATCACCATCTTCAAAACAGCCACTCCAACATCTTCTTCACTTCTTGCTTTTCAGATCAGTAAGCCGAACCCCTGTCTCCTTTGTATACAGCCACCACTTGCTGAAGCATCTCTGCAACAACCGTGTGCTACAAGAGTCAGCATCCCTGTTTCACGTTTACTATACCATCTCAGATCAGTTGCTTTGCATCTTCACCACCGAGCTTCCAGGGTTTCAGCTGTTCTGTCACGTGTCTTTTGCTGCATCTCCACAGACCGAGCCGCCAAAGTGGCACATAGAACCAAAAGCTACCTGAACCGTGCCCTGCCATTGTTTGCTGTTGTTTCGTCCCTGCTGAACCAAGCTACCGCCTAGTTACTTGCCTCGATAAACGCTGCTCCTGTCCCGCTGCTGGACCACCCTCACGCCACATCCCTGCTACCCGACATTAACGCTGCACCAGCGACTTCCCCACGGTGCTGCACCGAGCCAAAGTTCTTCATCAAAGCCGCCTCTGCCTGCTGCCAGGAAGTCTGCTCGTGGAAGCTGCTGTATTGTTGAAGAGTAGTAGCTGAGAAAAAAGAAGAAAAAGAAACGAGGAAATAGGGAAAGGAAAGAACAAAATAGACAAGAGAAAAACGTGACTATTGAGGTAAGTAAAAATGGAAGCCATTATTATCTTTGGTTTTTATCCTATTGAAGCCACATGTGTTCATATATTCACTAGAGTTTATTTTTTAATCATGATGGCTTATCATTTGTTTTATTAAAATTCGTATTATTGTAAGCATAAATTAAAATTACATCTTAGAGCTCATGATTTTATTTTTGATTAGAAATTCATATAAATTATTTAATTTATTCATTTAGTTTATTTTGTTTCATGAAAAAAAAAAGAGTGATGATTATCCGATGATGAAAACCTTAAGGTGACTGCAAGTAAGCAGCACTTAGGGATTTTCTAGGCATGAATATCTTGTTAAATTTTTTCAGAGTAATGGATGGTTTAATGGGATATTTTAAAAAAATAATCAACACTTAGATAACATTAACTATTAATTAAAAATGATAATTACATTAAAGTTTTTTTTTATAAATAAATAAATGAATGGTGATTATCCGAGGATGAAATCCTTAAGGTGACTGCAAATAAGCAGCACTTAAGGAATTTCTAGGTAAATGCTGCCTTTTAAATTTTTCCAAAGTAATGGATGATTTGATTAGAAGTTTTGAAAAATAATCAACATTTATTTTAAATAATATAAATAAAATAAAAAATTCAAGAGATAATAATTAATAATAACAATAATTTAAAAAAGTTTAAATAATGAAGATGGGTAAAGGTTGTCCCGATGATGGAAGTCTTAGGTTGATTGCGAGTAAGCAACATCTAAGAATTTTCTAGGTGAGAAGTTCCTTTAGATTATTGCCAGAGTAATGGAGAATCTGAAGGTGATTTCAATAAAAAAAAACAATCAATATTCATTTTCCCAACAAAGATAAAATAAATAAAAAGAATAAATAAATAAATAAAATTACGAAATAAAATTAAAAAGGGTTAGAAAGGGTAGAAATAAAATTTTAAGACAAACTTAGAATAATTTAAGGCTAAAATGGTACCATCTTAAATGGGCATTGTGGGGGTGCTAATCCTTCCCTACATGTAACCGTACTCCCGAACCTAGAATTTTTGAATGTAGACCTAACCTTGTCCATAGTTATGAATAGGTGACCAATCACACCTAGGTAGAATGGTTGGTGGCGACTCCTAGAATTTTAAAGTCTAGCGGTTAGGTTCACGGACCTAGACGTTATGACAGCTTGGCGACTCCACTGGGGACATTAGAGAGTCAGGCCAATAATTAGCCTTAGGTTTGTTTAAGTTTGTCTAAAAATTTTTCACAAGAAAACATTAATAATCAAAGCATTGGTTCCTTCCCACAGACTCACTTTCATGTGCATGCATAAGCCTTCTACCCGGGCTTTGTCCTTTCTAGGAAGAAGTAAAGTACCTATTGCTCTCGTGAGGTGGCAACCTCCGCATGGGCTGGTGAAATACTTCCACTCAAATTGAATCCTTTCCGCTTGTAGCCGTTGGGTGAGGATCGGAGTGCCTTATTAGTCCTATGGATTAGTGAGGAACAATTTGGGAACCTTTACTCTACTTATCCAAACCATACATGTAAGGGCTTAAGAGACCTAATTTAAGCTAAAGCCATGCTAGTGTAGATATTACCCTATTAAGACACATGAAGGAACCACAATTAGTAAAAAATGTGATGACAAATAATGTACAATTTTTTTTTAAAAATAAAAAAACTAACTAAAAGATTCCTTTGTCCCTCAACAAATGTCACAGGAATAAGGACTAGTTACTTCCTGGAGAAGCAAGAGCCTATTTCATGTGCCATTCTAAAAAAGGAGTCAGAAGGGACCCAACAAAAAGAGGGTGATTGTTTGCCTGAAGATTTTGTGTCTATCCTTCCCGAGAAGATACATCTTGACTTGAAGCAGAATAATGTTCCTGAACTTGTCAGCTTTTGGAAACAGTGGAAAAGGGAAAGACGTGAAGCATTTCAAGCAAAGTATGGAGATTTGATGTTACTCCTCTCAGTCAACATAGACAAGGAACTAATTAGAGCTATGGTTCAATTTTGAGACCCATCATATAGGTGCTTTGTCTTTAATGAAGTTGACATGGTACCAACCATCGAAGAATATTCAATCATGCTTCGCTTGGAATGCTTCAAATCTGACAGAGTCTATAAAAGAAATAAGAAGAGTGGGTATCGAAAGAAGTTGGCAACCATCATGAGAGTTGAAGTCGAAGATGTAGACAAATGGGTTCGACAAAAAGGTGGGCAAGATTATATACAATGGGATTTCTTGCGAGACCACATTGGCAAGCACTTAGAGGAAGATTGGAGCATGGGCATGATGGCTGTGGCTATATATGGAATGGTGGTGTTTCCTAGGGTTCTGGGTTATATTGACATTTCGGTTATCGACTTCGTGGAAAGATTGGATTTCGATATCAATGTTGCACCTGCAATTTTAGCTGAGACATTTCGATCTCTTAATTATTGTAGAAGAAAAGGAGAAGGACGCTTCATGGGATGTTTGTCTCTTCTCTACATCTGGATGAAGAGTCACTTTGAATGTAAAGCATCCCACTTTCACAAAACATATTACAAGGTTTGTATTCCTATTATGAAATTCTGTGAAAGTCAATGGCCAAGACCACAATCAAAGAATGCATGGATTTGGAAGCTACGCAACCTTACCAGGCAAGAGGTAATTTGGTTGGCACCTTGGATGCGACATGTTCCAACTTTATTCAGTTGTGGAAAATATCCTTGGATTCCTTTACTAGGATTATGGGGTGCCATTAGTTATGCTCCAGCTATGGTTAGAAGACAATAAGGGTCTGAACAGTTTATTCCAATGACTCATAGGCTTACACAATTTGAGTTTGACTACAATGAAGTAGGGTCTTTGAAGAAGGCAGAAGAGGCTATTCAGGCATGGAAGTCCACTGTCAGAATAAGTGCAGGGATCTACACCAACAATTTGACTCTTGGTTACTTGGTTTGGCATACCCGACGAGGTAAAGATGTTAAGTTCCCTTTAGAAAATGGCGATCCATCAAAGCCAATAATGTGAGAATCAGTAATAGAGTTGGAATTAGCTAAAAGGAAACTACAGGGGGAGAGGGATGAGCTGCAAAGAGAGAATAAAAGATTGAAGAAAGAAATACAAGAGATGTCAGAACAAGCTCAGGGGATGGATCAAGAAAAGGGGAAGATGCAAAATTTGATTGATGAGATGAAGAAGAAATTAACAAATGTCAGCTCTGAGCTAGTAGAGATAAAAGAAGAAAAGAAACTCTTCGAGGCTCAAGTGGAGGAAAAGAAGCTTGAAAATCAAGAACATCAAAACAAGACGCAGGCAATGATAAATGACGCACAAGCTCAAATTGAAAATGTGGTGAAATCATATAAGAAAATGGAGGAAGATACGATCTTTTGGAGAGAAGAATGTGGGAAATGGAAGAAGGCTCGTGACGTTCAACTACTAGAGCGAATATTTGAGCAGATCAACATGGTCGCCGGGATAGCTGACAAGGTCCAGCAGACTATAGTGAACTTGAGAGATGATACACCCCCATTTAGATATTATAGGCGGCGATTGTTGCAGTTCTTAGACATGGCATATGAGCACTATGACTTATTAGGAAAGCTTTTATGGAAGCTATAGATTTTCTTTTTGGATGTAATAATTTTCTTATATTCTGTTAGACATTTGTTTTGGGACAAAGTTCATTTAATAGCATTGGTATTTTTTTTAATATATGCATCTTTCTGAATAAACAAAAATAGATAAATAGATAAAAAATAATCAAAAAAAAAACATTGAGTTTGTCTAGGTCATTAATTCACACATTGCATAACATATTATAATTACATCACACACTTTTGCATACATAAGAATGTATATAGATTTAATTATTAGGATATATAGTTAGATTTAAATTTGGTATGCATAGCATGTACTTGGCTCATTTGTGCATGCATTTTTAGGCATTAACACATCATGACATAACATCTTAACTTTGGGTTATGGTAATAAGGTTTAAAGGCACCCTCTTGAAATAATCTACTCATTAACTCACCAAGTTCAAGGAGAAAGGACAAGGTGATCACATGGAAGGTATGGAAGAGAAGAATGATATGAAGACCCAAATGAAGATTGACTCTTTAGAAAAGAGATTGCAAGTTGTGGAAGGGTTGGATTTTTATGGTTCATTAGATGCTGCTAGCTTATGCTTAGTCCCGGATGTAGTCATCCCACCAAAGTTTAAAGCACCAGAGTTTGAAAAGTTTAATGGAATTTCTTGCCCCAAGACTCACCTCATCATGTATTGTCAGAAGATGGCTCCTCACAAGCATGACGATAAGTTGTTGATCCATATTTTTCAAGAAAGCCTTACAGGTTCTGCTGCTAAGTGGTATGCTCAGTTGGAAAGGACTCGCATCAATTCTTGGGAAGCATTAGCAAGAGCATTTATATCGCAGTACAAACATGTCATAGATCTAGCACCAAACCGGTTATTTCTACAAGCCATGGAGAAGAAGCCTACTGAAAGCATTAGAGAGTATGCTCAAAGGTGGAGAGATGTGGCTGCACAAGTCCAACCTCCCCTTACAGAAAGAGAAATCACCACCTTGTTTGTCAATACTCTTAAAGCACCTTATTATGAAAGAATGATCGGTAGTGCTACTAAAGATTTTACCGATATAGTACTATCTGGGGAATTTATAGAGAATGCTATCAAGAGTGGTAGATTAGATGATGGTGATATGGCTGATAAGAACGAAGGATTAATAGTAAAGGAAAAAGAGGAAGAGGTCCAAGCTTTGAAGTATGAGGGGCAACAAACAGGAGGATATACCCCATGTCTTCCTTATTCAATAAACCCATCATATGAACCCAACATCTCAAACTCAAATTTTGGTCAACCAGTTGTTCAAACAAACTTTCAAGCACCAGTACCTGTTCGGACGGAAATCTCAAAAGGCTCACGAAACAAACGAAAAAGGACTATCCTGGATCCAATTCCTGTGCCTTACACTGAGTTGTTCCATTATCTCATTGAGAATAATCTAATTGCACCAGTCCACCTAGAACCTTTGAAGCCTCCATATCCGAAATGGTATGATCCTGAAGCACAATGTGAATATCATAGTGGGAATAGAGGCCATTCAATAGAAAGTTGCCCTGCTTTTAAGTATAAGGTGCAAAGTTTGATTAGAATAGGCGTGTTAGATTTTGAGGAGAAAAATTTGTCAAATGATGATCATAATGGGGCACGAAAGTATGTATGTGCAAGGGGTTTTTCTTGATTAGTTCCTTGATTTCTTTCAAAGTATTGCAATAAGATATTTTATAGATTGACTTTTGTTTATTTTTCATCATTTCAATAAAGTGGCAAATGCATTTCATTACACTTCTTGCTCAAATTAAACCTTAACTTTATATATCCTTTTGTATTTCCCTATACCTTTCTTGGTGTCTAAATGATGATGTACAATCAGTCATGATAAGAATGTGGGATTAAAATCTGAGAATTATATTCACATTGACAAGCTTGATGATATTTTGTCCTTGAATATGATGTTGAAGCCGAATGACGAATTGTGCAAAAAAAAAAAAAGAAAAGATAGAATTGACATGCAGTATCATTCTTAAGTTTGTACTTGTTTAATAAATGATTCTTCGATGAGAATGTTCACATTTGAGATGAGAAATGGCCATCTTTCATTTCCCTATTATGAAAAATTATCCATTTGCCACCCCGTTTGAGCCTGTTCGTTTCTTTTTGAATAAACCCTGACCAAGGATCACCCTCCACATTGGGGGGCAAAATTGAAAGAGAATCTTGTTGAAGAAGAATGCCAACTCATAGAAGTCTCTAGAGAGGTATAGAAAATAAATAAGAAAAAGCTTTTCATGTTTAAAATCCTTGAAAAAAAAAGAAAAAAAAGGAAAAGAAAAAGACAAAAAAAAGGAGTGAATCAAGAATGGGGGCAAGATGTTGAGAAGATGGCAAAAATGAGACATATGCCAAGAATTTGATAAAGAATGGGGCAAAATACCCGAGTGCTTTTATACAGTGAAAAATGATCCTTTGGTTTTTGACCCTTGAAACACATCTTTGAGCCTTTTATCCTTTTCATTCATAACCCATAACCGCAGCCTACGTTACGTGCTTTAAAAGTCCATTTCGATCAAATGAGAATATTTGAATTGAAAGAATCAAATATTGAGCTAAGGCATGCTTATGATGACATCAGAAGGAAAGGAGACTGTAATTTCTTCTTAGGATTTATTAGAAAGTTATTGAGAATGTTAGTGAAGAATGGAAAAAAAAAAGAAAAAAAAAGAAAATGAAAAAAGAGAAGAGAAGAAAAGAGAAATGTGAAGTTTGAAGGCTCAAGTTGAAAACCTGAAAGGGCGATTTGAGTCAAAAGATAGAGATTATATGCTTCAGAAGATGGCTTCAGCATAAGGAGAATCGACAGATCACATGGAGTGGGCCAAAAACCAATAGAATGAAAGTTTGAGAATTATCGGTTGAGTAAATTTTTGGAAAAAATCCTGAATTGGTATATCATACTGGTTGTATATTCATTGTTTAGATGCTAATTATCTTGTCACCCTAAATTGTTTCTTTACCTATTTGTTCTTTAACTAACTTATTCTTATTTCTTTCACCATGAATATCCTTTTTCCTTTTTCCAACCAGTTTGCATTTGAGATTAAAAACACATTGCTTTCCATTTTTCATGAAATTGGAATGATGATAGATAAATGATTGAAGATCTTCATGAAAGATCCTTGCATTACAATGAGAAGAAATTCGACAATGATCAAGGGCAAGTGAGAAAAGAAAAGGAAGATGAAGAAGACAGTAAAATGATAAATCTTTAGATGTGAAAGTCCAAATAGTTGATCAAGAAGAGAGAAGAAGAAGGGCAATTAGAATTGTGAGAAGCAAAGAAGGTAGGAATATAGAAGTAAGAGGAACCTCTGATGAACCTTGTTACCACAACCTTTGCATAAATTTCATTGACATTGGCATTTGCATTTCATTGATGCATTTGAATATGGGAAGAGCAATTTAAACATTTGCATTGTGCACTTGACCTTCATGGCATTTAATTGCATACATGAAAAATGGTAAAGGGAAAAATGAAAAAAAAAAAAAGAGAATGAAAAATAAGAAAGAACGAATGAGAAAGAAAGGAATGGAAAATGACAAAAATGATGTGAAAAATTGAGAAAAGAATGATGAAAATGATGAGAAGATGTGAGGAGAAAATGATGTGATAATGAGAAAAAGTGAGAAGAAAATGATAAGAAAAACCAAAAAAAAAAATGATGAAGATAATGACTTTACATGGAAAGGATAAATATGAGAAGAAATTTTAGAGTGATTTCCCAAAATTTCGAAAGATCAAATAGGAGAAAGAAATTTTAGAGTGATTTCCTAAAATTTTGAAAAATTG
This sequence comes from Heritiera fomes, assembly GCA_032173925.1. Classification (NCBI taxonomy): domain Eukaryota; kingdom Viridiplantae; phylum Streptophyta; class Magnoliopsida; order Malvales; family Malvaceae; genus Heritiera; species Heritiera fomes. The sequence goes on along the minus strand of JAPDPM010000013.1, from coordinate 21,911,310 downwards.
GACATGAAAAGAAATTTTAGAGTGATTTCCTAAAATTTCGAAATTGGATATGAAACGAAATTTTAGAGTGATTTCCTAAAATTTCAAAAATTGGACATGAAAAGAAATTTTAGAGTGATTTCCTAAATTTCGAAAAAATATACAGGAGAAGAAATTTTAGAGTGATTCCCTAAAATTTCAAAGATTGGATAGGATAAAAAACTTTAGAGTGATTTCCTAAAATTTTGAAAAATTGGATGAGCAATGAAATTTTAGAGTGATTTCCTAAAATTTCGGAAAAAATGGATGAGAAAAGAAATTTTGGAGTGATTTCCTAAATTCAAAGATTGGATAGGATAAGAAATTTTAGAGTGATTTCCTAAAATTTCAAAAAATTGGACATGAAAAGAAATTTTAGAGTGAATTCCTAAAATTTCGAAATTGGATATGAAACGAAATTTTAGAGTGATTTCCTAAAATTTCAAAGATTGGATAGGATAAAAAATTTTAGAGTGATTTCCTAAAATTTCGGAAAAATGGATGAGAAGAAATTCTGGAGTGATTTCCTAAATTTCAAAGATTGGATGGGATAGAAATTTCAGAGTGATTTCCTGAATTTTGAAAAAATAGAGTAAGACAAAATGGGTGTCTATGTCTTTGTACAATTACTATTTCATAGTAAATGTACAGTCTCTCCTATCATAAGACTAAGGAATGCAATTTCCTAATCTTTTCTATCATAAGATTAAGGAATGTAAAATGAGATGTCCTAGTCTCTCCTATCATAAGATCAAGGAAATGAATGTAGAATGAGATTTCCTAATCTTTTCTATCACAAGATTAAGGAATGCAAAATGATTTTCCCAGTCTCTCCCATCATAAGACTAGGGAATGCAAAAAATGAAGTTTTCCTAGTCTCTCTTATCATAAGACTAAGGACTGTGAAATGAAATCCCTAGTCTTTCCTATCATAAGACTAAGGAATGCAAAATAATCATGAAATAAAAGCTCCTCTCACCAGAGGCTATGAGACCAGTGAAAGCAAAGAGCTCCTCTCAACAGAGGCATTGAGATTTTTTGAAAAATAAAGCTCCTCTCAACAGAGGCAATGAGACTTTTGAAAGCAAAGAGCTCCTCTCAACAGAGGCATTGAGACTTTTTGAAAAATAAAGAGCTCCTCTCAACAGAGGCATTGAGACTTTTGAAAGCAAAGAACTCTTCTCAACAGAGGCATTGAGACTTTTTGAAAAATAAAGCTCTCCTCTCAATAGAGGCATTGAGACTTTTGAAAAATAATGAGCTCCTCTCAATAGAGGCATTGAGACTTTTTGAAAAATAAAGCTCCTCTCAACAGAGGTATTGAGACTTTTGAAAATAATGAACTCCTCTCAACAGAGGCATTGAGATTTTTTGAAAAATAAAGAGCTCCTCTCAACAGAGGCATTGAGACTTTGAAGACAAAAAGCTCCTCTCAACAGAGGCAATGGGACTTTGAAGACAAAAAGCTCCTCTCAACAGAGGCAATGAGACTTTGAAAAATAAAGATTTCATTTCAAGATGCCAGTTAACATGGGTTTGACTGGGCTTAACTTTCATTTTGATGCCAACAATATTAGGGTTCATCCTCCTTTAAGGTGCCAGCTAAACTGGATTTTGCTTTCATCTAAAGTTTTTCAAAAAAGTATTTTTTTCTCATCATCTTCTCATACCACATCATTTTTTCAAATTACCATCTCTTATATTTTTCTCTTTTCCTTAAAATTTTAATCATTTAGAACCTCTTATCCTAATGTCTTAACAAATAGTTCAATGTCAAAATGCACTAATGAAATGTCATGCATGTCATGAATATAATGAATGCCATAAATGTTATGCACATGTCAATGTCATGCCCCTTGAATTATTCCTTGAATGTATGCAAATGCAATCTCAATTGTGGTAACAAGATTCTCAAACTCATCTCATTTTTCTTAAGTCTATTCAATTCGTTTGATTCTTCTCATTTAAATCTTCTATCTTCCCTTCTAAAAATATGCTTGCCATCATGCTTGCAGATTTATATCTTCATCATTTCTTGTTTTGTCTCTTTCTCTCTCTTAGTAATACAAGATTTCTCAAAAGAATATTTTTTTTTTCAAAAATTTACCCAAAAAAGGTTACCAACATTTATTTATTTTCCTTCCAACTCGACCACCAATGTAACGCACTCATACATCTTCTCAATTTATTATAGGGGTGGAATAAATGATCATAAGAGATATAGATATTCATTCTTAGAAATGGAACAAGAAATCAAGAAAAAACAATGTGACAGTTTGTTTGGAATAGGGTTTTCAGTATCCATTTAATAAACATTCTGACAATTTCAATCAAGTCAATCTAAAATTCTTTTCCAAAAGCCCACTCTTATATAGTGTCTGCCAATCTTGCCCTCGTATCAAAACTTTTTTATGCTGATATTTTCCTAAGCCGCCTTTTTCGATTTTCAACTTAGGTACCCTTTTAATTGATTCAAACTGCCCTTTTCGGGTTTTCAATTTGAATCCTCTTTTTTCTTTTTTTCCCTTTTTTATTTTTTTTTCATATTTTTATTTTTTTCTTTGTTTTCTCTTCATTTTCAACTTCATTGGCTTTGACAAACTTCAACCTTCAGTGCTCAATCCAAATTCATGCCCCTAATAGGCGTTCTTGATTTCGATCCAAGATATCTTCTAAAGCTCATGGTTTCTTCATTCAACTTGATCTACTTCTTTTATCTCCATCAAACCTTCAAAGGATCATTATCTCATTGTACAAGTATGTATTCATTCAATGCATGATTCTTCAATTTAAGCATTTACATTTGATCAAAATGGGCTTTTAAGGGCACGTAATGTAGGCTCGGGTGAGGGCTTATGAAAGAGAAGGATATACTAGGCCCAAAATGTGTTTCAAGGTTTATAAACCAAAGGATCACTTTTTATCAAGTAAAACATTTAGGCATTTTGCCCCTTTCTAATTCACTCATTTCTTTTCTTGCTTCTTCTTCTTTTTTCTTTTGAACTTCAACCCTTTTTCTTTTCTTCTTTTTTTTTCCACAACACTGGGCTATTTCTTTTTTTTTTTGCCCTTTGATTCATCATGAACACTTTCATTTCTGCCCCCAAAATTTCTTTATTTCATCTTCCTTGCCCCCAATGTGGGGGGTGATCCTTGCTGGATTATATTATAAAAATATAATAGGCTTAAAAAGGGGTAATCAAAGGATAATTTTACTCATGCTTGAATGATAGTGAAAGATGGCCATTTATCATTTCAAATGCCAATGCTCTCATTAAAGATCATTTATTGAACAATGACACACTTGTTAGAAGCTTATGTAAGAGATTCACCTTTCTTGTACCGTCTATCAAGTGAAGATGGTGAGCAACCTTTCCTTTATTTTCTTGCTTTGGCAATATTGGTAGACTAGTAATTCATCAATAGTAGTAGTTCTTTCAAAATTAAATCCCAGATTTATTGATATCATTATCATCATGTTCATTATTTGGATACTTGTGAATAAAAGGGTAACGTACTATGTGGGAAATGGCAAATGAACAGATAGAATGAGAAATTAACAATGCATCACGCTGGTTGCTTTATTGAAAGGGAAATAAATAAAAGTCAGCCCATACATAAAACTTTATTTCGTGCTTATGGGCTTAAGCATCTTCAAAAACTATCTTGCATTACTTAAAGAAAAAAAAAACAAAATCAAAACTAGAATTTATAAATCTTCCAACTTGCACTGCTTGAACTCCTCATGTCTCACAAGACTCATCTCTCATTAGTATGGTTAGGCAATGGGTTTGCATTCGTAGTTGGTTCCCTTTTCATTTCAAAACTCAACATGCCAACTTTTATCAATCCTTGCACTCTATACTTTAGTGCAGTGCAGTTCTCTAGAGAATGACCCACGTTCCCGAAGTGATACTCGCATCGAGCATTTTCATCATACCACTTTGGATATGGAGGCTTGAGAGGTTCCATATAGATGGGTGCAATGAGTTGTCCTTTGATCAATTTTGGGTACAACTCAGTGTAGGTCATAGGGATCAGGTCAATGGGAGTCCTTTCTCTTTTTGGCCATGATGTGTTATGATTGCCCTCTTGTTTATTGAACTGCTTAGTTGGTTGAACAGTTGGGGCAGGTGTCTGGGGACTAGGTTGAACATTAACCTTGGGGTATGAATGGTAAGGATTTTGAGTAGGATGGTAAGGTTGTGGCATGTGATAAGGGTGTTGTGATGCTTAGCCTCCATATGCAACAACATGGACTTCTTCTTCCTTTCTTTTGTTGGCTCCTCCTTTCTTCTCAATATTATTGGGAACTTCAATCTTTCCACTCTTGATTGCATTCTCAATTATCTCACCAGACAATACCATATCGGCAAAATTCTTAGTAGCATTACCGATCATCCTGTCATAATATGGAGCCTTCAAAGTATTAACGAACATAATGGTAAGCTCCTTCTCCGAAAGTGGAGGTTGCACCTCCGCAGCCATATCACGCCACCTTTGGGCATATTGCCTGAAACTCTCATTAGCCTTCTTTTCCATACTTTGGAGTGACAGACAATCAGGGGCCATATCAGCAACATGTCGATATTGAGCCATAAATGCTCTTGCCAAGTCATTCCAAATGGTGATTCGAGTTCCATCTAATTGATTGTACCACTTGGCAACATACCCAATGAGACTTTCTTGAAAAATATGAATAAGGAGCTTATCATCTTGAGCGAAAGCAGCCATCTTCCGACAATACATAATAAGATGAGACCTAGGGTAGGAAGTTTCATTGTACTTCTCAAACTCTGGTGCTTTAAACTTAGGTGGAATAACCAGGTCTGACACCAAACATAACCTAGTAGCATCCATGGAACCATAAAAGTCTAAGCCTTCAATAGCTCGAATCTTTTCCTCCAACATATTAATCTTTTGTTGCGACTTCGCCTCATCTTTCTCTTCTGCTTGTTTGGCTTTCAACTTCTCAATTTCCCTTGGGTCATCTAAGTCGGGCACCTCAATGGGATCAGTAGATTTTGCGCCTTGGGAAGGATGAGCGAGTCCTTGGGATTGAGCATGTCCAAACACTTGGGGTATAGCAGTGTAAGCAGGTGGATATCTTCTTTCTTGGGATGTTTGACTTGGAAATGGACCAAATCCAAGAGGATAGACAGGGTCTTCTATATTGCGTTGTTGAACCCCTTCTTGGACTACAACTTCCTCTACAACTTCTTTGCCCTTGCTTAGATTTTTCAACAACTCTGTAATTTGGGCCAATTGCCCCCTCATTTCCTCTTGAGCTTTTTCCATCTTCTCCATGCGCATGCTTGATTCTTCTTCCATGATCTTAGCTTGATAACGAGTGTTGTGCGAATGAACCTTTGGTCGAGCTATTTTAGAATCTTTTATTGCCACAATTAAGAATTTATCATTTCACATGTGGTGATGCTTGAAAAAAATTTGAAAGTGCTTTGTTCAAAACAATGATTGAAGATGAACAAAACAAGATGAAGCTACATGTGTATGAATGGTATGGTAAAAAGTTATCATGTAACAATAATGGATGAGTGATGCATGGAAATGTTTTGGTGAAGAACTCATGGTACCCTCTTAGTGTCTCATGTATAAATCAAAATCAAACAAACTTAATCAAACATGTGTCCTAAATAATGGGTATTTTCTATAGCATGGGTTGATATGGTTCTATATTATAGTTGGTCTTCTAAATTTCACTATATGCATGACTTTAGATAAAAGGGCTAAAGGTTCCCAAATTGTTCCTTACTGTCGTCCCCACAAGACTAGTAAGGCACCTAATCCTCACCCATTACAAGCTACAAACGGAAAGGTTCAATTTGAGTGGGAGTATTTCACTGGCCTGTGTGGAGGTTATCACCTCACAAAGGCAAAGGTACTATACTCCTTCCTATGAAGGATAAGCTCGGGTCGAGGGCTAATGTATGCACATGAATGCGAAGTGTGTGTATTAAATATTTTATGAAATTTAAAGTTTTAGGCAAAATCTTGATAACGTTAAACTACCTAATGGCCTGACTCTCTAATGTCCCCAGTGGAGTCGCCAAGCTGTCATAACGACTTAGATCCTAAACCTAACCGCTAGACATGGTTCAATGTAGTCGCCACCAATCATTTTTAGCTTAGGTGTGATTGTTCACCGATTCTCATTTAAGGATAAGGACTGATCTTCATTTCATATTTAGGGTTCGGGGGTCGGTTAAGCGTAAGGAAGGTGTTAGCACCCTTACGACGCCCATCCTAGAATGGTACCTAATTAATCTTCTGCTATCTTAAGACGGTTTTGTTTGAATAATCTTAATTTGTCATTTTTTTATTTTATTCCAAATATCAAATATTGGTAAATTTTCTAAAAAATTCTCTATCATTCTGGTGGAATTTCTTGAAAACTTATCCTCATCTCAAGAGTATTCAAGTAGTACCATTTGACTTGCTTGAAGAAGCTCCGTCGTTGGATCAAAATTTTCTCAACTTATTTTAAACTAATATTTTATTTATTTTATTTTATTTTATTTATCTCTTTTATTATTTTGTTTAATTTTATTTATTTAATTCGAGAAATAAATTTAGATTATTAATATCGAAAGTTCTCTTAGTCTTCCATCATTCTGGTGAGACTTTGAGAAAAATTCTTACCTAAAGAATTCCAAATGTCAACCATTTGTGACTCTTTGGACTTTTATCATTGGAATAATCCTTATTCATTCTCTATTAAGTTGTTATTATTTATTATTTTAACCTTTTTATTAATAATCTTTTCTTTTAATTTCATAATTTTCACTATTAATTGTTTATTGTTGTTATTATTTAATTATTGAAAATTTTTACTTAAATCTTACATCATTCTGGCGAGAATTAAGAAAAATCTTCTCACCTAGAGATTTTTAAATGTCAACCGTTTGTGACTCTGTGAAATCTCATCATCGGAATAATTTAATTTTAATTTATTATTAAATATTTTGTTTCATTATTTTAAAAAAATATTAAAAATATAGATTAATATTGAAAATTTTTACTTAAATTTTCTATCATTCGGCGAGATTTAAGAAAAATCTTCTCATCTAGAGATTTTCAAATGTCAACCATTTATGACTCTTTAGAATCTCATCATCGGAATATTTGTTTATGAAAATTTGCAAATTTACGTTATGAATTTTTTATTTTTTTAATTTATTTTATAAATTTAAAGATTATGAATCATTTAATGCATGTTAATTTTATTTTTATTTGTTTATTTATTCAAAGGATTAAAAATCCTTTCAAAAGAAATTACCCTAACATAAGCTAACATATAAACAAAGCATATGCTTTAAAAAATAAATAAAATAGAATAAATAAATAACAAAGCATATAACACGTCCATGAAAGTTTGACTATTTAACTCAAACACTCAGATTAGCAACAAGCCAACAAATGGAAGTATACTACTCTAGACCATCACACTATTAACACAAATATATTTGACTTATTCAACTTAACAACAAACCATTAGAACAAGTCACACAGTAAAGCTAAGTGGAGATGGAACTTTGACTAATCAAACCAAAAAAGCAAGTCGCATGATAAATAAAATGAATAGCAAATCAATAGGAATAGGTCAACGTACCACCACTTTGACTAATCAACAAAATATGTAAGCCACGTAATAAAGTGACTGAGCGTACCTTTCAGTTTCGACTCAGTTTCCTTTCTTTTTGGCTCTTTGGCTTTTCTTTTCTGCTTATACTCTTTCTCTCTGTTTCACGTGTACACCTTCAACGGCTCATGGCAATAGTAGGAAAGCAAATCAAGGTCGGCACTGGTGACGGTGAACAGTGGACGTAAGCAAAGGCGCAGGTATGTGCGAGGACTGGTGACAGAAGTGTGGACGCAAGAGTGGACTGGAGGGCAGTGCAGCAAGTGTAGACCGGTGGCGATGGAGGTGAGACACAGTTGTGATCTTTTTTTTTATTATTTCTTGAATCTCAATTTTGCATCTCTCCTTCACTCTGCCTCTATTCTCTTTTTCTCTTTTCTCTGTGTATGTTCTTCTCTCGCTGCATGTGTATGAATTTATAGTAGTCTTTGGGCATCCAGATTAGGAAAAGAATTAATTGATTTGCATGATTTCATCATCTTGATTTTTTCTCTGATTTTGGGTTTATTATTTCTTTCCTTTCTTAGTTGACTTCCATTAGCCTTAATATTTCCTTTCCAATTGTTGCCCGTAAAGGATCCCTTTCCAGTTTCATTTGATTTTCAGTGTAAATGCTGCAATTTCGAGATTTAAATCGAGATTTTGTAATTAAATTCAGCTAGGATCAATTTGGATCTAGAATTGAAAACCCCGATTTTACTTTGTTATTTATATTTTTTTGTATTTTGTATTTTTATTTTTATTACTTATTTTTATTTTATTTATTATCAATAAAATAAAATAAAGATAAAAAATAAAATAAAGATACAACAAGATTTATGAACCTTTGACCCTTTTGGATTTAAGCCCAAATGCAAAGAAATGAATTAAATGGGCCCAAAGCCCAAATTCAAAACCACGATGGGTTATGTTCGGACAAAAATGGTGCCTACAGCTGCCCCTCTTTGCATATTGCTGAAAATCAGGAATATGGCAAAGACTTTAGATAACAATTTTGTTCGAACTTTTTATTTTTATTATTTTTTTTGGAAAATTCAATTTTGATTCTCGAAAATAAATTCCTTGACTCCATACCAAAGCTTGACCTACAAGAACAATGGATTTGATTTTTAGACACACTACCTTGACTCCCTACCAAGGCTCGATCCATTGGAAAATTGGATTCAATTTTGAGACACACTACATTGACTCCCTACCAAGGTTCGATTCATTTTAGAGAAATGAATTCGAATTTGAAACACACTACCTTAACTTCCTACTAAGGCTCGACCCACTTTAGAAAAGTGAATTCGATTTTGAAACACACTACCTTGACTCCCTACCGAGGCTCGATCCATTGGAAAAATTGGATTCAATTTTGAGACAGACTACTTTGACTCCCTACCAAGGTTCGATTCATTTTGGAGAAATGAATTCGAATTTGAAACACACTACCTTGACTTCCTACCAAGGCCCGACCCACTTTAGAAAAGTAAATTCGATTTTGAAACACACTACCTTGACTCCCTACCAAGGCTCGATCCATCAGCAAAATGGATTCAATTTTGAAACATATTACCTTGACTCCTTACCAAGGTTCGATTCATTTTAGAGAAATGAATTTGAATTTGAAACATACTATCTTGACTCCCTACCAAGGCTCGACCCACCTTTTTTTTTTTAAAGTGAATTCGATTTTGAAAGTAGAAACCTTAAAAATATCATTACCATGGTTATATATGAAAAATGCAACAATGAGTCTTTATGACATATGAGGATAGCATGATCAGTTATGCAAATGTGAATATCTATGACTTTAAATTCTAAATTTTGATGCAAGTCTTTATGCAACTCAATCCATAAACTTAGATTAACTCATTAAGTTTTACTCATTCCCAAACCCTGGTGCTTGGATAGCTAACCAAACTTTGAACTTGTAGGATCCCAAACTCCAGTTTCTCTGAGGGTTAATACTTCTTTGTATGATTTCCCCGCACTAGTCCATATGCTTATACATCCACAAATTGGATCCCAACCTTCATATTCCTCCTTTTTAATATTCAAATCTCCTCAAAATAATGCAAATACCTTTTACTATTCATTTAATCAAAATCATTCAAATTTGACAAGTATAATGCATTTATTATGAATGAAAGGCAAACGAGTCAATAGGTAAAGTATGATTTTATTTCATTCAAAGTGGTCAAGGGTATAGAAGATGAAAGAAGAATCAAGGGTGTATAGTAACAATGGCTAAAGTTCCCTTATAAGAAAATTTTGGACTTCCTCATATCAAATAATCCAGAATCTTTATTATATGAATCATTGATTGATGACCTCAATGTGTCGGAGATGTTTCTAACTGTCTTTGACCCCTTTAGAGATGCAAAACTGTTAAACAAAATTGATGCCCCTTTTCATCTAAGCCGCCCTCTCGGGTTTTCAACTTAGATACCTCCTATAGGTTTAAGTCTCCTTTTTAGGTTTCAACTTAAAAACCCCACCCCTTTTTTATTTGTTTTTTTTCTTTTTTTTTCTTTTTTGAATCTAAGCCGTCTTTTCAGGTTTTCAACTTAGACTCTTTTTTTTTTGAATCTAAGTCGCCTTTTCAGGTTTCAACTTAGACCCCCTTTTTTTTTTGAATCTAAGCCGCCTTTTCAGGTTTTCAACTTAAATCCCATTTCAAGCATAATACTTTTTCACCACATCACCATTGACCGGGTTTGGTAACTCATACCCATCCATCTCCGTCAAAATTAACGCTCCCCCTGAAAAGGCTTTCTTCACCACGTACGGGCCTTCCCAATTTGGGGCCCATTTTCCTCGAAGATCATGCTGATTAGATGGAATCTTTTTCAAAACTAATTCCCCTTCCCGAAATTGTCTAGGGCGAACCTTTTTGTCATATGCTCTGATCATTCTCCTTTGATATAATTGGCCATGACAAAGTGCTTTAAGCCTCCTTTCCTCAATTAGATTCAACTGTTCATATCGAGCATGGACCCATTCGGCTTCTTCCAATTCTACCTCCAACAATACTCGTAAGGAAGGAATCTCAACCTCAATAGGCAAAACGGCTTCCATTCCATATACTAATGAGAATGGAGTTGCTCCGGTGGATGTACACACTGACGTTTGATAAGCATGCAAAGCAAAAGGAAGTTTCTCATGCCAATCTTTATACGTGTCTGTCATTTTTTGAACTATCTTCTTGATATTTTTATTTGCAGCTTCTACGGCTCCATTCATTTTTGGGCGATAAGGCACTGAATTATGATGTTTGATTTTGAATTGATCACAAGCTCCTCTATCACCTTGTTATTAAAATTTGTAGCATTGTCTGAAATAATCCTTTCAGGGAACCCATATCTGCATATAACCTCCTTCTTAATGAACTTGCATACCACCGACTTTTTCACGCTGGCAAATGATGCAGCTTCCACCCATTTTGTAAAGTAATCAATCATCACCAAGATAAAACGGTGCCCGTTTGATGCTTTTGGAGTGATTGGCCCAATTACATCCATTCCCCACATTAAGAAAGGCCAAGGAGTTGTCATGACGTGCAAAGATGTTGGAGGGGCGTGTATTTTATCACCATATATTTGACACTTGTGACATTTTTTAGCAGGTTTAATGCAATCACTTTCCATAGTCATCCAATAATAGCCTGCTCTCATGATCTTTTTAGCCATCATATGCCCATTTGCATGAGTCCCACAACTTCCTTCGTGAACCTCCTTAAGGATCTTTCTAGCTTCCACAGCATCCACACACCTTAGCAAAACTTGGTCTTTTCCTTTTTTGTACAGGATATCACCATCGAGAAAGAATCCCATTGCTAACCTTCTTATGGTCCTCTTATCGTTTTCCGTGGCTTGCTTAGGATATTGTTGGTTCTTAACATATTGTAGAATGTCATGAAACCAAGGCTTACCATCAATTTCTTCCTCCACATTATTTAATTCCCTTTGAATTCCATCTTCGGAATAATTCACATTTATTAAAATATTTAATTTAATTTAATTCAATTTCTATTTATTTTAATTCTTTTCTAATTTTAATTCTAGTTAATTAATTTGATTTTTAATGAATTTAATTTAATTTTGATTTACTATTTTTTAAGTCTAATTTAATTTTTATTGATTTATTAAATATTGGAAATATCCCCTTTAGATCTTCCATCGAGCTGGTAAGACCTAAAGGAAACCTCCTCACCTCAAGATGTCTAAAAGTACTACTCCATCGCAGTCCTTTTAGAAATCCATCGTCAGAATATTCGTAGTTGTATTATTTGGCAATTAATTTTAATTAATTCTTATTTCAATTTTTAATAAATTTGAGTTTTAAATATCAGAAATAATTTTTTTAATCTTCCATCAAGCTGGTAAGACTTAAAAAGAATCTCCTTACCTCAAGATTTCTAAAAGTACTACTCAAGCGCAGTACCTTTAAAATTTCATCGTCGGAAAGTTAAATTTATTCATATTAAAATTTTATAGTCGCTTCACTTATAAAATTAATTTTAATTTATGATTTGGTTTTGATCTTATAAATCTATTTTGTCTTATTAATAATCACAAACCTTATATATTTTGAATTATTAGCACGTAATTAAGCTCTTCTTAAATATCACAATTGCAATTAATTAAGCAAACAAAAAGCGTTCCATATCACACACACAAGCAAATCACCAACTATCAAATATTTATTTGTCAAGTAAGACAAAATCATTTATTAGCTAGGTAAACATGGCACAATTTAAAACCTTTTGTGCAAATACTGTGAGTGGTTAATGACAAATAACCAAGTAACTTAAACATGCACCACAAGTTATTTCCACTTAGCCAAGTAAAATAATCATTTAATAATCAAGTTAAAAGCAAATTAAGAGAAGGCACAAAAAGCTAACCTGCAATGTAGAGAAATGGCGTGCGGCGAGGAGCAATAGGCAACCAAAAGGGGGTGAGAATGCAGCCGCTAGACTTAAAGCGGAATAGAGAAGATGCAGCAAGTCTGAGCGTGGAGGTGGCACACCTGCAGAAGATGATGATGCTCGGCAGTCACGGCAAGCAGGGGACACGGGCAGTGCAGGGAAAGTGCAGCAAGGTTGGGCGATGCAGAGGTTGGTTTCATGCGGTGACGATGATGGTGGAAGATACAGTTTTGGGCATTAGCGTGGTTCGGTTTAAAGAATGGCAGGGACAGTGTTTTAAATAGCGGCTGCTAAATGAAATAGCGGTCACTATCTCGCGGTAGCAGCTCCTACCGCCACCGCTATCATGGAAAAAACGGTTGTGATTGAGAATCACAACCGTAATGGTCGTTATTGGCCATTATAAAACAGCCTAACGGCGGATAGCAACGATAACGGTCCGTTATTGCCGCTATCCCCCTTTTTTTCGGTTGGAATGGAAACAGAATATAAAAAAAATTCTTATCAGATCAGGCAACACAGAGTCACGACATAAAACCAAATCAACTTAGCCTCAAAAAACCTTAGCTTCATGCCTTCACCATATTAAAATCAACAAAAAATCATATCAATCACATTGACAGATCAGATTCAGATCTGAGATCACAAACAGATTATAACTCACAGTCCCAGACACGAGTGCAAATTTAAAATTTATAACCTTTTAACTTAGTAGATCTAGATCGAAACATGACAAATCTGTTAAGGTGAGTGAGGTTGAGGGCTGCTTGAGGCAGAGTCAGTGGGCGTGGCCGCGTGGGTAGGCTGTTGGTGGCGGCGCACAGGCGTGAGTGACTGCGACTGGCATGGCCATGGGTGGCGTGGGCAGGCAGTTGTGGGCGGTGGCCTGAGATGAGATTGGCAAGGGTGAGGCTTGAGGCTAACCGAGTCCAAGTGGCCGCTGACTGCTGCTGAGGCTCGATGGGTGAGGGCGTGAGGGAGGTTGACGGCAAGTGAGCTGGTGAGGGGCTGTGAGGCCGGAGGCGTCAACATGAGGAGTGGCCGGTGGGTTCTTTAGAGTCGAAGGAGTAGGGATGAAGCTTGAGATCGAGAGTGATGAGAAATTGGGAATTTGCTTTGTATTAGGTTAAGTTATTAGTTTATGAATGGGTGAGACTGGGCAGGCCGGCTAGAATTTTGGGTTGGGTTTTTTTTTTATATAAATGTTTAGGAATTTGCATTAGGTAAATTTAATTAAATTATTATGTAATTTTTTTACTATAATTTCTAATGTAATTAAATATACTATTAAATATTATTGTAATTTAAGAGAAAAAGAAAATATTTTCTTTGATAAAAAAGACAATATTATTAATATTTATATTTGATAATAGAATTGTGCTGGCTTAAGTTAATTGATAGTGCAAAATTAATATTAAATGTTTAATGTACTCATTAATCAAACATTATTATAACTCAAGAGAATATTGATAATGTGAATGTAATAAATTAAATTATTTTTACTAATTCAAGTGTTGAAAATGTGAATAATTAATGGCTCAAATTCATTTATCATATATCCATGAAAATTGTGATGTTTTTATTATATTTGATAATTATTTGTTTAATAAAAATCTCAAACATGCCACCTCATGAAGAAATAATTAATGTTAAATAATTAATATGGTGATTTTTATTAATGCATAATTAGTTATCTCTATTTTCAATTTTTGTTATTTTTCAATTATCATAAGTAATTTTTTAAATATGAATGCTTTATTGTAATTCAAAAAAATTATGAATAACTTCCTTTTTCATCTAAATGATAGACTTAAAGTATCATAAATTACTTTAAAAATTATAAAATAAGACATTTTATGATTATAATTACAATTATAACATTTTATACAAAGTTGTACAAAATTAAAAAAAATTCATGACCGCGATGACCGCAATCACCGTCGCTATGTCCGCAACCGCAATAAACGCAACGCAACGCAACCGAAAATGCGGCCGCGACCGCAATTTAAAACAATGGGCAGGGATGCAAGGTGATGATGCCTCAGGAAAAGAGCTTCTCGTGTTTTCCTTTTTATTCTTTACTATGCTTTCTTTTTCTTTCACGCAAAAGGACATTGCAGCAACGGCAATGACATGGAGTTAGGCAGTAGACTTGAAGCAGCAGCAAGACCATAACACATCAGAAGCAATAGCATAGCGAAGAACGAGGCAACAGCAGTGTAGAGCGACGATGCATGGAAGACTGTCAACAGTCCGCAACAACAGGTAGCAAGGTAGTCGCGGCAAGGAGGGAAACAGCTGAATGGTGGTTGCAGGGGAGATGGGTTCGCAGTAGAAGGGCAACGGCGGATGAAAGCTTCGGTGACTAAGAGCAGTAGAAAATTTTTTAGGGTTTTTCTTTTCCTCCTCTCCTCAACCGTAGCAGTGTGTAGACTTTTAAAGCCATTCCATGTCCATTAATTTAGGTCCTAGGATTATTGCTATAGTTATGGGATTATTGTTTTTTTTTTGTTTGACTTTAACAGATCCTTTTTTATTTTATTTCCTGATGTATTTATTGATTTAATTGCTGATTATTCTCTTTCTTTTTTTTAGGCAACATATTTCTTTTATTTTTGGCAACAATATCAACTTTAATCAACTCTTGAAGGTGTGAATTTTGCATGTGCTTCACATGAGATTTTCAAATTTGAAATTTTTTAATTTTAGAGTTTGCATGGGATGCATGGGGTTCCAACTTAAGATTTGACCAAAATTGATTTGTTTTTTTTATCATTTTTTGATTTTTTTTATTTTTTTGATTTTTTTTAATTTAGAGAAATTGTTCGGACAAAATTAGGTGTCTACAATCAGATCTAGCTCAAGTGAATGGATAATAAGAATCAAAGCATACTTAGGTGTCTGTTCAAAGTTGGTCACAAAACTTTAAGCTTTAAGATTTGGACTCTCAATGGCTTGGCAGGAAGGGTTTAAAAAAAGTGACATGTGAGCTTGATACAAAAATAGTAGTTGAGTTTGTGGAAGCAGCGAATACTAGTGTCTATCTAATGGCTTGCATTATTGAGGATATTTGGGAACTCATAGATAGAAATTGGTTAGTTCATATTTAACGTGTGATGAGGGAAGAAAATTGTTGTATAGATTTGTTAGCGAAAGAAGTTTATGATATGGATGAGGATTTTGGATGACTCTTAAGGCCCTTGAAGATATGAGGAATTTACTTGTAGCTAATGGGTGGGGGTAGAGTTCTCCAATAAGTTTAAGTAGTTTTGTTTTTGAATATGCATTTTTAATTCCCTTCGTAACAAAAAGAAAGTAAAGTGGTTAAAAATTTTCCATCATGTTTTCGCAAAAAAAAAAGATCAAGTTAGATGACACATTTAGGTGTGTAACTGAACCGAATATGAACGAACATTTTTATGTTTGTGTTCATTCATTTATTTTATAAGATTATTTGTGTATGGTTCATATTCGCTAAGTTTGTTTATGAACATTACTGAATATGTTTACGAGCACATGTTCGTGAACATTAAATAAATATGTTCGTAAACACTAAACAAAAATTATACAAACAAATTATACTTAACCTAATATATATGATACCAAATTAAAAATTTTTACATAAATATGTAATTCTAATAATTAAAAAAATTAATATAAACTAATAGTAAATTGTATATTTAAATTTTGAAAATTTATGATGAAATTTCACTCCTAATTCTGTCACTAATTATAAAGTTAAATTCGTCACTGATTTTGTTTTTTTAGCAACGAAAAATTTTCGTTGCTGATAAACATTTTTCTTTGTAGCGTGACTTATTAAACAAACGAGTTTGTTCGCGTACATAAGCCAATGAATCACACCTCTATTCATGATTGTTTATTAAGAATACTAAACGAACATAAATGAACAGAAATCAAACATATTCACGATCTATTCATCGAACATTCTGTTCGTTTACATATCTAAACACATTTTCGGATTTGCTCGTAGGTTTTCATGTATCTCTTGAGTAGATTTGATAATTTTACGTAGAATGGGTGATATAATATGAAAATAATAACAATTGAATAACATACATCCAAGTTTTGATAAAAACTATACATAGATTTATTCAAAATTAAAAATGCATTTTTATATTTAACGAGACAAAAATTATGACAGGATGGTATTTGGCATAATTTGACACGAATTAGAGCTCGAACTTTGGCAAGCTTGGAGGTGTCAAACGGGCTAGGTGACTCATGGCACGACACGATTCAACACGGTGTGGATTGTGCTTAGCACGACCCATACTTAAATGGGCGGGCTAGTCCAAGCATGATATACATTTGTGTTGTGCTGGGCTAGAAGTTTTTAGGCACATGAATTGGCACGGCACGGCACATGAAAGGCCAGTGCTAGCATGTAGCACGCGGGTTAGCACGGCACGACATGCAAGCCCATGTGCCACGCCATATTGACCCATTTATATAAATAAAATTATATTTAACAAATTTAATTATGAATGATTTCAATTATTGATATATAAATTTATAATGTTTTCATTTTGAATATAAAATGTGTGATATGTCACATATTTTGTATATAACTTTTTATTAAATACACTTCTAATAAAAACTCATCAAAAAATAAATAATTAAAGATTATTTTATTCAAATATTGGTTAAATGTCGAAGTTGGAGCACTAGATAAATCATACTATAAAAATAAATAATCAAGTGAAGAGAATGAAAAATAAAATAATAATATTTTGTGTTTTATGTCTTATATTTGTGTATGTGTGTGTGTGTCTGTGTTTTTAAATATTAGGATTGTAAATTTCAAAGGAGAATATTGGTTCAATGATAAATATTGTTCCTTTGTGACTTGGAGATCACGAGCTCAAGGCAAAATACTCTCTTTTAATGCAGAGGGAAGGTTATATACAATGACCCTCCCTAGACCTTACAAAGTGAAAGTCTTTTGGTTGTATACAATGACCATCCCCAAACCCCACAAAGTGGAACCGTTTTTATCGTGTTACTCTTTTTTTTAAGATCGTAAATTTTGATATCTTTATTAAGTACATTTTATTATGTTTTCTCATGGAGATAGACATTTTGTCTTTTAGGATTGTAAATTTCAATATATTTATTTAATATATATTATATGTTTTTTTTTGTGGATATAGGCATTTTGCCAAAGTGAATTATGTGTCTTTTATTTTATTTTTATTTATCTTGCATGTTATTTAAATTACTAAATAAAAAACTTTAAAAATAATAAAAATATAAAAATTTATTAATGGGTCATGTTTGGCACGATAAGGCACGAAAAATAATGTTAGACTTGGCCTAGCACGACCTATTAGTGCTATGGGTCATGTGCCGTGTTGGACTATGTCCTTAAATTTCATGGACCATGCCAGCACTGCCCATTAAAAAATAGTATCGTGTCAGTACGAATTCATTAACACATGTGCCAATATTTAAATGAGTCGTGCCAGCCCAGCACGGCCCATTTGACACCTCTAGGCAAGTTGCACGCTTGGGCTTGGCTAATATGCATGAGTTAGGGCCCAAGCTACTACAACCAAGAAAATCTGCCTGGAAATAGGGATGGCAACGGGTAAGGTACCCGCTAATTTTGAGGGACCCTACCCCGAACCCGTTTACATATCATACTACCCGAACCCTATAATTACCCGGATATTTTTTTTTCTTCCTACCCGAACCCTACCCTAATAATTTTGACACTACCCGCTTATTACCCGTTTAATAAGTCAAAATTTTGACTTTCAAAGAATTTCAATATATGTCAACTATTTAATCCGAACCCGAACTCGAGATGACAAAAATTTATTTTCCTGTTAATTAAAAACAAAATCAAACAATAACTAAAATAAAAATATAAAGTCCATTATTTAACACATTTTTAAAAATACAACAAACAACAACTTCAAGTTCATAGAAATCCATTTATGAAAATAAAAACAAGCATAATTTAATAAAAATCAACCCAACAACATTTAAAATTCCTTCAATCATTGACCAACATTATTCCTCATCACCAATAAACATGAAATCCATAGCAGCACATGGTCCTCCTACACAAATAAAATAGATAAAATTTTATTATAACCCTTGAAATGAAATATAACAATATATTCTACTTTTAAATAAAAAAATAAATGAAACAAAAATATAGTATGTGAATTATTTACCTCCTAACTCATTCCTTAACCAATTTTAAGAGCACATCAATGCCTCTGAAGTATCCGGATGAAGCCTACTTCGATGATTACTCACTACTCTCCCACTAGTGCTAAAGGCAAATTCAGGTTTAATTTGCAAAAGCTTGGCTTGTTTTTTAGACTTAAAAAAGGAATGATCTTTTAAGATAGTGACCAAATTATGCTTGTTTTCTTCTTTTGTTGTTTATATTTTGGACTGATTAGTAGAAAGTTAAGTATCATTTTCAAGCACATAGCTTTTGTTTTGTGGATTTTTTTGCCAACCAAATGGAACCTAAATAATAATCCTAATTTCTTACTCAATATCTTGCATCTGCTCTCGTTAATTTTTGAAAGGTTTAAGGAAAATTTGGGTGGAGGACACGTCCCATTGTCAACACCTTTTTTAAGTTAGAAATTCACTTGAATTTATTAAGATAATAAATAGAACATTTTCTTATTTAGGAAAATTGCATGATATAAAAAAATATTTTAAGCTTACTGCCTATTTGGAGCTATGCCTCGACGAGATTATAAGAAATGATTAGACTAAACATTGAGCTCAAGAATAAAGAAGGATTGCTATTATGAGAGTGATGATTCTTACGAAGATCATGCTGAACTTGAGAAGTCTAATACAATATATTAGAAGCTGGATAGGATTGCTAGATGCAGTAGTAGTAGTGTCAGATTCAAGAGAAATCCGGATGGCGGCTTCAGCCAAAAGATCACCAAGGAAGCAAATTAAATAAATTACAGCTATTACACAAATTAAATAAATTAATTCAATAGATTAATTGACAAAAAAATTATGCTACCAGAAATACTGGCTTCCACTAATACTCTAAGTTAAATAATACTCTTATTTAACTTAGATCTAAGCTTTTTTAACTTAGATCTAAGCTTATTTAACTTAGTCTAAGCTTTTTTAACCTAGATCTAAGCTTATTTAATATAAATCTAAGCTTACTTATAAAAATTTTAACAAAACAACAAATATTTGTTAGATTATACCTTGTCGCCGCCCTTGGAGAGAGAATAGATTCTGTCGTCACCGGAGAGAGCTGCTGCCGCCACCGGAGAAAGCTGCTGCTGTTGCCGCCGCTGGATGGATGGTAGATCGGAGATGTAGCCTGTAGTCGTATAGCCTGTAGCTTGTAGTCGTAAAGAAGAAGAAGTGAACTGAAGAACTGCTGAAAAAGAAGCAAATGTTTTTGCTGAGCCTGAGAGATGTAATGTTACTAATGTAGTCGTATAGCAGTGTTTTTGCTGTCGTTTTGGTTTTGGTTTTTTTTAAATCATTTTAAGAAAAATGAAATAATATAGTATATATAAATATATAATGTTAGTTTATAGTATATACATAAATATTTTTTTATATTATGAGCTTATTTTTTAATAAATTATTTCTATAATTTTTTTAATTAGAGTTTAGATAATTTATTATAAGTGTGCAAGAATAATAGATTAACTTATTATAAAATTTTTATAACTTTAATATACCTTATATGTACAAAAGATAATTAACTAATTTATTTTTATATGTTGCACTAATTTTTTTTCTAAAATAATTTTAACTCTCAAGGATAGTTGATAAATTTATAATAACAAAATGCTATATCCATGTTCCACATGTTGCATGCTACTTAACTTTTCTTTAATATAAAATGTTTTCAATTCAATCTATTATCATAGATTAGAGTATAATATTGTATATCTAATTTCAAACATTTGATTTCTTGTGATATATTCATGTAATCTTGATTATTTTGATCAATGATCATAATATTAAAAGATTAGATTGATGTATATACATATATACTATAATATATGATATTATATATAGTATATGTATAATGCACATATACTATACTATATATACACAAATACTATGATACATATACTATACTATATATACACATATACTATAATACATATACTATAATATCACAATTAATTCATTAAGCATAATTATAGTAATCTCTTATCATGTGTATCTTATCATATATATTATAGTAATCTCTTATCATGTGTATCTTATCATATATATTATAGTAATCTCTTATCATATATATCTTATTGTAATAATTTGTATATGTTAATATTACAATGTAATATGTGCATTTTATTATCTTATCATAATGATTTGTACATTATATATTATAATAATATCTTATCATGTTTATTTTATCATAATAATTTGTATATGTTAATATTATATTGTAATATATACATCTTACTATCTTGTCATAATAATTTATATATTATATATTATAGTAATTTGTTATCATGTATATCTTATCATAATAAGTTGTACATGTTAATGTTAATAGTATACAATTGTTTTTAATTTCAAATATTTTTCATTTTAATCTCTTCTCATAAGTTTAGAATATATTATTATTTTTAATTTCAAAATATAATTTCATATAATATGTTTATATAATTGAGATTAGCTTGCTTAATGACTATGTTTATAATCTATTCTAATTAAACAAAACACAAATATAAATTTATATATGTTAAGATTTATATATTATAATAAAGTTGTGTGTGTGTGTCTATATATAAATTAATATATATATATATATATAAATTATACTAAAATATCATATATGTTTAGAAATTTATCTTAACTTATTATATAAATTTTTCATAATTTAGTTTCAATATTTTACATATAGATTTTAAAAATCATATTATCTTAAGCATAATTAAGCATAATTGTATTATTATTATTATTATTATTATTATTATTATTATTATTATTTGTTGCCAACAACATTTCATTAAATTGGATAATATTTCATTAAATATATTTTTATAACAAGTTATGTCAAATAAAAAAATGGTATAGTTGGAAAGACATATGCACAAATGTCTTTTTGGCCAAGATTCAAGTCTCATGAGTTGCAATTTACCATTTATTTGTGCAAATAAATGGGTAGCGGGTTAGGGTACCCGTTTAAACGGGTTCGGGTACCAAGTTCGGGTACCCTAACTACCCGGCTATATCATAATCGAGTTCAGGTATAGGGTACCCAAGGGGTGGTACCCGAACCCGATACGGGTAGTAATATTTCTACCCTAACCCGATAATTACCTGATTATAGGGTACCCTAACTCGATATAATCGGGTCTGGTATGGCCGGATACTCGATTATAGGGTATCCATTGCCAACCCTACCTGGAAATGAGGAATAACCCATTTAAGGCATGAACCCCTTCTTGAGCCTAGTCTTCAAGTACTAATGCTCTGGGCTTTTACCATTTCACAAGCCTGCGAATCATGATGTGAGAAAAACACAAACGAGACTGTGGGCACGAGAGTTTTAAAAATAAGCAATCGTCTCTTGGTTTCCTTAACATGCATTTTTAATTCCCTTTGTAACAAAAAATAGAGCGGTTAACGATTTTTCATCATATTTCTGCAAGAAGAAGAAGAAGAAGATAAAGTTATATGACACATTTAGGTGTGTAAACGAACCGAATATGAACGAACGTTATTATGTTTGTGTTCGCTCATTTATTTTATAATTTTATAAGACTGTTTGTGTTTGGTTCATATTCGCTAAGTTCATTCATGAACATTAACAACTATGTTCAGAGCACATGTTCGTGAACATTAAATAAACATGTTTGTGAACACTAAACAAAAATTATACAAATAATTTTATTCAACCTAATATATATGATACCAAATTAAAAATTCATATATAAATATGTAATTCTAATAATTAAAAATATTACTATAACCTAATAGTACATCTGTATACTTAAAATTTTAGAATTTCTAACGAAATTTCGTCTCTAATTCTGTCGTTAATTATGGAGTTAAATTCGTCACTAATTTTGTTTTTTAGCGATGGAAAAATTCTGATGCTGATAAACATTTTTCTTGTTGTGTGACTTATTAAACGAATGACTTTGTTCTCGAACATAAGCCAACAAACCACACATCTATTCGTGATTGTTTATTAAGAATAATAAACGAACATAAATAAACAAAAATAAAAAATATTCACGATCTGTTCATCGAACGCTCTAATTGTTTACACTCCTAAAGACAGTCTGGGATTTGTCTATATGTTTTCATCTATCTCTTGAGTAGACTCGATAATTAGGTGATGTAATATGAAAATAATAAAAATTTTGATTAACATACATCAAGGTTGCGATAAAAACTGTACATAGATTTGTTTAAAATTAAAAAATCATTTTTACATTTTATGTGATGACAAAAATCATGACAGGATAGTACCTTGCACAATTTGTCACGAACTAGAACGCAAACTCTAGCAAGGTGCACGCTTGGGCTTGGCTCAGACTGCATGAGTTAGGGCCTAAACTACTACAGGAGAGAAAATCTGCCTGGAAATGAGGAATAACCCACTTAAGACATTAACCCTTTCTTCAGCCTAGTCTTCAAAGGACAAATGTTCTGGGCTTTTACCATTTCACAAGCCTGCGAATCATGATGTGAGAAAAACACAAACGAGACTGTGGGCACGAGAGTTTTAAAAATAAGCAATCATCTCTTGGTTTCCTTATCTCTCTAATCATAACACCGAAAAAAGATTCTTAAAACGGTTTAGATAATGCTAATCTCCCCTTTTCCCCCTCCTTTGGTAGGCTAAGATTCCTAGTGTCGTGATAGAATACAACTTCCCATCCAAAGCCACCCATTTGAAGGCCAAATGCACCGCTGCTTTGGTGAAAGTTACAAACTCCTTGGACTATTCTGTCCAATCAGAATTGCAATATTGGACGGCAGGCAACAAAGCTTTTATTGATTTCCACTGAAGTTGTAAGCCTATTACAGGTTGTTGTTGCACTGGCATTGCTTCTGCTACTACTATTAGAAACCCAAATAAACAATTATCTGCCATATTTGTTCCTTGTCAACGCCTTTCAACTTAACTTTCAGGTTTCCCAAATCGCTGGGAACTTGTCCTGACAACCAGTTAAAATAGATCAATTTAAATCAAAAATAAAAATCAGAGTAGTTGAAAAAAATGAAAAATAATTTTTTTTCAAACATGTGAATATGATTCTAATTTTAAAATCTATTTTGTTTGTTCTTTATCTCGATTCAAGTAAAATTAATTTAAGATATTTATTGTTACTAAAAATATATAAAAAAATTACGACAAAAACACCTGTCAGGGTGCACTCAGAGAGCAGAGTTCATGCCAGGCTCTAATTAAAAAAAGCTTTGACGCAAAAATTTGATGCAGCTGCTGATCTGACATCTGTCTCCTTCCATCACCTGAAACCTAAAAAAACTGTTTCTTATATGTAATTCTATGTGTGTCGAAAGCCTGAACAAAAGTCAGACGCCAGCTAGCTAGTTGCAGTTAGAATCGCAATTTTTGAAGCCCCTACAAAGGAAAAGGTGTTGCAGTTGATGTCGTAAGGTCATTGTCATTGTTATAGTTGTTGTTGCCAAAAACAACAATAAAAAGTTGCTGACGTTAAATTTTCGATCTTCGCGTTAATCTGTCTCCGATGCTTAAGTCAGACAGGGTTTCTGTAGGCAAATAGAGCTTAGGGTTTAAGAATGATACCTGTGACCTATTTATACGAGTTATTTTGCGCGTAATTACCTTTAAGCCCCACAGCTTAAATAATAACCCAGTGGATCATTTCTGAACCTTTTGAGTCCTTTTTTCTCTTGGGCTTAGATTATCATTTGGCTCAATGATCTTCAACTTGATTTATAGAAAAGTCCAGTAATAATTGATCTAGTCCACATCAATAGTAATAAAAACTTTCATTATGACCAGCAAGTCAAGTCTAATAAAAACTTTCATTCAAATCATTTCCCAAGTGCAATTTGCTTTGCCATTAATTATTTTTAATTTTCTTTAAAGACGTGGGACTTTTCTCTTCTTTGCATATCAGAATACAAATACTGATTGCGACACTATGATATAGTGACGTGTCATAGAAAATCAAATCAAATCTATTTTTCATGTAAAAATAAATAAATAAAAAGGGTTGAGAGCAGAGCTAGGAAGAAAGATAAAATTCATCTTGAATTTTAAATGTTTAATCTAATTTATTCATACAATTTTTTGGCATTCGAAGTTTAATGCACTTTGTTCTTGTTCAAAAAAACAAAAAAAAATATGAATGAGTCAAACATTTAAGTTCTAGCCTAAATTATTTTTATAATAATCCATCATTTTCTTTATATAATCAGAATTTAATAGTCAAATATGACCTCAATGTTTGTCACAAAATAAAATTAAGTTCTTAACGTTTAAATGCATGAAAATCAGTCATTAACGTTATAAAATAAGTGAATTAAAAATATTTTCTTTAAATCTTTTAATTTCCGTTACTCTTATCAATAATAAAACTTCACAGAAATTAAAAGATTTAACTGAAATGTTCTTAATTTAATTATTTTGTAACTTTGATGACTGATTTCTATGCATTTAAATATTAAAGACTTAATTTTATTTTGTGACAAACGTTGAAGTCATATTTAAGTATTAAACCTGTAATCAACAAAAGACTGGAGGGCGGCTGTTGCCTTGCCACATCACAATTACAGGTGTTTTCTCTGTTTTATTTATTTAATTAAATAATTTAATGCAAATCAATTAGTTTTTTTTTTATGAAACAAATCAATTTGTTGATGTTACTGAATTCACGCCCCAACATCTTACTGGGGTAACCCAGATCAGATTCTTTCCTTTTTATTTTTTTATGTGTTTTTGGGAAAAGATTTGCATGAAGATTAAAGTCAAAACATAGTTTTTTTAGTAATATTTATAGTAAACATTGTACTCTATGATTGTTCGTTGGTATCTTTGAGCCCTTTGGAATCTGTAAAAGCTTCTTCTTTAGGCCAACTCGAACCGATTTATGGGCCCTTCTTAATTTTTTTATAATATTGTTGGCTTGTTTTTTGATAATTTAAGCTATTAAATGAATTCAAATCGAGTTAAATTTCAAATAATAAATTTAAAATTATATTGAGCTTAAAAAATAATTTTAATATTAACATTAATAACTTCAAACGTTGAAACTTTATAATTATATTGATCGTAAAAGAAAAAACTTGAATATTAATTAAAATAATCATGTTTTCACTATTAAATTAAAGAGATTTGCAATTTTAAATTTTGAACTTACACTTGCATTCCTTTTTTCTCGAATTAAAGAATTCCATTATACAAAGATAATTGAACTGACATAAAATGTTTCAAATTCAAAACCTTTTTATTTAAAAGCCATACTCGATTCTGTTTTATTTTTGTTTTCTTTAGGGTGCTTTATTGGATGAATTGTTCTATAGTTACCCATGCTTGAAAATGCCACGTACCAAATGAAGACAATTTCTCGGAGCAAATGCCATGACTTGCTTTTCTATCTTTGCAACCTAAGTTACCTAACCTAATTTGTACGCTTATTGCTAAAAAAAAAAGTAAAAGCAGCCAAAATCAGCCAATCGGACAGAGGAAAAAGTGTTCACCTCACCATGTCAACAAGTTTGGCAGAAACACATCTTATCTCAAACCTCTTTTTCATTAAACGTAGTCACAAGAAAGTATGTTTTCAAGTTTACAGAATACAATTAGTTAGGGATGCTAAACATTTATAGCAGTGTAGTGTAGGAGAAAGTTTTAAAAATGCAAAAAAAGGAAAAAAAAATAGTTATACTTATCTTTCAAGCAACTCACTAAACTAATTAGGTTAGTATCTATCTTACAAAAAAGGAAAAAAGAGATGATGGAAAGGAATATGTTCTTCCTTTTGCTTATTTTAGAGGATTGTGGAAAACCCATGTGGCACCTTAATAATCTCATATTTGCTTCTGCCCCATATGGTGGGAGGAAATCTGATTTGCTTAATTTTGGATGGTCCATGATGGATTTTTGAGTTGTCCAGATGATTCTTTATCTTCTACAGTTCCAAAAAGTGAAATCCAGAGCACATCAAAAGTGTGAGAGAGAGAGATCAGAAGGAGAGGATTGGGTACCTTATCACATTTTTTCCATACAAATACAACTTGTTTGCCTTCTTGGTTGGATTCTAAAATTACAAGATATTGTTTCCAAGAGTTGGGAATTGGAATCTTCTTTTTCCTGTCTAGATTGTTATCTCTAGAGGCAATTTGTAAATACAGGTCCTAAATTAATTATGTTAATAAAAATTTGTTTAAATTGTAATTTATCAAAAAATAATATCCTTTAAATGACTTTAATGTTTGATTTTCATAATTACTAGTACTTCATATATTTGTATTATATTTATTTGAGTTTCATACTATAACTTATGTCAATAAATTTATATATGATTTTTATCAAAATATTAATGTATCATTTTTGTATACTTTTATGATACATCATTGTATCGTGTTTGATATTATGGAATAGTGATTAAATAATTATGTTTTAGGGCAATAATGAAGAAAGTGTGTATCTAGAGTTGATGTAGGTTGATTTTAAATGTACATGTAGAGTTCTAATTGAAAACAAATTGAAAAAGGAAAATGTTGGGAATTGACTTTCAACAGTGAGAGGCAGGGGATGCTGCTGTCCATCCAAATTCACTTAGCCTATGCCTTTTGAAAGGGCCTTGAACATGGACCCCTCAAGTTCACCAATGACTTTAGGCTAAAAAGGGCAATTGGGAATTCAGACCCTTTTGTCTAGGGTGGGAACTGAGAACCCACCTTTTTTTTTTTGGTCAGCTTGGCTTTGCTTGTTTGGCTATTGGCTGCAAAATTTAGCCACACCCCTTTTCTATTTTTTTTGATTCTTCATTTGAAAAATGAGAATCTAATAAAGCCATAAAAAGAAAAGGAAGTTCCCCAATGGGAATAAAAAAAAAAATAACTTTGTCATCTTTTTCTAACACCACCCTTTATGCATTCTTGCAAAAAGAGCAAAGAAAGTGACATAATGGAACTTTTAAGGCTAGAGAGATTCTTAGAGGCTCCTCTCTTTCTCCCCTTAGTTTTTTTTTTGTTTATGAAAAAAAAAATTGAAAGTATCAATGAACTTGGTATTTGCCTTAGATGTAGAAACAACCAAATTTAACCTGTTAATTTTATTCCTCATTCAATAAAACTGGAACTTTGCTCCTCATTCCTTGTTCTACATTCAAACTATTGGTCAATTGCATATAAAATTACAAGATTGGTATGAATTTTGGAATATATCTGCTAAAGTTGCGTAAGATTTATATGAAGATTATTTATCGAATATATTAATCAATATATGAAGTAAATATACAATTGAAAACAAACAAATCTTCAAATTGAATGCGAATGGCATGTTTTTTAAATTTTAAAATTTAAGAAAACCTAGCTAATGTTCCACAAGCATAATCCATCTCATACAAAAAAAAAATTACTCCAATAAACAATTGAGGTAACTTGTTTAGCTTTGATTTAGATTAAGGAATAAGACAGGAAAGCTCTTTTATTTTTTTTATTAAAAAAATACCCCTCTTTTTATTAACTGCTTTGCTAATAAGAGTAAAAGTTAATTATTAAATTAAAATAAAATATTGTGAGAACTGTAGAACATATAATTCATATCATTCATAATTAATAAGAAAATTGAGATAGCCGCGCCCATGAGCCGAAAAACCGAATGAAGGAAGCGAGGGGCAAAGCCGGATAGAGTGCAGACGTAAAGAATGTCTTTTGTTCCCACCAAAAAAAAAGTCTTTTGTGACGGTGGAGAGAGAATCGTCCGTATGTGCACAATATGGTCGGGCGGCCACAACGAACCATGCAACAAGACCTGGCGCCGGGCCCGCTCCGGACCCCTTTCCCTCGGTCTGGGTCCCCGCACACCTTCCCTTCATCGTCTAAAAGCCAACCATAGAGGCTTCCTTGCTTTGTCCATGAACCCCACCGTCCCAGAAAATCGAACCCTCGCTGAATGATGGAAGTTGGAGCATGGACCCGCACCACATGGCATCTTTTTTGTCGTCCATGTCATTTGTTAGCATAATTCCATCATCGATTTTACAATGTAAGATCAATTTTATTCGGTTTGAAAATAATAAATGATAAAAAAATTTTATAAGTGAGTACTTCAGAATTTAAACCATAATTAAATGTTTAAGTAAAATAATTACTTTCATTTTTTTTCAATTACTTATTGGTTGTATGCTTTCATAATGATTAGTTTCTGTTCTATTTTACTCTATGTTCACCAATCCAACCCTCTACAATTTGCTTGCTGAATTATTGCACTGATTTTTTAATCTTTTCTCTTTTTTAGGGTAGCATCCTATTGTTTTATATAGACATGCTCGAAGGTTAAGGCTACCTGTTCAAATTTGAAAATTCGCTCGATAGTTGATCAAAGAGAAATATATCTGGTGTAATTATCGAGCTTAAACAAAATTCTTAGACTCGTTTAAAAATTGAGCTGGGCTCAGGTTTGACCTCGATCTTGCTTGGCCCGGCTCGAATATTAATATTAATTATTTATATATTTACTAAGTATAATATAATTATACGTATATAAAACATTATCAATTAATAAACATGATTATAAATATTTAATATAAAAATTGACATACAAATTTGACAATTAAATTAAATTTTAAAAGGAAAAAATAATAAATAATTAATTAAAATATAAAAAAATAAAATTATATTCGAGCCGGACTCGGGCTTGTAATACAAAAATGAAAACGGGTCAGGGCTAAAAATGAGGCTCGAATTTTTCGGTTAAGCAAGGCTTAAGCATACACATAAACTATTATTATCTGTCTTGAGCTCGACCTAATCTCTATCCGATCCAGCCCATAATTAGGTTTAGTTTTATGCATACCTCCCAAGTATTAAGTAAATTGAAAATATCTAATCAATTGTGGTTAATTACGCAATCATATTAAATTTAATTAGGTGATCGTCTTAAATTTTGTTGATTAATAAAGACTTCCTACTTTTCAAATATTGGAATAATTTTGTCAAAAGTGGACGATTAATTTTCTTCACTAACAATGAGAAAAGTATACAAGATCTATTAATAAAACAAAAATCAACATTAAATTACATGTATTAACATTTACATTTTTCTTCTAAGTATGAACAAAAGTACTTCTAGAAATAAAACATTTGTTAATGTTACAATCATAATCAAATATTATATTTTTAAAACTTGTAATCACATATAAATTGTTTAATTTAGTTACCTAATTAACAGAATTCATATAACTAAATTAAATAATTAAATTCAAACTCAGGTATATTGAGATCTCATATCTTAGCAAGCTTCCAATTTTGATGGGAGAGAATAGGATGATGGTGATGAATAACGTCCTGGGAAGGGGAACCTCGTACCCTTAGTGATCGTTGTCTCGATATCCTTGACATTTAGTTTAACAAAAGTCAGACGTGCATTTATTTAGTTAGCTACTCCCACTTCTGGAATTGAATTCACCCACACTCAACTCGTCTCTGCAACTTGAGGTTCATATTTAAAGCGAATGGCTATTACTAACCAGTCTTAATTAGTCTTTTTATTCGTTATAAGTCTTAAATTATACGCATCTCATATGGGATATGAAAAGAAAAATAATTAAACATATAAGAGTAAACGTAACAAGTTTTCATAAATTTATTTTCAACAATTAAGTATTGGTTTAGTGGTTGTTGTCATTTTTTAGCAGGGATTAAGTTCAAAGTTTAAATCTCTTTTCTTCCTATATCTTCTTATGAACCAAAAAATAAATCCATTTTCAAGAAGAGAATATAGACAATTGAGGTAACTTGTTTAGCTTTGATTTAGATTAAGGAATTAGATATTTTTTGTTTTGTTTGAAAGTGGATGGGCATGAAAAAATATAGACAATTGAATTATTGAGGAATTTTGAAAAGAAAAAAAATTTGGAAAAGTCAAAGATTATGAGATAAATTTTATAAAAATTATTTATTTAAATGTTCAATACTTCGGTTGATGAAAATCACAACCCGAGAAGTTTCATTAAATAAATTATAGATAATCATATATATATATATACACACACACACACACACACACACATATATATATGTATATATTGTTAGATATTTTAATGACCCATGTATTAATGTAACTCTTCGTTTAAATGAAATGAGATGATAAATTAATTATTATCATAAATGAAATATTAAGAGATACATTGAATTGATAAGGGTTACACTTGATGGACGTGTATTCCATTGTGACAAAATTAATGTTTTATGGAAATGTGAAAAAATATGTTGCTGTTCACGAAAAGACTCCTCCTCTCACTACCTCTATATAAAGTATCTTTCTCTCCATCAAGGAGATATACTGAAGAGCACAAGAGGTTAAGTGAGAGAAAGAAGTTCTTCTCAAAATTATCTTTAAGAATTCGTTAAGATTATCTTCAGGAATTCATCATGGAACAAGGTATGTTTTCTTTTAATTAAGCAATTGTGAAAATCATTTTGTTCGAAGAACTTGGAAATTATGATTATGTAAAATTATGATTTATTTACATAATTCGATTAAATTAACATGTGGTATCAAAGCCATGTTAAAGAACTAATTAAAGAATTATTTTTTTACTTAAACGATAACTATATAATTTAAGAACTAATCAAAAAAATAGAAATAATGAAATTATCTTGTTATTGTTTGATTGTCATGACTATGATCAACATCTTATTGATATTATAATGATTACGAATGATAATGTAATAATGATAGCATGCAATATTTAATAACTTTATTTTATGTAATGTTTAATGTCAATATCGTGGATATTATATTTTTGACATTTATATAAGGAAGTTATTAATTTGTGAATGATGAGCGAATAATGTATGATTATTTTCTGAAAGGTTTGCTGCTATTTGTGCAAAGTTTTCGGTATTATATATAATTTTACATATAAGTGTTTATTAAAAAAAATTAATTAAAGTTTAATATTTATTTATTTGCTCATTATGATTTAATGTTTGAGTATGCTACAAATATGATATTCATGAATTATGATAGTTTGTTAGTCACCAAAGTGGCCAAACTTTAAGGTTTTATGAATATCAAATTAATAATCATTTTTAATTACCCATAACTTAAGGATGCTAATTAATAGAAGTAATAAGATTATTTTGAGTAATTGAAATTCATAATTATAAGGTATTTCAGGATCACCCAAAGGTTGATTAGTTGTCTTATAATTTATAAACATTATGATGGTAATTAGTTTATTACTTTAAATATGTTTTGTTTGTCCAAAGATAGCAAATTTGTTTAAATGTAATATATTTAATTACCAAATTATGTTAAATATTAGCATCATTATGGGTTTATTTGTATGTTGTAGTATCACCCAAAGGAGATCTCGATATACATACATACGATGTTTATATCTGTATTAAGTGTAACTCAAGGCATTAACGTATGAGCATTTCATGTATTTGCAATATCTGCTTCTGTTTCTCTTCATTCGCAAGCTTCGTCTGTTATAAAGTTTAATGGGCTTAATTTTACTGAGTGGTATGAACAAATCCAATTTCATTTAGGTGTTTTGGATCTTGATTTGGCACTCCTAAGTGATAAGCCCACTGCTATTACTGATTCTAGTAGTCATGAAGAAAGATCTTTTCATAAAGCTTGGGAAAGATCGAATAGATTGAGCTTAATGTTTATGTGGATGACAATAACAAACAACATTAAGACAACAATTCCTGCCACTGATAATGCTAAGGAATTTCTAAAGTTTGTGAAAGATATATCTCAATCCGAATCTACGGATAAGTCACTTACTGGGACATTAATGGGTACGTTAACCACCATGAAGTTTGATGGTTCTCGTACTATGCAGGAACATGTCACTGAAATGACAAATATAGCAGCAAGATTAAGATATATGGGAATGGAAGTGAATGAAAGTTTCCTTGTGCAATTTATCATTAACTCCTTGCCTTCTAAGTATGGTCCATTCCAAATCAATTATAACACCATCAAGGATAAATGGAATGTGACTGAGCTGCAATCTATGCTCATTCAGGAGGAGGCAAGACTTAAGAAGCAAGGAATTCACTCTGTTAATCTCATAGGTAATCAAGGAGCTAAAACTAAACCACGAAAGAAGTATGGAAAGGGCAATAAAGGACCATTAAAGTCTACTGCGTCATCTGCCCAAATCACCAAAAAGGAACAAAAGAAAGATAAGTGTCATTTCTGTGGAAAGATTGGACACTATCAGAAAGACTGCCTGAAACGTAAAGCTTGGTTCGAAAAGAAAGGTAAATCTAATACTTTCGTATGTTTCGAATCAAATTTGGCAGAAGTTTCTTATAATACTTGGTGGATTGATTCTGGTTGCAGCACTCACATTTCAAATACGATGCAGGGATTCATTACGACCCAAACCATAAGCCCAAATGAAAAGTTTGTTTTTATGGGAAATAGAGTTAAAGCCCCAGTTGAAGCCATTGGAACTTATCGTCTTATTTTAAATACTGGACATCATTTGGATCTTTTTGAAACTTTTTATGTTCCCTCAATTTCTCGAAATTTAGTTTCTTTATCTAAACTTGATATAGTTGGATACTCTTTTAAATTTGGAAACGGTTGTTTCAATCTTTTTAAAACATAACCATCTTATTGGTTTTGGTGTTCTTTATGATGGTTTATACAAATTAAAGCTTGATAACCTTTTTGCTGAAACTCTAATGACCTTGCATCATAATATTGGCACTAAACGTGGTTTAGTGGATCAAAGTTCAGCTTACTTGTGGCATAAACGTTTGGGTCATATATCCAAAGAAAGAATACAAAGATTGGTAAAGAATGGAATCCTTCATGAATTGGATTTTACTGATCTTGGTACTTGTGTGGATTGTATTAAGGGAAAATTTACAAAACACACAATTAAGAAAACAGCCACAAGAAGCATACAGCTTCTTGAACTTATACACATCGATATTTGTGAACCTTTTGATGTTCCATCTTTTGGTGGAGAAAAGTATTTTATCACCTTTATTGACGATTTTTCACGTTATGGCTATGTCTATTTGTTGAATGAAAAATCTCAATCTGTAAATGCCTTAGAGGTGTTTGTTAACGAGGTTGAGAGACAACTAGACAAGAAGGTGAAAATTGTCAGATTTGTTAGAGGTGGTGAATATTATGGAAGGTATGATGAAACTGGACAAAACCCAGGTCCATTTACTAAATTCCTTGAAAGACATGGTATTTGTGCTCAATACACAATGCCAGGAACACCACAACAAAACGTTGTCGCAGAAAGCGTAATCGTACTTTAATGGATATGGCTAGGAGTATGTTAAATTATTCATCTTTACCCTTATCCTTGTGTATGTATGCTTTAAAAACCGCCATGTATTTATTAAATAGGGTTCCTAGTAAGGCAGTTCCAAAAACTCCTTTTGAACTGTGGACAGGAAGGAAACCTAGTTTAAGGCACCTGCATGTTTGGGGTTGCCTGGCGGAAGTACGAATTTATAATCTGTTGGCTCTATAGGCTATACCGAGAGGGGGGGTGAATCGGTTTTTCACTAATCTTATGTTCGTTTTTCGGTTTCTCTAAATTCTCTAGCCTATATTGATATTTTCTAAGTTCTCTAGGCTACTCAATTATGCAATATAAATTCAAAACAATTAACATAAATATAATTGCAAATAAGTAAAGAGTAGGGAGAGAGAGATTTACACAATCGATTTATAGAGGTTCGGCTACCTTGCCTACGTCCTCTAACTTGAGATGCTCCCAAGGATTTTCCCAAAATTCACTAACTTGAATTTGTGTTACACTCCCTCTTTTCAAGGATCAAGAGAAACCTCTCTCTTTTTCTAGGCTCAAGAGAAACCTCTTCTCCCTCTTTTTCTAGGCTAAAGAGAAACCTCCCTCTTTTTCTTAGGCTAAAGAGAAACCTCCCCTTTTACAAGGATTGAATGTGTTTACAACTTGTGTAATCAAAGAAAGGCCTCTAGATAGGCAAGGGATTACAATGTTTAAGCATAAGGATAAAGCCTATACAAGATTTGTACTAAGCACTACAAGGAATAAGAGAATGATAGATGATGAAAACTTTGTAGCTTTTTGATTTGTTGTTTGAGGCTTGTAGATTTGAGGAATATGAGATTTGAAGTTGCTGAGTGGTTCCCCTTGCTTTCTTTAGCTTCTAAGCCTCTATTTATAGTCCCTTGGATGTATTCTAGCCGTTGGGTGGAGCCAAATCTCGGATATTACCGTTGTCTCACAAAAACTAGCCGTTATAGGCTATTTTCGAGCAAAGGGATCGATCCTGCTACAGTGGGGATCGATCCCTTTTGTCTAGATTCTTGATTCTGGGCTTCAGGGACCTTGGGAAGACTTTCTGCCAAAAAGGGATCGATCCTGCTACAGTGGGGATCGATCCTTTTCTTCCATAGGGCATTTTTCCTGCACTTTTGGGTTAGAAATGATATGACCTTTGATCCTAATTCAACCCAAAACATTTATAAGTTTTAAGGGAGTTTTTCTTGACTTTCTCAAATGAAAATATTGTCCAAGAAATCATCACGTGATTTTCTAAAATGTTTATAAAGAATTAAGACCAATAAGAATATGCATCATTAAATCATGGTCTTAATGTTTGATATGAACACTTGAAATGGATTAAGAAAATCATGTGTGATGGGCAAATTTACAATATGAATTAAAACATTAAAGCTTACTTAAGTTTTTGTCATTTCAAAATATATATT
Organism: Heritiera fomes; assembly: GCA_032173925.1. Classification (NCBI taxonomy): domain Eukaryota; kingdom Viridiplantae; phylum Streptophyta; class Magnoliopsida; order Malvales; family Malvaceae; genus Heritiera; species Heritiera fomes. The sequence goes on along the minus strand of JAPDPM010000013.1, from coordinate 21,875,793 downwards.
GCAATTTAAAGCTAACAATCTCCCCATTTTTGGTATGACAAAACTTAATGTAAATTTGCTTTGAAAATTCTTTGAAAAAAAATACTCCCCCTCAAATAAAGCAGGATTTTATAAAGCTCCCTCTTAATATAAGCATGGGTTTTGAAAATGAATTTTCCCTCATTATCTCTCCCCCTTAATATCTCTCTCTTTATCTATCTCTCCCCCTTTTTGTCATAGCAAAAAGAAGGAAAAATAAAAAATATGCTCCCCTAAAATCATGGCTATGTGAGAACAAATAAAAATGCTCCATCCAACAAGAAACATGTTAGTACATGGGACTTATAGCACAAATAAATAAATCAATATTCACAAAGAGTATGAAATATTCATGCAATGAATATGACTTATGATCCTATACCAATTGTTTATAAATAATTTGGATACCGCTTGTTGATAAGTAATTTTGCAAGAAGGTTCCAATTGGTAAGAAATTAAACAAGCACCTAAGTATATCAATTGTTCTCTAAGGTCCAACTAAGGTGCATGACAATACATCATGATTATGAGCTAAAATTATATAACATATCATATGCATGTGCTCATAAATCATTCTCAAGAAATATTGTGTCTAGAATTAAATCATATAGCAATTAACTTTAAATTCTAGCACACAAGAGTTTCATGCAAAAATATCCTAAGAGAATTCTTCTCTATTTGTCATTTCAATCTAAAGAGCATGAGAAGAATTGTCAATTTAAAGCTCATACCAATTGACAATTTAGTTTTGGCCTACCAATTGTTGAAAATATGATTGCCAATGATACTAATTGTTATTTCAATCTAAATGCCAGTTGTTACTAATGGTTGACTTAGTTATTTTGCATGAATCCAATATCTATGTGTAATGTGTTCATGTCAATAAAATAGTCATTCTAAATATGCAAGAACACAACATACATCATCAAATATGCATATGGATTAATTATACATAAGCATACAATCATAAAGTATTAATCCATATTCATATTCACAAAGTTATATCATATGGAAGATTCATAAAATCAAAGTATTCAAGCAAACACATTTTCTTTCATGTTTTCATTCACAAAAATCCTATGCTCATTTTCCAATTCAAGTCCTTAACCAATTATGAGCAAGGAAAGAGTCAAATAATAAATGCATGGATATCAAGTTTGTTCAAGTTTGCATTTATCTTTGAGTGTTGGTGTTGTCATTAAGACCCTAGTTCTTTAAGTACAAGGATGATAAAGTTTTATGCATTTTAACATTTAGGATCCATTTACCATCACAAATTATAGGCCAATGACTATTACCAATTGTTGAATTTACATTTGGAATCAATTCACTAGATGTAAAATTATCATGAAACCTAGTGTGGAATTGATAAGTCAAGCCAAGAGACATAATCCTATAAGCATGCTTGACTAAGATGAACAAAAGATATGAAAAACATTCATTATGCACAAGTTCATCAAATTCTCAAATATATCCATAAATCATTGAAATAAATCTCAAAATTATGTTTAAGCATTAATTGAAAGTATATTTCAAGATTATTTCAAGATTTATGCAATTCATGACTATTTTCAATGAGAAAAATGATTTTGCACTTGTGAGCTCAAGAAAAGTGATATTGATTGTTGAAAGTGATACCATTTGTTGGAAATGATATTAAATGTTGAAGTTGAGGCATGATATCAATGAAAAATGAATTTTCATACATTAAAGATCATCAAAAAGAAGTTAAAACAATGAATTTTAAGTTGAGAAGAGAGAAAATATCAAAACAATGAAAAGTTCTTCTCAATTTCGGTTGAAAACATGTAGGAGTGCCTTTTCTGGCCTGGGGGGATCGATCCTGCTACAGTGGGGATCGATCCCTCATATGCTTCCTGCAAATTCTGCAGTTGTTTTGACTGAAAATTGGACTTGTGAGGTACCAAAACTTCGTTTTTGAGTAATTTAAGTCCAAGTAAGGGTTTAAACATTTGTAAAACATGATTTTGGACTTGTATGAATGAAAAACCATTTAACAAAGATTTTGCAATTTTGGAAGAATTTTCACAATAAAATGCATTTTTGGCCTCAAAGGAGGTCATTTTGAGAGTTATGCTTGTTTTGGCAAAACCAATGCATTGAATTTCATAAATATGTCAAAACAAACTTGTTCACACATATTTTAAGCACATATAACATCGAATCATCATACTTGTGAACATTATGCCATGATTTCCAACATACATATTCTTCATTAAGGCTCATGACATGACATTTTACATATATGACATATTTGACAACTTTTGAGCAACTAAATATATTATCTAGACATATCAAACTTGCTCAAACTATAGAAATCCAATAAACATTTCAAAATCATAAATCATGCCTTTCATTCAATCATCAAGAATAGTCCATCAAGCATTCAACAATCATTCATCATGCCTTTTGCTTATTCACAATGCATCATTAATCATCAACCAAATTTCTCATCAAATCACAAATAATCAAATAAAAGTTTTAAGGAGTAAAGAATTAATCTTACAAAACTCCTTTGCTTGAGTATGCTTTGCCTTGAATTGTTGAGTCCACCTTGAGCTATCCTTTGAAAAATTGTTGTGATAGAACCTCAAGCTTTTCCTTTTTCTCATTGGCACAAGCAATCTCCATAGAGGTGTGTAGAGCATTCAAACTTCATTGTTTCTTGTATCTCCATGCTCTAACACTCCTACAACAAACACATTCAAGCATGCTTTGGTACCCAAATTTTCTTGGGTCCATGAGAGTTAGTGCAAACAATTTTTAATCACTTTGGGATCCATTTCAAGCACAATTTATCATTATTCATAGCATGCTTTGGCACCCACATTTTTCTAACTACTCTTCCTCTAAATGTGGTTTTTCTATATGTGCATGCTTGTGAATAGTGTCCTATTCTATTGCATAGTGAGCATGTAAGAGATAAATCATGCATAGCATTTTTGCTCACTAAGAAATTCCTAAGATGAGTTTCTTTTTGATTTGCATTATAATCTAACCCATTTTTGTCAAAGAAAGCTCTCTGGGTCTCTAACATGTGATCTAGCTTTTGTTGACCCATATAAAACCTAGAGAATGAGTTATGCAAATTTAAGTTCTTTTTATTCAACTCATTTATTTCTAAGTTAGCCTCTTCTAATTTCTTTTCAAATTCTAGTTTAGCATTTATCAAGGCTTCATTTTCTATTTTTAATTTAGCAATGATTTTCTTATATTTGGAGTTCATGCATTGAAATTCATTTGCTAAATCATTAAAGGCATTTTGTAGTTCACTAAAGGTATAATCATTATCTTCACTAGAACTATTACTAGCCTCATCATCACTAATAGCCATAAAGCATGAGTAGGCTACCTCTTCATCTACATTTTCCTCATCGGAGCTATCACTATCGCTCCATGCAGCCACAAATGCTTTCTTCCTAGGTTTCCTATCCTTTTCTTTCCTAAGTAAGGGGCAATCTATCTTAGTATGACCCGGTTCATTGCACTCATAACATACTAAGGAGTTTTTTTCTCTTTTACTTGATTCTCCCCTATGATGTCTCCTATTTTGCTCTCTCTCGTTCATTCTCATGAACCTATTGAATCTTTTGGCAAACATTGCCATTTCCTTTTCTTCCTCATTTCCACTCTCATCACTATCATCCTTATGAGTGGAAGACTTAAGTGCTACTCCTACTTTCTTTGAAGGCTCTTCATTTCTTTTCATTTTCATTTCATATGTAAGTAAGGAGCCCATAAGTTCATCTAGAGACAAGGTGTTAGGATCCTTAGATTCTTCTATTGCGGTTACCTTTGCCTCCCATGATTTAGGCAAGCTATTCAAAATTTTCTTTACCATTTCAACATTAGAATAAGCCTTGCCTAGAGCCTTAAGTCCATTAATTATATCATTAAACCTAGTGAACATTTCACTAATGGACTCATTTTCTTTCATCCTAAATAGCTCATAATCATGTGTGAGCATTCCTACTTTGGTCTCTTTCACTTGATTGGTCCCTTCATGTGTGATGGCTAATTTGTCCCATATTTGCTTGGCATTCTCACATAGGGAGACTCTATTATATTCATTAGGACCTAATGCACAAAAGAGAGTGTGCATAGCCTTGGCATTCAATTGTGCCACTCTCATGTCATTTGTGTCCCACTCATCCTCTAGCTTAGGGACATCTTTTCCATCTACTTTCTTCATGGGAATTCTAGGACCATTCACTATAATTCTCCACACTTCATAATCATTGGATTGCACAAATAACATCATTCTAGTTTTCCAATATGAATAATTTTCACCATTGAAGAGTGGAGGTCTAACTAACGATTGTCCCTCTTCTCCTAGGGGTGTGCCTACGTTCAAGTGAGCCATTTAAGATCGTTTTGCTCGATAGAGGTTAATCTAATTCAATCTCGAGCCCAAGCTCTGATACCAATTGTTGGCTCTATAGGCTATATCGAGAGGGGGGTGAATCGGTTTTTCACTAACCTTATGTTCGTTTTTCGGTTTCTCTAAATTCTCTAGCCTATATTGATATTTTCTAAGTTCTCTAGGCTACTCAATTATGCAATATAAATTCAAAACAATTAAAACAAATATAATTGCAAATAAGTAAAGAGTAGGGAGAGAGAGATTTACACAATCGATTTATAGAGGTTCGGCTACCTTGCCTACGTCCTCTACCTTGAGATGCTCCCAAGGATTTTCCCAAAATTCACTAACTTGAATTTGTGTTACACTCCCTCTTTTCAAGGATCAAGAGAAACCTCTCTCTTTTTCTAGGCTCAAGAGAAACCTCTTCTCCCTCTTTTTCTAGGCTAAAGAGAAACCTCCCTCTTTTTCTTAGGCTAAAGAGAAACCTCCCCTTTTACAAGGATTGAATGTGTTTACAACTTGTGTAATCAAAGAAAGGCCTCTAGATAGGCAAGGGATTACAATGTTTAAGCACAAGGATAAAGCATATACAAGATTTGTACTAAGCACTACAAGGAATAAGAGAATGATAGATGATGGAAACTTTGTAGCTCTTTGATTTGTTGTTTGAGGCTTGTAGATTTGAGGAATATGAGATTTGAAGTTGCTGAGTGGTTCCCCTTGCTTTCTTTAGCTTCTAAGCCTCTATTTATAGTCCCTTGGATGTATTCTAGCCATTGGGTGGAGCCAAATCTCGGATATTACCGTTGTCTCACAAAAACTAGCCGTTATAGGCTATTTTCGAGCAAAGGGATCGATCCTGCTACAGTGGGGATCGATCCCTTTTGTCTAGATTCTTGATTCTAGGCTTCAGGGACCTTGGGAAGACTTTCTGCCAAAAAGGGATCGATCCTGCTACAATGGGGATCGATCCTTTTCTTCCAGAGGGCATTTTTCCTGCACTTTTGGGTTAGAAATGATATGACCTTTGATCCTAATTCAACCCAAAACATTTATAAGTTTTAAGGGAGTTTTTCTTGACTTTCTCAAATGAAAATATTGTCCAAGAAATAATCAAGTGATTTTCTAAAATGTTTATAAAGAATTAAGACCAATAAGAATATGCATCATTAAATCATGATCTTAATGTTTGATATGAACACTTGAAATGGATTGAGAAAATCATGTGTGATGGGCAAATTTACAATATGAATTAAAACATTAAAGCTTACTTAAGTTTTTGTCATTTCAAAATATATATTGCAATTTAAAGCTAACATAATCCACATGAAAAGAAACTGGATTCAAGAACAACCAGTGGTTTCTTCCTTGGTTATCCAGAAAAATCTAAAGGGTATAGATTTTATTGTCCTAGCCATAGTACAAGAATTGTTGAAACTGGAAATGCTAGGCTCATTGAAAATGGTGAAATCAGTGGGAGTGTTGAACCACGTAAAGTGGAAATTCAAGAAGTCAGAATGCAAATTCCTTTACCTATAACTTCTTCTCAAGTTGTTGTTCCTCCAGTAGTTGAACCGCTTAACAACTTAAAAGAACAACAAATAAATGATCACACACTCCATAATGAAGTTGATATCAATGAACCCATAGTAGATGAACCACATGAAATAGCATTAAGAAGATCTCAAAGACAAAGAAGATCTGCTATTTCTAATGATTATCTAGTTTATCTACAAGAGTCAGAATTTGACTTAGGAATTGATGAAGACCCAGTTTCGTTTTCATAAGCCATTGAAAGTGCTAATTCTAATGAATGGTTGGATGCCATGAAAGAAGAACTGAAATCAATGGATCAAAATGAAGTTTGGGATCTTGTTCCATTGCCTGAAGGTTGTAAAAGAGTCGGGTGTAAGTGGGTCTTTAAGACCAAACGTGACTCAAAAGGCAATATTGAACGATACAAGGCTAGACTTGTTGCCAAAGGTTTCACTTAGAAAGATGGCATTGACTATAAAGATACCTTTTCTCCAGTTTCGAAAAAGGACTCTTTTAGAATTATTATGGCATTGGTGGCTCATTATGATCTAGAGCTACACCAAATGGATGTGAAAACTGCTTTTTTAAATGGGAATTTAGAGGAAGAAGTTTACATGGATCAACCTGAGGGTTTTTCAGTTAAAGGAAAAGAAAACATGGTGTGTAAACTAAAGAAATCAATATATAGACTTAAACAAGCTTCCAAGCAATGGTATCTTAAGTTTAATGATACTATTCTTTCCTTTGGATTTAAGGAAAACACTGTTGATCGGTGTATATATCTGAAGGTAAGTGGAAGTAAGTTTATATTTTTGATTCTATATGTTGATGATATCTTGCTTGCTACTAATGATCTTTGTTTATTATATGAGACCAAGAAATTTCTCTTTAGGAACTTTGAAATGAAGGATATGGGTAAGGCATCCAATGTAATTAGAATAGAAATATTCCGTGACAGATCACAAGGATTGTTAGGGTTGTCTCAGAAAGCATATATTAATAAAGTTCTAGAGAGATTTAAGATGGAAAAGTGCTCTGCAAGTGTTGTTCCAATTCAGAAAAGGGACAAATTAAGTCTTATGCAATGTCTAAAGAACGAATTGGAACGTAAACAAATGGAACAAATTCCTTATGCATCTATTGTTGGCAGCTTAATGTATGCCCAGACTTGTACCAGGCCAGACATCAGTTTTGCTGTTGGAATGCTTAGTAGATATCAAAGTAATCCTGCAATCGATTACTAGAAAGCTGCAAAGAAAGTTCTCAGATACTTGCAAGGAACGAAAGATCACATGCTCACTTACAGGAGATCTGATCATCTTGAGGTGATTGGATATTCAGATTCAGATTTTACAGGTTGTGTGGATACCAGAAAATCCACATTTGGTTATTTATTTCTTTTAGCTGGAGGAGCTATATCATGGAAGAGTGCAAAGTAGTCTATAATTGCTGCATCCACTATGGAAGCTGAATTTGTGGCATGCTTTGAGGCCACTATTCAGGTTTATGGCTGTGAAACTTTATTTCAGGACTTGGAATTGTCGACAGTATTGCCAAGCCGCTGAAAATTTATTGTGATAATTCTACAGCAGTCTTCTTTTCTAAAAACGACAAGTATTCAAAGGACGCTAAACATATAGAATTGAAATACTTTGCCGTTAAAGAAGCAGTTCAGAAACAAAGAGTGTCAATTGAGCACATTAGCACCAACCTTATGATTACGGATCCATTAACGAAAGGGTTGTCACCTAAGACATTTAAGGAACATGTCGAAAGGATGGGCATTATTGAAAACCCTTATTGACATTGTGCTTTTTATAGACACTCTGAGCTCTTTTAAGTGTTATTTCTGAAATATTAATACATCCTGTTACTTTATGTTAACTGTATATACATGATTGAATTATGTGAATTGTAACAGGATTTGTCTTTGATAAAGACATTATTGTTGAATCGTTATGGTATCTCTTATTACGATTAATGATGAGTAAGATCTAATATCGTGATACATAGAAGGGACTATGTCGAGTTAATGACATACAACCGCTATGATTCATATTGGTTTCTACTCAATAATGATTTATGATTTGACCAATTACAGAAGGATTTAATATTTTGCGCATTATGTTATTAAATCCTAAAGCTAAGTCATCTCACATGGGCCAAGTGGGAGAATGTTAGATATTTTAATGACCCATTAATGACCCATGTGATTAATGTGACTATTCATTAAACGTTAGATATTTTAATGATCCATGTATTAATGTGACTCTTCGTTTAAATGAAATGAGATGATAAATTAATTATCATCATAAATGAAATATTAAGAGATACATTGAATTGATAAGGGTTACACTTGATGGACGTGTATTCCATTATGACAAAATTAATGTTTTATGGAAATGTGCAAAAATATGTTGCTTTTCACGAAAAGACTCCTCCTCTCACTACCTCTATATAAAGTATCTTTCTCTCCAACAAGAAGATATACTGAAGAGCACAAGAGGTTAAGTGAGAGAAAGAAGTTCTTCTTAAAATTATCTTTAAGAATTCGTTAAGATTATCTTCAAAAATTCATCATGAAACAAGGTATGTTTTCTTTTAATTAAGCAATTGTGAAAATCATTTTGTTCGAAGAACTTGGGAATTATGATTATGTAAAATTATGATTTATTTGCATAATTTGATTAAATTAACATATATATACACATACATATATATAAGTAAAGTTTTATATGTATGTATAAGTAGAGTTTTGTTAAAAAATATTAATAGCACAACTTAAAGGGTTGGTTCAGTGGTGTAAGGCCCCACTAATAACACAATGTCAAATTCTCTTAGATTAGCACGAACAAAGATTAATATTATATCTAATATGATATGAAAACACTTTGTGATTCACACTAAAAAAATTATTTATAACACTTGTTAGCTGTTACTATTCTATTTATGAAAATATTTTATATTGATTGTTAAATGAAAATATTATTTTAATTAGTAACATTAATGAAAGTTTTAAATATTAATATCCATGGATGTTTAAGTAAAATTGAAAAGTTTAATGTTTTATTTAAAGCATTATGCTTTTATTGTTCAATGCCAATTGAAATTAACAAAAAATTAGAAATTTATATCTAGAAGTGTAAACAAACAGAACATTTGACGAACTGATCGTGAATCCGTTCAATTTTTGTTCGTTCATTAAGCTTAACGAATGAACATGAACAACATTTTAGTGTTCGTTTATTAAATGAACCGAAAATGAATAGAGGTATGGTTTGTTCGTTTTTGTTCGCGAATAGGCTCGTTTATGTTCATTTATTGTTCATTCATTGTTCATTCATTTAAAGTGTCATTTGTTGTTCGTTCGTTTACATTCATTTATAACTCGTTCGTTTAAAGTGTTATTTATTATTCGTTTATTATTCGTATGTTATTTACAAAAATACTAAAATTAATTATATTATATAAGTTAAATAATATATACGCTATTTTTAAGACATTAACCTAAAAATTTAGTACCGAATTCTTAAACATATTTATATAATACAACTGTGTTTGGCTTAAAAAATTAATAAAATATAATAAAATAATTATAAAATTGAATTAGTTAATTATGTTTAAAATAATTATTTTTTAAATTTTAAACATAATGTACTGAAATTAAATTAATAAGAGTTTCACAATAAGTTAATATCTCATTCTTATCCATTGACCATTTATATATACATTACATTGTCACACTTCGATTCCTGAAAATTGAAACTAATTTTTTTTTTCACTTAGTCAGTTGGGTTGTGCTTAGTATCCTCACGCAGACATTACGCTAAAACTTACTTAGCTAACTCAACACTTAATCATTCAGATTGGTCCTAGTACATTGAATTACCATACGCATTTGTTTGTCATATAAATATTTAATAACAAGACTATGTTTGACATTTGAACTTTTTCAGTTTACTGTTTACATCCCTTTTACATACTAAAGTACTGTATAATAAATGTCTGAGTACCATGCCTGCAAGGTAAAACATCGAAACCTTGTAGACATTTGATCAGAACCTTCTTTTAACAATTGGCTATTACTGCAAATAAATCTGTAAGGTAGAAGAGGGTGAGTTTACGCCTAGTAAAAAATATATACAAAAGAATTTATACTATGCATACCTATATGCATATGTCAAATACATATTTCATAAATATGAAGTCCGTATTTAAAACGATGATTGGGAATTCTATTGAAAAGGATATTATAATTGATTAAGAGTACCAGGCGGAGTATGGAAGGATGCTTTAGAGCACCTTATTTGTCTCAGTCCTTAAATCCAACTATAGGGAGTTTTTGAAAACTTCACAAAAAAGGAATTCATGCATATCAAATCAGTATTAAACCTTTGAAAATCTTTAGTAACAATACTCAATAGTAAGGAATCGTTATCAAATGGTTCAGTAAAATAGCCGATAAATCATTTAGTTTACTGTTCAATAAATTGTTTTGTAAACAATTTATAGTTCAACTCAATAAACAGTTCAGCAAATCGATAAGAAATTACTCACTTAAGACACAATTCAAAAAATTGTTTAAAAGATCACATGTTCAGAAAACATTTCAAAACAATCAATTAGAAATTACTTTCTCTAAACATAGTTCAGACAATTGATCAAAAAATCACACACTGAGAATACTGTTCAAAAATCACACGTTCAATATGCTGTTCAAAAATCACACGTTTAACCAAACTGATCACACACTTAAAACATAGTTCAGAAAATAGTTCAATGAATAATTTAATATACACTTTGGTAAACTGTTACGTAAATAATTCAATAAACTGTTCAATAAGTAGTATAGTAAATACTCAATAAACAATCAGTGAATCAGTTCAGTAAACAGTTCAACAGTCAGTAAGTGTTTTCGTAACCATTCAGTAAAACAGTTTAATGATAATTTAATAACAAATCAGAAGTCAGTTAGTAAATAGTACAATAACCCTTTTCTTAACATTTCGGTTATAGAGTAGACTATGAAATATATCAGAGAAAGAATTCATGTATTTCAAAATTAGAGTCATAATAGTGAAACTTTAATCACATCATTTCAAAACCGTACAATGCAAATATCTTAAATCAATCAAAATCATGCAGATTTCAGATGTTCAACTGACATTCATATAATCTTAAACCAGTCAAAAAACATATAGATTTTCAAAGTTCAAATAACACACGTACTATCAGTATCAAACCATTTTCAGATTTCAAAATTCATATATCAAAGGTTAAAAATTCATTCAAAAATCTAGATAAATCATAATCATTTTAGAATTCAAAACTCATTTATGAAAGCTTTAAAAATCATATAGATTCAAATAAATTGAAAGTAGTAGAGCCATGGCAACACCCAATAGAATCATGCGGGTTCAGTAATCAGTAATAATAAGACATATATATATAGCCATAGTCATAGTGATGTCCTCAGTGTGCAATGATCAGGTGACATTTGGGACGTTGATTACTAGATCAAAGTCAATCAGTAAACAGTAATCAGTAATAATTCAGTAATAGTGCATGATTACCCGAAGGCAACAATGGGAAACCATCTACCTGACTCCAATGAAAACCATAAAATTATTCCTGAAAGTGCCTAGATTGGCCAGAGATTTGCCACTCTAGGAGTTTCGTTTCCCAAAACATAAAGCAGTAATACAGTTATTGTATAAATGTTTGGAAATCAAGTTTCATTTCAAAATCATGTTCAAAAATTAGTATATATCATTAAATCAAATTCGAAACATTTCACAAATTTCAATAAAGCATTACAAAAACCCGATAGAAAATATTTCACTTCTAACGGTAATTAATCAAAATATATTTTCAGTCGAAAAGTAGACACATCTAGTAAAACAAAGTCAAATAATGCCAAATATTTAATACATCAGCTTTTGTTAGATAAACAAAACTTTTGGTAGAACTCCTTTCGGTTGGTTCCATATTCAAAAGATTTACTTCGATCAGATAATTAGGATTTTTAGTAAAACAAAGTCAATCAATCTAAACATGCATTTCAGTCAGTCATTCAAAACTTTAGTTGATACATTTCATAAATCATTTCAGAGTCGATGACAAAAATCAATTCAGAAATTTGTATCTTTAGATAGTTCATAAAGTAGTCAAATAAAAAATCATTATAGTTAAAGTATAAAAATTCACCAAATATTCTTAGTTCAATAACCAAGGTTCAAAATATTTTATTTACGTATAACAGTGATATGAAAATATGAGTGCATCTTGAGAAGGGAGAAAATTAATAAAAATCCCTTCAAGAACTAAATCATGAATTTTGTATGCATTTAAGGCCTTTGAAGTTCTTAACTCATACCATATTTTCTATTTCGTTCTAATTTCCAAAGTGACACCAAATAATGATTTTAGAGGTTTAAGCTCGTTTTAGAAAATTTCAATAGCATAACGACACTACTTATCGTAATCCCTGCACGAAAACACAGTTTATAATCTACAATTCCAGTTTCACAATTTCAATCAAGCCATCAATTTCAATATCATAAAAGGGTAGATTTTATCAAATTAATGCAACACAATATCCCTACGTCTCTTACATATATCCCTTACCTATCGGATTCTCACTGTTTTACTCGCTAGCACTAGTGTCACCTTCTAACTTCCGAGTTGTAATTCATCACACAAATGCAGTCAATTCACCACACTTCAGTTACAAAGAATATTTAACTTATTAAGCAGTAGTACATTGCCTATTGCAACCCTAAATCTAGTATACTTCATACAGGTGCTAACATTGTAACTACTGTCAAAACACCTCTGTTTTCGGTTTTGAATGCGCCAACAGTTTTCATATTAATTTGTACAATTTTCTAGGATCCAAAACTTATTGAATTGAACACTCTTTCAGTGTTCCCTTCACCATTTTGGCCGAATGGGATTCTCTCTTCTACACATCTCGTTTCAACAATCTAAAGCTACAAACAAGTTCTACGTAGTCTCTACTTTAATTCTACATCATTTTCATATTGGAAGCATCATGTTTATACATGAGAGATGTTGACTGAAACCCCTAAGGAAGAATTCTCATGATTTCAATTCCATCTAAGCTTAAATACATGTTTAAACACCTTAAACACATAGTTTAAAACTATTAAATCATGAAAATTTCAAAATTTCTCTCACCTTTCTTCTTGACCAGATAGATGGGGGCTGTTTCACCTTGATTTGGCCACTTTAGGACTTTATTTTGGTGTCAAAATATAGAGCACTGAAAACTGGGTAGGCTTGGTGAAGACAGTTTTCGATTCTGGGGTGTTTAGGCTAGGGTTTTATGGACTTTCTCTCTCTCTAAACCCAAACTTTTTAGAGTGAGAATGTGAATTTCAGAAGATGATGCTGGCCATGGAAGAAGAAAAGAAGAAAAATCTTTTTAAAATATCTTTTGAGGCAAAATTACCTCAATGACGTTCAATAAATTTAAAAATTCCAATTATGTCCTCTTTCTTTCTAATTTCGGTTTAAATGTTCATTTTAACTTTCAAATGTTTCATTCACTCATAAAATACATCTATTTAACTCATTCTAATCATTGAATAAGCTTTTGTCAGGGTTTGGTTGGTAACAAAGGTGAAATTACCAAAATACCCTTAACTGTTGAATCATGTAATTTTCTACTTTTTCACTTGATTCAGTCTACCATTTGATATGATATGGGACTCCTTCACACGAAGATTTATCCATGACTATTAGTTGGTCAAAAGTCAACTCAGTTTGACCATTATTCACGAAAATTCTCCAGACTTATAAACGTAATCATTATTTTTAAAATTGTCACAGGTTTTTCAAAATATGCTCAAACAAAGGAATTTCAATATTTCACACTATATATCATAACTCCAAAGTTTCACCCTAATCCGAACTGTAGAAGTCTCATGGGGCCCGTATGACACTTTCCTCCTATAAGTCCAATTATTTCATCTGTTAGTAATTCATTCTTTGTCTTTTCATTTCCGTAACCTTTAGCTTAGAGAATATATTGGGAAAATGTGGTCCTCACACACATATGAGTATACACACACCCATATATATATATATATGATACTTTAATATATGTATATGTTTATGTATATGTATATGATAAAAATTGTACTTAAAATTGTAATTATCAGTTTTAATAAAACATTACTGACTTAAGTTGTGTTATATTTAAGATTTTGTGTTGGATAATTTTAATTTACATGTGGGATTTAATCTTTATGTAGCATGTTTAATAGTTAATATTTAGTTTGTTATCATAAACACTTGTTCATGAACATGTATTCGTGAACGTATTTGTTTAATGGTTTATGACCACTTGTTCGCAAAACGTGCTTGTTTATATGTTCGTGAATGCGTTCATTTAGGATGAACGAGCTTGTTCACGAACATTTAACGAACAATCCCTACCAAGAAACAAATGAGCACGAATGTAAAAATCAAATTTCTTAACAAACACAAATGAACATGAATGGCATTAAAAAACAAACGAATGAACAGAGACATCAATTTGTTCGTTGATGTTCGATTCATTTACAGTCCCATTTATATCTGATTTACTAATTGTATATATTAATTTCACATTTCTAATTGATCGTGAAAATATTATTTTATTAATAAATAAAATTAAAAAATATAAATATCCTTAGTTAAAAATTTTATTAATATTTAATTCTAAATATTTAAATATTTTTATATTTTAACTATTAATAAAATAATATTTTACGACTACAGAGTATAAGTGCATTAGGTATGAATATTTGGTTTTAATTGTACCAAAAAAATATATATTTAGTTTTAACTTCTCCATTTTCAGTGAGAAACTCTTATATTGTACCTAATTTTTGCCACTTGGCGAAAGTAAAACCTATTAAAAATTTAAAACCTACCTTTTTTCGGTTTTCCATGGACAGTAATGGGTACTTTATAAATGGATACTTGATACTATCTGACATCTTTAAGTAGAGTTAATGTAGTATATAATAGGGTTCGGATAGAGTACGAGTAGGGAAATTACTACCTGTCACATGTTCAGATAGGGTTCAGATAGTTATCATAGAATTCGTTACTTGAATTTGATTATAAATATTAATTAATTAATATGATATTTATATTTTTTATATATGAATTATTTATTATTAATGTTGTATTTAATTAAATTAATTCATTAAATATTATAATTATGATTTTTAATTTTAATTTATTTTTATGAGTTAAATTAAATTTATTAATTTAATTTTTTAATTAAATTATTTTAAAATTAATTTTAAATTTAAATTTAAAAATCAAATTTTAACTTAATAAATAAATAATTAATGAATATTTTATTTTATAAATTTAAAATTTAAATAATATAAATTAAAATCATCAAATAATTAATTGAATTCGAATACTATAAAAATTAACCAAATTCAAATTCAATGATTACTTGCTTTTGATTTAATTATATTCTCCGTTAGCCACCACCACGTTCACACCCAAGCTCCATGTCGTTATGCCACGTCTCTGTTCTAGGAGATCGCCATGTCACCCTCTTCTCCTGGTCCCCACCCGTACGGACATGGCATTTCCTAAAAGCTCCAATAAAATATATAACCCCTCTCTTCTCATGCCTTTCCCAAACAACCCCTTCTAAGCTGTAAGACCAAAAAAAAAACAAAAGTCACCCTGCGATTCGCCTCAAGGCCTTCTTCCCAGCTGAAATATCGCCCGACAGGTAATTCTCCAAACCCAATAGTTCGGAGAATCCGAAAAGTAAAAGACTTCCGGCTTCCTCATTTTTGGTCAAATTAGTAAAACAGGGTAGAGTTTGCGGAAACTGAGATGCCAATGGCGGCGGGGGAAGCATCGCTGACGGAACGGGCTCAAGCGTTGGGGCCTGCGGTGGTTCCGAAGATGCAAGCTGTGCCGGCGGTTGCTGACGTTATGGCTAAGGACACGATCATTTCTTGGTTCCGAGGGGAATTTGCGGCGGCCAATGCCATCATCGATGCTCTTTGCGGCCACTTGGCTGAACTTCGTGGAGGAGGAGATGGAGGATCGGAGTACGAGGCCGTGTTCGCGGCGATCCACAGTAGGAGGCTGAACTGGATCCCTGTATTGCAGTTGCAGAAGTACCACTCTATTGCTGATGTGGCGATGGAGCTGAAAAAGGTGGCTGCCAGAAAGGCCGGAGGAGGAGATGGAGTTGACAAGGAGGAAGTGAAAGGTGCCGGAGGAGTAGAAGACGGTTGTTTGGATGAAGAGAAAGAGAAGGAGAGCGAGAAAGTTCCCGAGAAAGTGGTGGAAAATGATGAAAATGCGGAAGTTGGTGGGGAAGAAGAAGAATCCCCTGACAGCGATATTACTGATTCAGGTAACTTATAATTAAAAGAAGTGAAAATTAATGAAAATTGATTTGGTCATAAAGTTTGATTCTTTTTGACATATATGTTGATTACACGTTGTTTCTCTGTTTGATTCTTTCTTGTCTCTCAAATGCCATGTTTGATCGTAAAGCTTTCGTTTTTCCTTCTTTTTTTTGATAAATTTGTTGTTTTCTTATTGAAATTTTGCGACGCAAAATCTGGCCGAGTCACTGTGATTCTTATAAAACTGTGCTAGAAAAAGCTCTGAACTTGGCTCAGTTTTCTTCCATAAATGCCCTGCAATCAGTTGTTTTAATCTTTTTCTGTTTCCTTGAATTCTTCAAACTTCTTCTGTTTCTTGATCAATCAATAAACATACAAAAGGAAAATGATCGTTTTTGTTGTCTCTTCTCTGGCTGCGTGAAAGGCAGAGAGGCGTATGGCGTTGAATCTCAAATTTCACTGTGTTTGGTCAAGCGAGAAAGTGAAAGCTTGCGCTGGAATAAAAGTAAAACGATTACGCCCATCTTTTCCTTTTTTGTTTGATAAAAAATTAAAAAGATTTAATTATTTTCCTCCATTTTCTAAAGAACCAAACAAAATCATGTATTTCTTCATGGGATCAGATATCCAATGTTTCCAATGCCTTTTCACAATTTCTTTGACTTTGAATTAAACGTGGGGTTGAATGATGATAATGGATGTCGTTTTACCGTTTTTCATCGGGTTGATTTTTTTTCCCCTTCAATGGGGTTCTTCCAGCGCACGCTTTCTAGTGTAAAAAATGTCAATCTTTTCACAAAGATCATTTTTTTTTCTAAAAAGTGTTTTTTCTTAAAAAAAAAAGCGTTTTTTTCTTTGTTTTTAGAGGTGGAGTAATGTGCTTGGCATGTTCCCGAGGTTTAAGCGGGGTTTGAGAATTTCGAGGTGCAGTCTGTGAGAGAGGAAAAAGGCTTGGCTGCACTCAGTGCTAGTGTTAGTTTGGGGAGTGGCGCAATCTCATTACGTTGATCTCTGCGATCCTCGAGATGCGTGCAATGTTTTAATGGTAGGCGGCTTCTGATCATAACCGTCTGATCTTAATGTTTGACGTCACGGCTGCCGATTGCTGATTTCACGTGGGGCTTGCTGTTGCTGTGGGGGTTAGGTTGGGACCTGGGTTGTTGGGGCATATGTTTGCCTTTTTTAACAGTGGAGTTTTAGATGGCTAATCCCAACTCCCAACGGAAATGCATGAGTCTACTCGTTGTGACTGGAGTTGCCTTGCCTGCCCAACGATGTTGTCATTTTGGGACAGCGAGCGATCCAATGATGATCGAGTTGAATTCTACGACAGAAAAAGACTTGGTAGTGTTTGGATAGCCGGTTGTGCTATCCGACATTCGGACAATGTGCGGTTTCTGTCCTTGCATGGTAGCTTTAGCTCAGCTTCACAAAACTGACAAGTACAGCTTTGCTGTCAAAAGTTGCAAACTTTATTCCAGCCATCAAGGGGAGGCCTTGCCTGAACTTTGAAAATAGCGTTTCCTATTCTAGTAAGGAATGTGAAATAAATGGAAAGTGTTTATATATTAAATTTGGTGACATAATCAATATGAGAATTGAATAACCAATAAATAATAATAAAGATAGGAGCTCAGTCCTCCCTTGAAATAACAGATCAGGTGCCTGCCAAGCATATTTAATTTTTTAGTTTCTTTTATTGCCTAGTATTAGCTGTCGGTTAATCAATGTTACTTGCCTTACAATCTAATGCTGTTTAACAATTAACATAAGATGATTGAGTGCTAATTTTTAGTATAATTTAGTGTAATGCATTTTAAATGATGCTAGATTAATATTTTACACAATGAACTTTTGTACAATGGTTGTTTGTTTTATTAATCAGATTAAACATCAAAACCTGTGGATAGGTTTCGAAAAACTGGAACATAAAAAAGAAGGGGAGAAAATGTGGTCATTTTGTACTATAATAGGCTACTTTGTCTGAGAATTTGTTTCGTTTTTCCTTTTTTTGTTTTGCCTATGAGCTGAAAAATGTGAAAATTAATTCACATGTTATCCTATGATTTCTATTCAAAGATATATTTATATCTCGAGTAATGATTTCACTTCTTCTGGCAATGCAGGATCTCAGGAAGTTCAGCATGTTGAGGAGAACATTGACATTTGCTCTAACCATGAAGTATGTGAGGCACGCCCTTCTCAGATCAAGTTGACGAAAGGTTTTTCTGCCAAGGAGCACGTAAAAGGCCACATGGTGAGTTCTTTTCTTGGTTCATAGGGAGGTACAACAGGGGATTGGGATTTGAATATTAGACCGAATTTCTCTTAAAGAAGAGTAACAACCGCTTAGCTAAGCTTTAGTTGTTAGACGGTGAGTTCTTTCTTTCACAAATTAATAGACATTATTATTGTCGTGATGAAGAAATGGGGTTAGAGAGAAAAGATATCCTATATTTCAAACTATTTCAGAAAAGAAACAAAACATAAAAAATGAAAAGAGAAGATGGATTCCTGTAGTTTTTACTTTTTTCCTGATAATTATGGTGCAGGTGAATGTTGTGAAAGGATTGAAGTTGTATGAGGATGTTTTCACTAATTCAGAGCTGGCTAAGCTGAGTGACTTCATAAGTGAACTTCGAGCTGCTGGTCAGAATGGGGAATTGTCAGGTGCCATCCCACTTTAAAGCCTTGGTGAACTCAGCTTGTTTTAGAATATTAAGATGAAGATTTGAAATAGTTATCCCTTCTGTTATAGCATTCTTTGATCAGGTATGGTCATTCATGTTTCCTGCTTGATCAATTTAATAATCATCAGAAGTTATACAGAGTATTTGATGTAATCACTTCCAAGATGAATACCAACTTCTAAGACAACTTTAAGTCAAACACATAAAGAGGCAATTTTGGTTGGCTGTAGGCTGATAAGTTAGGGGTTTGTACTTTAGGAGGTTCTCGTGAAGCACATACCTCATCCCTTGGGGTCGTCTTATGTGTTAAAAGTAGATTTCACAAAGTTCTCAATTGGTAGAGACAATGTTTAATAGCATTTTTTTTCTCGCAAACAATGTTTTGTATGGACGTTTTTAATCTCTCTTCTGATGGATTTGTGTGTGGACATTTTACTTCATTAATTTGCAATTGCTTGTCATTCCTGGAGTTCCCAGCATTACTTGCACCTTTTTTCTTGCCTTATATAGCGTCTTCTTTCCATTGATATTCAAGAGTTTGTTAGTAACCAAAAGATGATTGCTGCAATTTGTTGTCCATGTCTTTGTTTCTTAATTTCTTACTGGTTCTTTCTGTTTTTCTGGATGACTGCAGGTGAGACTTTTATTTTATTCAACAAACAAATTAAAGGAAACAAGCGAGAGCTGATTCAGCTTGGTCTTCCAATTTTTGGACATATCAGAGAGCAGCCCACAAGTAACAACCAAACAAGTAAGAGCTACCACTATCAATTAAGGTTTGGTTTCTCCGGTTTCTTAATTTGTTCTTGATGCTTAACAGTGATCAATTATGATCAGTGCAATAAACAATTTTCTATTTTGCCTTTTTTTTTCTTTAAATTTTTACAGTCAATATAGAACCAATTCCGGCTCTCCTCAAAGATGTCATAGAACACCTGGTCCAGTGGCAACTTATACCTGAATATAAGAAACCAAATGGTTGCATTATTAACTTCTTTGATGAGGTATACCTTTTTGCTTCATTGTCATTGCCATCTTTCCCTGTTACTTCTTAGAGTACATGTGCAACCATTTTCACAGTCTATATCCTATTTTGGTTTTAGCGTTAAATTATAATTGAAGAGAGAAGGGATAGAAGTGATATGATAATGTTTCTTCAACACAGGGTGAATATTCCCAGCCTTTTCTTAAACCACCACATTTGGACCATCCTATCTCCACTCTTCTCCTCTCGGAATCTACAATGGCTTTCGGGCGCACTCTTGTGAGTGATAGTGAAGGGAACTATAGGGGGCCACTCCAACTTCCGTTGAAAGAAGGGTATGTTCTGAGTTATTTGTATTTGATTTTTTCTCTTGGAAGTTAGCTGAAATGATAATTTTTTGATATAAAGTAATGATATTGGACTGAAAAGGAACCAGCAATCGTAAATTCTGACTAAAGAAGATACTGATGAAGCAGTTTAGGATCAGAATTACAAATATTGCAAGTTCTACTTCAGAGTTCACTGCTTCTATTGAATAGCTGGGAAGCCAGCTTTGGGTGGAGTGACGTTGTATAATTTAGTTTGTTTATACTGTTAAGAGTTTGCATAAAAGCGACATTGCCTTTCTGATTATATCTGTGGCTACAGGCTAGGACATACTTTTAAAAACTAACATCAAAGAAGGGCAGCTTCTCATTTCTATATGTTACTCTCTGGCATTGCCATGATTTTTTGGTTGTGGCAAAATATTAGAGCAATCATAACTATCTTCATAGTGCGTTAGAGTAGGAAGCTGAAAGCTAAAAATCCTCTTAGCACATCTGCACTTGCAGTAGTTTCTCCACTTATCTCTTCCTCCTTTAAGTTGTGTCAGAATCTGTGATTTCAATGCAGTAACTTGAGTAGGAACCTTGTTTCAAAGACAAAGGAATTGCATCTCTAAATGTATCCTTCATTTTGGGTTCCATCCCTTAATATATACCATGTGTTTGGCTCTTACTTGACAAGCAAGTTTGTAACATATTACTGCTCTTCTGCAGGTCTCTTTTAGTTATGAGGGGAAACAGTGCTGACATGGCAAGGCATGTCATGTGCCCATCTCCGAGCAAGAGGGTCAGCATTACCTTCTTCCGAGTTCGGCCTGATTCCAACCAAGCTCAGTCACCACCAACTACCTCCCAGGCTGGTGCCATGAGCCTATGGCAACCTGGTGTTCCAGGCCCATATGCAATGTCAAATGGAGCTCTTACCAGCTATGAGGCACTGGATATGATGCCCAAATGGGGAGCCTTCAGTGGTCCTGTTGTCATGCTAGCTCCTGTGCGCCCAATGGTAGTGAGCCCCAGAAAACTTCCTCCTAGCGGTACAGGGGTCTTCTTGCCTTGGACTATGGGATCAAGAAAGCCTACTAGGCACCTTCCACCGCGTGCCCAAAAAGGAAGAATGCTTGCATTGCCTTCTCCTGTTGAAACACATGTAGTAGAGTCCACCTCTGAACCAGGTATCAATATTGATGGGAAATCGCTGAAGTTAAGCTAGAGGCAGCCCCAGGGCCAAAGCGATATGAATTGTCAAAGGCATTGTTCATGTGCGCTTGTTGCTTATTGTACAAACGCGGCTCAAGTGCTGTGAGAGTTTGTTTGCTTGTTTTTTCCCTTCATTTTTCACTCTTTTCCTCCGCATGGTTAGGTTGTAGCAGTTGTGAGAATACATGTTGAATGTGTTGGTAGGGCTTTAGAGGTAGTTCTGCTTTGAGTTGGAGTGTGAATTAGCTCTACTAACAGGCGGAATTTTGTATTAAGTTTTTATATTAATCTTCTATTACAGACAGATAAAATTAAATAGTTTCTGGTATCTATTTTTTATGGGATTAATTATAAGTAAATTTATTACTGTATTTAGTGATTTAAATTTACCATCAGTTTTTTTAGTGATTATTTTTACCATTTTACTTAATTTTAAAATAAAGTTGAAAGAATTAAAGAAAATTAGATTTAAATCCGTGCGATATACAATGATTATTTTAATTTATAATAATTTTTTAAAAAATAGAATTATAAAAAAATTATTTTGAAATACATGTTGAATAATGTATTAAAAACTTAATGCATATATAGAATATACAAATTAATAAATAATTCAAGATCAAATAACAATTAAAAAAATTAAAAATTAATCTTATAAAATTAATTAGTGTTGAAAAATTTTATTTTTTAGGGTTTTTTGAAAAATTATTTATAATAATGTCAAACAAAGTAAGTAAAATAAAAATGTTAATAGAAATAAAATTAAAAATAATTTATTATTTATGCTTTTTTTAAAATTCAAATCAATTCAAAATAATTAAATGCAATATTTAAGATCATACACGTTTCAAAAGAATAGATAATTCATATGAACTTTTTTTCCAAATAAAATGATTGAACAAATAATTTTGAAAATGGAATAAATGAAAATTGAAAAAAAGATATGGAAGCTTAATTCAAATACTAAAATCTGTAAACTTAAATATCCAATTTTAATGTTTTTGATAAAAGATTTAAAAATTTTAAGATAATTCTGATCAAAATATATGGATATTTTTAATTTAAAAATAACATAATAAGCGATAAAAAATTTAAAGTCTGAAATAAATTTTATTTGATTTAAATTAAGATAATATAGTTGAAATCTATTTTTTTAAAATTTCAAATATTTTTAAATTAAATAATTAGTTTAATAGGATTATTATATAAAAATTAAAATCAAATTATTATTTTTTTGAAAGATAATCAATTTATTATTTTAAGTATAAAAAAGTAAAGATATCTTCCTAGGATATTTTATTTTTAGCCAAGAGTTTTGGCTATATATTTATATATATATATATATATATATATATATATTAGATTATTATAAAAAATGAATCTTATTAAAATTAGAAGTGTAATATTGATCAATGATTACGTAATTTTTTGTGGACATTTTATACTTTAAAGATGAAAAAAAATTGATCTTGCTACACATATCACGTGTTCATATAAAATATGTTTGTCTTTTTCTTTAAAAAAGTGTATTCATATAAAAAAATTTATACCAAAATTAATTATTTCTATAAATAATGTATATAACAACAGTACATGTATATTGATAAAAGATGAGTAAAGAATTTTATAAATAATATTGGATTTTTCTTTAATTTTTAAAATATATAAAAATATATATGTTTATCTTTTAGAAATTGAAATAGATAATTGATTTAAAAAGATAATTAATTTAGTTTGAAATTTTAATGTGTATAGATTCCTATCTATAAAAAAATTGGGAAAAATATTATTTTTTATTTTAAGATATTACACATATCAACTTTTTGTACTATCTACATAAAATATTCTACTTATAGTCAAATGGTTTGACTTTTATATATATATATATATATATATATATATATATATATATTAGATTAAGTAAATTTTGTTAGAAAGCATTATAGAGTTCAAAAAATAATTTTTAAAAAGATACGATAGCCTAATAGGGAATTAGGGATATCATAAACCCAACAATAAAGCTAAAATTCATTTTTTTCTTTTTATTTTATTGTCTGGTTTATCATGATATTTTTTATTAAAACATAAATGTAAATTTCATCTAAATTTTAAGGATTGAATCTACCTTTAAAAAAAAGGTTTGAATCAATTTCAATAATAATATTATCAGAAACGGAAGACTCATCTCAATTAGTTTTATTTTGTTAATTGAGTTTGGACATTACAAAATTGTCTAAACGTTAACCTTGACTTCACCATTTCCACTTCAGTCTCTTTTTCACTTTTTTCCATTTTCTTACCGAACCTTGATTTTTCTTCAAAAATCTTCCTGTCTTTGTTTTCTACTAGAAAATATGAGATAAAAACAGAGAGGAGCTTGGGAATAGAAATGGCTTGTCAGGTCTGTCCCTCACCTTTTACTCTTTTTACCTGAACTTATTACTTAATAGTCGCCCACTTGCCTGTAATCCATGTCTCATGCATACTGTCTATTCAATCCAGGTAAAACACTAACACAAGCTCTCTGTGAGTTTGGTCTGGCCAGCACACGTGACAAACAAGGCCTAACAAGCACCAAAGCAAACATTCGGTAGATCCTCGTATCATCTTATAGATGTCTGTCTGGACATTCACAGTAACACATTTCGTTTCTGCCAAGTGTATAACCTATAGAAAAAGACAACCAATGTGGCTTCAGAGTTTGAAGCAGCTGAAATATATTCGTATGATTTACCATAAACAACCTAATGGCTCTGGCGAACGATTTTATGCTTAATAGCAATGAGATGTCTTGCTCGGTAAGCACGTATTGGTATTATGGCATCCATCCCTTAAGCGGGTAGGCAAAGATGATTAACTCATTTGCTGTCCAAAATGCATAAGAACACATGAAGTCCTTGGAAAACCAACTCTCAAGAGAGTTTTAAGTGAATTTTCCTACCATCTGTTTTAGAGTTTACATACATTATTTGACGTTTCATTTGTTTTAGGCAATTCCTACCTCCCTATTTACAGAGTTATCCAATTGTTGTCCTAAAAGAAGCCATTGAATTGGAAGCTAAGAGCAAAATATGGCATCTAAACTTCCATTAGCACTACCTAATTCCATATCAGATGCAGTAAATAAACTTGAATGCCATCCAATATAATGTGTTAGTCTCAGTCTATAAATATCCAGGTTAGTATTCTCATAAATGCTAGTAACAAGCAGCCACTAGTCTTTCATTTCAAACTCTAAATAGCCATGGAAATAAATGCAAAGCAATTTGAGTATGAACACAGCTGCTTCAATTTCATTTCAATGAAGTGTTGAACTACACAATCATAGAATATATTTGCATTTCAAACGAAAAGGAAAATGAATACTCCCCTTTATACAACACTTGCAGGGGACGTATATTAGATATACATGGAAAAGGAAACAATAGAATGCAACTGAATTCTACGAGTAATAAACTTCAACATTTTCAGATGAAACCTGACCTTTTTCATCAAGCTTTAACCGGTTCGTCATCATCTTCAATATCCCAGCTCAAATCCTCATCTTCTTCTGCAGTGCTTAGTCGCTTTCTCAGATCAGCTCTACTGGAGCTCGGGCTCCCGTCATGAGTCCCTTTCTTATCATCGATGCTGCTGAGATCCTCAATTTCATCCCACCCAAGATCCTCTTCCTCGGCCATTGATACATGGCTTGACACCACTGAAAAGTCACTGTCTTTACCGTTGCCATTACTAGACTCCTCATGGTCACCTTTCCCTTCGGAAGCTACTTTCTCAACAGATTTCGACGCTGAATCTTCCTTGCCTACCACCTCCTCCTCCTCCAAATTAGCTTTCTCGGTCACCGCATTGCCACCGCTTGATTTGTCAGCATTTCCCTCCCCCTCATTGTCTGAATCATAACTCTTCACTCGGATTTCCTCAACATGATGCTTGTCCTTTTCCTTCTCAACTTGCTCCTTATTCTCCGAAAAATCACCTTTAGATTCCAAATTCACTACCTTCTCTTCTACAATTTCATTTTTTTCTTTCCTCTCCACATCATATTCTTTCTTTAAACTTGCCTCCGATCCCACATTACTCTCATCCACCTCTTCCTCCTCCTCATATTCATCATCATCAACATCCCAACTCAACTCCTCTTCTTCTCTGGCAATGGCTCTCTTCACAAGCTTAACCCTCATATCCTCAGCTTGCTTAAGCTTAAATACCCTATAAAAATACCTACACCAAAATGTCTCATGATCAACCCCATTTGAAACACCAACAACTCTTTCATAAAGTCTACCCATTTCGCCATTCTCCTTCATCAATCTCTCAATCTCTTCCTTGTTATCTTCCAAATCAAACCCTGATTTCCACTTCTTATAGTTCTCCAAATCCTCTGGCTCTTCACTGTAAGTATTAATATCTCCTTGAATTGCCCTTACTTGAGCATCAAATCGACTGTAACTTTTCGAGTTCAAGCTTCGCTGAGTACTAGAACTTTTGCTATTGCTTTCGGTGGAGGACGAATCGGATTCGTTATCAGCTGCTAGGATTGCATCTTTGCCTTGATTGATGATCTGAGCCGTTCCTTGTAAAACTGTGTTCCCGAATCCATCAATGGCGTGACCTACATTCTCTAACGAGCCCTGGGCAACCTCGATTTCTTTTTTTAGACCCGACCCGAATTCCTGGAGATCGCGACGGTAGGTTTCGATCACGGATTCGGATCTGGTCGCTATCGTTTTTATCAGACCGCCGAAGCTCCATCCTGTAAGGTTAGGATTGGGATCGGGCTGTTTAGGAGAGGAATCGGCGGTTGAGACTACGGCTTCGCGGGAATGGGATTGGGTTTGGGGCTTAGGAGGATCAGGCTCGTCTGCGAAAACTGATTTGAAGAAATCCATGACAAAAAATTAAGGTTTTTTTGGGGGTTGGTTGAGAATTGATTGAGCCTTTTCGAGGAAATATTTTCAAGAGGATATGAATATATGAAATGAAACGGAACTGAAAATTATGTGATAAATTTGGGGAAAAAAGGCCGAAGTTTTTCGTTTAAGTTTGGTTCTTGATAGGAAATCACACGCTTGGTCTGAAGTGGGCTTCAATAAATGGGTAGGGTGGGCGGCCAATTTCTAGTTGGTTTTGAGTTTTGACGGTGAACCAAACCGGTTCACTTCTGGACTCCCTTAGCTTCTTGAGCCTAACTCATAATTTAAAATATATATATATTTGCCCGCTTACTTGCAATTTACTTGGGATATATTTGGGTTGAGATGGGATTCTTTTCACCATCAAATGATTGGAAGAAGTAAAAATAAATTTTTTCTTCATGTATTTGGACGAAGTTTAAATTTTAAAGTCGTTATTATTGAGATGACTTTATTATTTACTACTCTCGATCCAAACAGAATTAATTTCAGACAATAAAACAGACGAGGATACTTGTAATTACACAAAAAAAGAGATGGAATTCTTTTCAATGAAATTGAAAAAGCAATAACGGAAATGGTCACATTTAAATTTAAAGATTATTAAATTTAAAGATTGTTATAATTTTTTAAAGAGAGTTTAAATTCAAATTTTGAATTTTTTTTATAAATAAAAAAATGATGGTGAAATTAAAATTAATGATGAAATATACCATATATCTAGATGAATGTGTAATGGTGAAGTAGTGGTGATGATGAAGTAAATTGTAGTAAAAAAAACAATGATATTAAATTAAAATTCATATAAAATTAATTTATATTTTTAAAATTAATAAATAATTAAAAGTTATTAAAATTATTTTTATATTGATATGGCAAAAGCCCATTAATGCTGGGCTAAGGCCCAAGCACTGGAGAGTCCGCCACGCGGCAAAAGCCCAATGAACCATGTGGCATTCGACGAGAGACAGCCTGAGGCAATATGAGATCCTTCGCCAGCAGAAGACCATCTGTCGCAACGGCAGAGATCCCAAGGGTCTCTCGCCAAAGTCCGTCGCCCATACACGTGGCAGGTGTCTAACCTCTCATTTAGGGCGACAGACGTCTCCTGCCATTATGTGCTGCATTTATTCTATCGTCTCCCGCCGGCGACAGACTTCCACTATTCTCGAGATTGACTGAATTTGTGTTATACTTGGAAACAAATTCTCATAAAAAAGACATAATCATTCCTAGGTAATTACTCTATAATATTCACATATAAATAGGCTTCATGTACAATTTTATTCTCTAATTTTTTGACTACTAGTTTTTATGTTTCCTCATATTCAAGAATCTTTGACTAACTTAAGTATTGGAGTGCCTACGCAGGGAACCACCCCCTGCGTTCCTCTGACTTTTCTTGTTTTTACAGAACCTTTTTAGAGACACGTGGAGGAAGAAGAGAGATATCGACATCAACAAGCATTTATTGTTGTTTTGAGCAACAACAATTGGCGCCATCTGTGGTAAACGTACTAAAAGCCAATCAAAACTTTTAAGATGGTGAGAACAAAGATCAACCAATGTGAGAGCTGGAAGTGATGAGAACTCCGTGAGTTCTCCCGAACAACCGATTCGCCAGAGAACTCAGGAGAACAGGGAAGAAGGAATAACGATTGTAACCATGGCAGAGTTTTAAGCTTTGGGGTGACAGAGCGAGGAGACTACTCAGGCGCTCAAAGCCATGGTGGATTTGTTTAAGGAAGTTCTTCCGCAGTTGAATCTGTCGCCGACTGTACAAAACCTCATAGGAGAGAGGGGCGACAGGGTGCCTCAGCATGCGGCTAGGCGACAAGCTAATCATGTGGCGATAGACCCCTCGCTAGCACAAGAAGTGTCTCATGCGGAAGATGTCCATAATCGGCAAGATGCGGCAGGCTTGGATATGGGAACCCTGCCGCACGGTCCCTGCGAGAGTATCAGGAGGCTATAGATCATGGGCCAGCGACAGGTTTTAGGCGACAAGCCCCTGAGACAAGGCGACAGAGTACTGGGCGGTAGGGTGCCGAAGCTGCTACAGGGTATTCCGCCCATCGCTAGAGTGTGTCGAACTTTGCTGGTATTGACTTAGAATATGGTGTTAGAGGTGCTGGAAAGAATGGTGGTGATGACCAAGCCGGGTCGGAGTTTGACCCCACCTGGTGCACACAAATGGCATGAGGAGACGCACCTCAAAGAAAGGGTAAGGAAATAGTGGTTGAAGACCTGCCTGATTCATCCCATGCTGAAAGGGATAGAAATCAACTCGCTTCCCTTGTGGATATGAAGAAAATGATAGAACAAGTGTTGAAAGAGAAGAAGTTGGTGTCCGCAGAAGAGAGCCAAAGGAGAAAAGTGCCATTTTGCATAGCTATCCTGCAAAAATTGCTACCTCCAAAGTTCAAAATGCTGCAAATGACTGCGTACACGGGAAAGACAGATCCCTACGACCATATGCAAAACTATGAGGCCTTGATGTTGTTACATGGATGGGAGGATGAGATAATGTGCAGGGCCTTCACTCACTTTGACCGGGCATGCGATGTAGTGGTTTAATAATTTGTCCAAGGGGTCTATTGCCTCTTTTGACCAGCTGCGAAGTGAATTCCTTAAGGCATTTGCGGTAAATAGCCAACGGAAGAAAGAGCCAACTTATTTGCTCCCTCTTAAACAGGGAGTTAAGGAGTCGTTAAAGAGTTATGTGGATCGGTTTAAAGACGCAACTCTGGAGGTATGGGATATGCAAGTCGGCATAGCTGTAGCAGCTATGTTACAGGGAACAAGGTCTGAGAAATTACAGGAATCCTTGTCACTAGATCAGCCAACCACAATCCCAGACCTACTTTCTTGAGCAAATAAGTACATCACTCAAGAAGAAGTGATGAAAATGGTGGCAAATGGGGAGCCTAAGGAAGGAAGGAAACGAGGAAGGGAAGTCACTGAAGCATCTTCTAGCCAACCGAGAAAATTTGATAAAGCCCTTGTATTAAAATGAAACGCCTACACCCCGCTCACTGAATGTTGGACTTCGGTGTTGCAACTATTGAGGGGTCAGGTCTTATACGGTTTCCAAAGAAGATGCCTGGGAATCTAGGTCATGACCTCGACTCATATTGTAACTATCACTCAGCACATGGACATTCGACAGAGAAATGTAGGGAGTTGATGAATCAGTTAGAAAGGCTAGCACGGGAATGAAAGATAAATCAGTTTGTGTGGAGGAGTGATAGAAACAACTATCCCATGCGAAACAGAGGAAATTACCCAAGGGATAGAAGAGATGAGAATAGGGGGAATGTAGGAAGAAATGAAGGTGATAAGAGAAATAATGATAGGAGGATAGAAAGGAGGAACCTTGAGGAAGATAACGAGCCCACGGGACCAATAATCAACGTTATATCTGGAGGAGAATCGTTGGCTAGTACATCCTCCTCGTCCCGAAAGTCCTATGCCCGGCAGGCCTATCAAGTTAACTCAATGATGGAAGAAAGGCAAGGTGAAGAGCCCATCACTTTTACACCGACCGACAGAGGAGATGTAACAATCCCTCATGATGACTAGATGGTGATTTCGGCAGTTGTAGCAAAGCACCCGGTGAGTCAAATCCTAATCGACAATGGGAGTTCGGTAAACTTAGTCTACTGGAATTGCTTTGAGAAGATGAATATCTTGAAAGATAGGCTAAAGCTAGTGCCCACACCATTATATGGCTTCTCTGGAGAAAAGGTGAAGGTAGTAGGTGCAATTCAACTACCTGTCATGTTAGGGGAGAGCCTTAGAAGTGTCGTTCGCCAATTATTGTTTATGGTAGTGAAGCCAACATCGGTGGCTTATAATATGATCTTCGGGAGACCATTTTTGAATGACATGAGGGCGGTAGTGCACCCTTGTTATCTATTAATGAAATTCCCAACTCCCTACGGTGTTGGACAAGTGACGGGAGACCAAAGAAGGACCTTACAGAATTAGAAGGATGATCGGACCGAGCACATGTGCTTTGAGAACTTTACAGGGCAAAAAGATCTCAAAGACCTGGAACACTAATCACCTTAAGTTGTACTGACAGTAAAAGCATTATATTTTCTTATTATTGTTATTCTTATTTCTCTATCTGCTCTAATAATATTATCCTTGCTTTGTTATCATCTGATTTATGAATAAAAGCCAGTTATTCATATTCTACATTTTCTAATGCAATACATTTCATGGTTTATGTGTTACAAGAATAGAAATGACTGAGGCAAAAGCTAGCCAAATATAAGTCCCTAAACACGAAAGGGTGCGAGACGGGCAAAGATAAGTCCCTAAACACAACAGGGTGTGAGACGGGCAAACATAAGTCCCTAAGCATAAAAGGGCAAAAGGGTGCAAGACGGGCAAAACATAAGTCCCTAAGCATAAAAGGGTGCGAGACGGGCAAATATAAGCACAAAAAGGGTGCGAGACGGGCAAACATAAGTCCCTAAGCACAAAAGGGTGCGAGACAGGCAAAACATAAGTCCCTAAGCACAAAAGGGTGCGAGACAAATAAACATAAGTCTCTAAGCACAAAGGAGTGCAAGACAGGCAAATACAAGTCCTTAAGCGGAGAAAACGCAGATAGGCACAACGCTCACGCAAAAAGTTCTTCTTTGGACAAGAAAAATAATGTTGTCTCAAAGAAAAACTTGAGGAGCAGTACCATATGAAAGATAAAAGGTATGTTGTGAAAGAGAATAATTGCTTCTTCGATAAAATACTTTTTGTGTTACAGCACTTTGGTATACTAAAATTGCTATGACTACAACATGCTGAAACCTGAATGAATATGATGATACAACATAACATACATACAAAGAAAAGAAGCAAAACATAAAAGGAAATTGTACTTGTCATTAAAACTAAATGAATCATTTACAACTATGCATCATTTGTACTAGTTACAATTGGAATGAAAAACAAAGTGAAAATAGAAAAAGATCCTAGCTAGTCTATCGAGATGATTGACTCGGCTGGTAGAGAAGGCGTTGGGTCAACATCAGGATCTTGGGGAGTCGGAGGAGCCATTTCAGAAGAGGGAGTGTCACTTGAAGGCCCAGCAACATCAACGACCACAGGTTTTGGCACAGGATCGACGGTAGTAGAATCAGAGAATTGGAACTTGTCGCTGTCTAACCCTTGCAAGGCCTCGATGGGCTCGAGTTGGTAGCGTGCCTCAACGATTTCAGGTTGATTATACACCTCAACAAGCCTAGCTAGTCACGCGCCTCAGTGGACCCGGACTCGTTACGTGGCTGTTGAGGGGGCCGCGAACTTTCGAGGTTGTCTAAGTTGTCTATGGCCCCTTCCTCTAAGTAGTCTTCTGGGCCTTGAGAGTCGGGCTCATACTTGGTTTAGGAAGGAGTGTCATAGTACTGGGCCTCTTTGGTAAAAAGCAACTCTGGGAAGGTTTCGTTAGACCTCTGCTTCTCCAGCGAAGCCCGAACTAGGTAAAAGCCGTATTTGAAAAATCCCGCTGCAAAGTCCTGCTTCTTTTCAAAGCAGTGTTGAGATAGGCGGTATTCGCGAACGGCCTCGGCTCGAACTTCCCTTTGTCGATCTAACACATTCTGTAGCTCATCGATGGCCTCATCCCGCTGCATCCTCATGGCTTCCCGATTGTTGGTTGCCTTATTGTAAGCCTCCTGATATCCATGAAGGGAGGCCACCTTCGCCTGTTCTTCTTTCAACTTCTGATCGAGGTTTGTGTTCTCCTTCTTCAGCTCTTCCACTCTGTTAAGATATGGACAAACTTGATTAACATCATTCTGAAGCTCTATGTACTTGTCTCGAAGCTCACGCAAATCTTTTTTAACCAGTTCCCTAAAAGTCCTATACCGCGCATTAACAGCCACCGCCTGTTGAGCCGCCTGACAAAACAAAAAGAAAATAACTCAAAAAACTGACAAAAGAAGTTATAAAGAGCGTATCATTATCGAAGAAAGGCAACGCTCTCACCATAATTATGAGGTAATCAGTGTTATTTTCAGCCTCTGGGAGGCTCTTGAAGAGTTCCTTCTCGTCGCGAGGAAAGATGGTACTCCAAGCTAGGTGAAAAGCTGGCCCAGGATCCTCGATGCTATCATTATCATTGACGTCGGGATAGGTCCGAAAGTCTTCCCCGCCGACAACGACGCCTCCGTCTACTTGATAATGCCTAAGGGTAGGATCGGCCATCTTAGGCAAAATTGGCCTCGCAGGCATCGAGTCTTCGATGATTAATCTCTTTCGAAATTTACGACGAGGCCTGTGAGGAGCAGACCTATTCTCAGCGGCACTAGGATCACCTTCTCGGTGAGTGGACTCACTCCTTTGCAACCTTGAGCTCTCATGATCATCACAGACTCGATCACAAGTTAAGTACCTCTTTCGCTTGCCTCTTTCGACCTCTTGCATGGAGCAACTAGGGTCGCTAATGGCCGGAGGAGGGGGAGTAGGAGCGCAAGGATTTCCAGAACAAGATGCCTCAACATGAGGCTGTTGTTGAGAAGAAAGAGCCGCTCTGGCAGACACAATGGTCTCCCTTTTACGCATGGCTGATTGAAAGTTCATGTCTGCATAACACGAGGAGAAGAAGCTAGTAAATCAAATCCAAAAATACTGCACACACGTATGCAGAAGCAAAGAGAATTGAAAAGCTATAACATCACTAAAATCCTCTAAGTTAGCCAAGTTTACATCCGATGAAAAGTCGTAGAAAGGACTCCCAAAGGCATCGCCTTGATTCCATTCAAGATCCTCCTTAAATGGATCACCAGCACCCGTGGCCTCAGGTGTTTTGTCCCCCAAATCAGGAGAAGATTCATCTACAAGATGACCTAAGGGGTTAGATGTTTTGACTACGGGAACTACGGGTGGCTGGCTAAAACTAGCATAGGGTACACGCGAAGTTGTAGGAAGGTTTGATAGAACAGTAAGTCCTAGGGATCACACTACTAACTCCCCAACCGACTGCTACAATATTTTCAGGGGTCAAAAGAGAGAACGAATTCCGTTCTCCGGTGGAACAGATAAGCCAAATGGGCTCACCAAAATGGTCCTTTAAAGAATCTAGGCTAAATCTTTCTGAACGCTTCGAGTAGTCGCTAGTATCACGGTTCCACCTAGTGCGTATTCTTAAATCACTAGAGATCTCAACAACGACTCACTCGTTTTCAAAATTGCGCAGTTTATTAGGAATGTTAAAAAAGATTTTATTGTGAAACCAGTCAAGTTTCAACCTCTGAAGAGAAAATGTAACTAGCCCTTTTAGCCCGCGAACTTTGAAAAAGGCACTCAGAAGAGGGACAGTAGGAACGATGCCTAAGCTATGGCATACTATCGAAAATCCTACTAATTGGGCCCAAGCGTGAGGATGGAGTTGACATGGGACTATGTCTTTATATTTAAGGAATGCAAGACCAAACTCCGATGATTGAAAACGAAAACCGAAAACTAAAAACGCTTTATGTACAGCTATGCCGCTTCTAACTAGGTCAGGCGTAAATTCCCTATTGGTTAGGAGTTTATATTGATAACCGAAAGGAAGGGGAAAATGAGTATTGATCTCTTCTAAATCCGCGTTTGATAATGTGCATCAATACCACCCCTTCTCAGTGTTTTGCCTGGGCATTGAGAAGACATGGTCAAGGGTCGAATGTGAGATGAAATGAGTAAACATGTGGCAGGCGACAGACCTAAGGTGCGAGAGACCTAGGCACGCGGGAGACCCGAACATTAGGCGAAAGACCTAAAGTGTGCGGGAGACCTAAGCGTTAGGCGAAAGACTCAATTATACGAGAGCCTTAGGATGCGAGAGACCTAATGTGTGGGAGACCTAAGCACTAGGCGAGAGACTGGACACCTGCGAGAGACTTAAGGCAAGTATAAGAGATAACAAAATGAAGCGACAGGTACACACTTACTGTGACAGTGACAGTGACAAGTGGAGGCTTCTATGTGAGGGCGAGAGACTACATGATGCAGCAGGCCGTGTATGGCCAGAGTGTTAAAACGTGCGATAGAGTGCTGGCTCAGAGGTTTTTCTTACACAATTTTGTCGAACTTCTGCTGCTTATATAGTCGCGATAAGGAATGCCAAACGTCGCACCAGGCAGCACCTCTCGCAGAGGTAGACTTTTTCACCTGCAAAAAATATAAAAAATACCACAAAAATTAGGAAAAGACTATAATGTCCCAAGCCCAAGTATTTATACTCTTTTGATTGGAAAAATCCGACAAGAGAGTGGTGAGCAATTGATATGGCAAAAGCCCATTAATGCTGGGCTAAGGCCCAAGCACTGGAGAGTCCGCCACGCGGCGGAAGCCCAATAAACCACATGGCATTCGGCGAGAGACAGCCTGAGGCAATATAAGATCCTTCGCCAGCGAAAGACATCTGTCGCAACAACAGAGTTCCCAAGGGTCTCTCACTAAAGTTCGTCACCCATACACGTGGCAGGTGTCTAGCCTCTCATTTGGGGCGACAGACGTCTCCCGCCATTATATGCTGCATTTATTCTACCATCTACCGCCAGCGACAGACTTTCACTATTCCCGAGATTGACGGAATTTGTGTTATACTTGGAAACAAATTCTCATAAAAAAGACGTAATCATCCGTAGGTAATTACTCTACAATATTCACCTATAAATAGGCTTTAAGTACAATTTTATTCTCTAATTTTTTGACTGCTGGCTTTTACGTTTCCTCATATTCAAGAATCTTTGACTAACTTAAGCATCAGGGTGCCTACGCAGGGAACCACCCCCTGCTTTCCTCTGATTTTTCTTGTTTTTATAGAACCTTTCTAGAGACACGTGGAGGAAGAAGAGAGATATCGACGTCAGCAATCATTTAATGTTGTTTTGAGCAACAACATATATAAATAATACTTTTTTAATAAATTAAAAGTTATTATTATGTCAAATAATACTTTATTATTAAATATTTGAAAAATACTAACATTTAAAATTTTTGTTTAATAAATAAAAACACATTACTTTATATTGATAAATAATATATTTGAGAATTTTAAATAATAAAGAGTTTAATAATTATACATCATATGTAAGTACATCAAACAAATTATACATGCTTCTACACAATATAAAACATGTTAAACAAATAAAAGCAAAAGCGACAGGATCAAACCTCCAGCCATTACACTCTGTAACTTTGCTGTTGAAGCGATTTCCGAATCTGACGACAGGATTCTTACACCTTTCAAGTCTTCCAAGCACTCAAAACCTCACTAGATGGTGTGTTTTTCTGAGATTAACGTACTTGGAGACCAGAAGGAGCCCTCTTTTATTACTAACGAGAGCATGCTAATTATGGCAATAAAATCACATTTTAACCATCACAAAATCGTGTTTTAATAGCCAAATATTGAGTTGAGATTCAGTGTGACACTATGGACCATATCCGGATTTGGTCAACCAAATATTTATTTCCATAATATGTGGAGATATACTAACATTCTCCCACTTGGTCCATATATTTCACTTATAGAAGAAACAAATCACATGAATCATGGCGACAGTTCCTCAAGTGGTGAGTATTATCTTCCATGTATTACTAAGTAAAATGTTTCTAAATCAACCTATTTTTACTTAATGAATAAACCTTATGTTTATTCTCGGTCCGAACAACAAGGATATTTCTCAAATAAAACTTTAGTGTATACAAATCAAAATGAGAAACATCATATTATTAATAAGAGTTTCAGTTGCAATCAAAATGTGGGACCAAGTCCCATTCTCTCTACATGATCCTTAAATTTAAACGATGGCATGCCCTTAGTCAAAGGATCAGCTAACATCAATTCAGTGCTAACGTGTTCAATGACCACTCTTTTATCTCTAACACGTTCTCTATTGGCTAAGTACTTAATGTCGATATGCTTACTTCGACTTCCACTCTTATTGTTCTTAGCCATGAATACCGCAACTGAATTGTCACAATATATCCTCAATGGCTTAGATATGGAGTCAACAACTCTAAGCCCACCAATGAAACTCTTAAGCCATACACCATGTGAGGTAGCCTCAAAACAGGAAACGAACTCGGCCTCCATAGTAGAAGTGGCAGTCAGTGTCTGCTTAGCACTCTTCCATGAAACATCTCCACCGGCAAGCATGAAGATGTAACCGGATGTTGATTTCCAGGTATCAACACAGCCATCAAAGTCTAAGTCTGAGTAGCCAATCACTTCCAACTCATCGGTCCGTCTATACATAAGCATGTAATCCTTAGTGCCTTGAAAATATCTAAGCACCTTCTTCGCAGCTCTCCAGTGGTCCATTCCCGGGTCACTTTGGTATCTACCCAACACTCCCACAGCAAAAGCAATATCAGGCCTGGTACAGACCTATGCATACATAATGCTTCCAACAGCTGAGGCATATGGAATGTTCTTCATCTGTTCCCGCTCAAGATCATTTTTCGGGCACTGGTTCAAATTGAACTTGTCACCCTTCACAATGAGAGCTGGGCTTAGTGAACAATCTTTCATTCTGAATCTTTCCAAGACTTTATTAATATAGGCTTCTTGTGACAGACCTAATATACTTCTATGTCTGTCTCTATAGATCTTAATGCCAATGACATAAGATGCATCACCCATATCCTTCATATCAAAGTTCTCAGAAAGAAATTGTTTCACCTCACGTAGCATCCCTTTATCATTGGTTGCAAGCAGAATATCATCCACATATAGCACAAGGAAACAAATCTTGCTCCCATTGACCTTCTGGTATATACACTGATCCATGATGTTCTCAACGAAACCAAATGATGAGATGACTTCATGGAATTTTAAATACCATTGGCGGGAAGCTTGTTTCAACCCATATATGGACTTCGTCAGCTTACAGACCAAATGCTCACCATTACTAGAGGAAAAACCTTCGGGTTGTTTCATGTAAACCTCTTCCTCTAGATCACTATTGAGAAATGCTGTTTTCACATCCATTTGTTGCAACTCTAAGTCAAAATGTGCAACAAGCGCCATTTTGATGCGGAGAGAATCTTTCTTAGATACAGGAGAGAAGGTCTCCTTGTAATCGATTCCCTCCTTTTGAGTGAATCCTTTGGCTACGAGTCTTGCCTTATAACACTCAATGTTGCCTAATGAGTCAGTCTTGGTCTTAAAGACCCATTTACAACTTATAGCCCTGGCCCCATTAGGCAACTCGACAAGATCCCATACTCCATTAGATGCCATCGAATCCATCGAATCCTTCATAGCATCGAACCAAAGTTTTGATTCTTTGCTATTCATGGCTTGTGAAAACGTCTCTGGATCATTAATGAGCCCAATATTGAAATCATACTCTTGTAGATACACAATATAATCACTAGGAATAGTTTATTTCCTTTCCCTAGTAGACCTTCTTAATGTTGGTTCAACATTCTCCGAAAGATCATGTTGTTCAATTGGTTGCTCACTCAATTCTGGTGTATCCGGAGGAGCCTCATCTACTGGTAAGTTATCAACTACTTGTGGATCTTCAACGATTGGTTGTTCAATGTCCAGCTGCACTTAAGGGACATTGTTCATGCTAACCAATCCTTGACTCGAGGTAGAGGGTTGATCTTTCATAGAAACTAGTTCTTGAGATTGATCGCTCCCACTAACTAAGTCATTTTCAAGAAACTTGGCATTCCTTGATTCCACAAATCTAGTGCTATAAGATGGACAATAGAATCTATAGCCTTTGGACCGTTCGACATATCCGATGAAATACCCACTTATGGTCCTAGGATCCAGTTTCTTTTCCTGTGGGTTGTAAACTTTTATCTCAGAAGGGCATCCCCAAACGCGCATATGTCGCAAACTCGATTTCCAACCTTTGAATAATTCAAAAGGCGTCTTTGGAACAGCCTTGGTTGGAACTCGGTTCAATATATACGCTGCCGTTTTAAGAGCTTCAATCCACAAAGACTTAGGTAACTTCGAGTTGCTAAGCATACTACGCACCATTTCCATCAAGGTTCGGTTCCTTCTTTTTGCAACACCATTCTGATCCGGTGAACCAGGCATGGTATATTGGGCAACAATCCCATTTTCTTGAAGGAACTTCGCAAATGGTCCAGGTTCTTGTCCATCTTCAGTGTATCTACCGTAATACTCCCCACCTCTATCAGTTCTTACTATCTTTATGGGTTTTCCACATTGTTTCTCTACTTCAGCCTTAAAGATTTTAAAGGCGTCTAATGCTTCGTTCTTGTTATGAAGCATGTAGAGATACATAAACCTCGAGTAATCATCAATATAGGTGATGAAGTATTTTTGACCATATGCATCAATGTCTGGACAACATATGTCAGAATGTATGATCTCTAATATGGTTGAACTCCTATTGGCACCTTTCTTGGACTTGTTGGTTTGCTTACCCTTAATGCAATCCACACAAGTGTCGAAATCAGCAAAATCGAGAGTACTAAGTATTCCATCATTTATCAATCTCTTAATTCTATTTATGGAGATATGACCTAATCTCCGGTGCCATAACGTAGAGGAGTCCTCATTCATAACACATCTTTTAGTGCCAGTTTGAACATACTAGGCGTTATGAGCAGTGTCATTTTGCAAATCAATAGAGAAAAGACCATCACATAAGGTACCATTCCCAACAATATCAGACTTAAAATATATCAATACTGATTTATTTGAAAATTGAAAGGAATATCCATAAGTTACCAGCCTAGAAATAGAGATTAAATTTCTCGAAAAACTAGGAATATAAAAGGTCTTTTCCAATTGCAAAACAAAACCACTCCTAAGAACTAAAGTGCATGTTCCAACGCATTCAACATGCGAGCGCAGCTTGTTTCCTGAATAGATGCTCTCCTCATTTCCCACTGGCTTCCTTAAGTTTGTCATACCTTGTAAGGAAGTCGAAATGTGAATTGTAGATCCAGAATCAATCCACCATGTGTTATGATTAACCTCAACCATATTTGATTCAAAACAAATATATGAGAGTGGATTACCTTTCTTAACGAGCCATTGCTGAAGCTTGGCACAGTCCTTCTTTATGTGTCCCTTCTTTTTACAAAAGAAACACTTGGACTCTTTCTTAATGTCAGCTTGGGCAGGAATTTTCCCTTTTCCCTTGTTCTTGGCTCGATCTTTGGTCTTTCCTTGGCTTGCAAAAAATGCACTTTCACCCGATTCCATAAGCAGCCTTCCCTTCTTTTGAACACACATGGTCATCAATTCATTGATGGTCCACTTATCCTTATGTGTGTTATAGGATATCTTGAATGGTTCGTACTACTTTGGTAGAGTGTTCAATATGTAGTGCACAAGAAAAGACTCAGACATCTCCACCTCTAGCTTCTTGAGTTGGGCTGCTATATCTCTCATGGCCATTATGTGCTCGCGTACTCCTTTAACATTGGTGAGCCTCATCGATGAGAACTTCATTATTAGGGTGCTTGCCAATGCTTTGTCTGAAGTGACAAACTGACCATCTATAGCCTTTAGTAAGGTCCTAACGTCGATATGCTGTTCGACTAAACCACGTATCCCAGCAGATATCTTTGTCTTAATATACATGACACTAAGGCGATTGTATCGCTCCCAGCGTTCATGTAAAGCTACTTGAGCAGGAGTGCTGGTCTCAGTCAATACGGGCTCGTCTTTCCTTATAGCATAGTCTATATCCATGCACCCTAATTGGAGGAGAACTCTCTCCTTCCAAACCTTGTAGTTCTCTCCATCCAACTCGGGAACTTTTAGGTTAATACTAGCCTGAGGAAACATTGCATATAGAAAATAAACATGCTTTTGTATCTAGAATTTTTGAGGCAAACTTAATTATGTTTACCAATGTAAACATATTTTATTAATGAATCTCATACATAAAACTTGCCGGTGGGCTAAAGTTCTAATTCTAATAGATTCATATCATAATGATAAAACTATCAAATTATATTATTTCCTAATTCCTGTGGGTAAATTAAGAAACTAATTTGATATTTTATCCTAATTAGTTATAAAATTATAATAAAAATTCCTGTGGGATAAAATTTACCATAACCTTATAACTAATTACAATTTATGTCTAATATCATTATGTGATTATACAAAAAAATAATTTTATTTAATTAAGGTTGCTATGGCTAAGCCCTAATTAAATAAATTATAAATCACTTAGACATATTGGTAAAATTCTAAGTTTATTCATATTTTAAAAATTGCAATTTATCATAAAGCAACTTTAATTCCAAATAATATGAATAACTTAGCTACATGTGCTTTTAGTATAAAAATAACACAATTATACATATTCAAAATGAGCACATATACACATTCAAATCAAATTTTCATAATTTTATGATAATTTTCACAAAATTATTCAATTTAAAATTACAGCATTTATAAAAATTTTAAATTTATGAAAAATCCTCATAAAATCCAAATAATGAGAAGTTTTCATAATTATATTAATTTTGTGAAAATAATCTAATTATTCATAAAATTATGAAAATTACAAAACTGAAAATTTGATAAAACTATCAAAAATATAATTATTTGGCCTAAATTAAATAATATAAATTACTTAAAATTAAATAAATCCTTAAGGCCTAAAATAAACCAAATAGCCCTTTTATTTAATCCACGTAGCCCAAATAATTTAGCCCAAAATAAAAGGAAAACCCTTTAAATTATATGGCCCAAAACTAACCAAATAAGGACTCAAACAGTGGCCCAAAACCCGAGGCCCAAAAGGATTTCTTTTCCTTTTTTTTTTTGAAATTTTTTTAACAGTGTTATTGCACTGTACAACAGGCAGGCGCGTGATATCCACGCGCCCGCATTACCTCTATTGGGCGCGTGTGACTCACGCGCCTGCATTTTTTCCCTCTATCGGGCGCGTGTGACTCACGCGCCCGCCATCTGCTCGCGCCCACAGCTTCTTCTTCACCCGAATGGGTGTTTTTGCATAAATTTGGGTCTTTTGACCCGACCCGGCACAAAAACCCTTCAACAGTCCTGTTTTTCATGTTTTTTTCATCCCTAGAGCTCTCCAACAATAGATCTAAAATATTTGAGCAAAAATCACATGAAAACAAAATGGGTTTCAAGGAATCCGAGACTTAAAGTTTCAAAATATGAGTTTTTTATGCTTCTTTCTACAGATCTTCAATAAGGCAGAAGTTATACTATGGCTCTGATGCCAAATGTAAGTACATCAAACAAATTATACATGCTTTTACACAATATGAAACATGTTAAACAAATAAAAGCGGAAGCGACAGGATCTAACCTCTAGCCATTGCACTCTGTAACTTTGCTGTTGAAGCGATTTTCGAATCTGACGACAGGATTCTTACACCTTTCAAGTCTTCCAAGCACTCAAAACCTCACTAGATGGTGTGTTTTTCTAAGATTAACGTACTTGAGGACCGGAATGAGCTCTCTTTTATTACTAACGAGAGCATGCTAATTATGGCAATAAAATCACGTTTTAACCATCACAAAATCGTGTTTTAATAGTCAAATATTGAGTTGTTCAGTGTGAAATTATGGACCATATCCGGATTTGGTCAACCAAATATTTATTTCCATAATATGTGGAGATATACTAACATCATAAATATGAAATATTAGTTTATGTATAAATAAATATAAATTTATTTATATTTATATCGTTGAAAATATCAAAATAATAAAATAAAAATTAAACTAAAAAGAAATAGCAAAATTAAAAAGGTAAAATAAAATGAAAACAAAATAATGAAAAGAGGGATTGTGGCTCATTGGACCCTTAATGGATATGGCACGACGGGATTGATTTTATTATCCCACACAAAGTTTCAATAAGATCATGTGTTCCAGTTATGCCACATCACGATTTCGTTTGAATTCAAATGGGATCTAAAAAATATTTAGATGTTTCCATAAATTTTAATGTTGATTATTGTTATTGTTAGGAATAAAATTCAAAAATTTTTTATTTCCCTAACTATGGTAATTTTTTAATAATGATTTTGTTAGTATTCTCAAAAAAACTGATTAATTATTAATAATATATCGTTTTTTTTTTCTATTTTCAGGACTTGCACATGATATGATAGATTTATCTCGATATTATTATTAGCAAAATGAAAGAAGCTAATTCAAAGTTGTGCAAAGCTTCATGCATTGCATGCCT
The DNA here is from genome assembly GCA_032173925.1 of Heritiera fomes. Lineage (NCBI taxonomy): Eukaryota > Viridiplantae > Streptophyta > Magnoliopsida > Malvales > Malvaceae > Heritiera > Heritiera fomes. The sequence goes on along the minus strand of JAPDPM010000013.1, from coordinate 21,833,145 downwards.
GCATGCGGAGGGGGCTAAATGAACATTACTTGCTTTGCTTTTCTTGTAATCTATGTCTCTAGGATTTAGTAGGATGGATAACTTTCTATTGTTTCTTGTATTATTATTTTAATGCAAAAAAGGGGAGAAAAAGGCCTTCAGATATCAGTAGCAGCAATTGGTTTAAATTTTTCTCATATCCTATATCTTAACGTTATTTGCATTAACTATGATAAAGGAATCGGAAAACAGGACTTCAAATCCAAAGCAGATAAAAGATGAGACAACAGTCAAAGTTGCAGATTTTTAAGACATGGGAAATGAGAATGAATCTTGATTCATCCAAGTATGAAACTATGAATACTGAATGGCATTATGCCCTAGGTTTCTTCCCAGAAAACATCTGCTTCATTTAATAATTGAGATGTTCTGCAAAATAATTTAATAATATGTCATAAAGTTCGATTCATCCAAATGTGAAAGAACGAACTGAACTTTGATTCCCTGAGCTTTTGGTTTCGCATCATTTGCTTCTTTTGCCAGTGCTCTGATTCATCCGAGCTTTTTATCCATTTTGTTCTTTTTCGCGGCATCCATGAAAACAGAGAAAAGCTGCAATCATGCTGCAAGTTTGCAATGGTGATTCTGTTATCAAAATTTGCTCATCTTATAATTTCAAATAATTTTATAGTAAAAGAAGGCTGAGAATGAGATTCTCTTTGGTTCATGTGAAACGAACACCAATTAGTTTATCCTTTCGTTTTCTCTTGTCTATGAAGTTATGCTTTTCCGAGATGTAAATAACCCTGTATGATATAAAAGAAGCTAATGCATATTCAAAATGAAAGGCCAGGGTAAGATTCTTAATATGCAGCAAAAATCTGTGTCTCAATCAGCTTTATTCCATAGCTGTGTGTAGAAAGAATATCTTATCGCCCTAAAGCCTCACTTCTAATTCTGCTATCCCCTAGTTGATTCCAGTTGCTGCTTTGGAATAAATTAATATCAAGCAAGGTAGAATTCCAATTCCAGGAATCCAGTAAATTTGTTTATTCTTGCAAGCGCTGCTTTTGCTTTTACTAAAGCAGGTGAAGAAACAAGAAATCTTTGGGGCTAAAAGAGAGAAGAATGCTTCTAGCTCCAACCTTCCACGGAAATCACGTTCTTTCTTTCTGTTACTCAAATCCCAAGAATCGAATCATCCAAGCAAAGTAAGACAACATGTTCAAATAGAAGCTGTGTCACCTCCCATTTTCACCATCCAGCTGCATTAATTGGTTCCTTCTGTGGCTGAGTCTTCCATTTTAACCAAGCCATGCAGAAAAAGAAGAACGATTTTCAGCATCTTGGCACTTGCCATAGGCTCTTCAACTTCATCATGAACAGCCTCATTGGCGGAGGCCTGCACCGAGTGACCTTGGGCCTCCCCATGCCCAAGGATTCAACCAATCAAGGGCTACTAGATGAACATGCAGCAGCCAACGGAGAGGAAAGGATGAACTCAAAGCTGAAGGATGAATCAGATTCTATAGTTCAGATTCAATTCAAGAAGACAGAAGAGCTGGATTACTGGACTCCTGTTGACAAGCTTGGTTCGTCTGTCCATTTAGCGGCAAAAGATGACAAAGCAATGGAGAATAGGAAAGAATTCACTGACCTGTCGAAGAAGAAGGAGATACCCCTCTTAAATGGTATTTCAGTTGGCAGTACTGCAACTAAAAGTCCAGATCAGGGAGAGAAGAAAAAGAGGGAAGGTGTTGAAGATCGAAGGTGAAAGGAGAAAAGAAGAACAGAAGGAAGAAGAAAAGAAATGAGCAGAAGAAACTTTTCTATTATTCCTCTGATATGTTTTGTAAAGCAGCTACAGTATCATTTATATAGCAAAGTCAGATGAAAACAAAGGATTGCCGCCAAAACATTTAGGCGGTAAAATTTAAAAATAAATGCAACAGAAAATAAAACAATATAAACGAAAGCTAATTCTAATTCTTAATACTCCCCCTCAAGATGGAGCATATATGTTGATAATGCCCATCTTGCGGAGTAATGTTTGAAATTGTCCAGGATAAAGAGGCTTGGTAAGCAGATCAGCAACCTGATGTTGTGATGATACATACAACGTCTTGAGCATACCGGATTGTATCTTCTCTCGAACCAAATGGCAATCTTGTTCTATGTGCTTAGTTCGTTCATGGAAGACAGGATTGGCAGCAATGTGCAAAGCAGCTTGATTATCACAATACAAAACAGTTGGTGTGGGATGTTCAATGTGCAGCTCTTTGAAGAGATTCAGTAGCCAAATAAACTCACATGTTGCATGTGCCATCGACCTGTACTCTACTTCAGCTAATGACCTTGACACTGTCTGTTGTTTCTTGGACTTCCAGGACACCAACGAATCTCTAATGAAAATACAGAAACCACTAATTGAACGTCTGCTATCTGGACAAGCTGCCCAGTCCGAATCTGCAAATCCTTTTAATTCTGGTGTAGATGATGACTTGAACAACAGACCTTGTCCCACAGTGCCCTTGATATATTGCAAGATTCTATATACTGCTTGCAAATGAGGTTTCCTCGGGTTGGCAAGAAACTGACTCAAATAATTCACAGAATAGGAAATGTCAGGTCTGGTAATGGCAAGATATAAGAGTCGTCCAATCAACCTCCTGAGGTATACATCCAAGATATCCAATGTCTGATAGTAATTGCAAGGCATAGTGCCTTTGTGAGAGAAAAATCCCCTTTGCAGATCGTGCCACTTCAAGACCAAGAAAGTATTTTAAACTTCCAAGATTTTTCAGCTTAAATCAATTGTTCAAGTAACTTGTCAAACTGTCAACTTGCTCTGAATTATTGCTTGCTATGATGATATCATCAACGTAGACTAACAGAGCAAGAAATGAATCACCTTGAATCTTAATAAAAAGGGAGTTATCAGCCATAGATTGTTTAAATCCAATAGCAAGTAAAGCTGAAGAAAACTTGGAAAACCATTGTCGAGATGCCTGCTTCAAGCCATAGATTGACTTATGAAGCTTACACACTGCATTAGCTGGTAAAATCTCCCCCTGTCGATGGTAACCAGGTGGTAGAGACATGTATACATCCTCAACTAAATCACCATGTAAGAAGGCATTATTCACATCTAATTGTGTCAGACTCCAACCATAAATGGATGCCAAGGCAAGAATCACCTTAACAGTCACTAACTTAGCCATTGGTGAGAAAGTATCAAGGAAATCCACACCTTCCTGCTGTGTGTATCCTTTTGCTACTAACCGAGCTTTATACCTCTCCAAACTTCCATCAGCTTTTAGCTTTATTTTATATACCCATCGACATCCAATTGGGTGTTTTCCTGCAGGTAAAGGTAAAATGGTCCAAGTACCATTGTCCTCCAAAGCTTTCAATTCAACATTCATGGCTTCCCTCCATTCAGGGAATGAAGCAGCTTGAGCATAAGAACTTGGTTCAGTGTATGATGAAACAGCATGAATAAAAGCTTTGTGAGAAGAGGAAACTTTTGTATATGCAAGAAAAGAAGATAAGGGATACTTACTGGAGCTGTTGGAAGAGGATGTAGTGTAACATTGATAATCAGCGAGATAAGCAGGAGGTTTACGGGCTCTGGAAGATTGAGAGGGAACAGATTGTGGAGAAATTTGAGGTGGTGATGAGGAGGACTCAGGAGTGGAAGTAAGAGTAAGTATAGGAACTGGTAGGACTCTATCAGAAAACAGATCAGAGTTGGAAATTGTTTTAAAGGTGGAAGAGTTTTTAAAAGGAAAAATGTGTTCATGAAAAATGACATCTCTAGAAATATAGGTGGTGTTAGACTCTATATCAAGCAATTTGTATCCTTTAATTCCAGGAGGGTACCCCAAAAATATGGCTGGAGCTGCTCTAGGTGAGAATTTGGATCTAGTTCTAGCTAAGGTAGATGCATAACATAAGCATCCAAACACTTTCAGGTGCATGTACAAGGGTTTTTTCTTCCACAACAATTCAAAAGGACTCTGTTGTTTTAAGAGGGGTGAAGGAAGTCGATTGATAAGGTAAATGGAGGTTAGAATACAATCACTCCAATAGGCCAAGGGAAGGTGAGATTGAAAGAGAAGGGAACGAGCCACATTGAGAATATGTTGATGTTTACGTTCGACAACTGAATTCTGTTGTGGCGTATCAACACAAGAGTGATAGGATATGATGCCTTGAGATTTAAACAAATTATGAAAGGCTAGTTCAGGTGCATTATCTGATCGGATTGATTTAATGGTGGTTCCAAATTGGTTTTTTAACATATGCACAGAACTCTGGGAAGAAAACAAGTACATCAGATTTGGTTTTGAGCATATAAACCCAAGTATAACGTGTACAATCATCCACAATGGTAAGAAAGTATCGATATCCTTCAACTGAGAGAGGGGTAAAAGGACCCTAAACATCAATGTGGATTAAATGAAAAGGGTGTTTTGAAAAAGATTGTGCAAACTTAAAAGGTAATCGTTTCTATTTGGCTAATGGACAAATATCACAATGACAATCATTATTGGTATGAGAAGAAACATTCAAATCATCTTTCAATGTTTGAACTTTTACAAAAGATGGGTGGCCTAATCGAAAGTGCCAAAGTTCTCTATCTGTAAATGAAACAGTATTACATTTGGAGGAAATAGACAAATTGGAAAGAGTAGCTGGTTTTAGGTTCAAGACATAAAGGTTCCCCAATCTGCTACCCATCCCAATCATCTGGCCCGTTGTACGATCCTGAATCACACATGAGGGAGAAGAAAAAATGACTGAACAATGATGTTTGTGAGTTAAAGCACTGACCGAAATCAAGTAAAATTTAAATTGAGGAACATACAAAACATCATTAAGAATAAGACCAGGGAAAAGTTGGACTGAACCAACGTGAGCAACAGATATAGTATGGCCATTAGGCAGTGTGACATGAGAATTATGAATAGAATGATATGATTGAAAAGAAGTTAATGAACAAGATATATGATGTGTGGCTCCAGTGTCTATGATCCAAGAAGTGTGTGAAGAAGATGAAGCTAAATCAACGAGAGAAGAGAAAAGCATACCACTGAAACAAGAAACCATGGGTTCAGGCTGCTTCTGTTCTGGAATAGATTGGGAATCAGTGTTAAGTTGAGAGCTAAGGAGAGCAATAAGTTGCTTGCACTAATTAGAGCTTAATCCTGCAAGAACATGCTCTGTATCATCTGGTATCACAGAGCTAGCTTGATGAATCTGAGCTTTAGAGGTTGTGTTTCTGCCTTTGATTCTATATCCAGGTGGATAACCAACAAGCTTGTAACATATATCCACAGTGTGACCAAGAGCATTATAATGAGTGCATACAGGTCGATCACGTTTGGATTTGAAGTTCTGATTGCTATGAGATACAGCTGCAATAGAAGAAGAAGAATCTGAGAGAGGTAAAGAAGATTGACTGATTAGCCTTTGCCTTTCTTCCTGGACAACCAGTGAAAATACTTTGGTGATGGAAGGAAGTGGATCCATCATAAGAATCTGAGCTCGAATTTGAGCAAATGATTCATTTAATCCCATCAGAAACTGCATGACACATTCTCGTTGCTGAAACTCTGACCAAGGTTGCATCCCTCCACAATGACAAACTGGAATTCATCGATATTCTTTCAATTCATCCCACAAAATCTTGAGACGAGTGTAGTAAGAACTAACATCCATGGAACCTTGATGAAGAGCAATAAGACTGGTTTTGATCTGAAAGATACGAGGAGCATTGCTCTGAAGGAATCTGTCTTTGAGATCTCGCCAAATTTCGTAAGCTGTAGAATAGTAGAGTAAGCTGTCTGCAATTTCTCGAATCGTGGAATTAAGCAAGCAAGAGATCACCATACTGTTGCATCTCAACCAAGCACTGTGCAATAGATCATCAACCTCTGGTTGTACAACAGATCCATCAATAAAGCAAACTTTATTCTTAGCTGTGAGAGCCATAAGCATAGCTCGACTCCACGTGTTATAGTTGGAACCAATGAGAGGATGAGAAACTAAAATGAGACCAGGATCATCTCCATTATGAAGGAAATATGGACTGCTGGAATCTTCAATCGCAGTAGATCCAAGAACAATTCGATTGTTACCATTGGCAGCATTAGCGGAAGAGTTCCCTCGAGCCATGGCAGGGCCAAATGAAAAAGAAAGAATCACAAATCGTACTGCTCTGATATCATATTGAAGATCGAAGGTGAAAGGAGAAAAGAAGAACAGAAGGAAGAAGAAAAGAAATGAGCAGAAGAAACTTTTCTATTATTCCTCTGATATGTTTTGTAAAGCAGCTACAGTATCATTTATATAGCAAAGTAAGATGAAAACAAAGGATTGCCGCCAAAACATTTAGGTGGTAAGATTTAAAAATAAATGCAACAGAAAAAAGAATAATATAAACGTGAGCTAATTCTAATTCTTAATAGAAGGCAATAAATTTCCTGGTGCAAATTTGGCATCACCGAAACAACCTGATTCCTCACAACCGAGGCTTACAGGTTTCGGCTTGAATATTAATGAAATTTCTGAAACATTTATTCAGAATACAAGGGAAAGACTAAGCAGAAACGTCAGCTTGATGGAGGCCGAAGAGTCTTAGTTCGTAAGGTGGGCAGAGCCTCTGGGTTTTATTGTTTCATTTTACTCTCTTTGTTCCCAAACTTGAGGAAAACTTGCTCAAATTTGAAATGACTTGATTCTCAATATTTGTATCGTCAAGAAATGCTTAGAAATAAGAGTTCATTGTGGGCTTAATATACATGTAATGCCTCTAGTTTCACCTATCTGGCAATTAATTTTGCTAGAGATTGAAACGGCAGAGTTTACTGATAACCATCATATTCCAGAAGCCATGACAAGCAATCTCACTGATAAATGAGTTAGTTTCTCAATCGATTTTTATGGCTACAAGAGGGGGCAGCGGTACACAAAAACAAGCAAAATTGAACATAAAAAAAAATGAAAAGAAGAGAAATAGAGCAACACATTGTTTGGGAAAATGAACCGGACAACCCACTGCAGGATGTTTTGAAGATGAATATTACACAGCAAAGCAGTTCAAAGATACATAGAAACTCTGATCAGCAGGCTAATCTAATATCAAGTTAACCTTCGTTCATGCTCTATAACACAATAATCCTTTTAATTTGTGTTAAGGGAAACGGGTTAATTAATACCCAAACCCCTCTGTTCCCTCTTATTTGTCAGATTAGAAATTAATTTCTACTCGGTGGCTTTTTTCTTGTACAACTTCACATCAAAACAAGATACTTCTGTAACGTTTCTTATCCCATTCCTTTTGAGACTTCAAAGTCACGGTTCTTGGAATATATCAGCAAATTCCTTTTCGGTTGTATCAATTTCCTCCTCCCCTTCTTTCAATCATATATTCTTAGAACCAAATAAAATATTAAAAGAAATTGATTTCCAACTTTATTTTTCTTTTTCTAATTTCTTACCAGTAGTCGCCATTCTTACTGCTCTAAAGCAAACTCTCCTCTACCAGTTACTCCCTACTCCCCCAATCCAATCCCCTTATTCTTCCAAAGAGTGAACTAATGAACCATAAAGATCATATGGTGCCCAAAGATGATCAACAATGCGGGGCTTTCTCGAGTCCAGCCTCAACCAAGGCTTCCCTTTCCCACTCCAATGCAGCAAACTGATAGGCCCAGGATGCAAATCCCTACATCTACCCTCAAGGTCATCACCCCCTAATCCATGCTGGTTCCATCTATGACTAACAGCTTTTATATTCCCAGCTAACACCAACAAAAATGGTGGCTACGAACCCAGGTTGTATATCCTCTTCTGTTTTTGCACAGCCATCCACTCCTCTACTTTCTGTGTATACCCTCCTTGCCTCCACTTGTCAACATCCAGCACCATAACCACAGTGTTGAAATAACATGGCCGTCTTCCATCAAAAGTACTAGCTAAACCCTTGTCTGACCAGAACAAGTCCCTGAAATATTTTATGAAATTTGCATGACAATATTCTGGTGCGGCCAACACTTTTCCTTCTAAATCAACTTCCCAGAGTTTCATAATATCTTCCACCACAACAAGGTCAGAATCCAAGTATATTACACGTTTAACATCTGCTGGTAGTATATCAGCTAGGTAAATCCTGGCATAGTTCAAAGGTTGATCGAGTGCTTGGCGAATAGATTTTGATATTTTGCCGCGGACAAGATCGGAGTGAAAGCGGTAAACTCTAAAGTTCAGGTAAGGGAAGGTTGAAATGATGCTTCAAAGCACTTCAGGCTCGTCTTTTCTCCACAGGAAATGAAACTCCACATTATCGGGGCAAGTTGAATGCTGCACGACGGAGAGAACAGCAGCCATGGTGCCCCTGAGGTAGTTCGCATCCAGTGTCATAGCAATGTGGATTCTGTCCGAGGCACTAGACCCGCAAATATCCCCATTGCGAAAGGATGCGGCCTCCCTGAAGATGGGAATATCCGAAGAAGTTTTTTGGATAATGCCATGGCGGATGGCAGTTGAGGTGGTGGTGGTGGTGAGGAGGAGGAGGAGAGACAGAAGGCCAAGGAGGAGAGAGGCCATCCTGTCTTTCATGGGAGGTTATGAAATGGATGGGATTAGGGGAGAGGAGAAGAGACAGCAGCAGCCATTTGGGCAAAGGCTGGTTAAGTTAAGAGAAGGTTTAGGAGAGGTTAGAGGGAACTAATGATTGGAAATTTTTGTTTCCATTTTATTAAGTGGGCAGGAGAGAGGTTGGTAGAGATTGTGAGGAAGAGAAGAGTACTTGGAAGGATAACATGGGAAGAAAAGAGCTGTAAATCAAAATAAAATCAACTCTGTCTGATGTAATAAATTGAAAGCATATGCCAGATTTCCATTTCCACTTTGGACTGTTATTACTTATTTCATTTCCTTTCTTTTGTGCAGGTTTTTAATTCAGTTTAGTCATCTAAAAGATATTTCCATAAATCAAGGACAAATATGGCAGGAAAAATGGCTTACTATATCAATACTACAGTTGTTGTCGAGGACTCTTCTGGCCAAAATATTTAATAAACAAATAGCTACAGTTAGTGCCTGTTACAGGTCAGAGATCTTCTGCCCCATTACATTATAACTTTATTTCATTTGCTAAATATGTTTAAAGAAACTGATAAAACATAGTAAGAAATTTTGAAAGGAGAAGATCCTGAGGTGCTTTTTTTGAGTGAAACAATTCTACAAGAGTATGCTCTTGATAGAATTAGAAGAAAATGTGGCAGGAATTCTGTGTTTGAAGTGGGTACAATATATCATGATGATGATTAAAAAAGTGAGTATTAATTAAAGAGTTTGTAATTATAAAAAAGTAAATAGTTTAGTTCTCATACAAAGGTAATTAAAAGAAAGCTATATGTTTTTTTTTTCAAATTATTCACTGGAGAAAATTGAAAGAGGGCAATTAGACTATTAGAGAACTTTGACCAAAAAAAAAAGACTATTAGAGAACATCTAAAATCCCGGCCCCACCGCAACTGCCGGTGCCAAGGCCGCCGTGCAGGTGCAATATAAGAGTCAGAACTCAGAAGAAGGGGTGCTAAGCATCAAAACATCAAAGCTCGTCTTTCTGCGCTGATTCAAGACATTGTTCATCCCAAGGTAGGGGAAATAGCAACCTTGCTGCAGTGTGAGGCATGGACCAGTCCTCGTATACAAACCTGATAGCCAGCATTTGTAAAGGAAGAATGAAAGAAATTAGAGATCAGAAAAGCAAGTAATAAATCCAAACCATAAAAGATGAATTTAACAAGTACCATGCAATCTATACTAAATTGGTAATGCAATATGAACATGATGGGAATGCATGTTCACGAACTTGGAAAGAAAAAAGGGGGAATTTTGCAGGACTGGAGAAAAAATTGCTTACGGTTTCACAGGAGGGCGAGATATTATAACAAGAACTTGTAGATCCTCATGTTCATTCGTATTCCAGACCTGCAGTGATGATGACAAACATTTTTCATCAAGCACATAGAATAACTAGCTAGATTGCCATGAAGGAAAGTTAGTAAAACAAACAAAATCAACAGCCAATCCCCTGTCGACCAATAACAGGCTGAAGGCTAAAGATAAATCATAAAATACTTTCTGTTCTTTCACAATGTTATTATTGGTCACTTTTACTGGTAATAAAAGAGAAATCCTAAATGGTTGAAACGTTTACCTGGTGAACTTCATCCACGGGGATGTGAAATGTGCTGTTTGGAAAAATAAAGTGCTCTTTTGGCTTTCCTGGGGACTTATTTTCATGATCTGAAGGTGAGGCAATGAGCAAAGTGCCACTCCCTTTGAGGGCAAGAAAAACTTCTTCACAAGCATGCCTGTGGATTGGCGTGCGTGCTCCAGGCGAAAATGTTTCAAGCCATATCTCCATCTGCGGAAGGAATCCCAAAAACAAAACAAAAAGGAAAAAAGAAACGATTGTTGCTAGTATCTTTGGCATCCTCAATAAGGGAGAAAAGGTCTTCAGCTGAAATAGTGAATGAATTGCTTACTTCTTTCATCCCATGCAAGACACCTGCAACAGTTGTATGTGACAAACCTTTAATTCCATAGCTGCCCTGTGGAAGCTCACTAATGTTTCTTACCACAGGAAGCCCTGCATCAAATTCCATTTAAAGAATAATTTAAGATACAACACAAAAGTTATAGGTGGTCTACGATCATTGAAACTGCCCATTAGGCTTTAAGCATGCCAAGAGCAAATTATCATAAGAAAAAAATAAAAAAACCAAAACCATGGTCAGTACTAAAACTTGAAAACAAACTAGTAAATGTTAGCAGTGAAAGAAGACCAAAACTGACCATTGATCGAGCATGGTGAAGCTTCAAGGGTATCAAAGATTAAAAGGAAGCTTAAAAGGAAGGAATTGAACCAATGCCACCTGACCATCTCCTTTCTTGCTGATTCCAAAACTAAAATGGTGTTTGTTGACTTTCTTCTTACAATTCTTTCTAAAACAGCCTCCAAAAGGTATTGTGTTTTATGGATTACCAAAACAGTATTGAATTTTTGCTTAACATTTGGGATTAGTTGGGAAGCAGTTGTCCATCGTTTTCTCATACATAAGGGAAGGGAAGACTTTTTTTTCAATAAAGCGAAGACTTAATGTTGAGGCATACTAAAAAAATGTGCTTTTACCGGCATTTTTAGTGCGAGGGTTATAAAAATTGTCGGTATTTGTCAAAATTTATCAAGTTTTGAGTGGCACAAAATTAGTGCCGGTAATTCTAACATATTCAACGGTACATTTCACTTCAAAACCTTACACACAATAAAACAATAATAAATACACGTGGTATGTAACTTTAGCGCATATTTTGCTTATATTATCATGCACCAATTTTTTATCTGAACAAAAATACTGCATAGGAAAAGAGAGAGGGGAAAGATAGTAGATGGTTCTGGAGATGAAGAGTTTTCAAAAGCCAAAATTAAAGTTTAGGTTGCATCCGACTCTGATGAAAACATCAATAACTTCGAGAAAAGAAAAAAGGTGTTAGATGACAGCAAAAGAAGATAAAATTGATTTAAATCAAATTAAAGCATATGTTGAAAAAGAAAAGTAAGAAAGGCCAGGAAGCCAGGCGAGCCTTTCAAGACGGGACCCACGCAAGCAAATAACGTGGCATTAGGAGAAGCAAATACGTGTTTAATAGAGAAAGTGGAAACGTGGCCACACTTGCTTCCTTACTTTTTTTTTTCAACTTTAATAGTACAGATATTATCATTTTTTTTGTTCGTTTTTTTTGGCCAAATTTTTTGTTTGTTCATATGTTGTCATTTAACATCTTATTTTCCCATATACTGTGTTACGTGCCAGGGGCTTTAGCCCAGCCACCGTGCAATTGTAGGGTGGGAAACTCGCGTCCTACATACCTAAGTCAGCCTTGCCTTGCCTAGCCCAAGATGCTCTTGCACAACGGAAAACTCATGTGCACATTAGCACATGCCAAGCAATAAGCAGACAACCAATCAAGCAAGCACACAACACACGTACACACTGATGAGGGGGTGGGGGGGGACTATACACTTGCAATATTCTGAAAAAAATATACAGTAGAGGAGCTTTATAAGAAGGAAACCAACCTAGAACGCTACTCACGTTGGAGGAGCACACCCTTGGGTCTCTACACAGTCTAGAAGACTCACAAAGGAGCTCACTCCACCTAGAGGAGCCCGAGTGGCTCAATCTAACTTAGCTACTCTCTCTCGCACCCACACTTGAGACCCTCTTCACTGATTCTATATAAGGGGAAGACACCCCTTATATAGGCAAACCCTCACCCAAGTGTGTGACGGTGGTTAGGCCAAGTGTATGGCTGGCAGACTACTTTGGAAACCTTCCCTGAGTGAATGGCAATTGGTGCGCACTGAGCCTTGCTGACATCGTTCTGCCCGAGAATTTGTCTCAGCTGCACCCTCACATTTGCCTGTCCCTTCCGCTCGCCTACCTGCCTGGTGCGCTCGCCTACGTCTGCTTCTAGGGCTTTGCCCGCCTAACTGGCTCACCTGGGCCTGGCGACTGGAACCTTAGTCGCCCACCTGGCTGAAGCCTCACCCAAATGTCCAGCTCGCCTAGTCAGCGTCTTGCCCAGCTCGCCAAACTACCATCTCGCCCATCTGTTCGGCTCGCCTACCCGGTTGGCTCGCCCAACTAGCTTTTGCTTTGCGCACTTCGCACACCTTTTGGCTAGCATCTTTCACTCCCACCACCTTGGGCTGCCTGGGGTTGCTCAACCAGCCTCTCATCACCTCGGCTAGGACCTGGTTTGGCCTGCACCCGTCAATCAGGCCTTGGACTGTCGCGCAGGACGTGACATTCTCCCCCACCTGTCCTAGCAATGCCCTCGTTGCTTGGGGAGTGTCATCCTTCCATCCGTGCACCACGGGTTCTCCTCGAGCGGTGCCGACCATGGACCTCACCCTCATCCCCTGACTAAGAGCCGCGTACTCGCCTTTTCACTCACACGGCACCTGGTCGTCGAACCACCTTTGGCTTGCCCACTGACCACAGGACACCAAGTCAGCGATCTCCCCTGATCAACTGTCCGACTGCTCGCCACCCTTGGCTATCGCTACAAGTTTTATCCTTGTCAGGCACTTCCGTTCTTCATCTGGTCCCATCCACACTGGTCGGTCCTGACTTTTGCTCGGCAGAATGTGGCGTCCCCTTGCCACTCGAGAGTCTCACAAGGCCTCCTGCCCTTCAGTGTGCTCGCCTGCTTCCGAACCCACCATCCTCGCTTAGTCCGGGCTGCTTACTTCGTCTGCTCGCTCAGCTAACTTGGCTCAAACCACGTCTCAACCAGCACTAGGCACTAGCAATTCTACACAAACTCGATCAGATCGCCACAAAATGCTGATCGCCAATCGCCAACTCTCGATCGCCGACTCTGGCACTAGCTGCCACGTGCCCATTACTCCCTCTCCGCGCTCAGTGGGCCCTTTGAAGTGTGCAGTGCCCACATGATCAGGGTCTTCTGATCGCTTGCTTTGATACCAACTATCACATGCCGGAGGCTTTAGCCCAGCCACTGTGCGGCCTTAGGGTGGGAAACTCACGTCCCACGTCCCTAAGTCAGCCTTGCCTTGCCCAGGATGCTCTTGCACAGCGAAAAACTCACGCGCACACTAGCACACGCCAAGCAACAAGCAGACAACCAATCAAGCAAGCACATAACACACGCACACGTACACATTGATAAGGGGGGAACTGTACACTTGCATTATTCCCAAACAAATACACTGTACATGAGCTTTACAAGAAGGAAACCAACCTAGAACTCTACCCACGTTGGAGGAGCATAACCTTGGGTCTCTATACAGTCTAGAAGACTCACAAAGGGGCTCACTCCACCTAGAGGAGCCCTAGTGGCTCAATTTAACTCAGCAGCTCTCTCCCGCATCGACACTTGAGACCCTCTTCACTGATTCTGCCTGTATGTCCCAAGTGTGGGGGAAGACACCCCTTATATAGGCAAGCCCTCACCCAAGTGTGTGATGGTGGTTAGGCCAAGTGTATGGCTGGCAGACTGCTTTGAGAACCTTCCCTGAGTGTATGGCAGCTGGTGCGCACTAAGCCTTACTGACATCATTCTACCTAAGAATCTGTCTCAGCTGCAGCCTCGCATCTGCCTGTCCCTTCTGCTCGCCTTCCTGCCTGGTGCGCTCACCCTCGCCTGCTTCTAGGGACTAGCCCACCTGACTGGCTCACCTGGGACTGGCAACTAGAACCTTGCTCGCCCACTGGCTAGAGCCTCGCCCAAATGTCCGGCTCGCCTGGTCAGCGTCTCGCCCACTTGTCCAGAACGCCAAACTATTATCTCGCCCATCTATTCGGCTATCTTACTCGGTTGGCTCACCCAACCAGCTTCTGCTTTACGCACTTCACACGCCTTCTGGCCAATGTCTTTCACTCCCACCACCTTGGGCTGTCTGGGGTTGGTTAACCAGCCTCTCATCACCTCGGCTGGGACTTGGTTTGGCCTGCACTCGTCAATCAGGCCTTAGACTGTCGCGCGGGACGTGACAACTATGTATAAACTTATTTTTCGCTATATAATATTTTGAGTCATGTCAGCATATTTCATAATTGAGAAATAAGTTTTTGATCACAATATTTTGCGAAATAAAATTTTAAAATATAATGGACAAGTAAAAAGACTAGCATAATATAATGAGGATAATAATTTTAAAGAAATTACTATATTATTGAGACGTACAAAATGAGTAATCTCTCCTTCCTTCCCTGAAAGTTCCTAATTCGTAATTCAAACTTAATATTCTATAAGCAGATAATTCAAGCAGAAGTAAATATATAATTTCTTTGATAGTTTAGGAAATGGGGATTCATGTTACCATGTTGAGTCCAGCTCATTACCATTGCGTTGGTTTCGTTAATAGTGAAGTGAGGCACTGGAATTTTTGAGTGGCCTGTGCAATTCTTTAAGAAAGAAAAAGTCAGAAGCGACATGTGTTATTAAAAATAAAGTTATTCTAGATAGAAAGAACAAGGTTAGATAAGTTGTTCAAGAATTGAGATATTTTTTTGGATAGATTATTTTTGTAACTGTAAGATAAATTTTATTGTTTTAAACAAACTATTAACCCTGAATTTTGTGAATCTAAAAAGTTTAAGACGTTAAATTTTATAAGTTGCATATTTTTATAATTAATTTTTATTTGATTGATCTCATCGTTTTTCTCTTCAAATCAAGAAGCCAGCAACATGACCTCACAAGAAGTCAGCTTTTTTTTTCAACTTTATATGGATAGAAATTATTTGGCTCATCAAAAGTATATTTAAAATATTAAAGTAACATGACACAAAAAAGAAAAAAATTTCAGTCCTAATAGAATTAGTTTTATATCCTAAAATGAATAAGAATACCTATAAATAAAAAGAGAGTAATATGACACAATTAGGCAGCAGTTGAACAAATGAAGAAGCAAGGTCTATTCCATTATCTAGTTGGATTGGAGTAGAAGGTCAAACCAAACGTTGAATCTCTCTTAGACATCATTGCTAGAAAAGCATCGCGTCCATCTATAATAGCCAAAATATCATGGAACCGTAGGAATTGATCTTAAACGAAAGCCTCTCGATCAAGGAAGTTTTTTTCAGTCATTGAATTGGAACCTAAGGATTTTGGGACCGTTATGGAGAAAATGCCTCAGTTATGAGACTCAGTAATACTTTTCTTGAGTCTACTAGAAAGCCCAGATGCTGGATTGTAGCGAAGAAGGTGTTTAAATGTTCAGTCTCATGGGCCATGGCTTCTTAAATGCTCTGATGAGACGTATTAAGGAACGGTTGAACTATGGCAATTGAGATGGAGGAAATGGACACAATGCATTCATTTGACATGAATTCACTGATGGAACCAAGAAGCAATGAGTCTTATTCCGAGTACGCGGAGGACGGTGACACTGAGTATGTATAAAACCACTGGCCAGGCTCAGGTACTGCTCTGTAGACACCATTGTACAAATGCATGACGTTTCAATTGTCCTTAGTGTTTCCAATTATTATTTACTTTTTCAGTTGTGATTTTTACCGTATTATATGATGCACTGATATTATATATTGTTTTATATACTGTCAATCAATCATAAAATGACGCTTCATATAGAAATCTTTAAAAATAAATATTAAAAAAGTCTTTAAATTTATTTTTAAGGGTTTATATACTTTTAAACTTTACTTGTTTATGAGGTATCATTTTATGATTAACTAATAATGTATAAAAGCTATACACTATAAGTGCATCGTATATAAACTCTTATAAAATCAAAGTGATTGTTTAAAGGTTAGCTTCTACATTCTAATTAGGGTTAATGTGTAATTTAGCCCTCGAACTATATCACTTTTTTCACTTTGGTACCTACAAAAAATTTTTTGTCACTTTAATACATGAACTTCAATTCCGTCAGCCACTTTACCCCACCTATTAACTCCATTTAAAAAAAATGCTGACCTGGCCGCAGTAGCCAATAAGGTTACGCCATTTGTTCTCTCTTCCACGTCATTCCTTTCTTTAAATTCCAGCTCATGTCTTCCCTTTTTCTTTTTTATATTTCTTTCTGTAGCTTGCCTCTGTCTATTCTTCACAGAACCATCGATAAAGGCAGATCGATCCATCACCGCCGGTTGAAGAAACCCATTTCCTTTAGCTTGAAATTGGGTGACAAACATTGAAAATGGTTGAGAGTAAAAGCAGCCAAAGCCAAAGTTACAAACACAAAGGAGAAGTTTTGGCTCTACTGAGAGGGGGTGAATCGATTTTTCTACTTCTTTTTGGTTTTTCTACCTCTTAATGCACAATTAAAACTAATGAAACAACAGTGAAATAAGTGCAGTAAAAAGAGTAGGGGAAAGAGAAGCAAACACAAATTTATAGAAGTTCGGCCAATCTCTTGCCTACGTCCTCTCTCCTTGATCCTCTTATCAAGGTTTTGATTCAGCTCTTCCTTAATAATCTTTACACACCACTTCAAGGTGTGGTGAGACCTCTTACAATGTTTCTTAAGGACTTAAAAATCACCTTCTAAGCCTCTCCCCTTGTAAGACTACCCACACTCTACAATAACAAACCTTACAAGGATAGCTTACCCCTTTGAATAACAGAAATTTCAGTAAATAGGTGAAGAACAACAAGAAATCTCACAAATGGAGTTACACAATAAGAATTTTCAGATTTGAATTTCTCTTTTGAAGCTTGAAGATTTTTGAGTGCTTGTTCTGCCTCTAAACTTCATAAATGCCTCTATTTATATCCCACAAACTGATTGAAATGGTTGGTGAAGCATTTAATGCAAATCCTCCCGTTGAAACCCTCAAAAACTAGCCGTTGGAGTCAGATTTCGAGCAAAGGGATCGATCCCTTTATTGGAGGGATCGATCCTTTATAATTTACTGCACCTATTTTGCTGTAAATTGATACAAACTGATGGCTTTTGTGATTCTAAGTCAGTTCAAAAACTTCTAACACTTTTCTAAGAATATTTACTGACTTTTTTAATTGAAATCACCAACCAAAACTTTGTTTAAAATATTTTCTATCATTGAGTTCATTTAAAGCAAATTTACTTTGGAAAAATCATTCTTAAGCTTACTTGAGTTTTGTCATTTCAAAATACTTGTCAATTTAAAGCTAACAATCTCTCCCTTTTTGATATGACAAAACTTAAGGTAAATTTGCTTATATGTTTGAAGATTGAGATTACTTAAATTTTTGAAAAACATTGCTCCCCCTCAATATTTGCTCCCTCTAAATTTAATATAAGTTTACCGCATTAATTCTCCCCCTTTTTGTCATAGCAAAGTAAT
The DNA here is from genome assembly GCA_032173925.1 of Heritiera fomes. Lineage (NCBI taxonomy): Eukaryota > Viridiplantae > Streptophyta > Magnoliopsida > Malvales > Malvaceae > Heritiera > Heritiera fomes. Next base: position 21,815,263 of record JAPDPM010000013.1, on the reverse strand, counting down.
AAAAAGCAGAACTAAGATGTAGAGATACTCCCCCTCAATAAGAGAAATAAATAACATGGAGAAATGGTTAGTGGTATAAGGCAATTTAAAGCAACAATGGTTAGGAAATATAGACCAAGCAAAGGGATAAACCAAGTCAATGGAATCATAGATTAAGCTATCATTATATATTTAAGCCACAGAACCAGAAAACACACCAGTCATAGTTATAAACATAAGACTAAAACATCATAAACACACTAGAAAATGTCACAAACATAAGGTAAAAAAAAACCAGCATAAACATCAGACATAGTAAAAGGTTCGAAAGCACAATAAGCTAAATGCTTATTCCACACAACAATCATAATCCGCGCCTAGGGAACGTCTTGTAGTACTGATCCATGAAATCCTCGTGCTGCATGGGGACATATTGAATTTCATCGAACAATGCAGCTTGGTTGGCCTCGATGTGATCAAGTCGCTGACCCACGTCATGCTGAAAATTTTGAAGCATATGCATTATCTGCTCGAGAGAAGCTGACGTGGAGCCGGAAGGTGCAGAAGATGTGGGCGCTGCAGGGACGTCATCTCCGTCTCCTCCTTCTTCTTCCAGAGCATGTTCGGGAGATTCAAACGGTCTATGACTCTTGACCCATTCGATTGTATCGCCTCATTGACGTTGATACCACTCAAGGTTATGGAGAGTGGCGAGATTAGTTGTGGTGCTGGGGTCCGAAAGTACACCAACCTCACATGAACAGTCAACGCGTTTAGCGATTAAGTAAAAGACGAGAGGCTGAGGGAAGACAATTGTGTGTACTTTGTCACTGACAATCTTCACCCAATCTTGAAGGATAAAGTGAAGGAGGTGTGGTTGAAGACCATCAAGTGAATGAATATGATGGAGCCAAAAACGATCAGGTTTCCTAAGTTGAGAATATTTTGTGCCAAGGGGTCGGAGATTCTAGGAGATTATGATATGTAGGAGTCGGGCGAAGATAGGAAGGTCACTTGCACGATTATTGGTAACGGGAAACTCTAAGGGGACTTCAACATTCTCATATATAGTACCGTGGTCGGGAACTCTAAAGACAAAAAAGAGGGATTGTGTGGTGATTTCAATGTTTTTGCCCATGACATAGGATCGAATTCCTACAACCATACATTCATCATTTGGATCCATGATGACTTCGGCATTGGAAAAGAGAGTGCGAATGATGTTTGAAGGAACCGAAGTGTTGATTTTGAGAAACTCAAGCCAATGATATTCAGTAAATTTGGCCAAGTAAGGAAAATTAATTGATTTGAGGAAATCGAAATCAATTGGACGCCAATGCTTAATAGGCATATTTGAAAAGTTTGCTAGAAATTTTGTTTTCTCATTGGCATGTCGAAAGCGTCGACTAAAGGTGGCTGGTATGGAGGAGGAGGAGAAGGAAGCACTTGTTTTGCGTTTTTGAGCAGTATGTTTAACTTTGGGAGCCATATGGAGTAGGATAGGAGTAGGAGAAAGTAAGGAAATTTCGTTGAGGAATTTTACCGAACAGGTGGTGAGCACAATTTTGGTGAACTATGGATGAGTGTATGGAAGAGATAAGATCTAAACAACAACGGAGAGCCACAACCCAAGATGCAGGTAACAAAGATGACAATGAAATAAGGATGAAAAACTAAAGATATTCTAAGTATAAACCCTAGAAATTAGATAAGTGCGAAATGAAGTGAAAACCTAGATGGAAAGTAAATCTATGCAAGATATGCAAATGGGTAGTCAAGACATGGTGAAATAAACTAGAAATGCATGAAAAATTTAATGAAAAATGTGAGAAAAACTTATAATTGAAATGTTGGGTGAATAGTGACCATGGTGTGGAAGAAGAAAGAAGAGAAGAAAAGATGAAGTTTTGTGAGGAAATAAGGAGGGGAAATGAAAGAGATGAAGGAATGAGGAAGCTTGGTGAAGGAATGAAGCGATTTGGTGAAGAAATGAGTGAGATCTAGAAGATTTGGGTGAGAGGAAATGGTGAAAGGGCGTTGGGAGTGAAGAGGAAGATGAATAGTGAGAGAGGAGTGGGGGGCACGATGCTTAAAATGACCTGTGAAATACATTCTGGTACGAAGCGATCGATCCCTTACAGGCAGAATGCTTCCCAGCCCCAGTCTGATGCTAGGGGATCGATCCCATGGTGAAAAGGGATCAATCCCTCATAGCAGAAACCCAGATTTTTGGCCTGACAGACTTGGAAATCAATCCTATTTTGGAAGAATTGTCTCCTCAGTCACTTGCCTCATTTATGACGCATAAAAATGATATGAAAACAATAGAACTTATGCATTTTTACTATTTTAAAATCAAAATCTGGTTGTTGCCACTTGGGATGCATGAGATGTAAGTTGAAAACTGCAGAAAAATGCAGAAAAGTGCAGAAAATTGCATAAGTATGCAAAAATGATGTAGAACAGTTTTGAACAATAAGTGACCATGACTGTGATAGTGTCTTAAACATCAGAAATGGGTTTTGGCTAATGAAGAGAGTTTAACATGATCAAAACACACAAAGTTCAACAATTCAATCTCAAAAAGGTAAGAACATGAACAGTAATATGGTAAGTTAAGGTCATGAATTGCAAGTGGTAATTATATTCTTCGAATTTCTTTCTTGCAATCTTCACAAACCAACTTAATTCATTCATTCAACATTAAATCAATTCAAGGAGCATTCATAATACCTAATTCACCTCTAAGAATGCAAAATCCCTCCTTGTCCAATGGTTTTGTGAAGATATTGGCTAATTGGTGCAATGTATCTACATACTGTAGAATTATGTCACCTTTTTGCACATGATCTCGTATAAAATGATGTCTAATCTCAATGTGCTTGGTTCTAAAGTGTTGGCTGGGATTTTTTGTAAGATTGATAGCACTAGTGTTGTCACACTTGATGGGAACTTGGTTCATTTCTATTCCATAGTCTCTCATTTGTTGTTTAATCCACAAAACTTGAGCACATGCAACTTCCGGAAGCTATATATTCAGCCTCGGTTGTGGATTAAGCTACGCTATTTTGTTTCTTAGAGAACCATGAAATAAGCCTGCTTCCTAAGAATTGACATGTTGCCGATGTGCTTTTCCTATCCACTTTGCGTCCGCCAAAATCTGCATCGGAATAAACATGGAGATCAAGTGGAGAATCTTTAGGATACCAAAGTCCTAAGGAAGAAGTATTTTTAAGGTATCTAAGGATTCTTTTTACTGCTTGTAGGTGTGATTCTCTAGGAGATGACTGAAATCTAGCACACAAACATACACTAAACATTATATCGGGTCTACTAGCAGTTAAATATAGCAATGAACCAATCATAGACCTATATATTTTAGTGTCTACACACTTTCCTCCTTCATCCTTATCAAGCTTGATATTTGTGCTCAATGGTGTAGAGTAAGGTTCAGACTCATCCATTCTAAATCTTTTGAGTAAATCTTTAGTGTACTTAGCTTGATTTATGAAAATACCCTCTTTGCATTGTTTAACTTGAAGTCCTAGAAAGAAGGTTAGCTCTCCCATCATACTCATCTCAAATTCACCTTGCATTAATTTTGAAAAATCTTTACACAATGACTCATTTGTAGATCCAAAAATAATATCATCCACATAAATTTGAACTACTAATAAGTCACTACCCTTAGATTGGATAAACAAGGTTGAGTCTACTTTGCCTCTTGCAAAACTTTTTTCAATTAAAAACTTTGAAAGTCTTTCATACCAAGCTCTAGGAGCTTGTTTTAATCCATATAAAGCTTTTGATAGTTTGAAAACATGGTTAGGAAACTTTGGATTTTCAAAATCGGGAGGTTGTTTAACATAAACCTCTTCATTTATGTAACAATTTAAAAAGGCACTTTTTACATCCATTTGATATAATTTAAAATCATTGTAGCATGCAAATGCAAGTAGCATCCTAATAGCTTCTAATCTAGCTACCAGAGCATATGTTTCATCATAGTCTATTCCTTCTTCTTACCTATATCCTTGAGCCACTAACCTAGCCTTGTTTCTAGTAATAATACTATTCTCATCCATCTTATTCTTGAATATCCATTTGGTTCCAATGATGAGATAATCTTTAGGTTTTTCCACTAGTGTCCACACTTTGCTTTTCTCAAATTGGTTTAATTCCTCTTGCATGGACATAATCCAATTTTCATCTTTCAAGGCCTCATCCACATTCTTTGGCTCAAATTGTGACACAAAGGCTACATGTTGACATATGTTTCTATAGGTTGACCTAGTTCTAACGCCAATGTTTGGATCTCCAACAATATCATTATCCTTCACATATCCAAGTTCTCTAGGACACCTAGATTCTTTCTCAATTATTTCTTGTTCCATGGACTCCTCATTTTTGTTAATATTAAGATCTTCTAATTGTTCTCTAACATCCTTATCTTGGGATGGATCAACTATAAGTTCATCAAAGATCTCTACTTCAACATCAAGATTGGTTCTACTAGTGATATTTGATTCATCAAAGATTACATGTATTGACTCTTCTACTACAAGTGTTCTTTTATTGAAAACTCTATAAGCCTTAGAATTTAAAGAATAACCAAGAAAAATACCTTCATCACTTTTTGCATCAAATTTTCCTAGGTTATCTTTACCATTGTTCAAAACAAAACATTTACATCCAAATGGGTGAAAATAACTTATGTTAGGCCTTTTTCCTTTATAAAGCTCATAGGGAGTTTTCTTTAAAATAGGCCTTACCATAGCTCTATTTATAACATAGCAAGCAGTATTTATTGCTTCAGCCCAAAAATATTTAGGTAAGTTATTTTCACAAAGCATGGTTCTAGCCATTTCTTCTAAGGTTCTATTTCTTCTTTCAACTACCCCATTTTGTTAAGGAGTTCTAGGAGCTGAAAAATTATGGCTAATACCGTTTTCATTGCAAAATGTATCAAAACCAAGATTTTCAAATTCTTTTCTATGGTCATTCCTAATACTAGTAATAGAGTAACCTTTTTCATTTTGAACAAGTTTTGAGAAAACAATAAATTTATCTAAGGCTTCATTTTTCACACTTAAAAAGAACACCCAAGTAAACCTAGTGTAATCATCAACTATGACAAAACCATAGTGTTTTCCTCCTAAGCTAGTTGTCCTAGTTGGTCCAAAGAGATCTAAGTGGAGAAGTTGAAGTGACCTAGAGGTTGTAACACACTTATTAGATTTAAATGATATTCTCTTGTGTTTTCCTCTTACACATGCCTCACAAACTTTATCATTTTCAAATTGAAGTTTAGGCAAACCTACCACTAAGTCTTCTTTGACTAATTTAGATAAAACATGCATGTTAGCATGACCTAGTCTTCTATGCCATAACCAAGGTTCATCTTCTCTAGTAGCCATAAAGCATACATTTTTGCTATTTAGTTCATCTAAATTAACAATATAAATGTTTCCTTGTCTATGCCCAATAAAGAGAATTTGATTAGTTTTAGTATTAACAACATTGCAACATAAAGCATCAAACACAACTTTAAAACCCTTGTCACACAATTGACTAATACTAAGTAAATTATGTTTTAATCCTCTAACATACAAAACATTCTCAATAGTTGAGGAAGAGTTACCAATGGAGCCAATTCCTTCAATTTGTCCTTTGGAGTTGTCTCTAAATGTGACTTCTCCACCACTTTTATGCTTTAGGAACTTGAATTGGCTCTTGTCACCCGTCATGTGTCTTGAGCATCCACTATCAAGGTACCAATGCTCCTTGGACTTAGTCTTGTAGCAATACTCTTCCTCCTACATACAAACACATCAAGCTTTCATCTTAGGTACCCAAATTTTCTTGGGTCCTTGAGAGTTGGTACTAATAATTTTTAATACTTTAGGGATCCATTTCATTTTTAAGGACTCATCACTTGAATTTAAAACATGTTTAGGCACCCAAATCTTGACAGCCATTTTTCCCTTAATCATGGTCTTCCTAGAGGTGCATGTTTGTGAAGAATGTCCTAGTTTATTACATAATGTGCACAAAACAAATTTTCTATCTTTAACTACGAAATTTTTTAGATGAGTCTCTTTATTTGATGCATTATAGCCTAACCCTTCTCTATCATAGAATGCTCTTTGAGTCTCTAGCATATGATCAAGTTTTTGTTGACCCATGAAAAATCTAGAAAAGGAGTTTTGCAAATTAGTGTTCTTCTTATTTAATTCTTCTATTTCTAGATTTGCATTTTCTAATTTCTTTTCACATTTTAATTTAACATTCATAAGCATTTCATTTTCCTTTTTCAACTTAGAGATCATTTTCCTTATTTCAAATTCATGCATTCAAATTCATCTGCTAACTCATCAAATGAATCTTGCAATTCATCAAAAGAGTATTCATTAGTATCTAATGAGTTAGTTGTTACCTTCTCATCTTCAAAAGCCAAAACAAAAGTTGGCTACTTCATTTTCCACATTCTCTTCATCGGAGCAATCACTATCACTCCAAGTAGCCACCATAGCCTTGTTCTTTGGTTTCTTCTCATTTTGCTTTCTATAAAAAGGACAATCAAATTTAATATGACCAAGTTTTTTGCATTCATAACAAATAATTTGGTCATTTTCTTTCCTATTAGTTTCTCCTCTATTGAACTCTCTCCTAGGGGGTCTCCTAGAGTTTCCACTAGCTCTTAACCTCATGAATTTATTGAATCTCTCGGCAAACATGTCCATTTCTAAATCTTCATCATCATCACCACTTTCATCATAATCGTCTTTTGATTTCTCAATTGTGGTGGATTTTAGAGCTACTCCAACTTTCTTTGGGGGATCTTGATTTCTCTTAATTTTCATCTCATAAGCAAGTAAAGATCCCATGAGTTCATCTAATGAGAGTGCATAAGGATCCTTGGATTCCTCAATAGCAATGACTTTAGCTTCACATGATTTAGGTAAGCTATTAAGAATCTTTTTCACCATTTCTACATTAGAATATGTTTTTCCTAAGGCTTTAAGACCATTTGTAATGTTAGTAAACCTAGTAAACATGTTACTAATAGATTCATCACTCTTCATTTTAAATAATTCATAATCTTGAGTGAACATGCCTACCTTGGTTTCTTTAACTTGTGCGGTTCCCTCATGTGTTATGGCTAGTTTATCCCAAACTTGTTTAGCATTCTCACATTGTGAAACTCTATTATACTCATTTGGTCCTGATGCACAAAATAGTGTGTGCATTTCCTTAGCATTTAGTTGTGCCATTCTAACATCGTTTGTGTCCCACTCATCCTCTTTCTTTTGCACATCCTCCCCATCTACTTTCTTAATAGGAACAAGGGGACCTTTAACTATAATCCTCCATACTTCATAATCATTAGCTTGAATGAATAACATCATCATAGTCTTCCAATAAGCATAATTTTCACCATTGAAGAGTGGTGGTCTAACCGTGGAGTGTCCCTTTCCTACCAAAGGTGTAGATACACTAGTTTGAGCCATCTAGATCATTTTTACTCAAAGAAAATTACTCTTAATCGATTCTCGAGTCCAAGCTCTGATACCAATTGTTGGCTCTACCGAGAGAAGGGGTGAATCAGTTTTTCTACTTAATTTTTGTTTTTCTACCTCTTAATGCACAATTAAAACTAATGAAACAACAATGAAATAAGTGCAGTAAAAAGAGTAAGGGAAAGAGAAGCAAACACAAATTTATAGAGGTTCGACCAATCTCTTGCCTACGTCCTCTCTCCTTGATCCTCTTGTCAAGGTTTTGATTCAGCTCTTCCTTGATAATCTTTACACACCACTTCAAGGTGTGGTGAGACCTCTTACAATGTTTCTTAAGGACTTAAAAATCACCTTCCAAGCCTCTCCCCTTGTAAGACTACCCACACTCTACAATAACAAACCTTACAAGGATAGCTCACCCCTTTGAATAACAGAAATTTCAGTAAATGAGTGAAGAATAACAAGAAATCTCACAAATGGAGTTACACAATAAGAATTTTCAGATTTGAACTTCTCTTTTGAAGCTTGAAGATTTTTGAGTGCTTGTTCTACCTCCAAACTTCATAAATGCCTCTATTTATATCCCACCAACTGATTGGAGTGGTTGGTGAAGCATTTAATGCAAATCCTCTCGTTGAAACCCTTAAAAACTAGCTGTTGGAGTCAGATTTCGAGCAAAGGGATCGATCCTTTTACTGGGGGGATCGATCCCTCATAATTTCCTACACCTATGTTGCTGTAAATTGATACAAATTGATGGCTTTTATGATTCTAAGTCAGTTCAAAAACTTTTAACACTTTTTTAAGAATATTTACTGACTTTTTCAATTGAAATCACCAACCAAAACTTTGTTTAAAATATTTTCTATCATTGAGTTCATTTAAAGCAAATTTACTTTGGAAAAATCATTCTTAAGCTTACTTGAGTTTTGTCATTTCAAAATACTTGTCAATTTAAAGCTAACAAGAAGCATCGGTAGGGAAGAAATATTTTTGTCATTGTGGATTGAAGGCTTCAATTTGTACCTCAACAACATTATGGAACAAAGGGAAGAAATTTTATGGGTGCTCGAAATACAAAGAGGTAATATTTTTTGCAATTTCTATTTGATTTTGCTAAAGTCAGTAAGAAGGTTGTCGAAAAATTAGATAATAATTTGGGGCATTAACAATCGGAGGTTATGGGTATTTCCTTTGGCTGGACAGAAATGAAGATGAACAAAATTCAGAGGTTCATTATAGAGGATTGTTAGCTTTAAATTGATATATATATTTTGAAATGACAAAAACTTAAATAATCTTAAATGTTTGATTCATATTGTAAATTTGCTTTGCCACACATGATTTTCTCAATACATTGTAAGTACTTATATCAAAGTTTAAGACCATGATTTAATTACACATTCTTATTGGTCTGAATACTTTATAAAATGTTTTGAATATTTTAAAAAATTACTTAATGAATATTTGGACCATGTTTTCATCAGAGAAAGTCAAGAAAAACTCCCACAAAAAAGCCAAAATGTTTTGGGTTGAATTAGGATCAAAGGCTATATCATTTCTAACCCAAAATGGTGCAGGAAAAGCTTTCTGGAGGCATGGGATCGATGCCTTAAGGGAAGGGATCGATCCCTTCATGGCAGAATGGTCCTCAAGCCCAGAATTAACAATCTAGAAGCTTGGGATTGATCCCCTATGGAAAGGGATCGATCCCTTTACCCGAGAAAAGGCTGTAATGGCTAGTTTCTGTGAGACAACGGTTATATTCGAGTTTTGGCTCCACCTAACGTTCACAAACCATCTAAGGGACTATAAATAAAGGCTTAGAAACTGAAGGAACCAAGAGGAACTACTCAGCAACTCCAATACTCATTTTCCTCAAATCCTCAAGCCTCAACAATATTTCAAGAGCTATAAAGTCTTCATCTTCTATCATACTCACATTCCTTGTATAGCTTAGCACAAACCTTGTATAGGCTTTTACTTGTGCTTAATCTCTGTAATCATTTGCCTATCTAGAGGCCCTTCTTTGATTACACAATTTGTAAACCAAATCATTCCTTGTAAAGGGGACGTTTCTCTTTAGCCTTAGAAAAAGAGGGAGGTTTCTCTTAAGCCTTGAAAAAGAGAGAGGTTTCTCTTGAGCCTAAAAAAAGATAGAGGTTTCTCTTTAGCCTAGAAAAAGAGGGTGTATTACAAATTCAAAGATAGTGAATTTGGGGAAAATCCTTAAGAGCGTCTCAAGGTAGAGGATGTAGGCAAGGTTGCCGAACCTCTATAAATCACTTGTGTACATTTCTCTATCCTTACTCTCTTTACTTATCTGCAATTATATTTGTGACTATTATATTGAATTTGGATTGCATGCTTTCCTAGCTTAGAGAACTTAGAAAACATTCAAATAGGCTAGAGAATTTAGAAGAATCGAAAAACGGGCATAAGGTTAGCTAAGAACCGATTCACCCCCCTCTCAGTATAGCTTATAGAGTCAACAAGGATTGGCTGATGAATTGATAAGTCAGAATAGTATTTTGCTAACAGAAAATAGGGAGTTGAGGATTAAGAACTCAGAACTGAAGAAATATGTCAAGGTTGATGAAGTGGACATTTTACTGAACAAGGTTAAAACTCAGAAAGAGAAGATGAAAGCCTACAAAGGAATGATGGCCAAGACTAAACATGATGCTTATCTGTACAAGATTGGCTTAGTGCTCTCATGGATTTTTTTTCTTGCTATATATTTTAGCCATTATGTAGTTCTTTTGGCTATTGATATTGTTCTGTTTAGTTATCTAATGTTGAATGAAAACAACTTTTGGCAATATAATGTCCAGTTTTATTGTGTTCATTTTGTTTTGCAATTGGCATATAACATATAATAATCGTATTGTTTGATTATAATGTCTTGTTTGATTACATATAAAAAATGCTTCACAATCCTATTGCTTAAACAAACAGGAAAATGGCCACATTGATCACCAATAGTCACGTCTTAAATTGAACATATTTTGTACAACAAAAGCACCCAAAGCAACTTAAAGGAAATTTGTTGGTCTTGTCTTTCATTCATCCTAAATTGTGAAAACAACAGAATTATCCAAGCTATACCTAATGGTAACAGCCTCCAAACAGTTTCATAGAAGGCTAAATGTAATAGCCTCCAACTATACATCCAGGCTAAGTAACATCCAAAAATGGTTTTAACCACAATGACAGTGTTAAGTAAATCCACAATATCATTCACAAATAGATCTAAATTACAACTTTTTTCCTACAACAACTCATCCCTTTCTTGATTGGCTTGTTTATTTTGATTTGCACATGTCATCATAATCTTGCCTTTTCCTTTTCTTTCCCAACAACTCATCCCTTAGATCCTATATTACAAGAAAAACGTATTAGTGTCTTTGTGTTAGCTAATATTAGTGGTTATAAAATGTAAGTTAAACACATAATGTCTAATACCTTATAAAATCCAGTAGCTTCATACTCATCTGCTTCCTCATGTAAGGTTGAAATTTCTGTTTGATGGCTGGCAGTGGTAAAGGTTGACTTAGGGATTGAAATCAACCGTTCGCTGCTAAAACCAGGTTGCAAAATAAATGAAATAATATATTAATTGTAAAGTTGCTGGACATTTTCATTTATATAGAATATAACTATTTAAAATGAAGTACGAACCAAAAACCATAACTTACATTCAGTATTTGCAACCCTATTTTCTCATTTGTATAGATCCCCATCCTATGCATTATCTTTTTCCTTCTTGTTCCAAGTGCAGTCACTTTTTCCTTGCCTTTGCTTAGACCATCATTTCTAACAGAATGTGCAATTGATGCTTCTCCTGATGGTAATCTTGTGCCTGACTATTGTGTTGTGGGCTTTTGGGATGCTGTTGGTGGCTGTTGTCCTGTTGTAGGTGCATGTAATGGGGTTGGTGATACAGTAGGGGCCACTTGGGAAGTTTGGAATGAAGGGGCCACTGGAGGTGTTTGGGCAGCATGGACAGCAAGGGCTACCTGGAAAGTTTGGGAGGATACTGGTTGTGTTGAGCCTCTACCCTTAAAACAGTTCCCCTTGAACTAGTTCCCCTTGAACCTCTACCCCTTGAACCAGTTCCCCTTGAACCACTACCCCTTGAACCAGTTCCCCTTGAACCTCTACCCCTTGCTTGGGGACTAGTTGAATCTTTACCCCTTGAACAAGATTCTGGTTGCACATATTGAGTACAAACTCCCATTTCCTGTTACAAGTGTGCAACAAACAAATTAATACATGATTATAAAAAAAATTAGTAGTTTGAAAGATAATCTTACCTCAAATATAGATCCAAGATCGACAGGATCTTGTTCTTCTTCCTCATCTTCTTCTGTAGATTCAAAATTTGCTACTGGTTGAGATGAGTGAACATCTGCAGCACCTTCATTGGAACCCATTTAACTTCATGAAAAAAGAAAATACAGAATCCACAATCAAAATGCACCATTAATGTCCAATCAGAAAATTTGCATCATATTGCATAAAACTTACATTTCTATTGTCCTTGTTTGGACACTTCCTAGAATTGTGCCTTAGGTGGAAGCATTTTTGACACCTCATCTTCCTTTCTCTCCTTGATAACTTATAGCTGTTGCCCTTACCCTCTTCCATGTATCTATTTTTTCTTGGTCTACCAGGCATCTTCTTGGGAATTGGTAGATCAATAGCACCCATGTTTGTCTCTGGCCAAAATCTTTCACCTGCTAATAGTGGCAGGACATAGCTATACAACTTTTCATAAGTTTCTTTCCTATAAACATCTAAAACATAGTCTTCAATCTGTTACTTCCTAAATAATATGACACATATTCCATGTGGGCATGGGATACTAGTAAGATCCTATGACCTACAAGTGCACTTACACTCTTTGATATCAACAACATAAGTATCCCCATTACAGAAAACTTCATACCCCTCTGAACCATTCCATCTAACATGACAGTAAGCACTCAATTTCTTATGTTCCTGTATCTTCTCACAAATCTTTGGATAAAAAACACTATTCCAGGAAGTACATTTTTTTTTATTGACAATTCTACTCATGACATAATGCCTAATTTCTTCAAACATAGAGATAATAGACATATGCCTAGCTCCTATGATAGCAACATTAAATGCTTCAGCAAAATTATTATCCACCACATCTGAGTGACATTTAGTAGAAAAGAAAGCCCTACACTAGTGTTTTGGGTTTTTACTCAAAATGCTTACCAGAGCTGATTTCTTCAATTAACCAATTTCCTTTGCATTGCTCTTGAAGTAAGCTTCATTTGTTGACTTACAACATGCCCAAAACAGAATGTGCAAATCATTACCTCTAATCTCCTTTTTCCAGTTTGCAAAGTAGTGTCTGGCACAATATCTATGCTCAATCTTTGGCAACAACAGAGTAATCTCATCCCTCAAACCCTGCTTTAAAACAGAAACCAAGTCAATGTGAATGAAAATATCAGGTTAGAATAAAACAATAAAGAATTCTCAATTTCTTTTTATGCATACCTTTTGCATGTCACTCATAAGAGTGAATCCATCACCATCTGCTAACCCAAGATTGGTTTGAAGATTTTCAAGAAATCATCTCCAAGTATACTTGTTCTCTACCTCAACCACTGCTCATGCAATGGGATATATCTGGTCATTACCATCTCTACCTACAGCAGCTAAAAGTTCACCCTTAAAAGGTCCCTTTAGAAAACACCCATCCAAATGAACAATAGGTCTACAAAACTCCTTAAACCCAACCTTAAGGGCACTAAAGCAGACATAAAACCTTCTAAATTTAGGAGTTTCTATTGGAGTAGGCGTTCCAACCATAAGTTCCACGTGAGAGCCTTCATCTGCCATCCTCAAAGCATGTGTATAGTCAAACAACCTACTGAACTCATACACTACTCTGCCATTGATTTTTTCCAAGGCCCATTTTCTTGCTCTACTATTAATAGTCAGATTAATATCAACCTTTAACTCCTTCTTAGCTAACCTTTTCATTTCAACTAACTTCAACTTAGGAAGTACTCTCAACTTACCAAGAAAATGTTGTCCAACAAACTTGTGATTTGCCCTAGAGTTTGAAAATGTAATTGAACATTGAAGCCTATTTACAAATGTCTTAACCTTAAAATGCCCATCACTATTATCCTTACTAGCATATATTAGAAATGGACAACCATTTGCCTTACATCTAGCTCTAGTCCTATCTTTCTCATTCCTGATAAACATAAAATCAAATCTCTTTGCAACAGCATACTTGTCTAAAGCATCTTTGAATTGCTTGGTACCTGCAAAAATCATACCAAGCTTAAATTTGGGTACTGGATCTACGGGATTAAAGAACTTCTTCTTACTTTTCTTGTATACCAACTGACCATCCTCACCACTCTCATAACTACCAAAGTCAGAGGAACCCACATACTTAGTGTCACTCCTACTAGAATTTCTACCTCCCTTGTTTTTCTCTGCCTCTCCAAGACCTTTCTTTTTCCTAATTTCATTAACTAGAGCTGTAAATTCTACCTCTACCGGTACATCACCAGGGCTAAAAGATTTTTTCTTGTTTTTCTACCTAAACTCACTGTACAAATGCCTAATTTCTTTGATTTCTTCATCCTCCTCATCAGACACCCACTTATCTTCTAAAATATCCCCCTCAGCCTCAGCCTCAGCCTCAGCCTCATCCTCATCACTACTAACTGACTCAATAACACTGGGCCCATTCACATTATCATCATTTAAAGTAGAGGTTGTTGGACTAGATGGACCACCTACAGTTGATGCCCCACATTCCCTATTTATTTCTACATTACTACCCCCTGTCATGTTTGGTACATTTGGCATATTTGGGACATTTGATTCACTTGGCTCATTTGGCTCATGTGTCTCATTTGGCATAAAATTTTGGTTAGGGTCAGGTGAATTATGTGGGACATTTGGCAATAATGGGACCATTTCTATAACCTCAGCTACAGACACATCATGTTCAACATAAACATGTAACTCTCTAGCACTTGTCATGTGATTTATCATAGACACAGAGGAAGCATTATCATATACTACTCTAAGACCATTATCTAAGTCGTTTCCTGGTTCTAGAAAACAAAAGGTTTTTACTGTGGCATAACCAGCATCTTGAACCATATCAGTCAACAATTTATAATAAAAATAATCAGGATCAACAGACCATTTATGTACGTCCCCACCCACATATTCTAACTTATCATGTTTTAAAAATTTTCCACCTAAATGCATAATTAAATCATACTCTTCCCAAGCCATTCTTTTGCTGCAATAAAGAAATTAGAATAAAAAAAACCAATATTAAAACGTTTCCAGCTGTCCTTGTTTGCGATAAAAGAGACAGAAAAACGAAACTAGGACCTAAAAACATACAACCCTAAACACATTCCTGAGTGAAAGCAACATAATTATATATAATCGAATATTTAAACATAAGAGATAGATCTGAAAGGACAAACCTTTTTTCGAAATGTTTTATTCTCCAATCGTAATCTTCAGAACAAAATCTAACAGATTCTCCCCAAAATACAAATCAAACCTTGAAACCCACCCTCCAAACCCTAATCAATTCTCACTTTCATCCCAGAAACACCTTCTCCAATTTCATATGAAACCCTAAATTGAATCGAACCTCAAGCTCTCAAAAATCCACAATATACTTACCCAATAACATCTTGCTTGCATTTTCGTCTGACAAATAACTGAAAAGCCTCCAATTTGGTCTGAAACCCTAAATTACAGAAACAGAATCGCAAGTTCCCAAAAATCCCTAATTTGCTTAACCCTTTCGTTTCTCATCTGTCTGATAACAAAACAAAAATTAAAAAGCCCTGTAATAAATAAAATAAATATAATATAATAACTAAATTTAAAATTAAAAGAAATGAAGATAAAAAACAACTTTTTTAGGATACATGAGCAGGAATTTAAAGAAAGGAATGACATGGAAGAGGGAACAAATGGCATAAACTTATTGGCTACTGCGGCCAGGTCAGCATTTTTTTAAATGGAGTTAACGGGTGGGGTAAAGTGATTGATGGAATTGAAGTTCATGTATTAAAGTGACAAAAATTTTTCTTTAGGTACCAAAGTAAAAAAAGTGATATAGTTCGGGGGCTAAATTACACATTAACCCTTCTAATTAATACGAAACATCTTGTAAGTTGTAGCTACTGACTCAAATTCTAACAAAAATCTGTGTTGCACAAGCCACAAATGATGTTCATTTCATCCTTTTCTTCTGATGCTTTTCAGAAATCCTTGAGAATGAATGCTTTGGCTTCACCCGTTTTAACACGTTGTCAATTAAGCCCATAAAATCTCATAGCAAGTCCAAAGTTTTGGCTCTCAGTAAAAGGTCTCCACCCACTTCTCTGTTGCAGCTATTGAGGGTTACTGGATCTTTTCAATTCCAAAATTAATTTTAGAAGGAAAGTCACTACAAGAAATTGTACTTTCAGTAACGGAATTTTTGAGACGAAAATTTCCGTCACAAGTTCATGCGGATTTGCAATGGATTTGCAACGGATTAGCAACAGATTAGTGACGGAACAAAGAAAAGCTTTAGTGACAAGTTTAGCTACGGATTTTCTATGGAAAATCGTTGCAAATTTGTAACGGAATAAATTTCGTCACAAATTCCGAAGCTAGAAAGGCACGTGCAAATAGTGTTTATCCTCGCCAAATTTTCCATGAATTTTGAGACGGAATTTTCGTTACAAATTCCGTTTCTAAAATTTTGAGACGGAATTTGCGACAGAAAATTCCGTCTCAAAATATCTTAAGAAATAAAAAAAGCAATATAGGGGTTTCGAGACGAAATTTGAGACGGAAAATTCCGTCTCAAAACCTTTATTTCCTTTTTTATTTCTAGAAAAGGTTTTGAGATGGAATTTTCCGTCACAAATTCCGTCTCAAAACCTTTATATTCGTTTGTAGGTTTTGAAATGGAATTTTTCGTCACAAATTCCGTCTCAAAACCTTTATATTCGTTTGTAGGTTTTGAGACGGAATTTTCCGTCTCAAATTCCATCTCAAAACTTTTATATTCTTTTTTTATTTCCTGAAAAGGTTTTGAGATGGAATTTTCCGTTACAAATTCCGTTTCAAAACCTTTATATTACTATGTTATTTCTTGAAAAGGTTTTGAGACGGAATTTTCCGTCTCAAATTCCGTCTCAAAACCTTTATATTCCTTTGTAGGTTTTGAGACGGAATTTTCGGTCACAAATTCCGTCTCAAAACCTTTATATTCCTTTTTTATTTCTTGAAAAGGTTTTGAGACAGAATTTTCCGTCTCAAATTCCGTCTCAAAACCTTTATATTCCTTTGAAGGTTTTCAGACAAAATTTTCGGTCACAAATTCCGTCTCAAAACCTTTATATTCCTTTTTTATTTCTTGAAAAGGTTTTGAGACGAAATTTTCCATCTCAAATTCAGTCTCAAAACCTTTATATTCCTTTGTAGGTTTTGAGACAGAATTTTCGGTCACAAATTCTGTCTCAAAACCTTTATATTCCTTTGTTATTTCTTGAAAATGTTTTGAGACGGAATTTTTCGTCACAAATTCTGTCTCAAAACCTTTATATTCGTTTGTAGGTTTTGAGACGGAATTTTTCGTCTCAATATCCATCTCAAACCATTTATATTCCTTTATTATGTAGGTTTTGAGACGGAATTTTCCGTCTCAAATTTCGTCTCAAAACATTTATATTCCTTTGTTATTTCTTGAAAATGTTTTGAGACGGAATTTTCCGTCACAAATTCCGTCTCAAAACCTTTATATTTGTTTGTAGGTTTTGAGACGGAATTTTTCGTATCAAATTTCGTCTCAAACCATTTATATTCCTTTATTATGTAGGTTTTGAGACGGAATTTTCCGTCTCAAATTCCGTCTAAAAACATTTATATTCCTTTGTTATTTCTTGAAAATGTTTTGAGACAGAATTTTCCATCACAAATTCCGTCTCAAAACCTTTATATTCGTTTGTAGGTTTTGAGACGGAATTTTCCGTCTCAAATTCCGTCTCAAACCATTTATATTCTTTTATTATGTAGGTTTTGAGACCGAATTTTCCGTCTCAAATTCCGTCTCAAACCATTTATATTCCTTTGTAGGTTTTGAGATGGAATTTTCCGTCTCAAAACATTTATATTCCTTTGTTATTTCTTGAAAATGTTTTGAGACGGAATTTTCCGTAACAAATTTCGTCTCAAAACACTTATATTCTTTTGTTGTTTCTTGAAAAGGTTTTGAGATGGAATTTTTCGTCACAAATTCTGTCTCAAAACCTTTATATTCCTTTTTTACTTCTTGAAATGGTTTTGAGACGGAATTTTTTATCGTAAATTCGGTCTCACATTTTAGAAACGGAATTTGTAACAAAAATTCCGTCTTAAAACCCCTTAATTTTTTTTATTTTCTTAAGGGTTTTGAGACGGAATTTTCGTGGCAAATTTCGTATCAAAATTTAGAAACGAAATTTGCGACGAAAAATTCCGTCTCAAAATCTCCCAAGAAATAAAAAAAGCAATATAAGGGTTTTGAGACGGAATGTTCCGTCTCAAATTCCGTCTCAAACCATTTATATTCCTTTATTATGTAGGTTTTGAGACGGAATTTTCCGTCTCAAATTCCGTCTCAAAACATTTATATTCCTTTGTTATTTCTTGAAAATGTTTTGAGACGGAATTTTCCGTCTCAAACCATTTATATTCCATTATTATGTAAGTTTTGAGACGGAATTTTCCGTCTCAAATTCCGTCTCAAACCATTTATATTCCTTTGTAGGTTTTAAGACGGAATTTTTCGTCTCAAATTCTGTCTCAAAACATTTATATTCCTTTGTTATTTTTTGAAAATGTTTTGAGACGGAATTTTCCGTAACAAATTCCGTCTCAAAACACTTATATTCTTTTATTGTTTCTTGAAAAGGTTTTGAGACAGAATTTTCCGTCACAAATTCTGTCTCAAAACCTTTATATTCCTTTTTTATTTCTTGAAGTGGTTTTGAGACGGAATTTGCTACGGAAAATTCCGTCTCAAAACCTTTATATTCCTTTTTTATTTCTTGAAAAGGTTTTGAGACAGAATTTTCCGTTGCAAATTCGGTCTCAAATTTTAGAAACGGAATTTGTAACAGAAATTCCGTCTCAAAACCCCTTAAATTTTTTTTTATTTTCTTAAGGATTTTGAGACGGAATTTCCGTGGCAAATTCCGTATCAAAATTTAGAAACGGAATTTGCGACGGAAAATTCCGTCTCAAAATCTCCCAAGAAATAAAAAAAGCAATATAAGGGTTTTAAGACGGAATTTTCCGTTACAAATTCCGTTTCTAAAATTTGAGACGGAATTTGCGTCGGAAATTCAGTCTCAAAAGCCTTATTTTTTTTTTAATTTCTTGTGAAATTTTGAGACAGAATTTCCGTTGCAAATTCTGTCTCAAAATTTAGAGACGGAATTAGTGACGAAAATTCCGTCTCAAAATCTTCCAAGAAATAAAAAAGAGAATCTAAGGGTTTTGAGACGGAATTTTCCGTCGCAAATTCCCTCTCTAAATTTTGAGATGGATTTTGTAACGAAAATTCTGTCTCAAAACCCTTACATTTAATAGATTTTATTAATAATAACAAATATAATGTATATATTAATATATTTTAATTTTTGAAAAAATATGAATAAATATATATATAATATATATATATATATATTAGTATATGTATATTGAATTGTTTTTACAATTTAATATAAATTGTGTTTTTAATTAAAGGTATTTTAAAATTAATATATTTATTATAATATGGTAAAGTTGAAAATTGTAAAAAGCAATTAAGTATACATAATATAAACTACAATATCATAATATTTTTTAGTTTAATGTTATATAATAATTTTTAGAATATATAAATTATAAATAATATCATTTTAAATAAAAAATATAATAAAATTATTATAATTATGAAATAATATTATTAAATTTATTTATAAAGAAGTATATTAAATTTTTGAGACGGATTTTGCTACCGCAAATCTGTCTCAAAATTCTTCTCGCCCAAATTAAACAAAAAAATTTTACACTATATTCTACCGCCATTCATCCCTTATACCTTTTACTTAGCTAAAAAACATAAAAGAAAAAAGCTAAGCAAAACTCTCCCTCACCCGACTCCTTCGCCGACCTCACCCACACCAAATCCAGTGTCGGCACCGACGCCGACTTCTAGCCCAGCCAACCCGCGCGCCTCGCCTCTCTTCTCCTCCCCCCTGCGCGAGCCTCACCTCTCCTCTCCTCTCCTCTCCTCTGTGGGCCTCTCCCTTGTGCACTCCTCGCTTCTTCTCTCCCCTGTACGCCTTTCCCCTGTGCGCCTCTCCCCTGCACGCGCCTCGCTTATCTAAAGCACATCTGTCTCGATCTCCCTTGCGCCTGCCCCCCACTGCCTCTCCACTATGCGCCTCTCCCTTCCACTCCTCTCCACTGTCGAAGCAAGTTGTAGCTACCGGTCACTCCCCCAACAAATCCAGCTCCTGCAGCCTATTCTCTGCCCAATTTTTTTTAGGTACAAATGGCTTTTATTTTAATTTTCTTAGGTATAAATGCATTTTGTTTTTGATTAAATGTTTAATATATTTTATTGTTCATTATTGTAGGAATTTCATTTAAGGAGTATTCTATATTGAAATTGTTGGTAAATTCAAAATCCTATCTTTCTTATATTATTTTGTTTATAACTAAATAAATTTGTTTATATATATGTATTAAAAATTTAGAACAATTGATTGTGGTTATTGAATTGGTGAAAATATAATATTTAGGATTAAATTAGAACTTTGGTTGAGATATGAGTTATAATTGATTGTGGGATTGATTAGTTGAATTTGTTAGTTTTTGTGAAATGAAATTGACTTAGAATTATAATATTGAATTAAGAAACATGTGGTTATTTGTTTTGCAGTGATTTATTTAATTCTGTAAAATGGATAAAGATAGATCTTGGATGCATGTATATATGTATTAAATATATGGATTTCTGTTAAATCGTAATATTGTAAATTAATTTTTCTTGTGTTTTAGGTGTTCACTTCCTGAGCTTACAATTTTTCTATTTTTTGTTCTTTTTCTCTCTAGGCGGTAGGATGAGATTCTGTTTGCTACTCCAATCATCATTTGGTTCACCATTTCTATTTCTAACATCTACAGCTTTACAGAAGTGATAGAGGTAAACCTATGCATACATTATAAATAAGAGCATGAATATATTTTGAAGGCAAAAGTACTTTTAGCTTTGTGATCTATTGCATGTGTTGGTTATCATACCCTATTGATATACAAAATTGCTATCACTTAGTATTATGACTAATTAATTTCCTTGAGATGAACCAATAAAAGGAAAAAAAAATTTTTCTGTCTCAGTGGTTAGGCTCCATTGTGAGCAAGTATCATTTTTCATTGCTTAGGTTATACCTGCGATTTCTTTATTTTTTTTTGGTTTTTTCCCTATTAATTTACTCTTCATTGTTTCTCTATATTGCTTTTTATTGTCATGCTTTTTTACTTATTTGTTGCATTCCTCACAATCTAAACTTTTCCTAATGATTTGATTGATCAAATTGGTTTTGATTTCTTTAATTGATCTTTGTTATTGGGATCTTTATTGGTTAAACTCAATTTTTTTTGGAATATGTATCAAACCTTAGGATAGGTGGGCATGTGCTGGGCTTGAATTTATCAGGTCATTTTTACGTATATTTGATAAAAAAAAATACTTAGAAGTTGAAAGCATAGCTTTTCCTTTGGAGGGCATTAAAAATGCTGCAGCAATTTTTTTTTTATTTGCATGGTTAGATGGTTGAGTTGTAACAACTAATGTCTCTAATGGTTTATTTCAAAATTCTTTATTGTGTATCATTTCTAAAGTTAAAGGTATTAAATCCGTAGTGGTGTTATTAGTTGTCATTGAATTCTCATTGAGGTGGAGTTTCTTCATTGTCAATTAAATTGTTCGAATTTTTATTTATATGATTCATTTTAATACATTTGATTTCATGTTTGTTGCAAGCAAAGAGTTGAAGGAGAAGCTAAGGATTGTATTGAATTCTTTGGATTGTTATTTATTTAATTGATTTTAATACTTTTGATTTCATGTTTGTTGCAGGCAAAGGGTTGAAGGGAAAACTAAAGATTGTATTGTAGAGAAAACTTCAAAAGGTTGATGGTACGAATTACGATGAGACCGTCTCAATGACATTCTCTTGACTTGGGAATTGCATTTGGTATATTTTCAATTTTCTTTAAAACATTCCATTTATAATCCTCTGCTGTAATGGGGAGGGTGGTGGAAATTTGGACGGTAATGTGATTTGAAAGTAAAATCTAGTTATTGCCACTTCAGTGATATATTTGCTGTGTAGAAAGTAACGCGTGTTCTCTAATTTTAGGCAATGGTTGCAAGAGGAGATCTTGGTGCAGAGCTTCCCATTGAGGAGGTTCCTCTTTTGCAGGTTGGTTTAGTTTTTGATTGAATAGTAAAGACTGGATTTACATGAATTATGATACATATTTTCTTAGCCAGTAAAGAAATGAAAATTGTGTTTATTCAGCTACTCAAAACTCTACTTCGTTTAAAATGTAGGAAGAGATAATTAGAACATGTCGAAGCATGGGGAAAGCTGTTATTGTGGCAACCAATATGCTTGAAAGCATGATTGTTCATCCAACACCAACAAGAGCAGAGGTATCTGACATTGCCATTGCTGTTCGAGAGGGTGCGGATGCTGTCATGCTTTGTGGAGAAACAGCTCATGGAAAGTAAGTTAATAAGCTACAAGAAATTTTAGAATTTTATTTTAACTTATGCCTCTCCATACCCTTTTTTTTCTTCAATGGCAAGCTACCCTTGTTAATTTTTCTATTAAAATTCAGTAAGGATTTCATTTTTCTTATGCTAATAAATAATGATCTATATTGGGAGTAACAATTTAATTTAGAAACTTCCCTTGAGGTAATATGGAAGGTTTATATGGATATTCTTGGATCATAGTTGGTTAAGTTAGAAGAATATGGGCATGACTAATACTTCAAAATCAAGAGAGGTATATGTACTATGTTGAAAGTTTGCACAATTTTGAATTTTTAAAACCCTCCCTCATTTTTTCATTTATTTATGTTTACCAATTTCTGTTTTGCTTTTCCTGTTTTAACTCTTATTTTCCATATACACTTGTGCCCAATGAAAGTAATGAGGTACAATGCTGCATTTGATAGTGTAATATCTACCGATGAGAAGGGAATTATCGAGTATTGGAGCCCTGCCACACTTCAGTTCCCAGAAAGCGAGTGTGTGCTGATGTTCACATGTACAACCATTAGCAATGTACTTTTATTACAGAGCAGATTTACATTTTCAATTACCATTGACAGATGAACTTTTATATTTTGTTTAGATTACTGTAGGAACTTTCTTTCCATTGTTCATATCAATGTTGTAGTCTAAAGATGGTATTTACATAAGTTTTTTATTTCTTAATTAGTAATATATGGTGCATGCAGGGTCAATTTTAGGTTGAAAAGTGATACTAATCTCTTCGAAATTGCAAAATGCAAGATAACAATTTCTGCCATTGAGGTACAATCTATACTCTTGCATTCAAGTTGGTTTTTCTCTGGATTTTATGACTATTACTCTTTTGTTGTATGTTTATGTAAATTTTCAATTATATATATATATATATATGTACGTATATATATTTCTCATTTTAAAGGAGATTGCTATGAATACTATATTTTACTGTTGTTCAGGTGAGCCCAGATGGTAAGCAATTTTCTATTACATCACCTGATCATAGGATATGTGTCTTTTGGTTCAGAACTGGAAAATTAAGGCGAGTTTATGATGAATCACTTGAGGTAAAAATAATGAATGGTGAATTTTGGTATAGGTGGTTTTGGAATTTCTTATGATTTTCAAAACTGGTTTGATTAGGTGGCCCAAGATCTTCAGAGAAGTGATACTCCCATGTATTGGCTGGAAGCTATTGACTTTGGCAGAAGAATGGCTGTTGAAAAGGAAATTGAAAAAACTGAAATGGCTCCTCAACCAAATGCAGTATTTGATGAAAGCTCCAATTTCCTTATATATGCTACTCTTCTTGGGATAAAAGTAAGAAGTTAGTCTCTTCTTATATTATTCCACATAAAATAACTATCTAAACCATTTTTTGTAATAAGCAATAAGTATAAATTTTTGTGCTCTCTTATTTCTTTAATAATTTTTGTTTATTTCCTTGTATCATTTTGATAGATGGTAAATTTACACACCAACAAAGTTGCTCGAATACTTGGAAAGGTGGAGAGCAGTGACAGATTCTTGAGAATTACATTATATCAAGGTGATCGAAGCAGCAAGAAAGTAAGAAAAATTCCTGTTGCAGCAGCAAATGTCAATGAAAGCAAAGAGCCATTAACCGATCCAACTGTCTTATGTTGTGCTTTCAAGAAGAATAGAATCTATTTATTCAGGTATAAGAATCTGCTGCAAGACTTATATTGACTAACAACAGCATGTTTGATTTTAGAATTTTCCTTGTAATGCATTACGCAACAAAAGATGATTTTTGTTTGCTACATGGTTGAATCTCCATTGAGATACTCATGTTATTGAAGTCTGAATGGATGTTGATAACAAATCAAGTGTCGTTGTGTATTGTCATTTACATTGAAAACTTTTTTCATATGTCTTCTTATGGTTATTTAAAGTTTTTGTTTGATTATGTATATATTAAATGTATAGATTCTTGTCAAATTATATTGTAAATTAATTGGATTCAATTTTAGTTGTACTTAGATGGAAATTAGATTTTAGCTTACAAAATTAATTGTTTTTTAATGAAATTCAACAATTTCAATAGTTATGAAATAATAATTTAAATTCGGTAAATGATTTTTTTGTCACAATTTTCTGACAGAATTTATGACAGAATTTTGTCACAAATTATAATTATAATTTTTATATTGTTTTAATAATATATTTGTTGTGACAAAAGAAATGGAATTACAGACGGAATTTTTAGTTACAAATTCCGTTGCAACTTATTTTGAGACGGAATTTTCTACCAAAATTTTGTTATAAACTATAGAATTTGATTTTTTTTAATTTAAATAAATTAATTCTTTGTGACAGAAATTGTATCAGAATTTTCATCACAAAATTTTGTAACGGAAAAAATCAGTTGCAAAATCCGATGCAAAAGCCGTAGAAAAAACTAATTTTTTTTTTGTTTCATTACAATTTTTCTGACGGAAAAAAATAGCTTTAGAAACAGATTTTGTAGCAAATATCCGTCTCAAATTTGCAACGGAAAAAAATTTTTGTGACGGATAGACTTTTATCTACCTCAAATTTAGAGACAAAATTTGAGACGGAATATTCCGTCTCAAATTCGAAAATTGAAAATTTGTGACTAAAATTCGATCACAAATTTCGTCTCTAATGCTTTATTTTTTTGTAGTGAATTTTTCATCGCACATATAAACGCACATTCAAAGCCCCTTTCGCAATAGACATAAGAACCCAACAGCAGCCACAGCAAAAATCGTCATCCAACATGCATTGCTACGTCATCATCTTGGACTCCTAAACCGTGAGCTTCTTCACTAGCTCATTCCTAATTTGCTCGTCGCTTTTTACGTTCAAGAGCCCAATGTAATAGAGTTGTAACAACTCCCATGCTGCAAAGCAAAGTTCTGTCCAAAATATCAACGGGAGCTTTCTCTCCCCTTTTTCCTGTTTGGAACGAGATAGTTTGTTTTACTTGGGGATTGAAGTGGCTATTATAATCCTAAAAGATTGCTGCGGGTTTTAGGGGCAATTGAGTTGGATTGCTCCGGCTTTGAGTTTGACTTTGAGTTGTCCGATAGGGAACGACGTCGTGCGAGTGGTGACAATCACGCTATTTTTAACAGCAATGATCAGCCTCGTGTCCCCTTACCTCTCTCCCGTCCATTTTTTTTCCCACATTCAAGAGTTCCTACTGTATTCAATGACAGCTTTGGAACCCACAGAGAACTGCCTGGTATTGTGGAGGCCCCATGAGATATCATTGTATTGTATCAACAATCATACAATCCTAAGCAAAGCAACTATAATTGCACATTGAAATAGTGGTCCATTTGAGCATGTAGCCCTCCAAACATATTTGGAATTTTTAATAATATGTTCTCACCGGGAAACGAGACAAGAACATCATATCGCACACTAAATAAAGAAAAATACAACAAACAGATCCTCTGCTAACCGAGCAAGCTTGAATTGGCTTTGCCGTGAGGTGTCTTCCTGTACCCAACAATTATATCAAACCATCAACCTGTTCCACCATCAAGTTAAAAATGTATACTTATATATGAATACTGCCATCAAAAACATTGAAGGAACAAGTAGTTTCTTGAAGTCAATAAAAGGAAATAAGATTGTTAAGGATAAATATTGTTTTCAGCGACATAGCTCCACTAAAGATATTCGTCTAAGACACCAGCACTTCTTTATTGCTTTTCACAAGATCAACTACAGCCAGACATATAATGAAGACTCTTACATGCAGAACCCATGCACCCTAAAAAAAATAAGGAAAAAAAAAAACATAACTGAGAAAGAGATCCCAATGCACTAAGGCTGATGATCCCCAAAAGTTCCAGTTGAGTAGCATGCTGTAATATTTTTCCTCCAAAGTTCCAGCTCAAAGAGCTGATGTTTTTGCCTTTTTTGTTGGTTTTTCACCATCACCACATGCAGGAACAACCGCTCCGATAATCTTTGGAACTTTAAAACTAAAGCCTTCAAGGGGTGTGTGTTTGTATTCTGGATTTTCTTGTAAGTAGGCTGCTATTTCATTCAGTGTTTTCAATCTATTTCCTGTTGGAGTGGT
The DNA here is from genome assembly GCA_032173925.1 of Heritiera fomes. NCBI lineage: Eukaryota > Viridiplantae > Streptophyta > Magnoliopsida > Malvales > Malvaceae > Heritiera > Heritiera fomes. The sequence goes on along the minus strand of JAPDPM010000013.1, from coordinate 21,788,793 downwards.
GTAATAAGCATCCACTTTAGAGCAGTTAGTTCTTAGTACCAAGCTTCGACTAAAACCTAGTGGGGTTGTAGGAATACCAGGCTTGTCAATGGTCCAAGTATGATTTGCAACATGCACAATATCAGAAGGCAAATAGCAAGACACGCCATAGATTCTCCGGCAAATAAATGGCTCCTCGTAGTATTTGCTTCTGATTTCCTCATACTCATCTTGTCTAAGAATCCTCCAACTGTAGCATATTTCACATTGGGCTGCAAACGTATCAACTAACCTTGTCTGTGATTTCTGTCACAAATGTCAAAGGTAATTGATCAATCTTTCGAAGAACCATGCATATTTCTCAATCAAAGATCAATCAATTAATCAAATAATAATAATAATAATAATAATAATCATAGAGAGAGAGGCTGTGAATGGTTCAATTGGAAACCTTCTAGTAAGATACAATATGAAAAGTAGGATGGCTTAATAGGTTATACAATTCCATGTATGGATTGGAGGAAACAAAATTGTTAAAATTCCTTAAAACTTAAGGCAAATTTTTTCATTTACTCTTTCCACATAAAGCAGCACTATTTGCTTTGAATTTTTATTTGGCAGATTCCTCATATAATATGACTTAGACGTACTACATGTGTTTGTATTACGCTTTCACAGAAAAGAAGACTGATTTATAGTATATTTTGGTTACAATTAATGCAAATATATTCAACCCGATCATTGCGTGGGAAAAATACTAGTTAGTAGTATGGCAATGGAGCACTTTCAAAGCCACTGCATGGGAAAAACTACTACTAAGTAGTATGGCGATATATATAGGGCACTTTCAAAGCCACTGCATAGGAAAAACTACTACTTAGTGGTATGGCAATATATAGAGCACTTTTAAAGCCGTTTGGAGTTGAAATCTTAACAAACAAGAGCAATTGAAAAGCAAAATTTTCTATGAATCTTTTGATTCTTGAGATGCAAAGGATATAAATTTTAATCACCCTACTTGTAAAATGGCATTCAAATGCCAAGGCAAAACAAAAACTGCCACTGGATTAACCTTAAACTCAGTAATTTAAAGTGAAATCCATAACTCACTCCTCATTTTCTGTATTTTCTTTGCTTGCCCGGACAAAGGACAAGACTGAACCAAACTAAAACACATTAATATTTGTCTTAGACTCAATTACATGAAATTCATCTTTATTTTCTTTTCAGCAATTTCCTTCAACCATACATGAATTTAAGTCGAATAAATTCTGTACAAGAAAACAACCATCAACTTCTAACATTCTTACATCAAAGAAAATACTAGATGTTACACAATTTAAAAAAATAATAAAATCCAAGCTCGTTTCTTACCCTCATCCTCGGCGCCATTTTAGGGGTCGCTTGACTCGCAATGTTCTCCATCTTCTCCACTCTCCCTCTCTCTCTCTCTGTGCCGAAGCTTTCTGCGCATTTCAGTTTCTTGCAAAGTCGATTTTATAGGAAATGGCAAGAAATAATTAGACTCACACGTCTGTGACCAATTGTTTGTCAAAGGATAGAACGTGAGGACCTGATTGGTTGGTTACTTTGATGAATCAGCAATCACAAAAGATCCTCATGTGGGACCCGCAAAAGGAAGCTAGTGCATGAATCTTAGGTGTCATTGGTTTTCAGGCAATGACAAATTGAGACTGGGGATTGCTGAGTACGCGCCATATTAGGATAGTGAAGTGACGTCACTTCGTATTTGTTAATTGATAACAACCACCAATTTCAAGGTATTTGGCGTGAGGGGCTTCAACTTTTTTAATTTTGTAGAAGAAGGCAAGTATGCTAATTCTTCTAATATTTTACTCTTTTTTTTATTCTATTTCAGCATGAATCTTTTGTTTTTTTTTTTTTATCCTGTCAATGGGTATTTATAGAAATGAGTACCTATAGGCCATTTTAGGATAACCTCATGCACGAAACAAAATCAAAACTAATTATATTATTATATTACGATAGTTATATTTTTTTGATTATATAAATCGCTTACATCTTTTAAATAATGCTATTCACTTGTTTATTTGTGATCAGATTGAAAACTAGTTCATGAAAAGCTTTTTGTATGTTCAAGTATCTCTCGTCTCAATATCTTCGAAAATGGTTAGTGCTTTACATTTTACATTCTTTTGATGTTTCTTCTTTTAATAATATTGTCTCTTATCTTATCAGATAAAATTTACAAGCAATCTCCTGTGATTAACTGATCTTAAATAGAATTTGATAAATTTTTCATGTTAAATATTGTGTCTAATTTAGTTTGTTCTACTATTATTCTTTAAAAATTAAAATAATATTGTTGTTGCACGAAACAACAATGATTTGTTGCTAACGTCGATCCTTGTCTTCTTCCTCCACGTGTCTCCATGAACTCTGCAAAATAGAAAACCATCAGGGGGCGCAAGGGCTTTCCCTTGCGCGCACACTCTGATGCCTAAGTTAGACAGGGTTTTGACAGGGTTTTAGTAGGCAAATAGAGCTTAGGGTTTAAGAATGATACCTGTGACCTATTTATAGGAGTTGTGATGCACGTAATTACCTTTAAGACCCACAGCTTAAATAATAACCCAGTGGATCATTTATGGGCCTTCTGAGTCCTCTTTCCTCTTGGGCTTAAATTATCATTCGGCCTAATTGTCTTCAGTTTTGACTTATAGAAAAGCTCAGTAATCTTTAACCTGACCCACATCAATTGCTCCCTACTTTTTCGCAGGGTTTATCCTGTGAAAGAGTATATAAAGAATGGGCTTTTCAAATTCTTTTGCTACCCTCTTTCTGGGATTATCACAAAAGTTTTTTCATCTTCATTTGAGGGCCCAACTAGTGGACTTCATCGTTATTTGTAACAGAAACGACTTCGTGTCATCATTTCTTTTGTCAAGTGCCTTTTTCAGGACACTACCGAGATATGTTTTCTCTTCTGAGGTAAATGCTTCTCAAGTGGAATATGTCAACCTTCTTTTTGAATTTTAAGGTCTTGGTGGACCGAAACTAAGAGCTATAAGGAGAAGTTGTAAGATTGCAAAGCCACCAAAGCCTTCTATTAGCCATGAGGAAGAAAACCAAATCTGGGTTAAGGCCATTGGTGCGCATCGTCAAGAAATGTCACGAGAGGATGCATATGTTCTTATTTGGTTTCATCAAATGCGATTTGTGCTTGGCATGCTCCTAATTGCTTGAAGCTTGATCCAGATGTCGAGGATTTGGAACCTTTTCTGAGGATAGGCTTTTATAAAGATCTATTTGATCTTACCAGCCCTTAGGAGCCTTTTCTTCGCCTCGAGATGGTTGAGGTTCTCACAGGCTTAGACGAAGATTATTTAGATAATTCAGAGACTAATTTTCCTAAGGATCAAGCTCTTGATATTATAGTGCCTCAGGACGCATGTACCTGGGTGTCTGTTAATTTTGATACTCCTTTTGATGCAAAAGTTAATCTAGAATGCTCTCCAGTTTTTTGTGAAAGAGCTTAGTCTTTTACAAACTCATCAACAGATTTTTAAACACATTTACCTTGCACTAATCAGACTTTCTTTGCGCACTTTTCGCTTCAAGCCCATGTGTTGTTCATCTCGTGCATTTTTACTTAGAGACTTTTATTTGATTCATGGCTTACCTCGCGCATTTCATGTGTTGCCCATCTTGCGCATTTTTCGCGTAGGGACTTTATAGAATTGATAAGACTATAACATCGTTTTTAATCCGGAATGCCAATATAAAACGTTAAATGCATTTTGTCAATCAATTATAGCACATATCCAATGATAAAATTGTAACGTACCTCGTACCATACCTCACAGCCTGCATACTGTGTGCTCCCCAAGTTTTTCTTTGCGACTTTTTGTGTCCAAAAAAGAACTTTTACTGGAGTATTGGTCCTGTCTTGCGTACTATCCGCTTAAGGACTTGTTAGATTTGATAAGCCAATCACAAGATATATATATATATATATTGAGTCAATTGCAGCACACATATATATTGTAATGTACCTCGTAATAAGCTATAAGTTCTGCATCTCTAAGGACTTTTGATTTGCCCGTCTCGCGCATTTTTCGCTGAGAGACTTATTTGTGCCTGTCTTGTATCTTCTCGCTTAGGGTCTTATTTTTGCCCGCTTAGGGACTTATTTGTGCCCGTTTCACGTCTTTTTCTCGCTTAGGGTCTTATTAATGCCTGCTTAGGGTCTTACTTTGCCCATTTCGCGTCTTCTTCTTGCTTAAGGTCTTATTTTGCCCGCTTAGGGTCTTATTTTGCCCTTTTAGCGTCTTCTTCTTGCTTAGGGTCTTATTTATGCTCGCTTAGGGTCTTACTTTGCCCTTTTAGCGTCTTCATCTTGCTTAGGGTCTTATTATGCTCGTTTAGGGTCTTCCTTTGCCCTTTTAGCGTCTTTTTCCTACTTAGGGTCTTATTTTGCCCAGTTAGGGTCTTACTTTGCCCTTTTAGCGTCTTCGTCTTGCTTAGGGTCTTATTTATGCCCGCTTAGGGTCTTACTTTGCCCTTTTAGCGTCTTCTTCTCGCTTAAGGTCTTATTTATGCCGCTTAGGGTCTTACTTTACCCTTTTCGCGTCTTCAGCCAGCTTCTGTTTTTTCTTCTTCTATTCGTGCAACATGTCTATCAAACATGGAGGATTATCATAGTACAGATAAAAATAACTGGCCTTTCATTTCATAATGTAGTATTTTCAATTAAGCGGAATAAGTAACAATATAATTGCAGCAAATGTTAAAACAATAATAGCAAATGTTTACCACCAGTACCATTCCAAGTCTTTGTATTTGAAAAATCTGTAAAGTACGAGTGCTGTGATGTTTTGCTGTCAACCATGGATTGTGCATTAAGTCGTGCCTCGGTACCAACAATCTACCTTCACAAGTTTACCACAAGTTATTTTTGATCGAACCAAGCTCTCCCTGGCTTGTTGCCTTACACGACAGTGGCTAGTGCCTGCCTCGGACACCTGCCTAATTCAATCACAATTGTTAGAGTGGACAAGAAAATAGAAAACATCGTATGAGAGTACTTCAAATCTAGTTACCACCCGTATGTCCCTGCTTGAGTGTGTTTGCAATTTCCGTTGTGCCGGGCACTCACTTGTATTGATACTTAAGAATGCTATGTATAGGGGCTTACAGGGGAAACACAGCCTTGATCTCGACACCCTAAACTGGCACATCCTTATCTTGCTTAAAGGACTCACGAAGCTGACACACCCTTTATATAGACAAACCCTCTTTCACATGTGTGGTTGTCAATATGCCAAGTGTGTGTTTCTTAAGCCACTTTAGATGGTTGCTAGAGCAGTTCTTGAAAGCTTATGCGCAGATGATCTACAGATGTGCCGAAGGAAGCTTTTGGACAATCTGTCGAATTAGTGCGCGCACCAGGTCTAGAAGATTCTAGATCATTCCGCTCGAATCCCGCACTTGGGCGTGCGCTTGGATCGTCAAATTTAAATATGCTCGCCAAAGCTTTTTCTAATGGGCGAATGAGTAGTTTGGATTCTGTGCTCGCCAGGGTTGCTAGCCATTGCCGAAAGGCATGACTCAGGTGTTCTTTGCTCACCTACATTGTGCTAACGGGGGAATCTTGCGTATGGGTGATGTGTTCACCTAATTTTCTTTGCTGTCATTTTATCAAAGTGGGGAGCTTGTTGCGTGCGAGAGCCCCTATCTCATCCAAGGCCTGTCGCACATGGGAGCTCCCCTGTTGCCCAAGGCCTGTCGCATTTCTTGGCTTTGAAGTTCAATTTGACAACGAAGAAGATAAGGTTGCCCATGTTCGAGTTGTGTCGCATGCCTATAGTTGTGCAAATTGCTCTGTCGCATGGCCTTGAGCTAGCACCCGACAAAGTGCCTGTTGCATGCTTGTAGTCGCACAAATTTGCAGTGTAGCAAGCACCTTTCGAGTGACAGATTGTTCTGTCGCATGATGTCTTGTATGCAACTGACTATTCAAAAGAGTGACATCTTTGTGAGATCTTCAATAGTGATCCCCCTTTCTCACCATTTTGGCTGTCGCAAGTGTGAGCCACCTCTAGCAGAAAGAGTCTGCCACGTGGAACCTTGTCGCCAAAATTTGTCATGTGTGTGCCTATGCTCGCCGAATTGAGGACACTGCTGTCGCCCATTCCTTGTACTCTGTCGCCAAAAATCTTTCAGGCGACAGGTTGGGCTCTGCCCTTTCCGTGTACTCAATCACCAGGGAACTTTTGGGCGATACGTAGGGCTGTAGCCCACTTTTTGTATTGTGACTCCATCTCAGACACGAGAATCCAAGACAGATTAAGAGTCATGAGCTACATGCTAGGCTTATCGTGATAGACCCGGATCTCTCGCTATAATAGCCCGAAAGACATTATTAAGGATGTCTTAGTGTGGTACTCCAAAACTTAACATAGGGTAACATAATACGTTGAGTACTTTTTGTGCACGACCTTTGGAACCGACGTCTTCCGTCTTGTTGTTCAGCCTGAGAATATCAGGTCGGACTTCGCCATGGCTTTGGTTATCCTTCTTGATCAAATGTTCAGATAACGCTGCTCCATCGAAAAATATCTCATCGCTATTTTCTTTCGTAGAACACTATAAATATAGCAACAATTTCCAAATTGCAGCATCAACATTCTTGGTTTTAAGAACTCAAAGTTGCTGCTATGATCTGTGCTCTTCTTTTTTTTTTGAAAGAACTTGAGACTATTACTTAAAGTCGGGAATTGAGTAAAATTACAAATTTCCACTGGAATTTAAACCCAGTAAACAAAGAATCGAAGAGAATACATTAAGTATGAAAGAAAATCCAGTACTTCTCACAAAAATTTCCTGTAAATCAATGTTGATTTGGGTGCTTTGGTTGCTGATAAAAATCATTGCGACCTTCACCGACTTTACACTTCATATCATCATCTGAATAATAAGAATTTCTGAGCTCATATTTTACATTCCCTGCATATATTCAGCATGTCATATCTATATGGCCATTTTCCATGGATTCAGACTTATGCCATAGAGGCCCTTTTCGTTTCTGCTGTCTGAAGTACTTCTTACCCAAATCATACGAGGAGGATTCCCTCGTTCTTTTAGATGTCTGTTGGATGTTAGTAGCTGGAATGTCTGAATCTGCTGGATTACGACCAACAGTGCTATCAATGTTTTCGTCAGGATATCTAGTAACAGGTCGACCACAGTCTAGTTGCCCTTCTTCTGCATCTTTATTAATTCCAATGCAGCTAGCAGCACAAGCAATCGAAGGGTCTTTCTCATTACGAGGATATGGTGGTAAAGGTCGAAATGGGTGGAACGGCATGCCCGGGGCAATTACCCAACTCTCGACACTTTCACACTGGGGTGATCCGAACTGCTGCAAAATGGGCAATGGGATTCCATATGAGGCGGGCAATCGGGAAATGAATCTCTTCTACGGATGAGCCATAAACACATCAAAACCCTTCAACTGACAAAATTTTGGTTAAGGGAAATCAGCAGCAGTTGATGGAGCAGTAGATGAAACCAAAGATGCATTGGGAGGGGATGAGAACCTTGGTGGGATATCCTCCGGAAAACTGTTCCTTCCATTATCAACAGTGTCACGCCATTCTTTGTAAAGTAACATTCAAAGAAAAATAGTTTTATTTTGATCACAGGACCTTGTATGTCAAGCTCTCTTGTGTAAGAGCAGAAAATCGAGGGTGAATCCCGAGGCAACGATATAAGTCAAAAAGAAGAGGAGATAGAAATTAACAAGTCTTTTATCATTCTGTATCCGGATTGATGTTTACATGTGATCCAAGCCCTCTTAAAATTCCCATGGCCAATGATAGATTCTGTTAACTGTTTTTATTACTGAATTAGCAAAAGCCTTGTCATGCTTCTAGTGACTCGATCTATCTCTCCTGCTATATTTGTAATTGTAGTCCTAGTAATGAAGTTTTTGCATGTTAATAGTGTAGCCAGTTGTAAAGTAGCTGGTTGTAATCTGTGTTGGCATCTGTAGAATTGATCTAATCCAATTGTCAGACAATTAAAATTCAATATATTAATTTAACATGGGAACTTGGGCTATTGGGCATTGGCAATGAAATGATGAAGCGAGTTGACCCGATGCAAGGCAGGGACGTAGTGTGCGACACGCGTGGTGTGTGTGGAAAATAGTAGTAGTTAGCGGTGAGTAGTGCTAATAGGAGGTCTCCTCTCGCCAAGGGTTTGTCGCCTATATCGTCCAAGGCTTGTCGCCAGGGGTATGCTTGGCTCGAGAGATAGCTATCGCCCAGTGTTAGCAGGAAGAGGTCTCTCAACAAGGCCTGTCTGCACAAGAGCTAGCGTCTCGCCCAGTACTGCCTCTCGCCCAATGCTGTCTAATGCGAGAGCTATTCTCTCACCATGCCAAGGGTTGTCGCATGTTTGTGGCGAGCGAATGACTCTGTCGCATGCACCTCGCGCGCGACAGACTATTCTGTCGCGTGAAACTTTGCGTGCGACAGACTATTTTGTCGCATAACTTGTGCACCCTACCGCAGCCTACGTACCTTGTCTTCCGCAGATCGTCTTTCACCATTTTTATGGCTTTTTTGTTTGTTTCCCACAGACGGCGCCAATTGTTGTTGCACGAAACAACAATGATTTGTTGCTGACGTCGATCCTTGTCTTCTTCCTCTACGTGTCTCCGTGAACTTTGCAAAATAGAAAACCATCAGGGGGTGCAGGGGCTTTCCCTTGCGCGCGCACTTCGATGCCTAAGTCAAACAGGGTTTTGGTAGGGTTTTAGTAGGCAAATAGAGCTTAGGGTTTAAGAATGATACCTGTGACCTATTTATAGGAGTTGTGATGCGCGTAATTACCTTTAAGACTCACAGCTTAAATAATAACTCAGTGGATCATTTATAGGCCTTCTGAGTCCTCTTTCCTCTTGGGCTTAAATTATCATTCGACCTAATTGTCTTCAACTTTGACTTATAGAAAAGCCTAATAATCTTTAACCTGACCCACATCAAATATTATTAAATCTTATTTATGCTAATAATATTATTGACGACACTTTCCTCTACCAATCCTTTTAGAATTGTAGTTTTTCAATTTAGTTCTCTTTATAACACCTATCATAACTTACAAATATAAAAAAGAGATTGTATATGATGCACTGACAGTGTATAGTTTCTATACACTGTCAATGCATCAGAAATTGACATCTCATCAATAGGTCTTTATGGGCAAATTAAAAAAATATTTATATTTGCATATAATGACCTATTGATGAGGTGTCAACCTTTGGTGTATTGACAGTGTATAGAAACTATATACTGTCAGTGCATCATATATAAATCTTATAAAACAAGAGAGATTTTTTTTTCATTAGTACAGAGATGATTAATTATTTGTTTCAAATTATTATATGTTTCACAAAAATGAGATCAACAAAGGTCATGCAAAAATATTTGTCACTTTAGCTCCTTCAATGATAATAAACTAAGTTCGAAGAATATTAAATATAACGTAAAATTTTTCACTACTGAACGTATGATTGATAATATTTTTTGAAAATGAATATGTTTAAGGCATATAATTTAATTTGCAATTATAAAACATATATTTTAAATACATTGTACTCTAATTAAAAAAAAAGATGGATTGATTTGCATGCTTAGACTACTAACAACAATAAATTTAGAACAAATATTTAGAATAAATCTCATCATATAAATAGGTTTAAAAGGGTTCGAATATATAAAACGGGATTGATTTGAAATGTGTTAAAATAGCAGGTTCGATAATCAATAGGGTTGAATTTGCAAAAACATTCTTATTTTCTGGCCAAAAGAATAATAACAGATATTTGTGTACCAAAAAAACAAAATTACCGAAAAATCAATAATAACCCCTGGACAACTTACAACTAAGGAAACAATCTATGGAAATCCAAAGTTATGCTTGAAAACACCAGAATTGCTGAATTGGTAATAACAAGTGCAAAATAGGGAAATTTACACACACACACACACACATATATATATATATATATATATATATATATATAGAGAGAGAGAGAGAGAGAGAGAGAGAGAGAGAGAGAGTAAGAAATTTAAAATTCCCCCTTAAGGCAAAACTGCTGGATCTTACCAAAAAATTTTGTAGTTTCCAAAAATTCTAAAAATGGCCAGTTTAGATTTTTGCTTTGAAAAGATATTATTTTGTTGATATTAAGTTTTTTTTTTGTTTTGGCCTAATTAGTAAACTCAGGTTATGTTTGGTGTATTGGATGAATGATAGGATAAGATGATTATCATATTATTCAATGTTTGATGCACATATAAAAAGAATGATTGGATTGCAAATAAGATTTACTCATCCTCTTAAAATAGGATAATTCGATCATTTACAAAATGAGAAGATTATTTTTAGTCTCATGTGATTAGGTAATAAATACTTATATTTTATCTATAAAAAATTACATTTAATAATTAAATTAAAAATTAAATTAAAAAATAATTAACTTAAACATTTAATAAGATGACAGGAGTCATTTTTTTAATTGAAAATCCAAATTCTTTTTCTTTATTTTTAATTTTTCTTTTCTCTTTATCTTCTTTTTCTTTCTTTTTCTCTCTCTCTTTTTTTTCTCTTTAAATAAAGAAAAAATATAGTTTAGATAAAATAATAATTTTTAAAACAAATTAATTTTTTAGAACTAATTTTTTTGAAGTAATCAATTTTTTAAAATTCATTTATTTTAAAATAAATAACTCTTAAACATAAAAGTTATTATGCATTATTTTTTTTATTTATAAAATTTTAAATTATTAAATTTAGCTATTTTTTCTTATATTTAAATTTGATTTTTTTGCTCTTTTTTATTTTTTATTTTTTTAGCTTTTTTTCCCTCTTGTCCGGAGGAAAAATAAAAGAAAACGAAGAAAATTTCAAAAAATAAAAATTTTTAGAAACAATCAACTTTTTTTAAAAAAATCTAATTCTCTAAATAAATGTATTTAACTTAAAATCATATAAATTATTTTAAATTTGAATCATGAAAAAAATTTTAAACAAGAAAATAAAAAGAAGTTAAAAATAAAAGGAAATATTTTTAATAAAATTTATTTTTTTAACAAAATTGGTCTTTTGAAATCATTTAATTTTTAAAAAAATATTTTTATTGCAAATTTTTTTGAAAAAAATAAATTTAACTCTTAACTATGGAAATTATAGTAATATATTTTTTGGTTAAAATTTTTTAAATTATATTTATAAGAGAACAATTATAAATTTAAATTATATTTACTTTTAAGAAGAGCTCGTTTGATCAATAAAAAATAATTTTATCCTATTCTTAATTTTATGAAAAATATATAAAATCATCTTATTTTAATTTTAATCTTTGTACATACCAAATATAACATTAGATGATATCATAAAATTCAAAATTATTTTATTATTTTATATTATCATATTAAATCCTTAATACTAGACCTGAAAAAAATTTTGTATCGAAATTCGTCTCAACACGAAAAATTCAAGATCTTATTTTTAACCTTTACGATATTCATATATAATTTTTACTTAATTTTAGCTTGTTTCACTTTTATACCTTTTACTCGTATCATTTTTATCTTGTGTCAACATATTGTATTTAAAATTACCAAATCTACTTAATCCTATACAACAAACATGAGATTAGTTCTTGTCGCATAATAATTCAATCAAAATCAGATTTTTTTTTGGTTAACAATCAAAATCAGATTTACTCACTGTTATAGAGCTCATTGATCAATTAGTCCTTCAGTCATTGACATGGCAGACCAACATGGGCTGTCTTGAAATCATTTTTGTCCATTTTTTTGGTACATTTTTGTCCGATTGCACTAAAGGATTAATTTATGTAATGGGTTGAGAACCTATTAATTTTGATATACTTAAACTCGAATTCGATTAGTTTTTATAATACTCAAAATCAATTAACTATTCAATTATTTTTATTTGTATTACCTAAACCCTAACTCTCTAATATAACAAATACTCGTAAATTATCTGAACTCGTTAATTATCCTTTTATTAAGTCAAAATTTGACTTTAAAATTTAAATTTAAAATCAATTTTAAAACAAAATGTTTAAAAAATTTAAATTAATAAATTTAATTTAACTCATAAAAATAAATTAAAGTTAAAGATATAATTATTATATTTAATGAATTAGTTTAAATAAATATAACATTAATAATAAATAATATATATAAAAATATTAATATCATATTAAGTAATTATTATCTATAATCGAATTCAAATATCTTAATATAACTATCCAAATTCGTGATGACTAGTAGTTTTATTATTCGAATCCGATTATATAATACTCTAACTCTATTTAATTAGGTTGAGCAATGTCGAATATTTATTTATAAAGTATTCATTGTCATCTCTAAATTTAATACGTGTCAGAAAAATGATAAGTAGTCATAGGCCTAATTGAAAGTACTAGTAATTTTTTTCCTTTATTTTTTTTAAAGAAAGTGTTAATGATGGGTGCCTTTTTTTTTATAAAGAAAGTGTTAATGATGGGTGGTAGCCTTTAGATTTCCTACCATAATTGTATAAAAGATCACCATTTTTCAATTATTCATACTTTATAAAAATGGTATGGCAAGAAATATATTCCATTTTTTTATTGGATAATACACATTTCGAAATTTGAAATAATCAATGAATCTCGACTTTTCTTGAAACCTATAAATGGTAATTAAATCTGGAACTTGGAGGGTGATTGTGTCGAAGCTTTTAAAGAGAAAGGAGCCAAAGTAGTTGGTAGATGGCCTCCTATAAAAGCCCATTGCCCAACTCTAATAGGGACCTAAGAAAAAAAAGAAAAGAAATACGCAGCACTGAAGCAGCAACTTCAGTGCAGCAACAGCAAGAGAATGGAGACAATCTCCCCTCTCTCCCACATTAACATTCCCTTGGATGTAACGCACCCATAAAAATGGTTCTTCTTCTTATCCGTGTACCGAAGGACAAAGCTACTCATCTTGTTTCTATCTAACCCATTTTTAGGTATGAGAAACCTGTTGTTTTGCTTCTTCTTCTGGGTGTTGTTCTTAAACCGTTCTAATGAAAAAAAAAAAGAAAGAAAATTTCAGTTTTTTAGTGCATGTTAAAGGTAGTTTCTTATCGGATAAAGTTGACGTTTTATGAGCCAGTGTGCAGTCCGATGATATGGGTAAATGTGAAAATGGCTCTGTATGGTAGTGCGAGGTTGTTATGGGAGCAGAGTTTGCTTGTGTAGCTAAGTGTGTTTGCTATTTGTTTGATGTTTGGTTTTGATAGCTAAGTAGTCTAGTTTTTTTTAATTCATCTTGGTCTTTTGCTTACAGGATGAAGGGTTTTTTGCTCACTTGCCATTTCTTGGTGATACAGGTATGGCTCTTATTTTTATTTTTTTATCTATTGTAATGTTGAATGTAAGTAATTTTGTTGGTTAATGGTTGTTTATCAAAGATTGTATGATTTAATTTTTTTTATTGTTACATCGTGTTATCAATCCTGTTGTTCAGTTCCCTTTATAATTGTTTTGTCAAATTCGAAGTTTTTATTATGTTTTCCCATGTTTATTCATTTTCTTCTTACTTGATTGGTCATATAGGTTTGTTGAGAGAGAGTCAACTTGTGAGGAATTTGGGGGTTTCTTCTTGTTGTTCCTACAATGGATGAAAGGACTGATAGGGCTGGTGCTGCTAGCAAACTAGGGCCTTCTTCTGCCTTACCTCAGGACAAAAGAAGTAAGAACAAGAGAAAATTAGATGATCCTTCTATAAGTAATCCAGTTAATATTCCCTTGTCGATGACTGAATTCCCTCGTTATGAATTACTTCCAGAGGTATTCCAGAGCTCTGTTCTTGGACCATTGGAGGTGGGATCCTCTAGGGTGCCCCTTAGAAAAGATTTTGAACGTGCTGATTGGGATGATCCAATTGTGTGTCAACTTGAGGAATTATTGTTATCTAATTTGCACACGATTTTCCGAAATGCAATTAAGAAGGTTGTAGAGTGTGGACATAAGGAAGATATTGCTGAAAAGGCCATTTCAAGGCACGGCCTCTATCAAGGGGGTAAAGATCTAGTGTCCAATGTAGTCAATGATGCTCTGGCTTCCTTGAAGAAAGGAAAAGAAGGTGATATTTCAAGTCATGTGTTTGAGGATTTGCAACAGTTAGTGGAGTACACTATGCTGGAGATGATTAGTGTGCTTAGAGAGGTTAAACCATCTCTATCTATTGCAGAAGCAATGTGGTGGTTGTTAATGTATGACCTGAACATTTCAATAGCATTTGAAGTGGAAGGAGATGTATTGCAAAATTTTGGCTGTAAAGAAGTCTCAGGAGAGAGCTCCTCTGATTCTACTCCCCACTTGAGATCAGAAGCACAAATCCCTGAAACCATTCTTCCAAGCTTGAATGAGCCCAATGTTTCAAAACCTTCTTTCCCTTCTTCCCAAAATCATCTGCCTGAAACACTCAAATTTGGAAGTTTCCACAATTTACCTAACCCCAAAAATTCTCTTGCTTATGAAGGGCAGGCACCAGAGAAAGAGAGTTTGGTTTCTATGGGTGCTTCTGGGGATTGTGTCCCAGTTGCATCTGTCTCTGAAGGAAAATCAGGGACTGCTCAAAAGGGGCGCTCCAAAAAGGGAATAGCTGCACTCCGTCAAAAACCCTTCAGTATGGAAAAATGCAGGACTTTTGGGAAAGGCACTTTTAGAGCCGGAAAACTAGCTAGCAGTGGCAGTTTTGTTGTCGATAAAAGAGTAAAATCTCCATCTGAATTACCAACTGTACATATGAAAAATGCTTCATCAAAAATAATTACAAAAGCTGGAGCTTTAGCTGGTGAAAGCCATCATGTTTTAACTAGTTCTTCACCTGGTCTAGTCGTGCCTGATAACACTTCAACATTGCCTATGAAGGATACTGAATCTGCAGTTCATACCACAAATACTGAGCTTACACCATCATCATCTTTGAGAAATACACCTGTTCCCAAATCTGAAGGCAGAACCTCAGTGTCTTCTAAGACACCTGATCATGACACGGAAAAGAAACCTGCCCCAAAAGCCAAAGGCAGCACCTCCATGTATCCTATTGCACCATCTTCATCTTTGGGAAATAAACCTGTTCCCAAATCTGAATGCAGAACTTTGGTATCTTCTAAGACACCTGATCATGATGCAAAAAAGAAACCAGCTCCAAAAGCCGAAGGCAGCACCTCAGTGTCTTCTAAGTCAACTGATTACCATGCTCGAATTGCATATGATGAGTCTCAAGGAAAATACATCCCACAAGATGAGAAGGGCGAACTGATTTTGAAGCTAGTTTCAAGGTTACAGGAACTGCAGAATGAGCTACATGGTTGGACTCAATGGACCAATCAGAAGGTGATGCAGGCTGCTCGTAGGCTTAATAAGGACCAACCTGAACTTAAATCACTAAGGCAAGAGAAGGAAGAAGCAGAACAGCTCAAAAGGGAGAGGCAAATCATGGGGGAGAACAACATGAAGAGGCTGTCTGAGTTGGAGTTTGCCTTGAGTAACGCAACTAATCAGGTTGAGGATGCTAACTCTACCGTTCAGAAGTTTGAGGTTGAGCATTCTCTGCTGAAGATGGAGATGGAGGTTGCTAAAATTCAGGCTGCAGAGTCTGCTGCAAATTGTCAAGAAGCATTGGAGAGAGAAAAGAAGGCACTTAAAGATGTTAAATCATGGGATGGACAGAGGAGCTTGCTTATGAAGGAGCTTGCAAATGAGAAACAGAAGGCAGCCGAGCTGCAAAGGAAAGTAGGCAAGGCTAAAAATATCTACATCCAAGCTGAGGTATACTTTTCCTCGAACAAGATACTGATTAACTTGTACTTTTGCTAAATAGGCCTTAATCAACAAAGAGTTCTGCCTAGTTAAGCCTTAGTCTTCACTAAATAGATCAGGAAGGTCCTAGAATTGTAAGACTGAGGAGAAAACTGTTAGATTATAGACTAAAAAGCCACCAAGAGAACCAATAACATATAAAACTAAGAGACCATAAGAATTGCAGAAATATGTTGGACTAACTACCAATCTTTACTCTTCTTTGCAATTCCCCACCAGGCTGTCTATCCTCATGTTCTAAAAGCCAGTAAGATAATTATTGACAATGTTATGCTAAATCAACAGTCTAATCGCTAATGTACCGAATTAACTTATTTGCTTGGATTATGTTGCTACATCCACTAAAATTGAGGACTAGAGGTGAAATAAGCAGGAATAAAAATACCGAAGTTCATAATTGCACAATCACAGACCATCAATGATGATTACAGAACCAGAGACCATCAATGACCAAATGTCTTATTCTTGGCAACTTCTCGTCCTAAATTTCCGTTCTCATTTATGGCAAGAAGCATGGAGTGCATGAAGAAGTGCACTTAGCTAGTTATGCCTTCAAATAGATTAATTCTATTTAACTTATATTTTCTCATGAGAAAATGAAAAGTTGCAGAGGACTTGGAAACAGGAGAGGATAGCAAAGGAGAAATTCCTTGCACAGGCTATGTCCACGAGGAAGGAACGAGAATGTCTTGAAGCTGCAGCAAAAGTGGAGGCGGATAAGATCAAACTGAAAGCAGAAAAAGATATGCAGAGATATGGAGAGGAGGTCAAAAAGCTTGAGAAGAAATTATCTGAATTGATGATAAAGCTGGATGCTTCAAAAATAGCTGCACTTCGGAAAGGAACTGATTTTGGCAATTGCCAGTGCTCTTCTGTCAATGAGGGGAATCAGATTCCAAGTTTCTCTAAAACAGTGGTTGACATCAAGGATTATTCTGGGAGCAGAGGTTTGAAACGGGAGCATGAGTATGTCATGTGCCTATCAGAAGAGAAAACAGTTGTATTCCTTCCTTGCGCTCATCAGGTCCTATGTGTCAAATGCAATGAGCTCCACCAGAAACAAGCGATGAAGGATTGCCCTGCTTGTAGAACCCCCATTGCTTGTCATATTTGTGCACGATTTGCCGAGCCATAGGCCATAGCTCTCTGAACCATTTTTCTAGAATATGCCCAGCAGTAAGAGTAGTCACATAATATAAAAGAGCTCTGTGGAAGTCCGTTCAAACTCATTGTACTTTTTGTTTGTTTTTGGGTCATTTGAATAGTTTGTACCATATACTAGTAGTTCAAAAGTACAGAAAAGATCAAAGAGAGGAGAAAGTTTATAGCTGACATCCATCTTGTATAGTTTTTTCTTTCTTTACAATGATATAGTATGAAGTTTAGCTTGACATTACACCTTCTTCAATTGTTTGTAATATTAGGAACTTGATCGACCACTATTCATAAGAAATTCAAACTTTAAACTTCCAAATTAGATGAATGAAGGGAAAATGGAATAGGGGGCAGTGCAACCCTTTCACGAATAAAGTGCCAAGAGGCCTAAAAAATAACAATAGTTACCCGACTAAGTCGAGAATATTCATATTGAGTAAGCGGCACACCAATTATTCTTTATCACTGATAAGGTGAAGATATAAATATTTTCATACTTTTGGGTCCGCAGAAATAACGAACTGGAAATGTCCGAGTGGTAAAGGAGACAGACTTGAAATCTGTTGGGCGGTTCGAACCCTGCTGTCGACGGTCTCTTTTTCCCACCTTTTCTCAATTTTTTTTCCCCAATTCTCTAATTCTCGTATAAACTTGACTCTCTCTCTTGATTTATTATATGTTCCGTTGCCTGTATAAATGGAGTCATTGAGCATTGCATAGCTTATTACCCATCAACTTCTCTTTGAAGTTGACAAGCTGAGAATCAGCTATCCTCTTGATGCTGCTTGCCTTCTTGGCTTGTCTTTCCCATGGATTACTATTGCTCCGGCAGCTGCTTCTATTGGGATTCTTTTTCCCTGTGTTTATGCTCACTTCCTAACTTTCCATGATTGTCATAAATCTTTCTATTCTTTTCTGTTGTTATTCCCCATATCCACAACGTGCCATAACAAGTTTGTGCCTTATTTTTCCGCAAATTGAGTTCGCTCAAGAAAAAATAAGATTTAGATAAACCCAAAAACAAGCCCCCAAAATAACTGCAATTCCTTTTTGATCATCTTGTTTACTAACTCAATAGTCAATATATATGCAATATGTACAGCTCTTCTACTATGAAAATTTTGATTCTATTGTCATCCTAACTCATGAACATTAAAGAAAATACATTTTCTAGTTGCTAGGAAGGATAGGGGGTTAAATTAAGAGATTCAGACAACCAAGTTAAGGCTTCTAGACACACTCTAGTACCAACCATATTGATAGTGAATACCTACTAATCTTAAAGAGACATGTCAGAAAGGCAGTGCAGATGTCTTACCCAAGACTCTAAACTAACTTCTATGGCAAAGATACCATTAAGCTGGGTTTTTCTGCTTCTATTATTTTATGGTGTGCTTCTCCAATCTCTGAACCCCTCCAACTATTGATGCGGTGTTGAGCTTGTAGGGGTGGATGTAAATATAAAAAACCAATTGGAAGATTGCTCAAATCTATATCTATACTATATACTATTTTTGTCTCATCCTCTCCTTAAGCTTGACACATATCTTTTTCTTTTTTTTTTTCTCTCAACAATTTTTTTTTTTACTTAAGTCCTTTTTTTTTTCTCAAGAAATTTTTTTAGTTAAAT
This sequence comes from Heritiera fomes, assembly GCA_032173925.1. NCBI lineage: Eukaryota > Viridiplantae > Streptophyta > Magnoliopsida > Malvales > Malvaceae > Heritiera > Heritiera fomes. The sequence continues at coordinate 21,770,086 of JAPDPM010000013.1, read as the reverse complement.
TTTTTTATTTTTTTTCTCAACAACTTCTTTTCAGTTAAGTCCTCAACATGTTTTTTATATGGCTCTTAACTCTTTTTAATCCAATATTTTATTATTGTTTTGTATTATTACTTTATATTTTTATTTATTTGCTTCTTCTACTCGCATATATTTTGATTTGAAATGAAAACTATTATTTGAAATGGTTTTTTTTACCTCTAACTTTTTCAAAAAAAAATACTTTTACTTTACATATTGTACTTTGGAGTAAATATAAATAGTTTAATTAGTTATTCTTAAAATAAAAATACTTACCAATGAGTTTAAAACTTTACGCTTGATTAATAATATGAACAAAGCATTCTTAGCTAATTTTTCTTATCTTTTTGTTAAATTATTTAAACCACTGTGCCGTATATATATTTTGGTGCTCTTACTTTTTATTGTTGTTGTATCATTATCTTAATTTGTTTGTTTTTAGCACAAATTATCTATTTGTCATATTTTTTAAGTTAAGTAGTATATTTTTTTTAATCCAAGCTTATCCAAATTTCTCAAAAAATTATTTTTGCACATTTTGTTTGGTATATAACTCTTTCTTTAGTAAACATGTTTCTCTTTTGTACTAAATAATATGAAGGAATTAAATATTTCTTATGATCAACAACTCTTATCTAATAATCAATTTTATTAATTTTAAAAATTATAAAATAAAAATAGATCCGTAATATCGTGCGGGTATGTACCTAGTCTATGTATAATTAAGTCCCAGTACAGGAGTCAAGTGATTCTGGCAAGATCTGTAAGGTTTCTGCACTTTGTTTTCTGTTAATTTTTTGATCATTATAACCCACACACTGACTGACATCAGATGCCAGGAGCAGAAATATGTGATTATTCCAGCATGAAACCCTAACAGTATGGAGACTTCGACCACCACTTGCTTGACAGGGTAAGTGACCAACTGATCTAATAAATATATATATCATATAATTTCTATAATAAGAAACAATTATTGATGGTATACCAATATTTGTAACTGCAGGAGTAAAATATCACCCTGTTTTCTATATATCAAATTTTATTTGAATCTTGTTTTATATATTATTGTGTGATAAATACATATTGAATTGCTGTTTGTTAACTACTACATTAATCTAAAAATTTCCCCTGTTAACCAAAAAAAAATCTAAAAATTTCCCCATTCTGTTTGAACATGAATAAGAGCATTTCATATTTACACAAATATAAGCAGTCTCAAAGGCAATGCGATAAAGCTTTCTTTCCCTTAGAATCAACAAATACAAAAGTAAAACGTGGTTTTGCATGTAAGCAGGAAAAAGATGTACCAAAAAGAAAAAATATAAGCTAAAAAAAGATGATGACAGGCAACGATACGTGCATATCTAATTTGAATTATCTTAATATATTATCTATTATTTAGGATTATCTTAGGATAGTTATTTATTGTTCTCTTATTTAAGATTATTTGTCAAGAAATAATAATTATTTATTTTTGTTATTATCATAAATGTCTTACATAAGATATCAGAGGACCGTTTATTATTGAATACTGTTGTGATCAGTAAGAGAGAAACACCATGTCAGTTCCCTGGATAAGCTCAACTTCCAAATTTTCACATAAATAAATAGTGTCTGCATTTTTTTCTGGGCAAAAATTAGACTTATGTTATCTTCAATGATGCAATGTCAAACTAAATAACAACTGATAAGGCAACACTTTTTCCTATAAAAAATAAAGCTGCGCTTTTCAATTGTTTTCTCAAATAAAACCACACCAAATGCATTTCAGAAGGAAATCAAAACCCACAAAAGGAGATCAGACTCAGGTATAAGGAGGGTGACATGTGCTAAGTGAAAGATGCAGTGGCCAATGTGGAATATTCTATGGTAGTTTCAGTTTCGGGACTCTAAAAGGACTCATAAAACTAGCTAACAAGGCTGTTCATCTAGTGACATCTTCAACTAGAAAGTTGACTTTGCTATAGGAAACAGATAAACAGATCCTTGTTTCATCTCTAGTATAATTAATTTTATTTGGTTGATTAGACTATAATGTATTAAAACCGTCTTTGGTCATGTCATGGCTACCATCAAAGTGAGACCATTAAAAATTTTCCTGCAATCTTTAAGTGAGATTATGCGAAGGAAATCTCCCAACAGGCTTGTGGGGGCAGCAAGCAGAGGGAGAGAGCTGTCAGTGTTTCTAAGATTTGAAGTTCTTTCATAAGAACAAAGTCACAAACTCTTGCATTTGGCATCTTTCTTGATGCAGCAAATCCCAGCTACCCCCACATATTTACTCTTGTTTAAAGAAAATCATTCTCCACCTAACTCTTCATTATTTCATTTATATTTTTCATAACCATACTTTTAGTGGATCCCGTTTTGTCACCTCTAGACGTCTGGGTCACAAGTTTTTAATTTATTTCATATCGTGTGACGCAGGCCATGCATGCAGGAAGCCTTGATGGGGACCTGGGATGAAGCTAATATCGCTAGCTAAATTATCAGTTTTTCAGGTTCCGTTCTGCAAAATATCTTGAAAGTTAGTTTGATTTCAATTTACCCCTTAAATAGCACTCCTCCGGCAGAGTAGAAGAAAAGATTATGAATTTTTTATGATGGTTTGAGGGTTTTTAATAATAGTAATAATAATAGTTGAAGTTTCTGTTATTTTCAGACAGATATTTGATATATATATATATATATATATATATATATATATATATATATATATTCATAGATCAAGATATTGTGGCTATAAACTATGGGCCATGGCTGTCTTAAATGTAGAAAATAGTTCAAGATTGAGAAATGATCATTTGAAGCAAACATAGTTTGAGCTTGTAAATATGAAAACATTGAAATTCCAAGCTAAAAGACAACTTTAGAATCCCTTCTACAAAATGACATGGCCTTCCATTGTATAGTATAATATGTCAGAAGAAACAAGCACAGGCTCTTCTTTAAGCCATATTCCATTCCTCTTTCTTTTGATCTTGCAATGTTTTGTTTGGACCCTCAAAAAGGCAACTTCAGATTCACATTTTTTTTTGGAGGAATGACATAGAAATTGGAGCAAACTATAGCAGAGCCCCACACCAACTCATCTTTGGATATCAGACAAACTCCAATGAAAAATTGCATGGGAGTTTTGTACACCTTGGCTTTCCAAATAAGAACCTTACTGTAAGAATACATGGGTTGGAGTAGTTGGCTCTTTCCGTTATCTTAGTCTCCCCGAAAATTTTTTAAAAGTGGTTTTATTTGATAATCTTTAAAAGAAATTAGTATTTTTGAGTACGAATTTTTTGAGTACGAATTTTGTGAATGAAAAAAACAACATCAAATAAATTTTTTTTTAAATGAGATGCAATTCAGTTAAATTTCAAATTTCAAAATGATTTTCAGATACCAATAAATGATTAAAAAAATTTAGAGCCTTGAAAATGGTTTTTTTTTTCTTTAATCAAAAACCCTAAACGACATTTCTCGACTGTCCAATAAAAACCCACACAAATTGCATTTTTCAGTGGGGCAGTTGGCAACTTGGCCTGGCGTTGTTCCCTTTCTCTTTCTTAAGAACTTGAAGTCACATTCAACCTTGCTTTGCTGCCAAGTGTCACCAAGCCCTTTCCAAGAAGACTCCTCCCTCTCATCCGCTTCTAACAGAAACATACTGGTAATTTAAGCCAATCTCTGCATCATTTTATTGCTTACAAGAAACAGAGTTCTAACTCTAGAAAACAACTCTCCCACTTTTTCTCATGCAATCATCAAACAGCTTTAGAACCCATTTTGTTCAACACCCACTTCTCCACTATGCTCAAAATCCTTAACAAGAGAATCAAGCGCCTTTGTGCCGGCCTCCGGTGGCCGGTTTGCCACCGACCCAAGTCCAAAATTGTCATTAAAAGGTTGGGAGAATCAGACTCCAAGTCAAATACTGACACTAACGATCACATTGTCGTGAATGGGAATTCTAAAGTTCATCAAGATGGCCAATTGGGTAATCTAAACTCGGAGAGGCCCGTCCGTATAGCTACTTTCAATGCTGCCCTGTTTTCTATGGCTCCTGCAATGCGTAAAGCAGAGAAGTCTTTAAGTTGTGACTATGACAATGAAGGTTTTACAGATGCTAGGCGCTCCATGGATCTTAGTTTACGCGCAAAGTCGGCAAATGATCGGCCAAAGAGTATACTAAAGCAATCTCCTTTGCATCCGAATTCCATGAACAACAAAGAGAATCTCTCCAAGCAGCAAAAGTTTGTGAAATCCAAGCTAAGGGTGTCAATCAATTTACCAGATAATGAGATTTCTTTACTGCGAAATCGACAACGGAGCTTTGCAGAGCATGAAAAGGATGGTTCTTCAAGTGGTGCTGTAAGTAAAACTTTGAGAGGAAAAGCTCCGTTGAGATCAACAGTGAGTTTCCCGACGAGTATGGAAACGGGAGTTGATGGTTTTGAGAGTTACAGAAGCAGAAAGACAGTGCTTGAAGTCTTGAGAGAGTTAGATGCAGATATATTAGCCCTTCAAGATGTGAAAGCAGAGGAAGAGAAAGCCATGAAGCCTCTGTCCGATTTAGCTGCTGCTTTGGGTATGAACTATGTGTTTGCCGAGAGTTGGGCACCGGAATACGGCAACGCCGTGCTTTCCAAGTGGCCAATTAAGCGGTGGAAAGTGCAGAAGATCTGTGATGACAGAGATTTCAGGTGAGTCTTATTCTTTTCCTTTTTCATGTTCACAACTTTGGATTTTGATTGGCCTCCAAATTATGAATAATATTAAGGAATCATTCTTGTAGCTTTAACTAAAGAAATGAAAGTAGTCTTTGTTTGGAAGTTTATTGTTGCTTTTTAAAATGTCTGCAACAATCTGTTGCTTTTAACACAGAATATTTCATTTTTATTAAAAAGTTGCATAAATCTTTCCAGAAGATACTGTCTAATCCCCGATTATTACTTGTAAGTTAGCATTTTCTTAATTGTGCTGGCCGCTACTTTCATTTAAATCATTTTAGTCTTTATCCAAAGTTCCTTGAACTCTGTCCAATTCAATATCAAATAATTTTAGTAAAAAACCACTACTCTTTCAGATAATGATTGCAATTAGATCTGTCATAACAGCTGTAAGCAGGTGGCAGAACAAGAACTTGCAGACATTAATCTATAATCTCTGGTTTTCAGCTCACAAAAAAAAGATTTATACTTTTTATTTCCATTAGTTTTTTTTTCTTAAAGGAGATTGATTTTCTGAATCCATTCAACGTAATGTATTTGTTTGTGATGTTCCTAATGCAGCCAAAAAAGGGTTCCCAAATTATGAGAAAATTACCAAATTGTTTGTAGTTGCAACATATGTTTTCTTTTCCAAATTTGTTCAGAAAATCTTCTCATATGGGATAAGTTCCTAGCTATCTTTCATATCTATAATAATTGAAGTTTTATCAGTCCAAGCAATACCAAATCTTGCTTGAGTATGAACAGTCTGGTGCACTGATTAAAGCAGTAGTCTTTTGTGGGTGTAGTTAGAGAATAATGCATTTGACCAAACTCACAGTTTTGGGCTATGTTTTTCTTGTGGGAAATTTATGGCAAAGATCAAATACTTGATGATTAGCTGTTAGAATTACTTAAAGTGGAGAAGATATAATGCTATACACTTTTCAACTTTATTTTTTGTTTGTTTAAGTGGAAAAGAAATCATGATTTTAAAGTATATGAATTGAAGTTAGGTAGGATGTATGCTGTTATATCTGCAATGTAGGTAGGCTTTGTTTGTAAATCATCAAAATGACTGAGATGAATTAGTGAAGACCATAGATTTATCCATGTTTCTGAAAAAGCATCCTCGCAAAGAAATAAAAACACAATGGAAATAAACATGGTTGCAATCAGATATATTGTGACTTTTCATCAAATTTCTTTTCTGATAGTAGGAAACCTAGAAATTCCTTTTGTTAACAAGTTGGAACGGACTGATAGCTTCAGAACTGAAAACTTGGACGCTTGGAAAATAGTGAAGAAAACAAAGGAAAATGAATGTAATATGCTGACTTGAGTGGGGTTTGTGACCACAGAAATGTCCTCAAGGCAACCATCGATGTGCCCCAGACAGGAGAAATCGACTTCCACTGCACGCATCTTGATCATCTTGACGAGAACTGGCGCATGAAGCAGATAAATGCAATAATTCAATCCAATGATGGACCGCACATCTTAGCTGGAGGACTCAATTCCTTAGAGGAAACAGATTACTCCCAAGAGAGGTGGACAGACATTGTTAAGGTATATTGGGGAGTCGTTTTCCTGGATATGATCTGCCATAAATGATATTGACGTAACATGTTTTAAATGAATTTGTCTGTTATAGTACTATGAGGAGATGGGGAAACCAACGCCAAAAGTTGAAGTGATGAAGTTTCTGAAGAATAAACAATACACGGATGCGAAGGACTTTGCAGGAGAATGTGAGCCGGTGGTTGTGATTGCCAAAGGCCAAAGTATAAACCTTAACTCTTGGCAATCAACCGAATAATCTTCATTGTTTGACATGAGATGAAAAGTGGTTTGATTTGATGCAGGTGTGCAGGGAACGTGCAAGTATGGGACTCGGGTAGATTACATTCTGGCATCCCCAAATTCACCATACAAGTTTGTTCCGGGCTCGTATTCAGTGATGTCTTCAAAAGGTACTTCCGATCATCACATGGTAAAAGTTGATGTAATAAAAGTGAATGACATTGCTCAAGAAAATGACAGAAAACGACGGCAACTGAAGCACAAACACAAAGTTGTAAAGATTTCAAACACTTCTCCATCAAAAAGCATAGGGAAAAAACATACATGACATACTGACTTTTTTTTCCTTTTTATTTTTAGGAGCAGATGGCTTTGGATCTGTATCCCACTGTGCTTTGTAACTGGTGTGGAATTTATTTGTATGGTAATTGAAAGAATATTGAAACAAACAGTTTAAAGAATGGTTTTTTGATTTGGTGCTTCTGTTTTGTCATAATGAATAAAAAATAAAATGAGAGGCCCCCACGATCTTAAGTAAAGATGGAGTTAATGGAAATACGAGGACCATTGGACTGACAGTGCTATAAAAACTGCGACAGGCAGCACAACCAATGACACTTGATGGATCCCACAAGGACATGGCGGTGGCCAGTCTGCAAATGGTGTTAGAACCTGATAGCTTTTTTTTTTGGTTATAGTGTTAGAACCTGATAGCTACCCCTGCCCAAGGACGTTTGCCCTTCAAATTTTACCTTAAAATGTCGTTTTACTATCTGAAATTAATTTTATTCGGATCGAAAACGATAAATAGTAAAACTTTTTCAACAATGACGATTTTAAAATTCGAATCATGTCTAAATATTTGAAGAAATCTATTTTCACTTCTTTTCACCACTTATTGGTTTCTTAGTTTGTTTTAGTAATCAAACTTAAGTATTATACAAACTTAACCTTGCATACCAATAGATATGATTGGCCACAAAAAATATCTTGGATGATGATTTGCCTTTTTTGTTATTTTCAATTTGGTGCGTGCCATCTTCAAAGCTTAGAACAATATCAAGAGATAGCGCAGGTATCTGTAGGGATCATTTTCAAAATAAGGGGAGAGGTATTCTGAGTCAAATCAGCTGGATATAAACACATCTCAATCTAACCTCTAAGCTAAAGAATTATTATGACAAAACTAATTAGCTGTGGCAATTCTCAGAGACTTTTACATTTTGATTTTTTTAACATATAATGCATTCCAGTCCAGTGTGATGATGTGTGTCCACCCAAATTAGTCCAAACAACGAAAATTAAAGAATGAGGGCCTCCGATTGATGATTGCTTAAACTTATATCCAACTGCAGGTCAGATCTCTGAGAAGTGTGGACAATATCTTCATTCTTCAACTATTATCTCCATTTTGCTTTGACTAGTCAAAGAGACAGCGGAGAAATATAAATCTCCCGACTGACAAGACACTTGCACCTGCAGCTGAAACTTCATACATCGTTGGTAAATGAAGACTAGCTAGTAGCTTTGAACAAATTTACTCAATTCAATTTAAGCACATCATCTTGTAGGAATTAATCCTCCTTTTCGGTATCTTTTATCATTACAATAAAATCCAAGGTACTCAATACTCATACAACGAGGCACACTTTCTTCATTCTACTTACACCCTATAATCCTAAGCAAATTGTTATCTACAGCAGCAGCTGCAAACAGATTCATATTGGACATAAGACATTTGAGTTCACGTTTAAGAGAGTTTTTCAGAATATTGTTGGTCTACTAAGGATTTAGATTGTTATGTGCTTTTTTTACTCTTTCTGGTACATTGAATTCGTCCAACATCTTCGGTAATCCTCAAGCTATGCCACCTAATCTGCAAAGATATGCTAGCTTCTGGCATCTGCAATGGGTTCACTCCTCTCACTCTCAAGTCTCAAACTCAAGAAGCACAGTGCTGAATTGAAGGTTGCAGATATCACTGTTCTCTGTTGATCAACCATAAGAGCAGCATCACCCATTTTCTATCCAAGCTTACACCAGAATGAACTGCATCAGTTATTCTAGGATTTGCTTTTGCAAATATGCCAACTTTCTAGAGTTCAAAGGAACAATATGAGAATAATGGATCAACTGAACTGCTTCTCCTTTCAGTAAAAGCAGCCATGATAAAGATTTTATCTGCATCATATCCCATATTTACATCCTCCAATATTAATCAAGCAGCAGCAACGGAACTTGCAAAAAACTACAAATGAAGCAATGAGGTTTACAAATAAAATTCTTCGAATCACCTTTGTTACATAAGACCAAAACTCTATGCCACATGGTTTGGCAAATAACATGTTACATATGAAGAATTTCCAAAAAACACAAAGCATCATTTGTCCTAGTGAAAGTTGCTATACTCTACACATTATTATATACTTACAAATGTGACATCAGCATTGTATGCCTATATCACTTGAATTCAAATGAATCTAACTAGAGTGTAAATCTATTGTATCTTTACACATCAGATGCAATTCTGAACTCGTGAAGCATAAAATCTAAACCAACAAAAATCAAGGTGAGCATACCAACCGAGGGAAGCACCATTGGAGAGTTCAATGATTCTATTATGTTAGGTTTTGCTTATCAAAAACTTCTTCAAGAGCCAGAACTTGTCCCTTCCTCCTTACTGCCAGAATGATGACTACTTTCATAAGTAAAAAACTGATAACCAGTAGGACTGGAGAGCTGACCTGAGCCACTACTGCTTATAGATCTCTCAACGTCATTAAAATGAGCTACCAGAGGAATTGGCCGCTCAGGGATTGAGGGAACTGAAACGTCTGTTTCCAACATTTTCACAACCTGATCCATGGTTGGCCGGCATAGTAACTCTGGATGAGAGCAAAGAAGCGCTACCAACACATACTTCTCAAGAACTTCTGGTGGCCCCAACTCTGGCATGCCATCTTCAATAACATCCAAAGTTCTCTCAGTCCTCACCAGCGACCATGCCCAATCAGCAACTAGAGACGGTTGGTTATCATCACTCATAGTGAGTGCCTTCTTTCCACTCAACAGCTCAAGAAGCACCACACCAAAGCTATACACATCACTCCTCTCAGTCAATTGCCCATACAACGCATATTCAGGGGCGACATATCCCATTGTTCCAGCTACCCTAGTGCTCAAATGTGTCATCCCCTCTGGTGCAAACTTCGCAAGTCCAAAATCTGCTACCTTGGCATCAAACTTCTCATCCAAAAGTATATTACTAGCTTTAATATCCCTATGAATGATTGCTGGTTGTGCCCCATAATGCAAATAAGCCAGACCCCTAGCTGTTCCTAGTGCAATCTTCTGACGAATAGGCCAACTAAGTCTGGTTTCCACGGAACCAAATAGATGATCATGCAGACTCCCATTCTTCATCAAGTCACAAACAATTATCCTCTGATGACCCTCTAACGGTGTCGTAGCGGTACAATATCCCCTCAAAGCAAGAAGATTCACATGCCTAACACTAGCAATAACCTCAACTTCATGCGTAAAATTGGCATCACCGGCAGCAGAACAATTCTTGAACCTTTTCAAAGCAACCACAGAACCATCCGGCAAGTAACCCTTGTACACATTCCCATAGCCTCCTCTTCCAATAATGTTATCTCTAGAGAAATTCCCAGTAGCTTCCTTAATCTCACCGAATGTAAACTTAACCAAATTAGTACTTTCACTAATTGAACCCAATCGAGAACCACCCAAAGCACCCATCTCAAGATTCCTAATTCTATCCCTCCTTTTCTTCCTCTTCGAATTCTGATATTTTCTATAGAAAAACCAACACCCACCAATCAAAACAGCTAAACCAACACCAACCCCGATTGACACACCCAAAATCACACCTTTTTTCTTACTCTTACCTTGGCTACTACTGCTTAAGTCAATTGAAAATAAACAGGTGGCCGTACCTTGATCAGTCGGTCCCAAGTAATTAGCAAAGGCAGCGGCATAAATATACGGGTATGCCGTACAGTCAGAGATGTTTGCAATTGAACTGTCGTTCTTCAAGTACAAAGCTTGCAAAGTGGCCAGCGTTGTAGTACAGGAAGCGCAGGCGGAACCCTGCAACGACTGGTTACAGTTAGAAGCGACGTCGGCTAAGGTAGTGTTCGGAATGGAAGCTTCGAAGTCCGCCCTTGTGGTTAAGTTCATGCAACCTTGAGAGATCCAAGCGGTTTGGAAACCGCAGGAGGAACGGATGTCGAAGCTTGGGAAGAGAGATTGGTAAGATTGCCAACAGGACTCGGAGGTGTTCATGGGTGGGAAGAACGATCCGGTGCGTCTAAGGTAGTCGGAGAGGACAAGGCGGAGGCCCTGGCGAATGTAGTGGCATTCCATGGAGTTGTTGGGCCGGGGCCTGTTGATGTTGGAGAGGATGGTGAAGTTTAAAGGGCAGGATACGTTGCCGCTTTGAGCAAGGCATGATGGGAAGAAAGTCAGGAAGAAGAAGAAGAGAAGATGGCGAAAGTGAATGGACATTTGGGAAGAAGTTGTTACAGACAGCAATTCATTGGGGGAGATGAAGGTGAAAAGAAAGAGCAGTGGGAGTTGTTGAGCTTTAAGTTTTATTTGAGAGTTTTGAGTTGACAAAGGGTAATGAAATGCGTGGAAGATTCGTGATGGGATTGGGAAGGAAAAAGGGTGCGTCAGTTCTGACTTGTGCGTAAACAACGCAGCCTATTAGAGAGAATCATGAAAGAGTTGATTTTTAATAGTGAAAATGAAAATAGAACAGCGAAGTGAAGAAAACAAAGAAGAGAATCGTCCGGAAGAGAGGCAGAGGGTCTCGGGCGGCAGAGAAACCAGTTGGCAACTTCCTGGAAGGTTGTCATGTTATATTTGTGGATGATATAATATGGTTGGTTTTATTCGTTTATGGTCCAATTTGGGTTCCCACTAAAAATCCAATATGGGTTGGTTTCATTTTTGTTATTTTTTTCATAGGATTTCAATTCAATCCCTTGACTATAAATCTATTATTTGTTAATGGAACTTTCATGGTTATTGCAATGGTTTTGGACATGTGATCAGTACTTGTTAAGTCCAACTGCAATCAGCCTTGCAAAAGTTTCCTGCATCGGTAAACTCTGACATTTTCAACGTTCTCAATTGTACAATTATACAGGTGTAAAAGATGACAATCTGTTTTCAAGCTTCCCTAGCTTTCTTTCAACGTCCAGCAAAAAGGTGATTATACATCTAAGATGCGTTTGGTAAAAAAGAAAAAAAAAAATCTAAGATGCCGATTTCTTAAAACTCAATCACTACATGTGTAATATAAGACACAACTAATTCTAATAAAATATCCACAACAGTTAAGGTTAAACCTGAATACTCTTTCACTCAAAACAGATAAACCCGCAAAACCTTTTCTTTATTTTTAAAGAAGGAAACGTGGTTTGGTTCCCATTCTACGCCAATCCCACACCCGCAAAACAAGGTTGAGTCAAGAATCTCTACTCTGACTCGGAGTTGTGACCTTTCAAACTTGACCAACAACATCAATGAAAAACGTCGCTACAATACTACCCTTGAAATTTTTCAACGATAGGGTACAACGAAGGGGTCCCTCCCACCGCCAACCCATCGGTAGTATTTCCTTCTCTGATCAGAATGGCTCCAAAGGGAAGGGAACGCATGAATCTAATGGCCCTAGCCAAATGCCACCAATTAATCATATAAAACAAAACCTGAAACCAAGCCTCTGAATCTGAGGCTCTAAAGCTGCTTCTTGTTCCCCTCTTGATTGTTTCATGCAGTTGTCTGGCACTACTGTGGCTTTCCTCATCTGGGTTTTTGTATTTTTTTTATCCAACAAAATTGACACACAGGTTGGATTCCATAGAAAGTTGAAACCCATGTTGGATCTAGCAGCTTGTAGTAATTAATAACTATGAATAACTTACTTAAATGATAGTATCCTTTTTTCTTTTGCAGTAACTCATCTAACCCTCATATAAGTGGTGACATTTTTTTTTAATAATTGAAAGTGTAATTAAAATTATTTGAATTAGATTTCAAAATTTCCAACGTGCTACAATTGTTTTTAATCACTCCTTATATGGTTGTTGGCGGCAGCCGGCAGGAAAACTATACTTTTGTACAAGAAAATTCAGAGCCAAATTAATGTTCAGCCAAACTCGTCGATATAGAATCAATTAACTGTGTCTAAAATGAAAATCATCACTTTTAGTTTTATTGATAGAAAAATAGTAAAATTTTTGTTACATAATGACCTATTGAATTAACGAGGTTAACTTTCTCACCCTTCTTGTAAAAATTGTTTATTTTTAATTGAAATGAGATGTTGTGTAATATTTTTTTTTGGTTTTACTGCATTTTTTTGAACTCAATCTCACACCAATTATTTGCTCTTGTATCTGATCACACACCAACTATTTATAAGCAAATTGAATCGAATCAAATTAAATCAAAACAATAAAAGTTTAAGTTGAAATTCAACTCTAAATTTAAAATTTGAATAAAGCTTAATCAAATTTCATTCTTTTAACTAGAGTTTAACTCCAGATAGAAAAAGTTATTCAAATTCATTCGACTAAATTTGTTTACCAAATATAAATTTGATCCTCGTACTTAACTTTAAGTTAATTATTTGGGTTTGAACTTTCCATTTGATAAATACTTTATAAATACTAAAAATAAAATCGTACATTAATAATTAAAATAATAAAATATATATTAAAATATAAAATTGATTAAACTTAATAAATTATTCGAATAAAATATTAAAATATATTTACATAAGTTTTTCAAATTCAAAATCAATTTAATAATAACCAAATCAAGTTCAAATTTTATTGGAATTCAACAAAAATAATTCACAAAAACAAAATGACTCATTTACATCCTAATATTCATCCTAATATTCGTAAAACCAATTGAGAACTGACAAGAAGCAAAGCCCTTTTGCTTTAAATTTGACGCAGCAATCCTTGATAAGTAAATGCTTGGGTGGTCTAAGTCTACGAGTAAACAAATTTCTTCACATATATTTTAGAATAAAACATTGAGGGAAAGGAGTTAATGATCCTTTTTTTTTGTTCGTTAGGAGTTAATGATCCTAACTTCCACGTTTTAAACACTTGATTTGAAATATATAGTTTAAGTATAGATAGACATAGAATATATATTATTTTCATTTCTTGAACGGAAGAAGGAGGCTTTATCATATTTCAACTTGCACTCTGAAATAATAATCTTTCGGCTGTCAATTGTCATCCTCATCCATGTATAATATTATATTGCTGTGTATCTTTGTTTCTGCATTTCCTTTTGGAGGAACTGTAACTTTCTTATAATTACCAATCATGAGACTGCCAGTATATATCCGCAGCAAAATGTTCACATAAATATTTCAGACTTTCAAAAGCTTTAGGAACTCGGACAAGCTATCCTTTTGCCAACTTAATTTATTGAGAGAAGTCAAAATTCAACTAATTGAACTTTTTTTTTAGGCAAAACCAGATGAGATATTAATTACTACCAGTAGAATGAACCCATGCACTTGGCTGCGCCTAAATTTTTTTTAAACCTATTTGCTTCCCATATGTAGAGGATGGGCCCAGGGCTTTTTTTTAAACCTATTTGAATCAATAATGAAAATTGCATAAATCAAATTAATAAATAGTTTGAGAAAATCAAACAAATATATTCTCATCTTTCAATTCATAAGGAAGTGTGGGAAGAGAATTCTGAAAATAAATCTTAGAAACTCAAATTTGTTAATTCAACAAAATAGCCAATACTTTACTAAGAATGAAGTTCATTCAACCTCTAGTGGGATATATAGCAACATAAGATAAAAACCATTAGAAAATGAAATGAAATGATATACAGGTTTTAGGTCAAATTTTTGCTGGAATAGACACAGTTATGCACATACTTGACCTAAAAGAGAGAAAATTGAGAATGCAATACTGATACATACAGAAAACCAAAAGCTAATATTTCTAAATTCCTATTTTGCACATGTCATATCTAACACCTAATTCTGTTGATAGGTCATGGAAAAGGCATAACAATATACCTTTAGATGTCTTCACGCTAGTAACTTCAGGAGATACCTAAGGACTGATTATTGCTGAATATCAAATCTTAAAACTGAAGTAGGGAACATATTCAGTCAATGAAACAAAGCATCATAAATTTTCATGTTATGCGTCATAATACTAAGATAGTATAACAATGATGAATTTGCTTGTATGTAAACAAAATGTCAATCAAATATTTAAAAGCTAAAAAATATTACAGCATAAGAATTAAAAGATTGGAACAGTAAATAAGTCATTTTAGAAACAATAATTTTGCTTCTTGTTTTGCTTTCCTTGATGTGGTTTTTTCAGGGTGTAAAATTTGTTATACTAACACCAAAAAAGAAAAAAAAAAGGAAGAGAAAGAAGAAAATGAGGTACAATTAATAAGCCATAGCATCTTCTGAAGATTAATTGATTCAATGAACCCATTGAACAACGAGAAAAGTAAAGGGAGAAATGATATAATCTTTATGTCAAACAAACAGAATCCCAAAAAGAAAAAGAAAAAAAACTGTCTACTGAAAAATAGTATAAAACTGAGTGGCGCAGTAATTGCTATGAAAAACTAATAAAGGTGTGGCATCTGACAATGGGAAAACAGAGTATGGAATTTTTATTACACATTAGACATAATTCATGAACATGCCAAGAAGATAAGCCATACCCAAAATGTACATTGAGATTCAATAACCCATACCTTATCTTTTGTGTAATGTACTATTTCATTGCAAATGGAGCATATTCTTCTAACTGTAAGAACATCATTCAAGCCTAACATGCTTCTACACAATATGAAACATGTTGAAATAATCAAAAGCGGAAGCGACAGGATCTAACATCCAGCCATTGTTCTCTGTAACTTGCTGTTAAACGATTCCTTGGTTGAACAATCTACTCTGATTCAATCACCCAAGCACTCGAATGCTCACTAGATGGTGTATAACAAAGCAGGTGATGCTTGGGGACCGGATTCTTGCTCTCTGTTTCGTGAACTTGGAGCCTCAATATTCTGACCAACTCTCTCCCACACCTTCTAACCATCATAGAATTGTGTTTTATATACATGGTCAGAGAATCAGTGAAATAATGGACCATATATTTGGCATTGATTATCACAGGATATATATGGCAATAACAGATTTTGTCAACCTGTGATAAGGGATATGCCAACATTCTCCCACTTGGTCCATGTATTTCACTCGCAAAAGAAACAAATCACATGAATCATGGGGATAGTTCCTCTAATGACAAGGATTATCTTCCATGTACTACTATGTAAAATGTTTCTAATCAACTCATTTTACTTAATGAATAAACCTTATGTTTATTCTCGGTCGAAACAACAAGGATATTTCTCAAATAAAACTTTAGTGTATACAAATCAAAATGAGAAACATCATATTATTAATAGGAGTTTCAATTACAATCATAATGTGGGACCAAGTCCCATCCTCTCTACATGATCCTTAAATTTAAATGGTGGCATGCCTTAGTCAAAGGATCAGCTAACATCAATTCAGTGCTAACGTATTCAATGACCACTCTTTTATCTCTAACACGTTCTCTAATGGCTAAGTACTTAATGTCGATGTCCTTACTTTGACTTCCACTCTTATTGTTCTTAGCCATGAATACCGCAGTTGAATTGTCACAATATATCCTCAATGGCGTAGATATGGAGTCAACAACTCTAAGCCCACCAATGAAACTCTTAAGCCATACACCATGTGAGGTAGCCTCAAAACAAGAAACGAACTCGGCCTCCATAGTGGAAGTGGCAGTCAATGTCTGCTTAGCACTCTTCCATGACACAGCTTCGCCGGTAAGCATGAAGATGTAACTGGATGTTGATTTTCGAGTATCAACACAGCCAGCAAAGTCTGAGTCTGAGTGGCCAATCACCTCCAACTCATCGATCCGTCTATACATAAGCATGTAATCCTTAGTGCCTTGAAGATATCTAAGCACCTTTTTCGCAGCTCTCCAGTGGTCCATCCTCGGGTCACTTTGGTATCTACCCAACATTCCCACAGCAAAAGCAATATCAGGCCTGGCATAGACCTGTGCATACATAATGCTTCCAACAGCTGAGGCATATGGAATGTTCTTCATCTATTCCCGCTCAAGATCATTTTTCGGGCACTGGTTCAAATTGAACTTGTCACCCTTCACAATAAGAGCTGGGCTTAGTGAACAATCTTTCATTCTGAATCTTTCCAAGACTTTATTGATATAGGCTTCTTGTGACAGACCTAATATACCTCTATGTCTGTCTCTATGGATCTTAATGCCAATGACATAAGATGCATAGCCCATATCTTTCATATCAAAGTTCTCAGAAAGAAATTGTTTCACCTCACGTAGCATCCCCTTATCATTGGTTGCAAGTAGAATATTATCCATATATAGCACAAGGAAACAAATCTTGCTCCCACTGACCTTCTGGTATATACACTGATCCATGATGTTCTTAACGAAACTAAATGATGAGATGACTTTATGAAATTTTAAATACCATTGGCGGGAAGCTTGTTTCAACTCATATATGGATTTTTTAAGCTTACAGACCAAATGCTCACCATTACTAGAGGAAATATCTTCAGGTTGTTTCATGTAAACCTCTTCCTTTAGATCACCATTGAGAAATGCCGTTTTCACATCCATTTGTTGCAACTCTAAGTCAAAATGTGTAACAAGCGCCATTTTGATGCAAGAGAGAATCTTTCTTAGATACAGGAGAGAAGGTCTCCTTGTAATCGATTCCCTCTTTTTGAGTGAATCCTTTGGCTACGAGTCTTGCCTTATAACGCTCAATGTTGCCTAATGAGTCAGTCTTGGTCTTAAAGACCCATTTACAACCTATAGCCCTGGCCCCATTAGGCAACTCGACAAGATCCCATATTCCATTAGATGCCATCGAATCCATCTCATTCCTTATAGCATCGAACCAAAGTTTTGATTCTTTGCTGTTCATGGCTTGTGAAAACCTCTCTGGATCATTAATGGGCCCAATATTGAAATCATACTCTTGTAGATACACAATATAATCACTAGGAATAGCTGATTTCCTTTCCCTAGTAGACATTCTTAATATTGGTTCAACATTCTTTGAAGGATCATGTTATTCAACTGGTTGCTCACTCAATTCTGGTGTATCCAGAGGAGCCTCGTCTACTGGTAAGTTTCAACTACTTGTGGATCTTCAATGATTTGTTGTTCAATGTCTAGCTGTACTGAAAGGACATTGTTCATGATAACCAATCCTTGACTTGAGTTAGAGGGTTAATCTCTCATAGAAACTAGTTCTTGAGATTGATTGCTCCCACTAACTAAGTCATTTTCAAGAAACTTGGCATTCCTTGATTCCACAATTCTAGTGCTATGAGATGGACAATAGAATCTGTAGCCTTTGGACTATTCAGCATATCCGATGAAATACCCACTTATGGTTATAGGATTTAGTTTCTTTTCCTGTGGGTTGTAAACTCTTATCTTAGAAGGGCATCTCCAAACACGCATATAACGCAAACTCGGTTTCTAACATTTGAATAATTCGAAAGGCGTCCTTGGAACTGCTTTGGTTGGAACCCGGTTCAATATATATGCTACCATTTTAAGAGTTTCAATCCACAAAGACTTAGGCAACTTCGAGCTGCTAAGCATACTCCGCACCATTTCCATCAAAGTTCGGTTTCTTATTTTTGCAACACCATTCTGATCCGGTGAACCAGGCATGGTATATTGGGCAATAATCTCATTTTCTTGAAGGTCCATCTTCAGTGTATCTACCGTATTACTCCCCACCTCTATCAGTTCTTACTATCTTTATGGGTTTTCCACATTGTTTCTCTACTTTAGCCTTAAAGATTTTAAAGGCGTCTAATGCTTCGTTCTTGTTATGAAGCATGTAGAGATACATAAACCTCGAGTAATCATCAATAAAGGTGATGAAGTACTTCTAACCATATGCATCAATGTCTGGACAGCATATGTCAGAATGTATGATTTCTAATATGGTTGAACTCCTATTGGCACCTTTCTTAGACTTGTTAGTTTGCTTACCCTTGATGCAATCCACACAAGTGTCGAAATCAGTAAAGTCTAGAGTACTAAGTATTCCATCATTTACTAATCTCTTAATTCTATTTATGGAGATATGACCTAATATCTGGTGCCATAATGTAGAGGAATCTTCATTCATAACATATCTTTTAGTGCTAGTTTGAACATGCAAAGTGTTATGAGCAGTGTCATTTTGCAAATCAATAAAGAAAAGACCATCACATAAGGTACCATTCCCAATAACATCAAACTTAAAATATATCAATACTTATTTATTTGAAAATTGAATGGAATATCCATAAATTACCATCCTAGAAACAGAGATTAAATTTCTTGAGAAACTAGGAATATAAAAGGTCTTTTCTAATTGCAAAACAAAACCACTCCTAAGAACTAAAGTGCACGTTCCAACTCCTTCAACACGCAAGCGCATCTTGTTTCCTAAATAGATGCTCTCCTTATTTCCCACTGGCTTCCTTAGGTTTGTCATACCCTGTAAGGAAGTCGAAATGTGAATTGTAGATCCAGAATCAATCCACCACGTGTTAAGATTAACCTCAACCATATTTGATTCAAAACAAACATACGAGAGTGGATTACCTTTCTTAACAAGCCAATGCTGAAGCTTGGCACAGTCCTTCTTCATGTGTCCCTTCTTTTTACAGAAGAAACACTTGGACTCTTTCTTAATGTCAGCTTGGGTAAGGATTTTCCCTTTTCCCTTGTTCTTGGCTCGATCCTTGCTCTTTCCTTGGCTTGCAAAAAATGCACGTTCACCCGATTCCATAAGTAGTCTTCCCTCCTCTTGAACACACATGGTCATCAATTCATTGATGGTCCACTTATCCTTATATGTGTTGTAGGATATCTTGAATGGTCCATACTGCTTTGGTAGAGTGTTCAATATATAGTGCACAAGGAAAGATTCAGACATCTCCACCTCTAGCTTTTTGAGTTGGGCCGCTATATCTCTCATGGTCATTATGTGCTCACGCACTCCTTTGACACTAGTGAGCCTCATTGATGAGAACTTCATTATCAAGGTGCCGACCAACGCTTTGTCTCAAGTGACAAACTAATAATCTATGGCCTTTAGTGAGGTCCTAACGTTGGCATGCTGTTCGACAGAACCACGTATCCCAGCAGATATCTTTGTCTTAATATACATGACACTAAGGCGATTGGATCACTCCCAGTGTTCATGTAAAGCTACTTGAGCAGGAATGCTGGTCTCAGTCAATATCGATTCGTCTTTCCTTATAGCATAGTCTATATCCATGCACCCTAATTGGAGGAGGACTCTCTCCTTCCAAACCTTATAGTTCTCTCCATCCAGCTCGGGAACTTCTAGGTTAATACTAACCTGAGGAAACACAGCATATAGAAAAACACATGCTTATGTATCTAGAATTTTTGAGGCAAACTTAATTATGTCTACCAATGTAAACATATTTTATTAATCAATTATGAATTTCAGACATAAAACTTGCCTGTGGGCTAAAGTTCTAATTCTAATAGATTCATATCATAATGATAAAAGTATCAAGTTATATCATTTCCTAATCCCTGTGGGTAAATTAAGAAACTAATTTGATATTTTATCCTAATTAGTTATAAAATTATAATAAAAATTTCTGTGTGATAAAATTTATCATAACCTTATAACTAATCACAATTTATGTCTAACACCATTATATGGTTCTGACAAATATAATTTTATTTAATTAAGGTTGCTATGGCTAAGCCCTAATTAAACAAATTATGGATCACTTAGGCATATTGTCAAAATTTTTAAGTTTATTCATATTTTAAAATTGCAATCAACACAAGGCAATTTAATTCTTAATAATATGAATAAACTTTGTTACACGTGCTTAAATCAATCACAGTATATAAATAACAAAAATTATACACAATCATAATATGCACACACAGTATCCAAATTCAAATTTTATAAATTTTCACAATTCATTTATGAATCATTTGTCAAATTCTAAAATAAATTCATAAATGATAATTCACACAATTCATGAAAATTTTAAATATTAAAAATTATGCCAAAATGCCCTTCTTTTTTTTAATTTTTTTGCAATTTCGAGGCAGGTCTGTATGGTGAACGGCAATCTAGTCTTAAGGAAACGAACGTGCTCGCCATTTCGCCTTAACTGAACGGCGAATGGCGTGTCTACCATTTCGCCTTAACGAATTGTGAGCTGAGTGCCCGTTATTCCGCTTTTAGCTGAAATGGCAAACTGAGTGCCCGCCATTCGCCTTAGCTTAATGGTGAGCGGCTATCGAGGACTTAATTACAATCGGTCATGATCACCCATTCATTTACAGCGAACAATGCTCGCCAGCTCTTTTATGGCGAACTGTGTCGGCCCCTTTTAAACGGCGATCGAGGAAAGCAGGTCTGCCTTAACTTAATGGCGTACTGAGTGCCCGCCGTTCTGCCTTTTGACAGAATGGCGAACGACGAGTCCATTTTTCGCCGTAGCTGAATGCCGAACTGAGTACCCACTGTTTCGCCCCTAGCCGAATGGTGAGCAATGTGTCCCATTCGCCATTAGCTAATGGCGAACAACGAGCCCATTTCGCCTAACTGATATGGCGAACTTATTACTCGCCATTCGTCCCTTTAGTTGAATGGCGAACAGACACAAGCCTTTCCTTTTAGGGTGAACAGTGCCTGCCTATCTTTTATGGCAAACGGCGATCGAGGAAGCAACACTTAACGGCGAACGTGCTCGCCTTTCCTTTATGGTGAGCCGCGATCGACATCGTTGCTACTTCCTTCTTCGTAGAAAACACCATCTTCTTCACCCAAATGCCTAGTTTTCAACTCGATTTGCCACCCGTTTGAAAAACAACCTTCCCTGCTTCAATTTGAGTGGTTCTTAATCCCCAATCAATCAGGAGGAAACGAAAATAGGGTTCTTGAAACATAATTCCAATTTTCCAGGAATCCATTATAACCAAAACTTTACAAAAACAGAAGCAAACAATTTTGGCAGATTAACCAGTTACAGAGTATATATTTGAATGCAAGACAGAGGTTAATAGCAGCTTTGATGCCCAATGTAAGAACATCATACAAGCCTAACATGCTTCTACACAATATGAAACATGTTGAAATACTCAAAAGCAGAAGCGACAGAATCTAACCTCCAGCCATTGCTCTCTGTAACTTGCTGTTGAACGATTCCTTGGTTGAACAATCTACTCTGATTCAATCACAAGCCTTCCAAGCACTCGAATGCTCATTAGATGGTGTATAACAAAGCAGGTGATGCTTGGGGCCTCGATTCTTGCTCTTTGTTTCGTGAACTTGGAGCCTCAATATTCTGACCAATTCTCTCCCACACCTTCTAACCATCATAGAACTGTGTTTTATATACATGGTTAGAGAATCAGTGAAATAATGGATTATATATTTGGCATTGATTATCACAGGTTATATATGGCAATAACAGATTTTGTCAACCTGTGATCAAGGATATCCCAACACTAACTACATGCTACAAAGATGAAGAAATTTTCGAGTGAGAAAATGCAACTTGAGAATATAAAAACTTAGAAACTATTTTATGATAATTAATAGGTTAATTGAATTTGACTCCAGAACCATATTCTAATTTTTGGTGAACATTCGTAAAAGATAATAGAGTTGAATACCTGATTCTAGGCATGCATTGCAAGAGATTGGTTACTAAAAATTGGTTTGCATGCTATTCTTTCATGTTAATAGTATGTCGAGCATATGTAGACAGTTTGCATACTGGTCCTAATAATTAATAAAGACAACAGTAAATAAAAGCCAAAATTTTCATATAATGTTCAAGCTTGTAGAAAATGATATGCCAATTTTATTGAGATACTTTGTCACTCGTATTACTGCTCAAGATAAAAATTAAGAACGAAGGTTTTGCTCAGTATAGAAGAATCTGAAAAATAGTATCAAATTCCCATTTCATTATTGAAAAATATGGATTTTACAACATATGCCATAAACATAATCTAATAAAACCAATGAGCGAAGGAGGAGTATGGGGACATGGTGCATAGATAAACCTACTAACCCACTCTCCCAACCTGAACACATACATACACACGCGGAAACAGAGAGAGACCGCATAGCAACAATGAAGTTAATAGAGCATCAAATCCCTTAACCCCCCAAAAGCTTAATGATAGTGATAATATCCTACCAAAAAGGGATTTGATGGAGGGTTTTTGGGTTTTAAGCTCTTTTTCAATTCTGCTGCACAATGGAATAAATAAAAACTGATCAAATTCAAATACTAGGTTTGAAATTTACATAGATTATAAGATTGTGTTCAAAATAATAACCAAAAGAGAAAGAAGAAAAGAGATCATAGGGAAACATTCATCAATAAAACTTTAGAAAAAAATTGCCTGAAAAATTAAAGCTAGATGATTTTGGAAATTGGTAATGTAATTTGTCATAGATTTTTGAACAAAGTCCAAAGGGGTACATTTTGTCAAGACCCATTGTATTATCCTTTGCCTTTATCCTGGTAAAGACAAAGATAATCACTTAATATGAGCTAGATGTTAATTTTCAACCTCTAAAATTAGGAATCTGGTAATTAACTTATTAAGAAGATAGAATGTTTGCTCCATTTTGTCAATGTCCATTCCCTTAGATGCCAACAGACAATAAAATAAAGTATATGTATCTTAAACCTATTGTACTCATGGAGTTAAGGGAAATTGGTACAAAATCTTTGAACTTAGTTATCAATGCTTTTTGAGCGCCTATGGAGTTCGTTCCCTGCACATAACAAAGACCCATTCATGTCTTTTGACCATGGTTGAGGGAGAGTACCTTTCGCGAGGTGGAGGTCATGTTCGGGTCGCGGGAGGCTACCTTTTGTGGTGCGGGAGGCTATCTCTCGTGATGTAGGAGGCTATCTTTCGTGGGGCTCCAGCCATAGCTGCCACATGGCCTAATGACATTGTGCCATGTGGCGAGCTTTAATGGATTCCAACTAGGCCAATCCACTTAGTTAGGGTCTTTCCCATATCAATTGCTCTCCACTCTCTTATTAAAGAATCTAATAGGAGAGTATATATTTTGAGCATTTCGGTCATTTTGACAATTGTAGTCATTTTTTGTATTTTTTCATAGATTTCGAAGCATAGCTCTCCGAAAGGTGTTTCTTGGTTTGCGACCTTTGGGATTCCCTGCCACAGCTATATAAGTAGGAGAAGGTACGTAAATCGCATTCAAAATTTTCCGAAGCAGCACCCTACTGCACACTTGCACCCTCTCGCCTGTGAAACTTGTCGTAGGCCTTTACTCCGCCGCATAACCGCTTTTGACTGCAGACTTACACCTACCGCAGACAATAAGTCTTTCGCTTAAAACACTTGTCACCTCTTTTACCTGTCGCAGATTCTTTGGTCTCCCGTGCTCTTTTGTACTCACTCGCAGGCTTTAAGCCTATCGCAGACAATGTCCATTTTTTCCTTTCGCTTTAGTTTTTAGTTATGGCCACCCATGGTATAGGTCAATCATTGAGGAAGGGTGTTCCTTCTAGGTTAGATAGCACAGAACTAGAGGAAATCAAGACTAGTTACCCTCTCCTTACAGGTTACCAGTATAGCCTTCCGACTGATAGAGAATCTTCCCCTAACTTAATTACCAGTGGCATAGTTGTATATAGAGCTTCCATTCATTTTGGTTTTCATTTTCCTCTTCCTGAATTAGGATTAGATTTTCTTAGATATAAGAACATCATTTCGTGTCAACTTCACCCCCATGGTTGGGCTCAACTAGTGAGATTTTCCATAGTATATCACAGGCTAAGTATTACACCCTCGATTCCTTTACTTAATACCTTTTTTTACTGGTTTAGCTGGGTTAGTCTTGTACTATCTCCAAAGGGTAACGAAAAGGGGCTTCTATAATAAAATTTTTGCAGACCTCTCCAATAAATTACATAAGTTTGAGAGTGAGTGGGTTGTTGTAAAGCTTCCAAGGGATTTGAATATTCCTACCAAGTGGAATAGGGATACTAGCAACCACACCAAGTGCTCTGAAAGATTTAATTTAACTTTTTTGAAAGAGCAATATAATGAGTCCATCAACTGTATATGTTTTACCAGGGAAAGGAATTTGTTCTCCCTTCTCACTCCCGAAAATATCACCTCGGCTAGTTGGGGAGTAGGCAGGATCCCCTCTAACACTTCCACTACCCCTACAGACTTACCATCAGCTTCAGCTGCTCGTACTTTGGATCCTACAGACTTACCTGTAGCTTCGTCAGCCGAACCAACAAATCTTATAGATCATTTAGTTAAAGATTCTTCCTTAGACTCAAATGATGAAAAGGATGAGTCATTTAAGGCTGCAAGTACCAGCAATTCATCCAGAGAACATTTAGAGTGGAACTAAGGTGATGCCTTTGAGAGTCCTTTCTACGATCTTCCGAAGGATGAAAGTTTAGCCAATATAAGCGATCTTGACACATGTTTAGGTTTTTAACAATAATCTTATTTTTGCACGTGTAATAAATGTTCTTGACATGATATGCTAACGTCTTTTTCCTCATTATGCAAGTATGAGTTTCCAAGATGCCATTCATAAGAAGAGGGCAGTTGTATCATCTTCTAGGGTCCTTCATGATGCTCCTCCTCCCCAGAAGCAACCTTGTGTTGATGCATCCACTTCAGAGAATCCTCGTGCTCCTACTCCTCCTCCCACTACGAGTGGAGCTGATCGTTCTATGTTAGAAGTTGAACGGGGAAAGAAGAGGAGGTTTATTATCTGTGACCGTTCGACACTTAGCTCAGAGGGTCATGAAAGTTCGAGATCTTAGAGAAGCGAGTCTGTTCCCCAAAAAGGTGACCCCGATCCTTTAAGAGACAAATGTGTTCCTAGCAAGCCTCGCTGAGAGAATCGAAAGAGACTTTATGTTGAAGATGCGATGGTTGCAAGGCCAATTTTGCCAAAGATGCCACCTCGTATGCTCAAACGCTATCAAGTGGATGGCGGTAAGGTTGTTGATGGGGACGACTTTCAGACCTACCTCGATGTTAACGACAATGATAGCATCGAGGTTGCCAGGGTAGCTGCTTGCCTAGCTTGGAGCACTATCATTCCTTGAGACGATAAGGAAATTTTCAGAGGTCTTTCCACAGGTAAGGACAATTCTGACTATTTTGTCATGAAGGTAAGAGGTTTCAACTTTTACTTGAACGCATGTACATTATTATTTTGTCTTTTCTTATTTCTGATTATTCTTCTTGTTTTGCCAGGCTGTAGACACCATTTTTGCCCAGGACTTTTTCAAACATTTTTAATTAATTAGTTTTTATATTTTATTATTGATTTTTTATTTTTTTTATTTAGATTTAGTAATAAATTTTGATTTTGATGTTGATTTTTGATTAAAAAAAAAGGGAAAGGAAATCAGAATTAATTTTGATAGGAAAGTAAAATTAAATGAGACTATTAAAAGATGAAAAATTAATTTGGATTTGATGGAAAGAAAAATCAGAATTAATATCGGATTTAATATCCGATTCTTGAGATATAAAATTTCCTAAAAGGATTGATTCATAATCTTCAATTATTACCAAAAATAAAAGGATGTTAAGGCTATAAATCAAGGAAGATACACGGGTTATGGGGGGAAGCACAACACACGGGCAAATAAAAAAAAACCTAGAAAACCTTGGAGGGAAAGATTATAAAGGAGGGCGGCAGTTCATGAGGGGAGGGAAAAATAACATCATCATTATCTTCGTTGCTACCGCTTCTGCTTGTGGCACAACCATCGTTCCCTGCCACCGTGCGCTGCTTCTCCATCGCTGCTGCAACGAGTGTGGCTTCCCTGTCCCGTCACTGCATCACCATGAAACCAGTCCCTGCTGCAGTGATTACGTCATCCCATGCTTGCCTCACTACCGTCCACTGCATTGAACCTTGTTGCTTTGTTATTCTTGTTCTGACTTGCCACCTTTGTTATGCGAAGACACTTTCTCTGTACACGTGAGTTGCTGGTTTAGCAACATGAAAACAACGTGAATGACAGAGATCCAAAAGAAAGAATGTGAAAGAAGAAACAGAGGAAAAGAAGCGAGATTGGTTTGAAAAGAAAGAAAAGGATTTTTTTTATATAAAAAAACAAAGCTGCAACATCTCATATATTGTAAAGGAGGTAAGCCTTATGCTTTAAAGTGGAATTTTATCCACTGTACGTTAAAGCCATGATGATCTTTTGTATTATTTATCATTTTTGTAACTGATTTGGCTTTATGGTCATATGTTTGGTTTGTATTAGTCATATTAATTTGTTAAATAATTTTGTTAATAGGGATTGATTTCGTAAATAAATTAGTTTAATAAGTTTAATAGAAATAATTAAAATAATTTGATTTGATTAATATTCGGTGTATATTTATATATAATATGATCATTATTTTCGTTTCTTTCATATGCTATTTGTTAGCTTTAAATTGACATATATATTTTAAAATGACAAAAACTTAAGTAAGCCTTAATGCTTTAATCCATATTGTAAATTTGCCTTATCACACATGATCTTCTCAATACATTTCAAGTGATTATATCAAACATTAAGACCATGATTTAATGATGCATACTCTTATTGGTCTTAATACTCTGTAAATGTTTTGAATATTTTAGAAAATCACTTGATGAATTTTTAGACCATGTTTTCATTTGAGAAAGTCAAGAAAAACTCCCACAAAAGTGCCAATATGTTTTGGGTTGGATTAGGATCAAAGGTCACATCATTTCTAACCCAAAAGTGCAGGAAAATGGCTTTCTGGAGGCATGGGATCGATCCCCTAAGGGAAGGGATCGATCCCCTAGTGGCAGTAAGCTCTTTGGTGAAAGAAAAGGTCCCTCAGCCCAGAAAAATCAGTTCTGGAAAGAAGGGATCGATCCCCTAAGGGAAGGGATCGATCCCCTAAAGGCAGAATGGCTCCCAACGGCTAGAAAAGGTCCCTCAGCCCAGAAGATTCAGATCTGGAATGAAGGGATCGATCCCCTATGGAAAGGGATCGATCCCTTTGCCCGAAAATAGCCTATAACAGCTAGTTTTGTGAGATACAACGGTAATATTTGATTTTGGCTCCACCCAACGTTCACAAACCATCCAAGGGACTATAAATAGAGGCTTAGAAGCTAAAGAAAGCAAGAGGAACAACCAAGCAACATCTTTCATCATCTTATTCATCTTCTCAAGCCTCAAACAACAAATCAAGAGCTCCAAAGTCTACATCTTCTATCATTCATCTATTTCTTGTATTGCTTAGCACAAATCTTGTATAGGCTTTTTCCTTGTGCTTAATTTCTGTAATCACTTGCCTATCTAGAGGCTCTCTTTGATTACTCATTTGTAAAACCAATTCAATCCTTGTAAAAAGGGGAGGTTTCTCTTAAGCCTTGAAAAAGAGGGAGGTTACTCTTTAGCCTAAGAAAAAGAGAGAGGTTTCTCTTGAGCCTAGAAAAAGAGGGAGGTTACTCTTGAGCCTTGAAAATAGGGATTGTAATCACAAATTCAAGATAGTGGATTTGGAGAAAATCCTTGGGAGCGTCTTAAGGTAGAGGACGTAGGCAAGGTTGCCGAACCTCTATAAATCGGTTGTGTAAATCTCTCTTTCCTTACTCTCTTTACTTAATTGCAATTATATTATGTTTATTTCATTGAACTTGGATTGCATGCTTGCCTAGCCTAGAGAACTTAGAAATTATTAATATAGGCTAGAGAATTTAGAGAAACCGAAAAATGAGCTTATAGTTAGTTAAAAACCGATTCACCTCCCCTCTCGGTATCGCCTATAAGAGCCAACAATTGGTATCAGAGCTTGGGCTCGAGATTGAATTAGATTAACCTCTATCGAGCAAAACGATCTTAAATGGCTCACTTGAATGTAGGCACACCCCTAGGAGAAGAGGGACACTCATTAGTTAGACCTCCACTATTCAATGGTGAGAATTACTCTTATTGGAAAACTAGGATGATGTTATTTGTGCAATCTAATGACTATGAAGTGTGGAGAGTAATAGTTAATGATCCTAGAATCCCAATAAAGAAAGTAGATGGAAAAGATGTCCCTAAGAGTGAGGATGAGTGGGACATCAATGATATGAGATTGGCACAATTGAATGCCAAGGCTATGCACACCCTCTTTTGTGCATTAGGTCCAAATGAATATAATAGAGTGTCCCTATGTGAAAATGCTAAGCAAATATGGGACAAACTAGCCATCACACATGAAGGGACAAATCAAGTTAGAGAGACCAAAGTAGGAATGCTCACACATGATTATGAGCTTTTTAGAATGAAAGAAAATGAGTCCATGAGTGATATGTATACTAGATTTAATGACATAATCAATGGACTTAAGGCATTAGGCAAGACCTATTCCAATGTAGAAATGGTGAAGAAAATCTTGAATAGCTTGCCACAATCATGGGAGGCAAAGGTAACCGCAATAGAAGAGTCTAAAGATCCAAATACCTTGTCTCTAGATGAACTTATGGGCTCCCTACTTACATATGAGATGAAATTGAAAAGAAATGAAGAGCCTTCAAAGAAAGTAGGGGTAGCACTTAAGTCTTCCACTCATGAGGATGATAGTGATGAAAGTGGAAATGAGGAAGAAAAGGAAATGGCAATGTTTGCCAAAAGATTCAATAGATTTATGAGAATGAAAGAGAGAGAGAGTAATAGGAGACACCATAGGGGAGAAACAAGTAGAAGAGAAAAGGACCACTTAGTGTGTTATGAGTGTAA
The DNA here is from genome assembly GCA_032173925.1 of Heritiera fomes. Lineage (NCBI taxonomy): Eukaryota > Viridiplantae > Streptophyta > Magnoliopsida > Malvales > Malvaceae > Heritiera > Heritiera fomes. Next base: position 21,740,596 of record JAPDPM010000013.1, on the reverse strand, counting down.
TGAACTAGGTCACACTAAGCTAAATTGCCCCTTACTTAGGAAAGAAAATGATAGAAAATCTAAGAAGAAAGCATTTGTGGCTGCATGGAGCGATAGTGATAGCTCCGATGAGGAAAACATAGATGATGAGGTAGCCTACTCATGCTTTATGGCTATTAGTGACGATGAGGCTAGCTCTAGTTCTAGTGAAAATAATGATTTTACATTTGATGAGTTACAAGATGCTTTTAATGATTTAGCAAATGAATTTCAATGCATGAATTCTAAATATAAGAAAATCATTGCTAAATTGAAAATAGAAAATGAAGCCTTGACAAATGCTAAGCTAGAATTTAAAAAGAAATTAGAAGAGGCTAACTTGGAGATAAATGAGTTGAATTAAAAGAACTTAAACTTACATAACTCATTTACTAGGTTTTATATGGGTCAACAAAAGCTAGATCATATGTTAGAGACCCAAAGAGCTTTCTTTGACAAAGATGGGCTAGGATACAATGAAATACATAAAGAAACTCATCTTAGGAATTTCTTAGTGAGCAAAAATACTATGCATGATACATCTCTCACATGCTCACTATGTAATAGGATAGGCCACTCCTCACAAGCATGCACATATAGAAAAACTACCTTTAGAGGAAAAGTAATTAGGAAGATGTGGATGCCAAAGCATGCAATAAATAATGCTTTGAGCTTGAAATGGATCCCAAAAGGATCAAAAATTGTGAGTACTAACTCTCAAGGACCCAAGAAAATTTGGGTACCAAAGCATGCTTGAATTTATTTGTTGTAGGAGTGGTAGAGCATGGAATTACAAAGAAACAATGGGGATTGAATGCTCTACACACCTCATGGAGATTGCTTGTGCCAATGAGAAAAAGGAAGAGCTTGGAAATCCATCCTTAGCAAGGTGACAACAATTTCTCAAAGAATGGCTAATGGTGGATCCAACACCTCAAGGTAAAGCATATTCAAGCAAAGGAGTTTTGTAAGATTAATTCTTTACTCTTTAAAACTTTTATTTGATTATTTGTGCTTTGATGAGAAAATGTGTTAATGATTCTTGATGCATTGTGAGTTGAATGATAGAACAAAAGGCATGATGAATGATTGTTGAATGTTTGATGAATAGTACTTGATACATTGAATGAAAAGCATGATTTGCGATTTTGAAATGATTTTTGGTTTTCTGCATCTTGAGCAAGTTTGATATGTCTAGATAATATATTTAGTTGCTCAAAAGATGTGAAATATGTCATATATGCAAAATGCCTTGTCATGAGCCTTAATGAAGAATATGCATGTTGACAATCATGACATGTTGTTCACAAGTATGATGATTTGATGTTATATATGCTTAAAATCTATATGAACAAGTTTGTTTTGGCATATTTGTGGTTTCCAAAGCTTTGGTTTTGACAAAATATGCATAATGCTTAAAATGACCCCCTTTGAGGCCAAAAATGCTTTTATTGGTGTAAATTCTTCCAAAATTGCAAAATCTTTTGTAAAATGGTTTTTCATTCAGATTTTTCATTCATACAAGTCCAAAATCATGTTTTACAAATGTTTAAACCTTTACTTGGACTTAAATTACTCAAAAACGAAGTTTGGGCACCTCAAAGGTTGGATTTTCTGTCAAAAACTGCAGAAACAGGATGAGGGATTGATCCCTTAGCAAGCAGGATCGATCCCCCTTGAGCAGAATGCAGGAAATCTGCATTCTGGACTGAAGGGATCGATCCCCCTCCTAAAGGGATCGATCCCCCCAGGCCAAAATGGCTCTTCTGCACTTTTTCAACCGAATTTAAGAAGGATTTTTCACTTTCTTGATATCTTCTTTCTTCTCAACTTAAAATCTAGTATTTTAACTTCTTTTCGATGATGAAAATTCATTTTTCATTGATATCATGCCTCAACTTCATCAATTAATATCATTTCCAACAAATGGTATCACTTTCAACAATCAATATCATTTTTCTTGAGCTCACAAGTGCACAATCATTTTTCTTGTTGAAAAACATTCATGAATCTTGAAATAATCTTGAAATATATTTTCAATGAATGCTTAAACATAATTTTGAGATTTATTTCAAGAATTTATGGATATATTTGAGAATTTGATGAACTTGTGCATAATGAGTGTTTTTCATATCTTTTGTTCATCTTAGTCAAGCATGCTTATAGGACTATGTGTATTGGCTTGACTTATCTATTCCACACTAGGTTTCATGATAATTTTACATCTAGTGGATTGATTCCAAATGTAAATTTAACAATTGGTAATAGTCATTGGCCTATAATTTGTGATGGTAAATGGATCCTTAATGTTCAAATGCATGAAACTTTATCATCCTTGTACTTAAAGAACTAAGGTCTTAATGACAACACCACCATTCAAAGATAAATGCAAACTTGAACAAACCTGATATCCATGCATTTTTTATTTGAATATTTCCTAGCTCATAATTGGTTAAGGACTTAAAATTGGAAAATGAGCATAGGATTTTTGTGAATGAAAACATGGAAGAAAATGTGTTTGCTTGAATACTTTGATTTTATGAATCTTCCATATGATATAACTTTGTGAATATGAATATGGATTAATACTTTATGATTGTATGCTTATGTTTAATTAATCCATATGCATATTTGATGATGTGTGATTGTGTTCGTGCATATTTAGAATGATTATTTTCTTGACATGATCACACTATACACAAATATTGGATTCATGCAAAATGCCTAAGTCAACCATTAGTAACAATTGGTATTTAGATTGAAATAACAATTAATATCATTGGCAACCATATTTTCAATACTTGGTAAGCCGAATCTAAATTGCCAATTGGTATGAGCTTTAAATTGACAATTCTTCTCATACCTTTTAGATTGAAATGACAAATAGAGAAGAATTCATATAAGACATTTTTGCATGAAACTCTTGTGTGCTAGAATTTGAAGTTAATTGCTATATGTCTTGATTCTATGCACACTCTTGCTTGAACGTGATTTATGAGCTCTTACATATGATATGTTATCTAATTTTCGCTCATAATCATGATGTATTGTCATGCACCTTAGTTGGACCTTAGAGAACAATTGATATACTTAGGTGCTTGCTTAACTTCTTACCAATTGGAACCTTCTTGCAAAATTACTTATCAACAATTGGTATCCAAATTATTTATAAACAATTGGTATAGGATCATAAGTCATATTCATTGCATAAATATTTCATACTCTTTGAGAATATTGACTTATTTATTTGTGCTATAAGTCCCATGTACTAACATGTTTCTTGTTGGATGGAGTATTTTTATTTGTTCTCACATAGCCATGATTTTAGGGGGAGCATATTTTTCCTTCCTTTTGCTATGACAAAAAGGGGGAAAGATATTAAGGGGGAGAAATAGTTTGAAAATTCATTTTCAAAACCCATGCTTATATTAAGGGGGAGCTTTATAAAATCCTGCTTTATTTGAGGGGGAGTATTTTATCAAAGAATTTTCAAAGCAAATTTACATTAAGTTTTGTCATATCAAAAAGGGGGAGATTGTTAGCTTTAAATTGACATATATATTTTGAAATGACAAAAACTTAAGTAAGCCTTAATGCTTTAATCCATATTGTAAATTTGCCTTATCACACATGATCTTCTCAATACATTTCAAGTGATCATATCAAACATTAAGACCATGATTTAATGATGCATACTCTTATTGGTCTTAATACTCTGTAAATGTTTTGAATATTTTAGAAAATCACTTGATGAATTTTTAGACCATGTTTTCATTTGAGAAAGTCAAGAAAAACTCCCACAAAAGTGCCAATATGTTTTGGGTTGGATTAGGATCAAAGGTCACATCATTTCTAACCCAAAAGTGCAGGAAAATGGCTTTCTGGAGGCATGGGATCGATCCCCTAAGGGAAGGGATCGATCCCCTAGTGGCAGTAAGCTCTTTGGTGAAAGAAAAGGTCCCTCAGCCCAGAAAAATCAGTTCTGGAAAGAAGGGATCGATCCCCTAAGGGAAGGGATCGATCCCCTAAAGGCAGAATGGCTCCCAACGGCTAGAAAAGGTCCCTCAGCCCAGAAGATTCAGATCTGGAATGAAGGGATCGATCCCCTATGGAAAGGGATCGATCCCTTTGCCCGAAAATAGCCTATAACGGCTAGTTTTGTGAGATACAACGGTAATATTTGATTTTGGCTCCACCCAACGTTCACAAACCATCCAAGGGACTATAAATAGAGGCTTAGAAGCTAAAGAAAGCAAGAGGAACAACCAAGCAACATCTTTCATCATCTTATTCATCTTCTCAAGCCTCAAACAACAAATCAAGAGCTCCAAAGTTTACATCTTCTATCATTCATCTATTTCTTGTATTGCTTAGCACAAATCTTGTATAGGCTTTTTCCTTGTGCTTAATTTCTGTAATCACTTGCCTATCTAGAGGCTCTCTTTGATTACTCATTTGTAAAAATAATTCAATCCTTGTAAAAAGGGGAGGTTTCTCTTAAGCCTTGAAAAAGAGGGAGGTTACTCTTTAGCCTAAGAAAAAGAGAGAGGTTTCTCTTGAGCCTAGAAAAAGAGGGAGGTTACTCTTGAGCCTTGAAAAGAGGGATTGTAATCACAAATTCAAGATAGTGGATTTGGAGAAAATCCTTGGGAGCGTCTCAAGGTAGAAGACGTAGGCAAGGTTGCCGAACCTCTATAAATCGGTTGTGTAAATCTCTCTTTCCTTACTCTCTTTACTTAATTGCAATTATATTGTGTTTATTTCATTGAACTTGGATTGCATGCTTGCCTAGCCTAGAGAACTTAGAAATTATTAATATAGGCTAGAGAATTTAGAGAAACCGAAAAACGAGCTTATAGTTAGTTAAAAACCGATTCACCCTCTTCTTGGTATCGCCTATAAGAGCCAACACTATTATTACTTTTATTATTTTTTAAAAGTAAACTTATTAAGAATGGAAATCTTAGAACTACGAATTAGGAACTCATAATAGAACAACATTTCAGAGTGTTAGCAAATTAATGCCTTAGAAGAATATAATAATAAACATTTTAAATAGAATAAATATAAGTAATTCCTACAACGAAACTCTAAAAAGACTACGCTTAAGTAATACCTTTAGAGATCTTGAGGTGAGAAAAATTCTATCCAATGCCTCACCAGCTCAATGGATGGTCTAAATAGGATTTTCAATAACAAATAATTTATATTCATTTTAAAAATAAATTTTTTTATAAAATTACAATAAAAACAATTGTTTACAAAATTAGAAAAGATATTAATGATTTGTAATAAATAATAAAAATAATATTGGTAGGTGACAAAAAAAGGAAGGAAATAAATAAAATAACCAAAATTAAATATTAAAATAACAAAAAATGTGAATATGAATTATTCCTATGATGAGATTCCAAGTAGAATTACGCTTAAGTAATGCTCTAGAAATCTTTAGGTAAGAAAATTTCCCTTTGTGGTCTGACCAGCTTAATGGAGGATCTAAAAGAAATTTTTGACAAAAAAATAATTCATATTCATTTTTTCATAAATAAATAAAATAAAGAACAAATAAATAATAATTAAAACAATGTAAATGATAAAATGGTAAGAATAAATTGGGTAGAAGGAGTCAAAGTTAGAAGTTTCTCATAAAATATTAAAATGAATCCGACGGTGGAGCCTCTTCAAGGAAGTTGCATAATACTACTTGATTACTCCTGAGGTGAGAAAGATTTTTTAAGTTGTCCTACCAGCTTAATGGAGGATACTTAGAAATATTTTTCAATATTAATTATATCGAGATTAAAGATCAACATAAGCAAATTTAGCAAATGACCTAAAACTAAGTGGTACCATTTTAGGATGGGCGTTGTGGGGTGCTTAGTACCTTCCCCACACGTAACCGTACTCCCAAACCCTAGAATCTTTAAATGTGGACTAAGCCTTATCTATAGTTTGAATAGGTGACCAATCACACCTAGGTTAAGAATGGTTGGTGGCGACTCTGTAGATTTTGTGTTTAGCTATTAGGTTTTCTTTAAAACTTAATACGTTATGACACAGGCTGCACAACAAGTAGTGGCTGTGAATGCACAGCATAAGACCTATCGGGAAAGAACTAAAAAGGAGCTACAACAACTTAGGACTAAAAATTTGGAATTTTGAAATGAAGTCCAGTAGCCTTGTTCGCTTCCTAATAGAGTAAATGAGTTGAAAAGGGAGAATGAGGACTTGAGATCTCAAATAACAGATCTCCAACTTAAATTGGCCAATGAGCAGACAAGGGCTCTTTCCTTGGAAGGGTAAAGGAAGGCTTATGGAAAAGTAATGGATGATCTACGACTCACATGGTCTCAATGTGACGAAGCCCTTAAGGAGGTGCACAGCTTGCAAGATCAGCGAAGAGGAATGGAGACCGATCGTGAGTGCATCCAAGCTGAGGTAGTCCGAGAATATCGTCTCTCCTAGGATTGTTTCGAAAAGAAGAAAATCTATTTGGCAGGCTTTGTAAAATATGGTTTTTATCTCGCTTGCGCGTGGTTAGAAAAAGAGAAGCTTGGCGAGACATTTCTGGAGCTTTAATTTTTTGATGAAGTCGAATTATATGATCCTCCTCCCTGGACCCAGTATGAGCCAAACTCTAAGAAGCCCGAAGATTACCTAGAAGGAGGGGCTGAGGACAACTTGGAAAATCTTAGCAGCTCCTGGCCTCCTCGTCAATCGCAGGGTCAACCAGATTCGATCGAGGCATTGGAGGGTCTGGACAGCAAGGATTTCCAATTTTCTGACTTAACCGCTGTTGAGCCTGTTTTAGATCCTACCGTTGTTGAGATCACAAGGCCTCCTAGCGATGCTCAACTTGCTAATGTTGCTGTTTCAAAAGGCCCGATTGAAGCCTCAACTGCCACTCTTCCTGATATTGGTCCTGCAGCTGAGTAGTCTAGATATTTCTTTTCTTCCTTGTGTGTGACTTTTGTTTTTCACAGTTGTAAATCATACTTTCACTTTTAGGAATTTTACAGTTGTAAATCATTCATTTACTTTTAATAAAAGTTGGTGATGATTTCTTTTATAGTTTTTCTTTTGTTAATTTATATTCCATGCATGCTCGTCGTGATGGATTATTGAAACATAGCTATAATATGTATAACATGCCATTATCAAAACATGAATGTAATATAAATATACCATGCCAAAATGTTACAAAGCCAGAACATATCACTGATAAAATTGTAACACATATCCAGTAATAAAATTGTAACATACCATACCATATGCTCTCCAGTTCTTGCGAAGTAGTATGATTTCTTCTAAAGAAGAACTCTTGCTCAGGTATTGTGCCCATCTAGTACATTTTTTGCTTAGGGACTCTTTTTAGCTTTTGCTCGACTCGCACATTTTTCACTTAGGGACTCTTTTTAGTTGCGGCCAGCTTTTGCCTCTCTTATTTTTGTTCCTGTAATACAACTATCATTCACACAAGATTATCATTACAGAATGCATAAATATATAAAAGACTGGCCCTTTATTCTCATAAATCAAATAACATCATACAAGACAAGTAATAAAGTAACTGCAAAAGATTAAGAAAGCAATAACATAAAACTTTTACTGTGAGTACAACTTTAAATGATTAACATTCTAAGTCTTTGAAATCTTTTTTCCTTGCAAAATCTCTAAAGTGCATGTGCTTGGTCCAATCATTCTCATGATTTTGTAAGGTCCTTCCCAATTTGCTCGAAGCTTACCATATTCCTTGTGTGCGTTTGCGATGGCTGACTTTCTTAGCACTAGGTCTCCTTCTCGTAACACCTTGCTTTTAACTCGAGCATTATAATATCTGGCTATTCTCTGTTGGTAGGTGGCTAATCTTATCCTTGCTCGATCCCTTAGCTCATCAATTAAGTCGAGGTTTTCTTTGAGCCCTTGAGAATTGATTTCTTACACATAAGGGACCATCCTAGGCGATGCTACTCCAACAGATACTTCCTTTGCCCAGTCCCTGACGAATAAAGTCCCAAAATATCTAGCCCCCATTGCACGAATGACGTAGGTTGAAAAGTATTTTGGAGGGTTAAGGTAGCTGCCGATGCAATGGGAGCAAATTTCTGATACTTGTCACATTTGTGCACTTTGTTGGCAGCATCGTGTTTCAACGTTGGCCGATAAAACCCAGTTAGAAGTATTTTTGTTACTATCGCTCGAACTCCTAAATGTTCTCCACAGAGTCCCTCATGCACTTCAACTAGTATATGTCTGGCTTGTTCTGGTCTCAAGCATTTCAACAAGGGCATGGTAAACCCTCACTTGTATAGTTCCCCATTTAATCATGAATTTAATGCTTTGTAGTTTTAACCTCCAAGCTTCTTTTATATCACTGGGAAGCTTTCCCTCTAGAATGTAACTTCTAATTGGGCTCCTCCAATCATCCCCAAACTCAACATCACAGACCTCATTTTTTATGGTGCTTGACTCAGTTAAGCACTCTACCTTCACTACTTTATCTTTTGCTCCTCTAAAAGATGCTAATTTAGAGAGGGCGTCTGCATGGTTGTTCTTGGATCGATTAATCTGAGTTAGCTGAAAATTCTTGAACGACTGTGCTAGTAATTGGACCTTCTGCAAGTAAGGCACAAAAGTAGGCTCTTGTGCCTCATATTCACCAAGAAATTGATTTACCACCAATTAGGAGTCATTATGGGCCATCAAATTGCTGACTTGGAGCCTTTCGACCAATTTCATTCCTGCTATCAAAGCTTCATACTCCGCTATATTGTTCGAACTTGAAAAATCAAAGCATAGGGAGTACTCATAGGTTTCGCCCTCGGGGGAAACTAAAACAATACCTACTCTACTGCCATCCACATTGCAAGCTCCATCCACAAACAATTTCCACCAAGCCACTTTTGATTCTTCTTGAGCTTCTCGACTAGTGCATTCAACAATAAAATCTGCTAAGGCCTGCCCTTTTATTTCTTTGCGAGATTGGAAATGTATGTCATATTCACTAAGCTCGACTGCCCATTTAGTTAAATGCCCCGAGTGTTCTGGTTTTTGCAGTATCTATCTTAAAGGTTGATTAGTCAAAACAATCACTGAGTGTATTAAAAGTACGAGCGTAACTTCCAGGTTGCCACACCAATGATAAGGCCACCTTTGCAACCTGCGAGTATCTCATTTCTGCATCTAACAAGACTTTACCCACGTAGTAGATTGGGCGGTCCTTATCCCCATCTTTCTTCAACAGGACGGCACTGACTGCTTTCTTGCCTACTCCCAAGTACATGAAGAGTTTATCTCCCTATTGGGGTCATGATAACAGTGGCAAACCCTTCAAATACTCCTTCAACTTATCGAACGCGACTTGGCATTCCTCTATCCATTTAAAGTTTTTGCCTCCTTTAATTGCTCTAAAGAATGGTGGGCTCTTTTATGCTGATTTAGGCAAAAAACGATTTAGAGCCGCTATCCTCCCTGTTAGCCTTTATACTTCTATTACTGTGGTTGGTGGCTTCATATCTAAGATAGCTTGAATCTTTTTAGGGTTAGCCTGGATTCCTCAATTAGTGATCATGACCCCAAGAATTTTTTGATCTAACTCCAAATGAACATTTGTTGGAATTTAACTTCATGTTATATTATCGCAACACCTTAAACACCTTTAACATTCTATCTGTGTGTGATTCCCTTTTACGGCTTTTTATGATTATATCATCCACATAGGTCTCCATGGTGTTACCCAATAGATCCTTGAACACTTTGTTCACCATTCACTGATATGTGGCACTCGCATTTTTCAAGCCAAATGGCATTACACGATAGCAATATGTCCTACTATCGGTAATGAATGATGTTTTCTCTTCATCGTCAGGGCGCATCATGATTTGGTGATATCCTAAAAAAGCGTAAAAAAAACTCAAGAGTTCATATCCTAAAGTCTCATCCACCAATTTATCAATATGCGACAGCGGATAGGAATCTTTGGGGTAAGCTTTATTCAGATCTGTGAAGTCCACACACATCCTTCACTTTCCATTAGCTTTCTTCACCATTACCACGTTCGCCAAACAATCAGGATAATTAACTTCTCTTATAAACCCTGCTTGTAGCAACTTTGAAATCTCCTTATCTATAACCTGCTGCCTCTCTAGAGCAAAGTTCCTTTTCTTTTGCTTGACCGGCTTAGCTCCTAGAACGACGTTTAATCGGTGGCAAGCAACTTCAGGGTCGATTCCAAGCATGTCAGCAGGTGTCCATGCAAAGACATATGAATTTTCTTTCAAATATTGAGTTATCTCCCTCTTAGTTTCATCAGGTAGTTGACTTCCCACATAAGCCACCTTTTCCTTATCATCATTAACTAGTTGAAATGCCTCCATTTCTTCATTAGGTTTTGGCCTAGGTGGTTCTTCGATTGTGAAGGTTTCTTTTCTCTAGATCCCTTTACATGTAGTGGATGCAATATAACACGTCTTTGACCTCCTTTGATCTCCACTTACTTAACCTACATCGTGAGGTGTTGGAAACTTCATTAGCAAGTAGCAAAGGGAAACTACTACTCTCATGTCATTCAACAATGGCCGCTCGAAGAACATGTTGTAGGCTACTGAAGTTGATTTCATCACCATGAATAGTACCGAACGAACAACACTCTTCGGGCTCTCTCTTAGGGTGACAGGTAGTTTTGGATAGCTCCTGCTACCTTCACTTTTTCATCAAAGAACCCATATAAAGGTGTGGACACTGGCTTCAATCTGTCCTCCAAGATATTCATCTTTTCAAAACAGTTCTAGTAAATCATGTTTATTGAACTCCTATTATCTACTAAAATTTGGCTAACCGAATGTTTTGTAACAATTGCTGAGAGTACCATTGGGTCATCATGAGGAATCACCACATCTCCGCGATCGATTGGTGTGAAGGTGATAGGTTCTTCATCCTTGTTTTCCTCCATCACCGAGTTAACTTGATAGGCCTATCGAGCATATGACTTTCTAGAGGAGGAAAATCTTCCTGCCATCGATTCTCTTCCCGATATAACATTAATCACCGGGCTTGTAGGCTCATTATCTTCCTCCTAATCTCTCTTATCTGTTCTCCTATCTTCGTTTCTTCTAATGTTCTCATTTCTCTTACCATTTCTCATACTTTCGTCCCTTCTATCTCTAGGATTATTAGGGTAATTAGTTCTTTCACTTCTCCACACAAACTTATCTATCTTACCTTCTCGGGGCCAATTTCTCTAATTGATTCATTAGTTCCATGCACTTTTCTGTGGAGTGCACATGTGCGACATGAAAACTACAAAATGAGTCAAGGTTTCGAGCCAAGCTTCTTGTTTCTTCTCTTCGAAAATTGTATAAGACCCAATCCCTCAATTACCGCTAACACCAACACTCAAGATTCAGTAAGTGGGGTATAATTGGTATATCTCAATCTAGGAGCCTTTTCAGGTTTACTTGACTGACTAGTAGATCCATCAGAGGATTCTCTCCCACGCTTCTTTTCCTCTTTCTACTTCCCTGTCGATACTATCTTCATTACTTCCTCCTCAGTAATGTACTTATTTGCTCTAGAAAATAGGTCCCAAATTGTAGTAGGCTGATCTAATGATTGGGACTCTTGCAACTTTTCAAACTTAGTCCCTTGTAACATTGCTGCCATAGTAACCTCCACTTGCAAGTCTTGGATGTCTTGGAACTGATCTACATAACTCTTCAGTGACTCCTTACTTCCCTGCTTAAGTGTGAGCAAATAAGTTGGCTCCTTCTTTCTCTGGCTGTTAACCACAAATGCCTTTAAAAATTCACTCTGTAACTGATTAAAAGAAGAGATGGACCCCTCAGGCAAACTATTGAAGCAGTTCATCGCATGCCATGTCAAGGTAAGTGAGAACGTCCTGCATATTATTTCATTTCCCATCCATGAAGCAACATCAATGCTTCGTAATTCTGCATGTGACCATGCGGATCTTTCTTTCCCACATACGCAGTCATCTGTGGCATTTTGAACTTCAGGTGCAAGGGTTTATTCATGATGGCTGCACTAAATGGTACCCTTCTTTTTTGGCTTTTTTTTTTATCGATTCCAACTTTTTCTTCTCTAATACTTGCTCTATCATTTTGTTCATATCAACCATAGGAGCAAGTTGATTTCTTCCCCTTTCTACATTAGATAAATCTGGCTGATCATCAACGACCACTTCCTTCCCTTTACCTTGAGAAGCTTCACCCCGCACCCTTTGTGTATTCCAAGTGGGGTCAATTTTTGATCCAGTCCACCAAGTGGCTTCTCCACCATAAGCAGCTTATATCTACCCTAATCCGGTCTTTCCAGCACCTCTTACACCTTGTATTGGTTCGAGTCCATCCTGTCAATCAGCGAGATTTGGCTGATTTCGATGTAAGGTAGAGGACACTACCGCAGCATACGTACCCTGCCGCCTCTAAGGTTCTATCGCAGGGTGCATACCTCCCGCAGCCTACTCATCATTTCCCCTCGGTGACCATGGCACAGACTGTACATCTTCTCTCTACAGTGAGCCTGTTGCAACCCGCACATTGTAGAACCCTGCAGCAGCATGCACCTCATGAAGGCCTGCCTAGATTGCTTTTTTGGCGCCCTACGACAGCATACGCCTCTTGTCATTGCGATGGCCCTGCCGCAGCATGCACATCCTAACCTACAGGGTCCTGTGGCAGCCTTCCCCGACTTGTCTCTCCTACGAGATTTTGCACAGTTTTTGGCAAGTTCAGTTAAGGGAGGATTCCTTTGAACAGATCTACCATAGCTCACAATGCATGTGTCGTCTCCTCGCTTTGCTTTTTCAGAGCTTCAAACTCAGCCAAAGGCACAATCACCCTAGCCTCTTCCCTGTCCTCATGAGTTCTTTGATGAGGCTGCTACTCAGGAGAACTCATAGAATTCTTATTACTACCATCTCTAACAACTGTTGATCTTGTTCTCACCATTTTCGAAACAACTGGCTTTTATATCATTTTTCACAGATGGTGCCAATTGTTGTTGCTCAAAACAACAATGATTGTGTGCTGACGTAAGTTGCTTATTCCTTCTTCACACATGGAATAAAGAACTCTCCAAAAAAGAGAAGTCAGAGAGACGCAGGGGGTGGTTCCCTGTGTAGACACTCTGATGCTTAAGTCAGCAAGAGGGTTTTTCTGTGTCTTAGTAAGCAGAAAGTAAAACTTCAAGAGTAAGATAATATCTGTCACCTATTTATAGTGGAACGATTTACCTCTATTGTTGCAGTAATTACCGGAGAATAACTTTGTCTTTTTGAGCACATGTGGAGTTCGTTCCCTGCACGTAACAAAGACCCATTCACGTCTTTTGACCATGGCTGCGGGAGAGTACCTCTCACGAGGTGGAGGCCATGCTTGGGTCGCGGGAGGCTGCCTCACACTGAGCGGGAGGCTACCTCCTGAGGTGTGAGAGGCTATCCCCCACGGTGCAGGAGGTTATCTCCTGCGAGGCTCCAGCCGTAACTACCACGTGGTGACCTTTAATGGATTTCAATTGGGCCCAGTCCACTTAGTTAGGGCCTTTCTCATATCAAGTTTCTTTTTGAGGTTAATCTTTCCTTAAATATATATGTCATAACCCAAAAGCCGTAACGTACATTTAACACTTAATCTTATTCCACTTAACAAATTTACGAACTGAATTTTTCTTTTCACTTTAAAGTTTGTATTTGCTATCAGTATAGTCATTAAATGATTTTCACTAAAGTTTTTAATCTTAATCCAACCTTAATAACTTATACTTTGAACCAAAGGAGAATTTAATTAACATACTAAGGCAGATAATAATCATTTGGGTAAATTACATCCACCTCTTTAATGTTTAGCCATAATTCAACTTCACCACTAGTTTCAAAAATGGACACTCCGCCCCAAACTTTTGTATGTCGCAGGACAACTTAATCCTTCCGTTAGTCAACCTTTTGGTCAACTGTTAAAAGCTTACATGAGTGACTATTTTACCCTTGAAAAGCTTTATATACTCCACAACCTTGAAATGAATCAGATTATACAAAACAAAAATTATACATATGTCTATTTCCTGTACTAAATTGTTTTTTTTCTGGTTTAATAAAGAGTAGCAAACACGTGCAAGTCCTGATGATGTAATTGCAGATTGGCTTCCAAAAGTCATGGGTTAATAATTTCTATTATACCTAGTATAATTTTCATAGGAGTTCTTCAAGTATCTATTCTTATCCCCAAAATTTGATGTAAAGAGGTATAATATTACAAGATATGCTACCCTTCTTGACATGCAAATGAGATCAAAGACCTAATACTCTGAACTCATTAAGCTCGAAGGCTGCTGCAAATGCCAAGTACCAATGGAAACAGCCCATGGAAGATAGTAATCCCTATATCCTATTTCTACATTTAACACTATTTTTAGCAAGAGACTTCAGAAATTAGAAGAAGAAACACTCAAACAATCCTTAAGGAACAGAGCGAGCACCGAGACATAGCACCTTACCAAATTTCGACAACCTCCACCACTGTGAAAAATGAAAAATATGCAAATTTCAGCAAAAATATACAATGTTGATTGATTACATGCAAAAATTTCAACAAAAAGAAGAAAAACCACCTAATAGAGCAATCGATTTTCCTCTTCTACTCAACAAAAATTTCAGCAAAAATTTCAACAACTTCCAACCAATTTTCAACAAATGAAGCTTATCGAGCTAGTAAAAAAAGAAGTCCAATTGTGGGTGGACAAAAGAATAGCGGCTAAGCTTACAACAACATTGAAACTAGCTTTAGGGGTACAACCCAATTTATCCAATTACTACAAGATGAACCCAATCCATAATATGAACCAGAAAAGAAAAGGGAAGACAGATACAAATCCCAAAAGCTCATAAGAAGTCCTAAGGTTAGGTACGCCTACTGTTTAGCTGGGCGATCAACTTGATGGGTTTTTCAATCTAACCTTAAACGGTTTTATGAAATCAAGGGTTGAACCAGTAATGAAAGGTTTGAATTTTATGAAAAAATTGGAGATTTAGGGAAGATTTTAGGAAAGGTGTAAGGAAACAATAAAACATGATAGTAAAAGGAAAAAAAGATGGGATGACAAACGGTGCTTGGGTTGAAAATTCTCAGAGATAATTTTGTCATTTTACATTTTCTGTTAGTTATTTTTAATGGTGTTAAGATATTTGGGGCGGAGTGTCTATTTTTGAAACTAGTAGACTGAAGTTGAATTATGGCCAAACATTAAGGAGATGGATGTAATTTACCCTAATCATTTTTACTCCACCACATGACCTTGTTTGAAACCAAATTGAAAATATCCCCCCTTAAAATAAAGATTTCCTTAATTCAAACCACTTGCAAAATACATTCATTTCATATATCCCAATCACAACAATCAGTTCACATCCAAGTATAACTATTCACATCATTTCATATTAGATTACAGTTCATGTTCAAGATCACACTTGATAATCATACAATTCCTATAATAATCTAGAACAGTCCTAAGTTACTTCCCATGATACAAACAAACTGTGACATATAATCTATATCAAATGTCCATGTAATCAAAATGATACACTATTTGTATATTTCGGAAATAGCAAAAGTAGGGCTCGAAGGACATTGGTAGGTACAAAGGCTAAGTATGGTCCCCAATAGCCTATATAGAAGTGCAGCACTGTAGCCTAGCTTAAATAGTTTGTAAGGAGTGGAAAAAGCAATGAGCAATTGATAGCTCAGTAAGTAGTTTTAAGTAAATGAATGCTAGGCTCATGTCAATCTACATGCACGTATATGTATGAGCAGTAAATAAAGTAAAATGTATACATGATACTATGTCCTTGTGTCGGATGTACTACTGTGAACTCATACTTTAAGGTTGAGGCTGTACGGCATATTAGTCGAAAGGATACCTTAGGCACCTTACTTCCCTAAGCCTCAACATGACGCTTAAAAGACACAATCACTTGTCACCACACTACACTACTAATAGTATACACAACATGATGAAGGTTAATGTGCTTAGCTCAAAACAGATTACTATGAACTTTGTTGAAAACAATTTTACTATGCATTTCGTTCAAAACATATTCACCATACACTTCGTCAAAACAAATTCACTATACACATCATTCATTAAGTTTCACTATGCATTTCGATCAATATGATACGTAGACCATAATCTACCCTTTTAGGTATTCTTAATCAAATTTAAGATATTTTAAAAAGGTTAAATTTAAATAAATGACCAATCACACTTAAGTAAAAAAAAAATAGCTACTCCTAATTTTCATGGCTAACAATGAGGTTCCGAAACCTACACATTATGAAATATATATATATATATATATATATATATATATATATATATATATATATATTAAATAAATACAAGTTAGATTCACCAAATTAAAGGGGTTAAAATTATATTGATATCAATTTATTCGTTTTAGCTATCAATCATTGTTCACAAATGCTTAAAACCAATTAGTTTGTCACAAATACAAAAATTTTGTTTCTTTAAAAGTTTTCTTATATTTTTTTATAAATAGATAAAATTTATGATTTTATAAATTTATTATTATTTAGTGTATAACTTGCGTATGCGCGCACATATACATACACACACAGACACGCATATATATAATATTTTATAGTTTAAGTTGATCTCCGAAACCAAATATCAAAATTGCTCAATCTCCATCCACATTCAAATTAAGTCATAATTTTGCAACTAGCTCTATTTTTAGACTTTCTTTTATTAATTGTTCAATGTTAATTACACTCAAACATTTGATTTAAAGATAAATATATGTATCCTTATTGAAAAAATTCTTACCTACCAACCATAAATAAACTAAATAGTAATGTCAAAATCCTATCAATTTCAACCACACATCTAACTCAAGTCACAATTTGCAGCCAACTTTATATATAGACATTTTTTTGTATTAATTGTTCATTGTTAATTTACAATGGATTAATACCTACGTATCCACTTAACGTTTGTCACAAAATAGAATTAAATGTTCAAAGTTTAATTGCAAGAAAATCAGTCAATTAAGTTTTATTTTAAACAATTAAAATTAAAATTCAAAATAACATAATTAAATAAATTTTTGTTAAATTCTTTAACTACAGTTACCTTTGCACATAATTAAAACTTAACGGCAGTTAGAAAGACTAAACGGAAATGTATTTAATTTTGTCATTTTAAAACCTTTAAGTTTTAATTGCTTAAAATAAAACTTAATGTACTGATTTCCAGGCAATTAAATGTTGAAAATTTAATTCTATTTTATGGTAAACGTTGAAAGCATATTTGAGTACTAAACCATTTACAATCAAACATTTGATTGAAAGATAAATAACAGATAATTATCTAATACACCGTCAGTGGAGTCTTTTACTCCACATGCAGGAATAAGATGATGACACATATCTTATTTTATTTATTTTTTATTTTCTTAATATTTTTAAAGGATATGTATTATTATATTAATCCCGCTTGTGAAATCAAAAAACTCCACAACGATATATTAGATATTAATCTATAAATAAATATATCCTTATTTTACAATAAAATTCTTACTTACCAACTATAACTAAACTGCCAACAACCTTTTAATCGAGTGGTTAAAGATGAGTTGTGGTATATTGTAAATTTTGAGTTCGAATTCAAATAACGTCATCCCTAATTATTTAATATTTTTCTTGTTAAAAAAAAAACTATAACCAAACTAAATTAATGGTGTAAAAATCTGTAACTGTTCACCACACATCCAAATTAGATCAAGTTATAATTTGCAACTAGTTCTATTTTTAGATTTTTTTTATTAATTGTTCATTGGTAATTTATATTCAAACATTTGATTTAAAGATAAACATGCGAATCTTTATTCAAAACATGCATGCCTACCAACCATAACTAAACTAAACTAGTGGTACTACCTTATTATTCCAACGAATCATACCTAAGAATCCTAATTCCATCTGAGTTGTCTTGGAGACAATTGTTAGGTCGTAAATTAAGAGTTTTAATTTAATAATTTATTCTTAGAATGGAAAACATTATTAAGTTATTTTTATAATTAGTATTATTATTTTTGCTGATTATATACAAGTCTACAACTGATGATTTAAAATATCAATTTGTGCACGTGAATTTTTGAACTGGTCATAATGCAAACATTTATTCAAATCAAATTTTGTTCTTAAAATGGAAAACCATTTTTTGTTATATTGTGTTTAGGTTTTGCTTGTTAAGATTAAAAGAAAAAGTGAAAAGGAAAAATTTATCGATCTAATTATTAAATTTCATAGTCACTTTTTTATTTTGTAATTTAATTATTAGATTAACAAAATTTTCATTTTAATTCTTTTCTTTCATTCCTAACAAACAAGACCTCAGTCTTCTTTTTTCAGTAATATTTTTTGCGATTTCACTACTATATACAAATTAATCAACAACTTAAAAGGTCAATCTATGCACGTGAATTGGAATTGGTCTATCATAATACTAACAGATTTCATATTAAAAATTTATTACTCACAATATTGGAAAACATTTTGGACCCATTGCCACTAGTATTTTTAAAATATACAATAAAATGATTTAAAATGTTAAATTTATGCTTCAATTCTTTTTAGTACAATGAAAGTTTCTGATACGAAAGAAAGGAAAATAAAACTAAAGCAACAAGATTCACATGCCTAACACTAGCAATAACCTCAACTTCACGCGTAAAATTGGCATCACCAGCAGCAGAACAATTCTTGAACCTTTTCAAAGTAACCACAGAGCCATCCGGCAAGTAACCCTTGTACACGTTCCCATAGCCTCCTCTTCGAATAATGTTATCTCTAGAGAAATTCCCAGTAGCTTCCTTAATCTCACCGAATTTAAACTTTCACTAATTAAACCCAATCCAGAACCACCCAAAGCACCCATCTCAAGATTCCTAATTCTATCCCTCCTTTTCTTCCTCTTCGAATTCTAATGTTTTCTATAGAAAAACCAACACCCACCAATCAAAACAGCTAAACCAACACCAACCCCGATTTACACACCCAAAATTACACCTTTTTTCTTACTCTTACCTTGGCTACTATTGCTTAAGTCAATTGAAAATAAACAGGAGGCCGTACCTTCATCAGTCGGTCCCAGGTAATTAGCAAAGGCAGCGGCATAAATGGACGGGTATGCCGTACAGTCAGAGACATTTGCAATTGAACTGTCATTCAAGTACAAAGCTTGCAAATTGGCCAAGGTACTAGTACAGGAAGCGCAAGCGGAACCCTGCAACGACTGATTACAGTTAGAAGCGACGTCGGCTAAGGTAGTGTTTGGAATGGAAGCTTCAAAGTCCGCCCTTGTGGTTAAGTTCATGCATCCTTGAGAGATCCAAGCTGTTTGGAAACCGCAAAAGGAACGGATGTCGAAGCTTGGGAAGAGAGATTGGTAAGATTGCCAACAGGACTCAGAGGAGTTCAAGGGTGGGAAGAAAGATCCGGTGCGTCTAAGGTAGTCGGAGAGGACGAGGCGGAGGCCCTGCCGAATGTACTGGCATTCCATGGAGATGTTGGACCGAGGCCTGTTGATGTTGGAGAGGATGGTGAAGTTTAAAGGACAGGATACGTTGCCGCTTTGAGCAAGGCATGATGGGAAGAAAGTCAGGAAGAAGACGAAGAGAAGATGGTGAAAGTGAATGGACATTTGGGAAGAAGTTGTTACAGACAGCAATTCATTGGGGAGATGAAGGTGAATTGAAAGAGAAGTGGGAGTTGTTGAGCTTAAGTTTTAGTTGAGAGTTGACTTGAAGAAGGTCATGAAATACGTGGAAGATTCATGATCGGATTGGGATTGGGAAGGGAAAGGTGGTCAGTTCTGACTTGTGCGTGAACAACGCAGCCTATTAGAGAATCGTGAAAGAGTTGATTTTTAAAGGTGAAAAATAGAACAGTGAAGTGAAGAAAACAAAGAAGAGAATCGTCCGGAAGAGAGGCAGAGAAACCAGTTGGCAACTTCCTGGAAGGTTGTGTCATGTTATATTTGTGGATGATATAGTATGGTTGGTTTTATTCGTTTATGGTCCAATTTGGGTTCCCACTAAAAATCCAATATGGGTTGGTTTCATTTTTGTTATTTTTTTCATAGGATTTCAATCCAATCCCTTGACTGTAAATCTATTATTTGTTTATGGAACTTTCATGGTTATTGTAATGGTTTTCGACATGTGATCAGTACTTGTTAAGTCCAACTGCAATAAGCCTTGCAAAAGTTTCCTGCATCGGTAAACTCTGACATTTTCAACGTTCTCAATTGTACAATTATACAGGTGTAAAAGATGACAATCTGTTTTCAAGCTTCCCTAGCTTGCTTTCAACGTCCAACAAAAAGCTGATTATATATCTAAGATGCGTTTGGTAAAAAAGAAAAAAAAATCTAAGATGCCGATTTCTTAAAACTCAATCACTACATGTGTAATATAAGACGCAACTAATTCTAATAAAGTATCCGCAACAGTTAAACTACACATTTCTCTTTAGACTTCTGGTTAAACCTGAATACTCTTTCACTCAAAACAGGTAAACCCGCAAAAGCTTTTCTTTATTTTTAAAGAAGGAAACGTGGTTTGGTTCCCATTCTACGCCAATCCCACACCCGCAAAACAAGTTTGAGTCAAGAATCTCTACTCTGACTCTGAGTTGTGACCTTTCAAACTTGACCAACAACATCAATGAAAAACGTCACTACAATACTACCCTCGAAATATTTCAACGATAGGGTACAACGAAGGGGTCCCTCCCACCGCCAACCCATCGTTACTATTTCCTTCTCTGATCAAAATATTTCAACGATAGGGAACGTATGAATCTGATGGCCCTCGCCAATTGCCACCAATTAATCTTACTTAAATGACTATGAGAAACTTACTTAAATGATAGTATCCTTTTTTTCTTTTGCAGTAACTCATCTAACCCTCATATAAGTGGTGACTTTTTTTTTAATAATTGAAAGTGTAATTAAAATTATTTGAATTAGAAATCAAAATTTCCAACGTGCTACAATTCTTTTTAATCACTCCTTATATGGTTGTTGGCGGCAGCCGGCAGGAAAACTATACTTTTGTACAAGAAAATTCAGAGCCAAATTAATGTTCAGCCAAACTCGTTGATATAGAATCAATTAACCCTGTCTAAAATGAAAATCACCACTTTTAGTTTACTAATAGCAAAATAGTAAAAGTTTTGTTACATAATGACCTACTGAATTAACGAGGTTGACTCTCTCGCCCTTCTTGTAAAAATTGTTTATTTTTAATTGAAATGAGATTCAATCCTAATTTTCTTGTAAAAATAGCACATGTTGTTGTGTAATTTTTTTTTTTGGTTTTACCGCTTTTTTTTTTTAACCTAATCACACGCCAATTATTTGCTCTTGTATCTGACCACATATCAACTATTTATAAGCAAATTAAATCGAATCAAATTAAATCAAAACAGTAAAAGTTTCAATTGAAATTCAACCCTAAATTTAAAATTTGAAATTTGAATAAAGCTCAGTCAAATTTCATTCTTTTAACTCGAGTTTAACTCATGATAGAAAAAGCTATTCAAATTCATTCGACTGAATTTGTTTACCAAGTATAAATTTGATCCTCGTACTTCACTTTAAGTTAATTATTTGGTTTTGAACTTTCCATTTGATAAATATTTTATAAATATTAAAAATAAAATTGTAAATTAATAATTAAAATAATGATTAAACTTAGTAAATTATTCGAATAAAATATTCAAATATATTTACTTAAGTTTTTCAAATTCAAAATCAATTTGATAATAACCAAATCAAGTTCAAATTTTATTGGAATTCAACAAAAATAATTCACAAAAACAAAATGACTCATTTACATCCTAATATTCGTAAAAACCAATTGACAACTGGCAAGAAGCAAAGCCCTTTTGCTTTAAATTTGACGCAGCAATCCTTGATAAGTAAATGCTTGGGTGGTCTAAGTCTACGAGCAAACAAATTTCTTCACATTTATTTTAGAACATTGAGGGAAAGGAGTTAATGTTCCTAACTTTCACGTTTTAAACACTTGATTTGAAAAATATATATATATATATATATATATATATATATATATTTGTTCATTGATTTGAAATATATATTTAAGTATAGATAGCCGTAGAATATATATTATTTTCATTTCTTGAACGGTAGAAGGAGGCTATATCGTATTTCAACTTGCACTCTGAAACAATAATCTTTCAGCTGTCAATTGTCATCCTCATCCATGTATTATATTATATTGCTGTGTATCAGAATGGGGTCAACTTTGTTCCTGCATTCCCCTTTAGAGGAACTGTAGCCTTATTATAATTTCCAATCATGAGACTGCCAGTCTATATCCGTTCACAGAAATATTTCTTACTTCCAAAAGCTTTAGGAAGTCGGAAAAGCTATCCTTTTTGCCAAGTTAATTTATTGAGAGAAGTCAAGATTTCAACTAATTGGACTTTTTTTTAGGCAAAACCAGATGAGATATTAATTACTACTAGGAGAATAAACCCATGCACTTGGCTGCGCCTATTTTTTTTTTTAAACCCATTTGAATATCAATAATGAAAATTGCATAAATCAAATTAATCAATAATATGAAAAAATCAAACAGATATATTCTCATCTTTCAATTCATTGGGACATTTAATAAGGAATTGTGGGAAGGGAATTCTGAAAATAAATCTTAGAAACTCAAATTTGTTAATTCAACAGAATAGCCCATACTTTACTAGGAATAAAGTTCATTCAACCTCTAGCGGGATATATAGCAACATAAGATAAAAACCACTAGAAAATGAACTGAAATGATATATAGGTTTTAGGTCAAATTTTTGCTGGAATAGACACAGTTATGCACATACTTGACCTAAAAGAGAGAAAATAGAGAATGCAATACTGATACATTCAGAAAACCAAAAGCTAATATTTCTAATTCCTATTTTGCACATACCATATCTAACACCTAATTCTGTTGATAAGGCATAACAATATACCTTTAGATGCCTTCACGTATCCTAGCCAATAAGCATACATCTCTTGTAACTTCAGGAGATACATGAGGACTGATTATTGCTGAATATCAAATCTTAAAATTGAAGTAAGGAACATATTCAGTCAATGAAACAAAGTATCATAAATTTTTGTTACAACTAAAACACGTGCTTTACATTTATGTTTTATCTTTTTTGTATTTCCATTGTTTTAGTTTTTCAAATTTGCCGCCCTTTTGTTTTAGCGCCAAGTACATTTTTGTCGAAGGCTTGGCTATATAAACACTACTGTATAAACCACACAGATATATGAAAAATACAAGAGTTTTTCCTTCTTTCATTTATGCTTTTCTTTCTTCTTTATCTTCCTTTTTCTTTTTTTTTCTTCTTCTTCATTTACTTCGATTCTAACATGGTATCAGAGCAATTCAATTTTTGATTGCTTCTTCCTTCTTCGACGCTGCCATGGCTCGAGGGAGTGCTAGCAGTAATGTTACGAATACTGGTAATCGCATTGTCGTTGGATCTCCTACTGTCGAGGATTCTAGCAGTCCTTATTTCCTCCATAATGGAGATCATCCTAGTTTGATTTTGGTTTCTCATCTTCTTACTGGATCCAACTACAACACTTGGAGTCAAGCAATGTTGATGGCTCTCACAGCAAAGAATAAGGTTTGCTTTGTTGATGGTTCTGTTGCGAAGTCGGAAGGTGATGATCTGCTTTATGGTGCTTGGCTGCGACGCAATAGTATGGTAATATCTTGACTTCTCAACTCTACTATTTGAGAAATTGCAGATAGTTTGTTGTACTACTCTACAGCTTATGATATATTGCGAGATCTCAAAGATCGGTTTCATCAAAGCAATGCTCCTCGGATCTATCAAATTAAGAATAGCCTTCTTGCTCTTCATCAAGGCTCACTGGATGTTAGTACTTACTATACTCATCTCAAAATTCTTTGGGATGAGCTGAAGGAGTATTAACCTATGCCAGTTTGTACTTGTGGAGGAATGCAATCTTGGTCTGATTTTCAACAACGCGAATGTGTCATGCAGTTCTTGATGGGGTTGAATGATTCTTTTACTCAAATTCATGCCCAAATCCTCATGATGGATCCACTTCCTGCTCTCACTAAGGTATTCTTTTTGGTGGTGCAAGAAGAACGACCAAGAATGATAAGCCAGCCTCCTTTACCTCTTTCCACTTCATCGACTGTTCCACTTGCAACTGCTTCTCATAACACTAAAAAATTTAAGCCCAAGCGAGATTGTCCACTCTGCACACATTGCAATGTTCTTGGCCATACAGTCGAAAAGTGTTATAAGCTTGTCGGCTATCCACCAGGATATAGAATCAAAAGCAACACTCAAATGCCTAAGGCACAGGTTCATCAAACAAGTTCTGTGGTTACTGATGATACAGAACATTTTCTTACAGGTCTCAATTCTAATCAGTGCAAGCAGCTTATTACTCTTCTAAATTCTCAATTGAACAGTGCTTCTCCATCTATTCAAGAACAGTAGCAGCTTGAACCTATAGTTTCTTATTTCAGTGGTATAGTTTCTTCCTCTTTACTTGATTCACATATTTCTCCTTCACATACTTCTTGGATTGTTGATACAAGAGCCACTCACCATATTTCATGTTCCCTTAGTCTGTTTCAGTCATCTCATTCAATTCATACTTCTCATGTCACATTGCCAAATGGTCCATTGTACCTGTTACTCATATTGGATCGGTTCAATTGTCTAACTCTCTCATTCTTGATAATGTCTTGTTTGTTCCTGAATTTAAGTTTAATCTGATATCTATTAGTTCCTTGACTCATCAATATCGTTATTCAGTCACTTTTTCTTCTTCCACCTGTGTCATTCAGGATCTTACAACGAGACAGATAATTGGGATGGGTAAGAGACTTGGGAATCTTTATGTCATGAGCTCCACAGCTTTCATTTGTACAAATATGCCTCCTTCCTCTGTTTCTAATAGTGCCATATCTGCAAATAAACAACTTTGGCATTTTTGAGTAGGCCATCCATCTCATGTAAAGCTTCAAACATTAAAAGAAAATATTGATGTTTCTTGTCATGCTTTTCCTTGTGATGTTTGTCCATTAGCTAAACAGAAACGTTTACCTTTTCCACCTTCATCATCATTATCCACTCAACCTTTCCAGTTAGTTCATATTGATATTTGGGGTCCTTTTACCCCTCTTTCGGTTGAAGGTTTTAAATACTTTCTTACAATAGTCAATGATTGTACAAGATACACCTGGGTTTACCTACTCAAAAATAAATCTGATGTGCTTACCTTCTTTCCGGAATACTGTGCTTATGTCAAAAACCAATTTAACATCACCATTAAAGTTGTACGATCAGATAATGCACCTGAACTGGCCTTTTCTGAATTCTTTAAATCTCATGGCATCATGTCTTTCCATTCTTGTGTTGACAATCTCATGGCATCATGTCTTTCCATTCTTGTGTTGACACACCACAGCAAAATTCAGTAGTGGAGCGAAAACATCAACACATCTTAAATGTTGCTAGAGCACTTTTATTTCAGTCACATATTCCCTTACCTTATTGGAGTGATTGCATTCTAACATCAATGTATCTTATCAGTCGTCTACCCTCACCTCTCTTGCATCATCAGAGTCATTTTGAGCTCTTGTGGAATAAAAAACCCTTGTACCAGCATCTCAAAGTGTTTGGGTGTCTATGTTATGCTTCCACTCTTACCCGAAACCAATCCAAGTTCTCACCTAGAGTAGCTCCAGTTGTCTTCATTGGTTATCCACCTGACATTAAGGGATATAGACTCTTAGATCTTGAATCCAATACAGTCTATATTTCCAGAGATGTTGTTTTTCATGAACAAACCTTTCTTGTCAAAACATCTTTCACACCACAATCAAATTTTGATTCTGATATATTTTCTGATAGAGTCCTACCACTTCCCATTGTCGAGTCACCTACTCCTTCTCTAACTTCTTCAACTTCTATTCCATCCAAACCAACCAGAATAAGTAAACCTCCTACATACCTCACTGATTATCATTGCTATTTTGCATCTTCTCTTATAGGACCTAGTAAGTATCCCTTGTCTTCTTTTCTTGGCTATGATAAATTGTCCCTTTCTCACAAAGCATTTGTTCATGCTATTTCCTCTCACACTGAACCAAGTTCCTATGAACAAGCTACTGCCTCCCTAGAATGGAGAGAAGCAATGGATGTTGAATTGAGGGCTTTAGAAGATAATGGTACTTGGACTATTATGACTTTGCCTGCAGGAAAACAGCTTGTTGGTTGTCGATGGGTCTATAAGGTCAAGCTCAAAGCTGATTGAAGTCTCGAACGGTATAAAGCTCGACTAGTGGCTAAGGGATATAAGCAACAAGAAGGGCTGGACTTCATAAATACTTTCTCAACAGTAGCCAAACTTGTCACTGTTAAGGTACTTCTTGCCTTAGCATCAATTTATGGTTGGAGCCTCACTCACTTAGATGTGAATAATGCATTTCCACATGGTGAATTAGTTGAAGATGTGTATATGAGCTTGCCACCTGGATACCATTGACAGGGGGAGACACTACCTGTTAATGCTATGTGTAATTGCATAGGTCCATATATGGTCTAAGGCAGGCTTCTCGTTAATGGTTTTCCAAGTTTTCTTTTGCTCTGTTTGCTATTGGTTTCAAGCAATCTCTGGTCGACAATTCTCTTTTTACCAAAATTTGTGGGAATTCTTTTCTTGCTTTACTAGTCTATGTGGATGATATAATAATAGCAAGCAATGATGCACAAGAAGTTACAAGTCTGACCACATATTTGAATAGTTGTTTCAAACTTAAAGATCTTGGAAGTTTAAAATACTTCCTTGGCTTAGATGTAGGAAGGTCTGCTAATGGGATCTTCCTTTCTCAAAGGCATTATGCTCTGCAAATTCTGACAGACACTGGTTATATTGGTTGCAAACCTCTGAAAACTCCAATGGATCCTGGCATGAAATTGACACGAGATCAAGGAGATGTACTTGTAGACCCTACATAGTTTAGAAGATTGATTGGTCGACTTTTATATCTTACAATTACATGACTTGACATTTCATATTCAGTTAATTATCTGAGTCAATTTCTTGCCCAGCCTAGAAAGCCTCATCTGCAAGCAGCATATCGTATTGTACAGCATATTAAGGGGACAGTAGGACAAGGACTGTTATTCAAGTCTTCTTCTAAAGCAGATTTGAAAGGTTTTGCAGATTCAGATTGGGCAACTTGTCCAGACAGCAGGCGTTCAATCAGCGGATTTTGTATTTTTATTGGAGATTCGTTAGTTTCTTGGAAGTCTAAGAAACAACAAACGGTGTCAAGGTCATCAGCTGAAGCAGAGTACAAATCGATGGCCAATGCAACCTATGAATTTGTTTGGTTGCTGAACCTTTTCAAGGACTTGCAAATTGATCATCCAAAACCTATAGTTCTATACTATGACAATCAAGCAGCTTTACATATTGTTGCTAATCCAGTCTTTCATGAGAGAACCAAACACATAGAGCTTGATTGCCATCTAGTGCGAGAAAAAATACAATCTGGTATCTTGAAGACCTTGCATGTAGCTTCACAGCATCAAGTTGCTGATTTGCTTACCAAGCCGTTGTATCCTGCGCAATTCCAGACGTTACTCAGCAAGATGGGAGTATTCAACATATATACTCCATCTTGAGGGGGAGTGTTACAACTAAAACACATGCTTCACATTTCTGTTTTATCTTTTTGTATTTCTGTTGTTTTAGTTTTTCAAATTTGCCGCCCTTTTGTTTTAGCGCCAATTACATTTTCGTCGAAGGCTTGGCTATATAAACACTACTGTATAAACCACACAGATATATGAAAAATACAAGAGTTTTTCCTTCTCTCATTTATATTCTGTTTTTCTTTCTTCTTTAACTTCCTTCTTCTTTCCTCTTCTTCTTCTTCATTTCCTTCGATTCTAACAATTTTTATGTTATGTGTCGTAATACTAAGATAGCATAACGATGATGAATTTGCTTGTATGTAAACAAAACGTCAATCAAATATTTAAAATCTAAAAAAATATTACACCATAAGAATAAACATCTGAAAGAAGAAAGGCATAATAAAAAGATTGGAACAATAATTAAGTCATTTTAGAAACAATAATTGTGCTTGTTGTTTTGCTTCCTTGATGCGGCTTATTCAGGGAGTAAAGTTTATTATACTAACAAAAAAGAAAAAGAAAAAAAAAGGAAGAGAAAGATAATAGAAAGAGGAAAATGAGGTACAACTAATAAGCCATAACATCTTCTGAAGATTAATTGATTCAATGAACCCATTGAACAATGAGGAAAGTAAAGCTGGAAATGATATAATCTTTATGTCAAACAAACAAAATTCCAAAAAGAAAAAGAAAAAAAACTGTCTACTGAAAAATAGTATAAAACTGATAAGTGGTGCAGTGACTGCTATGAAAAACTTATAAAGGTGTGGCATCTGACAATGTGAAAACAGAGTATGGAATTTTTATTACACACTAGACATATTTCATGAACATGCCAAGAAGATAAGCCATTACCAAAATGTACACTGAGATTCAATAACCCATACCTAATCTTTTGTGTAGTGTACTATTTCATTACAAATGGAGCATATTCTTCTGACTACATGCTACAAAGATGCAGAAATTTTCAAGTGAGAAAATGCAATCTGAGAATATAAAAACTCAGAAACTGTTTTATGATAATTAATAGGTTAATTAAATTTGACTCCAGAACCATATTCTAATTTTTGGTGAACATTCGTAAAAGATAATAGAGTTGAATACCTGATTCTAGACATGCGTTGCAAGAGATTGGTTACTAAAAATTGGTTTGCTTGTTATTCTTTCATCGTAATAATATGTCAAGCATAAGTAGACAGGCTGCATACTGGTGCAGACAGGTACATATGCAAGCTATAAAGGAAAATAAGTATTTCAGATGTTCATACTCTTTTATTGTTCAAATAATTAATAAAGATAGTAGGAAATAAAAGCCAAAATTTTCATATAATGTTCAAGCTTTTAGAAAATGATACGCCAATTTTATTGAGATACTCTGTCACTAGTATTACTGCTAAAGATAAAAATTAAGAAAGGAGGTTTTGTGTTTTGTTTCACTATAGAAGAATCTGAAAAATAGTATCAAATTCCCATTTCATTATTGATAAAAATGGATTTTACAGCATTTGCTATAAACATAATCCCATATAACCAACGAGTGAAGGAAGAGTGTGGGGACATGGTGCATAGATCAACCTACCACCCCACTCTCCCGACCTAAACACACACACACAGAAGCAGAGAGAGACCTCATAGCAACAATAAAGGTAATAGAGCATCAAAACCCTTAACCCATCAACAGTTTAATGATAGTGATAATATCCTACCAAAAAGGGATTTGATGGAGGGTTTCTTGGGTTTTAAGCTCTTCTTCAATTCTGCTGCACAATGGAATAAATGAAAACTGATCAAATTCAAATACTGGGTTTGAAATTTGCATAGATTATAAGCTTGTGTTCAAAATAATAACCAAAAGAGGAAGGAGAAGAGAGATCATAGAGAAACACTCATCAATAATCTTCACAAATCTTTAGAAAAAAATTGCCTGAAAATTGAAGCTAGATGATTTTGGAAGTTGGTAATGTAATTTGTCATAGATTTTTGAACAAAGTCCAGATGGATACATTTTGTCAAGATCCATTGCCTTATCGCTGTAGAGACAAAGATAATCACTTAATATGAGCTAGACGTTAATTTTCAACCTCTGAAATTAAGAATCTGGTAATTAACTCATTAAGAAGTCAGAATGTTTTGCTCAATTTTGTCAGGATCCATTCCCCTGGATGCTAACAGACAATAAAATAAAGTATATGTATCTTATAACCTATTGTACTCATGGAGATAAGGGAAATTGGTACAAAATCTCTCAACCTTTTGCAGGCTGCTACAACCAGATATGAGCAACGACTAGGAGCCATATGCCCATTCAAATGGGGAGAGGTAGAGGTGGCAAACGGGTGGGTTCGGGCGGGTTTTGGTTCGGGTTTTTTCAGTTACGGGCTTTTTCGGTTGCATGTTTTCTCGATTTCGGGTTTTTTCGGTTGCGGGTTTTCTCGGTTTCGGTCCGGTTTCGGGTTCGGTCCGGTTTTATTCGGACGGGCTTAGTCAAATTATTTTAAAATTTTATAAATTATAAATATTTTATAATTTTGAATGTAATAATTAATTTAATTTTATATAGTTAAATAAAAATATAATAGAAATGCTAAATTAAAGTTAAAATTTAATAAATGGGAATTGTATAATATATATTAAGAAATTTGGATGGGATGATTTTGAAAACATTGGGAGTGGACCAATGAAGAATATAGTTATCTACAATAATAAAAGAGAACATATCATCTATAATTATTACATTATAATTAATTAATCAAAATTTAAAGTCACGTGAGATCTATCAAAATAATACATAAAGTTCGCACTTGTAAATGATGGACCAATACATAATTTTTAATTATAATTGATTAATTATCGTAAAAAGAATAACAAGTAAAATACTCGAAGATGTAAAAGACATTGAAAAAGTTTTAAATCTTGCATTGCATTGCATTTGCAAGAAATGAAAGCATTTCTGCTATTGTAAACTTTTGCCTTGGAAGCATATGGATTTCTGTACCAATTAATTTTTTTGTCCACAAACTCCGACTATTAAAAATCATCTTTGAATTGCCAACAACCTCTTGGCCTAGTGGTTAAAAATGAGTTGTGGCATATTGTAAGTCTTGGGTTTGAATCCAACACCTTCATCCCCAGTTATTTAATATTTTCCTTGTAATAAAAAAATCATCTTTGAATTTTGATTATAATTAAAACGATTATAATAGACATTACATTATATTAGACTTAATAATTCGTATATATATATATATATATTGTATTCGTATTGCATCAAATATATTTGTATCATATAAAATATAAAAATTATTGTATTAAAATTTATATTGATATACCAAACACAATTTCTTTTTAATTATCATATCTACATTGCATGACAGTATATTGAGATAAATATATTTCAAAGTTTGCTTTTGAAGTTTTTTCATGTGATTCTCAAGGGAGGGAAAAGGCATATTCCCAAAGAATTTGAAATTTTTTGGTAATGTGGCAAAAGCTTGTTTGGAGGAAATTGAAAAATGAAAATCAAACAGATCTCCTTTCACACGAAACTCTCATAAATAAAATATTATTGTTTTGACTAAATTTATATAAATATAAATTTTTACATTTTAATGTTTTTATTACTTGATAATTATTATTTATTTTTTTAATTTCCTGTGATATTTACATTTGTTATAAAATATATAATTATATATTAATAATTATATAAAAATTTATTTTTTAAATGAGCCAAATATATATAGTAAAACTAAAAGAAAGTGAATATCCAAAAGTATTAGCTATACAAATAAATAACTAACAAATTATAAATTAATCACACTAAACTATTAAACATTTATATAAATAGCTTTATACTCTTAACAATAACTTATTGAGTCATTGTGTTTTTTTTTAGTCAATATTGGGTCATTGGAATTTAGATACTTTTAGTTCAATAAATTTAACATATATGACATTTTATTATAATGTAAATCTTAATATATATATATATATATATAGTATATTATGTTTATTATTTTATTTGTAACTCATTATAATAAATTTAAAAAAAACACTTTTTTGACAAAAAAAGTAGTTCAGAAGGTCAATATTTATTTAATCATACAATATTATGATTATTAATTGATCAAGTTAAACTAAATTACATGAAAACATCCTAAGAGATTAAATGTTTGAAATTAAAAACAAAAGTATATTCTAAAAGCATGATAAGAAATTGGAATGAAAAATGTCTGAAATTAAAACTATAATATGCTATGAGAGATTGTTTAATTTATTCTATATTACACGGTAAGAGATTATTATAATGTAAATACAAATCATTATGATAAGATAAATATATTAATAATCTATTTTATATAATTAAGAGCTTGTATAGTTGATTATATATCACATGATAAAATATTATTTTTAAAGTTATAATAACATACAAATCATTATGATAAGATGTTATTTATTAACTATATTATGTATTTTATTTGCCATCAAAAAAACTATTCCAAATTGAGTACTAATTTTTTTCATATTCACATTAACATAATAATATTAGATATACACCAATTGATTGAATATCTAATTAAAATGTTAAATAATAGATATTACTAAATTAATTAATATAATGCTAGTTATTTAAATATAATTAAGAATAATATTAACAAAGTATAAAAAATAAATTTTATTAAAATTACCACTTACATAGTAATACAACTCTAATATATTATTAAATTACACTTTAATTTACTATTAGAATTATTATTTTTATCCACACTTTAATTTTACATTTAATAGATAATAAAGAAATTATTTTTAATAAATACTTAATTCTATCAAAATAATACTTACACACTAGGAGATTACATAATTTATTCTCAAAAGATTATTATAATATAATATACAAATCATTATTACAAGATACCAAATTAATTTATTCATGTATAAGATTATTATAATATAATAAATAATTAATTATCACTAGCTTGATTTTTTAATGTCTTTTGTTTTAAGGCTAAAAATAAAATTACCACTATAATTTTCTCTTTTAATGATACCCAAGTATAAAAACATTGTACTTGTATTGTTTAATTTAATAACTTAGCTTTTTCTAATCTTAAAATTTTGAATTTTAATTTTAAGATTTGGTTTTTTTAATCTAAATTTAATATCTTTCTATACTTGAAACGTTAAGAAAATATAGTTTAAATTTAATTTTATTAAAAATATTTTTAATGTGTTGCACAAGATATCAAATTCAAAGTTTCAAACAAATATTGAAATTATATAATTTTTATATATTTGATTTATTATTATATTAAAATTAAAATTTTATTATAAATAAAATAATAAAATGTTAAAATGATTTTTATAATAAAATCAAATGTCAAATTAATAATATATTTATTATTATAAATGCAATAAGGATAATATTAAAGATTATTTGATATCATATATTATATCATATATTATGGTGTTTTAAATTAATTTAATTTAATTTAATTACAAAGATTCAATATTTATTATGCTGGTAATATATAATTGATAAAATTGTATAATAAATAATAATTGTTTTCAAAATTTAAACTTTTTAATTAAAAAAGTGTATCAATTATTTATTTTTTTAAATAATAATTATATAATTATAATTCGGGTTTTCTCGGGTTATAAATTCGGTTTTTTCGGTTTTCGATCCGGGTCGGTCTC
This sequence comes from Heritiera fomes, assembly GCA_032173925.1. Lineage (NCBI taxonomy): Eukaryota > Viridiplantae > Streptophyta > Magnoliopsida > Malvales > Malvaceae > Heritiera > Heritiera fomes. Next base: position 21,707,066 of record JAPDPM010000013.1, on the reverse strand, counting down.
GGTTTCATATCGTATAGGGCTCGGGTTACGTCGGGTTCGGGTTGTGTCGGATTCGAGTTTTTTCGGTTTCGAGCTTTTTCGGTTTCGGACTTTTTCGGTTCCAAGCTTTTTCGATTATGGGCTTTTTCGATTACGGGCCTTTGACTTTTTTGGTCAATTCGGGCTGGTCCCGGTTCGATCTCGGGCGGGTTTTCGGGCTCGGGCCAATTTTTGCCACCTCTAGGGAGAGGGATGCTCTTCCCTCTGTTTTTAGTTTTTTTTTAATTTTTTAAATTTTTTTAAATTCAATATTTTTTTGTACAAATACCTATTCATTTCCTTCATCTTTTTTCTTTACATTTTCTCTCAAATCTCTATACTCACTCATACTCTCTTAATAGTCACTCAAACTCTCTCAAATTTGCTCAAATTCTCTTATTCTAAATTTATAATATTATCATTTTTCTCTCTAAAATTCATTTTTGTTTTTGTTTTAAATTTTACAAATTTTACTTTCAACTTTTAATATATATCCTACATCTATTTTTTTCAAATTTTAAAATATATTTATTTTCAAAAAATATAAAAATATCAGATTTCTTTCATCGTTCATGTTCCGTTTCTCACCCTTTCGGTTCTACTAAAATCTCTAATTTGGATGACGAATCATCCAATGAAATCGAACCCAATATTCATCAGGAGGAGGAGGAGCTTCCTTCGGCACCACTGATAGATAGTAGTACTAGTCATCGTGGTTATTGTCATGGGGTCGTACTCAAACACAATCATCAACTGCCACCATTGCCGCTACATCATCGGACTGACAAAAATGAAGATTGCCCGAAAAAACGAGCAAGGTATGGGAGTATTTTGACATGTAGTAAACGAAAGTATGATAGATGAATATTGTGCTATTTGTAAATTGTGTAAAGGCGTTTCCACTTATAGCTCCAGTGGAAGTGTGGCGATACAGGTACGTATCAAATACATTTACTTAGTGCACATAAAATTAATCCAGATGCTGAATAAAATGAAATTACTGAAGGTAAACAATTTCAAATTAATATAAATGATGGTAGAAAAAAATTCAATTTTGATAATGTTCAAACTAGACGTGGTTTAGTTAGATTTATTGTTAGGACTGAACAACTATTCATAATTTGTGAAAACGTAAGGTATCTAAATTTGTTTGTAAGTGCATAAAAAATATATTTCTAGACATATATTAAAAAAAGATTACATAGATATGTTTAAAGAATATAAGCAAGCTTTAATTGATGAACTTAGTAATATTTCATGTAGGGTTAGTTTAACTAGTAATACATGGACTAGTATTAATGGTGTAAGTTATCTTCTTATAACTTGTCATCTTGTTATAACTTGTCATCGGGTATATGAATAGAGGTGCATGCAAAAAGGAGTTTTATCCTTAAATGTAATAGAAGAAGCACAAAATTCATATACTATTCATAAATATATTACTAAAATTTGTAAATTGTATGTACTTGAAAATAATAAAATTTTTGCTATTATTTTAGATAATTCTTCAAGTAATATCGCAACTATTCCTATGTTAATTAAAAGTTTTAACCCAGTTATGCAAGGTGTATTTTTTCATGCTAGATGTGCATGTCATACTATAAATTTGTGTGTTCAAAGTGGTTTTAGTGCTGCTAGTAGTGGTAATATTAGTGGCATAAGTCCAATTGATAAAACTAAAATATTAGCAAAATGGATCCACACCCCAAATAATAAACGTAAATGGAAGTAACCTTTTCTATCAAATAATATATCTGTTAAAGCTTTTCCATTTCCATGGAAACAAGGTGGAACTCACTTCGCCATTTGCTTTCTTTTGTTTTACCTTGTAAAGAACTTATTACATCTTTTTATAATAATTATACAAATAGCTTGTATTTAGCACTTTATGATGAAGATTGGATTTTTATTGAATGTTGTGTTGATTTATTATCTACTTTTAAAGACGCAACTAATAGATTTTCAACTCAACTTTATCCAATTACACCTTATTTTGTTCCTATTATTTATACTATGTTTGATAAACTTTTAAAACTTAGGGATCATGAAACTTTATCTTCTTTTGTATATCATATAAAGGAAAAATTTTTAAAAAAAAATATTGAGAAATAATTCCTCTTATTTATTGTATTGCAACATTACTAGATCCTAGTTAAGGGGAGATAAATATACAGATTTTTTTATTGTTATAAAGAATTTTTTGGTCTTGATTCTTTTGAAAACCAAAAGTCCTCAATTAACAATCTTTTTCCATAATTGTTTAATATTTATGAAGCAGAAAAGGAGCAGTTAAAGTTCAATCGAGGACATGAAGAATCGTACGAAGAAACCAAGAGTGATGGCAGCAGCAAAAGAAAAGGCATTTTGAATGCACTTAAGGAAGCAGCAAAGAATAGAATGAAGCTAAAAGGAAAAGCTGACAGATCTAGATCATCAACAACTCGACAAAGTTCTAACTTTAATTAGATAGGATTTTTCTTAAGTCAAGACTTTTCTATAGGCGAAAACTTTGATCTTCTCCAATGGTGGAAAGAAAATCAACGACAATTTTCAATTTTAGCTTCAATGGCCCAAGATGTTTTTGCGGTGCAAGTTTCATCCGTTGCTTTAGAATCCGCATTCTCGACATGTGGAAGAATTATTGAAGGCCATCGAACCACTCTTAATCCGAAATCATTATGCATGTTAACATGCCTTAAAGATTGGTTTGACACGGAATACCGTAATATCGAACTTGGAATGACCAATGAATTCACCGATAGTAATTCAGAGGAAGAGGAAGAGAAAGAAATTTGCAGGGCAATCCATATAAATTATGAGGATTAGGTAATAATCTTTTTTTTTAAATTGTATGTAAAATTATAAATAAGTTTAGTCATAAAAAATATTTTTATTGACTACGGTCACGTAGTTTTTACCTTTCTAACTTTTAAAGGGGTTTTCACGTAAAAAAATCTTTGGTCTCCTACTCTCTCCTTTTTCTCCTTTATTATTTTCATTTATTATTATTGTTAAATACCAAATTAATTAATGTTATACTTATACTATGTTTAAAAAATAAATAAATATTTAAAATATAAAATGAATGAATATTTTGATAACATACTAAATAAATGAATAAATATTTTAAATGCAAAATGATAAGTTTACTTATATTTTAATGATAAATGTAATTATATTTCAAATGTAATAAATAACTAAATAAGTTTAACAAAATTACAAAATTTTAAAAGTATTATAGTTTTTTTAAACTAACGGCTTTATTAAATAAGTTATAATAACTTTATCATAATATCATTATTTATTATTTTATTGTTAATTATTGGATAATTTTATAATAACTTTTAAATTACAGTTACTTTAATTAAATAAATTATAACAACTTTGTATATTATAAATTTATAATTATTATTAACATAAGTTATTATAAATATAAATTTATTAGACTAAATCAAAAAAATATATGAATAAATATTTATTTCAAATTAATATATTAATAAATAAAATTTTAAAATAAATATATTAATAAAATGAATTAATAAATAAATTTTAAAAAAAATAAAAAAAAACTAGGGCCGATCGGTTTGGCTTGGCTCAACCTAGTTTATGAGGAACAAGGTTGTTGAGCCGGATCGGTTCATAGCAATTATTACTATGAACCGGTTCGGCTTAGACTGGTTTGTCAACGAATGAACCAATTTTGGATGCTCGTGGGTTGGAATCGATTGAATCCGGCCTGGAACCCATCCGAACTGGCCCACGAGCACCTCTAGCTAGGTACGGTCCTCGATAGCCCATATAGAAGCGCAACACTGTAGCCTAGCGCAAATAGTCTGCAAGGAGTGGAAAAAGGGGTGAGCAATCTACAACTCCGTAAGTAGTTTAAGTAAATACATGCTAGGCTCATGTCAATCTACATGCACGTGTTTGTATGAGCAGTAAATAAAATGACATGTATGCATGATATTATGTCCTTGTGCTGGATGTACTAATGCGAACTCACACTTTAAGGTTGAGGTTGTATGAGGTATTAGTTGGAAGAATACCTTAGGTACCTCATTTCCTCGAGCTTCAACATGACGCTTAAAAGACACAATCACTTATCACCACACTACACTGCTAATATTATACACAACACTACGAAGGTCAATGTGTTTAACTTAAAATAGATTATTATGCACTTAGTTCAAAACAGATTCACTATGCATTTATTTCAAAACAGATTCACCACACACTTCATCAAAACAATTTCACTATGCATTTCATTCAAAGAGTTTCACTATGCACTTCGATCAATATGATACGTAGACCATAATCTACCCTTTTAGAAAGGGATTCTTAATCAAATTTAAGATATTTTAAAAAGGTTAAATTTAAATAAATGACCAATTGCACTTAAGTCAAAAAATTAGTAGCTACTCCTAATTTTCATGTCTAACAATGAGGTTTTGGAACCTGCACGTTATGGAATATATATATTAAATAAATATAAGTTAGATTAAACAAATTGAAGGGGTTAAAATTATATTAATATCTATTTATTCGTTCTAGCTATTAATCATTGTTCACAAACGCTTAAAACTAATTAGTTTGTCACAAATATAAAAATTTTATTTCTTTAAAAGTTGTTTTCTTATTTTTTTTATAAATAGATAAAACTTATGATTTTATAAACTTATTATTTAGTACATAACTTGCGCGTGCACACACATATAGACACACACATACATATGTGAGATTCACACTTCCTATTATTATTATATACTGTTAATGAAACTAGGAAGATAAGTTATCTTATAACTGTTCATATGCCTTGTGTTTTGTAAGTGTAATGGAGATTTGGACTGCGGTCCAATTGGGACTTACACTGTTCCAATGGAGATAGAACCCTACAGTACTGATATTTAGAGTAAAATATTGAAACAGTAAGAATCTGTATCTCAAAACTCATCTGTTTGCGCGTGCGCATACACACATATGTGTGTGTATATATTTATATGTGTGTGTGTATATATATATATATATATATATATATAATTTTTATAGTTTAAGTTGATCTCCAAAATCAAATATCAAAATTCGTCAATCTCCACCCATATTCAAATTAATTCATAATTTGCAACTAGCTCTACTTTAGACTATTTTTTTTTATTAATTGTTCATTGTTAATTACAATCAAACATTTGATTTTGTTGGCTCAATTACTTAACCGAGAGGGAGTGAATCGGTTTTTAACTAACATTAGGTTCGTTTTTCGGTTCTTCTAAATTTTCTAGCCTATATAATAGTTCTCTAAGTTCTCTAGGCTATTCTAGCATATAATTCAATCACAATTCAATATACACAATTAAATCATAAGAAAGTAAAGAGTGAAGGGTTAGAGAATTATACGCAAGCGATTTATAAAGGTTCAGCAATTTTGCATATGTCCTCTACCTTGAGACGCTCCTAAGAATTTTCCCAAATTCACTATCTTGAATTTGTTACACTCTTTTTCGTAGGCTTAATAGTAATCTTCAACACTCCTTTTTCCGGGCTCAAGGAGGAAACCTTACAACCACTACTTTTTACGGGATCAAGTAGTAAACCTTACAATCACTCCCTTTTATGACTCAATGAGTCAACCTTTCAACCCAAACCTTACTTACAATGAAGCACCCAAGGTTCACTCCCCTTTACACTTTGTGAATGGGTTTACAAGTTTTGTAAATCAATGATAACTTCTAAGTAAGTGAATAATTATAGAAATTTGAGTTCTAGAAAAATCTATAGAATGTTTTGTGCTATATTATACAAGAACGATGAATAATATAAGTTGAAGAATTTCTAGCACAAGATTTAATTTTGAAGCTTAGAAGATGTGGAATTGAGTTTCTTGAGTGTCTTAGACTTCTAAGCTTCTATTTATACTCCCCTTGATGGTTTCTTGAAGTTTGGTGGAGCCAAAACTGATTTTCTCATTGGTTCTCACAAAAACTAACCTTTAGAGGATGTTTTGGGAATATGGGATTGATCCCATCGTCACGTTTCGATTTCTTAAAATGTGGGCTAAGTTTTTCCTTTTTCACTCAATCAATTAGGCTATGCTTAGTATCATCACTTCAATATTAAGCTGAATGTACTTAGCTAAATCATTATCCAACTATTCAGATTGGTCCCAGTACAGTCATTTACAGTATATATTACTTTTATTTACATTTTCGTCTCAATTATACCAAATCAAGATAAGTGCTTCCTAACTATACTCGAATAAACCACCTCAACTATATAAATATCCAATATCAAAAGACTATAATTAACACTCAAACTCCTTTAGTTTACATCCTTTTACATATTAATGCACTGTACAATAAAGTCTAAAATATAATAAAGTAACTACTTAATTATACCTTCAAGGTACATTATTGGAGCTTCGTAGGAATTCAATCAAAATCCCTCCTTAACAAAGGCAGTTACTACTACAAATATAATTTGTAAGCTAGAAGGGGGTGAGCTTATGTCCAGTAAAAAATATATATATAAAAAAACTGATACTATGCACAATTATATGCGCGTATCCACAACATACGCATGCACTTACAGTCACTATCAAGATATAGTGTTCGGGCAATCTATCGGAAAGGATACTATAATCAGTTAGGGGTACCAGGCTGAGTACAAAAGGATGCTTTAGAGCACCTCACTTGTCTCAATTCCTAAGTCTGACAATAGGAAATTTATGAAAATTTTACAGAGAAGGAATTTATACGTATTAAATCAATGCCAAAACCCTTAAATCTTTTAGTGACAATACTGTATAGTAAACAATCGTTACCAATCATTTATTATTTAAATCAGTCAAATCAATAATACATACATATATACATTCAGAAAGCACTCAGTAAACAGTTCAGTATATAGTTTCAGTAAATAGTTTAGTAAACCGTTCAGTAAGTCACTCAGTAAGCAGTTCAATAAACTGGTTAATAAACGATTTAGTAAACAGCTCAGTAGTCAATTCAGTAAACCAGTTAGTAAGTAGTTTAGAAAACTATTAGTGAACAGTTCAATAGATAGATTGGCAAACAATCAGTAAGGGGTCGTTTGGTATCGTTTCCTGTTTTCTGTTTTATGTTTTCTGTTTTTGAAAATTTTGTTTTTGTTTTGTTTTGTTTTGTTTTCAATTTCTGAAAACAGAAAACATGTTTGTTTAATGCTGTTACGTTTTGAAAACAAATATTTAAACTGATACATATATAATAATTCAATTCACAAAACAAAATTTTAAAAATTAAATAAAAAATAATATATTTATTAAATAATAATATGTAGATAATATTAAATAATATTATTTTATATTATTTAATACTAATATTAAATGTTTTTATTTAATATTATAAAAATTAAATATAATTTAAATAATGTTATAATTAAATAAAATAATATTATTGAATTTAATTGTAATAATCATAAATTATATTTAATAATAATTTTTATTTAATTGTAATAATAATAATAATATTACATTATTAAATAAAATATTTAACTAATTAATTTATAATAAATTATATAGTTATTAAAAAATATTATATTTAATATAAATAATATTATTTAATGTTAAGTATTTACTTATTTAATAATATTAACTTATTTAATAGTAGTAGTGATATATTTTAAATTTAAGATAGAATATAATATTAAATAATAATATTCTTTAGTAAAATAAAAATTAATTATATTAGATAATAGTATTAATTATTAACATATCAAAATTATAATAAATGATATTATTTAAAATATTTAATATATTCAATAAATTATTATAAAAATTTAAATTAAATAATATTATAATATTATAGTTCAATGTAATATTTATTTAATTGCTTTTTATGTTTTCAACTTTTCTATATTAAAATAAATATATTAATTTTAAAATATTAAATAATATTTTTATATTAAAATTTAATATTATTTTATTTAAAAAAATTAATTAATTTTATTTATATTTTTATTATAAAATATTAATATTATATTAATATATAAACTCTGTTCACTTACTTATGAACAGTAACAGAAATGAAAACATGTTTCCGAAAACAATGAAAACAAGAAATTCTTGTTTCCAACAATTTTGGAAATTCTTTTTTTCGTTTTCGTTTTTTGAAAACGGAAACATGTTGCCAAACGTGTTTTCTGTTTCTGTTTCCAAAAAAACTGAAAACAAAAACAGAAAACAGAAAACAAAAACAAAAACAAACGACCCCTAAATAATTCATTAAATCCATCAATAAACAGTACGGTAGACTGTTTTATAAACAGTTCAGTAAACGATTCAGTAAACAGCCCAGTAAACAGTCTAGTAAACAATTCAATAGAGACTTGGCAATACCTAATAAAAATCATTCGGTTTCAGATCGCTCATAAAGGGAATAAATAGTAATGACATGTGGCCACATTCAAAGAGTTATCCATCCAGCATCACGAAGCCAGTGATAATCTTGAGGACCACTGAAGACTTGCTCATGGTCATCAGCAAACAGTGCACCCCATAGTACCACAGAGCAAATGATACAGAGGCGTCGTAGACTTGCTCAAGGTCTAATAGTAAACAGTACAGTACACTCACTCAATATGGCATGATTACTCGAAGGTAACTATGGAGAGCCAATAGTCTCAAATCATTTACTCGATTCTCATGAAAATAATAAAACCATACTTTATGTTTTCAAGACATAATACAATAATACAATCGAAATATAAACTTTTGGGAACCAAGTTTCGTTTTAAAATCATACTGTTCAAAAATAAATACATTTTGTTCAATACATTCAGTCAAATCCAAAATATTCAAAGAAAAAAAACATTTTCAATAAAATAGCGTCGGTTAATTAAAAACATTCAAAGCATTATCTCCGGTTAGATAAACCAAACTTTTAGTAAAACCCTTTCAGTTAGTTCACAATATCCAAAATATTTACTTCAGTAAGACATTCAAAACACTAGCTTCAATTAGACAATAAAAACTTTCAGTAAAACAAAGTTAGTTAATCCAAAACATTCAAAGCATTTGCTTCAATCAGATGTTCAAAACTTCTGATAACACATTTCATAAACCAGTCGAAAAACACTCCGCCTTTTACAATGTTCAATCGAAACGTATATTCAATTAGTCCATAAGTTCATAAAATCAATGACAATTGCATTTAAAGCAGTAAAGTTTGATAAAAACATTATACGGTATAAATTATTCTCCATACAATAAACAATGTTCTAAATATTTTAGTTAAGTATAAAAATAATTCTAAAGCTTATCAGTTTCATAAAAAGTATTGAAATCATTAGAAATCCTTTCCAAAAATAGTGTTACAAATATATGAACATCTATAGGCCTTAATGTTAACTAATCACTCTTTTCCATCATCTTTTCCTACACTAGTAATTTCTCATTATTAGTTTATGGTATTAAGATCGGTTTATGAAATTTCGACAGTATAACTGTGAGACTTGATTTTATTACACTGTACACTATACTTTGTAAATTATAGATAGTGAAATTAAATAAAGATTGAATGAAAACAAATCAGAAAATTAGAATGGGAAATGCAATGTCAATGACATGAAATGCAAATAAAGGATAATTAAAGGAAGGGAAATTTTATAAGTGAAACACATGGTAAATTGCTATTGGATGAAGCATACAAAGAGGAAAAATGAGTCATAAAACCGTGCAGCAGAATTGTGGCCTTCACGCCACTTTCTTGGGTTGCTAGGTGGTGATCGACTGGAACCCTCTAAATAAAAAGAAAGGATAAAAGGTAAAAGAAGAGAAAAGATAAAAGAGATTAACTTAAAAGACACATGACTGATTTGTACTTAAATTTTATATTAAATTGAGTTAAAAATCGGTATAAGGTAAGTAAGTCGGTTAAGAGCAGTGGTTTATTTCCTTCTTTAGCCAAAATTTCTCTGTTCTTCTCTTCGTCGTTTTATTGCATGCTTCTCCATTTTTCTTTAGTAAAGTCACCCCTTTTCATCAATTAAATACTAACCTTCCTCTACCAAGTTTGTTCTTTACCTTAAGAACAATTTAATTTCATAAATTAAGGGCTGAAACGAGGAGTAACGAGATTGATTTGGCAGCTGCATAGTTCGGCTTTGGAGGAAGGTAAGAGATGATAACGCTTCTCATGAGTTTAGCTATAGTTTTAGTAACGTTTGATGCATAAATAACATGGTCATAGCTTTAAAAATGAAATAAAAGCATATATGGGTTTTCTGCAGATTCGGTTATGGCAGAAAAATATGGAGAAATTATTGTAATTTTTACAGTTGTTGAGTAGAAATCAATAGTATAGGATGAAGGGAGGCTTACTTAAACCATGGCTGCAGTGATAAGTTTAAAACAGCAAGAAGTGGCATGACTATGGGTGTTTCGGTTTAACAGGGGTTGTCGATGGTGATGATGTTTAATGGATTAAACTGTTTACAAATAATCCTAGACATGTGGAAATGGATTCATGGAAATCAAACAACTTAAATGAAGAAAGAAAATTATATGAAAATCATGTTAGGAAGCTTACGGGTAGATGTGGAATGTGAAGCAAAGAAAATGTGAAAACAGAAAAGGAAACGTGAATGAGGAAAAAGAGGCTGTTTTGGCGTGGAAATGAAGAGGAAAGATAGGCTGAATTGATGATAAATTGACCAAGAGAAAGTGGTCAAAGACAAGGGCTGGTAGAGCAGAAAATAAAATCACCAAAAGGACAAACATAGTCAATATATGTGGGCTGTCGGATGGAAAAGAAATAGAAGAAATAAAAATATGGCATTTTATTTCTTAATTGATAAAAATACAAGTAAGAGGGCAGTTCATGTATTTTGTATATTGACTAAAAATTTAAAACAATAAATTTAATTATTTAAAGTTCATTTGGCCATAGTGGAAAGAGAGAAAGAATGACATTAAGAGTAGTCATTTTTAGCTATGAGAATTTACTTATGGTTATATTTTGATATGAATCATAGCTTAAATTAAAAGAATAACTAAGCTAATGATTTTGGTGAATTAAATTGCAGTCGGAAGTTCGACGTTCGTGTGGAGCACGAGATAGCAGGATCTCGATACACAGGTAAGAGATGCGTGTGTGATTTGTAGGGATATCCGAATGCATGCTTTTCATACTTTGAATTTTATAAAATTATTTGGAAAGTGAATTGCCTCGAATTGTTATGAATTTGTGGTTATATGGCTGGTTGAACAGTATTTGAAAGTGCAGGGAAGCTAGGACACTGGCAGTCGTTATGCTGCCAAAATTTTTTAAAAATAATTCTAAAAATGACATAAAATATCTTGATGCATTCCTGATTTCTATCCTAGCCTTCAAAGTGAGGAATTGATTGTTTTCCATAAATGAGGAATTTACCGAAAATCAATTACAAAATATTCATGCTACTGATTTCGGTAAAAGTTAAATTATCAAAGATTCCTCCAACGTGTTTTATAGTGGAATATGTGATGGGTAAAGTGAAATGGTGAATAGTGAATATTTTATAAATTATTTCAGTATAATATTCACTATTTTATTATGATTTTCCTTTGTGGACTGACTGAAGTTTTATCACGTGTAATGATTTCATAAATGGTGTTTATATCACGTGTTTACTGTTTTGAGACTGTTAGGTCCCATATCATGCTCACGTGTCACGTGTTAGTGCTGATAGATACTGATCCTATTATCAGCGTCCCGGTGGACACCTGATCAGTGCACACTGTGGACCCCATAGACTATGGCCATAGATCTCATGTGTTATTATTTTCCCTATTCGAGATATCACTATAGCATGATATATTTAGGGTGTTGCCTGGTCTCCACTTTTATTCCACATGTTTGGATTTGATGAGAAACGTGGATATATACTATTTATTGTAATGTTTTATCACTGATTTGTGAAATATGTTAACAGTGTATTTTACTGCTACATGTGTTTAAAGCGATTGTTTTCAACGGTGGAAAACAAAATGAATTTCAAATGTGGTTGATATGATTTACTAAATTGTTTATTTAATCATATGACATTTTATATGCAGTAAAGATTTTAATGAATTTTATATTTAAATAAATTCTTACTCCCTATAGTCGCTCTGGGTTTCCGGGACAAGACAGGTATTTCAAAATACCTTCCATGCTCCATCTGGATTTTTCGGCCGACTGTAGTATCATTTTCCTGGTAGTGTGCCAGCTCATACATAGAAATCAAAAGATTTTACTGCATATAGTCTTCGAGGTATCAAGATTTGCATACAAATCTTTTATTGAGCCGTGGTTTTGCTCACTCCAATAATTTATCTCTCCATATTATTTTCAATGACCATTTAAGGTATATCATCCGAGGATTGGAGGTTATGTATTGAGCACCTCGAGATAGCGCTTATAGATCCTGGAGGTATAATTATTTTATTTTATATTTTTAGACTTTTGATTTACAGTACTACAATGTTATATTAAATTAGGGGATGTAAGTGTTGATTAAAAATACAATTTGTAAATATTTATTTCCGTTAACTATATTAAATTACGAAAATCATGTTTTTCAATGAATTAAATGTGGAAATTAGGATATTGCAGACAGCCCAACCTGTTCATGTGTGGTGAAAATGTGTAAAAAGTGTAAAATACTGTGTACTTGGGATGTGACAATAATGATACTATCTATCATAACCCTTTAGCACTTAAAACATAATTCAATATCCATAAATCCAATTCCCATTGCCAAATCAGTTACAATATCAATCACTCAGTTCAATCATTCTTGTCTAATCACACAGTTTAGTCAATCAGTTCAAGTTAGACAGTCTAGTTAATCGATCTTAATACAGTTTCACTATTCAATTATGCTAAGTTTCATTTAGTCATTTCTAATGTAGTCATAGTATCCTTACGTTTTCTATATATATCCCTTATCGCTACTAATGCACAACACAGTCTAGCAGCACCAAAACTGATAGGCAAGCATGTATTTACCTATCCTCCTTTAACAATCCTCACTTATGGGCTACAAAATAGTATTCAAATACAGTTAAACTTCAGTGCTTTAGTTATAAAGATTGTATAACTCTTTATTAACTATCATATTTTCTAATACAACAACAAAATCGGTCTACTTCATACCGGTGCCTATAACTACAACTATCGTCAAAACACTTCCTTTTTCAGTCCTGACTTCACCAACAATATTATATTAATTTATACAGTGTTTTCTATCCATTAATTTATCAGATTGAGCATGGTTTCATCCTCCCTTTCACTTGGCTGAAATCACCATCTCTCACCACACTCGTCATTTCAACAATATAAAGCTAGATTCATGCTTTACACTTACTCTACATTAATTCTACACCATTTTTGCATGAAATTAAGCATGGTATAATTAAGACTCCTTCATGACCGAAACCCTCAAGAGCTCATACAATTGGTTTTAATCAATTCTAACACCATACACATGTTATACCACCCTAAAACACTACCATACATTAAAAGGAATCAAAGTTGTATAAGCTTTCTCTCACCTTTCTCTTTGGTCGAATTCTCGAGTGGCTTTTTAATGGCCTCTACACAAGCTGATTCCAAGGTATGTGACAGAGTTTGATGAGAGGAACAAATTTCATTTAGGGTGTTTTTTGGTTTGGGGCTTGTACACTAGGGTTTTACAAGCTTTCTCTCGCTAAAAGTATGAAACACAAAGCTTTCTCTCTCCTTCCATGCATGGTCAGACAAGAATGATGAAGATGGTGAGATTTTTATGCTTTTATAATATCTTTTCCATCAATTTACCATTTTGCCCTTCACAAATTTAAAAATTTCCTTTACGTCCCAACATTTTAATATTCATTTAAATATTTAATTTCTTTTCCAAAATATTTTATTTCCATGTCAAATATATTTATTTAACATAGTTTAGTCAAAACTTTGACTGTTAATGGGGGTTGATCGGTCAAAATGGTAAAATTACCAAAATAGCCTTAAATGTTAATTCATGTTATTTTTTGCCTTTTCGTGTGATTCAGTCTACGAATTAGAATAAGGTAAGACTCCTTCACACGAGGGTTAACTATCACTATCTGTTGGTCCAAAGTCAAACTAGATTGATCTTTATTCACAAATATTTTTTCGGCCTATGGACATAGCCGTTATTTTTTAATTTGTTGCACACTTTTTAAGACATATGCAAAAAGATGAATTTTGAGATGCAGATTCTTATCATCTCATTATTTTGCTCCAAATATTAGTACTCTAGAGTTTCGCCCCAATTTGGATTATAGAAATCCCAATGGGGCCCACGTCCAATTTTCTTCTAGCACTACCATTATTTTGGAAATTTTAGCGATTAACTTTCGTTTTTCAATTTTCTTAATGAATAACTTATATTGATTATTGGGAAAATGGGATTCTCACATGCATAAAAAGGGATTGATCCCTTGAACTGTCATGCTAATAGGGGATCCATCTCCTAGAGGGGGGATCTATCCCTTGGTCAACCTTTTTACATTTTAAGCGTTAAAAACATTTTTAAGCCAATTTTGAATATTTTTAAATATGACATATCTTTGAAAATATGAATTTGAGCCCAAAAATTTATAAAGTAATTTTCTTAAAATATATTCAATAATTTCATAAGAAAATTATTTAAACCAATAATTAAAAATGTTTTCAAAAATGAGTAAAACCAATAAAGATAATTAATTAAATCATCGTTTTATATTTGATAAAAGCACTTAATATGATTTGTGAAAATCATAATTGATAAAGCAAATTTATAATATTGATCATTCATTTAATCTTGCTTATGTGTTTGTCATTTATATATATATATATATATATATATATATATATATCAATTTAAAGTTAACAAATTTAAAGATAAATATATGCATCCCTGTTGAAAATATTTTTACCTACCAACCATAAATAAACTAAATAGTAATGTCAAAATGTTGTCAATTTCAACCACACATCTAACTCAAGTCACAATTTGCAGCCAACTGTATTTTTAGACATTTTTTTGATTCATTGTTCATTGTTGATTTACAATGGCTTAATAACTATATATTCACTTAACGTTTATCACAAAATGAAATTAAGCATTTAATGTTTAATTGCAAGAAAATCAATCAATTAAGTTTATTTTAAACAATTAAAATTAAAATCGAATAACATAATTAAGTAAATTTTCGTTAAGTTCTTTAATTACAGTTAACCTTGCACACAATTAAAACTTAACGGCAGTTAGATAAACTTAATGGAAATGTATTTAATTTTGTTAGGCTTAGTACCCAAATATAACTTCCATATTTACCATATATGAAATTATACCCTCAACATTTAATTGCATGAAAATTAATCTTAAATATTTCAAAATAATAGAATTAAGGAAATTTCCGTTAACTCCCTCTAACGCCGTTAAGTTTTATTACTGTGCAAGGATAACGGAAATTAAAGAATTTAACGGAAATGTACTTAATTCTATTTTTTTTGAAACGTTTAGGACTGATTTTAATGCAATTAAACGTTGAAGGCTTAATTCCATTTGTGGCAAACATGAAGGGCATATTTGGATATTAAGCCATTTTGTTATTTTAAAATGTCTAGGTTTTAATTGCTTAAAATAAAAACTTAATGTACTGATTTTCATGCAATTAAATGTTGAAAATTTTATTCTATTTTGTGGTAAACATTAAAGGCATATTTGAGTATTAAATCATTTACAATCAAACATTTGATTTAAAGATAAACTAGTTTTACCCATGCGATGTACAAAAATACATTAATTAAACAATAAAGTCATTAATAATATGTATTTTTTAGAAACTTCATAATATAAATCATTATGTCTATAAAAAAATACATATGTAAATTTAATATTTTTTATTTGAAATTTGTATATTACAATACAATAATAGAAAAAAATCATATATAGGATATAATGATGTAAATTTTGTAAAAGTTAAATCAAACTCATATTGTAATTTATTGAATGAAAATAATATATAAAAAAATTCAAAATATTTTTTATTCGAAGAAATTGAAATTTTCCTAGTCTTAAAATCAATCTTGTGTATAATTTTTTTAAATAGAGATTCTTCAATAATTTTTTGTTGATTGAGCCGAAGTGGCAGTAAATGATTCTTGAGTATTCATTGCTATCTTTGAATGATGTGTCACTTGATGATCTAATAAATTTCACAGATGAAATAAAATATATAAATAAAATGCTAATTTGCAATTTAATATTCAGTTATAACATATGTTATATGAAAATATAACAAAGATCGTCATATTACATACATATTTGTTCCAATAATTTTCGACATTCCAGTTTATGATCAAAATGATACACTTTAGACATGGAAACCTTAGTACTTCCTATCTCATCATCATAATTTGTTGCTCTTGTTTCGAACACAAAAGATTCACCTATGAGATCTTCAAATATCTCTCGAGTTCTATAATCTTTATTTTCTTAAATCATATTCATAGATATATCATTAAATTAAATTGAATATTGGACTATATTAAAATAATTGTTAATAAATCAATACTTTAAGGAAAATTTCATAATATTGTCAACATCTTTATTAATTAAATTCTTAGCTTCTTGAAAAGTATAAACATCGCTTTTCTGAAACCATTAATTGCCTCAATATTCAACTTGTACATATAAGATATACAAAATGCTATAATTAAGTTATATATATTAAATTTATAAAATGCTTTTATTATCATCATGAAATAATTTATGTTTAATGTTTTAAATATAATAAATATAATTATTATTTACCTTAGAGTTGGATTAGGGACATCAACATTACATGAGGAACAATAAAAATTTTCATTAATTTCAAATCTTTTTTGTTGCACTTACATGACATATAATACCAACCAAAAGTTGTATCTACTTAATTTTATGATAGTTACTCTACTAGTGAAAGATTTTCCCTATATATATGTAACACATATACAAAAAGAGTCAACAACAATATACATGCTAGATCGGTTATATTTTAAAATTATGTTGCTATATATTTTATCATTGAAAAAAATATGTTAATTGATAAAAAAAATATGAATATTTATATCATATTTTATAATCTTAATGTACGGAGAGATAAATGATATGTTATTTTTATTTAATTTTAATCTATATATATAAATGTTTATCATTTAAAAATTTAAAAAGATAATTGATTTATTTTGTATTTTTAATATATATACATATATAAGGAGAGATTTTTATCCTTTTGAAATTAAAAAAAAAATTAGTTTAGTAAAATAAATGCCACTTGTCAAACTTATAGACAATCCACATAAGAGTTTTACTTTGAGTCAACTGCTTTGGCTTTTATATCTATATATATATATATATATATATATATATTATATATATATATATATAAAAGATAACAGATAATTATCCAATACATCGTCAGTAGAGTTATTTTATTCCACAAGCATGATTAAAATGATGACACATGTCTTATTTTATTTATTTTTTATTTTTTAATATTTTTAAAAGATATGTGTTATCATCTTAACTCCGCTTATGAACTCAAAAACCCACAAATGGTATATTGGATATTAATGCATAAATAAATGTATCCTTATTTTACAATAAATTTCTTACTTACCAACTATAACTAAACTACCATCAACTTTTTGATCGAGTAGTTAAAGATGATTTATAGCATATTGTAAATCTTGAGTTTGAATCCAAACAACTCATCCCTAATTATTTAATATTTCCTTATAAAAAAAACTATAACTAAGCTAAATTAACGGTGTCAAAATCTGTCACTGTTCACCACACATCCAAATCAAATCAAGTTACAATTTGCAACTAGTTCTATTTTTAGATTTTTTTATTTTTTTAGTAGAGTAGAACTGCCTTTTTTATTAATTGTTCATTGGTAATTTAAATTCAAACATTTGATTTAAAGATAAAATACGAATCTTTATTCAAAAAATGCATGCCTACCAACCATAACTAAACTAAACTAAACTAGTGGTATTACTATATTATTTCAACAAATCGTACCTAACAATCTTAATACCATTCGAGTTGTCTTGGAGACAGTTGTTTGGTCGTAAATAAAGAGTTTTAATTTAATAATTTATTCCAAGAATGGAAAACATTATTAAGTTATTTTTATAATTAGTATTATTATTTATGCTGATTATATACAAGTCTACAACAGATGATTTAAAATATCAATTTATGCATGAGGCAGGAAAAGTTTCATGGCTTTAGAATCAATCGAAGGTGTCCAATTCTAAGCCATTTGTTTTTTGCTGATGATTGCCTAATTTTTGCTAATGCAACTAAAAGCAATTGTGAGGCTCTGTTGGAGATTTTGGAGAAATTTAACGACGCCACGGGGCAGAAAATTAATTTCGAGAAGTCTTCTATTTTTTCTCTCCTAACACAAACAATCAATTGCGACATTTGATTAAAGAGAAGCTGGGGGTCCAAGATTTTCAGGAGGATTGCAAATATCTTAGGCTACCCTTAATTTGGGGAAGAGGAAAAAGGGAGGTCTTGAATTTCATCCATGAAAAGGTCAAGGAGAAAACTAATTCTTGGAGAGGTAAACTTCTTTCATACGCAGGAAGGGAGGTCTTACTTAAGGCAGTGGTCTCGGCAATTCCAGTTTATACCATGCAGTGTTTTAAACTCCCAATGTCCTTTTGCAGAGAGCTTGATGTTTCCCTCAACCATTTCTGGTGGAATGGACCTGATTTAGATAGGGAGAGGGTTCATTGGATGAGTTGGGACAAACTAGCAGAACACAAACAAAAAAGGGGTTTGGGCTTTAGGGAATTTGCAGCGTTCAACGATGCTTTATTGGCTAAGCAAGTTTGGAGATTATTATCCAACCCTACTACTTTCTGGGTCAAAATTCTGAAAGCGTTATATTTTCCTTTTTCTTCTGTTTTAGAGGCTGCCAGAGGAAAGTGCTCCTCATAGGCTTGGCGTAGTTTGCATATCGGAATCGAGACAATGAAGAAAGGCGTCAGGTGGAATGTGGGAAATGGCAAAGATATTCTCATATGGCAAGATAAATGGGTTCCTGACTTGCCAAACTTCACAATTACATCTTCCCAACCTTCTACTGAAAGTCCATTGCTGGTGTGTCATCTTATCGATTCAACTAGTAGATCATGGAAGTTGGACTGTCTTCAAAGCACCTTCAACGAAGAAGAGATCAATGCAATTACAAAGATACCTGTGGGATCAGCTGAGGTGTCTGATTCACTAGTGTGGCATTTTACAAAAGACGGAAAATACTCAGTGAAGTCTGGCTATCGCTTAATCTAGGACAGTTATAGAAGGAGTAGGATAGCTGAATGTAGCCATAAAAACTCATCTCGGGAAGTTGATTGGAAGGCTTTATGGAATTTGCAGGTGTCACCTAAGGTCAAAGTTTTTATTTGGAGAGCATGTCACAATGTTTTGCCCACTCTTGATAACTTGGCTAGAAGGCACCGATCTCAAATTGTGAAGTGTGGAAGATGTGAACAAGAGGTGGAATCTATTGAACATATTCTCTTTTTTTTGCCCCTTTGCAAAAGCTATTTGGAGATGCTCTGGATTTAGCTACTGCCCAAGGAGAGAAGGTTTTTTAGATTTTAAAAGCTGGTGGTTCGAAGTTATTTCTAAACTGCCCAGTTTTGGTGATTTTAGAGTTTTCGAACTTTTGGCTTATCTATGCTGGAATGTTTGGAAGGCAAGAAATCTGTTCTTGTTTGAAGGACTTGTTTTTGATCCAATTCATGTTTGGCAACAAGCTTTTCAAGAATTTCAAGAAGCTATCGAGGCTCAGGTAGCTTTTTGCGGTGTTAGGATGGATGCTCAACAGCCAAAGGAACAATGGCAGAAACCTCCCACGTCATTCATTAAACTTAATTGTGATG
This sequence comes from Heritiera fomes, assembly GCA_032173925.1. NCBI lineage: Eukaryota > Viridiplantae > Streptophyta > Magnoliopsida > Malvales > Malvaceae > Heritiera > Heritiera fomes. The sequence continues at coordinate 21,687,102 of JAPDPM010000013.1, read as the reverse complement.
CTTCTTTTGATGTTTCTTCATCTTGGGCTGGAATTGCGGTTGTTTGCAGAGATGACCAGGGACAGCTTGTGGAAGGTTTTCATTCTTCTCTCCGAGCAAGAAGCGTGGATGTTGCGGAAGCCATGGCCATTCGAGAAGCTTGCTGACTAATTAGACAGAAAGGCTGGAACAAAGCATGGGTGGAATCAGACAATGTTAATCTAATTCGTAGATTGAAGGACCCCACTGCACTGAAGTGGTGGGAAACTAAAGCTATTGAAGAAGATATTTGTGCTTTGATTTTTGATTTTAAAGAAGTTAAATTCTGTCATGTAAGCCGAGAGGCAAACAGGGCGGCTGACTGGATAGCCAAACAAGCTAGGAAGGGCTGTTGTCCATCTGACTGGTGGTTTAATCCACCACCTGATTTTACTTCTGTTTTGTGATTTGTATTTTCAATTGCTTTTAAGCAGTTTTATGAATGAACAAAAAAAATATCAATTTATGCACGTGAATTTTGAACTGGTCATAATGCAAACATTTATTCAAATCAAAATTTGTTCTTAAAATAGAAAACCATTTTATGTTATATTGTGTCTAGGCTTTGCTTGTTAGGATTAAAAGAAAAAGTGAGAAGAAAAAATTTGTATGTTTAATGATTAAATTTCATAGTCACTTTCCTAATTTGTAATTTAATCATTAGATTAACAAATTTTTCACATTAATCCTTTTCTTTCATTCCTAACAAACAAGACCTCTGTCTTCTTTTTTCAGTAATATTTTTTTGTGACTTTACTACTCTATACAAATTAATTTACAACTTAAAATGTCAATCTATGCACGTGAATGTGGAATTGGTCTATCATAATACTAACAGATTTAAAATTAAGAATTTATTACTCACAATATTGGAAAACATTTTTACCCCTTGCTAGAGGCAGCAAAAATTGACCTAACCCAAAAAACCAACCCGATTAAACCGAAACCAAACCCAATCGATCCGATTTGACTAAAAAAATCAACAATTCAAATCCAATCCGATCTGAATCCGAATTGATCCGAAACCAAATTGATCCAAGTTCACATTAATCCGAACTTGACCTGATTCGAACCCGAATTGATCCATATCCAAATTTATCATAATTTAGATTAACCTAAATCCGACTTGATCCAAATCTGAATTGATCCGAATCCAAATTAACCCAAACCCGAAAAGATTCAAACTTAATTTTAATATTATTAATAAATATTTAAATGTCAAAATTAATGATCGAAGTATTTTACTGTAGTAAAAATATAATTTTTTTCAATAATACAAGTGTTATACTTTTTTAATCTAGTTAAACTTAAATATTTGATTTCATATTATATTCATTTGAACCTAATATATATATATATATATATATATATATATATATATATATATATATAATGGCTAATCCATAATAGAGTACATAAGTTATATTAACTACACTTGATGTCTCTAATTAGTCTGTAAAAAATCAAGAGAAATTAAAAAAAAAATATGGTAATATATCATGATATTTAGTAGAGATTATTAAATCACTTAGATTCATAAAGTTATTAATTATTATAGATCATAGAAATAAAATTAAAAAAATGTAATTAATTTATGAATATTGGTAAATATATTATAAAGAAAACTATCATATAGATTATTAAATATTTTGATTATTTCAGTCCCAATTTTATTATAAGTTATGTAAGAAGAAAATTTTATTTTCATGAGTTTTGTGATTCTTACAAATATAGTTTCAGTTCATTTTCATACTAGACAAATCACATTGAGATAACCAAGGCCTAACCCAAAAATCCTGTCTGCTCAACCCGAATCCATCCGACCAACTCGAATTGACTAAAAAAGTCAATGACCCGAACCCAACCTAATCCGAACCTGAATTAATCCGAACCCAAATTGATCCAAATTCAAATTGACCCAAACTTGATCTTATCCGAACCCGAAATGATTCGAACTCGAAGTAGAGCAATTTTTCATTGACCTAAACTCGACCCAGCTCAAATCCGAAATGATCTGAATCCAAAATGATCCAGTTTTTCTTTAACACCCAAAATGATCTAATCCAAAATAACTCAATTCAAATTCGATCCAACCTGCACATTTGCTGCCTCTACGACCATTGCCACTAGTATTTTTAAAATATACAATAAAATGATTTAAAATGTTAAATTTATGCTTCAATTCTTTTTAGTACAATGAAAGTTTCTGATACGAAAGAAAAGAAAATAAAACTAAAACTTCAAACTTCAAACTTACATAATTCTTGTATTTTAAAAATAAAAATACAATTAAGCACAAAAAAATGAAAATATAATTATTTAAGTCAACTTAAAACTTAATTCAAAAGATTCATTACAATCATTTTTAAGAGATGGCATTTAATAGAATTTAGATTCAAATCTTAACACTCACAATCTATTTTCTTATTTCAAGGCTTCGATTTTTATTGTAAAAAAAAGGGGCCCAAATTAAGTCATAATTTTGCAACTAGCTCTATTTTAAGACTATTTTTTTATTAATCGTTCTTTGTTAATTACACTCAAACATTTGATTTAAAGATAAATATATGTATCCTTATTGAAAAAATTTCTTACCTACCAACCATAAATAAACTAAATAGTAATGTCAAAATCCTGTCAATTTCAACCACACATCTAACTCAAGTCACAATTTGTAGCCAACTTTATTTTTAGACATTTTTTTTATTAATTGTTCATTGTTAATTTACAATAGCTTAATAACTATATATCTACTCAACGTTTATTACAAAATAGAATTAAAACGTTCAGAGTTTAATAGCAAAAAAATCAGTAGATTAAGTTTTATTTTAAACAATGAAAATTAAAATCGAAACGTTTCAAAATAATATAATTAAGTAAATTTTCGTTAAAGTTTTTAACTACAGTTACCTTTGCACACAATTAAAACTTAATGGCAGTTAAAGAGACTTAGTGGAAATGTATTTAATTTTGTTATTTTGAAACATTTAGGTTTTAATTGCTTAAAATAAAACTTAATGTACTGATTTTCATGCAATTAAATGTTGAAAATTTAATTCTATTTGTGGTAAACGTTAAAGATATATTTGAGTATTAAACCATTTACAATCAAACGTTTGATTTAAAGATAAATAACATATAATTATCCAATACATTGTCAGTGGAGTCTTTTACTTTACATGAAGGAATAAGATGATGACACATGTCCTATTTTATTTATTTATTTATTTATTATTTTTTTAATATTTTTTAAGGACATGTGTTATTATCTTAATCCCGTTTGTAAAGTCAAAATAAACCACTAACAGTATATTGGATATTAATCCATAAATAAATATATCTTTATTTTACAATAAAATTCTTACTTACCAACTATAACTAAACTGCCAATAACCTCTTAATCAAGTAGTTAAAGATGAGTTGTGACATATTGTAAATCTTGAGCTCGAATTCAAACAACCTCATCTCTAATTATTTAATATTTTCCTTTTATTAGAAAATAAAAACTATAACTAAACTAAATTAATGGTGTCAAAATCTACAATTGTTCACCACACGCCCAAAAAAGATCAAGTTATGATTTGCAACTTGTTCTACTTTTAGATTTTTTTATTAATTGTTCATTGGAAATTATATTCAAACATTTGATTTAAAGATAAACATACGAATCTTTATTCGAAACATGCATGCCTACCAACCATAACTAAACTAAACTAGTGGTACTACTATATTATTTCAACGAATCATACCTAACAATCCTAATTCCGTTTGAGTTATCTTGGAGACAATTGGTAGGTCGTAAATTAAGAGTTTTAATTTAATAATTTATTCTTAGAATGGAAAACATTATTAAGTTACTTTTATAATTAGTATTATTATTTTTGCTGATTATATACAAGTCTACATCTGGTGATTTAAAATATCAATTTACACACGTGAATTTTTGAACCGGTCATAATGCAAACATTTATTATTAATGGGTTATAGTTCAATTGACAACGCAAACTGAATTTGTGAAAAGAGCTCTCGAGTTCGATTCTCATTAAATACACTTTTGAGAGGGGTGAAGAGCCTTAACTTTGATTAAACCCCGAGCAAAATTAGTATCAAATCATTAAAACGGATGAGAATACCTGTGATTTACATAAAAAATAATGCAAACATTTATTCAAATCAAATTTTGTTTTTAAAATGGAAAACCATTTTATGTTATATTGTGTTTAGGCTTCGGTTGTTATCTAATCCACATAAGCATGCAAGGTGGCAAGGGCATGTGTATTCCATGTGTTGGCATGTGTCTTTTGTTCTTATCTACTAAGAATGAGTAGGATGATGACATGTGGCATGCTAGATGTCAAAAGATGAGAGAGAAAATGAAGAGTCATGTTCCATTGTCTTGTAGTGGTCTAGTCTCCTTTCTTGCTCATTTTCAGTCTATTTTCTATCGAAAAGACTGAAATTCATCTAGAATTTATTTTTTTGCACAATATGAGGAATTTAATAAAATTAGGGGAATAATTAATAAAATCATGGAGGATTTAATCAATAAAATACTAAAATAACTCTATTTTCATAGAGTTATCACAAACCGTTAAGACGGATGAGGATATATGTGGTTTACACAAAAAAATAATGCAAACATTTATTCAAATCAAATTTTGTTCTTAAAATGGAAAACCATTTTATGTTATATTGTGTTCAGGCTTTGTTTGTTAGGATTAAAAGAAAAAGTGAGAAGGAAAAATTTGTCTTTTGATAATTAAATTGCATAATCACTTTTCTATTTTGTAATTTAATCATTAGATTAACAAAATTTTCATTTTAATCCTTTTCTTTCATTCCTAACAAACAAGACCTCAGTTTTCTTTTTTCAGGAATATTTTTTGCGACTTCAATACTATGTACAAATTAATCAACAACTTAAAATGTCAATCTATGCACGTGAATTTTGAATTGGTCTATCATAATACTAACAGATTTCAAATTAAAATTTTTCACTCACGACATTGGAAAACATTTTCGACCCATTGCCGCTAGTATTTTTAAAATATACAATAAAATGATTTAAAATGTTAAATTTATGCTTCAATTTTTTTTAGTGCTATGAAAGTTTCTGATACAAAAAAAAAAGGAGAATGCAGCCAAAACTTCAAACTTACATAATTCTTGTATTTTAAAAATAAAAATATAATTAAGCACAAAAAAATAAATATAATTATTTAAGTCAACTTAAAACTTAATTTAAATGATTCATGCAATCATTTTTAAAAAATGACATTTAATAGAATTTAGAGTCAAATCTTAACACTCATAATCTATTTTCTTATTTCAAGGCTTCGATTTTTATGTAAAAAAAAATGGCCCAAAATGTCCTGAATTGGTCGTTTTTGCTGCTTAATTTTTAAGATTATCCTAATTGAGACCCCCATGTATAGTTATGGGTCAACATAATCTAAACTGCGTGACGGACAAAAACCCAAAGCCGAAAAAAAAGTTGGTTGACGGTTTTCACCGAAAGACCAAAGTAGTAGTTGATGACACAGCGAAAATCTGACGTTAAATCCTTGACAAAACAGCCGTTCAACGTAAGGCCCAGACGAGAGAGCGCCACCAACCAAAGTGAAAGAACCCCATGATTTTCGATTTTCAGCCTTGAATGTTAATCAAACAACTTTCAGAATATAAATTAATATTACTCTCATTGCCGTAACGTAATCACAACTCTTATAAAACAAGCAACATGGGATATTTTTATTACCAACCAATGGACAAGAAAAAAAAATTCAAAATAAAATAAAATATGTGGTTATAAAATGAAAAAGAAAAAGAAAGAGTAGGATAATCTTGTATTTGGTAATTGGTATCATTAGTTATAACAATCTCTTGATTTGTAGGTAAAGAATGTCCCTAATCATTTCTTTCATCCAAACTTGTTTGTGGGTTTTTTTTATTTGTCAATTGTGAAGTAAATTATACTACTTTATGATGATCACATGGCACAGCAACATTTTTTTATATAGTGGTTGTTATCAAATCGATGCTACTTCGATTGTTGTTAAGGCAATTTTGGAGTTAGCACATAAAGGCAATACAATTAAGGACTAGATGGTTCTAAGATGATCATGGCGTTCGTGGATCTATTATTTTAATGTTGTCTTTTGATCAAATAAATAAATGAAATTAGTAAAAGAAGACCTATAGGTAAACTAAATGAATTATGGTTGGACGCCAAGAGTGGGTATTTGAAAAAGATTTCTTTTTGAAATAGAAATCATTCAAAATATAAGTAAAATAATTTTGGCAATATTGAAATGGTTCAAAGTGATAACATCTCTCCCAAATGAACAAATTGATTGTTTTTTTTTTTTGCCATAGTGCTTAACCATTTACTTTAAATTTAAGTTATAATCGACACAAGTCAAGATGATAAAAAGTTCAAGCTTAAGATTAATTTAAAATTTAAAGTTAAAAATTAGATTCAAATTTAATTGAATTTCTTTTCTTAGTTCGAGTTTGATTTACTTAACTAGAACTATTAATATTAAAACTCACTTAATTCAAAGTTATGAAATTTTTAAATTTCACAAGATTAGAATGATAACGCGTATCTTTTAAAAATATTAAAAAAATAATAAATAAATAAAATAAAACACGTTTCATTATTCTAATCCCACTTGTAGATTTAAAAAACTCCATAAACAATAAATAGAATAATAATTATTTGAATTTGTAAATAAAAAAATAAATTTTATTTCCATAATATCAATTATTTGAATTCATATTCGAGTTTGAGATATTTTAAAATATTTTATATATTAAAATATAATTATATTAACTTTTCAAATCGAATATTAAAATATTCAATTTTAACTTATTCAATAGTGGACACTCGAACTCAAACTTGATTTCACAGTAATTAAACTTTGATTGAATTTTCTCTAAGCTCAATAATAAAGCTTGAATTGACATCCTTTTCTCAATGTAAAAAAATAACAGTGACTTAGGGCTTAAAAAAAGTCCATGATTTAGGGTTTAAAACATTTTGATGGGAGAGAATGAAGGTTTAGAGACATAACAAGTTCACAACAGTCCACAAAACCTAAACTAAAACAAATTCTTGTTTAGGATGCGATTGTTTCGTCTAGATTATACTAGTAAGATTCAGAAACACTAACAATGCTTATAAAATATTTCAACTTTGTCCTTTTTCATTTAGATATTCCAGATAACTTTCTTTTTAGGATTTATATATGATGCACTGACAGTGTATAGTTTCTATACACTATCAATGCATCAGAGGTTGACATCTCATCAATAGGCACTTATATGCAAATATAAATAAATTTTTTTAATTTGCCCATAAGGGCCTATTGATGAGGTGTCAATCTCTGATGCATTGACAGTGTATAGAAACTATACACTGTCAGTGCATCATATACAAACTCTTCTTTTTAACCTTAAATGACCTTTTGATTTATTAATTTTCATCCGTACTTCATCATCAAGCAAGGCTGCAGTGCCGGTGTTCTTATTTGTTATGGCTAGACCTGCTAGATATTCCGGATTCGGACCGGGCTTATGACAGGTAATAATAAACTTTTTACACGTTTAAGTTTGGTCCGATCCGATATTCGGACCTAATTTTTCTGTCCAAGTCTGTTTTCATTTTTATACTACAAGCCCGAGCCCGATCAGAAAATAATTTTTTTTATATTTTGATTTTAATTTTATTTGTTTTTTATTATTGGATAATTATTACATACACCGACAGTGGAGTTTTTTTACTCCACAAGCAACGTTAAGATCGTGACACATGTTTTATTTTATTTGTTTTAATATTTTTATAAGACACATGTCATGATCTTAACGCTGCTTGTGGAATAACAAAACTCCACTGTCAGTGTATGTAATAATTATCCTTTATTATTTTATACCCTTTAAAATTTAATTTAATTTATCAAAATTTATATATCAACTTCCATATTAAATATTTATAATCATATTTATTATTCAATAATATTTATATACATATAATTATATTATATTTAGTAAATCTATATAAAAATTTAATTAATATTAAAAAAGATATATAAAATAAAAAATAACAATAATTCGGGTCGGGTCGGATCGGAGCCGGGCTTTGAAAGGTAAGTCCGAGGCTCGGCCCGATTTTTAAACAGACTTAAAAATTTTGTTCAAACTTATTTTTTTATCAAATATTTTTATTCAAATCCGATCAAATTTAAAACGGACTTTCGAGATTGAGCGAAAAGGCTGCCCTTGAGCAGTTCTAGTTATGGCATAACACGACACGTTAACAATCCAAGAGACAAAACTCCACGTGTTCAAGTCACGTGCCTCAACTCAAAAGTGGGAAGAACAAAAGCAGAGCCGCCTCTGACCAATCAAAGCTTTTTAAGCTTTTCAAGTACTCTTCAAAAAAATCACCCTCTTTTTCTTAACAAATAAATAAATAATTTAAGTTTGTGGTATTTACTTCCAAAAAAATAAATACTTTTTAAATTTACTTATTTTTTCAGAAAGAAATGATTAAAAACAATATTCTCGGAGAAGGAAGCGATCATAAAAGCTTAGAGTAACTGCAAATTCATGTGCACCTCTTCTTTCTACGTCCCACCCTTTTGTTTCCATATCCTCTGTTGTTTCTTCTGGTGTTTGCTCCTTGTCAAACAAATATCTTACTGTTTCTGAAGAGTTTCAGCTTCTTCTCTATGGTATATCCATTGTCCTTGCTGCTTCTTCATCCATTTTTCTGGGATTTCTTATCCTTTTTGTCGTTTTCTTCTCTGTTGCTTTGTTTGATGAATTTTGCATGATATTTTATCATAAACCTTGTTTCATGTCCTTATTTTCTGCCTCGGCATCGCCTCTATATCAGTTTATCCTTCTTGGGTTGGTTTCTTGTCAGCATAAAATCCATCTTACTGTTTCCGTTTTCAATTTGTTGTTCATCTTATTCTGTTTCCCAACTTTGCCGCGTGTTTTGATCTTTTTCTTCTTTTAGTCCATGTTTTAGGTGATTCTTAACGTTCTCCTATTGTATTTGTAGAGAAACCAAGACGATTTTGCAAGTTAACGGGTGGGGCGACGAGAAAACAGAGTACTCTGTTCTGTCTCCTGTTTATTTTAAATGATGCTACAAAAGAGATTGTAGTTTTGGTTTATGATGCTACAAAAGTGATTGTAGTTCTGGTTTTCTCCCCACAATCTTTATATATGGAGAAGAAGGTCGATACATATTCTCCTACCGGAGTTCTTGAGGATTTCTTTAGGAGTGAAGAATTTGAAACGAGTTGTACTTCTAAAGCACCCACTAACTCAGAAAACTCAAAGCAAGGTTTTCGATGGCGCGGATTAGTACAATTATTTAGAAGTAGATCAAAGAAATCATTAGCCAATTTGCAGCCTATTGGGTCGTTTAGACTCTCATTAAGGAGGAGTAGTAGTATGAGAGAGACTGTTTCCATTGCACCAGATATTCTTGCCAATAGCAATTCATATAATCTTAAGTCCCCAAGAAAGATTTTCACTATTTCCGAGCTTCAAACTGCCACCAGAAACTTCAACAGAGGTTAGCATTTTGTGGAATACTTCAGATTTGATTTTGCATTTTCCAATTGATTATGACATGGCTTAGTACGATGTTGATTTGCTTTTATTCAGAAAATCTTATTGGAAAGGGTGGGTATGCTGAAGTTTACAAGGGGAGTTTGCCAAACGGGCAGCTTGTTGCTATTAAACGGCTAACAAAAGGCACGCCCGATGAGATAATAGGGGATTTCTTGTCGGAGCTTGGGATGATGGCCCATGTCAACCATCCTAACACTGCTAAGTTAATTGGCTATGGAATTGAAGGTGGAATGCATCTTGTCCTTGAGTTGTCTCCAAATGGAAGCTTAGCTTCTCTTCTTTATGGTTAGTTCATGATTTTCTGAAAATCCTTGATTTTCAAAAACCATTGTTTATAGTTAACAGAATTTCAATCTAAATAGCATATATTGTTTAATTCTTGCAGGTTCAAAAGACAAACTGAGGTGGAGTATTAGGTTTAAGATTGCTCAAGGCACAGCTGAAGGTTTAAGATATCTTCATGAGGGTTGTGAGAGAAGAATCATCCACAGAGATATCAAGGCTGCAAATATTTTGCTTACAAAGGACTTTGAGCCTCAGGTACCCTTTAAACCAAGATTCTGAAATGTGAACATTCTGCTTAACCATTAAATTCATAATTTAACTATGCTAGCTTCAATTTCCTATTTCTACTTGTAATATTTACATTAATAACAAAAGGCAAGTTGGGTGAAAGATTAGAGGAAAGTTTATAAAGAGATGTATCTTTCTTCCCTTGTTATATTCTTTGCAGAAACTTTGGTTGGTTTTCTTCAATTATTAATAGTTTTTAGTTCAGATTTGTGACTTCGGGCTTGCAAAATGGCTGCCAGAGCGCTGGACTCACCACACTATATCCAAGTTCGAAGGCACATTCGGGTTTGTATACTGATTATCAAAAACCACCCTTCTTTACAGTTATCCATTGAAATTGAATGATTAAATTATTTCCTTTATTGCCTGCTTTTGCAGCTACCTTGCTCCTGAGTACTTAATGCATGGCATAGTAGATGAAAAAACTGATGTTTTTGCTTTTGGCGTACTGTTGCTGGAACTAGTCACTGGCCGCAGAGCTCTGGATTACTCTCAGCAAAGCCTTGTATTGTGGGTATGCTTCTTTGTTTTGTGCTGCCTAAAACACAATATCTTATGCACACACATTTATGGCAAATCATAATCCAGGATTTGAAATTTTATACTTCTCTAGGCAAAACCTTTGCTAAAGAAGAATGACATAAGAGAGCTAATTGATCCAGCCCTTGGGGACGATTACAATCCTCGGCAAATGAACCTTATCCTCTTGGCTGCTTCTTTATGCATACATCAGTCTTCAATTCAGCGCCCTCAGATGAATCAGGTATGTTAGGATGTTCAACATCAGGTTGATTCGTGCGTTTGATGTAGCAGCTTTGATAACTTTGTTGAATATGTCATGCAGGTTGTACAGCTCCTTAATGGCAACCTCAGTAGCTTAAAGAGCATGACAAAGTGCAGGGTCCCGTTCTTCAGAAAAGCTTTCCATGAAGAGATATCCAATGCAGAAGATCTAAGCTCGGCCAAAAGCTAGAAGATCTAGAATGGATATGCCCTTCAAAGTTCATGATCGATGGGGCTTCAATTTTGTTGCTGGAATCATGAAAAGCAAGCTATGGAGTATGGACTTACTCAATTCATTCCACCAGCTAATGCTTGGGAAACAAGTTACATGAAAAACAGCAAGTTCAATGGGACAAAACGATTGATGTTGTTTCACGGACACATAAGGAATTATAGACAGAGAAGAACAGCGAGGGACAAAAGTAAAGAATGCCAGTGTCTCTGAAGACATGTACATAAAAGAATCCTAGGGAACAAAAGCAAAGAATATCCCAAGGTTTTGTCAATTCTGTTGGAGAGATACATGAAAGAGCCGTTGTTGCTGATTATTGGTCGGCTTAATCATCATGAACCAACAAATGAATCATTTTTCATCGCCTCAGATTGGGCATGTAAATCGTGTTTCATTCGATCTTATCTTCTAAGATTATGTTAGTAAAAAAAAAAAATTTAGTGCTTTGTAGTTTAGATCATATTTCTACCTAAAAAAAGATATCAACAGACAAAATTCTTGTGTTGGGGAGTGTCCGAAGATGAATTTGCTAGAATTAGCGGATGACTGTTTTTGTCAAGCTGTCTTGGAGTGTGTGGTAGACAAACCAATTCTTAGTCAATTATCAAGGTTGACCCAACCCTGGCGGCACGCAATCTCACTATCTTCCACTGTAATCCGCCTGCCCAGCCTTCATTATCCTTCTTATGATCTTATCATCATATTCATTTGAATCATATCATTCATCCGTTAATAATTACATTATATATGTATATAGAAGAAATTCGCAGTGAATCAAATGGTAGTTACGTAATGTTTTCCACTTTATCTCTCTTTTTGCGTGACAAACTTGGCTTGACAAAAAGCAGCAGTTGTATTAACAGTGCAATCGGATCGGTTTGGGGTAAAATCGTTTTCGATCAAAATAGATTTGAGTCTTTTTCAAGTTTAAATTTCTCGGTTTTAATGTGTAGATTATTGGGATTATTGGTTAGAATAATTTTAAATTCAAATATTAAAATATAAAGTTAAATAAATTTAATTATAAATTGTTTTTGTGAATAGTACTATTTATAAATCGTTTAGAGTTAAAAATTTTCGATTATTTGAGTCTAAATTGTTTTAAATTCAAATTAAATGTGTTTAAATTATTAAAATCATTTTACGGAATCGAATTTAATTCGATTCATCACCAAAATCATCTTACAACTTACCTCAATGATTATACATATAAATATATATATGATTGGATTATTATTCTATTCACTGTCAGTAGAATTTTTTAACTCCACAAGCAGAGTTAAGATGATAACACATGTCCCATTTTGTTTATTTTTTATTTTCTTAATATTTTTAAAAAATATATGTCATCATCTAAACCTCGCTTATGGAGTTAAAAAACTCCACTGGCAGTAGATAGGATAATAATCCTTCAAGAAACAAGTAAAAGAAAGTATAATATATGAGTTTGTATATGATGCATTGACAATATATTGTTTCTATACACTGTCAATGCATTAGAGGTTGACATCTCATTAATAGACCCTTATGGGTAAATTAAAAAAATTATTTATATTTGCATATAAGGATTTATTGATGAAGTGTCAACTTTTGATGTATTGATAATATATAAAAATTATATATTGTCAATGTATCATATATAAATCCATAATATATATATATATATATATATATATATATATATATATATAAAATTGAAAAACTTAAGGAAGAAATCCAACCCAGCCTAACCCAGGCCGAACCCTACTTTAACAAAGCCCAACAGTAATTAAACGGCCTCGCAACCAGCATTACTTGGGATGTAAACGGGTCAGGTACCGGTTAAATTTGAGATACTCGAATTCGAACTCGATTAACTTTAATAATATCCTAACCCGATTAACTACCCGATTATTTTTATTTATGCTACCCGAACCCTACCCCTATAAAATATAAAATACACGTTTAACCACCCGAACCCGTTTAACTACTCGTTTATTAAATCAAAGTTTTACTTTTAAATTTAAATTTAAAATTAATTTTAGAATAACTTAATTAAAACATTATATTAATAAATTTAATTTAACTCATAAAAATAAATTAAAGTTAAAAATCATAATTATAATAATAATGATTTAATTTAATTAAATAAAACATTAATAATAAATAATTTATATATAAAAAATATAAATATTGTATTAATTAATTATTATTTATAATCGGGATTCGGATAACGGGTATGCTAAAGTAACTATTCGAATCTTACCCGAACCCGTAACGAATAATAATTTCACTATCCAAACCCTACCCGAATCCGATTATACACTATCCTAACCCTACTTAAACGGATCGAATAACATCGAATATCCGTTTATAGGGTACCCATTGCCATCCCTAAGCATCAAAGAGCAGAAGCCTCACCGTTAATATTAACAATATTTTTATTATTTTTTACTTTTCAAGCTTCTGCCTGCGTGTTGTGATTGTGAACCACAAAACCAAAATTTAGACACCATTTTCCTCGTTAATCTCAGCCATTTTTTACTTTTAAAACAAAGAATTTACCGCGCCTTTTGTTTTGCTTTTGCTTACATCGTAAACTACAGGCAGACTAGTGAGAGAGAAAGTTGGGAGAGAAAGCGAGAGATAAAGAAGCTTCAGAGAAACAAAAATTGAATAAAGTTATGTAGGAGAGTCGAGAAAGAAAAAGGTGAAGTAGATTAGATGAAGAGAAGAGTATAGAGAGGAAAGAGGCTCTTTCCTTTTAAGTCCAACCTTAATCAAGGCATAGAAGAAAATAATCATCTGCTGAAGTGGAAATTTTTTTTTTGGTTTGTTGAGTGTTTTTTGAGTATCGTTTGGGGAATCGGATGTTATTTCCGATCGTTGGCAATCGGAGATGCTCTTTGGTGTTGGTGATGGTGGCAAAGGTGGAGGTAGGCCCTGATGATGGTGGTGGTGGTGGCGGTGGTGGTGGTGGCGGCGGAGGAGAAGAGTCGGCGGCAGTGGTGGTGGTGCTTGAGAGTAGTAGAACAAGTAGGGGTGTTGTTATAGTTGGACGATGAAGAAAGGGAAAGGGAGGAACAATGGCTTGTTGCCGAATTCGTTAAGGATAATATCGTCCTGTCTAAAGACTGTTTCCACAAATGCTAGTAACCTAGCTTCCACGGTTCGCTCCGCTGGTGCTTCCGTTGCTGGTTCCATTTCCGCTTCTTCTGAAGATCGTAAAGATCAGGTTTACGTTCCGTTTCAGACTCTAATTTGCTTGGTTATCTTAGTACAGTATTCTAGTGTATCTATAAAAATAATTGAGATTTAGAGCTTAATTGCATTCTGTATATCTTGTTTTCATACTAAAGTAAGGATAATACTCAAATAAGCCTTCAAACTTTACTAAAAAAATGGAAGAAATATGTCATCTTTGATTGTTTTATTGCATGAAATTAAGACTACGAACCTTTATTTTATTATAATTTGAATCTTGATAGTATAAAATAGTCAATTATTTGTTAAATTTTTTTAGTTGAATGATTTGATTTGTAGAAAATGCTTACTTGGTTTTATTTGGATGAGCTAAGTGTCAAATATTTGAGAAAATGCTATTATAAAACTTTCGATTGGACATCATTCACTTATTTTTAGGATTTAATGTGTATGATTACACTGAAATAAAAGTTCATAGCTTTAGTTCATATAAAGAAAAAATCGAAGAATGTTTGATGTTTTATTTAGGCATTAAACCATAAAGTAACTAAGTAAGCTTGATATTTAGGGTATCTAACACAGTTAGGTTAACCTTGATTAGGTGTCATTAATTAAGTAATGACAGAAGGCTTGAAAATTCTTGCCCCTTATTTTGTTTCTAGTAGTAAGAGAAGGCTTGGTCGGGATGTGATGCTGTGGACTATTTGTATATGCTAATATTAAACAATTGGGATTTGGATCCAGGCTAATCTACTCTATGTTTTTCAATTCAAACCTTGTATCTTAACAATCCTTCAAGCATTGATCATATTGATGTTGCTTTTCCTCTGCGTGATTTTTGTTAGGCATTAGTTTGGAAAAAAGTTAATAGAGTCCTACACCTCTTCCTTGTGATATAAATGTAGATTGTTATGATGATATGTAGCACCAGGATAATAGATATTAATATAAGTCACCCATGAATTTTCCTTTCATCATGTCTCATATCTGCATGTTGTGCTTTGAGAAGCATGAATATTTCTTACGAAATTCTTTTAACAACGCAAAACATGGAATGCAATAGGTTTCTTCATGAAATGGTGCTTAATATGCTTTGCTTTAAATTACTGGTAATATTATTTGTACGCTGTTTCTTTGATCTCCTCTCCCTTCCCTGGTAAATTGGGCAAATTCTAATCAATGTTGTGATTTTTTTAGATATTCATGGGGTGTTTTTGAATGCTTCTTGATGCATTTCTTCCTATTTTGAGAACATTGTTTCCTCAGGTGTATTTCCATTATTTTTCTGTGAACAGGTAACGTGGGCTGGTTTTGACAGGTTGGAACTTGGTCCATCACTCTTCAAGAATGTCCTCTTACTTGGTTATCAGAATGGATTTCAAGTCCTTGATGTGGACGATGCCTCTAATTATATGGAACTTGTTTCAAAGCGTGATGGTCCAGTTTCATTCTTACAGATGCAGCCTTACCCTCTGAGTTCAGATGGACAAGAAGGATTCAGAGCATCACATCCTATGCTATTGGTTGTTGCTGGTGATGACACCAAGAATTCAAGCTTGGGTCAGAATGCTGGCCATTTGGCTGGGGTGGCCCGAGATTGCCAAATGGAGTCACAGTCAGGAAACTCTGTCAACTCACATACAGCGGTTCGATTTTACTCTCTGCAGTCTCACTGTAATGTGCATGTTCTGAGATTTCGATCATCTGTATGCATGATTAGATGCAGTTCTCGGATTGTAGCTGTAGGTCTTGCAACACAGGTGAGTTCTGGCCTGTACTAATTTGGGTTCAAAAGTATGAAAAGTGATTTTATTTGAAGTTCAGATGAATTGATGCTGTTTTATTTTAAGATAAAGACTTATCTATGGCATAGGTTTTTTCTTCTCATTTGACGTTTATACCTTTTCTCAATCTAGATTTTGTAGTTGTGGTTATGGATGATCTTAGTATGTAAGTGGTCTTAGTTTCTTGTATTGCTGTAACTAGTGCTGCAAGTAATCTGTCACTCCAAAGGCAGTAGGTTGATCCACCATTCTGATATGTACCAATTCAAGGCAATATAATTGTATGAATACTTTGTACTTTCCTTTGTCCAAGATTATTAATGCTGGAAATCTCGTAATTAACTCTTCTTCTTGTTGGTTGCAGATATATTGTTTTGATGCCCTCACTGTTGAGAATAAGTTTAGTGTCCTCACTTATCCTGTTCCCCACTTGGCAGGACAAGGGGCTGTTGGGGTTAATGTTGGCTATGGTCCAATGGCTGTGGGTCCAAGGTGGTTAGCATATGCTTCCAATAATCCACTGTTGTCTAACACTGTCCACTTAAGCCCACGAAACCTTACCCCTTCTCCTGGTGTCAGTCCATCAACATCACCAGGCAGCAGTAGTTTGGTTGCTCGTTATGCAATGGAATCTAGTAAGCATTTGGCAACTGGGCTGATTAACTTGGGGGATATGGGATACAGGACTTTATCCAAGTGTTATCAAGAGCTACTTCCTGATGGGTTGAATTCTCCTGTTTCACAAAATTCAGTTTTGAAACTCGGAAGGCTGGCAGGAACTGACATGGATGCTGCTGGAATGGTTAGTTTCATGCTTTAGTGCAGAGTACATGTCTTTTATTTTGATAAAATCTCTTGGTTCTTTTTGGTCTATAATTCAGGATAAAAGTCTATATATTTTTTAAGAAATTGAGGTTACATGTGTTATTTTTGGGTAATATTCTGAAGTATTAATGCTTGCAGCATAATAATATGGAGGTGTACTCTTCAGTAATTGCAAATTCATTTATATATTCTATTTAGATTCCTCTAGGATTTTGTGTGATGCTTCTACTTGTAAGCAGGCGAGCAGGCATACAAAATTTAAATTCTCTTAACTCTTAAAAAGTTTATGATCTATGAACAAATAAATTTAATTTAATGTAATAAAGATATGGACTATGTACGAAAAGAATGAGATGATCATTTTATTCCAATCTTATTTCCAAATGGAACAAATTGAGCTTTAATGTTTCATTTTGTCTAAGAAAGTTGCAAAGCTGGAAAGGGAAGAACAAAATGAATGTGATATCATTATAAATTGCTTTGAGAGGATGCATTAGGTGACTATGCTCTTATGTTAGTTAGAAAGGATGTTTTACATGATAGATGATATTTGCTATATCCTAATTTCTAACACTTGTTAGGGTTAAATGGTTGATTTTGTAGGTTGTTATAAAGGATTTTGTTTCTCGAGATGTTATAGCACAATTTAAAGCCCATACAAGTCCAATCTCTGCACTGAGTTTTGACCCTAGCAGGACCCTTCTTGTTACTGCATCAGTATATGGAAATAACATAAATATCTTCAGGATTATGCCATCACGTGTGCGTTCTGGATCAGGTGTTCAAAGTTATGATTGGAGCTCTTCTCATGTGCATCTTTACAAGCTACATCGTGGCATAACATCAGCTGTCAGTATATTTATATTTTCTAAGTTCTTCTTGTGGATATATTCATAGTATTGTATTTTTTATGCATGTTGATTTGACAGATGATTCAAGATATTTGCTTTAGTCACTATAGTCAGTGGGTTGCGATCGTTTCATCCAAGGGGACTTGCCATATCTTTGTCTTATCCCCTTTTGGAGGTGATGCAGGATTTCAAACACTTAACTCTCAGGCTGAAGAGCCCTCCATATTTCCAGTTTTATCCCTGCCATGGTGGTCTACCTCATCTTGTGTTATGAACCAGCAATCTTTTCCACCACCGCTACCTGTTGCCCTTTCTGTCGTCAGCAGGATAAAATACAGTAGTTTTGGATGGCTTAATACAGTAAGCAATGCTGGTGCTTCTGCAACAGGAAAGGTTTTTGTGCCATCTGGTGCTGTTGCTGCTGTTTTTCATAATTCTATATCACTAAGTCCTCAGCGCGTTAACCCAAGAACTAATTCCTTGGAACATCTTTTAGTTTATACTCCATCAGGTCATGTAGTTCAACATGAGCTTCTGCCATCAATTTGGGCAGATTCAGGTGCTAATAAATCAAGAATTCAGACACCTTCATCTACACACATACAAGAGGATGACTTGAGTGTGAAAGTTGAACCTGTTCAGTGGTGGGATGTATGTAGGAGGTCAGATTGGCTAGAAAGAGAGGAATGTATTTCTCAGTCTACCCTCGAGAGAAAAGTTGTAACTGAAGTTGTTCAAAGCAAATCAGGTTGTGAGGAATACAGGATTGATTCTCCGGAAATTAATGATAATGTCAGTGGGGAAAAGACATCAAAACCCTTTCCTACAAAGCCTCATGAGAGCTTCCACTGGTACCTCTCTAATGCAGAGGTGCAAGTAAACTCCTGGAAGTTACCAATATGGCAAAACTCTAAGGTAGTTCATGTGCTTAAAGTTCTCTTGCTCATAATTTTGTGCTATAACTCAGTTGAGATTTATTTTTCTCATTATTACAGATTTTTTTTTACATGATGAATTCTGCACCAGCCAATAAGGGTGGTGAGTTTGAAATTGAGAAGGTCCGAGTTCATGCAGTCGACGTCAGACACAAGAAATTATTACCTGTTTTTGACCTTTTCCATAGTATCAAATCAGGCTGGAATGACAGGTGATGACCATATTCATACCCTTTGCAGCTTTTTCTACCTACATTTTGACTCCGGCATTTGATTCTGATATATGTCTTTGCTTGAAGTTTCCAGTTATTGTTGATTCAGACCTAGTGAAATGTCTTATTCTGGCTGATGACTCATGGAAATTTCCACTGAAGTCAGTTGATGTCACTGAATTTGTCTGGATCTCATACACGTTGTTCATGTGAGGCCTAGTTTGCATGAAGAATGTGTTTAGGTCTAATATTATTGTTGGTGTTGCTTACTTTGTAGTCTTAAGAACTCTCTGAGGATTTAAGAAGATTGGATATCTTAGCATTTTGCCACAAATTTAGTTATGAGTTTGTCTGTGTGTGTCATCTCTGAACATATGGCAGAGTTCCCCAATGATTTAATGGTCTTGATATCTCACCATTTATACCGGGAAAAGATGATATATGTTACGACCTTGTTCTCCCTTAATTATAGTGTACTCACTTAAGATACTCAGGAGGGAAAGAAAGAGTTTGGCTTTGTTTGAAGTTAGGTTGTTTCTTGGGTGAAAACAAAATATGGTAACATCATGAAAAATTTTCTTGTACACAATTTTTCACATGGGTATTTATTGATTGCATACAAAATCTTGCTGGTTAAATTTTGCATTAATTTTAAGGATATAAGAGCCATACTTGTAGGAAAATGTCCAAGAAATTTCAGATTCATATATGTTAGGTTGAATTATTCATGTGCATGTTTGATTGCTTGTTTACTATGGTTGTGTTTAAAATCTACTTAGTACCTATGTTGGTTGTCCTATGTAGGTGTTTTGCTGTAGGCAAACATCCTCTGCGCTTGTCTCCGGATGCACATCAAGGTGAATATAAAGTCTCACAAGAGACTGTTATTTGTCATTCAAAGCCAGCGTCACTTAGCTCCACTGAAAGTTCTGAAGGAGGTAAGTCGATGTCATTGCGTGAATGCAGTTTTTGTTTTGTTATTAAAGTGGCTTACCTATAAATTTGCAACATTTGATGTTTGAAATTCCTATCAGGCTCATCAAGGAGACTGGAGAATCTACTTGATTTGGATCAAATTAACTGTGAGAAGTCTTACACACCGACTGACCAGGATCTGAATGAATTTTCCTGTGGAAAAAGTTGGAATAGCATTATTGAGCCATTGGTGCTGAATCAGGAGCCTTTGACAATTGTATCTTCTCCATTTCAGCACTCAGAGAAAATATATTTTGAAATTGGTCACTCTGTGACGAACAGTTTTACCTCTTCAGAGAGCAAGCTGCCCCCATTAAGAAGTATGGCTGAAGAAACACAATCTTTCAAAACTGGTGGGATTTGTAATGCCTCAATGTTGCACGTAGACCATTATGATGCACCTAGAAACATTCTTGTTGATGGATCGTCATTTTCTACCGAACAGAATGCGGTTAATTTTGGGCATTTCCAGGAAAGGCACCACGAAATCTTACAGCACAATGAACGCAGCAAGTTGACCAAAGTTGTGAATGATCAAGTCAATGGCAGCAGCAGCAGCCACTGTGGGAAGGAAGAACTAGAAGAGGATGGGGAAAATGATGAAATGCTTGGTGGCATATTTGTATTCTCTGAAGAAGGTAGAAACTTGAAGCTATAGCTGTCATATTTCCTCAAAGAAACTAGGCTCAGCAAGCTTCTTTCTCGCTGATAATGTCATTTTCCTACCTTAATAAAACTAATTCACATGACTTCACGTGGTTGGATTCTTTTAACAGGTTGAGCCGGATTCATCACTCATCGTATTTGTTCGAACTGCTGCAAAACGCTTGGTTTGAAGTCATGAAGATAGTTAGCTAAGGTATATTTCTGGTAATGAAAATGCATTGCACGTTGTAAATAAGATGGGGTGCTGATGTTGTATGATTTCCGATAAATGCTCAAGTGTTGTTACTTTTAAGAGCCCCCGTCTCTTTTGTACATTTTGTAGATAGCAATTCGCAAAAAGATCATTGAGAGTTGTGGATTTTGGATAAGGATTAAACCCAAATCAAACCTCAATGTGGGAATGTATTTGGGTTCAAGAAGTTCCTTGTCTTGATGATCTCAAGCTTGTATGTACAGAAATTGTGTGAAGAGATTGTATCCCAAGCTGTATATCAATATTGTTTTTCTGGTGAGAAAGGAAATAAAAAAGAAATGTCAAATGAAAGGAGGAAAAGATGAAATGAGTTTGCATTCACGAGTTCTTTATTCTCTCATTGTTCTCTGGCTATGCAGTGAAAAACAAACACAATAATAATAATAATAATAATATGGGATTGTAGGTGCTTGCGATGGCTGTCTAGGAAGTATGTGCAAGTTGGCACATGACAATAAAGAACCCTTTTTATCAAACGGTTGAGAGCTCAATAAGAAGTTTTAAATTGAGAAATAGATTTGAACTGTCACAGACTTTGTAATTGTGAAAGTTTTGAAGATTTTAAAGTAAAAAACAGAAGTTGATTTTCATTTTACCATGTAAAAGATTTAAATTACTAGTATGTGATTTGGATGGTTTTTTATTTACCTTTTATTATAAGCTTTTCATATTTAATTCTGGGATATGATACTTTCTCAAAAAAAAAAATCTGGGATATGATACAATTCAAAGATTTTTAACCCAATGATTGAGTTGTACAAATGAGATCAGATGACATTTTTTTGGATTGATAAATTTGGTGACCATAATATAACTTTATGGATATCTTAAATTAAGTTATCTTAACCAAGCCACTCCCTCAACATACAATGCTTCTACTTGGCTCTTTTCCCACATTTGCTTTGGTAATATTACAACAGCCTACAACAGCTGTAAATCTAAGCTCACAACCATAAAATAAATCATCACTTTATTTCAAAAAAAAATCTTCATTTAAAACACATTTTTAGAAATATATGCAAGAATTAAAAAAAAAGAAAGATTAAGTTATATCTGAATAAAATAAATAGTTTTTCATCATTCTTATAATTTCATATAAAATTAATAATTTTACAAATAAATTATTAAATTTAACAATTTATTTATATCCGTTATGCATATAAAGTTTTGAGTTTCCAAATAATATTTTTTTTAATATATATTAACAACTAAAAATTTATTATTATCAAATAAATAGTTAAATATTTTTAATTAACTTAAAATTTAACATGCATAATTTACTTGAATAAAATATAAAATTTTATTGTCGAATTAAGAAAATATAAGTAATGTAAAATATATACAATATAAATTAAATTAATTTTATTAGGATAAAAGTAGATTTCTTCTCATTATAAAATTACAAATATTAGTAGAAACTAAGATATAACTTAATGATTATTTTTTTTAAAAAATTAAGTTAAAAAAAAATTCAAATTTTCTTTTCATTGCTTTTGGCTTCAACGTAATGGGCCTTTCTGGAGACCTAATTTCATTTTTTTTTATTTTTATTCTTTCTAAAATAAGAAATTCAACGTTGGGACGTAAAAATAGTATGAAATTGGATTACTCGACAATACTGCTTTTGATGAGTCAATCAATACTGACTAAAAATTAATAAGTAAAAACAGAAAGTACTACTACTACGGTTATGTTTTGATTTTATTATTATTCAGAAAAAGGCCTCTACTACCGTTTCTTATGTTTTGGTTTGGTCTGAATTCTGTAAGATCTGCCTTTCTAGTCTCTGTTTTTAAGTTAGTAAGCTGCCTAAACTAAACAGAGACAAAATCAAGAAGGCCACCATGGATGTCGTCAATCAGTTGCAGAGACAGTTCGTTGACTATTATACATCACTGCATCGTGAGGTCAATATCTTTTCCTTATGTTTTTGCTTTATTGGTTATATTTCACCAAAAGATTTGATATTTTTAATAAAATCTCCGCTGGGATTTGTTTTCTTTTTTTTTAAAGCCTATGATTGCTTCTATTGAAAATATTTCTGGGATATAAATCTTTTTCTATAAGGAAAAAAAATAAGTTTTTTGTTGTAAGAGCCAATCTAGTGGGGTCTTCTCAGATTTGGTTTTCCCGGGAAAATAAATCTGTTTACTTGAAAAAGGTAGACTTTGGGTTCTTACTCTTATTTTTGTCCTATCACTTTGTTAACTGATT
Organism: Heritiera fomes; assembly: GCA_032173925.1. Lineage (NCBI taxonomy): Eukaryota > Viridiplantae > Streptophyta > Magnoliopsida > Malvales > Malvaceae > Heritiera > Heritiera fomes. The sequence goes on along the minus strand of JAPDPM010000013.1, from coordinate 21,663,947 downwards.
TTCTTTTGTTCTATTTTGGGGTTTTTGGAGGTTCTCTAATCTCTGATGATGGGTTGTTATTGGCTTTGAGCAGGGATTTTTGGATGATCAGTTTACTCAGCTCCAGAAACTGCAAGATGAAAACAGCCCTGACTTTGTGGTTGAGGTTGCCTCTCTTTTCTTTGAAGACTGTGAGAAGCTCATTAACAATATGGCCAGAGCTCTGTGGGTGTTTTACTGTTGTTGTCGTACTTTATCTTGTTTCATTCTTCACTTCCTTTGATTTCCTATGCAAAGACTAATCTTTGATATGCTTTGAACTCCCCATTTTTACTTTTAAAGAACTAAATAAGCTTTTTCTGATGCATAAACTGATAGTTAGTAATTGGTTTTTTGTTCCCTATTTGCTCAGAGAGCAACAACAAAGTGTTGATTTCAAGCAAGTAGATGCCAGTGTCCATCAGCTAAAGGGTAGTAGTTCCAGGTATTCATAGACATCTCCTCTTGATTTTTGTTGATGAGATTGGTTCTGCTTCTGTGTTGAACTTCCTTGGTGGATATGAAGATGATCTTGAGTGTTCTTGAGTGCCTTGAATAATCTTGAATTTTGATCTCCTTGGTAATCACGGACAAATGCAGAAATGGCTTCTAGGCGTGCTGCTATAATGCCACTTTCCTTAGGATTATTTCGCCCCCACCAATTACGGCATGCAACAGGGGTTTATCAAATATCCCTAGGATACAAAGAAGCCCTTGTTTAAAATCACTTTGCACTAGTGAAATTAAACCACTAATTACCCTTGACAAGTACAAAAGTATCTTGTCTTAGTCACTATCTTCTGCAGCAAATAATGTCTAAGAAACTTATCTTTAGTTTGAGAGTGAGAGGGAAGAAAGAATATCAGAATTATTCTGGTATATTTTGATCATTTTCAAGTATGAACTTGACATCTCTATTTATAGAGATTAATTCCAAGTGATGCAACCTTTAATCAAGTGATATGATTTTTCAATTGTGTTGTTTGATTCATCAAACACAATTGTTCAACAAGGTCCCAACCTTTGGAGACAAATGGTAATGTTGCTTAACCATTCAGAAGTTGAATAACATCTTTTGGATGAGCTTGTAACTCTTTAATCAAGAAACTATCCGTTGTATACACTTTTTATACTGGGCAGTCGGATGCCCGAAAATGGCAGTCGAATGCCTTAGTGTATTTTTAAAACAGTAAGCAAGTCCAGGTATGGCAGTCGACTGCTCTCTCATGGCAGTCGACTGCTCTAACATAAATCTTATACAGAAGCTTGATCGTATTATGAGCAGTTGACTGCCATATATGGGCAGTTGACTGCCCTATAAAGGCAGTTGACTGCTCCCCAAGGCAGTCGACTCTCTTCCCAAGGCATCCAACTGCCTTAGTGTAAATTTTATACAGAATGTTTTCTGCACAAGGGCAGTTGACTGCCCTATATGGGCAGTTGACTGCCCTACCAAGCTTCAATTAATCGAGTTTACTTCGATTTTCTTAACCTGGAACCTTACCAAGGCATTAGTTTCTTAATTCCATTGATTAAACTTTATATTTAATCAATAATTCATCCACTTTTTGAAAATATTCTAACAATCCCCCACCATTTTCAAAATAAAGTAAATCCGATACTTAAGGAATCCTTATGCATAAATGAAGGTATCAATCCTGATTTAAAACCTCCACTTTAGTGAACAAATGCTGTTGAGTTAATCAGAACGGCATGGTAGAACTAGTTCTTTGAACCAGCGGTTCTATACGATTAGTCATACATTAATTCACACATAAGACTTCAAAACTCGTCAAGAGTCATTTAGCAAAAGCTCGACACGTTTACTGGCCATGTGTCTTGTATCTATTCGTGAGTGCTTGAGAGCCAAGCCCTGAGCTCCTAGAAGCGGCACCACTTCCACTCATATAGGTGAACTCCATCAAGAATACAACCGTATAAGCATTCCAACACTATATTTACGTGTTATGGGTCCATTAAGAGTAAAAACTCAACCTCCTCCTTTATCATACAGTTTCAAGCACTTTATCACTTGGGAATGATTATTTAAAATAAGTACTTGCAGCCACATTCATATGATGTACTTGGACTCGTTAAAACTCAAGACTTAATGTCCAATTAAGCGTTGAGTTGAGGTTCCATCATGTGTGACTAAGTTAATGGGCTTGAGTCCCATCCCCTTGGAAGTCTTAGACACAACTTCTCTTGTAAGTCCTTTTGTCAATGGATCCGCCAAGTTTTCACTAGACTTGACAAAATTTATGGTGATCACCCCATCTAGAATAAGTTGTCTAACATAACTATGTCTTAGACCAATATGTCTAGACTTCCCATTGTAAACTTGGCTATAAGCCTTTGATAATGTTGCTTCACTATCACATCGAATTGAAATAGGCGACATTGGCTTTGGCCATAAAGGAACCTCATAAAGTAGATTTCTCAACCATTCAACTTCCTTACTTGCCGAAGCTAATGCCACAAATTCTGAAGCCATAGTAGAATCTGTTATGCATGTTTGTTTCTTAGATCCCCAAGAAACTGCACCCCCACCAAACATGAATATCCATCCACTTGTAGATGAATAATCGTCCATGTTGGTGATCCAACTTGCATCTGTATATCCTTCTAAGACCGAAGGTTCACCACTATAAACAATGCCATAATCAATGGTTTTCTTCAAGTATTTTAATACTCTAGAAATGGCATTCCTATGCAAGTTACTAGGGTTGCTAGTATATCTACTAAGCTTGCCAACCGCAAAAGCTATATCCGGTCTTGTGCATGTCATAGCATACATCAAACAACCTATAACTCTTGCATATTCAAGTTGTGCAACTGGCATTTCCTTATTTGAAGTTAATTTCAAATTAGGATCATAAGGTGTTGCAACCGTTGCACTATCAAATGATTAAATCTTTTGAGAATCTTCTCAACATAATGTGATTGAGATAAGATCAATTTATTATCCATTCTATGAATCCTTATACTCAAAATCACATCTGCAACACCCATATCTTTCATGGCAAAGTTATTTGACAAAAAATTCTTGGTACTTTCCACTTGTTCTAAGTCCGTACCAAAAATTAACATATCATCAACATACAAACAAATGATGACACCTTTACCATTTTCAAACTTACTATAAACACATTTATCGGATTCATTAATAATAAATCCGTTTGCTATAACAACCTCATCAAATTTTTGATGCCATTGCTTAGGGGCTTGCTTAAGTCCATACAAAGACTTAATAAGTTTACACACTTTCTTTTCTTGTCCTGGAATCACAAACCCTTCAGGTTGTTCCATATACACCTCTTCATCCAATTCACCATTTAAGAATGCAGTTTTTACATCCATTTGGTGAATTTCCAATTTATATATAGAGGCCAATGCCATAAGCATTCTGATTGTAGCAATTCTTGCTACCGGTGCATATGTATCAAAATAATCGATTCCATGCTTTTGTGTAAATCCCTTAGCAACAAGTCTAGCCTTAAATTTGTCTATAGTACCATCCAGTTTCATTTTCTTTTTGAAAATCCACTTGCAACCTATTGGTTTGCAACCTGGAGGCAAATCTACTAAAATCCATGTATTATTTCCCATAATTGAATCCATCTCATCACTTATAGCTTCCTTCCAAAAAGCTATATCTTGAGACTTCATAGCCTCTTCAAATGTCCTAGGATCGGATTCCATATTGAAGCAATATTCAATATGATTATCTATATTTTCTCTTGTTCCTTCAACAAGAAACATGTGAAAATCTGACCCATAAGTTTTAGCTTTTCTAGCTCTTTTACTTACTCTAGGTACAAGGTTTTCTTCTTCTTGAAATTTGGAAGAATCATTTTCAAGATCTTTTGAACTATTTTGAGCAATATCGTTTGCATGAGGAACTGAATTAAATCTTCCTTCATCAAATAAGGCATCTTTCGATTCAATAACTGTATTAATTGAAATCGAATCATTTGGTTCAATGACCAAAAACCTATAAGCCTTACTATTTTGTGCATAACCAATAAATATGCACTCAACTCCCCTTTCACCTAATTTCTTTCTTTTAGGTTCAGGAACTTTAACTATTGCTCTACAACCCCATACCTTAAGATAACTTAAGTTGAGTTTCCTGTAACTCCATAATTCATATGGGGTTACTTTGTTCCTTTTGCTTGGAACTCTATTTTGAATGTGACATGCAGTCAACATTGCCTCACCCCAAAAACCTTGTCCTAATCCGGAATAGGACATCATGGCATTCACCATTTCAGTTAGTGATCTATTTTTCCTTTCAGCCACACCATTAGATTGAGGACTGTATGGTGGGGTTAGTTCATGTACAATTCCAACAGATTCAAAATATGATGGATCAAAGTATTCTCCTCCCCTATCAGTTCTCAAGGTTTTAATTCTAGTATCACAATGCAATTCTACTTCATGGTTATATGTTTTGAACTTTTCTAATGCTTCATTCTTAGAATGCATCAAATAAACATAGCAAAACCTAGAGAAATCATCAATAAAAGTAACATAGTATTTCTTTCCTCCTATAGATGGGGTTCCATGCAAATCACCTACATCACTATGTACTAATTCAAGAAATTTAGAACTTCTTTCCACCTTAGGAAATGATTTCCTTGTTATCTTTGTAAGCATGCAAGTTTTACATTTTCTATCACTTGTTTTTATGAAAGGAATCAAGTTCGATTTAGACATGTTAATCATTCTAGCATAATGTACATGACCTAATCGACTATGCCATAAATCAAAAGAGTCAACCATATAAATAGAATCATTCATCTTATTATTGATGGAAGATACATTAAGTTTAAACATGCCTTCATTGGCATAACCCTTCCCAACAAAGATTCCACCCTTGGATAATATAAATTTATCCCCTTCAAACACTAACTTGAAACCAAATTTGTTGAGCAAACTTATAGACACAAGATTTTTCCTAACTTCTGGAACATAATAAACATTAGTTAAAGTTAATATCTTTCCAAAAGTAAAATTTAAATCTATTGTCCCTTTGCCTTTGATTTCAGTTGTTGAAGAATTCCCCATGTAAAGCACATTGCCTTCCTCTTCCTCTTGGAAAGTTTTGAACAGAGCTTTGTTTGTGCACACATGCTTTGTAGCACCGGAATCAATCCACCATGCTTCCTTGTCTTCAAGGACATTGATCTCAGAAATTACAGCAACAAAGTTGTCCTTGGTTGCCATGGATGCACCTTTCTTCTTTTTGAAGATGTAGCAGTCCTTCTTAAAGTGCCCTTGTTTTCCACAATGGAAACATGCACCCTTTTTCTTTTTGAATTTCTGACCTTTGATGGAATACTCCTTTTTCTTTGTGGATTTCTTGCTTGGTTGAACATCCTCCACCACATGGACCTTGGAGATGTTAGTCTCCTTTTCTTTTTCATTTTCCTTGCGATATTGTTCCTCTATCCGAAGATAGCTTGCAAGGTACTCAATAGTTATATCTTCCTTTTTATGTTTCAAGGTCCTCTTGATATCTTTCCATGTTGATGGGAGTTTATCAATGATAGAAGATACAATAATTGATTCATCCATAGACATATTATATTGCTTGAATTTATTTAAGATGATTTCAATCTCAGCAAATTGTTCCATGACAGATTTGGATTCATTCATTTTGAAAGAATTCCAACTTGTCACTAGAAACTTTTTGCTAGTTGCATCTTCTGCCATGTACCTTGCATCTAACTTATCCCACAATTCTTTTGATGTAGTAACTATGATATATGTATCAAATAGGGAATCAGACATACCGTTTAAAATGCAACCCCTACAGGTGTAGTCATCGTTTTCCCATTTCTGTCTTTGATGAACTTCCTCACTTGATTCATTTTCTTTCTCTTTTGGCTTTGGAGTAGTGAGGACATATGCAATGTTGAGTGTGGTGAGGAGAATCCGCATCTTTTGTTGCCATCTTAGAAAATTCCCTCCATCAAATCTTTCCAATTTCTAAAAGTTGGTAACCATCTCTCTCAAGGAATCCATCTTCATTACAGCCGAAATAATCCTAAGATTGTTGATGAGATTGGTTCTGCTTCTGTGTTGAACCTCCTTGGTGGATATGAAGATGACCTTGAGTGTTCTTGAGTGCCTTGAATAACCTTGAATTTTGATCTCCTTAGTAATCACGAACAAATGCAGAAATGGCTTCTAGGCGTGCTGCTATAATGCCACTTTCCTTAGGATTATTTCGCCCCCACCAATTACGACATGCAACAGGGGTTTATCGAATATCCCTAGGATACAAAGAAGCCCTTGTTTAAAATCACTTTGCACTAGTGAAATTAAACCACTAATTACCCTTGACAAGTACAAAAGTATCTTGTCTTAGTCACTATCTTCTGCAGCAAATAATGCCTAAGAAACTTATCTTTAGTTTGAGAGTGAGAGGGAAGAAAGAATATCAGAATTATTCTGGTATATTTTGATCATTTTTCAAGTATGAACTTGACATCTCTATTTATAGAGATTAATTCCAAGTGATGCAACCTTTAATTAAGTGATATGATTTTTCAATTGTGTTGTTTGATTCATCAAACACAATTGTTCAACAAGGTCCCAACCTTTGGAGACAAATGGTAATGTTGCTTAACCATTCAGAAGTTGAATAACATCTTTTGGATGAGCTTGTAACTCTTTAATCAAGAAACTATCCGTTGTATACACTTTTTATACTGGGCAGTCGGATGCCCGAAAATGGCAGTCGAATGCCCTAGTGTATTTTTAAAACAGTAAGCAAGTCCAGGTGTGGCAGTCGACTGCTCTCTCATGGCAGTCGACTGCTCTAACATAAATCTTATACAGAAGCTTGATCGTATTATGGGCAGTTGACTGCCATATATGGGCAGTTGACTGCCCTATAAAGGCAGTTGACTGCCCTATAAAGGCAGTTGACTACTCCCCAAGGCAGTCGACTCCCTTCCCAAGGCAGTCAACTGCCTTAGTGTAAATTTTATACAGAATGTTTTCTGCACAAGAGCAGTTGACTGCCCTACCAAGTTTCAATTAATCGAGTTTACTTCGATTTTCTTAACCCGGAATCTTACCAAGGCATTAGTTTCTTAATTCCATTGATTAAACTTTATATTTAATCAAAAATTCATCCACTTTTTGAAAATATTCTAACAATTTTTCTTATTGACTTGCTACCATTTAATTGGGATATTCAAACTCACGTATTCCAAGGAGTTAATGATATTGTAGAATGTCGATAAAGATGGCTTGAAAAATATTTCAAATTATTGTTTCATTGCTTCTTGTAGGGATTGGAATGTATTTATTTATGTATATGCTCATTAGTTTGAAAGTTTCTTACGAGTGTTCCTGTCTGTATGGTATAGCATAGGTGCAATGAGAGTTAAAAATGTATGCATTGCCTTCCGAAACTTTTGCGAGGCCCAAAACCGTGAAGGGTGAGTTTTTCTTCCGAGATATCAGATACATATATATTTTCTTGTATGACATCATGTAATGCTCAGTTAACTCAATTGACCACCCACCGAACTTGAAATTTCTTTATAAAATGCCCTAATTAACATGTTCATCTGTTACTGTAGCTTGTGTGCTCTTTAATTATACTAAAAAAATTGAAACTTTTCTAATTTTAGCATGAAAAAGTTTCTTTTTTCAAGTTTTTTCTTTCTTGGCTCTATATGAATTACTTGGATACCCCTATAATTTTAGAAAGCTATACTTTCCCCTTTAGTTAGGGCAGTATTTGGATTCCTTTATCCAGAATTAAGGGTTAATAATCTTGGCTTAGTGTGTCCTGCCATTAGCCACTACTGCACATCCCTTTCATGTTAGTAAGTTATTTGTTTGTACATGTTGAAGATAATGCCTCTTGATTAGTGTTTTTTTCCCAGAAAAACATGCTATCAATTTTATGCATGGCAAGAAGGCTTCTAAGAGAAAACGGCTACTATAGCATCTTACTGGTCTTTTTGAGAGACTCACTGTCACGTCTTTTTGTTATGTAAGAATGCTTCAAAGAGAAAATACACGTTAATATGGATATTTCTCTAAGACTCCATGAAAGGTCCCTTGATCTAACTAGATGATAAACTTTTGAATTAGGAAACATAAGAAATAAAAAGAGGAATATGAGCAATTTCATTTGATTCAGCCATGAAAGCTACACTGAAGGGAGTGTGAGTTACTGCTCTCTTCAACTCAGCCCAAGAAAATAGAATGACAAACTAATATTTAGTCACCTAAAGATAAGGATATTTATATTGGGATTATTTGCTTACAGCAATTTATCAATTAATTGGAAAGATTAGATAGAAGTTGGTCCAGAGGCATTATGTTCAACAGTCTGTACTTGCAATAATAATCTGGGTAATTGGAAAAAAAAAAGCATAGGTGTGAGGAGTAAATATAAGATCCGTAAGGAGGGGCAACAATTGATGAAAAGTCAACTCCCATACTTGAATAAGAGAAAGCGAAGTCATTCCACACACTGTTGTCAACTGCAAAAACCATTTCCATTTTTCTTAACCAAGTACATCTCTTCATCAATCAGATTTTTGGCTAATACCATGATTTAGTTCTTTTAAATTGTTGGACTGGCTAGATATTGATCCAGGAAACTCTGCGAGTGAGTGTGCATGAATTTGATGGATTAAAATTAAATTTAACAATTTTTCTGATACTCCGTTTAAACAAAAATTTGCCAGACAAAGATGTTACCTTTTATGCATCTTGCTGGATATGGTTTGTAAATATTTGCTTCCTACTCTCTTAATCTTACAATGAAGGGAGTGAGGAGTTGTACAAGAATCTGATTAACTTTATAATGTTGGCACAGGTGTTTGAGATGCCTGCAACAGGTGACTCATGAATACTCTCTACTGAAGAACAAGCTTCAAACCTTGTTCAGGGTAAGTGCATGAAACAGCAGTTAATAGAAATCAGTTTCTTCCAGCATTGCTTTGATCATCTAAGAGATTTTCATTTTTTTTAACACTTGTATCCAACCGGGAAAATGAGCATACGTTACCATTTGTTCAAGTTGAGGATCTGTTGCTACCTTCAACAGTACTTTTAACTGCCGTTGTTTCTCTTGGGTCTTTCAGCTGGAGCAACAGATCCTTGCAGCAGGTGGATCAATTCCAATGGTGGAATAAATAACATTCACATCATCCTTGTGGTAGAACAAAGGGAGAGTTAATGGTTGATGTTGCAGTTACTTTTTTTCTTCTGAGGTTTTGTAGTTTTAAATTGCAGCACTATTAATTTATTGAAGGATTATTGTGTCTAAGGCCTCTACGAGGTAGAGTAATGATGTGAATAAACATTTTTAGCTTTCTGGTGCATAAGCATATATACGATAGTATTATTAGTTGTTCAATATTGAGAATTTTCATGTTAATCTGATCAAACGCTAAAGGGTGTTTTCTATTTAGTATTTGTTTATGATTAGTATGAAAGCACATCTTTTATTTACTAAATTCAGTTGTATGGATGACTGCTGATGGCTGATATTTAGAGTTAATGTAGAATGATGGCTGTAGAACCAAAAATTTGTAAGTAGGGCACCCTTTGAATGAAAGTTCCCTGGTCATGGTGGAACGGAGCTAATTCTTCGGTCTATTCAAGGGAAATGAATGCAGATGCCGCAGTCAATGATGGCATTTGTCTGTGTTCTTATGCACTTAGGAAGGTTTGGTGATCAGTACGTTGCCTGATAATTTCGGAGGAATTAAAGCAGTTGAAGCAAATAATTCGCTACTTACTAAGGATGGCCCCATGTAACAGTCCAATGCGATGTTTCTCCATCGGCTGCATTTTATTTGTAGACTGATAAAAAACCAATAGCTAATTCATGTTTACATAAAAAAAAAAAAGTGAACCAACAAGTGGATAGATGAAGTAGAAGTGAGTTTTTTTACTAGGTATTTAAACATAATTCGATTCTTAAAATTTTTACTGTTAAGAGGATTTTATCATTTATTACTTTTAGATCGAATATAATTAATCTCAAATAGTAAAACGAATGAAAATTCTTACGTTTAAATAAAAAAATTATTAAATAAAACAAAAGGCGAGAAAGGGACATGAATCTTAACAAGCTATACAAAATCAATGTTGTACATCCGAATGTGTTGGACATTTATTGCCTTCGGGGCGGAAGAAGAAAATTGTATTATAGCTTTTGGCATTGCTAAATGATTCATGACCCACAAATATTCATTATTTATCTGCTCCCCGTCAGTCTTTACTCCCCCATCAAAGCTAAAGAAAGATTCTGATATGGAAATTAATTGTATGTATGATCAAGTTAAGTCTATTTCACAACCCTTTACTTAGTGGTGGCAAAAGTTGGTTCGATTCAAAAAATTTATCCAATTAACTCGAATCCAAACCTAATCGATTTAATTTGATTAAAAAAGTCAACAATCCAAATCGAACCCGATTCGATTCCGAATTTATCCGAATTCACATTTATCCAAATCCGACCTGATCTAAACTCGAATTGATCTGAACCCAAATTTATCCGAATTTAGATTAACCCAAACCTGACATGATCCAAACCCAAATTGACCCAAATTCAAATTGATTTGAATCCAAATAAACTCCAATCTGAAAAGATTCAAATTCAAATTTAATATTATCAATGGATAATTATTACATACACTGACAGTGGAGTTTTTTTACTCCACAAGCAGCGTTAAGATCGTGACACATGTCCTGTTTTATTTATTTTAATATTTTTATAGGACACATGTCATGATCTTAACGCTGCTTGTGGAGTAAAAAAACTCCACTGTCAGTGTATGTAATAATTATCCATTATCAATATATATTTAAATGTTAAAATTAATTATCAAAGTATTTTAATATATTAAAAATAAATTTTTTTTCAATAATATGAGTGTTATATATATTTTTAATCTAGTTAAACTTAAATATTCACTTTTATATTATATTCATTTGAACCAAATGTATAATTTTTTAATGGCTAATCTATAATAGAGTACAGAAGCTATATCACCTACACTTAATGTTTTCAATTATTCTATAAAAAATAAAGATAAATTAAAGAGATATATAGTACTGTTTTATGATATTTAATAGGGATTATTAAATCACTTTGATTTATAAAGTTATTAATTATTATAGATAATAAAAATAAAATGAAACATATGTAATTAATTTATGAATATTGGTAAATATATTATAAAGAAAACTATCATGCAGATTATTAAATATTTTAATTATTTCAATTCCAATTGTACTATAGGTCATGTAAGAAGAAAATTTTATTTTCATGAGTTTTGTAATTTTTAAAAATATGGTTTCAGATGATTATCATACCAGATAAATTACATGAAGATGACCAAAGCTTAACCCAATAAACATGTCCAATCGACCTGAATCCAAATCCGACCAATCCGAATTACCTAAAAAAATCAACAACCCAAATCCAATATAATCCGAACCCGAATTAATCGAAACCCAAATTGATCCAAACCCGACCTTATCCGAACCCGAAATAGACCGATTTTTCCTTAATCCAAACCCGACTTTTTCCGAACCCGAAATAATCCGAACAAAAAATGATCAGATTTTTCCTTAACCCAAAATGATTCGATCCAGAATGACCGACTCCAAACTCGATCTGACCTACCTATTTGCCACCTTTACCTGAGTGAGTTTAGGCGTTAAAATAACAAAAAAGGTAGGCCACTGAGGTTTTTCCACTTGATTTAAATTGAAGCAGTATAGTTACTCAATTCAGTAAGCCTACCATTACTGCGGGCATCAATCATTGACCTCTAAAGGTTCGAACATATAGTAAAAACAAAAGTATGGTGATGTTGTTTTGTCAAAATATGGATGCATAAAATGAAGGCGTGGGATGTAATGAAAAGGGCGTAGCTGGATGACAGAGACGGCACCAGGGAGTTATGTGTACGTGCATATGGCAAGACTGCAACTGTAAGAGTGGCTAAGCCTTGCCAGCCTGCTATGCCAAAGATCCCTTTTTCCGCAATGGAAAGTGGAATGCACATGATGATTGATTTGCCTGTGTTTTTGGTTGCTGGGTTTGGTGCATTCCCTGCACGCATCGCCATTCTACATTAAATCATCGTGGGACCAAAACCAAATGAAAACTTGGGGTTGTTGAGTTTAGCTGAGCTGAAGTTGCTCCTCGATCATGCACTGCACTGATTTACCTACAGCAGCATACAAAGCTGATGAGAAATTAAGGAATAGTTGCTTGCATATCTCTAAAACTTTAATTTTCACTTAAATGCTTCTAAATGTTTTGGTTGTTCCCACCATTACAATTTAGACATTATTCATTTGCTTGGTTTACTGTTACCTCTTTTGGTTTCCTTCATGAGAAGGCTAAATTCTCATTATGAACTTTCTATTATTTGCAAAATCCAGACATTTTCACTGAACTTTAAAATATCAGTTTGAAATTGTATGGAAGGTAAAGATTGAAAGGATCAATAATCTTATTAAAGGAAGACCAAGGATTTCCTATTTTGGCCACAGCAAAATCATTTTGAGACTTCAAATTTTTTACACCAGTATGTTGAACCATGAACATTGAGGGATGGTACTTTATCAAAGCTTAATTAAATGGCAATTCTAAAGTGTATTGGTGGAAAATTCACCTCCTATTAGTCTTTAGGGATTCTTGTTGGTGATGTCAAAAGAAGTTTGCCAAGGCATTGCAATTAGAACCGGAACCCAAAAAGGGAGCAGTTTGTAGGGAAGGGCTTTGTTAGGAACTTGCAGATCAAACTTTCCCCATCTTATTATCCCAAGTCTCCAAAATTAACCATAAAGATATGGTAACCACACACATATATTATATTATATTATATTATATTGGAGTATACAAACTTACCTAAGAAAAAAAAGTCAAGGCGTAGATATCCTTTTTTAATGACATGTAAGATATATCACATATTTAAAACCAATTACCTTATTTTTTTATTTGTAAACATCCTCTTTCGGTGACATGTAATGTAAAACATATTATTATATATTTAAAATCAATTATCTATTATCTTTTCTTTTTGTTTTTTAAATTAAGTACTCGTTATCTCTCACATTTGAAATGGATATTTTTTTAAAATCAATTTTTAATAATTTTAATATCTCTTTAACAATTTCTCTTTTTTATCTCTAAATTTGTTGATTTTTCAATTTTAATTTCATGTTTCATTTTTTTTTGTTTTGAGTTTCATTGAAGGTTTTTTTTTTTTGAAAGAATTCGTTAAAGGATTTTAAAACTCATTAAAATGTTAAAAAATTCATGCATTACGTGGGACATGAGCTAGCTTGTGACATATTTTATATTTATATTGTGTCAAATCATATTCGAATCATGTAAATTATGAAAATTATTATGTCAAAATTTATATAAATATATACCAAATAAAATTTTTTTTACTCTGTACCAAATTTATATAGAATTTTTATTAAATCTAACGATCTTAATCACAATGTAACAACACAAACGAAAACTAAAAAAAAAAAAACCCTAAGATGACATTCATTAATATTGAAAAAATATTTTGTCTTTTACATAAAAACGGGAAATTTGATATAATAGTTTATTATTTTGTACAATACAAAATAAAATATACACATAAATTATCAAATTTATTTTTTATTAAATTTTTCGCTCGTATTACGGTATCAAACATTACATGTTTTTACGTTTTCCATTTCGAATTTAGTGCATCCCAAATTCGGTTGTTATTCGTTTGGGACCCAAGACAGGTAACTGCCATCTGCCAGATGCTTAGCGCCTTAGGCCTTGGACAGAGGGGAATGTCAATCATTTTTTTTATATATTTTACCACATTCTGTTCTTTTCTTTTTCTTTTTAATAGTATATTTTCGTTAGAGTTACAATTACAATCAGTATATTACATTTTATGAATAGATAATTATGAAAATCACATTACTTAAACTAGGTAAACTTATAAATAAGTATAACAAACTAAACAAATTAGTAAATAACTAGACTAACTCAAGCTCACATTTGATGAGACTCGAACATGAGACCTCAAAATTTCAATGCTTCCTTCTTACCACTAAGCCAAAACCTCATTGACACATTTTGTTCTCTTCTATATAAATATATATATGAGGAGGGATCTACTTACACCAATGTAAAACTAATTAGTTTTACACCTTTTTTTAACCATTAGATTGATATAAACTTATGGTTGAGATTAATTAGTTTTATAAAGAGAAGAGTGGTTTAATCTCAACAATAAGTTTATATCAATCTAATGGTTAAAAAAAGGTGTAAAACTAATTAATTTTACACTGGTGTAGGTGGATCCATTCTCTATATATATTTATATTTATATGATATGACAATCTTTTTTCATAAACAATTCGGCATTTTACAGGGTGTGAAATGCTTACAAAATAAACATAGCCAAACACAGTTTCACCTCTGAAAAATAACCAAAAATAAAAATACTATGCACATGGCGAACAACCCGAAATATTAACAATCTTATCATTTTGTAATAACCTTTTCAGTCTGAAATTTATTGTAATACTAAATAACAAGAAATTTAAATATATTCCCTCAAATTTGAAGAGCACTTGTATGATACCCGCGCAATGGTGCGGGATCATAAAAGAAAAGAATTAAAAGATAGTTTTAGAGATGAGCAGTTGCTTCACTTTGTCAAAGCACCTTCATTTTCAAATTTATTCAAGAGCACTTGTTTTTCATAGAGGTGGCAAAAATTGGCTCGAGCCGGAAAACCCTCCCGAATCCGCCTGAGATCGAACCGGGACCAGCCCGAATTGACCAAAAAAGTCAAAGGCCGGAATCGAAAAAGCCCGGAACCGAAAAAGCTCGAAACTGAAAAACTCGAACCCGACATAACCCAAGCCCGATACGATCCGAAACTGAGACCGACCCGAACTGAAAACCGAAAAAAACCGAATTTATAACCCGAGAAAACTCGAATTATATTTATATAATTATTATTTAAAAATAAATAAATAATTGATACACTTTTTTAATTAAAAAGTTTAAAATTTTGAAAACAATTATTATTTATTATACAATTTTATCAATTATATATTACCAACATAATAAAATATTGAATCTTTTTAATTAAATTAAATTAATTTAAAATACCATAATATATGATATAATATATGATATCAAATAATCTTTAAAATTATCCTTATTGCATGTATAATAATAAATATATTATTAATTTAACATTTGATTTTATTATAAAAATCATTTTAACATTTTATTATTTTTATTTATAATAAAATTTTAATTTTAATATAATAATAAATCAAATATATAAAAATTATATAATTTCGATATTTGTTTGAAACTTTTAATTTGATATTTTGTGCAACACATTAAAAATATTTTTAATAAAATTAAATTTAAACTATATTTTCTTAAAGTTTCAAGTATAGAAAGATATTAAATTTAGATTAAAAAAAACCTAATCTTAAAATTAAAATTCAATTTTTTAAGATTAGAAAAAGTTAAGTAATTAAATTAAACAATACAAGTACAATTTTTTTATACATGGGTATCATTAAAAGAGAAAATTATAGTGGTAATTTTATTTCTAGCCTTAAAACAAAAGACATTAAAAAATCAAGCTAGTGATAATTAATTATTTATTATATTATAATAATCTTATACATTAATAAACTAATTTGGTATCTTATAATAATGTTTTGAATATTATATTATAATAATCTTTTAAGAATAAATTACGTAATCTCTTAGTGTGTAAGTATTATTTTGATAGAATTAAGTATTTATTAAAAATAATTTATTTATTATCTATTAAATGTAAAATTAAAGTGTGGATAAAAATAATAATTCTAATAATAAATTAAAGTGTAATTTAATAATATATTAAAGTTGTATT
This sequence comes from Heritiera fomes, assembly GCA_032173925.1. Lineage (NCBI taxonomy): Eukaryota > Viridiplantae > Streptophyta > Magnoliopsida > Malvales > Malvaceae > Heritiera > Heritiera fomes. Next base: position 21,647,979 of record JAPDPM010000013.1, on the reverse strand, counting down.
ACTATGTAAGTGGTAATTTTAATAAAATCTATTTTTTATACTTTGTTAATATTATTATTAATTATATTTAAATAACTAGCATTATATTAATTAATTTAGTAATATCTATTATTTAACATTTTAATTAGATATTCAATCAATTGGTGTATATATAATATTATTATGTCAATCTAATATTATTATGTTAATGTGAGTATGAAAAAAAATTAGTACTCAATTTGGAATAGTTTTTTTGATAGTAAATAAAATACATAATATAGTTAATAAATAACGCCTTATCATAATGATTTGTATGTTATTATAACTTTAAAAATAATATTTTATCATGTGATATATAATCAACTATACAAGCTCTTAATTATATAAAATAGATTATTAATATGTTTATCTTATCATAATGATTTGTATGTTTCATTATAATAATCTCTTATCATGTAATATAGAATAAATTAAACAATCTCTCATAGCATATTATAGTTTTAATTTCAGATATTTTTCATTCCAATTTCTTATCATGCTTTTAGAATATACTCTTGTTTTTAATTTCAAACATTTAATCTCTTATGATGCATTCATGTAATTTAGTTTAACTTGATCAATTAATAATCATAATATTGGATGATTAAATAGATATTGACCTTCTCAACTACTTTTTTAGTCAAAAAAAGTGTTTTTTTAATTTATTATAATGAGTTACAAATAAAATAATAAACATAATATACTATATATATATATATATATATTAAGATTTACATTATAATAAAATGTCATATATGTTAAATTATCAATATCTTAAGAATTGTATCTTAACATATTATGAAATTTTTATTAATTTAATTTTAGTACTTTATGTCTAAAATTTTAAAATCTTATTATCTTAAGAATAAATTATTATTATTATTATTATTATTATTATTATTATTATTATTATTATTATTATTATTCAGTACACTATTTTTTTGGCCAACAATGTTTCATTAAATTTTAAATTGCAAGTTGTGCTAAAATAAAAATAAAATTTACAACAAATATAACAAATTCCCAATCTAGCTCACGTGGTTAAACATATAACAATAAATATAAGAGGTCATAGTTCAAATCTTTGTACAAGCATATAATTTTGATTACTTTCATATAATTGATGAACAAGTTCAGGTACCAGATACTACTTGATCAAAAGTTAATCGGGTGTAGCGTACCCTAAGGGTACTACCCGAATCCGATACGGGTAATAAGAACACTATCCGAACCCTATAATTATTCGATTATAGAGTCAGGTAGTATCAGGTACCTGATTATATATTACCCATTTACATCATTATATCAATTTTTTTTTGTACATTATATCAAATGTTAGTATTTATAATATAATGTCAATTGGTGTATATAACTTGTTTAATTTAACGTTCTAAATTTTTAATGAGATATTTGATTAATTAACATGTTTGAGTATGATTATATTTAATAAAAATAATGTTATATTATGATTTATGTACAAACTAAAAACAAAATAAATATAAAATTGAGATAATTAATTGACCAATTATTCGTAATATTAATTATTTTTTTAATGTATACTATAATTTTATTCAATAGTATAATAGCAGAATTAGTTAACTAGTTATGCAGTTAAATTTAATTTAATTACTAATTATGTTGGTATTTAAAAGAAAAAATAAATGTAAAAAAGATTCTTAAAAATTTAAAATTTTATTAAAAATATAATATAATTATTAAAAAAGCTAATTAAACAAAGTAAAAAAAAACAAATTTATTGAACTAAGAGTATCTAAATTCCAATGACCCAATATTGAAAAAAAAACACAATGACTCAATAAGTTATTGTTAAGAGTATAAAGCTATTTATATAAATGTTTAATTGTTTAATGTGATTTATTTATAATTTGTTCATTATTTATTTGTATAGCTAATACTTTTGGATTTTCACTTTCTTTTAGTTTTACTATATATATTTGGCTCATTTAAAAAAATAAATTTTTATATAATTATTAATATATAATTATATATTTTATAACAAATGTAAATATCACAAGAAATTAAAAAAATAAATAATAATTATCAAGTAATAAAAAAATTAAAATGTAAAAATTTATATTTATATAAATTTAGTCAAAACAACAAAAGAAATTAAAAATAATGAATAATAATATTTTATTTATGAGAATTTCGTGTGAAAAGAGATCTGTTTGATTTTCATTTTTCAATTGCCTCCAAACAAGCTTTTCCCACATTATCAAAAAATTTCGAATTCTTTAAGAATATGCCTTTTCCCTCCCTTGAGAATCACAAGAAAAAACTTCAAAAGCAAACTTTGAAATATTTTTATCTCAATATACTGTCATGCAATGTAGATATGATAATTAAAAAAAATGAACGTGACATTGGATTAAATTTTGATAAAAATTAGAAAAAAAATTGTGTTTGGTATATCAATATAAATTTTAATATAATAATTTTTATATTTTATATGATACAAATATATTTGATGCAATACGAATACAAAACATATATATATACGAATTTTTAAGTCTAATATAATGTAATGTCTATTATAATCGTTTTAATTATAATCGAAATTCAAAGATGATTTTTTATTATTATAAGGGAAATATTAAATAACTGAAGATGGGAGTGTTGGATTCAAACCCAAGACTTACAGTATGTCACAACTCATCTTTAACCACTAGGCCAAGAGGTTGTTGGCAATTCAAAGATGATTTTTAGTAGTTGGAGTTTGTGGACAAAAAAATTAATTAGTACAGAAATCCATATGCTTCAAAGGCAGAAGTTTACAATAACAAAAGTGCTTTCATTTCTTGTAAATGCAATGCAAGATTTAAAACTTTTTCAATGTCTTTTATGTCTCCGAGTATTTTACTTGTAATTTTTTTACGATAATTAATCAATTATAATTAAAAATTATGTACTGGTCCATTATTTACAAGTGCAAACTTTATGTATTATTTTGATAGATCTCATGTGACTTTAAATTTTGATTAATTAATTATAATGTAATAATTATAGATGATATATTCTCTTTTATTATTGTAGATAACTATATTCTTCATTGGTCCACTCCCAATGTTTTCAAAATCATCCCAACCAAATTTCTCAATATATATATATATATATATATATATTATACAATTCTCATTTATTAAATTTTAACTTTAATTTAGCATTTCTATTATATTTTTATTTAACCATATAAAATTAAATTAATTATTACATTCAAAATTATAAAATATTTATAATTTATAAAATTTTAAAATAATTTGACTAAGCCCGCTAAGCCTGCCCGATTAAAACCGGATCGAACCCGAAACCGAACCGAAACCGAGAAAACCCGTAACCGAGAAAACCCGAAACCGAGAAAACCCGAAACCGAAAAAACCCGAGATCGAAAAAACACGCAACCGAGAAAACCTGCAACCGAAAAAACCCGTAACCGAAAAAACCCGTAACCGAAAAAACCCATACCGAAACCCGCCCGAACCTGCCCATTTGCCACCTCTAGTTTTTCATAATCTTGCTGCATAATCCTTCTTCCAAGTTTCAAGGCTTATGCTTTTAAATTCCAAATATGTCGTACTTAACCATTAATCATTATCACACAATAGCATTATTTTTCAAAATAACAACAGTTAAATTAAATTCTGAAATAACACATTCAAAATAGGAACAATTAAAAACCATGAGTTGACAAATAATGGGTAAGCAACTCTAATTTTTGCAATAAACGGTTAAAGAAATTTATCAAGCAATAAACAGTTAAAGCAATATAAAGTAAAATATTTAGGTACTCTCAAATGTTAGATGGGTCTACTAAATTCCAGTACATAAAGTTGATTTTTTTTATGCAATTAGAAGACTTAATCAATTGCTTTGATAAAATATCCCAAAACTCAACAATTTACTGTAAAAAGAAATATGAACATAACAACCCTTAAAATAAATGGTAAGACAAAATAAACTCATATTAGCTCCGTTCCTTAATAGCTTGTATAGCCCAAGAAAACCAACAAAAAATGGCCTCAAAAATCACATAAAGTAGCAAACATGGAGAATGGGCGAGATGATTCCTCTAATCAAAGTCACTGTAAAAACTCTTCACCAATAGCAAACAGAGCTTTCAAAACAGAGCAACATCTCTTAATAAAATTCTTTCTTTGCCAATAAATCCCAAGGCCTTCCCGTTTTACGCCAATCAAGCTATCATTAAATCAAAACAAAGTTGAACTAAACAAAAAATGTAGAAACATCTAGAGATACACCAAAATGAAAAGAAATTAAAATTCTTTCTAAGTAATATCTAAATGAGGCATTAACTACGAACAAAAGTGAAAAAAATCAACAAAAAAAATATAGAACCAATCATTGGGAACTTGGAAATCGAATTACGTTTCTCTACCCGTTCCCACCCATCGGACGAAGGTTGGATTCTAATTACCCAAGCTAAAATTGATTTTTTTTGGACTTGGAGTGTGTGTAAAATATCAAATAAAAAAAATCGAAATGGCAAGGAAAACGCAGAAACTTGACAGGAAAGACAATGGGTATTAAGGGAAAGAGTTAACGAAATGCCTTCCGTACCTCTCTCACATGCTTTTATCTACCGACTAAAGTTTCAGCCATGGAGATAATGCTGAAATCTGTGCTAACTTTCACATTTTCCTTTTTTTCATATTTCAATAGCCAAGAGAGAGAGAGAGAGAGAGAGAGAGAGAGAGAGAGAGGGATGGGAAATAAGTGATAGGGGATGACAATGGGGGTGTCCATTGGTAAAGGAGAAGGAAGCATGAGAGAAAGGATGGGTGCAGGAGAATGTCTAGCAATGAAACTCTCTTGCAAGAGGTTTTGGTGTGGCGGTAAAGAAGGGAAGAGAAAGAGAGGAAAGGGTAGAAAAGTGATGGGTCCCATGTAACATTTCGAAGCCTTGATAGACAGGCTAAAAAAAGTCATGCGGGAGTAACAAACAAATCCTTGAAAATTATCAGACCAAACCAAAGCTGACAAAAATGAAGAGAAGAAAAAGATGACAAAATAAAAAAAATGACAAAAAAACATGGCAAAGGGTGGTACCGCGTTCATCTATAACATTTATATATAAGATTTACTTAATATACATATTTCAATTATTTCACTTGAAATTTTATAATTCTGATTAAGATTCATGATAATTTTCGTGGAAAAAAAAAACTCATTTAATTTCATAACCTAGCTGGACATTGCCACCCCGTCAACCCTAATTAAAACGTCGACCAGTCAGCCGACCTTCCCTAATTGCCTCTTTCCTAGGGATTAATCACGTGACCCCCGCCTCGAACCACCGAACCTACCTGTTCACCTCTTCTCGAACCTAGCCCAGGCTTTCCACGTAGGCTCGGACAACCGTTTTAATCCCGAACCTACTCCAAGAAAGAGACAAAACCGACAACAATAAATAACAGCAAAAGAGCAAAAAAAACATGCATTCACTTCACGCCCTTTGTAGTTGCCAGTTTCATTTATCAGAGTTAGAAATATGCCGTCAATGCTCTGCATCTTCCCTCGGAAGCCAATATCATGAAAAATTAGTAGCCCACCCATCAAGAGCACGGAAGCAAGCAGGCAATAAAAGAAAGAAGATTCAGAAGCAAGAATCAAACAACAATAATAAGTCTTCTATTTCTCTGTCTTTTCTTTGGTCTTTTGTTTTTTTTCAAGCGAATCTTGGTTAATATATATATATATATATATATATATATATATATATATATATATAAATGCATATATTTCTCTATCTATAATTTTTGATACTGATAGTTTCGCCATTAAAGCTCTTGGTTATGTTTCATGAGAAACCGGTAGTCTTCACTCACGAAGAGTTAACTTTGCCAACCCAAAAGCATCATCTTCTTTTCTTATATAAACCACTCTTCAGCTCCCGACTGCTTCACTGAAAACTGGTTTTTTTTTTAATTTATTTTTGTAAATGGCGAAACAAGAAAGCATGAGAATGGTTTCTTATGCTCTGTTTTTAGTTGCTCTGTTTCAATGTAGATTCTTCGCTTTTGCAATTTTAGACCCACTTGATTTTTTAGCTTTGCAGTTCATCAGGAAATCTCTCCATGACTTGCCAGGCTCCAATTTTTTTGCTTCATGGGATTTTACCTCGGACCCTTGTAATTTCGCCGGCGTTTACTGTGAGTCTGATAAAGTAATAGCTCTTAATCTCGGTGACCCGCGTGCAGGTTCTCCAGGTTTAACCGGAAAGATAGACCCAGCCGTTGGCAAACTATCAGCTCTCACCGAGTTATCAATTGTTCCGGGTCGGATCTATGGGTCGTTGCCGCAGTCGATCTCGCAATTGAAGGACCTTCGGTTTCTTGCAATCAGCCGGAATTTCATTTCCGGGGATATCCCGGCGACTCTCGGCCAATTGAGAAGTCTTAAAACCCTTGATCTCAGCTACAATCAGCTCAGGGGAAAAATCCCTAGCTCCATCGGAACCTTGAGGGAGCTCACCAACGTTATTCTCTGCCACAACCACCTCTCCGGTTCGGTCCCTCCGTTTCTCTCCCAAGCCTTAACCCGGCTAGACCTTAAACGCAATGCTCTCTCCGGCTCGTTAGCTCCAGACTCCCTCCCTCCTTCTCTCCAGTCGCTCTCTCTCTCCTGGAACCAGCTGACCGGACCTGTTGACAGGCTCCTATCCAGGCTCCACCAGTTAAACTACCTAGACTTGAGTCTGAACAAGTTCACCGGTCCCATCCCCGCCCAGCTGTTCTCATTTCCCATTACAAGCCTTCTGCTGGACAGAAACTTGTTTTCTGGTACAGTCCAACCGGCCAATCAAGTGACAATCTCGACCGTTGATCTGAGCCACAACATGCTGTCGGGTCAGATATCACCAAAGCTCTCGACCGTACAGAATCTGTACTTGAATAACAACCGGTTCACTGGTCAGATCCCGGTCAGTTTCGTGGACCGGCTTTTATCCGCAAACATACAAATTCTCCATTTGCAGCATAATTATTTGACCGGAATGGAGATCAATACGACTGCCAAGATTCCTCTTAGCAGCTCGCTATGTCTGCAGTATAACTGCATGACGCTGCCCGTAAAGACGCCGTGCCCATTGAAGGCCGGGAAGCGGACGAGTAGGCCTATTGCCCAGTGTAACGAATGGAAAGACTAGATTAGTTATTGACAAATTCTAAATATATCCATTTTTTTTTTATTATTCGTACCTCATTATTTGTAATAAACGGTAATTTATGGAAGAAAATGGTGTAAGAAAAGTAAAAAAATGGATAGATTTAGAATTTTTTTTAGTGATTTCGTTAATGTTGTGAAGAGCACTTTGGAATGAAAATTTTATATCAAAAATTGGGATTTTTGGATTCATTTATTTAATTTTGTGGGTAAATTAAATATAAGAGAGATTGTTTAATCTGTAAATTTTTTATTTTGTGGTTCATTAGTATGTTTTTTTCTTAATGACCTTAAAATATATTATAGGAATAAGGGTTTATATATATGATTCACTGAAAGTATATAGTTTTCATATACTGTTAATGTATTAGATGTTGACACTTCATCAATAAGTAAACTAAAAATATGTCAAGCCTTTAAAAATAAATATATATAATTTTTTTTAATTTGCTCATAAGAGCTTATCAATGGGATGTTAACTTTTTGTGCATTGACAGTGTATAGAGACTATAGATTGTCAGTGCATCATATATAAATCATAGGAATAATATATAAACTTTTGAATTTTACTTAAAAATGAAAATAAGTCATTGATTTTTTATTACATGAAATTAAAATTATATATTTTATTTTATTAATATTAAAATTTTTTTGTTAAAATTTTTGTAATTGGATGATTCAATTGATAAAAAAAACTTATTTAAAATTATTTGGATGAATTAAATAATAAATATTTGAGAAAATATATTGTTTTTAAAAATTTTATTAATTGAACATTTTCATCAATTTTTAAGAACTTATGAGTATAATTAAAATGAAATAAACGATTATAATTTTAATTTCATGTAATTAAAATTCAAGAATTTATTTGAGTATTAAGTTTATATAATATATAATATAATACTATATGAATAGTATTAAAGAGGGATGAGGGATGGTTGTGATTGTGAATTGGAAAACACTTGTTTTTAATGAACATATCATTCTACCAAACCAAAAAGTTTTCATTTATGAACTGCACCTTATTCTTTTCATTTTCCAACACACACTTTTGCTTTGTAGTAAGGTTTGATCAGTCATATTTCATATCATTGGCAATTTGTTTCTCGTGGTTCTCCATCTTCGTAGCTTTCCATTTGCACGCAAAGATTAATCCCTAGTCCAAAACAAATGAAAATAACATCATCGCCATTGGTGCCAGCTAGCTAGTGGCTACACTGATGAATTTGTATTTGGGTTTGTAAATGATGCACTAAAAATGTATAATTTTTATACATTGTCAATGCATCTAAAGTTGATACTTCATCAATTGACAAATTAAAAAATATGTCAAGCCTTTAAAAGTAAATATAAATAAATTTTTTTAATTTGCTCATAAGGGCTTATTGATGAAGTGTCAGCCTCTAATGCATTAACAGTGTATAAAAATTATACATTGTCAGTACATCATATATAAATTCTTTGTATTTTTATTACCTACCTTTTCTTTCACCACCCATTAATGCATTCTTCCAAGCAACCAACCATTTTTACTCCTATTAACATTGTAATCATCCAACGTTCACCAAACCATGTAAAATCATTCATATTGACAATTTTTTTTATTAAGCACACTTTTGAAAAAAAATAGATTCAAAATTTTTTAATACGTATATTTCTCTTTTTCTTTCAATCATTAACTTAAATGTCAAAACACATTTTAAAATTTTAACATTATGTATATATATTGATAAATCAAAGAAGTTCAAGAACCAAACATTTGTTTAAGTTCACCATAACAGCACCAACATCAACGATAACAAAAATATTCAAAGTTTAACAGAAAGGATAGATAGTGATCCTAATAAATTAGTTATACATGTATATCCTCTTCCTAATGGGAAAAAAAAATACATTTCGCCCTTTTTAGTTGCTTAGTTCCCTTGGCAATGGAGATTAGGGTTTGATAACAAAAATTATTTTATGTACTTTGTCACTTTTCTGTAGATTATTTAAGGGAGATTTTTGTTTGCAAGTTATCTGGCACTTTGCTTGCTAAGCTCATATGGTTCTCGGTATTGAGAAAACCTTTTCAAATTATTTCCTTTATAGTTTTGTATCAAAACTCCTTTTTTGATTATTAGGTTTAATTTCAGCTATTTTTTAATTTAGGATTTGATAAAAAAAAATTACTTTGAACAATATTTAATTCTGTATTATCCTATCAACTAGTACGGTGGTACCAATCAGACTACTAATTCAGAAGTTAGGTTTCTTTCTCTAACTTTATTTTCTTTTCAGATGATGTGTTTATATGATTTTTCTTAATTGTTGTTACTATTTTTGAATCTATAACTTTGCGCGCACGTGTACGCCCACACACACATATATATATATATATTGTGTACAAGGTGATATAAGCTAAGGTTTTACACATGCTGACCTCAATTATTAGCAGAAAATTCTCGAGTATTGAAGGTTCAAGCTAGTTAGGATGTTAAAAATAGATTTTGACTTTCCTTTTTCTATTCCTTGATTTTCAGTTTCGGTTTTTGTCCAATTTCCTTCTTTTTTTTTTGTTTCAAGGATTTCCTGGATTAATTTTTATTTTCTATCTTTTTCTATTTTTTTTTGTGAATTTTTATAGAATAAAAGAAAAGGAAATAAAAAAAAAAGAAAATAGAAAGAAGAAAGAAAATATTTAATCACATCATTTTATTTGGGCTTAAAGCCCACCAATATGAAAAGCCATCCAAAGGAAAGAATCAAAACCAATTTTAAGCCCAATCTAACTCCAAGCCCAACAGGTAACAAATTTTAATTTCAAAATTTTAAAGGTCTAAAAGTCCAAAATCCCAAGTAATGTTCATTGAACATTTTAAAACCCAAACAAAAATGATGTTCCAAAAGTGAAAACCTAATTTCCAATTGAAAGCCTAATGGGTAACAAATCCAAAACCATATTAAAACGTCCATAATGCAAAGGCATGGGCAAATTCTAATGAATTAATCAAAACATTTTAAAGGATCTCGACAAACGTAATGTCTACAATCACATATGGTAAGTGATATAAAAATTTCCTTTCATTCTTTTATGATTCTTTTGAGAGCTTTCACATATGGTAAGTGTTATATCTGAATCAACAAGGAGATTAGAGTGTATTGGATAATTATCCATTTTGTTTTATGCTGTACAATTTTATTAAAGTTTGGCATTTTTGTTGTATTAATTCAAAAGATATTTCGGCATTTTTTGTTAATGTAGTTTGAAATGATGTTCTTTTGATTGAGTTAGGTCTTGATATGTTAAAAATTGGTGAACAAATTGGCCATAATTGAACTACTTGATTGAACGACTGAGGCTATTTTCAATTACTCCCAACATCATTAGTTTATATCAGACCTCACAACCCTGACATGACATATTGATATGATACAAAAACGACATGAAAAAAAGATATGAAAATAACACAAATCAAAATTCAGAAATTAAATTGTATATGAAAATTTTTGGTGAATGTGTAGGAATTTATTAAAAGCTAAAAATAATATTTTGTATTTGTTGTGTTAAAACAAATTTTGACACAATTTTTATATTTTACATTACACAAATAGGATTTTACACCGCCAAATCTAGTTCATATGATCAAAAATTTTCAAATAGTTTATATAATCAAAAGTCATCAAATCATGATTTTAACGAAGGTTTTATACTTCTATTAAATTTTGACTTGACAGTTTACATTTTGAGAGATATAAAGACTAAATTTACTCAAATTAGGGTACAAAATAAAATTCTAATTTTCTCCAAATTAGTCCATAATTTGACTAAAATATACCATATTCATTGCGATGGTACAAGGAAAGGTTTCTACCAAATAACTCATATTCAGTTTCCTAACCAATTTGAATGACTGCATTGTTACATATTTAAAGAAAAAAAAAAGTCTAAAGTTGAACATTTCTTATTTCTTGCATTGAATGATATGAAATGAAATGGTTTAATGATGACTAACATCGTAATTAGGAAGTAAACAAGCAAGATGAGCCGAACTTGAATGGGCCCGGAGGCTGGAACCCATTGACATTAGTGGGACACTATACGTTAGCCGTTTCAATACGTGTTTCCTGAGACTTGAGAGATCCACATGAATCTTAACAAATAGGGTTCTTTACTGGGACGAATACAAATAGCTAGCATTCAAGTTTCAACCCATATACACACGTGTTCCAACCCTATGCTTTCTTTACCTCTCACTTATTCTGATCAAAACCATGCTGTAATGGTGCTTGTTTCCACGTTGCGGAACGAGCTTGCTGCATTCATGAACTTGGCCCAAATGATATTCATGTATATCGAAGAGTGGAAAAAGATAAAGAACATAGGTTGAATAAAAGGAATTGACCAATCCACCATGTAATAGGCGCGAACATCTTACAGAACCAAGCAAGAAAAACAGAAAGGGCTGGGACGAAGCATATAAACAAATGTAGAGCGTTGCATACTTGCATTGTTTATTTATGTACAGTTAAAAGTATATGTATATGGGGAAGTGTATTCATGTTGTTACGCCTCATTCGATAATGCCTTATTCGATAATGTAAAATAAACGAGGCAGCTATTTAAACGTAAAGATAACCTCATTGGACTTAGTATATATGAAATATAGCTTACAGATGTTGCAGGTGGCCTTCAATAGTAATATCTCCGGCGGATTCTCTTCTTGCTCATGGGGGCTGGTGCTTCTCCATTGCCAGGGAATTCCCACCTAACCACATCCCCATCCCAAGAAGAGCTAACCAGCATGGGGTAGTGTGGGTGCCAACTACAGTCTCTTACTGGTGATGTATGGTGCTTTAGTACTGCAACTTGTTCTCCGGTTAACTGTAAGGAATAAACCATGTTATCCTCGATAATAGAGAATTTATTTGTATATCACAGGTCACACACTTTTGGTATCATGCAATGGCTTAGGGCATTATGCTCCACGCTTTAATTGACATTCATTTATCGGCCCCCGGCATTATCACTCACTGCATGGCATCTCTATCGGATGGTAATAGACAACTTCGTAAAATACACAAATACGCTTTTTTTGTTATTATTCAAGATAATGCACCTTGCCCTTCAGCACAAACTCCACCAAGTAACAATTTTGAATCTAACAAGGAGCATAAAATAGAGCTGCTCGGAGGCCAAACCGAGCCGGGTTCTACCAGTTCCGACCCACAAGTAGATAAAACCGATTTGAGCCGAGCTGAGCCGAGCTGGTTCAACAAAAAACAAACCTTGAACTAATTCGGCACGGTAGCCCGGTTCGTAAAAAATCGAGTTGAGCCGAACCGACCAGCCCTTTTTTTAAATTTATTTATTAATTCATTTTATTGATATATTTATTTTAAAATTTTATTTATTAATATATTAATTCAAAATAAATATATTAATATATTTTTATGATTTAATCTAATAAATTTATTTTTATAATGAATAATGTTAATAGTAATTATAAATTTATAATACATAAAGTTATTATAATTTATTTAATTAAAATAACTATAATTTAAAGATAAAGTTATTATAAATTTCTTTAATAATTAACAATAAAATAATAAATAATGATAAAACCAATTTGAACCAAGTTGAGCCAGATTGGTTCAACAAAAAACAAATCTTAAACCGGTCCGGCTCAATAGCCTGGTTAGTCAAAAATCGAGCCAAGTCGAACCGACTGACCTTTTTTTTAAAATTTATTTATTAATTCATTTTATTGATATATTTATTTTAAAAATATATTAATATATTAATTCAAAATAAATATTTATTAATATATTTTTATGATTTAATCTAATAAATTTATTTTTATAATAAATAATGTTAATAGTAATTATAAATTTATAATACATAAAGTTATTATAATTTATTTAATTAAAGTAACTATAATTTAAAGATAAAGTTATTATAAAATTATCTAATAATTAACAATAAAATAATAAATAATGATATTGTTATAAAGTTATTATAACTTATGATAAAGTTGTTAATTTAAAAAAAATTATAATACTTTTAAAATTTTTTTATTTTGTTAAACTTATTTATTACATTTGAAATATAATTATACTTATCATTTAAAATATAAGTAAACTTATCATTTTGCATTTAAAATATTTATTCATTTATTTAGTATGTTTTCAAAATATTCATTCATTTTGTATTTTAAATATTTATTTATTTTTTAAACATAGTATAACATTAACTAATTTGATATTTAACAATAATAATAAATAAAAACAATAAAAAAGAAGAGAGTAAACTTATTTACGTGAAAAACCCTTCAAAAGTTCGAAAGCTAAAAACCACAGGACTGTAGTCCATAAAAATATTTACTATGACTAAACTTATTTACAATTTTACATACAATTTACAAAAAAAAAATTATTACCTATTCCTTATAATTTATACAAATTGTTCTAGAAATTTCTTCCTCCTTCGCTGAAATATTATCGACGAATTCATTAATCATTCCAAATTCAATATTGTGGGATTCTACTTCAAACTAATTTTTAAGGCATGTTAATATGCATAATGAATTCGGATTAAGAGTGATTCAATGGTCTCCAATAATTTTTCAACATGTCGAGAATGCGAATTCTGAAACAACGGAAGAAACATGTACTGCAAAAACATCTCAAGCCATGGAAGCTAAAATTGAAAATTATCTTTGATTTTCTTCCACCATTAGAGAAAATAAAAAATTTTGCCTATAGAAAAGTCTTGACTTAAAAAAAATCCTATCTCATTGAAGTTAAAACTTTGTTGAGTTGTTGATGATCTAGATCCACCGACTTTTCCTTTTAGTTTCATTCTCTTCTTTGCTGCTTTTTTAATTGTGCTTAAAATGCCTTTTTCCTTTACTATTACCACCACTTTCGGTTTCTTCGTACGATTCTTCTTGTCCTCGGTTAAAGTTGAACTACTCCCTTTTTACTTTATAAATATTAAATAATTCTCGAAAAAAATTGTTAATTGAAAACTTTTGGTCCTTAATAGAATTCAGATCAAAAAATTCTTTATAACAAAAAAAAATCTCTATATTTACCTTACTTTGACTAGTATCTAGTAAAGTTATAATACAATAAATATGAGGAATTGTTTCCTAATATTTTTAAAATTTTTCCTCCATATCATATAAAAAAGAAGAAAATGTTTTATGATTCTTAAATTTTAAATATTTATCAAACATTGTATAAATAATAGATACAAAATAAGATGTAGTTGGATAAAATTAAGTTGAAAATCTATCAGTTGTGTTTTTAAAAATAGATAATAAATCTACACAACTTTCAATAAAAATCTAATCTTCATCATAAAGTGCTAAATACGAACTACTTGTATAATTGTTATAAAAAAGAGTAATAAGTTCTTTATAAGGTAAAATAGAAAAAAGCAAACGATGAAATGAGTTACACTTTGTTTCCACGAGAAGTGAAAATGTTTTAATAGGTATACTATTTGTTAAACAAAGTTGCTTCCATTCATATTTATTATTTGGGGTACGAATCCATTTTTTAACATTTTAATTTTATCAATTAGACCTATGCCACTAGTACTACCACTACCATTAAAACCACTTTGAACACACAAATTTATATAATATGACATGCACATCTAACATGAAAAAATACACCTTACATAACTGGATTCAAATTTTTTATTAACATAGAAATAGTTACGATATTACTTGAAGCATTACCAAAAGCAATAGCAAAAACTTTATTATTTTCAAGTTCATGCAATTTACAAACTTTAGTAATATATTTATGAAGACTTAATACTCAAATATGTCCTCCAAATTTGCCACAATATAGAATTAAGTTCTTAACGTTTAATTATATAAAAATCAGTCCTAAACATTTTAAAATAATAAAATTAAAGACATTTTTCGTTAAATTCTTTAATTCCCGTCACCCTTGCACAATAATAAAACTTAAGCATTATAAAGAATTAAAGGAAATGTCATTAATTCTGTTATTTTAAAACATTTAGGACTGATTTTCATAGAATTAAACATTGAAAACTTAATTCCATTTTATGACAAACGTGGAGGACATACTTGAGTATTAAGCTTATTTATGAATTGTATATGCATTATATGCTTCTTCTATTACATCCAAGGATACAATTTGTTTTTGCATGAATCATTCTTCATCTATCCAATAACAGGTTATAACAAGATAACTTATACCGTTAGCACTAGTCCATATATCACTAGTTAAATTAACCCTAGATGAAATATTACTAAGTTTATCAATTAAAGCTTACCTATATTCCTTAAACATACCCATAATCTTTGTTAAATGTATGCCTAGAAACAAATTTATATGCAGGTTGTAAATATTTACAAACAAATTCTAAATATTACTTTTTCAAAAATTGTAAGTAGCTATTTAGTCCTAACCACAAATTTAACTAAACCATGTCTAGCTTGAATTTGGTCTAAAGTAAATTTTTTTCCACCATCATATATATTATTTCGAGATTGTATGGTTTCATTAATTTCATCTTCTTCTTTATCTGGATTAATTTTATGTGCAGCAATTAAATTTTTTTTATACGTACTTGTACCGTCACCACTTCCACCGGAACTATAAGAGTAAACCTTTTACATATTCTACAAATAGTAGAATATTCGTTCGTCATACCTTCTTTTAGCACAATGTCAAAATGCTCTCATACCTTACTCTCTTTAGTGCGAGTAATCTTTGTTTTCGGTGGTCTTGATAATATAGCAACGGCGGTGGCAACTAGACCTGACAATCTTAGACACGACACGAAAACGATACGAATATAAAACACGAGATGACACAGATTAAAATTAAGTAAAAATTGTATATCAATATTGTAAAAGCTAAGAATAAGCTAAAAATAAGATTTTATGTTTTATGTGTCAACACGAATTTTGACACGAAATTTTCGTATTTTACACAACACGAACACGATTTTACGTAACATGAAAACGAATTAGAAACACGAATTGCCAGGTTTAGTGACAACTGATGATTGTGTTTGACCACAACCTCCACATTTGCGACAACTAATATGTATTGTTGGTGCTGAAGGAAGCTCATCTTCCGAATAAATATCGGGTTCGAATTCATTGAATGATTCGTTATCCAAATTAGAGATTTCAGTAGAATCGAAAAGAGGAGAAACGAAACATGAATGATAAAACAAACCTGACATTTTTATATTTTTTGAAAATAAATATATTTTAAAATTTGGAAGAAATAGATGTAGGAACTAGGAATATATATTGAAAGTTTGAAGTTAAAACTAAAATTTGTAAAACAAAAAGGAAAATGAATTTTAGAGAAAAATGATAATATTATAAATTCAGAATAAGAGAATTTGAGTGGCTATTGAAAGAGTATGAATGTTGAGATTTAAAAGAAAATGTAAGAAAAAATTTAAAAAATAAAAAATGGATGAAATTGAGGCAACAGCAGGCCTCATATTGCAGCAGCCTGCTTTTGCAGGCTGCTACAAAGAGGTCTGCGCAGTTGCAGGCTTTTTTAAAACAATTTAAGCTAGACCGATTCAACTGGAACTGGTCCCAGACCTTATCGGGTCGGGTTTTTTAGTTAACTGGCCCAGTTCAGTATACTATCAAGATAGGACAATTCCAATTATCGAACCAAGTTAATCCGGTCCAGTTCCAAGCTGAATCGGATCAACCCAACCCGATAACCAACTCTAGCATCATATTCTTATATCTACATGATATGTTAATGGTGTATGCAATAGTGACTCTAAACGCAACCTTATAGTAAAACCAATAACGAACTTGGTTACTTACCACATCATAAATATAAACTCGAGAGTCATGAGATCCAGTGTAAATGTACTTTTGACCCGTGCTGCAATAACGGATTAAGAAATTGATCACATGTTAATAAATCATTTAAACCAAATTCAAGTGAGATAAAGAAAAATATCTCACTAACTGAAAAGAAAATTTAAACACCATTAATTCCTAAATTGATTTGACAAAGTATGATTTTTGTCACATGTCAAGCAAACAAATTTTTATCATTCAAACGATTACCTAAGATTCATCTAGAGAGAAGGAAACTACAGTAACACTCACCTATATTCGGGGGAAAAGTAACAACGAATAAGAGTTCGCAAGACCGAGTGACCTTTATAAGTAACCACTGATTGGTCACATGGGTGTTTCAAATCTCTAGCCTGTGGTGGGTAGTCCATCCATCTGTAATCCCATTCATAATTCTTGAACCCTAAATTGCTGCAAAAACATAATAAAAATGTCTTTAACGCTGCAATAACATGATGTTAAATAAAGCATCAATGATGTTGGCCTCCATAAATCAATCCATTGTATTTACCGGACATAGCTTTAACCAAAATTAATCTCGTAAATTGACTTGAAAATTCTAACTTATCATGATCAGACTACTGCTGAAATTCAAATTGACAGTGAATTAAATTCCATTAAATAGCATGAGCATGACATAGCCACGTGGAGAAAATCTAAACTATGCTGCAATTTCTATTTTCATAAAATAAAAGAGAGGTTGCAAGGGAATCACAAGAAGCCACAAAATAAGCATACCAAGAGGCATTGGAGGACATTTTTCTGATATCCCAAAGCTTGATAGTCTGATCTTTACCATTTGATATGAAATATCGACCATCTCCGCGACTGTCAAGAAATGTAATACCTTCCAGGTGTCCCATCAAGACCCCTGCTGGCTTATCTTTTGCAACGAAGCAACGCCTATCCCACACCTAAACAAAATTAAACATTAGCAGCCATTGCTTAATCAAAATGGAAAATAAAGCATATCTACATCTCACACTTTAAGTAACATATTCAGGCAATATTCAAAGATGCTTTCTAATGGTGTTGCCTTTGAATATTAGTGTTAGTGAATGTGTGATTACTAAACTATAGAAAGCAAGCAAAAACTCTCTGCAACTCACCAAAACCTTCTAAAACTATTCAGCATTAACACACAAAATTATGAACTAAACAACCAGGAATATGTTTCATTCGAGGATTTACAGAACCCTTCCATGAAACATAATGGCTCTGGAAAGGTATTATGCATCCGGTGAAATTTAAAATAAAAAGAAT
The DNA here is from genome assembly GCA_032173925.1 of Heritiera fomes. Taxonomy (NCBI): domain Eukaryota; kingdom Viridiplantae; phylum Streptophyta; class Magnoliopsida; order Malvales; family Malvaceae; genus Heritiera; species Heritiera fomes. The sequence goes on along the minus strand of JAPDPM010000013.1, from coordinate 21,629,626 downwards.
ATAATAAAAGTATTTAAGAAGCAAGGATAATAAAATCTAAACTTTCTATGCAAAAGAAGACCTGATTTTACCTTGCAGAGATTATCATCACTTCCAGAATATATCAAATTGCCACTTTCATCAGCAAAGGTTACACTATTAACATCAGCCTGCAAGATGAAACAAAAATCAACTTCACGATCCCTCAAATTATAGATACAAACAGGGAAAATGGTCACCACATTACATGAAACCTTCATACATTAAAGTGGGAAGCAAGGTCAAGCAAATTAAATGACAACCCCAACAGAAAGCATAGTGAGTAAATCTTGCAACCATATATTTGTTCCCAGGATATTTAGTCCTTCAATTCTCCTATTCATAAATCATTTGCACATTAATGCAGACATAGTTGAGACAAGAACTTTTGAAATATATTACAAACGAAGGACAGATATCTAAGGCAAGAGTTGAGGCTCTAAATTACAGCCATATAACTTGGATACAGCAGAGACAACCAATGACGAGAAAAATAATTACATATCACCATATGATATAAAAAGTATCAACTCTCTGTATAAATTTTATTCTCAAGGAAGCCAAATGTTTCAACTTCCACACACATTATTACTAGTAACACAATCAAGTTAGTTGATAACAATGACTTCAATTATAACCATAGCAGCAAAAATAATCTTTAAAGTTGTGAGACATAATCACTGAACAGTGGTTGATGGTCTAAACTGGTACATGTATTACTCTTTAGTATTTAAGATATAGTTTCAGACATAAACCTGTCATGATAACCCTGTTATAGGTAAAAAATCAACAATATCCAAGGAATAAAATAATCATCAAATGACATGCTTATTAAACCAAAATACACAAACAGTGAACCCACCATGTGTGCCACAATTCGAAGGGAAAGCTTGTTTGTTTCAAGATCATAAACATATATTGAGTCGTCATTGCTTCCAGCAACAAGTTCTCGTCCATCCGTTGAAAATTTGACAGAGAATATTCCAAAAGAATTCCTTCCATCATAAGCCTTAGAAAAGTCCAATCCTTCATGGATCTCCTGAAAAACCAGAACTCCGACCAAAATATTGTTTGGAAAATGGATTCTTGGATGAATATACAAAGACATCCTCAATCAAAATATTGTTGTTCAACCTCAAACCACAAATGCTACTCCAAAAATATGATTATTCTATTTACTTTATTCCTTCTCACCTTTAAAAGATACACATAAATCTAATAGTCAGGTTGATGTTATCATCCTGAATGATTACCTTCCAGACCCAGGACTTTACTTCTATTTCCATAGGTCTTCATGGCCCAATTCCTAAAATTCTAACCATTGGATGGGAACAAAGCCCACATACCAAATATCTCTATTCTATTTCCTGTGAAACGCCATGCTAATGAAATCATTTATTAGCATGATCAGACTTTTAACATTGTCCATAACAAGTTTTAAAAGATGGCATTCATGTCCAGAAGACAAATTGATATTGAGAGACTTAGACTGCTAAACGCAACTTAAGGGCTTTAAGTTGCCAGCATGTAAGTTTTATATTTCAGTCTCCAATGTGAAGACAGTAAACTAATTGCTACCCCATTTTCAAAGATTAGAAAGAAGAGCATTTTACCGTGATATTTGCAAGGGATTCTGTGGTAGCTGACCCGATATTAACAATATGAACTATAGGTGACATGCTGGTGTAAACCTGAAACAAGGAACAGAAATTCTATTAAGAATCTGCAACAAACACTCTATTTCAGGCCATGAACCTTTGACTCACCTAATGCAAACAATTTTATAGTGTAAATAAAATGAACAGTAGTGTGATAAAAATCCACATGTACAAAAAAAAAAAATCACTTTGTATTTGAAAGAAACTAATTCAAGTTCATGTCTTTAATTCCGTATCTTATAATGATTTACTCAAATAATGATGGTAGTTTTCAATTTAAGAGTTTTTTTCCAGCTTTATTCCTTGAGTTTTTAATCTTCCCTATTATTTGCACTTTGTAGGTCAACTTCAGATGGGTAAGGAAAAAAAAAGTAGTCTGGTTAAGACAAACTACCAACCTAGATATCAGTGCATAAAACCATTATATGAAAACTTGAACATTAAAGCAGACAGATGACCAGACAATGAAGGCATGCACAGGTGCATACACAGACATGCAGACAAATCTGTTTGTGGACTCCAAGCTCTGTGCAGGCCTTGGATTCATTCTTCCGCATCAGTTCATGAAACAATATTGTTCACATCTAAAACACAAAACAAGGATCAGGACACCAGAGAATAAAGTTCTATCTGGTATTGTTCGTCATGTCAGATTGAGAGTGAGACCAAGAAATTCTGCATGATACTGGCAATAATGAGTTTGCAACTCAAAGCTATCATCCATTATTTCTTATCACCATGAATCCTTGCAGTGAGACCTAAAGTGCTATTAGAATCCTCAAAAATTTGAGCATAGGGTGACACGAAGTGGGATGGTTTTAATCCATTTAGTGCACGAAGCAGGATGATTTTAATCCATTTAGTGCTTGAAATGTGTTATCTTAGCCACAATAACCACTTTCATATTTTACTCCGTGATATTCAGTCTCATAGATCTAGCATTTTTCCCCTCCAGAAGATATGTCAAATATAGTAGTTTTCAAAAAACACTCAAGTTGACAGGAATGCACTGAGCACATGTTAAAACCAGATAGGGAGAGTTCATTCCAGCAATATATTCCCTTGGCATCACAAATTTTGTTTAAAATAATAACAGAAAAAAATGGAAATCAATGAGCCATCTTTTACATGCAAACATAATTAAACATATCCAATACGAACTTACAAGATAGCACTGATCTGGAGAAAGGGATGTGTCAGTAACTGTCCAGTGTAAGCTTTTAGCAAGAAAGTTCTTCTGAACTTTCCAGCCTCTATCCACATTGTATATTCTAATATTGCTTCCCTGAAACCAAACATTCACAGTCATATTAAACAAACCTAATGCTACCTCTAATCCAATCAATTCAGTGTCAAGTCAATCTCACTCAGATATAAGACAATGAACAAATACCTGAAACCCAGCAACAAACAGAGAACCATCAGCTGAAAATTGAGAAACATAGGCCCGGCTGTTCATCTGGTCCACGAGCCAAGGACCATTTACTGGCAAATATCTGCTAAGCATGTGACAACGATCAGCTGATGAGAATCTACCTCTTCCTGAATAATTAACTTCTCGACCTGCCAACATCTTCACTGGGGAAACAGGTAATTTCTGCTTTCCAGGCATGAGTTGACATATTCGTTCATGAGGCCCTGATCTGAGGTTTGTAAGCTGGGCAATCTCGTGGTCTACTTTACGCAACGGTTTCTTGGATCTATTACTGCTACCAACTTCATTGGTGGCATTACAATCATCAAACAACTCAGATTCTATCTCCAGCCTACTCATGGCATACCCCATTTCATCAATGGCGACCCCACCGGCTGCAACAAACATTTTTTAATATAAAAGCACTGCCGATATTTTTCTATAACTAATGCATATACATATCTGTTAAACCTTCATACCAAACCACATTTTTTTTGGTTCTTAACATGTCAAACCTGACAAAAGAAAAACAGATAGAAATTGGGTATATGAAGAAGAGTTTTACAAAACAGAAAAGATTTGTAATAGACTAACAAACTCATGTTCTACAGTCAAGACAATTAACTTAAGCATGTTTGACCAATTTAAAGTCAAAATCATACCACCAAAACAATGAAAAGTGTTTGCTTTTAATTAGAATCATAGCTAAAAATCAAATCTTTGTATAGTCTACCTGAGATTTAATGATAAGCATGAAATTAAACCAAGTTCCCAATACAAGCCAAAAGGCAAATCTTCTAGTTTACTAACTCTGAATCAGTTACAGTTATCGCCAATTCAAGTTGTTTTTACAGAACAGAATAAAGACAAAACAAAAACGGCACCAAAGATTCGATCGTCAAACAAAAAAAAAAAAGAAAAAACCAACTTAATTGAATGACAACCGCACTATAAAAGAAGGATTATGAAAGTAAAAAGTTAAAGAAAACTTAGATTTGGAAAGCGGATAGGTGTGAACTAAAGCTTACCTGTTAATTGTCTTACAAAGTTTTGAAGTCTTTGGATGCTGCTGAGTGCCTATAGCTTCAGTCAGACTAGGAGTTCGACGTATTATTTAACACTTTTTTAATTTGCGTGAACAAAATATTTTCTGGGTTATGAGTTGAGAAGACTCATGAGTTTGGGTTTGTTGAAGATGTGACTGGTGCAATAAATAACCACACCTAATCATGTACCAAAAAACGAAAGCACACCTAATCGTTTTACATGTTAACACGTGTCTCTCTACCCTGTTTCCTCATACCATACCATGTTTTAACGTTATCCTCAATTTTTCTTTTTACTAAGATGTAAGCAAATAGGATGATCTGCGAAAATGGTCCGAATTTATTTGTTTATTACTTTCAACGAAAGATCACGAATAGAAATATAATTTATTTGTTTATATTCGTTGGTAAGTTTGTTGAAAATATATTTAAAATTTTTTCATTTAATAAATTATTTAATTTTTATTTACTATTTAATATAATAATAAAATTTTAAATTATTTATTTTTTTAAGTATTTTAATATGTAGTTTTTTATTTATAATTTAATATATAATTATTAAAATTATATATCTATGTAGGATTTTTTTAATTCTAATCATATATATTAAGATAAATACAATTTATTTGTATAATTTTATTTAGTATCCATAAACATATTCATTTAATATTTAAAAAGATATGTTTATACTATTAATATGTTCATTAATATATATGTAGACAATTTTTTACCAATACAAATAAAATACAAACATCATTAAAAAAATAAATAATTATTAAATTCCTATTCACATCCCATGTCGACAGTATTGTTTTTTAACAAGTGGTCTTTATTGGACAGTCCAAGTATTTAAGTGAGGGTTTGATTCACGGAAAATAAAACTTTTGGTCTGAAATTTTTTCATTCTCTGATTAGTTAATTTGCTTTTGTAATTTCCTTGGAAAATTTTGTATTGCCGAGAAAACCCAAATAATAAAAAAAAAAAGAACTCATATTTTTCTTCTCTCGAGCTACTGTTAGATTTACGAAGGTAAAATTAGTTTTTTCATTCATTTTTTTGTCCTCATCTATACGCAAGTTTTGATGTTTTTACTATGCTTTAACATGTTTCCAGTTTTTTCACTTTAAATTTACCTAATGTCAAAAGGAAGAGAAATGACTAGACTCCATTTGTTTAAAACAAACTGTTTTTCAAAAAATAATTTTAGAAAAATATTTTTTTTGAAGAAAGATTTTTTTTTTGTTGTTTGGTTGAATAAATGAATTATTTTTTTGTTGTTTGGTTATATTTTGAAAATGTGTTTTTTGAAATAATATTGATTTAACTATTAAAATATATTAAAATTTACATATTATTAAAATAATTAAATTTTATTTTATTGATATTTGAGAATAGTATAATTTGATAATAATATTTAATATTAAATAATATTATTAAATAGATAATAGAAACTGTTTATTATTTAAATTAACATAATAAATATAATATTTATTGCTAAAACATTAAAAATATTTATACTATTAAAATAATTATATTTTTATTTAAATTATTTATTATTAAATTATAACAAAAGTATTATTTATTTATATTTATTATTAAAATAAAATATAAAAAATATATTTTAAATTAAAAATATTATGTAATTATTTAAATAATAAAATATTAGTTATTATATTAACATTTATAATTTATTATTAACTTATTAATATAATACTATTTAATTTTGAAACATTAAAAATATTTTGATGTTTAATAATATAAAAATAAAATATTTAAAATTAAAATGTTTAAAGACTTTAAATGTTAATATTTTAATTGTTTTAAAATATTTAATTAAAATTAAACCAATAATATTTTTATTAATATAATAATATTTTAGGAAGTCAAATTAAAACTAGGCTTAAAAAATTATATCTAAAGTCCAGTTTAAGTAGAATTATGCTCACAAATTTGATAAATAATCTTAAATATAGAAAGCTTTTTTTTTTTCGAAAATGTCTTCACTTTTTCAAAAATGTAAAACAATTTCAAGAAAAATAATCTTATTTTATATTAACCATGAAATAATTATCCGTTGAGTAGACAATTTTTGTTAAACAAACATTAGAAAATGTAGAAATTATTTTTGGATGGTCATTTTCTATAAAACAAACGAAGCATTAAACTTAGTCGATTTTTCTATGCGCATATATATTTATATTTATATATATATATATATATATATATATATATATATATATATATATATATTCTCATTGTGAAAAATAAATAAATATAAAAAAAAGTTGTCTTGTGAGATCCCACATTTTTAATTACTGTTAATTTCTATTCATGAAGTTAGGAATATTAGATATTTTATAATTATTAAAATGTTAATTATCTTGTAGGTATGAATGGGAATTAGAATGTAGGCCCCACTAGCCTTCTAAAATCCCAATGGAGGTGAAACTTGGTGGACTTGATATTTAGAACCAAATACTGTGATAGTAAGAATATGCACCTCAAACTTAATTGTTTATGCATGTTTCGAAAAGCGTGCAATAATTTAGAAAATGATGATTAAGTTCATAGACCGTTGAAATTTTCATACATAACGATCAAACCAAGTTGACTTTTGACCAACTGACAATTATAGGTAAATCCTCATGTAATAAAGTTCTAGGACATGTGGACTAATAAACTAAACCATGTGAAAAAGTAGAAAATTACGTTATTCAACAGTTATAGGTATTTTGGTAATTTTGCCCAAAAGACCAGTCAAATCCCAATAAAAGCTCAACCAATGATTATAGCATGTCAAATAGAGTATTTTATGATGGAATGAAATATTCAAGAGATTAGACTGATTGTTTTCAATAAAGTCAAATCGCTAAAAGCAAAATGGTCACATTTTAATGTTTTAATGGAAAATGGTAATTTATACATTAAAATATCAATGTTTTAGAAATTTCCAGCCCATTTCTCTTCCATTTTTGGCAGCCACTCTTTCTCCCTTCATCCTCCATAGCCTAAGCTTAACCAAGAGAGAGAAAGCTTTAAAAACCTTTGCCAAACAACCTTCAAACCGAAAACAGTCTTCACCAACCTTGTTTAGTTTTCAATGCTCTATCTCTTGATACTAAAATCAAGTTCTAAAGTGGACAAAATCCAAGTGTGGGATCTTCCTTAAGGTTCGGCCAAGGTGAGAAAGGAAGAAAGCTTGTGTTTTATCATGTTTTCATGATTGTATGCTAGGTGTTTAAGGTGTTTAAGCATGTGTTTAGGTTTGAATTGACTTAAAACCATGAAAATCTACTTCCCAAGCATGCTTCTCCATGAACATAATGTGATTCAATGTGAATTTGATATAGAATTAATGTAGATTAAGTGTAAAGCATGAATTAAGATTGAATTGAAGAAATGAGTTGTGAAGAAAGAGGAACCATGTTTGGCCATGAGAAAGGGACTATGAAGAGAGCTCAATTCAATATGTTTTGGGTTCTAGAATAATGTATAAATTAATACAAGACTATAGGTGAATTGGGAACTGAAAACGAAGGTGTTTTGACAATAGTTGCAATGTTAGCACTATTGTGAAGTAGACTGAATTTAGGGCTATAATAGACAATATACTATGTCTCAAAGAGTTAGACATTCTTTGTAACTAAAGTAAAGTGAATTGACTGTGTTTGTGTGGTCAATTGCAGCCTGGAAGTCAAAAGGAGATACTAGTGCTAACGAGCGACTTATTTAGGTTCTAATAGGTAAAACAATTCGATAACCGTCCAGTAGAATCATACAGTTTCTATGAGACCTCCTAATTTAGAGTACTACTTAATTATATTTATAAAATTGAGATTATAGAATAATTATAATTAATAAATACTTGATTTTATCTTAGGTTTTAAGGTTAATAGTAAGTGGGCCTACAGATTTCTAGAGGTTCAGATGAAGGTGGAACTTGGAGGATTCGATATTTGGAGTCAGAAAATATGATGGTAAGAGTTCTAGCCTTAATCTCAATTATTTTTGCATATTTTGAAAAATGTGCAACAATTTGAGAAATGACAGTTTAATTCATGGGCTGTTCGAATTTTCGAAAATAACAGTCAAACTAAAAGGACTTTTGACCCTCTGTCTATACTAAATAATTCCTCATGAAATATAGTTTTAGAACATCTAGACAGATGGAATAAACTAGATGTAACGACAGAAATTTACAGATTTTACGGTTATGGGTATTTTCGTAATTTCACTTAAATCGATAACCGAACCCTAACAAAAGCTTCACCAAACATTAGAGCAAGTTAAATATATTTGATTTATAATTAAATAAAATATTTTGGAGGTTAGACAAACTGTTTTCAACAAAGTCAAACTTTAGGGGGGCAAAATTGGAAAATTTCATTAAGAAGAAGGGTATTTGGTAATTTTGCATGAAAGGCCTTAAAAATCAGAATTCTCTACAGAATTCTACACCTTACAGCCAGCCATCGTCTTCTTCCTCTTGCTATACACCATAGCCAAGCTTGAGAAAGAAATAAAAGCTTCTAAAATCATAATAAAATTAACCCGAAACCAAAAAATCCCTTAATAAACACTGTCTATTTTTCAATGCTCTTTCTCTTGGTACCAATATCTTCATCTAAAGTGGCCAAAATCAGATCCTAAGTCCTCCCATTGAATTTCGCTAAGGTGAGTTGTTGGGGAATTTTAGATTTTTCCATAGTTTTTCTTACTAATTTCTATGTATTTAAGTTAAACCCATAATTCTTTAAGCTTAAATCATTTTAGAATCATGAATTTAGATAGGCAAGGGTTTCGACCACCATCCACCTTCCATGAACATGATGAATCTTGATGGGAATTTGATATAAAAATAATGTAGAAATCATGGAAAACATGAAATTAAGCTTAGTTAAGTTTAGATGGAAGAAAACCTTTATGTGGGGGTGGAAGATGAGTTTTGGCCAAGGCTAGTAAAGCATGTTTTTGATGCCATTCAATGTGTAATTTAAGTAGAAGTTGTGTTGTAAGGACCTGGCGTACTTACCCTTTTGTGGGCCAAGGATCGACCCCCAGTAGCTAGCCTTACTCACAACGTAAGCCTAATGGTTAGGATTGACTTGAACTTGGAAGAGTTAAGGGTTCAAGTCGCTTCGGATACGCTCAAGGTGATAATTGTCCTGGGAGGTACTCTAGGCACCTTGGGGCAAAATCGTGAGAGACCTGTGGGGTACCCAAAGCGGACAATACGTTGTGAGTAAGGATGGCTATTGGGGGTGGATCCCTGGCACCCAAAAGGGTGGGTACGCCAAGTCCTTACATGTGTAGAAAATTAATAGAATTAATTTAGAATTAATAAGGAAGCTTAAATTTGAAAAATTCAATATGTAAAAAGAGAGGAAGTTTTGGCCAAGCTAAGGGGAGGAAGAAATCATGCCTATTTCAATGTACTTTAGATCTTAAAATAATGCATAAATTATTTTGAGAATGTAGGCGCAATCGGAATCGAAAACGGAGTTACATAGCAAAAGTTACAATTTCGCTCCGGTAGAAATTAGACTGCATTTAGAGAATTTTACAGACAATTCTTTAGCATTTAAATTATTAAATATTCTTTTAGTTGAAATGTGATAAATTTATCAAGTTGGAATAATGATTTTGCAGCCTCGAAATCCGAAGATGCTATCAGTGCTTACAAGGTGACTACCGATAAATTATGTTGCATGATTTTGACATGATGTTAATAAAATTGTTGTTTTTGTGAAAGTGAATTTGATATTTTAGATTGAAATTGGAAACTGGAAAATGTGGTTTTGAAACTATTTTCGTGCAGGAGGATTAGGCTAAAATATACCGTTATGCTGTCGAAATTTTCAAAAAAATAGCCTACATCCCTTTAAAATATTATCTAGCATGATTTATATGATGGAAGAAATAAATTTTAGAACTTTGGATATTTAAATCCCTAAACATGGTTTTAAGTAAATTAAATCACAAATTCAATATTTAAAAATTCATGTTATCGAATTTTGCATACGTGAGAGTTCTTACATGTTTTTATAACTTATTTACAAATAAATAGAATATTTTTGGGATCGAATATTGATTTGAGAATATTTTATGAATTTTTATTTTTGAACTGCCTATAATTTCAAAAAAATGTATTTTATGGATTGATTGAAGATTTAGATTTCTAAATTTATTTTCGTAAACCACTATGAAATGTTTTATATGATTTTAGAGACTGTTGGCCCCGTAGCTACCTGCAGGTACATGCATTTTCGTTCCGTTCTGATGCTACTGACTCTAGCCTAGTCTTTAGCTCCCACAGGTGACATTTGGCTAGTGATCACATTGTGGCAGCTGACTATGACCATACATCTATTATAGTGCATGTGTCTATTAGTTATAGCCTAGTCTCCATTAAAATTATACTGGAGTGGTAAATCCCTGTTAACTTAAATCCAAGCACTTCCAGTTTTGATATGTTTCTGATTTTGATTTATTTGTATTTTATGTTTCTTAACATGATTTATATGTTTTGGTGAAATTATTTATTTGATTTATATGTTAGAATTGCTATAAATATGATTTGTGATGTTTACGAAGAAATTGTTTAATTTCTAATATAAGCATGTCTTCTTTCTCAAGTTATCAAAATTATGTTTGAATTTGTGATTTAATTACAACAGATAAACTCCCTATAATGGACTTGGATGCCAGAACACGTGAGGTACTTCAAAGTACCTCCCATACTCCTCTGGTTAACCAATCCACTATCGTATATTTCCTGTTAGATCGTGCTTACTTAAATTTAATATTTTGAATTTTATGATTTTTGTATGAAAATTTGTTTATATAAATTGCATATAGGATACGATGTGTCAATATAGATATTATTTACGGAGCACGTTAGCTCACCCTTTTATTTTTCACTCCTAGATTATTTGCAGTGAGTTCGGATCTGCTTTCCAAGAGGACCTGATTTTCAGTATTCCTTAGGCAATTTCTCCGATTCATCGAGGTATACTTGGTTTATTTTATGTATTCAGATTTTTATACAGTGTTACTTTTATGTATACTAAACTTGGGATGTAAATATTTTTATTCTGTATAAAAAATCAAATTTCAAATTCTAGGTTTTTGTATTAAAGAAATAAATTTTTATTTTGAATTTTGAATTAGACACTGCAGACGAGCCCAACCTATGTTATTTGATTATGTGAGATTAGTAAAATATATGGTATTTCGGATCATGACAGTTTCAGAATCCCAAAAGGGAATAATAGTAAGACATATGGCCATAGTCAATAGGGTCCACAGTGAACACTAGTCAGGTGATAGTTGTGGGTGCTGAAGACGTAACTAAGGTCAATCAGCAACAGAACACACACTTACTCAGATCAGCATGATAAACCTGAAGGCTGCTATGGGGACAACATTCTCAAAATAGTGTATAAAACAGTGGGAATACTCTTCAGAGGTTGATTCAACAAAACAAATCTTCAGTCAGTCTATAATTTAGTAAAATCAATAACAATGATAGTTGTTATGAAAAAATTCAACAAATATTCTCAGTTCAAAATCCAGTGTTCAAAAAATTTTATTTATGTATAAGAATGACACTAATAATCATAGGTATATTGAAAACTGGGAAAATCATTAAAATCAATCTTGGAAACTGAGTTACAAATTTAGGATACTCTTATCGACCTATATACAACTTTCAATTCATTCATGCTTTAACTTCATTTCAATGACATTTATGATCTACCCTTTTGATTTTAAGGTTTTAAGGTTTGATTTTCAAAATTTCGGCAGTATAACGGCATGATCGATCCTAACTTTCTTGCACTAAAACACAGTTCAACAACCATAATCATATTTTCCCAATCTTAATCAATTCACAGTAACTAATCACATACGATCTCAATTCAATCATTATCAATGCAACACAATATCCCTACACCTCTTACATGTATCTCTTACCACTCATATTGCACCGTGCTGCTCAGTAGCACCAATATTTCACTCCTCACTTTCGAGCTACAAAACATCACACAATCACTGTCAATTTACCACACTTCAGTTATAAAAAGTATGTAATTCCTTAAGACCTATTACATTACCTACTGCAGCTTTAAATCCGATCTACTTCATACCAATGCTTACACTACAACTATCATCAAAACACTTCCTTTTTCGGTTCTGACTTCACCAGCAACCTTGTATTAATTTATACATTTTTCTAGGACCCAATTTACATTGAATTGAGCATGATTTCACCATGCTCATCACTTGGCCGAAATGGCCTCCCATGGCTACACAATCTATTTCAACGATTTAAGGCAGTATACGTGTTCTACTCATTCTCTACATTAATTCTATATCATTTTTGCATTGAAGAACATCACATTCTTACATGGGCATTCTTGGCCGAAACCTTAGGGGATTGATTCTCATGGTTTGAATTCAATTCTAGCTTAAATACATACTTAAACACCTTAAACACATAACATAAAGCTATTAAATCATGAAAATTCAAGCTTTCTCTCAACTCTTTCACTTGGATGAAAATGGAGGAAGCTGAAACACTATGAAAATGGCCACTTCAAGGATCAATTTTGTTAGTATGTTGTAGAGCTCTGAGAGCTCCACAAGTTTGCTTAAGGTAGTTTTTAATTTTAGGGTGTTTTACTAGGGTTTTTAGTAACTTTCTCTCTCTAAATGAAGCTTTCAACAATGGTGGGCGGTAAGAAAAGATGATGGACATAAATGAGGAGAGAAAAAGACTAGACAATTCTTTTAAAATAATATATTGATGGCAAAGTACTACAATGCCCTTATGTTTTATTAAACTTTCCATTTTGCCCCTCACAATTCAATTTCTGTTTAAACAGTCAGTTTAACTTTCAAAATATCTCATTCAATCATAAAACATATCTATTTAACATATTCTAATCATTGAATAGGCCTTTGATAGGATTCGACTAGTCAAAAGGGTGAAACTACCAAAATAGCCCTAACCGTCGAATCTAAGTCTGTGATTTAGTCACCAATTAACATGGCATGAGACTTCTTCACACAAGGATTTATCTAAGTTTGTCACTTGCCATTAGGTTGACCATTATTTACAAAAGTCTTATGGGCCTATAGACTTAATTGTCATTTTCTAAATTATTGCACGTTTTTCAAAACATGCTCAAATAAAGAAATTTTTAGATGTAGATTCTTACCATCTCAGTATTTTGCTTCAAAAATCGATACTACAAGGTTTCATCTCCATCAGAACAGTATAAGTCCTAGTGGGACCCACAGTCCAAATCTTCGTTACACCTACGAAACATAAGGCATATGAACAGTTATGAGATACTTATCTTCCTAACTTCATTAATAGTATATAACAGTAATAGAAAGTATGAATCTCACACAATGGGCTAGCTTCATATATATATATATATATATATATATATATATATATAAATAGGTTGAAAGTAGGAACCTTCCTTTATATGATTCATGTATAAACCCATCTCATTATAGGTTTAATATCATGTATAAACTCATCACATTATAGGTTTAATGCATGTATAATATATATAATATAATATTACACTTAATAGCAGAATTATTGTTCATGAATTTGACATTAATGGAAATTAGATCCGAATCAAAATTGATTTTTGCTATTTCACAAAATGAAATAAATCCAACATATAGTAGTGAGCAAATTTCACTCAACAGTTTAAGGTGACTAAGAGCAGTACAAAAAATAGTGGTTTGCCTGTGTATTTTTATGTGTGTGTGTGTGTGTTTTTTCTTTTACTTCTTACTGCCCTTGTGTACTATGTGTCTCAGTCTAGGCTTGTTTAAATAGAGCTAAGAATTTTTAATGGCTAAAGGGTCAAAAAAGCCCTCGAATAATAAATGGTTTCGCAATTAAGCCTTTATTTTTTTTTTGCAATCAATTGAGCTCTTATATTTTCAATTTCACTCTATTGAATCCTTACTTGGACAGAAACCGTTAGGTCTATTTTTTTTGCCATGTATATTGTTCAAATTTAACAGTTTTCAAACGAATTTAAAGGTTTCTGTACATGAAAGGGTTCAATTAAATGAAAATTGAAATATAAGAGCTCAATTGATTGTGAAAAAAAGTTAAGGGCTCAATTGTTGGAAACATTTTCTTCAAGGATCTTTTTCACCATTTAGCCCTTTTTAATTTATCGAAAGTCTTGGTAATCCAGTCATATCTTTGATTTTTTTAATCTTTATTCCATTAAAAGTAAAAAAAAAGGAGATGATGATGATGATGATGATAATAATAATAATAATAAATAAATAAACAAATAGATAAAAATGATAAAATAAAATAATAATTTTGAAGAAATATCAAAACATGTGATGGTTTGACATTTATTAGAAAAAGTAATTTCGGGCTTTTCATCACAAGCTCAAATAATTGTAACAGCATATTTACAAGTCTGGACGAAAATAATGTCTACAACTGGCTATCCATGTAATTGCAGAAAGTGCTACATTATTTGATGGGATGAAACTATTTGTATGCTGATTACCACAAAGGACAAATAAAATTAACAAGGACACATTAAGGATTGCTTGTTAGAAAAGAAATAACTTTACCTTAACTTCAAGGATTGATAGTGTGTTGCAATATGATTCTTGGCATAGTTATCAAAATCGTACGATACACAATATATATCGTAAGATATGATCCGATTCATTATAAAATCAATACATATCAATACAAAAAATTGGGTTTATTATGAATCAAGAGCGTATCTATCGATACACAAACATATCGATAAGTATCGTATGATACACCAATACACTTCGATACACTTTATAGTGAAATTAGTCCAGACCCAATCAAAATCAGATTTGACCCAATTAACTAAAAATGCAATTTTAATAGTTTTTTAACTTAAAAAAAAACTTAAAAACATATTCTCTATACGATTTAACCTTGAAAAATCGAAAAAAAATTAAACTTTTAGCTAGTAAATTTAAAATTAAAAATATTATTTAAAAATACATACTATTAATGAGTATGTTAAGAGTTTGTAAACAATCATATTTCTTATTTTTATCATATACTCACTTAATTCTATTAATATGTATAATATTTTTATTTTTTATTTATCTTTGAAAAATTGAATTAGAATTAAACTTTTAGTTAGTACATTAAAAATAAAAAAATGTTTAAAAATATATACTATTAATGAGCATGTTAAGAGTTTACAAACAATTATATTTCTTATTTTTATCATATATTCACTTAATTCTATTAATATGTATAATATTTTTTTATTTATCTTACATGTGTATGTATTATTTATAATTAATTTTAAAATTATTTACTGTATTTTATGATACGATACTCAATATTCGATTCTTAAAAATAAAATTTCGATTCACGATACGTATCTCGATTTAATAACTATGATTCTAGGAGCTAAGCTTAGCTAGAGCTAGAGGTGGCAAAAGTTGGCCTGAGCCCGAAAGCTCGATGGAGACTGAACCCGAATCAACCCGAATTAATCAAAAAAAGTCAAAGACCCGAAATTGAAAAGCCCAAAACTGAAAAAGCTCGAAGTCGGAAAAACCGAAACCCAACACAACCCAAATCACTATGATCTGAAACCGAGACCAATCCGATCCAAAACCCATAAAAATTGAATTTAAAACCCGAATTATAATTATATTATTATTATTGAAAAATAAATAAATAATTGATACACTTTTTAATTAAAAAATTTAAAAATTTGAAAATGATTATTATTTTTTATACAATTATATCAATTATGTATTACCAACAAAATAAATATAAAATTATTATCTTATCTACTACCAGTGGAGTTTTTTAACTCCACAAGCGTAGTTAAGATGAAGAAATGTGTCCTTTAGAAATATTAATAAAATAAAAAATAAATAAAATAAAACACATGTCATCATCCTAACCCTACTTATGGAGTTAAAAAACTCCACTAGCAATGGATATGATAATAATTCTAAATATTAAATCTTTTTAGTTCAATTATTTAAAACACCATAATATATGAATATCAAATAATCTTTAATATTATACTTATTGTATTTATAATAATAAATATATTATTAACCTAACATTTAATTTTATTATAAAAATCACTATAATATTTTATCATTTTTATTTAATAATAAAATTTTAATTTTAAAACAATAATAAATCAAATATATAAAAAATCATTTTATAATTTCAATATTTACTTGAAACTTTGAATTTGATATTTTGTGCAACACATTAAAAACAGTATTAACAAAATTAAATTTAAGCTACATTTTCATAAAGTTTCAAGCATAGAAAAATATTAAATTTGCTTGAAAATAAAAACCTAATCTTAAAAAATTCCAATTTAGTATCTTATAACAATGATTTATATATTATTTTATAATAATTTTTTAGAATAAATTATGTAATCTCTTAGTGTGTAAATATTATTTTGATAGAATTAATTATTTATTAAAAATGATTTATTTATTATCTATTAAATATAAAATTAAAGTGTGGATAAAAATAGTATTTATAATAGTAAAATAAAGTTTAAAATTTGTTTTTTATACTTTATTAATATTATGATTAATTATATTTAAGTAACTAACATTATATTAATTATTTTCGTAATATATACTATTTAACATTTTAATTAGACATTCGATCAATTGGTGTATATCTAATGTTATTATGTTAATGTTACCATGAAAAAATTAGGACTTAATTGATGTATAATTGTATATGATATGATTATATCAAATGTTATTATTTATTAATATAATGTTAATTGGTGTATATAACTTTTTTAATTCACTGTTCTAAATTTCTAATAAAATATTTTATTAATTAGTGTGTCTGAGTACGATAATTTTTAATGTGATAATATTAATATTATGATTTATGTATAAACCAAAAATAAAATAAATATAAAATTGAGGTAATTAGTTGACCAATTATTCATAATATTAAGTACTTTTTAATGTATACTATAGTTTTATTCAACATTATAACTGAACAATTAATTAACTAGTTATTTTGTTAGATTTAATTTAATTACTAATTACGTTCTATTTAAAAAATTAAATGTAAGAAAATTTCTTAAATATTTAAAACTTTATTAAAACTATAATATAATTATTAAAAAAGCTAATAAAACAAAGTAAAAAAATATTGGACTAATAGCGTGTTTGGTTAGGCAGATTTGCGTTTCAATTCTGTCATTTTTCCAAAGATTAATGGAATATGTAGATTGGCTGAGGGGAGAAAAAAATAGCAGAAATCCTATGCTATTAAAGTGGAGCCGCGTGAGAGAGAAAACCAAATAATCTCCCCCCCCCCCCCCCCCCCCAATGAATAGCTTTTCCGTGGGCAAAACAATATTTTTGGACAAGCGTGTCCTTTAAAAAATCGAAAAATGACAGTAAATGCCACCATCAACCTTCTCTTCTGTTGGACTTCTCCCCATTTTGCTTCTTTTGGCATGTGAAGGAATTCTTGAAGGAGGAGATTTATTAGGATTTTTCATCCTAGTTTGTCTTGGAGCCATGATTAGGGTAAAATTTGTGAAAAATTGATGATTGGTTAAACGAAAATAAAGATGGGTTAGTGAAAGTTTGAGTTGGAAAGAAAAAGCATCGAGGGTGGCTAGTGAAGTTTGAGCCGGAAAGAGTGAAGGTCGAGGGCTATTTTTATAGCTGTCAATCAGGCATTCAAATGCCCATAACGAATTCGAATTCCCAGAATGCTTTTCAACATGGAGAATTCGAATTCCCATAATGGGGCATTCGAATTCCCTAAGGCATTCTGCAAACAGAATGTCTTTCAACACGGTGAATTCGAATTCCCATAATGGAGCATTCGAATTTCCTGTGCTGAAAGATGTTTCCCAATTAGAAAATAAAAAATTTAAATATTTTATAAAATATTTGTAAATTTATATTTTTTATAAATTAATTTTAATTATTTAGAAAATAATAATTCTAAATATTTTATAATTACTTGAAAAATTATATATTTTATAAATAAATATTAATTATTTAGCAAATAATAATTTTATAAATAAATATAAATATTTTAATATTAATTTTAGGATAATTTTATAAATTTTTATATAAAATATTTAATTTTATAAATTTATATATTTTAATATTAATTTTATAATATTTTTATAAATAAATTTATATATTTTATAAATAAATTTAAATATTTTAATATTAATGGGTATTTTTGTTATATGTATAGCAACAATGGTGATTATAATTACAAAATATAAAATTCAAATTTTAATAAATTAATATTGAAGGGTATTTTAATTGTGATAGCAAAATATATTTTTAAAAAAAAGTAAAAAGGGTATTTTAGTAATTGTGCTAATAACATATGTTTTTGTGATTATTGTAGGAGATGGTATTTTCGTCATATTAATTTAAATGTAAGGTATTTCCGTAAATACTTAAATGAGAAAAATTATATTCAATTTTAATAACTTTATATTAAAAGGGTATTTTGATCATTTTAATCTTATTCCTACCTTATTCTTTCTCTTAAACCATACAAAAAAAATTCAGAAAAATTATTCCATTCCGCCAACTAAACAACATAATACATATTCATCCTATTTTTTATTCTCTCATAATATATTTTCCATTCCTTCTCTTTTCCATTCTGTGAACCAAACGCCACCTAAGAGTGTCCAAATTCCAATGGTCTAATTTTGACCAAAAAAATACAATAACCCAATAAGTTATTGTTAAGAGTATAAAGCCATTTATATAAATATTTAATTATTTAGTATGATTTATTTATAATTTGTTAATTATTTATTTGCATAGCTAATACTTTTAGATTTTTAGTTTCCTTTAGTTTTACTATATATGTTTTTTTTGGCTCACTAAAAAAATAAATTTTTATATAATTATTATATAATTACATATTTTATAACAAATGTGGATATCGCAAGAAATTAAAAAATTCATAGTCAAGTAATAAAAACATTAAAATGTAAAAATATATTTATATAAATTTTATTAAATTTTAACTTAATTTAGCATTTCTATTATATTTTTATTTAACTATATAAAAAATTAAACTAATTATTACATTCAAAATTATAAAAAAAATATTTATAACTTATAAAATTTCAAAATAATTTGACCAAGCCCGCTAAACCCGCTCGATTAGAACCGAACTGAACCTGAAAATGCGATAACCGAGAATTTTTCCACTTTGGGAATTGTGGATTATTTGAATCTAATTTAAAATGTTAATAGATGAGTTAAAGTAAATAAATAAATTTATTTACAGAACTGGAATATTTTGAATTATGGACATGATTGAATGATGTATTAGAGATTTAAAATTTGGGAATTAATTATAGGTATTATGAAATTTAAAATTTAAAGAAATATATATATATATAGATGTACAAGAAATATATATATATATATATGAAGATATATATATATATATATATATATATATATATATATATATATCTTCATATATATATATATATATATATATATATATATATATATATATGAAGATATGATTATATCATCATCATCATCAGAGCCTTTATGCCAAGAGATTGGGTTAGGCTATATGAATCAATATCTAAATTCACGTTAGATCGTCCATATATATTTTCCTCCTCCATAGATTCCTATCCAAGGCCATTTGCTCATCTAACTCTAAAACCTCCATATCTTTCCAAACTACTTTCTTTCAAATCTTTTTCAGTCTTCCTCTAGTCTTAACCCTTCTCTCAACATCCATAGCTTCTACGCTCTTAACTGAAGCATTTACAGGTCTAGGTCTTACATGTCCAAACCAATATAAACGATTTTCACACATCTTGTCTTCGATAGGTACCACTCCAACCATATTACAATATCTTCATTTTTCATTCTATCCTAGGTTATAAGATGAGAATCTCTCTTCCTAAACAATGTGTTTACTAGGATTAGGTCATAAGATAAAGCAAAATCTAAGATAGCATCCCCACCCTCGTTTCTTACACCATAACTAAAACCCCCATGTACGCTCTCAAAACCCTATCTACTTGTACCTACATGTCTATTAAGGTCACCGCCAATAAAAAGGTTTTCTCCTAAAGGCACTTCTTGTACTACCTTATCTAAATCCTCCCAAAACTGTCATTTACTAACCTCATCAAGTCCTATATGGTGTGCATACACACTAATGACATTCAACACCTCTTCTCCTAAAACTAGCTTAACCAAAATAATCCTATCCCCTTGTCTCCTAATTTGTACAACATCCTTATGGTACTCTTTATCTATAATGATACCCACTCCATTTCGGTCTCTATCTTTCCTTGTGTACCAAAGCTTATATTGCCAAGGTGCTATCTCCTTAACCTTTTCCCAAACCCATTTGGTCTTTTGAAGACACAAGATGTTAACCCTTCTCTTACTCATAACCTCAAAAATCTCAGCTAACTTACCACCAAACGTACCTATATTCCAAGATGCTAACCTAAGCTTATGGTTATGGTTATGGACTAACTTCTTTACCCACCCCCGTCCATTGTGGTGTGGGAACCTTTGCCTATTTAACACCACATCCAGGCATCAATATGGCGCATTGCTACTAGGCGACGGCCTAGCAACCCTTACCCACTTTTCACTACACTGAAGCTCCGATGCAGCGTGTCGCTGAGTAAGGGACGCTCCAACGATGTTTTCATATTGGTTCATTTCATGAGATTGGACTAGTTTTTATGGCTAGTTGTCTAAACCTATCGCCACCCTCCTCCTTTACCCGAGCTTGGGACTGGCTGCATTAACTCAATATTTAATAAGAAAAATAAAAAAGTAAATATGTTTAAATATAATAAATAAATAAAAATAATTATAATAAAAAAAATAATAAGTGAATCACGGCAAGCTTCCAAAGGAAGCTTGTCGTGATTCACGAAGTCTGTAAGGGACAGACTTCTGATTAAAAAAAAAGGGAGAGGCAAATCGAAGTGAGGCCGATAAGAGAGAAGGGAGTCGTGATGGTAGAGGGAAAAGGTAACGTCGGTCAAGGTAGAAAGAGTTGACAGTGGAAAGAGAAGAGGGAAAGGAAGGAAAAGAGAAGGAAAGGAAAGGAAGAGAAACGGGAAGGATCGTCGGTTGCCAACCGAATCAGGCGGCAGATTCGACCGAACCAAGGGAGATCAGGGATGCGTCGACTGTTGGAAAAAGAAAAGAAAAGAAAAGAAACAAAAAATGGAAGAAGAAAAAGAAGAGAGAGAGAGGAAACGGTGTATCCGCCCTAATCTCTGCCATGGGCGGACACCATCACCCCTACTGCCACCGGGGCAGAGCAGGACTTGCCAAAAATGGTGGGGGAAGTGGGCTAAATCAAAACTGCCCAAAAAAAAAAGAAAAAGGGATAGATGAACCGGTTCAGCATAAAAAAAAAAGAAAAAAAGAAAAGAAAAGAAGAAAGGTAAAGAAATTAGTTTATTTTATTGTTATTTATCTAATAAATTGTTGATTGGGATTTTCTAAGTGTATCTATGATTTGAAGATTGTAGAGATTGTGCAAGTGATGATTGAAGCTTGATAGAGCTTGGGAAAGATTAAATGTGAGCCTTGATGCTAGGTAAGATATTTATATAAATTATTCGTAAATTTATATGATATTAGTTTGATTGATTTGAGGTTTTGAATATTAAATTTAAAATTTTGAAGGTATGATTAAAATAATGTTATGGGTTGAGAATGGGTGATGAGTAAGGGTGTAAACGAGTCGAGCTACTCGTGAGCTATTCGAGTTCGACTCGATGATTACCCAAATTCGACTCGTTCATTTTCGAGCCAAGCTCGAGCTCGAGCTACTCGAGTATCGAGTCGAGCCGAGTTCGAGTAGTTAAGTACCCGACTCAAGCGACTCACGAGCCTTATCAAGCTTTTATATTTTTAATATTTTATTTATTCAATTACATTTTTAACCTTATATAATATCTAATATAACAAAAAAAAAACCTTAATATAATGAAAAACCCTAAAAGCCTAAATTGCTTCTCCCCAATTCTCGGTTTCTCATTTCTCACGACCCACCCCCCTTCAAGTGGCGCTGCTCAGCGTCGCGTGACCTATGCCCAGCTTCAATCCTTCCCTTTCAAGCTCTAATCTTTCAGCAACTCAACCTCACGATGAGTCACGAGCCACAATTCAGCCTCCATCTTTCCCATTTCTTGAATCGCCTCAATCTTCCGACAGCCTCCTCAACCTTGATTTGCGAATCGCGTTAGTCTCCCGGAAGCCTCCTCAGCCTTGATTCTCGAATCACTTCAGTGGACTAGATCTACCGAATAAGACCCTAAGCCCTTAAATCTGGAGTGCTATTCGAGTTGTCAGTAGGCTCCTTAAGTCTCGAACTCTTGATCCAGTGGAAACAACCTCCGAAAAGGTTTGTTCTATCTCACCGGAGCCACGACCACGAACCAGCAATGACTCTCCACCAGCTAAGGTTTGTTCTATCTTAGGTTTCCATGTCGCAAACACATATCTCCATTCCTTCTTGAATGGTTTTATGGACTATGGAATAGAGATAGAATTGTTTATTTAGATTGGGTTTAAGATTTATTTAGAGTAGTTAAAGGTTTGATAATTTCCTAACGTTGATATGTTCCTCTGCTGATATAAGATGTTCCTTGCATCTATTCTGACTTTTGATATCAGTTAGTTGCTATGCTGATATGATGTGTTCCTCGCCTCTGGTCTAAATTCTTATATGAGTTAGTTGTTGTTGTTGTTGTGTTGATTAATATAATTGTTCTGTTCTGATTCTGTTCTAGATCGTTAGTTCTTGTCTTGGTCAATGTTTGCCTATTTTCATGTTTTGATCTATTTTCTTGTTTCTTGTTGTCCTGTTGAAATTTGCCTTATGGTCTAAGTTCATGTTTGGCAAATGTTTTTCAAATGTCCTGTTTATCTTTTCTGTCTGTTGTTATTGTTGTTTCCAAGTCTGTTATTGCTGTCCATAACTTACATCTTGATTTGCAAGATGTGTAGGAAGTTTGGATGGCTGTTCTTGTTGATCAAGCTTGAAGGAACATGTCTATTTCTTTTTTTACTAAGTTGCATTTTTAACTTTTCCGTTCTGAGTTTTTTTTTGTTTGTTTTGAAATTTAGTCTGAGTTGTATCCTGTCTTTTTAGTTGTATTTTGAGTTTGAATGTTAGATTATTTTGATTTGCAAGAGTTGTATTTTGAATTGTTCTGTTTTTGAGTTCTGAATTTGACTTTCTAAGTTGTTTTTATGTGTTTTAAGTTCTGGCTTTTTGGGCTATACTCTAATTTTGCATATTAAGTTTTCTCTTGATATAAGATTGATGTTTTGATGAAGAATAAGTAGTATTGTTGATATAAGATTAATGTTTTGATGAGGAAAGAGCAGTACTTGTGATTACTTTTATTTGGTTTAAATTATATTAACTTTTTGGTTATAAGTTGTGTTTGAATTTTGCTTGAAAATTGATAAGTCAATTTGAATTTATAGAATTAAATTCAAGCCTGCGAGCCGAGCTTTGAGAGGATCGAGTATCTTGTGAGCCGAGTTCGAGCTTCAAAAATTAAGCTCGACCGAGCTCGAGCCAAGCTTCGAGCTTCAAGTTTTCGAACTGAGCCGAGCTCGAGCTTGGTACTGGATCGTCTCGACTTGGCTCGATTACACCCTTAGTGATGAGGTTGATGCAAATGATTGAGTATAATGATGTGAGGATTTATATTATGAACGTGGTAAAATATTTATTTAAGTTGGTTGTATTATTGTATCGTAATGAATTGGTGTTAATTAAGGGTTAAATTATTGTGTTAAACAATTTTTAGATATTAAAAAATTATTATCACAGCAATATTGAAATGATATTGATTATTGTGACGATTAATGATGTGATATTGATGAAACGAGATTGAGATATTGTCATGAAATTTTGTGAATGATTAAGGATTGTGATTAAATGTTTTGATAGTTAGTAGATTATGGTGAGAGATTTTTAAAATAACGAAATTTGGTTGATATATTGATGTTGTAGAATGAACGAAGAACAATAGTAAAGCATGAAATTAAGCTTAAACTGTTGATTCAATTTGAGTAGCCATGTATGTAAGTTTCGGCCAAGTGAAGGGGACCTAGGAATTGTGCTCAATTTAATGTGTTTTAAGTCCCATGACACTGTATAAATTAATATAAGACTGTCGATGTGATCAGAATTGAAAATGAAGTTGATTTAATTATAGTTGCAGTTTTAGCACAGGTGTGAAATAGATTGGTTTAGTGGCTATAATAGGCAATGTGATAGATTTTAATGAGGGTAGAATTCTTTATAAGTGAAATGTAATGAAATAATTGTATTTACATGATGTTTTGCAACCTAGGAGTGAAATAGGTCACGTGGTGCTAACTATCATTTCAATGAAAACCAAAAGGTAAGGGATAAATATAAAAGACGTAGGAATACTGTGAATGCATACTAATGTTGAAAATGATTTTATTGAATTGTTTGATATGAAAATGGATTGGATTTTGTGAACTACTGTTGGGATTATAAATTGTGTTTTTCCTGCAGGGAGGCTAGGATAGAAACAGTCGTTACGCTGCTGAAATTTCTAAGAAATTTGTAGAATTATGTTTTGGTATATTTTGAATACTAAAAATGAAAATTAAATAAGTTTTAATCATGTTTTATCACAAATACCTCATATGCATACCAAAAACCGAAAATATATATTTAAAAATTCATATTATTGAATTTTACATACATGAGGATGCTAGCATGTTTTTATAACTTATTTACAGGTAATTAGAATATTTTTAGAACTGAATACTGAACTGTGAATATTTTATGAATGTTTATTTTGAACTACTTATGTTTTCAATAAATGTATTTATGGACTGACTGAAGGTTTTATCATTGAAATTGATTTCTTTAAAGATATTTATACTGTTTTGAGACTGTTGGTCTCATAGCTGCTTATTAGCACATGCATCACTGCTATTGTTACTATAGCTGATTGATTTTGGCCCTTTCAATCAATGTCCCAAGTGACACCTAGCTCGTGTTCACCTGTGGATGCCCCCTGGCTATGGCCATATGTCCTTATGCATGAGTCTATTGGGTGTTGCCTTATCTCCACTGTTTTATCTGGGGTGGCAAATTCCCAGACATCCCAGGCACTCCCAGAAAATATATATGTTACAGATTTAAGAACTGTTTATTTTCATTGAATATGCTTTCTAAGTTTTGCTACCATTACTGAAATTGATTTCTATACTGTTTGCGAAGAAATGATTTATATTGTTTATCTGAATACCTGAAGTTACTGTTAAAAGTTGTTTATTACTGCTTACTGAATTTTCATACAAGATTACTTTATGAAATTGTTTAAATAAATTATATCATATATTGTTCATTGACTTAAAAATTGCATAGAATTGTTTAATGGTTTTTATACTGTTTATTTATCTCATCTTCAACTGTTTACTCGTTATAGTCGGAGCTAGGGACCGGAACATGAAAGGTACTTCAAAGTACCTCCCATACTCTATCTGGTTACCTAGCCGACTATAGTATTCTTCCTAAAATGTCCCTTAGTGTACTATTAGAAATCAAATGGTTTTCTGCATATAGATTTCATAGTATCAGTTCTTGCATACGAATTTCTTACTAGACTTTATAGCTCACTCTCTTTATTCACCATCTCAGATAGTTGATTGATACACATAGCAATCGCTACATCAAAATTTATCGAAGAAGACTACTAGAAGATAAAGTCTTACTCGAGCAGTTATATCTTAAGTGTTATGCTTTTATATTCAGACATGTGTACGCACAGTAACTATATTTATGGTACATGATGTGAATCATATAGTGTAAAGTTAAAGAATATTAAAGAACTAGCTGAAATGTACTTGTAATAAGTTGTTATTCATAAAAGTATAAATTCTTATTTTGTGATTTCTACTATGATTCGATATTTAATAATCGTGGTTAAATTATTCTAATGGTATAAGGATTAATAAATATCAAAAGTCATAAGATGAACTTACACTGACATCGAATGCAAACCTAATGGTAATGAAAGACTAAATGGGAAAAATGGTATCGAAAAAGAAAATTTTGGTTTGGAAATTTAGTATTTCCAGACGTTACGGAAAATAATGAACCCGAAAGTACTCGAACCCAAAAAAACCTAAATCCAAAAAAATCGAATCGAGAAATCTCGAACCCGAAATAATCAGCACCTAAAAACAATCTGGACTGAACCCACCCTAACCGGCCTATTTGCCACCTCTAGCTAGAGCTCGTTATTTGTGAGAAAGAGCTCCGAAGGGCATTTAGGGTTCAATCTTGGAAGTCACAATTCAATACGTATTCAATGGGATGATCTTAGTATACTTAATTAGCGTAAACCTAGACTCATGTCATTGCTAACAACGTCTCGCTATAAAATTTAAAATGAGAACATTAATTCCTGTGGCTGTGAGTTATATGGAGCTTAAATAGGATTTCATACACATTGAAAACTTTGGATTTTATAATCATAGCATCATATATACTAATAAATTGTCAGTCATATGATTTCATTTCATGTAGTTGAAGACTACGTATGAATTCATATAATTGCATGTTAAACTTAAAACCTATTTCAATCCACTAGTTCGGTTTAATTTCCCTGTTTTTGAAATACAAAACAAGCCTCAAGACTTCGAGTCCTCGACTGAATATTTAAGAAGGTTTTAAACATCATCTTATGATTATCCAACAGAGTAGATTTGTTTGGATGGATTGAGGCCCAAGTTTTTGTCTCTTAAGACTTTTGCTATGGGCAATGCTATGGGAGTGGGACTTATTAAGGCCTGCCCATGTTTTAATGGGATTTTGGTTTTATGGTTTCCCTGGCAAACAGTGTAAAGTTGCATTGCAGCATCAATAATTTCACTTACACCAACAAAAACTGCATCATTGGTTCTATTCTATTGAGATGGAAAGAGAGTTTGGGTGTGGGGGCGTCCGTACAATTGGATCCAATATTGTCGCTGCTGTCGAATGGCTGTCCACTCCTGGAGAAACCAGTTAACTTGACCCCCATAGATTGATCAAGAAATCAAGATTCAGCTGTAAAAGTAATATTTTACCGTTAATCATGTTCTTTTTTTCTTTTTGATTTTAACAGTTAAGGAATCTCCGCACTTCAATACTAATTTTTTTCGTTCACCACCCCCACATCGCCATGAGTGTTGATCTCAAGACTTGAACTTTGAATCTGGTTTACTAAAACGACACATACTTACTAGTAGGTCCGACCTTTACCGTTATCGTGTTTTCCTGCAATGGGGAAGCACATTCCTATGTATTAAGCCCGTTTTGCTTCCCAGACTCTACACAACGGTGTAAAGAAACATTACTCGAAATTCGGTTGATCTATGTCGGAATCAAAGCTAAGCCTGAGAACAAACTGAAAAACTGTACTGTAAAGATTCTGCAGGAGGCATGCGGAAACATGTTTGAGAAGGAAGAAACATGTTTCTTCCTTCCCCCACCCCCTTATCCCTGCTCAAGGTTTTGCTTCATATTCATTCGCATTGCTACATCCCATGTTAGTACGTAGAACTACATTAATTGTTTTTATTATGGGTTTTACTAGTTTTCCTGTTTAAAGCCACAATATTCTAGGAAATAATACTTTAGTAGGTATAAATATCAAATAATTGCTTAACGGTGGTAGGTTGTTGGAATGAAGATACTGGAAAAGTCAGTTTGATTCATGAGCAAGAGGACTGAGGGCGTAACCTGCACAAAAACCAAACCCAGGAGGGAATACCCTGGAGAAACAAACTTCTTCGTTAAATGCTTTTGTCTTTCATGTTGGTTGGACTTGGATTGGTGGAATCTTTGCCCTCTTCTCTTCCTTTTCATGCACGAAAAGAAAACGGCTATGTACGTGTCAAGTACTCATCTAATTCCCATTTCATGAAAACAAGTATTTTTATGGATTATTATCTAAAACTCAGGGTAGGGCTGTCTAATTTCACAAGCAAAATTATAATGTTCTAACGTATTTTTTAAAGAGATATTAAGAAAAAGAATTATGTAATAACTTTTTAATTTCACTAGTAAAATTAAAAAATTGCATTGTTAACGAATGAAATAATAATCTATATCCTATTCTTTTATATAAATTTAGTACGCTAAAACACCAAAATAGATTTTGATTGAAGAAAAAAAATTAATTTTGGAATTGCGCATGATTAAAAGCTTTAAAAGTTATAATAATAAAAGGAGAAATTACAAGAAAAAGAGTATAAGAAGATTTTTTTTGGGTACTGTTCCAACTGAAACTTTACCCTTGCCCTTATAGAAACTTCATGCTTGAGATTTTAAAAAAAAAATTCCTTCTAAAGTGAGTAATGTTTTTATTTTTCAAATTAACTAAAGATTGAGGATTAAAAGATAAATTAAAATTTGAAAAAATGGCTGCTTCACCTTTCACTTCCAATTTCATATCACTTTTCCAGCACGTGTTTTTCATTTTTTTTCCTCAATCTTTTTATATATATGGCAATCGTCCTTTCCATTTCTCTTCTCGTGCTTATCTACACTTGCCAGCCATTTTCTTGTATTTTCTCGTGTTTTATTCTTGTTGTTCACTGCCTATTCTTTTATCTATCATTCACTGTCTTGATCGATTAGTTTTAGAAAAACATTTTTAATGTGGTTTCCAAGACCTACATTGGTTAACATAGCAATTTACAATCCAACAAGTCAAAATATTACTAATTCTTTTACATTTTTAAGGTTCAAAATTTTGATGTCGATAACTTTTTTTCTAAAAAAATTAAAAATAAATCATAATGTGCACCGTGTCTTGAAAGGATTGAATATAAATGTATTATAATTATTTCTACATTACAAAAACCTAATTTGGTTGTATTAAAAAGTTATTGGCAATTTAAATATTGACTTAATATTAAATCTGACAATATTAGATTTAACATGATAATACAACAGAAACACAAAATAAAAAAAGACACAAGACATGAGTTAAAGTTTTGAGAAAAACTTTTATAAATTTAATAAAAACAAAAAAAATATGTTTCGTATATGATTAATTGACATAAATCGTGACACGATAAATTTCATATTTTACATTGTTTAACAATTGTATAAAAAATAAATATGATATAAATACATAAATTATCGTATTTATCCAATTTATGTAAATAAATTTTAATGGAATAGAATGGTCCTAAGATGATTTAGAATGACAGTGTGTAGTCAACTTAGATCTTTGTGCGAAGCTAAAAATAAAATAAAAGGATGATTTTTGGGTATAGAAGAAAGATTAGTGTGAATGGGGCAAAGCGTGATGACAAGTCGGTAATCAATGAAAAAAATATAAAGTAGAACGGTGCGAGGCAACTGAGAAAGTAGGTTAAGGATTTTGTCCCTAATCGTTGATTAAATAGATAAACAACTTGTTGACAATGACGCCACCTTGTCGTATTAGGGAATATTTTTCAAAGACATAAACAGCTGATTTACATTGGGACAGCTTCGTAATAAAGACAACGAAGAAGAAAAAAATGATAAAAACATAAAAGCCATTGATAATCTAAACAAGAAAGGTGAAAAAACAAAAAAAAAAATAAAAAAGAGGGTGAATATTGTGGTGATTGATTGGCAGATGCAAACTAAGCAAACATTCTAAGCAAAAGCCTAGAAAGTCAATTAAAGACAGGATTCCATGTCATTATCCAAGCTTTAGTTGTTTTGTATTCCTACCACTTAGTGCCCATTGAACCCTTTAAAGCAATCCAACAGCCTAAATTTTAGTTGGGTTTTCTTTTTTTTTTTGTCAATTTTTTTTTCAAAGTGGTCCCTTAGGGCTTAGAATACATCCAAAATTCACAACCACTATTTGAAGAGTTGCCTTTCTACCCATAAAAAAAAAAAAACAAAATCCAATTTCCCTTGCATTTGGCCATTTATCCCAAAAACCCACACACAAGCTGACAAAATGTCCCTAAAAACTCAATCAAAGCGATGTGGGAAAGATGGCGAAACCCACGATTTGGACTTATAATCCAACCATTTTTCTTTATCTTTTAAAATTAATGGTTCCAAAATGTTTCATTGGTTGGGGTTTGGTTTTGGCTTTAGAGTGACAAAACCGGCTGCTGCCTATGCCTATGTGTTCCGACATGCCACACGCCATCTTTGTGCACACTTTCATTACATTTTTTTTTTGGTTACACACTTTCATTACATTTACAACTAAGCTTTTCACCACCAATATTTAAGTTTGGGACAATTGGTAGGGGTAAACAGCTAACAAAATCTTTTTCTTTTTCTCTAAATTATCAAGCACTTGAATTTTCTTCTCAGCTGACAAGTATTTATTAGTGTGGAAATGATTGGCTAAAGGGTTAGTTGGCAAATGGCTGTAATATTTTCTAAACTAGTTATTGTCTTTTAGGGCCAACTCTGGTACAATTGACACATACATTCATAATTAAGATGCCCCTCACGTAAGCCACAATTCATTTCGTTTTTTTGAAGGCCTGAAAGTTGAAAACTAAACCCTTGACTTGGTAAACTAAAGCATTAACCTACTCAGAAATAAATGGGTGCTGCAGGATTGCAAGTCCAAACAAGGTTCAAACTTGCTAATGGTTTAAAAATTAAATAAATAAATAAATAAAACTTTTATGGAGAGAGAGAAAGAAGAGCATCAGTCATCTCTTGCAGACAAAAGACTTGCTATCAAACTTCGTAATTTTTAGGCTAGAGGGTCAAATTTTTAAAAAAAAAATTAACAATTGAATCTTTAATTTTTTTAAAAATCAATTAAATTTTTACATTTTAATTTTCACACAACTAAACTTTTTGTGGAACAAAAATTGTTAAATTCATTATATACATGTGATCAAAAACATAACAAGCTCAATTGAATAAAAAATTAAAATATAAAAATTTAATTGATTGCAAAAAAAATATTAGAACTTAAGAGCTAAAATTATTTTTTCGAAGATTTTTTTTACCCTTTTACCTAATTTTTATGTAAAATTTGTATATACGTTAAATGCCTTGGCATTCCAATGTCACACTTTGCTTTCATCGTAACAAGGGAAAGCAGCAAACTAAGCAGAAAAACAACACAAAAACTGGCTCATCAGGATTCAAGAGACGTTGATAGGCAGAAGCAAAGTTAGAAAACAAGACCTTTATATTTAACTCTAGAACATAAGTTTAACATACAAGTTCAGAACAAGATGGATATAGTCCATTACTTGTTTGAAATTAGTGCTTCAGAACTAGCAATTCCTAAATATATCATTAATCAACCACCAACATTACCCCCTAATACCTCTCTCTCTCTACCCGTTATTTGCGACGGGAAGCTAAACTGGGGTAAGCTTTTACTGCTGGTGGCTCGACGGCTCGACCGAATACATAAATACTGTAAACAGAATTCCACCTATAAAGAACCTCAGGAAAACGACTTCCCAGTGAGAACAACCAGTCCTTCAGGTGACGAATTCCATCACTACCACAAAAGATAATACAGTAAGTAATAATACTACACACCATCACTTAGGAAGGAAAAAAAAAAACCGAGTTAATTGTCAAGCTAGGTTAAGTATGCTGCCTGTAGTTAAGGTTGAGTAGAGTATTAACAGTTAGAATGCACGAAGTTCTTTATCTCCTCCATGAGACAATAGAAGTGATCATTGTTTGGCAGGAAGTAGAACCCGATTGTGGCCTTCTCTAGGAAAAGAAGTTTCACCTCTTGACCGGATCTTTGAAGCCCTTCAACATATGCCAATTGCCAATCTTGGACGAGATCCAAACCAGCCACCACAACAAGACTTTTGGGAAACTTGAGTCCCTCGAGGCTTTTGCCCCTGGGGCCAAACGGATTACAAGCGGGATGGTCTCTGTCTTCCCCTTCAGGTAGATAAGCTCTCCAGTACCAGTCACGGTCTTGCAGTGTGACAAAATATTTCCCATCCAGTCTCTGTTCTGATTCTGTTCTCCTCTGGCCACCGAACATTGGATGAAGAAGAATGTTGCCGAATACCTCAACGCCTGCTTCTGCTGCTCTCACGGCTACATGATGAGCTATATTTCCACCAGAGCTATCTCCAGCCAAGCAAACATGGACTTTCGAATCCTTGCCACTTTGAAGCCAAGTCCTTGATTTGACCCACTTCAGAGCTTCCCAACCATCATCATATGCACAAGGATACCTGTGTTCAGGTGATCGGCGATAATTTACAGACACCACCACAGCTTTACATATGCTTACGAGGCGGCGGCAAAAGGTGTCGTAGATAGCACTATTGGCAGAGGAATGAGAGAAACTTCCACCATGGAAGAAGATTATGACTTGGACAATCTCAGTGGTGCTCAGAGGTTTTTCAAGGTCCACAATGCCCCATTGAACCTCATTATGAGATGGCTGATAAACCCTGTTAAGAAGGCCGGTGGTTCCATCTACATGATCGAAGGAGAAAACCCCATCAACCGGATTGATATTGGCAGGGACTTTGCGGTCAAGGAACTCTGATAAATCTCTGTTAAAGGTTCCGTCTGGGCGGCGCTGGAGATTGTATGCAAGCTTGAAATTGGAAATGAGAATCCATGTGTTCAACGGAACAACCCTCTGCAAAACAATAACATAAAATCCAAGCAATTACAATCATTGCTCATTAATACTTATACGCCTATAGACTTGACAACGGAGAGGACTGATCATACTAGAATGCAGAGAATAATATCACCCAGAAAACCCCATAAGCCAGCAAGTAAATTGTGGAATGAGGAAAATAAGCTTAGCACCTTAAAGAAAAAAAAGCAGAGGGCACCAAAACACAACTCCAAATGGAAGTTGAGTTGCGAGCCTTATTTTAAACCAAATTACTCTTTGAGCATATCAGACTCTAAGCGCAACAAGCTCAATCCCAAGTCCCAACATTAACATTTTTGAAGCAAATAAAACAAAAATCAAAACAATCCCACAAATTATTCCATTGAGAAAAACTCATAATTAGACAAAAATTCGGTTGAAAACAACAATCACACCTCCTAAAAACAAAAGGGTCAAATCTTTGGAACTCAAGTTGAAAACAAAAAAGAAAAAAGAATTCTTCATTTGCTGGAAATGAAAGTCAAATCTCCATTCCTCAACCTGATAGAAAACGAAAAACTGCTGAAAACAAAACAAAACCATCAGAAAAAAATCACCATTTAATCTTCCAAATGAAACCCAATTGTCTACCCAAAAGAAGAAAGAGAAGGGAAAAAATAACCTTGGATTCAATGAGGTTTACTTCATTGCTACCAGCCATTGCTGAACAAACCAGACTCAATAACCCCAAGAAGGAAAAGGAAAAGGTTTGAACCCAGGGAATGAAACTAATATTTCACCAAGGCAGCTTCATAATAACAAAACTAAGTAAGAGTGCGGATGTTGTTACTATGCGAATGTCCCTCGCCCACTTATTTCTGGTTTCTTGGGGTGTCTTTTCTTTGTACTAGAGGCTCCCCTTCTTTTTCTTTTTGATTGATTCCTTGTCCTGAGTTCCCTTTTTTGCTGAACAAGAAGAGACCCGTCCTTTCTGAAATAAGAACCACCAAGGAAATTATAAAAAAAAGTGAGAGAAATGGAAAGAGAAAGAACAAAAGATACAAAGACTCTCGAGCCCTTCTTCAAAGAGAGAGAATGCAAATTGTACATATATATATATATATATATATATATATATATATATTAACAAAGAAAGTACATAAAATTTACAAGAGAGAAGGGAAATGTTTGTGGAGACTCAAAACGGGAAGGTTAGAGAAGCAACCGAGGAGCAGGGAGACGAAAGAGACGATAAAGAGGGCTGCCGAATTAAACTGTTTACGTGGGCCCCACGTCCCTTCCCATTTCTTTTCTTCTATAAATTTACTCGATTTTTTATAAATATAATTAATTTTTTAATTTTGTATTATTATTATTTTATTGTTATAGGTCTTTTTTTTGACAATATTGTTATAGGTTTTCTAATAATTTATGAATTGAAATTCCCATTTTTCTGTTATACTCTCGTTTGCTACTAGACCTTCTCATTCGTTGGATCGGTGGAGTGGAAGGCACATAATAATATATTTTGGTTAAATTTAAGTTTGGTCTGACTCTTAAATTTGAGCTTAAATTTTAGTACAAATCCGTTTTTTATTTTATTATATGAGCTCAACTCGATCCGTGTGTATTTTATTTTTTATTTATTTATTTTTTATTTTTTTATTCTTTTTAAAATTTAATTTGATTTGTCAAATTTTTCATGTTAATTTTCATATTAAATATATATAATCATGTTTATTAATCAATAATATTTTATATACATATAATTATATTATATTTAATAAATATATTTAAAAAAACTTAATTAACAATATGTTCGGGCTGAGTCCAGGCCCATTTTTGATTGGGCATGAAAATTTTATCTAAATTCTATAAATGCATCTAATATTTTTATCCAAATCTAATCAAATTTCAAACGAACCTGCAAGCTTAAGCAGATAATCCGACCCTGTATTTGCTACCCAACATTTTCATTTTCTCAATTCAATGATTTGATGAGAATCGGAAAGTTGTGAACTTTCAGACGTGGCTACCGGCACTCCTCTTATTTATTTATTTATTTTTTTTAGCAAACTCTTATTTATTTATTTATTTATTTAAGGATGTATTTCAATTGCAATTAAACAGTGCTCACCAGCAGATAATAAATAATTTAATTTAGTTTTGTGTTGAAAATAAATAGTATTTTAATTCATCTCTATTGCATGCCATAATTTAATAATTTTAACCAACTAAATGATAATTAAACAAAATAATAAAGAGAAATGATAATGATTTTAGCTAATAATATTATACGGATAACAAATAAATTAAATTAGTTTTGAATTATCCGAATACTTTATATATACTTCAAACTCCCGCTATTTTAATAACAAGTCAATAAAAATCAAAATATTTAATGTTAGCCAAAAATAAATTTCATTAAGGACGTTCACAAGTTTAATAAAAAATTTATTTTTCATATATTTAATATAGGTAATTAAATAATCAAGTGATTTTAACTAATGGTGTCATAAATGTGCCAAATTAAGAGAAATTCTAAATATAACCTTATTCTTTGTCTTTAGACCACACTTATAAGTTGATTTCAAAAAAATACTAAATATACCCTTTTAAAATTACAAATTTCTCCCTACTCTCTTCACCCTTTCACCGTTTCTCTATTTCTCTATCTTATTCATCTTCTTAATCTAACTTCTTAACCCTAAACCTAAAAATTTCCAAATCAATTTATCTTTGACTTCATCTTAGCTATTATTTCTTTATATTCTATTTTGAAATTGGATTAATATTGATTTATTAATGAATTATTAAAAGAAAAATTATAATAAAATCGAAACATTATAATAAAATCGAAACAATGATGTTCGCACGAGCAAACTTGTGTTAATGTCATGTCATTACGCAAGCTTGCTTTTATATTCTTCATTTTTTTTTTGGAGTTTCTTTTGAAGTTTGCTTTTATATTCTTCCATGCTATGATAGTAATTACTTTCACTCAAATTTTTCATTTTTTTTAGTTTGAGAGAAGAAAAATAGTACAAAAAATTTTAGGGTTTAGAAGAAAGAAAGAGCCGGAATAAAGGAGAAGAAGAACATGAAGGGAGAAGAAGAAGGTGGACTTGTTATGTTAAAATTTTTATTAGGGCAAATTTATAATTTCATACAAAGATATTTTTTATCTTAATGAATGTTGAAGTGTAAAGAGAAAAAAGTGAAATATATATAGAAGCTCTCCAAATTAATCTTGGATCATTTAAGTTTGATTTGATGAATATTTCAAATTCGAGCTATTTCAATAACAAGTTAAGCATAAATTCAATTTTATATAATATATAAAGAGTTTATATATGATGCACTGAAAATATATATTTTGTATATACTATCAATGTACCAAAGATTGACATCTTATTAATAAGTAAATTAAAAAAATGCCAAGCCCTAAAAAATAAATACAAATAATTTTTTTAATTTGCTTATAAGGGCTTATTGATAAGGTGTCAACGTTTGATACATTGACAATATATAAAAATTACACATTATCAGTACATCATATGTAAACACATATATAAAAAACAAAATTTTTTACTAAAAAAGAATCCTACATAGATAGGTTAATTTTTTGACACGTAGAATAATAAGTTAATTTTATTTTGAAAGCTTCTAAATACACTACAAGTATTAATCTTTGCACTTTAACATATTTAAGGACAAAAATATCCTTATATCAAAATACAAATTTAATCCAATAAAAATTCTTGAGAAAACAACGCTTCTTCTCCCTCTTTCATCTTCTTCATCTTTCTTTTTTTGTTAAATCCTAACATGTTCTTCTTATTCTTCTTCATCATAAACTCAAAATATATATATATATGAAAATTTTTATAATTTGAGTGAAAATAAATATTATGATAGCGTGAAAATTTTTCATAGTACGAGAGCTGAAGAAAATAATATAAGATTTAAAAAAAAAAACTTTAGTCTATGTCACTAAAACATCCATCGCACATTGATTCAGCAAAACAGTTGTTTGGCATGCAGACGTATGGCTCTTGGCTCACCTGTGCAAGCTATCTTGCGTGGGGACACATGCTTCCTACGCAATGCTCCTCATGCAAGGTAGGACCAGATGAATTAAACATTCTTTAATTCATCAATAGATCAAACTCCTTTATATCCATCATCAATTAATTCCCAATTGAAATTTCAATATATACATATTGTAACTAGCCACTAGCAATAGCTGTATAACCTCCAATATGTTAAAAAAAAGTCATAGTAATATGACAAACTTATCTTTGCATAATCTTCTTGTATAATTCAATCTTTTTATCTTTATATCCTGGTTAGACATGGAGCTGGCTACTATTATTATTTTTTATCCTGAGTAATTAACTTATTTTAGTGAGATTTGAAAACTCTTAGTCAAATCTCTTTCTATCTTGGTCAAAGACTTAAGTTAATCTATCACTGATTAAAGACCTTAGTATATATTCCCCAATGTTTACTTAGGAGCCATTTGGTTTGCGGAATTTAGGATTACCTTTGGGAATCATTTAACATAAATTATTTTATTTGATGGATTTGTGAGAATATTATATTCTTGTGTTTGGTTGTATTTGTGGGAATATAAGATTTCTATGTTTGGTTAAAGAAAAGTAAGATTACTTAATTACTTATTTTACTATAATACCCTCCATTTTATTAGTTGATGTAGAGTGAATAACACTTGATATAAATTATATTTAAATCAAGCATATCAATGCTTAAGCTTATGAGATCAACTTCTTACTTTCTCAAAGTAGAGACATATAATTTTACCAATCTCAAAGGCATTTATCAATATCCCAATTTATTGACAATGCTTGACTAGAAATAATTTTAGAAATATTATACTTTTATGCAATAGAGATCTCATAATTATAACCATCTTATAATTCCTTTTGCAATGTATATTTTTTTTCAAGGGCCTTGTTGTAAGCAAATATTAATTTTTGAAATTAATATGTTTTGTAAATAAAGAATAATACCCATATTAATTTTTTTTTTCAAAATAATAAATGTTTAAATATCCAAAACTGAAAATGTTTGAATTTCTTCAATCAATTTTGTTGGTAAAAAAAAAAAAAGAAGCAATTATTCATATGGATTCTCCATTCTTTTGAAAATTATATTATCTTAAATATTGTGTTTAATTATTTTGAATTAATTTAAATTTTGAATTAATTATTTTGAAAATTACGCACAACGCGTGGCGTAACTCCGGCTCCCGCTAGCGACAAACCCTTGACGCCACAACGTGCCACACGATATGGGTCTCTCGCCGACGACAGGCTTCTACCTTTCCTGTTGTGCGTGGAATTTGTGTTATATCCGGACACAAACTCTGAGCAAAATTATGTACTTATCATCAGGTAATTAACCTAAAATATTCACCTATAAATAGGCTCCAGGTACAATCTTATTCTCTAATTTTTTATTACTGGCTTTTACGCTTCCCAATATGAAGAACTTTTTGTTGACTTAAGCATCGGAGTGTCTACGCAAGGAACCACCTCTACGTCTCTCTGACTTTTCTTATTTTACAGAAGCTTCTTGGAGACACGTGGAGACAGAGTACGAACATCGACGTCAGCATATCTTTATTGTTGTTTTGTGCAACAACACCTATAAATAAAGCTTTTTAGAACTCTAGAAAGTAGATTTTTCAACTGTAGTTAATTTTATAAGACTAATTTAGAGTCATTTAAATTCAAATTTTAAAAATAAATCAATTTCATATATGAAACAACGATTAGTGTAGTAATAATTATTTTCATTAAGATTGTAGGTATTTAATCTATTAATTTAATATTTAAGATTTGTTATATTTAGTTTTTTTTATATAGTTTTTCTAACCAGTATTTGATTTCAAATTATTTTTTAATTTGTGTATATTATATATGCATTAAATTTTTTAATACATTATTTAAAATGCATTTAAAAATTTTTTATTCTATTTTAAAAAATCACTATAAATTAAAATTATCACCATTCATCATACGGTTTTAAATCTAATATATTTTAATATTAGGTTATAACTCGTGTAATGCACCAATTAATTTAACCTATTTAAATGTGTAGGTAAACACATATATTTGTAAATTTATATATTTTATAAATAAATTTTATTTATTTAGAAAACTGGTAATTTTAAATATTCAAAAAATATACACAATAACTTATTTTTATATTTTTCAATGTAGTTAATATAATGTTTTTTAAATAAATGAAAATTGGTATTATTCATTTTATTTAATTTTTAAATAGATATCAAAAAATATTTTCAAATATGTTTAGATTAGATAAATTAATTTTAATAATCAGTTTATTAAAAATGATTTTAAGGATTCATTTTGGTTCACTGAAAATGATTTCTAGAAAATAATTTTTGTATTTTCAGGTGTTTGATTGGTTGAAAATTGGTTCATCAACAAAAAATGACTTATTGGTCAACTGAAAATTAAGTCATTTTTCTAGAAATTGTCTTATGCTTATGAAAAAAAGAAGACATTTTTCAAAAAATAACTGCCTATGTCTAAAGCTATTTACCAAGCTCATGAGTGCAATTCCACTTAAGTTAGACCTTGAATATGATTTTTTTAAAAAACTTTTATTTAATTTAATCCTACATAAAATATTATTATATTAATAAAAATATTTTTATTTAATTATATTAAAATTATAACATTAAAAATCTTTCAATTTTTTAAATTTAAATATTATTTTGTATATTATTAATCTTAAATAGTTTTAATATCTCAATAATAAATATTAATAGTATAAATATTTTTAATATTTCATAAATAAATATTAATATATTATTAATATTTTATATGTATACATTAAAGTAGTAATATTACTTCAAATTTTTAAAAATATTAATTTAAGTAATAATAAATAGTTTTCTTTTAAATGTTTAATAATGTAATATTTTAATATTAAATATCATTTTAGAAATATAATCAATTTTAATATTAATAAATTAATTAATAAATAAAATTTAAATATTTTATTAGTTATGTTAATATCATTAGAACAAAGTAAAACAGATTTTTCAAAAAAAAAAACAAACAATAAAAAATATTTTTAATTGACTCAACTAAACAACGAATAAATCTTTTATTTTCCAGAAAATGTAAATGTTTTCCATAAATCATTTTTTAAAAATCATTTGATTGAATCAAATAGAACCTAAGAATAGAGAATTTTTAGAAAATTGGAGAAGTTTGTATTTATTTATTTATTTATTTTTTACTTACGTGAACATAAAATTTGTAGGTACTTACATGTTATTCAAAGGAAATATCTATATAAGAGTTCACGTAAGCATATTTATCGAGTTTGTTATATAACTTGTAATATAATATTTATAATATATTTGATTTAAGAGACTCATAAGTTAAATTAAGTTTTTATTTTTTTATATATTTGATATGTATATATAATTAATTAATTTTTTAAAATAAATACTTAATGTTTACATTAAAAAATTTATCAAATTTAATTAAACTAAACTCAACCGCCTTAGGTAAATTACAATTAAATTCAAACATAGAAAACTTGAAATTGAATTCATTTCAAATCAAATCATAAACTTCACATTTCTAGAATTAAATCAAATTCTAACATATTTATTTAGTTGTTTGATTTGATTACAACATTGCCTAGTAGCAGAGAAAGAACCTTAGTAGAGAAAGAACCTATGGGTTGTGATTTAGTTTATAATGCAGATTGAGTTTGTGAAAAAAATTTTGGATTCGACCTTTACTAAATACATTTTTTTAAAAAAATGAAGAATTTTAATTATGATGAAGCTCTGAATAAAATTAACCTCATATCATAAAAAAAGCAATATATTATATAAAAAAAGCAATATATTAAATTGCAATTAGGATGGAAAACCGGTTATTTCAATTTTCAACGAAGCCATATGTTCCTTAATTTATTCCATAAATATTTGTACTTGAATGCTGAAGGATAGAATGGGATTAGGATAAGAGCAATATTTTGAAGAAAAATATAATAAAGGCAAAGTGTCCGGAAATAGCTATCTCAGACAGTGTCTGGAAATAGCCAAAGCCTAGCCCTGGCAATAGCTGTACTGAAGGGAAATTTTCGCTAAAAACAAATGAAAAGGTGACCAGAGTTTCCTGCGTGCGGCCGACGCCAAGGCATGTGGCGACAAAGGGTTCCGTCTCGACTCTCTGGCGAAACCCACCCGCAGGAAATCCCCAAGCTACCCTCCCCATCCCCACCCAAACATTGAAACACCCTCTGAGAACGACACGTGTTTCGTTCGGTAGCGGATAGCGCGTGACGGCATGCTTTCTGTCAGAGACTGGGGGGAAAGGGCAACTCTTTTTCTTTCTTCTCTTTTGTTTTTGGGTTCTGCTTTCTGGGGTCATCTAATGTGGGCTTTGGATTTTGTCGTATTCCATGGAAACGTGGAAAACACTCAGTGGTGGGATACGGACGCGTGGCCTCTGCTGGGAGCTCCCATTATTTGACGGGCCCCACGTAAACACACTTCCCCCAAGCCATGTCCCCATCTAATTTTTATAAAACAATTATATACGATGATCAAAGAGAAAAAAAAATCACAAATTAAAATTAAATATTCCCATGTGTGGGACCCCCGCCTGTTCGAGTCCGCATGACGGGACATAAACTCTCTGGGATTGCTACGTGTGCTAGTTTCAGCTTGCTTTTGGGACTGATTGATAGATTTTTTCCTGTGGACATGTCATGTGGATCCTACTAGTGAATCTCCGCCGTTGGTTCTGATTGATGAGAAGATTCAAGCTATGATTCAAAGGTGAGAAAACAAACAAGAAAGAAAACTCCGGGTACTTTACTGGCTACTTGCTTAATTGTGCATAAAATGAATCGGGACCATTGATTATTTTGAATTTCCTTGATGGGAAAAGTCAAACAAATATAGTATTCTCAAGATTCTTTTTGAATTTGGATACCAAATTGGCCATAGATTTTCATTCTATTCTTCCAACCCAATACGTTCATTTTTTCCTTGTCGTCTACCCCGCAATGAAGGAAAACAGAGTTTGTTTATAGTCAAGAATATTGATTTAAATATTGATGGTGATGACGAGAAAAGATTGAAAATCATATGTCAATAAAATAATATTTTCAGATGCGAGAGTGGGAATAAAGAGATAGTGCATTTTAAAAATAATCCAAAACATTCAATCATATTATTTATATCTTTATTGACACATGTTACACGTAGCTTATTTTCGGTTCTTCGTTTAAGTTTTAACTTGTAAAAAAAGTCAATAATAATCCAAATTCCAAACATTACGGACCGTTCAATTTCATTGATTTCTTCTTCATTAAAGAAGAAAATTACGGTAAAATATTAATTTATCACTCTCAAATATAAGGATTTATATTTAATATAATCTCAAAATATAAATCTCATGAAAGGAAACCGAAACAAACACGCAGTAGAATTTAAATCATTCGGCCTCCACCAGGATCGATTCGGAGAGTTGTCTGATTAGGGTTTCGAGATTTTACCTAACGTTTTCTCTGATTTTCTGTCGTTGGTCGAGTCACAAGCAACAACTTTTCGTTCCTGCCTCTATGGTATCCATACGAATGAATCTCACGACTCTTGAACGTCTCACGATCAGAAGCCTTAAAAAGCGTTTTTGATTCCTTATAACCGAATTGCTAACTTCGATTAAAAGAATATTTTGTTTTCTGTTTAACTGTGCGGCTCTCTTTTAGAAAACACAAAACATCCTTTTATAGGCAGTAAATTTTACCCTAAAATTTACTGTCAAACAGAACTCTAATCCTACTTAGAATAGGATTAGTTATATTCCTAATCCAATTCAGAATAGGATTAATTAAGCTCCTTATTGATCCGTTCTAAGTGTGCGACCCAATAGGTTCTCAAAACAATGGCAATGACAAAATTGTCACAGGCAATGAGCGGTATCTAGCAACACATCATTGCTACCCATATAACGAGAATGTCAATGACTCGACATAACCTTACTCGTGATAGATGTTACCGTGTAGTCTAATCTCTTTATCCTTTGATGTCTTGATTAGACACAAGTCATGGAATGTGTCACACTTGTATAGTCTAATCAGCGTTTCTTGATTCCTAAGTAGACTAATTAATCAAATAAAATCAATATCTCATATTGACTTATTCGAGCACGGCCATGCATTTCTTAGTCTCACTCTATCAAAGGGCCCAAGACATCACTCTTGTTATATAAGAGGGATAAATCCTATCTTGATCACTCAACATCCCTCTACATAGATCAAGGCATACCCAATTACTACCTTTATTGTCCATCTTGTTACGAATGACATCTAGCAGCATTAAAGTATGTAATTCTCTATGTTGGGATCTCTGATGATCTCAAGTCAAAGGATCACATACACCATCATCACTATGAGAATCGCTTATGACACTCATATAACAATCCATGTAGCGTTCTCATTGAGGGTCGATCCAGTACATAGTTCTCTAACATATACCTATGTGATGACTTGATATCCTATATCCATGACAATGGTCATCAGTCAACCACATACTAGTCTTATCGTATCATTGTTATCCTTGTTCACAATAATACTTGACTAGAGATATTTTAAGAATAGTGTGTTATTACTATTCTAAGGACATTATCATATAAGATTACATTATGCAGTTATAAGACAAATATAATAATGAACTATAATAAATAAAATGTCATAATACATAAAAAATGCCAAAATCAATCATCTAATGAATGGTTCTAATGACATAATCCAACATCTCATACATGGTAATGAAATTATAAAATATCACTCCATTAATTCAAAAATTTTAAAATATTATTAAAATTTTTATTTAATATAAAAAACTATACAATATGATTCCTTAAAATAAAATAAGATTATTAAGTTTTCAAAAAATTAAAAATAAATAAAAATGGAATAATACATTAGAAAGCAAGAGCAAACGAGCAACAGCCAATAGGCAATAGGAGAGGAGCAATGGTTGTTGTCCTATATGAACTTCGAAGAAGGTGACTCAGTATGTGATACCAAACATTTGTTGCCGTGTTGCTTTCTTGTTGCTTTTTCGTTTTCTTCGTTTTGTTTTCTTCTGTCTCTATTTTTTGAATAATTATAATTTTATTTTAAATTTTTAATATTTTAATTCTAGTCATTAATTTTTGTTGACTTAATAGCTAAATAAACTCTCAACCTTTAGCTCAAAATAGAATTTCGCTCTCAATATTTTATTATGTAATATTCAGTCCATAAACTTTTATTTCGGTGGAAATAAACCCTCAACCTTTTAAAATTATACAATTAAGTCTAATTCTGTTAAATGACACTAACTGTCGTTAGTATATCTAACGTAAAAGCTGATGTGGATAGCTTAGTTGGCTGCACACGTGGCATGTCACGTGTGTAATCTAACTGCAGTTAGTGTCATTTAACAAGTTTGGATTTAATTACATAATTTTAAAAGATTGAGGGTTTATTTTCACTTAAATAAAAGTTTATTAACTGATTTTTACGTGATAAAACGTTGAGAGCTGAATTCTATTTTGGACTAAACGTTGAGGACTTATTTGATTATTAAGCCATTTT
Source organism: Heritiera fomes (assembly GCA_032173925.1). Taxonomy (NCBI): domain Eukaryota; kingdom Viridiplantae; phylum Streptophyta; class Magnoliopsida; order Malvales; family Malvaceae; genus Heritiera; species Heritiera fomes. Next base: position 21,585,128 of record JAPDPM010000013.1, on the reverse strand, counting down.
TGTATTTACAATCACAATTACAACTTATTTTCGGGTGATAAAATATTTTTGTTAGAATTTTAAAGATTTACTTAACAAGCAAGTCATTAGTCAGCCATTATTATTTTATTTTTTCTTACCGAGCCTTGCTATCTATCGTTATAGGCGAAGCGGTCGTATTTATCCTAGTTGTCTGTGGACTGGGGGCTTTTATTTTGTTTGTTTTCGTTGGTCCAGACTCCAGAGCAATTTAAGGTGCGGCCCACCTCGTTTTTGGCTGCTTCTGCGTTAGGTCAACAAGTAGAAACAGATTTCGGCATCTTCCGCCCATTGGACTATGCCTCTACAATTCAAAACCGAGTTTATTATTTATGACATTTTGAAAATAAAATTTATTTTACTAATTAATAGAATTTATTTTGTACACTATCAATATTATACATATTTTTAAATTATTCTAAAAAATATGTGACAATTTTTTAATTTTATTGACCAAATCTACAAAATTCACTGGAGAGTGTAAAACTGATTTTTTGGCTTAATGTCAAAAATTCACTAAATCTTTTAATTAAAATAAATATAAAGATTAAGCTTCTTATCGCTTGAAAATCTATTCATAAATTTTTTTTATTTTAATTAAACTTTCAATATTTAAAAATTATATAATTAAATTTAAATTTATTAAATGATATTAATTATTATTTTAACATATTATATGGAAATTAACGTGATTTGTTTAGCTAATTGTCATGTGGCATGTCATATGCATAATAGTGAAAATTAGTTTTATTTAATAGATTTGAAATTAATTGTATAATTTTAAAAAATTAAAAATTTATAAATTGTTTTTTATTTAATAAAATATTAAAAATTTATATTTATTTTATAAAAATTATGAAGAATATATTTATGACGTTGGGTGCCTGTGAAATCTGGTTGCTAACTGGCAGGCCTCCCATCAATCAACCATCAGATATCTATCATCACAGTTTTCTTTTGATTGACAGATAGAAGTGTGTCAATCGCCTTTTCTTTTACTCACAACGCTATTTTCCACCGATGGATGAACCAATTACACATGGGTTTCCTTTTTTTAACCTCCATAACATCACTTTTTTTCTTATGACGTTATTCAAAGTTTGACACCTATGCCATAGTTTAGTCATGGTCCTCGCTCTTTTCCATCATAGAATAAAGATCCCACAAGGACAGATTCTGATATTACAACTGCAAAAATCAATTTGTTAAAATCCCTGTACCAAAAAAAAAAAACAGAGAATAAAACGTACCTGTAATTGCAAAAATTAGCAGAAAGCAAAAGACAAACAATCAAATCATGGAAACTAATAACAATGCTCCACAACCACAAATGAAAACCAACCTAAATCCACTCGTTAATAGTGAGGATGTATTGGAGTGATTTTTATACCATTTAATATTAGATTTGATTTTAGATTGGTTTAAAAATTTGAGGTTTAAAATTTGATTTGAATTTGATTGAATTTAATTTTTAAAATTTAAGTTTGATTTAATAAAATATTTAAAAATTTGAATTCAATTTGATAGGTTCGAACATGAATAAACAAATTTGATTTATCAATTTTTAATTATATATTATGAAAATAAAATGATAAATTAATAATAAAATAATTAAAATATATAGTATAAAAAGCTCGATAAAACTTGTGAGCAGCTTGGGTCGAACATTAAGATACTCAAACTTGATTCTACTTGTTATTCTTTTTTTGTGTAAGCACAAATATCCTTATCCGTTTTATCATTTATGGTCTGAAATTAATCTTGTTCAGGTCGAGAGTGATAAATGGTAAAATTCTCATAACAGTGGGGATTCTAAGACTCGAACTTTGTCCAAGTACCTAGAAAAGAAGTCCACTTTCACTTTTTCCAACCACTTGTTAGTGATTCTACTTATTATTCAAGTAGCTCTAGCTTGAACTTGACTCAAAAATAAATAAGTTAAAACTTAAGTAATCATCAAATCGAGATCAAGTAACTCATTAGTAACTTGACTTATTTACGCTCTTAGTTAATCATTGCAAAACTCCCGTAAAAAAACAACAGTTTAGACAAAGAAAAATTCTAAATATACCCATTTTTTTCATTTCACATCCATTTTCTCTTTATATGAACAGTAACACAAAAAATATGGTATATGGAGAGAAAAAGTGTGTGTATATAGAATTTCTCTTAGACAAATATGAAAAGAGTAGTAAGCTGGGCAATTTGTCAAACTGTAAACGTCTTTCGTCCATTGGAACTCCAATTTTCAGACACTAATCTCTGAAAAAAGGTTCAGAAATCATGAAGGTAATAACAATAATAATATCTTGAGGACCTACCAAATTCCCCTTATATTTGTTCATATCTTAATCCCACCATGACTGATGATGAGAGGCTAAAATTTTCGATTTCTACCTAAAAAATTTGTGTTTGTCATCATTTTCTTGGAAGCAGCCTGTCCAGTTGAATGTTGGTTGCCAATAAACTTATGGTATTGTGAAAAAAGTAGAGAGCATTAGCGACTTCCAAATGTCGCCCAGGCTGCATACCGAACCTAAAGATTCAAAAACTCAAAAGAAAAAGACTTATCTTTGCATTTAATCATACGCCAAAGCAGAAAAAGAAAATCTGTCTTTTTGGCATGTTTCCCGCCCTTTACTTGGACTGAAAAAAACCAAAAACAACGTACAATGAATGTGATTAGGTTACCAACGGTGTCTTGGTCTAGTGGTGCCAGGGGCTAGACTTGGTAGGGAGAACTACGGTTCGATCCCCCGCAAGCCCGTTGGGAGGAGTTTAAAACCTTAACCCCGAGACCCGCTCCGAGACCGGATTAGTCGACCCAGTGGATTCGGATACCGGTTGAGAAACCAAAAAAAAAAAAAGAATGTGATTAGGTTGATGATTATATTTTTCTACTACAGGTAATCAGAAAAACATATTAACCTAACCATGCACATCATACGTGTTTGGTCTCTGAAGTGACTCGGTTCACGTGCTTTGACTTTGATTAAAATGTTTATCCTTTTTCTTAATATTTAAAGAATATTTAAAGCACATGGAATTCTAATTGCATAAATAAAAGTTTAATGCTTGAATCTAGTTTAAACTTGACAATTATAAATAAAAATATGATGATGTAATTCAAAAACAATACAAAAAAAAAATTGACACCGCTTAAAATTTTGACAAAAAATGAATAGATATGTTTTGTTGACATAAATTGTAACAAAATATATAATTTTTATATTTTATACAATTTAATATAAAATTAACACAATACAAATATATAAATTGTTAGATTAGCTAAGCGGGTTCTAAAATTTGCCTGTGCGGTAGTATCTCAGTCAGGAAAACCATTGGTTGTCTCAACCTCCAGCAGAGATATTTTAAAGATTAGGGCTTGCAAAGTCATGCAATTATGTTTCTATCTTTTCATCATGATTACTGAAGCTCATTATATTTTTCGGTCATTTATTAAAGACGGTGGTCGAGTAAAAGTCATGTCAATTGTTTCTGTTAATAAATCACGAAATTATTTTTTGCTCGTGCAACAAAATTAATAATGATTCAAAAATATTCGATTTGATAAAAATTAAATACGATATTTTTTATTATAAATTGTTTTTACTCAAAAATTTAATAAAATTTTTTTTGGTACAGAATAAAATTTTTCACCATCAACGTAACTCTTTAAATTAAAGTATATTAGTTGTTTTTTTTTATTTAGACCATTCGGTATTTTTATATTTTTGGTATAGGACTAATCCGGATTCGAGCCGAACAGGACTCAAAGGGCTGCAAAGCTTTCCTTCAAGAGTTTTAACACAGCTGCATATCCAGAGACTCGAATTCGAGACCTTTGATTAAGCTAGAATAACCTCCTATCAACTGATCTACGTGCTTTTGGATAATATATTAGTTGTGATGGTACGTTTCAAGAAGGTACCGTCCATTTTTCTTAACCTCTGATGATGCAATACTTAAATAAAATGATAAGAATTAAGAATGAATCCATTGCTTTCACTTTTTTTTTTTTTTTGGTGAATAACTTTTTTTCATTTCCCCCCTCTTTTTTTTCCCTCTTTTTATGATTTCAGAAAAAAATTTTTGAAAATATATTTTTTAAAATCGTTTAAATTTAACTTACTTGAGTTAATCTTAGGGATGTAATGAATACCCTAAAAACGTATATTTTGTATTACTTGATCTTATTAAGATTAGAGTATCTAATAATCAGGTTCGGTAAGGTCAAGTAGCAACTTTAATATCTGTAATTGATTTGGATATTAATTCTAGGGTACCCAGCCTACTACTTGAATTAGATTATAAATAATTATATTTAAATATTATTATATAAATGTTAATTTGTAAAATATTTATTATTAATTACTTTATTAATTAATTCATTAAGCATTTTAATTATGATTTTTGACATTAATTTATTTTTATGAGTTAATTAAATTTTATTAATTAAATTTTTTTAATAATATACATTAAAATTGATTTTAAATTAAAATTTCATAATTAAACTTTGATTTAATAAAATGGATATTTAGTGAGTTCGGTTAGATAGCGAGTTTTTTTTTAATATTTATATGAGTAGTGTTTGGATAATAAAAATCAAAATATTTTAATAGTTAAACGGATTTGGGTATTGCAAACTATAATGAGATTTGGGTCTGAGTACATTAAAATTAGCGGGTACTTTACTTGTTGTCATCCCTAATTAAACGGGTTTGGGTATTGTAAACTATATATTTTTTATTTTGTTAAATTTTTATTTTAAAAATAATTTTTTTTAACTCCCTACTTTCCCTTTTACCCTTATTGTTTCATTCCATTTTTCATTTTGTTATTTTTTATTTCTGATTTTCAATTTATATATAAACTTTTATTTTATAATTATTAAATATTTATTTTACTTAAAATCCTGAATATAATGCATCATTGTAAATTAAGTAAAACTTTAAAGATTTTAAATATTAAACAAATATGAAATATTCAAATACATAAATAATTTTAAGTATTTAATAATAAACATATTGTTTGATATAAAAATAACAAGAATTGGTAAGGATGGCAATGGGAACCCTATAAACGGGTACCCGGCACTACTCGACCCAATTAAGTATGATTAGGGTAGTATATAATTGGGTTCGTGTAGTAAAATTACTACCCGTCAAGGGTTCGAGTAGTTACCTTAGGGTACCCGTTACCCGAATTCGATTATAAATAATAATTAATTAATATGATATTTATATTTTTTATATATAAATTATTTATTATTAATTTTGTATTTAATTAAATTAATTAATCAAATATCATAATTATGATTTTTAACTTTAATTTATATTTATTAGTTAAATTAAATTTATTAACTTAAATTTTTTAAATAAATTATTCCAAAATTAAATTTAAATTTAAAATTGAAAGTCAAACTTTGACTTAATAAACAGGTATTTAACGGGTTCAGGTAGTTAAAGGAGTATTTTTGATTTTATAAGATTAGGATTCGTGTAACACAAATCAAAATAACCGGGTAGTTAATCGGGTTTAGATTTTATATTTTCTAATCAAGTTCGGGTATCCCAAAATTAGCAAATACCTGACCTGTTTACATTCCTAAGAATTGGTCTTGCGCTTTGCTGCAGGATATTCAAAAATAGAGGTATTGTTTTCAATCGGCAAGAAAACTGCAAATGTAGTTACAAATATAATTGTTAATGTTGTAAAAAAAATTTAATTGTAACAAAAAAAACATTTAAGGTATTCTAAAAAATCAAAGTTATGAATGAAATATTGACTACTACAACAAATAGTAAGTTAAGAACGAAACAGCAAGCTTAAATGAAGCAAAATAATTTACTGCAACATATATATATATATATATATATATATATATATATATATATATATAAATATTTGCATTGGTTCAACAAACGAAAAACAGATTTACCATTAGATAATAGATTAAACTTCACATGATAAAAGAATTTTTAGAATAAACTTCATAAATAAATAAAAAACATCTTAGAAAACATAAAAAAATAAAAAAAAATAAAAAACAATAACAAAATAAATGATTCCTTATCAAAAATTGTGAAAAATAAAAAATGACAGTAAAATAAAATCTTATATATAAACATTTGATGTCCATAAAATAAAAGTCAAAGCAGTTGACTCGATGTAAAACATTCTATGTGGATATTCTAAAAGTTTGATACGTGTAATACATTAAAATAAAAATAATAATTTTATTCAATTTTCTAAAAAATAGGAATCTATAAACATTAAAATTACAAAATAAACTAAGCATCTTTTTAAATCAATTATCTATTTCAATTTCTGAAAGATAAACAACTGTATTTATATATAGGCTTAATAGCCAAATAAGCCCTCAACCTTTAGCCCAAAATGGAATTCAGCTCTCAACGTTTTATTACATGAAATTCAGTCCATAAACTTTTATTTCTATGGAAATAGACCAAATCTGTTAAATGAACTAACTACCGTTAGTTTTGCATACGTGGCATGCCACGTGGCAGCTAACTAAGCTATCCACGTCAGCTGTCACGTATGCAAAACTAACGGCAGTTAGTGTCATTTAACAGATTTTGACTTAATTGCATAATTGTAAAAGGTTGATGGTTTATTTCCACTGAAATAAAAGTTTATGGACTGAATTTCATGCGATAAAATGTTGAGGGTTGAATTCTATTTTGGGCTAAAGGTTGAGGGCTTATTTGGCTATTAAGCCCTTATATATATTAAAATTAAAGAAAATTCTATATCATTTATCAATTTCTTTACTCATCTTTTTTTAATTTATATGTACGGTTGTTATATACATTAAAAACATATTTATAGAAATAATTAATTTTGGTATAAAATTTTTACTTGGATGAATTTTTTAAAGAAAAAAACATATGTATTTTATATGAACATGTGACATGTGTAATAAGATAAATTTTTTTCATCGTTAAAGTATAAAATGTTCATAAAAAATCGCCTGATCGTTAATCCAAAATTACACTTTTAATTTCAATAAGATTTAGTCTTTGATAATAATCTTATATCTTATACAAATATATAAAAGCCAAAGCTATTGGAATAATAAATTAATTTTAATTTTTATAAATAATCTTACTTCATTAATTATTTAATTTTAAAATATATGAAAGTTTAAAAAAATTATATTTAATCGTATTATCTTCATTTAAATCAAATAAAATTTAGTTCATAATTTGAATTTTCTGATATAACTTATTATGTTATTTTTAAATTAAAAAAGTATCCATATATTTTGATTGGAACTACCTTAAAGTTTCAATTTTCATTTCATTCCTTTTTTAGATTTATTTATTCAATCATGTATTTATTTGTTCAATAAATTTTTTGGTAAAAAAATCCATATGAATTATCTGTCACGCCCCAATTTTTGAAAATTGAGATTGGCTTTTTCCATTTTCACACAAATGGTTAGGCTGTATTTAGTGTCCTCACTCTAATTTTATGATGAAATTAAATAGATAGAATAATATTCAATTGTTTACATAGGTCCCAATACACAAAATTCGAGTACAGATTGTTTCTCCTATATAAATACTTTATAACAAGAGTTTGTATATGATGCACTGACAGTATATAGTTTTTATACACTGTCAATATATCAGAGGTTGACACCTCATCAATAGGCCCTTATTGGCAAATTAAAAAAACTTATTTATATTTACATATAAGGGCCTATTAATGAGGTGTCAACCTTTGATGCATTGACAGTGTATAGTTTTATAGAAACTATACACTGTCAGTGCATCATATATAAATCTTTATAACAAATACCATGATTTACTTACAATTATCTTCAATTTACTGTTTACACCCCTTTTGCATATTAAAGTACTGTATAGTAAATGTTTGAATACCATACCTGCAAATTATAACATCGAAATCCCATAAGCATCTCATCGGAGTCTCTTTCAACAGACTACTATCTTTGCAAATACATCTGGAAGGTAGAGAAGGGAGGTGAGCTTTGGGAAAGCCCAGTAAGAAACATACATAAAAGAACTGGTGTCATGTAATTATATGCAAGTATCATTTTAAATCTGATGCCAAGGATGCTAAAATCAATGATGAAAATCAGTATCGGAGTCAGAAATTCGTCTAAACTTATTTGGTCGCAAAGTTTAATAAACACAAAAAATTAGCTTTCATTTAAATTAGTAAAATAAATTATTTTCAATAACGGTATAGAGATCAGAAAATATATTTAACTAAACATTGCAATCAAATATTTATAAAGTCCGTGAGTGCTTGGATCTAAGTTAACAAAGGATTTACCACCCCAATATAAAGAAAACAGTGGAGACGAGGCTTCACCCAGTAGACTCATGCTAGTGAACTTATGGCCAATAGTCTAAGGGGCCACAGTGTGTATACTAGCCAAGTAACACCTGTGGGAGCTAGATGACTGAGCTAGAGTCAACAGCATTTGAAATGAAACAGAAAGCATGTACCTGTAGGTAGCTACAGTGCCAACAGTCACCACACATTCACTTGATTCCCAAAAGAAAACCAAATAGTTCAGTAAGTCTTTCAAAATCAAATAGAGTAGTATAAACACACATTTTATTTTCAGATTTTGGGAGTGTTGAATCTAAGTTTACCAGGGATTTACCACCCCAAAAATCACATATAAGTTTTGGGAATCAAGTTTCATTTCAAAACGTATTATTCGGAAAATAAACATTTCATCCAGTATATTCAGATAAATCCAAATAATTAAAAATATTATTTCAACTGATATTCGAAAACAATAAATATAACATTTCATAAACCAGAATGCATACAATGGCATCAGACCAATTTTAAAATAATCAAATACAAATCATTATTGCAAATATTAATAAATTAGAGATCGTGCATATTTAAAAACTGACATGTATATAAAATTATGCTTTATAAATACATTAAATAACAAAATATATGATTTTATTCACCTTAAATTCATACCTTATCATATGGGATCGATCTAAGATTTTTCGATAGATTTCATAAACTATCAAAACAATATACAATAATCAGTCACATATTTTCAAATATTAATTCGTTCCATCAAAATTCAGCCATATACATCCGATATCAAATTTGATTCGAGTCAAATATATCCAAATATTTTCAATAGTTCCGTCCTATACTCTTTGAACATATATCTCATTGATATCAATCCATTCTAATACCTTCAAAATATAATGTTAGAATCAACACTAAACTTAACGTCCAATATTTTTCTGAAATTCATAATATTGATACACCAATCATTTATAAAAATTTTTAGCTACAATACGTTTCTATAATCGGAACCTTTGGTAAGTTCAAATATAAAGATCAATATCTCCACAGCCCAGTTCATTTTCCATAAATCCACAAATAGTAAGTGTAGACACCTTATTTTGTCCGGAATCTTAATTTGTAAAAATAATTAATTGGATTGGGTGACATTGTATTTTAATTTAGAATTAGGCTACAATTAAGTTAGAATTTTTTAGATTTTAGAATTAACATTAATTAGTAAATTAAAATTAAAATAGGATTTAGGAATGATGATAAAAAAAAAGAGAAGAGATAAGAAAAGAAAATAAAATAAAATTAATTTTAGGATAGGATAATTAGATTTTTTAGGATAATTATTTAGATTAATATTAAAGTTGATAGAGTTAGATTAGGATTAACATAAAAATTAAATAGATAAAATATTAAAAATAAAAGATAATTAATAGAATAGGTTGAGTTGTATTAGGACTCTAACAAATTTATGACTATAAAAAGGGGTTAAACCCTATAACTGAAGGGGGGAACAATTTTGAGAGAAAATAACAAAAAATATACAAGGCAGCAGTACCAGCGACGACAAGGAAGAACGAGGAATCAAGCTAAGGAAGGCAGACGAAGCAGTGCTAGGATCGAGTTAAAGGGGTTGCTTTTCGGCCATCAATTCCAAGAGCAAATCACGTAATTAGTCCACAAAGCTCAAACTATTTTACTTTGGCCAATCCAATTACAAGGTAAGTATTGTTCCTGCACTTTTATGATGCTACGTCTAGTATTTGTTATTAATGGTTAATCATTAAATTTGATACTTTAAGTTGCTTTTCTCATATTGTTCAAAAAAAAGGTTGCTTTTCTCATAATAAAGATAATTAAAATAATAAAATATAGGAGTTTAAAACTTAAAAAAATCAAGAATAATAAATAACAAAATAGGAAAAATAAATAAAGTTAAAATTTAATTAAATAAGACAACAAACTATAAATGAGTAAAAGTAAAAAATAAAAAATAATTAAAAAGATAAATAAATAAAAGTTATTAAGATAGATGTTTAATTAATAGATAATGACATAATAAATGTTGAGGATGAGCTAGACCTTTCCGATGATGTAATCTTCGAGGCGATTACGAATGAGTAACACTCGAGAAATTCTTAGGTAAGAGAATTCTTTTAAGTCTATCTAGAATGATGGAAGATTTAAAAGGTATTTTCAAAAAATGAAGGTTAAACTATATTATCCAAATAATTAAAAAAGAATAACACGTAAAAAATCATAATTATAAAAAATATATAATAAACATAATAGTAAAATTTTTAAGATAATAATAAATAATAAATAAATTATTAATTAATTTCGATGATAGAATCTTCAAGACGATTGCGAATGAGTAACACTTGAAGAATTCTTAGGTGAGAAGGTCCTTCTAAGTTTATCCAGAACGATGGAAGACTTAGAAGGCATTTTCAAAATAAACAAATAATAAATAAAGATAAAAACATAATAAATAATAAAATTTATATTCTAATAAAGATAAAATAATAAATAATAAATAAAGTTAATAAATAATAAAATAATAATTCCGATGATGGAATCCTTAAGGTGATTGCGAATGAGTAACACTTGAGGAATTCCTAGGTGAGAGGGTTCTTCTAAGTTTATCCAGAATGATGGAAAATTTAGGAGATATTCTCAATATAAATACCAAAATCCTAAATATATTAATAAATAATATATATAAAAATAATAATATTTAAGACAAATAAATAAAAGTAATAAAAATAATTAAATAAAAAATAAATTAAGGAATAAAATTCTAAAATACTTTCGACGATGGAGCCTCTTCACGGGAGTCGAATGGTACCCCTTGAATACTCTTGAGGTGAGAAGAGTCTTTTTAGAGTTCATTCAGAATGATGGAGGATTCTTAAAAGATTTTTCAATATTTAAACAATAATATGAAATATTAAAAGACCACATAATTAAGACTAAGTTAAAATAACACAAGATTAAAATGGTACCAATATTGGACGTTGTAGGGGTGTTATAACCTTCCCTATACGTAAATGAACTCCCGAACCCAAAAACTTAAAATATAGACTAGTTTTTAGAGTCATTAGGTGGCCAATCACACCTAGGTTAAAAAAAGATCCATTTATTTAATGTCTAGCGTCCTAACCCTAGGAAACGTTATGACAGTAAGTATTTCTTAGATACATTAATTCATTCAAAATAATCATCCCTCCATCATTTACTAAATTTTCTTTCGTTTATGAAATCCATCACTAATTGAAATATTAACCTTATATTCTAGGTGCTGAAATAAAACTAACAACATTTACAGACAATTTGGAGAGGATAATCTTTATAGCGAGTTAGGAAGTTGGGTGAGTATGGAAGGATGCTTTAGAGCACCTCACTTGTCCCCGTTCCTTAACATTTTATCTATAGAGAATCTTAAGTGAACGAATAAAGAAGGAATTCATGCGTATTAAATCAAAGTCGAACCGTTTAATAATTCTAAATACTTATCAGTCAATATTAAAACCAATATCGGATTTAGAATTATATTTAATATCAAAACCATTTTAAATTTTCAAAGTTCAAATATCAAAAATTCAAAAGTCATTCAAATTCCGATCAACCAAAATCATTCCAGAATTCAAAGTTTAGATATAAAGGCTTCAGAAATCAAATCATGATGTAAAGCATGATATCCCTATGTCTTTTATATATGTTTTTTACCTCTTAATTTATCGGTATTCACTTCATTAGCATCGGAAGCACCCTCCAATCTTGAGGCTGCAGTTTCATTATCCAACTCGATAAATTCACTATAATTTAACTAAAAGAATATTTAACTAATTAATTGCTAACACATAGTCTGTTGTAGCTTTAGAATTCAATCTAAATTTTATCGGTGCTAAAATTATAACTTTTGCTATATAACTCCGTTTTCGATTCCTATTGCGCCCACAATCTTAGAATAATTTATATATTATTTTAGGACCTAAATTACACTAAAACAAACATAATTTCAGTCTCCCTTTATCATGGCCAAATCACCCTCACTATGTCACATACTAATTTCCTTCCAATTAAGCTCCCTTTTTAATTCCAAATTTATTCTACCAAATTTCTACACCACATCTATATAAATTACACATTAAATAACATTGAATTCAAGCTCTCCTAGTCATGGCCGAATTACACTTTCACCCTACACTTGGTATTTTCTTTTATTTAAGCATAATCAAGCTTGTTTTCATGCTTTTCATAATTTTTACATTTTTCCCACACCAAATTCTCATCAAAACATATCATATTCATGCAAAATGAATAGTGCTTGAAACCCTAAGAGAGAGAATTTCATGGTTTAGATTCAATCCAAGCCTAGATATAAACTTAAACACCTTAAATACATAGCTAAAAACCATTAAATCATGAAAATTTCAAGAATTCTCTCACCTTTCTTCATGACCATATCTAGTGGGGGCTGTTTCATCTTGATTTTGGCCACTTTGGGACTTGATTTTGGTGTCAAAAGATAGAGCATTGCATTCTGGATAGGGTTGGTGAAGACCATTTTGGTTTGGAGGTCATTTGACTAGAGTTTCTTAACCTTTCTCTCTCTTCAAGCTTTCAAAAATGGAGTTTTTTTGGGAAACAATGGTGGCTGCCAAAAATGGAAGAGAAAGGTGATGGAAATTTCAATTAAAAATATCTCTTGGGTGTAAAATTACTAAAATGCCCTTATAGTTAATGAAACTTTTCAATTTTGCCCCTAAAGTTTGACTTAGTTGAAAACAATCTATTCAATCTCCAAAATATTTTCTTTAATCATAAAACACCTCTATTTAACTTGATCAAATGATTGTTAGAGCTTTTGTTGAGGTTCGGTAGCTTATTTGGGTGAAATTATCGAAATACCCATAATCGTAAAATTGCATAAATTTTTGCTTTTACACCTAATTTCTTCTATCAGTCCACATGGTCTAAAACCTTATTTCATTAAAGATTATTCACCACTGATAATTGATCAAAAATCATTTTGGTTTAACTGTAATTTACGAAAAATTTCCGACCCATGTCCTTAATCGTCATTTTTGAAATTGCTTCACACCCTTCAAAATATACTCAATCGAGGTGATTTTGAGATACAGATTCTTTCTTTATTCATATTTCACCTCAAATATAATCATTCTAGAGTCTCACTTCGATCTGCATAGAAAAAGTCTTAGTGGGACCCACATCGAGTACTTCCTTGAACCCTATCGAATAGGCCCTTAATTTAAATATTTTAACAATCAATATTTTCTTTTAAATCCATACACTCTGTAACATATATTAAATATGAGAAAAATAGGGTTATCACATTATCTATTAAATTGAAACGTGTAATATTTTAAAATTTTAAATAATAATAATAATATTATTATTATTATTATTACTTTACTTACTTTTAATGTTCAAGACTATTATAAATAATTTTTTAAAAACCCTAAAAGATAAAGTTTTCAACACTAATTAATTTTATAAGATTAATTTGGAATCATTTGAATTCAAATTTTAAAAATAAATAAATTTAAAATATGCAACATTAACCAATAAATAATTTATTAATGATTAATGAAGTAAGAATTATTTTCATTAAAATTGTAGCTATTTAAATATATTCAGATTTGTGATATTTATTTTTTTATAATTTTTTAATTAGTATTTAATTTTGAATTATTTTTTAATTTGTGTATCTTGTATATGCATCAAGTTTTTTTAATACATTATTCAACATGATTTCAAAATAATTTTTTAAAATTTTATTTTATTTTTTAAAAAATATTATAAATTAAAATAATCACCGTATATTGCACGAATTTAAATATAGTTTTCATAATACCTAACATAGGGAGAAAACAAAATAAATAAATCTAAGCAATCAACTTAAAAACTCTACCCCCATCAGAAACAAAAGCAAAGAAGTTGAGATCCAATAATATGTGTTGCCAAGTGTTGCCAAATTTCAAACAGATAATAGATTGTATAAAGAATCAAACAATCAGAACACATTGTTTTAAAGTTAAGAAAGAAAAAAATAAAAAGAAAAAGCAGAGAACAAAACGACAACACTTTATGTTTACTTTTTTTTTAGAGTCAACCAATCATGATGCAACGCTTGGCATAAAAATTGCATTGTCAAATTACTGTTTTCAATTGAAAGACTACTCATAATTATAGTTATAAATTTTTGTAATTTTAAAATATATTTTATTATAAAATATATTCAAAGTCATGGGAACTGATCTTAGGTCGAAACACCTTTCAAATGTTTCTTGTTATCAGTTCTTGGGAATCATACAACACAAAAGAGATAGAACTACTTTTTGTTTGTCAACAGAATTTAAGAAATTTAATAGAATAGTTATATATACTCACACATATATAAAATAATTTTATTTACATCATTTAATATTTTTTATGCAATTTAAATTTTTTTAATCTAATAATTGAATATTATATTCTATTCAAATAAATTATGTATACAAAATTTTAAGTTAATCAAAAATATTTAACTAGTAGTTTGATACTACTAAAATTTTAATCATTAATATATATTGAAAATTATGTTATTCTCAATCGAAATAATAGGAATATTAGATCCACTCGAAATTTTATATGTATAATAGATATAAGTACATTATTCAATTTAACAGTTAATTTATAAAAATATTAATCTTACATGAAATTATAAAAACGGTGTAAAACAAAATTGTTTTACATCAAAGTAATTGGATCCTTCTTCATATATATATAAGTATGTATGTATAGAGAGAGAATATACATATAGAGAGAGAGGGGGGGTTGAGAGTAGAACCCTTCTCAAATTAACTTGTCCCATTATTAGTTTATACATACAAAAAATATCGGTCATACTTAATTAAAATCATATTACTGGATTCAGGTTTATCATTATTTGCACTATTAAAATATTTATATATTACGGTTCTGACAAAATTGTAGGTTTTTTTTTTAATTATGTGACGAAAATGTGTTAATATAGAAGACTATGACTTTAAAATTACTGTGATATTTTTCTATATTAGTAGACTACGATTTTTTAACATCAGGCCACGATTTGTAGATAACCTTAATATTTGTGTAATTATATTTAAGTTAAAAAAGATCTTTTAGCGTATTAGTAGACTACGATTTTTAAATATAAACTAGCTAAATTCCTAAAGAAAAAATAAAAAAATATTTTTCTTTATAGTATCCTAATGATGAAATAATTTTATATGTTCCTATGATATCTGTAATAATAAAATTTTTACAATTTTAAGAATCATGATTAAAGTATATTAGATTATATTAATTTTTAATTACCATAATTTAGGATTTTTCCCGTGTAATTTCTAACTTAATCACAAAACAAGTACTATTATGTTGTTTGAGCAAGGGCTATAAATCGATAATTTAATTTAATCCATCGTTGAAAAGGAAAAAATATTATTAACCATTTGAGTAGAAAAGAAATTTGATAGATAGAAGTGTGTCAATCTCCTTTTTCTTTTGCCCACTAATTTCCAACATTGGATGAACCAATTACACAGAGGTTTCCTATTTTAACCTCCATCAAAATCAAATCACTGTTTTGCATGATGACGTTATTGATAGTTTCTCCGATCACACATCCCTTATTTTAGTCATGCTCCTGCCTTTTACAAGGACAGATTTTGATATTACAACTGCACAATATCAGTTTGTTAAAAAAACCCTTTTATTAAACTTAAAGAAAGAGGATCAACAATTGATTGGTGTGGGTGGTAAGCAGTCTTTATCTTTTAAATAAAATCAAGATTTGAATTTTGATATGTGTATGAAGTGTCAGTATTAAAAAAGGGACAAATTTAATCACGCTCTGCTTCTCTCGACTCTAAAATAATTTTCGAAGATGAAAACAAAAAAGTTTCGATAAAAAAACTTAAAGAAAGAGGAACAAAAGGTGCAAATAATTGCAAAAAAAAATTGCAGAAAAACAATCAAATCATGGAAAGAAATAGCCCTGCCCGAACCCAGACTAATGGACAACGTGTAAAGCTGACAACTGAAAACCAATCTAAAACTGCAGTTTTGACAAATCTGAAAAGAGTAGTTGGCCGGGCAGCTTGTCAAAAATGTAAACGTCTTTCGTACATTGAAACTTCAATTTCCGGACACCAATTTCCCAGAAAATGGTTCAGAAATTATGAAGGTAAGGACAATAATATTAGCATGAGGCCTTCACTGTTGATGAGAGGCCAAAATTTTCGATTACTAATTAAAAATGTCTGTTTGTAATCATTTTATTGGAACCAATCTGTCAAATTGAATTTTTTTTAATTGCGTATATTTTCATTTATTTTATTATATAAGATAATTTTTTTCAAATTTGAAATGATAGATAATAACAATGAAAAAAATTTATTTTTATTTTTTTTCAATCACTTCATGTCCAGTTGAACATTGATTGCTAATAAACTTGTGCTGTTGTGAAAAAGTAGAGAGCATTAGCTACTTCTAATTTCCAAACTCGAAAGAAAAAGACTTATTCATTTTTATTACACGCCCAGACAGAAAAACAAAATCTGTCTCTTCGGCATGTCTCCTGCCGCCTACTACAAAATAACCACACATTTTTCAGGTGGACAAAAAATGTATAAAGACAATCAATGAACAATGAACGTGATTAGGTTGATTATGTTGTTCTGCTACAGGAAATCAGAAAAACACATTAACTAACTATGCACATTGTATGTGTCTGGTCTGAAGTCTGAAGTGACTAGGTTCACATGCGTCTGGCTTTGATCAAATTGTTTATCCTATTATTTTTATTATTGAGTATTCAAAGCATATGGAATTATTTTTTTTGAAAACATCTCATTCAAAGTTATAATCATAATCAAATATTACATTCGATAAATAGATTATTTGATGAACTGATAAATACGATTACCATATCTAACAAACTAAGAAAACAATAATAAACTAAACAAATCTCACATTTAGTGATACTCGAACTTGAGACCTGAAAGTCTCAAGGCCTCCTCCTTGCCATCAAGCCAATGCCTCATTTTCATAAGGAAAAGTTGAATGCTTGAATCTAGCCTATACTTGACAATTATAAATTTAATATGATTGCAAATTTAAAAAAGAATATTGATTAAAAATTTTGATAAAAATTATATAAGAATTTGATAAAAATTAAAAAATTAATTTGATTTTGTTATATCAATAATTTGACATGAATTTTGATATGATTATTTTTTACATTTTATATAATTTAACATGAAATATACACAGTATTAATAAATAAATTGTGAGATTTATTTTAGTTTCCAATATATAACAGCAAAGAATTTAAAAGTAAATTGGCAAGCTTAAGATTATACCCACTCCACTCATAGATTTTTTTTACTTTTTATTTTTTCAATCTTAAAGTAAAACTGAATTCAACAATTTATTTAAGAAATTTTTTATGCTTTTTTTAATAAAAATAATGATAAAGTATCTGTTTTAAATGTATGAATGTAGTTCTAATGTGTTTGATTTTAATATGTGCTATATAAAGGGTAAGGAAACCAATTTTCTTAATATTTTCTTTTTAAAAAAAATCAATATTCTTAATATTTTATACTATATAATAATCTTAAACTTAAAATTTTAACTGTTACACCAAACACGTTAAATAGTTAACATTTTTGTACTAAATTGGTCATGGTACCAAATGCTTATCTAATCGCGGACGTAAAGGACATGGACTTGAATTTGGAAGTGAACGTGATTTGTTAGTTGGAAGTCATTAATTCCATGAATTAGCTAAAAGGGTTTTTCTTCTTCTTTGTGTGCCTTTTTTTTTCAGACAAGCTAGGTGGGTTCTAAAGTTTGGCTACTATGGTAGCTCAGTAAGAAGCAAAAATTTCTATAGTAAAATCACAAATTTTGATTTTTTTATTAGATCAATTTAAATATATAACACATAATTAAGAATAAAATTAAAGTTATTAGACGTAAAATATACTAGAATTAGCATAAATAAAAAATAATCAACGTAAATATTAATATCAATACACTTAAATATATATTTATATTAATTATTATGTGATTATGATAATTTTAATATATTTTATGTCTAATGATTTTACCGTGCTATTTGCTTCGGTTGAAAATGCATTAAATTCCTCTTAGTTTTCCGGTAGGGCCCACATTTTGGTGATTTGGTTGGTTTAGCGGCACAGTTACATGGAAGCTCTTTTCAGCTCTAGACTAAATCCCGATTCTTTGGGATGAGACCGGAATGGTTTTTCTGAGCTGTAAGGAAAGAGTAAAACATTTTAGTTTCCATGCGTGTCTTTCCGTTATTTGGCAAATTACAGAAAACTCATGAAGATATCACAGCTCTTTTCTTTCTTCACTTCCTTACTCTTCTTCGACAAGAGCAAATCTTGAACCCAAACCTCAACAAATCCTTCACATCCTCACACCGAAAACCCAATCTTGATCGACCTAGACCCAGACCCAGATCAACCCAATGCAAATCGTCAAATTCAAGAAGAAAAATAAAAGGATAGGTAGGAGAAGAGGAAAATGAGAGTGTGGGTTTTGTTGTTCATGAAAGTGGGTGGCTGCAAAAACAGTAGCGGTGTCGTGGATGAAACGAAGAAAAAAGGGGAAGAGATGGTTGCTTTTTTTTTGGGTTTAAATAATTAATATTTAATTAGTATTAATAAATGATTACCAGAACAAGGCATTCAAATGCCTTACAGGGGCATTCGAATGCCCATGGCTTTTCAACAATTTTCGGCATTCAAATGCCCAGATTCTCCACACCAAAATGAACAAATTTATTTATTAATTTTTTATTTAATTTTTAGATTAATTTTTTTTATTAATTAAATAATGAAAAATTATGTTTTTGTTAATTAAATATTATTTATATTGACAATTATAAAAAATTAATAATTAAATATTTTTAAAGGATAATTAAGTAATAATAATTATTAATTAAAATTTTAATTAATAATTAAGTGATAATTAATAATTAATTAATAATGAACAATTAATAAAAATAATTTATAATAAAAAATTAATTGTTATTTAAAATTAATTTTTTTAATTATAATTAATATTAAAATATTTTATAATTATTTAATAAAAGGGTAAAACGGTCTTTTAAATTTATTCAACTATATTCTTTACCCTCAACCAAACATATTAATATTAATTCCTACTATGTTCCATTCCAATGAACCAAACATCATAATACGTATTCTACTTTATTCTCCTTTTTTCTATTCCTACATAATAGCTTTTCTATTCCCTCTCTATTCCATTCTGCGAACCAAACACCCCATAAATTTATGTTTAATCATGTATTGTTTACATTGATCTTACAATAATATCAAATTTTGTAACTTTACTATAGAATTCTTCATTTATGTTTCTATCACTTCATCACAAGTCTAGTTCGAGTTCAACATAATTATCAATCATTTTTTAAAGATGGTGGATGAGAAAAAGGCATGTTTAGATATGTCTTGAGCAAGCATAGCCCATTTTTTGTTGCCTTTGTTGATGCAATACCCTTTTTTAAGGGTACATTCTCATTCAAAAAGGTGACTTAATAAGGTGATAAATACAATAATAATAATAAATTATGCAAATAATAATAAACTACATAAATCTTTTTTTTGTTCAGTGAAGGAACACAACACTTAACAAAACCATGACATAAACTACATAAATCTCACATTTAGTGAGACACGACATAATATTTCAAAATCTTAAGACCTCCTCCTTACCATTAAGCCAAAATCTCATTGATTTGCGGATGCAATACTTAAATTAAATGATAAGAACGAATCCATAGCTTTATGCTTTTTCTTTTCCCTTGTCAAT
The DNA here is from genome assembly GCA_032173925.1 of Heritiera fomes. Lineage (NCBI taxonomy): Eukaryota > Viridiplantae > Streptophyta > Magnoliopsida > Malvales > Malvaceae > Heritiera > Heritiera fomes. The sequence continues at coordinate 21,564,863 of JAPDPM010000013.1, read as the reverse complement.
GTTTTTATTTCTTTTTTTTACTATTTAAGAAAAGGTATTTAAGGGATTTTTTTTTACGGTTGATGTGAAAATTATGTCAATAAATTACGTTGTTTACTCTTTTCACCTATTCAAGAGAAAAAAATTATGTTCTTCATCTCATTGGAATAAATTTTTTTTTTAAGATTACACTGCATAATTGCTTAAGATATTTTAAATCAAAGCACAAAAACAAATTGGTGCAGCACTAACTCAAATGCATGCAAACAAGTTTGGGCGTATTTGTAATTGGATGTCGCACTTTAGATGTTCGATTATGGACACATGTTGCTCATGCATTATAAGAAACAAACTACATTAGATTGATCAATCATATTCATTCACATCAGGTCGACATCTTATTAGACCACACATCATCCATATACTTCAACCAAGTCAATGAAAAAATCATATTTGATCACGTCGGTTCTTTAAAATCTTTCAAAAAGAAACCTATTCACAAACAAATAAGATTAAAATGAAATTAAATCATATACAAAAAAACCAAATTTAACTTGGTTTGATTCAAATGCTTAAAGAAAAAATTCGCTATGAATGATAGAAATACAAAAAGTAAAAAAATGTCCCAAAACAAACACTAATCTCAAATCCCAAAGTGAACCTAATTTTTGCTCTACAGTGTCAACTTGGTATTTTTTTTCAATTCTTCCTCAATTTCTTACAAACCCATCTCCCACAAGAATGTGATTACATCTTTCTTCTCAGTGTCTGTCTTATTCTAAGACTCACACTGTATTTATAGAGCCTAATTACTTGATAACCAAAAATTCTTATTCATTATTTATCTCTAAATAAACTTAATTACCAAGTAAATTTTTAATCAATAGAATTTTATTAAAATCCAAATTGATGCAATAAAATTTGAGTCAAGATTTAATAATCTCCACACCGACTCAAATTCCTCTAAAACATTGAGCTCTATTTGTAACTGATACTTGTTGCAACAAATCTTCTCTAATTTTCTTGCATGTTCCTGATTTTACTAATAAAATCTGCAACAATAAATCTCTTGAATTGAATCATCATCTCTGCTTAATACTTCATGATAATCGTCGACTATAACTCTAATACCAAGACTGGATGTTATTCGACATTTTTATTTTAAAAATTAACTCAAGAAGTGAAAGTTTTTCTTATATTTATAAACACGCACATCTAATCTCTTTTACAACTGATTTAAAAACTCTAACAAGTTCAATACTTCATTAGCCATGTCATCCACATCTTCCCTCTTCTCTCTCGTGTAAGGTACCTCTCTTCCAATTAAACCTAATATCTCTTGTCTGTTCATTTTCCTCTTTTCTTAATCTCAACTTTGCTTTTCCTATTCCACCTCTACAAGCAGACTTGAGTGTTGGAGAGTAAATTTTAGACCAACTTCCAACCTCTCTTGATGTTTTGACCCAAACAATTACAATATATATTAGTTTATAATTTAGTTATTAAATTAAAATATTTTCACTATTTTTTATTTCTATTGAACGAAGCCAAAATTTCTAAAATCATGCGTTTTTTTTTTTTGCTTTTTTCTTTCTTAATAGCATTTCATGGGTATTCATATTTTTGTTTAAAGATGCAAGAAATTAAATTATATCTCAATACTTTGGGGAAAAAACTACAATGAGCAGTATTAATTTCAAAATTTGTAGGTAAAAATGGTTAGTATAATTATACTAATTAACATATTAGACATTGAACGCTTTGATTAATTAATTTCTTAATCACAGAACAAGTACTTTTTGATATAGTTTGATCCTGTGTTAGTCGGATAATTCACCCAATCCATCATGAAAAAAATACTAATAACTATTTGATTAGAAGAGAAACGTAGCGAGTGTAGAAAAGGTCATTCCATGGTTCCAACCGAAGGCCAAATATTGTCCATTGATTAATATTATTGTAACTATCATTTTGAAAAAAAATTGGGTTATCTAAAAAATTAAAAAAAAAACTTTGGGGTATACTTAATGGATAATGGATGGAGTCAGAGCAATTAGAGAAATTTAATAAAGTGTGTTTTAAAAAAACATGATGGTTGACAGCATTGGTGACAGGGTGACGAGACTAACCGTAAGAAATTAAAACAAGGTATAAATAACAAAGAAAACGACCATGGCTTTGCCATTATGCGGTCCCCTGCGGTAACAGCACTTGTCTGTGAGCAGTGACCACGTTTTTGAGATGTCTCAGGTTTAGGGGAGAGTGGAGACAAAGACAATCACCTTTTGCTATAGCCATGAAAATTCTTTCTTATCTTTTTTTCTGTTTTTTTCTTTTTAATTTAACCCTACTTGATGTCTGTCTCCCCCTACTTCCCAACCCCCATGAGATTCGTTTTTCTGCCTTATATAATTATATTCGTATAATGTAATGTATAAAAATTTTGTGTTAAAATTTGTGTTACACATGAAAAACAAAATTTTTTGTTTTTTATTATATTTATATACAAATTTATCAAATTTTAATCTATATTATTTTCATATTTTATATTCATATACTTTTTATACCTTGTCATCGTGTTTATCTTTACTATTGCCAAATCTGTCACGTCCCGAGGCTTAACTGAGTTTGCAGCTAATGCACTAAGTTGATTGTTCCGTAATGATGTGCTATTTTCAGGGCAAGCTGGGCTTGACTCTAACAAGACTTATTTAGTAGGCTAGACTTATTTAGAACACAAGAAATTTATAACCCTACTTGATGTTTGTTGTCCCCCCACTTCCCAACCCCCACCAAACAGGTTAGGTAATTCTTGCATGAGATTCGTTTTTCTGCCATATATAATTATATTAGTTTAATGTAAAATATAAAAATTTTGTGTTAAGATTTGTGTTAGACCTGACAATCTTAAACACGATACGAAAACGATACGAATATAAGATACGAGGTAACAAGAAATTAAAACTAAGAAAAAATTGTATATCAATATTGTAAAAACTAAAAGTCAGCTAAAAATAAGATTTTATATTTTCTGTATCAATACGAATTTTGACACGAAATTTTTGTGTTTTACATAAAATGAACATGATTTTACATAACACGAAAACGAATTAAAAACACGGATTGCTAGGTCTAATTTATGTCACACATTAAAAACGTATTTTTTTATTTTTATCATATTTATATACAAAATTTATCAAATTTTAATCTGTATCATTTTCATACTTTATATTCATATTTATCAAATTTTAATCTGTATCATTTTCATACTTTATATTCATATGTTTTTCATATTTTGTCATTGTAGGATGTTTAAGATTGTCAAGTCTGTCACCTCTCAAGGCTTTCCTGAGCTTGCAACTAATGCACCATGTTGATTGCTGGGTATGTGCAATTATCACGGCAAGCTGGGCTGGGCTCAAATAAGACTTATTTAGTAGGCCAGATTTCGGTAGACGGGGATGGGTCGTTGACAAAAGAAATTTACAACCCCTTTTTTTAGCTGATCCAGTTCTTTGTTCGTGGTTTTTATTATTCTTTTGGGCGGATATTGTCTTTCCATTTAGGCTGCAACGGTAGAGCACAAAAAATGATAAGATTAGCTCTCTTCAGGATGCTATCTGCTGCATGTATTGGCAATAATCAAGTTGCAACACTCAGATGTTTTTAATTCAATTCGTTTATCTAATTAAAAGACAAAAGGGAAAATAATGTTTGCAATGCTGGTTATTAATTTGCAATTGAAACTTGTAAACTACTGCCAAAAGTAATGTTGTAACATGACAGAATTAACTCAATTCGTTCAAGAATTCATGGAGGCTTGAATTTCTTCCAGAGTTCTTCCCTTGGTTTCCGGCACAATCTTTATCACAAAAAGGACAGAAGCTGCACAAACTCCTGAATAGAGGAAAAAGGTACCTGGTGGAATGAAACAATGGTAAATTATCTTCCTTCTACATTTTATTATCAATTAGGCACCTTTTATATCTACTTTGAGTCCAGAAATTTAGTCACCTGAAGGACTCCAATCCATGAAAAAGTTGAAAGTGTAAGAAACTGCCCATGCGCCAAACCAATGTATTAGATTCACCAAACTTCCAGCTGCTCCCTTAACATTAATGGGGAATATCTGTGACAACAAATAATTCAGGCCAATATATATTTATATATACAGATAGATAGATCAGTTTGAGAATAATATCTTGTGAATAAAACTAGTATACATCCAAGCTCTGCATGTACCTCTGACATCAGGACCCAAGGAACTGCTCCCATACCAATTGAAAATGAACCCATGAAGATCTGATTGCATTTAAAGATCATGATTGAGAATAGATTACATAAGTGTTTGTATGAAATAATGATGCATGACCTAGATTCTAACACTTATTCTAGCAAGCTTAATAAAATCTGTTACCAGTATTCCACATAGTACAAACAATGGAATCCATTCTTGAAGCAAGTTGTGTTCCTGAGAATTGAGACGTATAAAGAACTTAGCATGTTAAAAGAGAAAGGGTGGCATAAAACCATGCACGAGGCAAGGTGTGATTGGTAAAAAGAGACAAGATTTATCGTGGAAAGCTGATTTGAGGATCAATGATTAGGACATAATCATGAAAACAAGCTGTGATTACCTTTATTAGAAAAGACATTGCTGCAAGAAAGCATCCAAAGAATGTGCCTATTGAGGAAACCTGAAAGAGAAAAATTCTGTTTCAACCACAAAAGGCTTATGGGGCTGCAAACTTTTAAGTGGTAAGCGACAAGGAGCTTACAAGCAGAAGAGGTTTTCTTCCACAGTTATCCACTAAGAATGCACCCACAGCAGTTATAGGGATCTGTAATCATTCATTTAGGTGCTAAGACCTTTATGTATCTTGACATTTAAAGGATGAGAGAATTGATACCTGAATACAGGCAAAAGCTATTATTCCAATTTTGCCTGAAGAAAAGCCTGCAGTAGAGAGAAATCTTTTTTGATATCAACATTTACCGAGTGGAAGAGAAACCAATTAAAACAAGTTTACAACTATTGTAACCTGCTGAAGTGAAAGTTTCACTTGCATAGAAACCAACTCCATTTACCCCCCCGAACTGTTGAAACATCATTAATCCCACACCAATCTGAGCATGGACAATACAGTAGGAGTTACCAGTTATTAAACAAAAACTCATTACAGATCTATTTGCATCTGATTCAGAAAGACAGGTTCTTACAATGACTGAATGCGTGTATTTTCTTTGGAACAAGTCTAGCATACAGGCTTTAGGTTGGTGCTCTAGAATTTGCAGATAATCCTGTCAAGAAGTTAAATGTGCTACCTCAATTTCTGCCTTGTTTTTAGTAAAAATGTTGAAATTCTAATGCTGAATGTTAGTACTTGGATTTCAGCTGCTTCATGAGAAATATCATCATCATCATTTCCATAGAGTCTCCTCAGAGCATCATAAAACTCTTTCTGATACCCAGCCTTTGCCTGAAATTATAAATTAATATACTATTTTTTGAAAGGGATGCAGTTGCCTATTTCTTTGGCACTTAGACTGCTTACCAGCCATCGTGGAGACTCCGGGATGAAAATAAGACCCACAAGCTGAATTAAACATGGGATGATCCCTTCAAAGAAAGGAAGAAAAGGTAAGCACAACATATGGGTGAGGGGACTTGAATGAATAGACAACTTGTTGGTTCTACATTCTACCAGTTAGAGCTAACAGCCGCCATGTCAAAGTTGTCCCTGCCAAGAAGGCTACTGATGCTCCAGTGACGATCATGAGCTGCAGAATGAGATAAGGTTAAGAACCTAATATCTGTTTTATTGTTTAGTTGTTGTTGTTGTTGTATATGCTTTCATCATATGCCCCAGAATTATGCACCTGATTCAAGGTCGCTAGCCCACCACGGAGATCCTTTGGTGCGATTTCAGCTACATATATTGGAACCTGTTCATGTAGTTATGTTGCAGATTACGATATGGATGATAAACTCAGAAGGAAACAAAGAAATTCAGTATAATCACATACCACAAAGGCGAAGATTCCAATTCCGTATCCAGAAAGGAATCTTCCAATATCAAGTAGCAAAGCTCCCTTGTAAAATATTAGCAGATGCAGAGAAAGATAATTATGAGATGTAAATTATTTTGCTTGAAAATTTCTTCAGAATTGAAATTCAACAGACAGGAAAAGTGCTGGTATAAACACAAACCTTGGAGAAGTAAATAGCTATCCATCCTGTAATGCTGAAGGCAGAAGATATTCTCATTGCCTAATTCAATTTTAAATATAGTTGGATTAATATAGGATTCATTTCTGACATTTATGATTGCAATGCTATCAAAAAGGTGTATACAATTTTTGCTTTACCCCTTTTCGGCCAATAAAGTCTGCAATTCGCCCACTTGTGATAGCACCAATCATTGAACCAACATTAAGTATGGAACCAAATACTGAAAACTGTACGTGGGAATCAAAAAGTTACAGATTCCAAATAAGAACTACGGATGGATAAAACTAAAATGATGCTTCATCAGAAAAGAAATATGATCCGGTTAAAGCGTTAATCAGAAAAGTTGAACAAGGTAGGTCATTCTCATTCTTCAATAAATACCAGTGACTTCCATTGAGTAACGATTTCATTGAATGGAAGGCTACACGATGTTAACATCTAAAGTCTATTTAGGTTGAGAAGAGAAACTGTTGTAGTTTTAAGAGAAATTTCTTGATGAACAGAAATGGTGAGCTGAAATTTATGAAAACTGGCTGCTAGATATCTGTACATAGTATCAGTGCTACTGTATAGAAGAAGTCTTTATGATAAGGTTAGGATTAATACTTAAGAATCAGTTTCAATATTTGATCTAATTTCTGCATGAAAGAGATCTTTCTATAGAAAATTGAGAAGTATTAAATTGGCTGATTCTCAATTCTCAGCAAGTGCTCACAGCTCATCCCAGAGAACATGTTACATTTCATATCCTACAGTGCCAAAGAATGATAACAAATTGATTTTACCAAACAGAAAAAGGAAAGAAAATAAATGGCCTAAACATTTAATTACTTTAACTCAATTAAAGGAGTTCAAATTCGTTTGGGGGTGGGGGGGGAGGGACTTAAAAATTCTTGAACCAACCTCCGCTACAGATAGGTCAAGATCCTTTATGATTGCAGATTGAACAGGTGCTGAATATCCCATCTGAAAAGCAAACACATTTGAATTAAAGGCAATACATTTTGCCTACTCATCAGTTTTACAGAATAATGACAAAAACTTTTAATGGACCATAGCTCCTTAAACAGAGTTGATGACTTCACAGGAAGCATAGCCAACCAACCTGTTGCCTACTCAAGTTAGTGTAAGTTCACATAGGTGATCAAAGAGTAAAGATAATTGTGAAGTTCAAGTGTCTGGTGTTTAGTATATGCGAAGGACTAGTTAAAAGTAATAAGATAATTTATGACTTACACAGGAACCAAATTCATAGGAACCCAGAACGGCAACAAAAGTACTTAGAAAAACAACTTTTAGTAATCCTTTCCTGCTACTTTCTTTGTGGAACTTACAATCCTCATCTCTGACATTTATATGCTGCAATAGTGGCTCTTTCATCTCAGCTTTCACACTGCTTTCACCTTTTTCGACATCTTGGTTGTAGGCCATTTGCTATCTGAACCAATAATTAAGGAGCTAGATACTTATGATGAAAGCAGATTGTTTCGTTAGGAGTATCTAGGCCTGATATTAACACACACACACACACACACATATATCCCAAAACTAGAAATTCAAGAGAACTACTCACTAGAGAAGCAGCGATGCTGTGTATGAAAAAGCTTTCACATGGATTCATTAGCTAGATTTGGCAGTATATGCATTATTGCAGCAATAGAAGAAACTAAAAAGGACAGAGAGGACCAATATACCAGCTTTAGATTTTAGAGATTATACTAGTACAGACAACAAGTTGCCATATGCTCACAACTGCAAATAAATAAACTATTTCTAACAAACATGTGGGTGCAACTCAATAGGATCAACTGCTGATGGAAACTCTTTTGAATTTTTTTTTTATTTAAATTCATAAATCATCTTCATGTGGCAGTGATTGCAGACCTTTGGTATTCAAAACTGATCACCTGATCAAAGTAACACCATCAAACTGCCTCCTCCTCATGCTTGCATAACTAGCCACTGAATGCATTACGGGTAAAACTACATATAACAGATGTTGAGTAAAGTCCACTTATTTCTACTGCTGGATGATTTGTTACTTTCAAACAAGTGAAGCTACGACATCCGGTACATATGAATTGCTGTCAAAATTCATACTTCGCACATTGTTAGTTTCTTTGGGGCATTTCCTAAAACAAAATAGTCACACAGTTCTTCATGGTGTTCTGAATTGATGATGTATCTCTTAAAATTCCAGTGTACTCTAGTGGACACAACTTGTCAAACTTGAGAACTGCATAATGAGATCTTAATAGGATTCACAGCTGTTGCATTCTGAATTGTTTTGCAGATTCAATCTCCACCAGCGAAATCACTAGATGCAGCAGAAAAATATGAAAATTTATCATGTGACAACTTATGAATGGATCAAAAGTTTGTACTCATTAGGAATCCCATGTGCATCTATGATTTCAAATTAATGTTTATCTATTACATATTACTGGGACTACCGTAAGGATATGCAAAACAATGTAGGTTTGACCTAACAGTTGATACCTCTCTTTAAAATTGTGTTAAAATCCTGGGTTCGTATCTTTGTTCCCCTCTTAAACTTCCTCGTTTGTCCAAAAAAATTATGATGTCCAAAGTTGTCACATTACAACTTGTCAAATGTTACTGGCAATAGAGATGTGTGAAAATTTCACAAGTTTTTGCCTTGCCATCCTATCCTCATTTTTGTTAAGACATGTTGTAGAATAGCAACAATGCCAATATATAAAAAATAGTGTAAAATGCAACATCAAACTTACAATATTAGGAAGGATTTTCTGCTGTGAGAATATGTTAACTAGTGTTGTTGAGGCCTAACCTTTCATTTTTAAAAGATCTCACACAGCAAAACATCGCTGTTGAAGTTTAGTGATTACTCACAGTGATGCCAAACAAAAAGAAAAAAGATGCCTCAAATATATTGGCTGTTAGATCTAAGAATAACATTTGTCTTATTTATGCATTCTGGTGAATAGGTAGCTGAATAAAATAATAAAGTACATGAAGCATAATTTTGTCTGAGGCTAATCCATGTCTACAGTCAAGCTTAAAATCTTATGAAATCTATTAATAAACTCCTTGTCCGCAGCATCAGTCACAGACAGTCCTTAGTGTAGACAAGCAATTTCTACTAAGTAATGTAACCTTTATTGCATTCTTGACAGAAACCAAGCTAAAATTTAAATATCTCAGAACATTATATTCAGTTGATACCCTAATGGAAAGGCATAAGTTAGTATATGCAAATGGTAAGAAACAGGACAGAGAGAGAGAGCTTTGTTTGGTTCAGCAGCAGCTTGTGATATTACTCACATGGAAAGATGGAAATGGATCTTTAGGAGCTACTGGGCTACTGTCAGTCTGCCAAATGCATTGGAGATTCGGAATTCTAGTTATTTCTTTCTTTCTTTAATAATGTAATTAGATAAAGGGAAATGTGAAAGGCTCTTGAAAAATCAGTATGAATCATTCCCAAAAACTTAATCATATTGTTTGCAATGTCATAACTTAGTCTCCACACTTTCAGGTTCATCCTTAAGCAAAACTTTATACATTGCATTTTCTCAGTCCTTTTATAGGAAATTATAAGGAAAAAAATCATGTGAATGGGGGTAATTGATGGAAGATGTGAACAAAGCAGCTGCTTTCTAAGTAAACCTCTTGGGGACAACTTGCTAAACAGATTATTTTTCTCATCAACAGCCAACCAAAATTTAAAAGACAGTTAGACACAAATTTAACAGCATTCACATTTCACTGTAACACAAGCATGGTAATAGAAAAGACAGGTTATATAAAACCAATATATTAAGTAATTAGGTTGCAATATTCAATAATAATACAGAAAATAATAATAAAAAAATTATAGAAATGCCGTTTATGGCTACAAACATTCAAGAGTTTGGCCATGACAAACAACAAGATGAGATCATAACAAGTATAAAATTCATTAATTAAATGTTATAGTCAGAGTCTCACAGACAATAAGTAATAGTCAAATATCCAACTTGAAATTTCTAGCGATCTTTCTAAGGACAAGTGCTCTTAATACTATTCAAATTAATCAGTAGGGTCAAGTCTACTTGCATCATATTCATTGGGAATATTATGGAAAATTACAAACTCCCAAGAGGAATGGTCTAAAAACTTTCATGGAAATTGCAAACCCCCAAAGGGAATGGTCTAAGAACTTTCGTTTCTTTAAAGCTATTCCTTACCTCATGGATCCCTGGTTCTGTTCTTTGCAGTTTAATCAGTCGAGGATTTTCTCCAAGTGCTCTTTACACAAACCATGCATTATGCATAAGCAATCAAATGCTTTATAAAGTATAAACAATTCAAAAATAAGAAAAAAGTTACAAAAAAAAAGTTCAGGGATTTGTCAATATAATTTCATCATCAGGAAAATATTTTATGACAAGTTGGGGGGGACTACGGAAACTGATGTACCTATGAGCATTATAAAAAATGCAAACAAATAATTCAGCCTACCTAATAAATTATAAATGGAATTTAATTTTTGTTGTTGAAGATCCCATCTAACAACTGATTACTCATTAAAAAAAAGGAAAAATCAGTTAAAAAAGATATATTTTAGAATCAACATAAGGCATAACAATCAGCTGCTTATTCTTATTCGTTCAACCAGAAATGGTGGTCTCACCTTGAAAATGTCACACTATTAAAATTTCAGAAGAAAACCCATTTTCAAGCTGAAGTAGTTGACCTTTCATCAATCACAAAAAGTGTTTCTTTGTCGTTTGTCCTGCAACTCTTCATGGCTCCCAGCAAAAATGATTCCTTTCTCCCTCTCATTTTCACAGCGTTTCCTTACCTGCTCCATTTTCACACCACCCAAACCTAAAACAACAAGATTAAATTAATCCCCTTAATCAGATAACTCATAACAAAAAAAGCATACAGGAAAAAGAAACCAGCTTTCCTCTTCTTATCTTCATTTTTCTCTACAGTCGAACAACCCAACTCTCAAAACTTTCCAGGGAAAGAGGCTGGAGCTGGAGACCTGGACTTAGCTATTCCATGGACAGGTTAGTGAAAGCGGATGTGAAAGAAGTAGAAATAGTCTTCATGAGAGGTAAAAAAAGCACCATTGCTTTCCGTTTAACAAATCTTATGCATACAATGCCCGTGGCGGTTTCTTTAACCACCAAAAGCCCATCTTTCTTTTCTTTTGACAAGCCTTTTTCCATTATCCCTCCCCTCTCTTCGTCATCCTACACTCTCCTCTTACAGCCATTTGAGCAACCCCCTCTGACCAATCCTCCGGATGCCATCACCGTCAAGACCACCATGCTCCCTTTAGGTAAGGCCAGTCATGGTGATCTCCGCCGCCTGTTCTCCAAGCCTGGACCCCACATATTCAAGGACGCTACTTTACCAATATCCTTTGTGGGTCCCCATGTAATTGAACATCTCATTTCTAGCCATACACAGATCGCAGAAATTGAACTGTTTTTGAGCAAAAACATTTCTGGGTTTACAAAGAAGCAGCTCGCAGGGTTACTTAAATCTGCTGTCCTTTCAGGGAATGCTAATCTGGTTTATACCCTGATTGATCATGGTGCAGATGTAAAAGATAAGGATTCTAAAGGAAGGTCCTTGATCTCCTTAGCCGCTGAGGCTGGAAATTTTGATGTTGTCAAAGTCTTGATTTCTTTTGGTTGTGAAATCGATAATTCAGTTGATCATCTTTTGCAGTATGCAGCAGCAATAAATAGAGTAGATCTGATAGAGGTCTTATTTCGAGCTTATAAAAATATGGACATAAACTCTGTTGATTTTTGTGGTAGAACTCCAATTCACATAGCTACAAGTTACGGTTATACTGAGGTGATTCGGTTTTGCTTATCAGTTGGAGGGAACCCTGAAGTTTTAGATATTAATAGATGCACTCCACTTCATTTGGCTGCTCAGGAAGGTCATTTAGATGCTGTAGAATGTTTGTTAGAGGCTTCAAGTTATGCTAAATATGCTTTGAATAAACAGGGGAAGACTGCTTTTGCACTTGCTGTTGAAAATCGGCATTCGAATTTGTATGATTTGTTGCATTTAGGTGATGCTTTGAACAGTGCTGCAAGGATTGACAATGTTAATGGGATAAAGAGTTGCCTTGCGGAAGGGGCAAATATGAACGGGAAAGATCAGAATGGATGGACACCTTTGCACAGGGCTGCATTTAAAGGTCGAATTGAGAGTGTTAAGGTTTTGCTTAACCATGGTGCTCAGGTTAACCTTGTTGATGATAATGGGTACACACCGTTGCATTGTGCAGTGGAGGCAGGGCATGTTCAAGTTGCCTTGTTGTTGATTGCTCATGGAGCTAAAGCTAACTTGAAGAGTCTCAAAGGTTTGGTTCCTTTGAATTCTGATAGTTTTAAGAATCACCCTTCTCTTGTTCAGCCTTTATTTGATGAGAATGAAACAGCTTGACAGACAGATGGACTTCCTGTTTTGTTTATTTTTGTTTTTGGTTGTAATTTTGAACCCGTACAGAGTTCTGTAAAATTTTCACTGTATAATGTGGATGGTGTCAATTGCTTTGTATGAGAGAGAAGTGAGAATGTTCTGCTCCCAACCACACTGCACATCCGGTTATTCTGAGGAAAAACATGGCTTTTTTGAGTCATTCATCTGCATATACTTTGATGATCAAATTTACCTGCCAGGAATCAACCTTGGATTTTGCTTTTTTCAGTATTATTAATTTCCTTATGTTTTCAGTTTTGATAATCCATGCTTCTCTCATTCATGCTTTTTTGACGTTGAATGTTGATCATGTCATGTTCAAAGAAATGAGAAAATTCATAACTCGTTGGAATTCAGTTTGGCCTAGCTAATAATTATATAACCATGTAGTAATACATTTTGATGTTCGGTGTCCTATCAATGAAGTGAATATTTTGGGAAATTTCGAAGGATTCCATTGTTGGATCAATGGATTGAGATACTGGCGAATTCTGGCAGTCATTGGAAAAAAATGGCATAGGTTTGTCAATGATGATATAGCTACGACTCCAATTCATATCAGCAATTAGGCAAGCTACGGTACATCAATCTGATGTTTGAAGTCCAACAGCAAAACTATTGATACAAAAATCTTATCAATGGTTTAACTTAATTGGGGTTTAATTTGGTTTGCTACCCTGATGCCCAACTGCACGGATTTTGCTCAAGGTCTAAGCTTGATTTCACGTTTTTATTTCAAAAAAAAAAAAAAACTCCTGTTTGTGTTAAGTGTTATACGAAAATGCAATCGATCCTAATTCTGGATAAAAAAGGATAGTTGGTAGTAATTTTGGACAATCAGCCACTTGAAACTCATCCAATTTTTATAAAGTGAACCAATATGAAAACTTCGTTGGAGTGTCCTCTACACAGTGATGCATTATATTGGAGCCCTAGTGTAGTGAAATGCCTTGAGCACGGGGCTCAGTAGGCGTCCTCACTGATAATCTAGAGCACAAAGCTCGATAAACGAATAATAGAACCTAGAGTAAGCTCTATAGGCTCAAGGTGACCCAAAGATTGATAGATATGCTTGCACTCAAAACAAAGCTAAAATTAGTGAACTGATCAATTTGAGAGTTCACCAAACCGATCACTTATCAAAACTTACAAAACAAAGCATAACATCAATATTCCAAAGTACCTGAGTACACGTAGTTCCTTTGGGACTAACATGGGCTCCCATGGTTCAAAGGTACTTGTGTATTACTTAGTTCACTTAGGATTCTAGAAATGGTTCTCAGTCTGGAATCTGATGATATTAACCAATTTGCCTAATTGGCGCATAGTTTCAAAATATTGATCAAAACATTTTTGAGTTTTCAAATATGCATAAGAGCAAATTTATTTCCAATGTCAACTCAAAACAATGATTTTCAAGCTAAAACATAATATAAGTTATTATAAAACTTATGTATAAAATAACTTGAACTGAACATGCTATGCCTGTAATCACATATGCATCAACGGAATGCAATTACATTTTGCATGGTTGCCTAGTGTAGTCTAATGCAAACCATGCTTACAAACACATAAGCTTATACACACGTACAGACAAAGTCCACATAGTCACCTAAGTGCATATACGTATTACTTTACTCAACACACAAGTTTGGCTAACCACAACACACAAAGCAGTAACAAGGTTTTCATCCAAATCCAAGCACTAAATCGGATCATAATTTATCATGTCTCTGTACTTACATTGACTTACCTCAATAGTCGAATACATAACAGTTGCTTAGCTTAACCCAATAATAAATTTAATCATTAATAATAGCTTATACTAACAATCTTTTACTTAAACCACTTATTTCAAGCTTAGCCAATACTTCATTTAAGCCTCTTAATCGAAGCTCGCTTCCACACCACTCAAGTCACTACACATCATTCCATTATCATCTCAATCAATCATACATGTTAAGAATATATAACAATACACATCAATACAATCCACAATCATTAACTCTCCTTTTTGATGTTCATATCATCACTAAATATATGTGTCCATTCACAAAGCCATAGCATATCACAATATTTCTAAATCATTTCCACCACTTTTACATCACAATATGAATACTAAGACCACCACCATCATTGTGAGTCCTCTTAATATTCCATGAATATTTAAATATTAATTTACTAAATATTCACAATAAATCCACATTTTCCAAACATCAAGCGATTTTTCAATTGTTTAATCTATGGACATACTCATAACCATTTCATCATAATATTAGCATCACTCGGTCACTTTCATCAAATCATCATCATAACTATATCACATTCAACACATTTCCCTTCTTTTCCTTTCCTTTTCCCAGGCTACATTCAATCTAAATATAATGTAAGGCTTTATTTGGTAAGAAAAATGAAAAGATGTGAGAATAGAAAATTTATTAATCCAATAGTTAGGTTTCATAACCACCTTCTTACTTTGTAGTTTAACTATTGGATTAACAAATTTTTTTTCTTCACTCCTTTCTTTCATTCTTACCAAGCAAAGTCTTAGAGTGTGTTTAGATGAGGGATTTCAAGGAGAAAATTCATTTCAATTAGGATATTTAAAAATCCAAAATCCAAATTCTTTGTTTGGTAAAATTTTTTAAAGAATTTCAAATTTTAGGAGAGATTTCAAAAGGGAATTAAATATACTCGAATTCTCTTTTGAAAATCCACCTAAAAAGGTGGTTTTTTTAAATTCCCCACACTCTTTCATATTTTATTAAACATGGCCCACTATTAAATATAAATTTAAAAACAGAAACATGTTATTTTATTTAAATGTAATATATATTTTTATTTTTTTAATATTATTAACAATATCTATATAATTTTACAAATCTAATGATACCCATATTGCATATTTTATTTGATATTTTTCTTTTTCTAATATATAATATTATTATTTTTCTTTTATTATTATTTTTATTTAATCAAATTCTAGTGTCCAAAATTCTTTGTAAAAATTATTTATCCAAACAAGTCAATTATAAATGCTAATATTTTAAAATGATGAATTTTGAAATAACTTCATTTTAAAATGCCTCAAAATTTTAAAATTTTCCATCCAAACGCATTGGAAGAGTGTGTTTAGATGAGGGATTTTAAGGAAGAAATTCATTTCAATTAGGATATTAAAAAATCCAAAATCTAAATTCCTTGTTTGGCAAAACTTTTTGAAGAATTTTAAATTTTAAGAGGGAATTTAAGATGCTCAAATTTTCTCTTGAAAATCTCCTTAAAAAGGTGATTTTTTAAAATTCCTCCCACTCTTCCATACTTTATTAAACATGGCCCACTATTAAATATAAATTTAAAAACATAAACATGTTATTTTATTTAAATATAATATATATTTTTATTTTTTTTATATTATTAACAATATCTATACAATTTTACAAATCTAATGATACCTATATTGCATATTTTATTTGATATTTTTCTTTTTCTAATATATAATATTATTAATTTTCTTTATAATTATTTTTTTTATTTAATCAAATTCTAGTGTCCAGAAATTCTTTTTAAAAATTATTTATCCAAATAAGTCAATTATAAATACTAATATTTTAAAATGATGAATTTTAAAATATCTCAAAATTTTAAAATTTTCCATCCAAACGTACTGTAAGTGTCAACAGTTTCGCCATTTTTAAATGTATTTAATTTATCAACACAATATTAATTAAAATAATTTTTCATATGTGATATTCACTAAAAATTGGTTGTAATATTGTCCCTTAACTTTTAGGTGTTTTGAGAAGCCAACAAGCAAAGGTTTGGTAGAATATCCCATGTAATTAGTCTTGTCTATGATATCACTAGTAAAAATCTAAACAGCCAAAAGAGACAGATCCCCTAGGAAAAGTTTTGAAAGAAAGTTCAACAAATATGCAGTCACTGTTCGTAAAAATGGTTAATTGAGTCGCGTCTAAGTTCACTATGGTTTTCGGGGTTTGGGTACTCACAAAATTGGTGTTCCTCAAAGACATTGTGCCAGCAGGTCAAATCAACGTAAACACACAAGTTATGGGTAGTCCAAATTTCAAAGGCTTCGTACCAAGACTCCACACTCGTCTATGTAAGACTCAAAAATAAAGACTATTGCATAAAGTTAAATCCCAAAATAGAAAATTACTTCATACAAGACCTAAACGTATCACCAGTAATGTTACAATGCACAAACTGAACAAAATTAAGTTGCCTCAACCCTGACTATAAATTATTATCTGTATTTCACAGTGACAAAATGCTATACCGACCCTTTGCAGAATTAATAAACTATATGTATATTACCGTCGCCGGTTAAAATCTGATCTACATTCACACAAAAAACAAAAAATCTGATCTACAACTCCCAAACTATGTCAATAAGCAAAGGCTTCATCATCTACAGTCTGCTACTGGCAGCTTCAAAATACAACACGAACACTAATGCATGCACAGAGTGGTCTGTTATATACTTCTTGAAATTCAAGTAGGAATCAACCCTCGTACATAAAAATGGACTCCCTCATCATAGCTTTGAAAATTACAAAAGTCTTTGAATTCCTAACATCGTGTTCATATATATGCAAGTGAGCTCCGATCGAGGTCAGGTTGTGGGCGACCACGAGTTGGTGTTGGTGGTCTTTGGATGTTAAGCTCCTGCAATGCAATAGAGACATATTACACATTAATGTACATGCAGTGAGCAGGCATGCTTTAACATCAAAAAATTACCTGCATCCATGCGTCATCTGCAACATGCTCTGGCGATGTCTCTGGAGACTGAATGGGAGGGGGCAAAGGATGTATTAACTTCGGGACTATAACCAGTCCTCTACCAACTACCAATATAGCTCCAGCATTGTTTGCAGTACCTAGAATATATACCAGATTAGGCAGGAAAAAACATCCCAGTAACAGGAGGCGGCTTGGTGTAGTTTACTTACCACAGTAGTTTGTTGCAGAAAAAAGAGTAATCAATTGACCCTGAGCAAATCGTTCAAACCCATCCATTACACATTCATGGGCCCTTATAATAAGCTGTAGCTTGTTTTTCTTACAGAAGTCCGTCACACGATCAGGCTGCATATGGCAATCTAAATCATTTTAGGGTCATGCACATGTATAATAAAAGTTCAATCACACTAGATTAGATAAAGTGCTTATATGAAGCTATAAATGCAAAAGTATTAAAACAACAGTACATTCAAACCAACAAAATCAACCTACAAAAGCAAATAAACCAAAAACTTTTGACCTAAGAGCCAATAGTCATCAGTTCCTAGATACATCAAGTGGTCCTTTATCAGGTGGTCCAGCACTCCATAGTTTTGTTGCAACTAGGACAAAGAGGTTCGCGGAAGAGGTTCCTATGAATGCCTTGAATAATGTATGTTTTCAATTGAAAGATCTCTAGTATGACATAAAATGTCATAACAGATCCATTAAAATGTATAGTTTTTTTTTTCCTTATTTTTCTTCCTTTCTGATTTTTCCAATTAAAATGTAAGATATAAAGGATTGCCTTGATGCATTTAAAATAAAAACCAATCAACTATCTTACACATAAAGCAATAACATGCATACCCCGAATGTGACAAGACCAGGACCTCTGGCATTCGGTCTCAAACCTTCTACGCTATCATTTTCAGTTGGATCAGACCTGAATAGGCAAATGAAAGCTGATATTAATCTGTACAAAGAATTATTTCAGTTGGACAAATAGATTCAAAAAATGCATACCACAACAGGTCCATTAAAATAATGGATCCTGCATCCATTGTTATTGGTCGCTCAAGTTTCTCTATCTGTTCAACTGAATGTATGGATCTTCCTATGCCACCATGCATGCAGATAATTTTCTTTTCAATAAGAGCAGCAAGTGGAAGATAGTTAAATAGTTGATTGAACCGTGTCCATGCCCATATACCATCATTCTCCCCCTACAAATAAACATAATTAGCACATTTTATCTGGAAAAAATTAATGATTAATCCACATATGCATAATCATCCAGACCATTCTCTCGATACATTCAATACGAAAACCAAAGAGCGCATTTATGTCAGCAGCCTCATGATTTCCACGAATCAAGTGAACATTTTCAGGATACTCAATCTGCACAACCATGACAAACGAGATAATGGAATCCAATTAAGAAACAGCACAAGGTTGCAATCGTAGTCAAATTAAGGCTCATTTGCTCAGAAGCTTGCCTTAAGAGCAAGAAGCAATGTTATTGTCTCCAAGCTGTGCTGTCCTCGATCAACATAATCTCCTAAAAACAGATAATCAATGTACCTAAAATGTAAAAAATAATTGATTAAGCAACTTTGGAATAAATTTGCAGAACCAGCGACATCATAGGTAGTAATAGTCAGAGGCCTTAAATTTCAACTATCTTAAGGAGTTATCTAATTTGCATGGGTAGCAGACTATTAAACATACGTAATGTCTCCTGCAGTTGAAGGATACCCATATTCATCGAATAACCGCATCAAATCACCAAACTGTCCATGAAGATCACCAAAGACTTTTACTGGAGCCTTCAACTGAAGGACTGTGGGTTCTTGCATAAATAACTGTTCAGCAGCATAACAGAGCTCACCCACTTCATAAGAATCCAAGAAAAACCTCCTATTAGCTGGAGCTTTCCAGTTTCGGGGCCTAAGCAATGTAGAAATAACCTGCAAAGAAAACATAAATATTAAACTACTTTTAAAAAGCTTCAAAAAGAAAACAAATAAATTCTGCTAATGCTTGCCTTTTTATGCAAGCCTTGAGGAGACTTTTGTCTAGCAAACTTTCTGGTAGGGTAAGACAGGTCATTATTAGAAGGAATCATCCTTCTACTCTCATTTTCAAACTGATCCAAAGATAACTGCCTAACCATCCCACCCAGGTTCCCTACAGCCTCTTTAGCAACCACCACCTGTGAAACAAAAAAGGCATTAGAATACTATAGCTGGACAATTAGAAAACTCTTCGGATATGTGACTTGCATTATACATACAGCTCTAGGATGAAGGCGAACATCAGCTTCATTATCACTAGCATCTGAAGCTGTTTCAGCAGCAGGTGAGTTGTCATCAGATACTGATGTTTCCTCTGGTGGAACAGCAGATGCAGCCTGTGCAGCTTGCCAGACAGCATTTGCGGCCTCAGCTTCCGCAGCAGAAGCCTCCCTCAGTTTCTCCATCGAATTTTTGTCCATGCTATAAGATAAAGATTAATCTTCAATCAATACACCGACGGGGTGTGTGTGTGACAGAGAGAGTGAGAGAGAATTATTGAGTCAGACCTCAAGCCCCTAGACGAAGTGAACTGTGGACCATCATCTGAAGTTGGTGTTGCTCCGAATGAACTTAAATTAGGTTGATTAAATCTTGGGCTGGATAAATTTGAGGCTCCCTCAGGGCTTAATATAGGAGAACTACTGTCAGACTGAAATGGTGAATTTTCTGCAACTAGGAAATCATCTAACAGCATATCTACAGAAAATAAAATAACTAAGTCATTCAATCATCCAAGTCAAGAAGTTGACACGTAGTATATCTCCCTCAAAAAAAATGAACACAGGATTAGAAAAACAAATTAAATTTATCTGTACTCTGACATATAAAATCAAAAGCAAGCCAGGGCATTCTCAATACAAAGAGCAGAGATGTAATACAGGTGTGAGAGATGAGTGTGCATAATTTCAGACACAACTGTTTCTTTCAAGGATGCAGAAAAGCATGCACTTCCATTGGGCCAAAAGTTAAAAGTCACATGAATCTACATTGATGTTTTCACTACCCCTGAGCCAAATAAAGACAGACCCATGTCTTCCTGTGTTCCATTTGCCCATACAGTCCCACAGCAGTTTCCTCTGCAGCAAACCCACCAAAACTAACTGCACCAGTAATAGCCCTTAGCAAACATAAAGAAACTATTCTACAAAGCTTTACTGTAGAAAAGAAAATTTTCAAAACAAATCATTGTTGCAGTCAATCTGGTGAAAACAGAGGGCATGGAAAAAGTAATTGAATTCACGTTGACAGCATGCGCGCGCGCGTGCGCGCACACACACACACACACACACTTATCAATTGATCCTTTGTATTCATACACGCCAGCTTCTTACTGTATGGCAATGTAAAAATTGACAACTAAAGAGGTAGGGCCTATGTATCTAACCTTCTCCACATGTATTAATTCTACTTTCCAACAACAACAACATTGGTCATTGCAGTCAAACTCCCAAAAACTTAAACCTTAATTGTTCTTTTACTTCTACCTATAGTAGCCAAGATAAAACCAGTTCACCAGAGAGAAGTCCATTTACACTTTCCAAAACAGACTTTAATATCTTTACCTCCTCTAAGACCACCATAAGTATATATTCGAACACCAACAGATGCAGATGCATGGCGACAACGACGCATAAGCTCCAAAGATGGATCATATTCAGCATGTCCCTTAGTGTTCCGCGAGGAAGTCACAAGCCCATTCCTGTCTAACCATACTCCAGCAGCAGTATCCAGTACTACAAAACAGAGAGAATATTGCAAATAAACTTACTTGAAACACAAAAAACACACACTCTTTGGACAATTAGTTCAAAATGAAAAGCAAAAGCTTACCAGCGACAGCTGCTTCACCTTCTATTGCACGTCCACCTCTAAGAGCACCTCCAGTAACATGCAACCGAGCACCAACAAAAACCTGGTAGAAAGCAAATATCAGGCTGACTGTTTTCAAAGCGAAAAAAGTGATGCAGACCTATAAAATTTGTCTTATGTTCATAACTACTATAAGCAATAGTGGTGGCATCTACTTACCGCAGCCTGCTGATACCTTGGTGAAGGGGACACTCCAGGTGCTAGAGTCCACTCCCACTGACCATTTCTATGCATAAGCAGCCCATATGCATCTGCTAGAGGCTGTTGAAGTACATATAGAATCAATGAACTCAATAACAGCATCTCACGTTGAAAAGACTGTTCAGTGCCCATTATAGTTTGATGTAAATGTCATCAGAGAAGAAATTATATTTTTCAGCCTAAAAGTTGCATGACTATATACTATTCAAGGTAACAGACCTTTACATTGCAACTTCTGTAAATCATTTTAAGCACACACTAATAAAGAAAGCTTAATGCACAATAACCTTTGACTTCAATAATTCAAACCAACCAAAAGTAAGAGTATCCCCTTTTCCCTCAGAAGTGAAGCAAACAATTGTAATGCAGGCATAAATTACATATTAGACACAAATTGATCATACCGCCCCAGAAGAGTCTCTTCCACCACAAAGCAAAAACATGCCATCTGAGCGGGCACTAGCGGTTGCATACCTATAAAGACGGTATAAATAATGGGAACATTTAGAACACAGACAGTGGAAATACAAACAAATTGCATACCTATAAAGACGGTATAAATAATGGAAACATTTAGAACACAGATTGTGGAAATACACACAAATTAATAGCTTGCCAACATTATTAACAGTAAACAAACTCACATTCTAGCAGAAGGTCTATCGCCTTCGGGGTTTAGCCTCTGCCATACATATGGTTTCTGGCCAGTATCCAAAGCCCACGCATCGGAAAGAACTCTTTTTCCTATTTTATTAAAAAAAAAGAAAATAAAAGAACCATTCCTCATATTTCAATGCAACCAAACAAACATCAAGAGGAAATCACCAGACAAGCATGAAAATTCACAAATCAACTGAATACTTATATAAAAATTTCAGAATACTGAGGAACAACTGGGCAGTGGGCACTGACTGAATTTATCAGAGAAAACAAGTTCTACCCAGCGAGCTAATTTCCAAAAGGATTTAGGACAGTGAGGATGTTGCTTATAACTATACATGATTAAAGAGTGATCATCAAAGTGAATAAGTTGACCAAGGCAAATAGCTTCATCTCTGTTTCTTCAAACAAAAATTTCCTGGTTGAATGCATTCTGGTATCTTCGACAAAATTAACTATACGCCACAAGATAGACGGGAAAAAGCTGGAAAGTGAAATGTCCATACCATCATTCCCGCTTACAGTGACAAGATATCTCTGGGCAACCAAATCCATAACATGGCCATAGCGAGGTCCAGGACCCTGGCCTTGCACAACCACTCTAGTCAAGGAAAACCAGCAAAACGAAAATATAGTCAGATTCTAATGAAACAACAACAATTACCATGAGAAACAGCCAAAATCCGCAGAACTAAAACTCACCTATGCCACTTAAACTTATCATTGGTCAGATCAAGCACGTAAAGATCATCAGTAGAATGCCCAGCTGGACCTATCCCACCCTAACCAACGGAAAAAAAAACTAGTTAAAAAAATGATATAAAAGCAGTAATCTTTAGTGATCATTCAGTAGTTTACACACCTGAAACACAACCATGGTGCCAACAGCTGCCGCCGCATGAGCAGCTCTAGGAGAAGGCGGCTCGCCAGCCGGTCTGATTCTGCAAATCTCAATTAAAAGAAAAGATCAGCCAAAAAATCCAACCCGAATTTTAAAAAATAAAAAAATCGTTTAGAAGGAGAATGAAAAAACCGAGAGTAGTCACCTGGTCCACTTTCTCGTAAGAACATCGTAAGAATGAACTGAATTGGTAACACCAGCCAATCCTAAATAACAAAAAAAAAATAAAAATAATATCATGTTAAAAAATCACATCCAAAGTAAACACAGGGACCGAGAGAGAGGGGTTAACTGATTCCGGGAGCAGAAGAGGAAGCGCCACCCTCGATGGCGGTGGCACCACCGAAGAGAATAAGTCTAGGGCCGAGAGTCTTGGTGGCGGCGACGGCGGTAAGAGTGTGACCACAACGGGGACCAGGCGCATCCTCATCGGAGTCCCAATAAGTTTCCAAAGTCTGATACGTAGGAGCGGGGTACAGCCACGGCTTCGAACCCATACCCACGCTCTCCCTTTGTCTAATTCCTCTAAACCCCAAATCCCTTACAATACAAACAATGCCACTCACACCTTCAACTCTGATATCTCACAATAGCGTTAGCCAAACGCTCAAAAACGCGAGATCGGAGCTCAGTGGTGGGGCCCAGACTTTTGCTCCGGACCCTCTCTCTTCGCTGCCACTTTGTGCATTTATTTATTTATTTATTGTTCAAAGAAATGAAATTTCGTTTCACGCAGAGTGTTCTCTCTTGCTTTCTTTCTTCCGCTGTTTAATTGTTGGATTGGACCGTAATAATAAGTCTGGGGTGGTGGAGTTGTCAAAAAAATTGGTGCTGAGTTGTGACATTGAAGTCACTAATTAGGGCACGACCCCACTAAGACATATCATCATCATCATTATCATTAAAATCTTTATATCAAGAAATTAAAGTAAATTATATGAATCAATATTTAAATTTACGTTAGATCATTCATATATATTTTTTTTTCATAGATTCCTATCTAAAACCATTTGCTCTTCTAACACTAAAACCTCTGTATATTTTCAAACTACTTTCTTTCAAATACCCCACTAAAACAAAAAAAAAATTAATCCATGATGGAATGGCATGGGATGCGGATGCGTTGTAGCAGCAGTTGTATGGCTATAACCCCATCCTTAGCCTATGTTTGGATTGAGGGTGGGGAAGGGAAAGGAAAGGAAAGGAAAGTAAAACAAAGGAAGGTTGTAAACCTTTCCTTTGTTTGGGAAGATTTTTTAACTAGGGAAAGGAAAGAGAGGGAGAGTGAGCACCCCTTGCTTTCCCTTGAGTTACTCAGTTTTTTAAAACCCCAATTTGGGGTAAAGGAGAAGGAAAGGAAACTTGAAAAAAGTTTTAACATGTAGAATATCAAATTTAACCTTATTATCTTATAAAATTTAAAACAAAAAAGGTTATAATTGGAAAAAAAGCTTTACAATAAATCATTTCCTTTCCTTTCCATTGTTTAACCAAACAAGGATTGTTAGGATTACTTTCCTTTCCTTTCCTTTATTAATTTTAGCTATCCAAACAAGAGGTACATGTACCCTTTCCTTTCCTCTCATTTCCTCTAGTTTACGTTCCTTTCCTTTCCATTCCTCTCCTTTACTAATGTTTATCCAAACATAGTGTTAAATCACACACTTTCCTTTCTCCCCTTCTCTTTTTTTTTTGGTTACAACTTTCTCCCCTCCTCTTCTTTGCAAATTAAAGACACTTTTTTAGGGGTTGATTGATATTATTTTTGTTTTTTTTTTTTGTTTTCAAGTTTTTTAGAAACAACAACAAAAAATATATTTGGTAATATGTTTCTGTTTTCGAAAAACAAAAATGAAAACAAAAATTTTTAAAATTGTTGAAAATAACAATTTTTTGTTTTCATTATTTTCAGAAATATATTTTCATTTTTAGTACTGTTCATACGTAAGTGAACAGAGTTTATATATTAATATAATATTAGTATTTTTCATAATAAAATATAAATAAAACTATTTTTAATAAAATACTATTAATTTTTAATATAAAAATATTATTTAATTAAAAATAGAATATTTTAAAATTAGTATATTTATTTTAATATAGAAAAGTTGAATACGTAAAAAGCAATTAAATATAAATTATATTGAACAGTAATATTATAAGATTATTTAATTTAAATTTATATACTAATTTGTTGAATATATTATATATTTTAAATAATATCATTTATTATAATTTTGATATGTTAATAATTAATATTATTGCTAAGTATTATTATCTAATATAATTAATTTTTTTACTAAACAATATCATTATTTAATATAATATTCTTCCAATTAAATTTAAAATATATCACTACTAATATTAAATAATTTAATATTATTAAATAAGTGAATACTTAACATTAAATGACATTATTTATATTAAATATTATATATTTTAATAACTACATAATTTATTATAAATTAATTTGTTAAATATTTTATTTAATAATTTAATATTAGTACAATTAAATTAAAAAATATTATTAAATATAGCTTATAATTATTACAAATAAATTAACTAATATTATTAATACAATTTATAATTATTAATTCATATTGTTATATAATATATAAAATTTGAATTTTACTAATCTCAATTATTATCAAATAAAAAGTAATATTAAAGAATTATTTAATATTATATTTAATTATGACATTATTTAAACTATATTAAATTTTTATATGATTAAATGAAAATATTTAATAGTAGTATTAAATAGCATAAAATAATATTATTTAACATTATGTACATGTTACTATTTAATAAATATATTATTTTTTATTTAATTTTTAAATTTTTATTTTGTGTATTGAATTATTATATCTAAATCAGTTTAATTATTTGTTTTTAAAATGTAATAATATTAACCAAACATGTTTTTTTTTAATTTTCAAAATTTGAAAACAAAACAAAATAAAACAAAAATAAAAATTTAAAAAACAAAAAATAAAAAACAGAAAACAATACTAAACGATTAATTAATTTTCTATTTTCTATTGGTAACAATAAGGGATTTTTGGAATTTTTTTATTTTTATTTTTTGCTTATGGATGGATGCGAAAGCAAACAGCTGAGTTCTGACAAATGTTGTTAGTGGGCAAAAGGGACGAGAAATAATAGTCACATTTCTAGAATAAGCATGCTTGGGAAATTGATTGTTTGAAATGAGACCTGGCTGCTACAATTGGTCCATGCCTCAATGTCGGAACTCTTCTTCGTCATAGTTCGAGAGAGAGAGGCGTCTGATTGTCAAAAATTCCCGTGGAAAACCAGATTGAATCCTCATCCACGTTTACACATCAGCTTTCCTCTAACCAGACAAAAAGAACTAAAATTTTGGCATTCTTTTACGTTAGGTCAAATTGTCGATAGCACGCAAAATAATACTAATTTAAAACCTAAGGCGTTTTCTTATAAAGTTGATGACATTTTCTACTCCTTCAACGTTCGACTTAAGAAACGAAAAGATCAACGCAGCTAGTAATTAACCGGGAAATAAGTAACCAGTTTTTGGTTTAAAATTTTCAATATCCAAAGATCATTTTAAATTTCGATTAATTCTAAATCGAGTGACTGTCAAACTTTGATCAGAAAAACTCTACCAACGTTATTTTTTTTATTCACAATGTTCAAACTTAAGACCTTATTTAAGATGCATCAAATTTTTTTTACTTGGTCCAATAGTTAGGAACCCAACACCAGTGGTCCGACGCATTTCGAATTCGTTCACAGATACGGTAGCCCCAGTTGACATGGCAGTCCGCGGATACGGCAAATTGCCTGTACAGACAAACGTCATGTTGTCAAATTCCCTCGGCCAAAATTCCTAATTCTCGTCGCTTTCCGCTCTTAAATAATTTTGTTTTCAAGTACAAATTCACTTTGGGGCAGAAGGAGCATGCATCACGTACACGGACCAACAAGGACGATGCAACATGCGCAAAACATGGCAAGCTTGCTCTCTTAAAGAATTAGCAAAAGCAAATCATTGAATTTCCCAGTAGGAGTTCGTTTGACTTGAGCATCAGCACATGCTTTCCATATAAAATTGCTGTCAGTGGACAGCCCCAATACTTTGAGGTAGATTGAATTACCAGCTTCATCTTGTTTGGAAAGTTTTGACGATGACAAGTATATCATTCTAGCTATTTTCAAAACTTCCAATTCATAAAGTAATTAAAACATTTAAATATTGATCAGGGGCATGGGTTTGGAAACTTAGCATGAACTTTGTTTATGTCTGCAATAATCTCGGATGTGAGCTCAACATTGCATGCATTGATAACCTCCTGAAGCTGCCATGATTTGGTTGCTCCAAATACAGCACTTGCAACCAGAGGATGGTGCAAAACAAAAGCTGCCACGAAAGATTTGAGAAGAAAAAGGTTTAGAGGCAACACAAAAACATAAAGCAAGAGTAAGAAACAGAGCTTATTTAAAGCATTAAGATATTAAGAGATCAATGCTTCCCACAAAAACAGCTCATTACCATGATCAAACCCTTTGCACTGACAAGTAGTAAAACTCATAAACCTATGGTGTTCTAGCTCAAACCAAAACTGGCTTTAAATCTCCAATTTTTGTGATTGTAATGGGTTTTGAAACACAAGGCAGACTGGATAAAAGTCTCCTATCCAATTTAACCATATTTTTCAGAATCACCAAGGATGCCCTAACTTTAGAGCATTGTAGACTCACAAGCTCTCACCAACTAATGAATACATGTGCTCTGAAGGACAACCACTTGGACATATGGAGAGCAAATATCATTAAGTGCATGCATGTGCACACAACTACATACCAATTGCAAGCGATACAGGATGAAGACAATATTTTTTTGCAATACCAAGGTATTCCTGCAAAGATAGGGAGATGGAATTAAAAATGTCAATTGTTATTCAAATTCATTAAGCATTAACAAAGATGTATAACATGTAAAAGTAAAATTTTAGTCTTATCAAAGACCGTAAGCTGTGATGCAAAAAGCTTTCCACATCCAACAATAAGCTTTTCAGAAAAGAGCCAATGCAATGAAGGTTTTACAAGGTGGGGGAAAATGTCATGGAATCCCACATCAGAAAGTGACAGGCAAAGTCTTGGGGTTATAAGTCAATTATCTTCCTCCACCTAATAGGCATGCCTTTTGGATTGGAAACATGGCCCCATGACCATAGCATGGTCCACATATACTCACATACAAATTGTTACCATGAACATCCTTCAATAACCTTGTTGATAGGTGTCCTCCATTAAGCCTATTTGAATTAATCATCATACAATAACTCAGCAGAAAATGCATAAACAAATTCCTTTTTCCCACTCAAACTACAAAATAGAGTGCCATTGAATAATGTCTAGGTTCAAAACTCATAATAATTTGCTTACCATTGTAGCTGCTTTTAATGTGTTTCTAGTCAGGTTGTATCGGGATTCCCCTTCTGAATACCTTCCTATAAAACAGAAACGATATATAAAAAGTTCAATAACAATTTGGAGGAATCCTAAACAATCAAATATAAAACAAAGAGTTGGTAATCAACCTCTGAAAAGATTTAACCGAGCATCAGGAGGACCACCATCAGAAGCAAAATACTTCCCTGAAAGTATGCCCATCGCAAGTGGGCTGTAGGCCAACAATTTGATCCTATAAATTATTGAATCAGTGTAAGAAGGATAATTTAAAGATAAAAATGTAATAAGAACAAACACTTTCCACAAGGAATTCCAATAATCTACATGAGTGAAAAACTAACTAAAGAGTTAACAAAAGTAACTTCCACAGAATGACATAATACACACACACAAATGTATGTATCTATGTATACATACATACATACATGTTGTCTTTTGCATGATGCGCTGAAATTAAAGAATCTTATAACACTTAAATTATGAGCGGCAGCTATATGTCCATTTTGTCAGTCATATTACTACAGAGGTAAATACTGTATGTAACTATGTATCCATAATGATACATCTGATTCTGAATGACAATTTAGTTATAAAAAAGAAAAGAAAGAATATATTGTAAGAACATGGAATTCATAACTTATTTATACCAATTCTGCAATTTTCCAGAGATTGACAATTGTAAGATAAGGAACAGAAAACTTATTGAGATCCATACATGATGAAGTCTCTCAATTTATGAACAGAAAACTTGCAGATACCTCTCATGATGACAGCACTCAGCCATTCCAGAATCAAAAGTTCGGCAGAGCAAGCCGTATGAATTCTATCATAAAGAATATAAGTTGTTTATCAGCTTCAACATAAACAAAGCAATAAGAGAGGGAGAGAGAATAGACTGCCCTTAACCACGAAATCACAGACAACCTGCACACATAATATCTTAGGGTAGCAAGCACTCTTTTCAGCAAAATGAAGGAACTTCATGACACCATATGGTGTTTCATTACTGAGTCCGATGTATCTGATCTGCAAGTCAAAAACAACTGCTTTAATGAATCTTGATGGGTGACTTATGTAGAGATAAAACACATCATATATCACTTACCTTACCAGCATCAACAGCTTTGCCAAGAGCATCAAGTTGTTCTTCTACAGGGACAGAAGAGAATTGTCTGACAGGATCATAATCAAGTTCTCCAAAAATGGGAACATAGCTGCAGAAACAGCCATAAATCACTTTAAAATGATGGTTATTGAATTATAGAGAAAGAAACTGAAATGAAAGATTAACTAAAGTGCATGAGAAAATATATAAGAAAGTCATATTTCTCTTTCCACTGTTTCCATATTTTGTCCCAATTTGGCCATTCCACAACCCCAACCTGTCCCCCAGGAAATAAAAATAAAGGAAAGATCTACATACAAACCGGTCAGGCCAATGGATTTGATAAAGATCGATATAATCCATCTGCAGACGCTTTAAACTGCAAAACTCAAACATGAAGCCATTAGAGCATAAAACAATATGCACCCACCCACACAGGCACACAGACATCGTTCTACTAGAATTCAATTTGTACTAGTTATATTTAAGGAACACAAATACACATCATTATAATAGAAATCCATTTGTAAGTTATGTGCACTAGCCAAATGTGATGCTGGAAGTAAGATTATAGTTCTCAGTAACTTTAATTGTACGAGTATGTAGTTTTCAAACTTCTACAATCAGGTACTGCAAGAAGGCCAAATTGTTCAGTCCCTAAAAGCTCAAGTATCCAAAGTGCTTAAGACCTGAAAGCTTAAGTGTCCGAAGTGCCAAATAATATTGATTCAAGTAAAAAAGTTATATGCTATGAAAGAAGGCCAAGAAAACCAGATTCAGACAGATAATTTGCAACTATTATAAATTAATCAGAAGTTAAAGATTCAAAATGCATCCCCAAACCCCACAATGTGAGAGTCTTGTGCACTGAAATTACACTTTAAGTTAAAGATTCAGTAAGTAAAAGGTTGACTACCCAGAATATCAAAAAGCATTGTTTCAAGGAAACAAATTACACGCTTTTAAGACTGGGCCTAAAAGGGTAACTTAACATGCGAGGACAATCAGGAATTAGCATGAGAATTCCCCTTGACATAAGTGATAACGAAATTATACACAGCAGGTTAGCATTACATCCTAATGCAGTAATTACAGGGCAAAAAATTTCAATTGAGGAACAATCCAGACACCTTAACAGTGCAATGATACAGCAATCATAACATATGGAACCAACCTGCTATCTACAGCCTCGGTGATATTGCTCGCATCTAAACACTTTGGCCCATCTCTAATCCAACTCATTTGCCCAGATGGCCCAGCAACCTGTCTCAAAACCACTTTTTATGATCGATGTCGAATGCAGAACTTTTACATGCGTGGCAGTCCACACAATGAATCCTAAACTTCACAGGTAATTGATGGAATCCTTGTCACCTTTCAGATCAATAGATCAAAAGGTATATAAAGAGCTAAGGGGTCCCAAGCATAAAAAGGCATTCCTTTTCAATTTGAACTCATTCAACAGTGTATATTATACTAGTGGCACCTGCTTAACCTTGGATTGGAATGTGTAAATAGGCTGTGAAACTGATTCTTTTTTTCTTCTTTTCTTGCATTGAGACTGAATTAAAGCCCCATACATATGTGGAGTGCACTTATAGTCAAACAATGATTAAGTGAGATGGGTAAAAATATCAAAACGAACACTACTCATCAGAATAAATCAACCAACAAATTAAACATCTGATAAGGCAAAAAACAGAACTAAGGTCACCTTGGTTGCAATGACAACACGATCACGGGAGATATTCCTCTTTCTAACCCACTGGCCAAAAAACTCCTCACTCTTCCCTTGAGTCTCAGCACGCTGAGGAACTGGATACCTATACTTGCAAAACAGAATATGAACATAAATACACCAATGCTTAGAAACGAAAAGAAAGCCAAAAACAGAGAACGCATTTGAGATAAGTAGGGGAAGAGGGGTGGGGGGGAAGAGGAATCGTACATTTCGGCAGAGTCGAAGAAGTTGACTCCGGCTTCAAAAGCTTGATCAAGAAGACGAAATGACTGAGTCAGAGAGTTCTGCTCCCCAAAAGTCATTGTTCCTGAGGACAAAACCCACAGAGATAGAAAGAGGATTAGAGTTCCAATTAGTAGGATAGATGAGGCAGCGGACAGCATAATCATGGACAAACCTAAACAGAGCCTTGAAACCGTCAAATTAGGAGCAAGGTTGAAGAGAGGAACGGCCATTCCTCTTGATGTAAAGCAAAACCCTAGAGGAAAACGGCGGGAAATTTCTCCGACATATCAGATATGAGAGGTAAAGGGCGCTTAGGCTCTGCAACGAACTTCCATCCATGTGGGCATTTCACTGAAAATTTTGATACCGGATAAGCAAAAATAAAAAGCCAAGTGGAGATGCAGGGGATCGAACCCTGTACCTCTCGCATGCAAAGCGAGCGCTCTACCATTTGAGCTACATCCCCAGGTGACAGTGGGCTTAAAAGCAACACTCTTAGACACTACAAACATGAGCTTAAAGGAAAATTTAGGTTTGGCTCATTTGAAAGAATGGCAAATGTGGTGAACTGCAGGAAAATTACTGCAAATGCAAAGTAGTACATCAATAGTATAAAATTCGTCGCTCGTCTGAATAAGTAATATTTCCAGAAAAAAAAAGAACAAAAGAAAAAAAACCCATTTCATCAAAACATTTCATCGGCCGAAAGTGTTGATCTTATATGCATAATAAATTGAATCTATGAAAGAGAATGAAGGCATTTCAATTTGCACAACCAATCGAACCAAACCAAAACCAGCCCAAAATGTGGATTATACAAGATAAATTGAAAGTTCACAAAAACAACCAATCGAAAACAAATCCTATCCTTTTAATTTAACCATTCAAATTATATTCCAAAACTCCTAAAAAGTAGAGAAGAATCGTCTAAAATTCTTGTGATGCCGATCCAATATCACCCTTCCCTTTACCAATCTTCTTCGGCAACAGATTCTGATGAATGTTGGGTAAAACACCTCCATTAGCAATCGTAACAGTCCCCAAAAGTTTACTCAACTCTTCATCATTCCTCACAGCCAATTGTATGTGCCTTGGAACAATCCGGTTTTTCTTGTTGTCCCTAGCCGCATTTCCAGCAAGTTCCAGAACCTGCAAACGAAAAGAGAAACTTTTTCTTAGAAGTTTTCTTTTATGATCCAACATTGTCAAAGTTAATTACGATCAAGGGAATGTCAAAAGTGGGAAATGAAAAAGGGCACAGACCTCTGCAGCGAGGTATTCAAGGACGGCGGAGAGGTAGACGGGGGCACCGGCACCCACACGATCCGCGTATTTTCCGGCTTTGAGGAAGCGGGCGATACGGCCAACGGGGAACTGGAGACCGGCTTTCTGAGATCTGGAAATGGATTTGGAGGCCTTAGGCTTGCCTCTGCCTCCCTTTGTTGATCCAGTTGAGCTCATCTTCTTTTGAAACCCTAGATTAATGGAGATGAGGCTAATGGAGATCGGAGAGCTTTTGAGGATTTCTGTGTTGGTGTAGGAGACGAATGGCGTGGGAAAGAAGAAGTTTATATATAGTGTGTGGGAAGCTGGCTTGCGCGAGGGATGGTTGGTTTCGGTTGGTTCAGGGTGGGATGCCACGGATTGCTAACGTGGAACTAAAACATTGGATTTTTCCTTATTTTCCAAATTTCTTTTCACCTTAGGTTAATTACTGTGTCCAATTTACTCAGCCCTATGATTTTAAGCCTTAAATATTAATATTAGGTTTAGGCCAAATTTTTTTTAATATTAGGTAATTTTTTATTTATTTTTGAAAAAAAGTAATTTTACTGTTGGATTAATAAAATAATATCAGTTAAAATATATAAATAAAACATTGATACAATAATCTCGATAAAATGGAATAACAACGAATCTTCAAAATCTTTCTCTCACTTCTCCAATTTTGAAACAGTATATTGAAAAAAATATTAAAGATAATTATTACATAGGTGAAATTTTTTCAAAAAAATATTAAAAATAATTATTATATATGTTATGAGTGAAATTTTTTCACTTTAGAAAGGATGTTATTTAATAAAAATATTAAAAAATAAATAAAAAAAATATATTATATAATGTAAAAAAATTTCATCTGATTATGTATGAAATAATTATTTAAATATTAAATAAACCACGTGGCTTTACAAGGAAAATTATTTTATTTTCCGTGCATCTGCTCCTTTAGCAGCAAAGTTAAACCCTAAACCCCGGGAACCATAAACCCTGGACGCTGCAAAAGCTGCATTTCCCGAACGAAAATGGCAGAAATCAGACTAGAACAACAAAGAACAACAATCTCGAAAACCTTCCTAATCAAACCAAAACTAAAGCCTAAACCAAGAAGCCAATCCCAAACCCCAGAATCCAAATACTGGTCTTTTTTCAAATCTACTCAAATCCCAAACCTCGTCTCCTCTGTCTCTTCCCTCTCATTTTCCCCTTCCGCTCCCCACCTTTTCGCGGCTGCCTACTCCGCTTCCCTTTCTCTCTTCTCCCCACTCTCCCTCTCAGATGGCGACGTTTCCCCCTCCTCCACCATCTCCTCCTTCTCCGACGTCGTTTCCTCTCTCTCCTTCCGTCACGACGGCCTCCTATTGGCCGCTTCAGACCTCTCTGGTGTCATCCAAGTCTTCGATGTCAAAACCCGGACGCCACTACGTCGTCTCCGGTCCCACACCCGTCCGGTTCGTTTCGTCAGGTACCCAGATCTTGATAAGCTCCATTTACTCTCTGGCGGTGACGATGGTGTCGTTAAATTCTGGGATGTTGCTGGGGAAAGCCTGGTTTTGGACTTAATGGGTCATAAGGATTATGTACGATGCGGTGATTGTAGTCCGGTAAGTGCTGATATGTTTATAACAGGTTCTTATGATCATACTGTTAAGGTTTGGGATGTAAGAGTGGAAAATTCGAGGTCAGTGATGGAAGTGAATCATGGGAAACCGGTGGAAGATGTGATTTATTTGCCTTCTGGTGGATTAATTGCAACTGCTGGTGGGAATTCTGTGAAGATTTGGGATTTGATTGGGGGAGGGAGAATGGTTTATTCAATGGAGAGTCATAATAAAACCGTTACTTCAATTTGTGTAGGAAGAGTTGGGAAGGAAAATGGAGGGTGTGAGGCAATGGAGGATAGGATTTTGAGTGTTGGTTTAGATGGGTACATGAAAGTTTTTGATTATGGTAATATGAAGATTACTCATTCAATGAGGTTTCCTGCTCCTCTTATGTCTGTTAGCTTTTCACCGGATTGTAGGACTAGAGTGATTGGAACAGCAAATGGGATTATATTTGCTGGGAGAAGGAATGGGAAGGAGGAGAGTGAAGGAGGGAAAGTTCTTTGTTTTGAAACTGTAGCGGAGCCGGAGAGACGGGTTTTGAGGCCTACAAATTTTAGGTATTTTCATAGAGGGCAGAGTGAGAAGCCAGCTGAGGGGGATTACTTAGTGATGAGAACTAATAAGGTCAAACTGGCCGAGCATGATAACTTGTTGAAGAAGTTTAGGCATAAGGATGCATTAGTTTGGGTTTTAGGTAGGAAGAACCCAGAGAATGTGGCTGCTGTAATGGAGGAGTTAGTGGTGAGGAAGAAGTTATTGAAATGTGTCTCGAATTTGGATGCAGATGAGCTTGGTTTATTGTTGATGTTTTTGAATAAGCATGCCACAATGCCAAGGTATTCTAGTTTGTTGATGGGGTTGACACAGAAGGTTATTGTGATGAGGGCTGATGATATCAGAAGTTCAGATGCCTTAATGGGTCATATTAGAAATCTCAAGCGGTCAATTGAGGAAGATATAACGATACAGCGGTCATTGCAAGAAATACAGGGTATAATCTCTCCCTTATTAAGGATTGCTGGAAGAAGATAAAAAAATTCATTAGTTTGTTATTTTCTAATTTCTGTATTACTTACTTTACAGGCTTATGAAGTTTTCATGATCTCAAGCTCTTCAATTTTGTTTTCTGATTCTTGTTTTTTTTGGTTATAGAAGGAATTCAAGCTATCATGCTCAAAAATATCATGTCATGCTCATTCGATTTTACCCTAATGCTATTTTTTCATCAACTGTTTTCTTATGATGTTATACAAAGATGTATGTGCACTATGGTTGATGACCCTCGTACATCCTGTTAAACTCGATCCGAGTTTTCAGCAGAGCTATTGATTTCGTTTTGATTTTTTGAAAAATGTCTATACATGAATTATTGAAACAGTTTGTTCTATTTGAGAGGTTGGTTTCTCAGCTTTAGTAAGCCAACCATGAATTGCACTGGGCAAGGTATAAGGAGAGTTGTAATCGATTCTCGATTGAAATTACTTTGTGGTTTACTGTATTTTGATCAGGACAAAGCTTACTATTGAAATAGCCGTTTAACTCTTGGGATTTAGACAGGTTAACAAAACCCTTCAGTTTTACATTCTGATGTTAGTAGGATGTAGGAATGGATCATTTTTCTTCCAACTATTACATGAATTAAGTGCGCCATTGAGCTCGAACTTTTTTCTTCTTGGGGCGAAGGACGCGTCTCCAACAGCTCCCTGTAAAGGGTAATGAGGCTTTAAAAAAACCTAAAACCGTATAGCCTAGACACAATAGAGGCTAAAGACGAGCTATCATAGTTTTTAGAGTTTTTAACCATATCCTTGTCCTTGTATATTAAAAACTTATTTACCAAATTATTGTACTTTTTAACTTAATTTTTAATGTTTAGTAATTTTTGACAAGTCGTCTTTATATTAAAAACTTATCATCCTTAACATGTGCCTTCCTCTCTCTTTTTTTATTTTTAGAAACTTTCTCCTTTTTCTTTCAAAATATTAAGAGTTTGATTTTTTTTTCATATTAAAAGCAAATAAAATATAGGAATTTTTATTTTAAAATTTGAACTGAAATAAAAATTAAAACAATAATGTATTTTAAGATAAAAAAATTCAATATCTAAATTAATATAGCTAAAATTCTTGATTGCTATGAATTGATATTCATAAGCCTTTTTTGAAAGTATCATTGTTCTTAAATAATTAAAATAACTTTTTTCTCTTGTAAAATTTGACTCTACAATCATGTCCCTTTTTGTAAATTTTTTCAAATTTATTAGTGTTTGAATTTTTTTTTCTCTTAATTAAAACTATAAATTATGTTCATATTTTTTACATAAAAATTTGACATTACAATGGAAATTGCTTTCTCTTTTAACTTTTTGCTTGTTTTTATTATATTTGATTTTAAAGAGAACCATTTTGATTTGTTGTCTAAATTTTGAATTTAAATGCTTTAATAAAAAAATATATATTATGAGATATTATTTTTTTATTATACAAATAGTTGTTTGTGTTATATTAAGTTTAAAGAATAAGAAAACTGAATAGAGAGAATAGAAATCTCTTTATTTTCATACCATAAAATATAGAACAAATTGATCTCTTCTTATAAGAAGAGTCAACATCCCTAAAATAGGAAATAAAAATAAAATAAAATAACTTTCGTAAAATAACTTTCCTAATTACAATTAATTGATTTTCCTATGATA
Source organism: Heritiera fomes (assembly GCA_032173925.1). Taxonomy (NCBI): domain Eukaryota; kingdom Viridiplantae; phylum Streptophyta; class Magnoliopsida; order Malvales; family Malvaceae; genus Heritiera; species Heritiera fomes. Next base: position 21,527,609 of record JAPDPM010000013.1, on the reverse strand, counting down.
TTCTCCTACTAAAGTGTGATACTAATTGCTCCAAATATGAAAATCAGTAGCAGCCACATTACTCCTGATAAATTCTCCTATTTTTTCTCTCTTCTGATTTCCAACACTACCCTTCAAGCTGGCATGAAAATGTTTTCCATTGACAGCTTGCTTACTAAATTGTCAAACTGTGCCTTGTGTAGTCCTTTGGTTAAAATGCCAGCAACTTGATTGGAGGTAGGAATATAAGGCATGCAAATAAGACCAGTGTCAATTTTCTCCTTAATGAAGTGTTTGTCTACTTCAACGTGCTTTGTTCTATCATGAAGGACTGGATTATGAGCAATTGAGATGGCTGCCTTGTTATCACAGTAGAGCTTCATTAGAGATGGAGCTGGGATCTTTAATTCTTCCAAAGGCCTTTTAATCCACATCATTTCACATATACCATGTGCAACTGATCTAAATTCCGGTTCTGCAATACTCCTGGCTACCACATTTTGTTTTTTACTCCTCCAAGTAACCAAGTTACCTCCTACAAATGTGCAGTAACCTGAGGTTGATCTTCTATTTAAAATACTTACTGCCCAGTCTGCATCGATATATGCTTTTACTTGTAACTAGTCTCGTTTCTTGAAAAATAGTCCTTTGCCTGGAGTTCCCTTCAAATATCTTAAAATCTTATACACTACTTCGTAGTGGTCTTGGCAAGGAGAATGCATAAATTGACTTACTACACTCACAGCAAAGGCTATGTCAGGTCTTGTGTGTGATAAGTAAATTAGTCGTCCAACTAACCTTTGATTCCTTTCTCTGTCCTTCACCTTTTCAACAGTAGTAGGTTAAAGCTTTAAATTTGGTTCAATTGGAGTCTATGCTGCCTTGCATCCCATCATCCCTGTTTCACCAAGTAAGTCCAACACATACTTACGTTGATTGACAAAGATGCCTTCCTTGGATCTAGTAAATTCCATCCTAAGAAAGTACTTCAGTGCTCCTAGATCTTTGATCTCAAAGTACACATCAAGTTTTCTTTTCAACCTTTCAACCTTGTACCATCATCTCCAATTATGATGATATCATCTACGTATACAATCAAGACAACAACTTTACCGTCTCTTGAGTGCTTGTAAAACAGTGTGTGATCTGCCTGACTTTGGATGTATCCGTGGCTCTTCACTGCTATTCCAAACCGTTCAAACCATGCTCTAGGCGACTGCTTGAGGCCATACAATGATTTTTTTAACCTACAAACCTTGTCTTTGCCATGGTTGTCCTCAAAACTAGGTGGGAGATTCATGAAGACTTCCTCCTCTAAGTCCTCGTTTAAAAACGCATTCTTGACATCCAACTGGTGTAGTGGCCAATTAAAATTCACAGCTAGAGATAGCAACACCTTGATAGAGTTTATTTTTGCCACTGGAGCAAAGGTCTCCTGATAATCTACCCCATAGGTTTGTGTAAAGCCTTTTGCCACCAGCCTTGCTTTATAGCGTTCTACACTTCCAACGGCCCTACATTTCACGGTGAAGACCCACTTGCACCCCCTGGTCTCTTATCTTTGGGCAAGTTGACTATATCCCAAATGCCACTCTTTTTTAGAGCATTCATCTCTTCCATCAGTATTAACTTCCAATTCGGATGATCAAGTGCTTCCTGAATAGTTCTTGGAACAAACAAATTAGAATCCTAGAGGTAAATGCTCTATGGTTGGTGGATAGTTTTTCATAAGACAAGTATTTAGCAATGGGATGATGGGTACATGACTGGACTTCTTTACGGTGGGCTATAGGAATATTTAAATCAAGAGATAGTGGAACAAGAGTAGGATTTGTACCTTCCTTCGAGGATTGTGATTGATCTTGTGCTAAAGAGAGAGGCAAACTTGTAGTATTTTTCTGAGCTTTCCTCCTAGTATAAACCTGAAGCTCAAGATTCGAATTGGATTGATCCGATTGTAAAGTTTCTTCCTCTGTTTGTGATACAATAATACTAGGCATTGGTTGACATTGAACTTTTTTATTTTCATTATTAGAAACATTTTTTTTCCAAATTGTATGAGAAAACTGGTTTTGGTAATGATTTTGTAGTCTCCCAAAAATTATCTTCTTCTCTATTATTCTCCCCCTGAAGATGATTTTTAAAATAGGGCTGATTTTCAAAGAAAGAGACATCCATGCTTACAAAAGTCTTTTTTGTAATTGGGTTAAAGCACTTATAACCCTTTTTATTTGGAGCATACCTAATGAAAACACATTTTTCTATTGTAGGATCCAATTTTGATTGAGAAACAGTGGGTATATAGACAGAACATGTACATCCAAATACTCTTAATGGTAGATTTGAATGTAATCTAGTGGCAAATTTTTTTTTTTAAAACAGTTTAGTGGAGTTTCAAAGTTTAAAACCTTGGTAGGCATATTGTTAATCAAGTAGATGCAATTAAAATAGCTTCTCCCCAAAGATGCTTTGGAATATGCATAGAAAACATGATAGCTCGTGCTACTTCAAGTAAGTGTCGGTTTTTTCATTCAACAATGCCATTTTGTTGAGGAGTGTCACGACATGAAGACTGATGGATTATTCTTTTTGCTTTCAAAAAAGGTCCCAAACACTCATTGAAATATTCAATACCATTGTCGGAGTGCAAAATGCAAATTTTTTTTGAAATTGGGTTTGAACCATCTAGTAAAAGTCTTGAAACAATTTTTCTACTTCAGATTTTTTACTCAACAAATCAACCCAACATAACCGTGTGTGATCATCGATAAAGGTGACAAATCATTTTTTTCAGACAAAGTAGTGACTCGTGAAGGACCCCACACATCACTATGTATTAAATAAAATGGTTTTGATGCACGATAAGGTTTTGATAGTGTTAGCTTTAAATTGACATATATATTTTGAAATGACAAAACTTAAGTAATCTTAAAAGTTTGATTCATATTGTAAATTTGCTCTATCAATTATGATTTTCACAAATCATATTAAGTGCTTTTATCAAACACAAAACCATGATTTAATTGATTATTTTTATTGGCTTTAATCAATTTATAAAACATTTTTTAATTATTGGTTTAAGTAATTTTCTTATGGAATTATTGAATATATTTTAAGAAAATTACTTGATAAATTTTTTGGACTCAAATTCATGTTTTCAAAGTCATGTCATATTTAAAAATACTCAAAATTGGTTTTAGAATGTTTTTAATGCCTAAAAACCTAAAAAAGGTAAATGAATAGTGTAAGGGATGGATCCTTTGATCAAAGGGATGGATCCCCTGTCTGAAGGGATCGATCCCTTCATGGCAGTAAGCTATTTTGGAAGCAAAAAGGTGTCTCAAGCCCAGACCAAGCAATCTGGAAGCTTGGGATCGATCCACTGTGGAAAAGGATCAATCCTTTTACACGAAAATGGGCTGTAACGGCTAGTTTTGTGAGATACAATGGTAATATTCAACTTTTGGCTCCAACCAACGTTCACAAACCATCCAAAAGACTATAAATAGAGGCTTAGAAGCTGAAGGAACCAAGAGGAAGAGCTCAGCACATTCAATCTTCATTTTCCTTATATTCAAGGTCTCAACAACTTCTCAAGTGCTATACAATCTTCATTTTCTATCAATATCATATTCCTTGTATAGAACAGCACAGCACAGCACAGCACAAATCATTGTATAGGATTTTCCTTGTGCTTAAACATTGTAATCACTTGCCTATCTAAAGGCCTTTCTTTGATTACATTTCTTGTAAACACCTTGTAAATGAGAGGTTTCTCTTAAGCTTTAGAAAAAAAAAGATAGGTTTCTCTTTAGCCTAAGAAAAAGAGGGAGGTTTCCTTTTAGCCTAGAAAAAGAGAGAGAGGAGGTTACTCTTGAGCCTAAGAAAAAGAGGGATTGTAAACACAAATTCAAGGATAGTGTTAGCTTTAAATTGCTATATGTATTTTGAAATGACAAAAACTTAAGTAAGCTTTAAAGTTTTAATTCATATTGTAAATTTGCCTTATCACACATGATTTTCTCAATCCATTTTAAGTGTTCATATCAAACATTAAGACCATGATTTAATTACATATTCTTATTGGTCTTAATACTTCGTAAAATGTTTTGAATATTACTTAATTAATTTTTGGACCATGTTTTCATTAGAGAAAGTCAAGAAAAACTCCCACAAAAATGCCAAAATGTTTTGGGTTGGATTAGGATAAAAGGTCACATCATTTCTAATCCAAAAGTACAGGAAAATGACTTTCTAGAGGCATGGGATCGATCCCCTAAGAGAAGGGATCGATCCCCTAGTGGCAGTAAGCTTTTTGGTGCAAGAAAAGGTCCCTCATCCCAGAAAAATCAATTCTGGATAGAAGGGATCGATCCCCTAATTGAAGGGATTGATCCCCTAAAGGCAGAATGGCTCCCAACGGCTAAAAAAGGTCCTTCAGCCCAGAAGATTCAGATCTGGAATGAAGGGATCGATCCCCTATGGTAAGGGATCGATCCCTTTGCCCGAAAATAGCCTATAACGGCTAGTTTTTGTGAGACAACGGTCATATTCAAGTTTTGGCTCCACCCAACAGCTAGAATACATCCAAGGGACTATAAATAGAGGCTTAGAAGCTAAAGAAAGTAAGAGGAACTACTTAGCAAGTCCAAAACTTATTTTCCTCAAATCCACAAGCCTCAAACAACAAATCAAGAGCTACAAAGTCTTCATCATCTATCATTCTCTTATTCCTTGTAGTGCTCGGCATAAATCTTGTATAGGCTTTCATTTGTGCTTAATCTTCGTAATTACTCGCTTATCTAGAGGCCTTCTTTGATTACACAATTTGTAAACACACTCATTCCTTGTAAAATGGGAGGTTTCTCTTAAGCCTAGAAAAAGAAGGAGGTTACTCTTTAGCCTAAGAAAAAGAGAGGTTTCTCTTGAGCCTAGAAAAAGAGGGAGGTTACTCTTGAGCCTAAGAAAAAGAGGGATTGTAATCACAAATTCAAGATAGTGGATTTGGAGAAAATCCTTGGGAGCGTCTCAAGGTAGAGGATATAGGCAAGGTTGTCGAACCTCTATAAATCGCTTGCGTATATTTCTCTTTCTCTACTCTCTTTAATTACTTGCAATTATATTTGTGCTTATTGTATTGAATTTGGATTGCATGATTAAATAGCCTAGAGAACTTAGAAAATATTTATATAGGCTAGAGAATTTAGAAGAATCGCAAAACGAGCTTAAGGTTAATTAAAAATCGATTCACCCCCCTCTCGGTATTGCCTATAAGAGCCAACAGATAGTGAATTTGGAAAAAATCTTTAGGAGCGTCTCAAGTTAGAGGACGTAGGCAAAATTGTTAAACCTCTATAAATTGTTTGTGTACATTTCTCATTCCCTTCTCTCTTTATTTACTTGCAATTATATTGTGTCTATTGTATTGGATTTGGATTGCATGCTTGCATAGCCTAGAGAACTTAAAAAATATTAATATAGGCTAGTGAATTTAGAAGAATCGAAAAACGAACCTAAGGTTAGCTAAGAACCGATTCACCCCCTCTCGATTTAGCCTATAGAGCCAACAATTGGTATCAGAACTTGGGCTCGAGATTTATTTTGATTAACATCTATCAAGTAAAACGATCATAAATGGCTCACTTGAATGTGGGCACACCCCTAAGAGAAGAGGAACACTTTTTAGTTAGACGTCCACTTTTCAATGGAGAAAATTACTTTTATTGAAAAATAAAAATGATGTTATTTGTGCAATCAAATGATTATGAAGTGTGGAGAGTTATAGTTAATGGTCCTAAAGTCCCAATGAAGAAAGTGGATGGAAAGGATGTCCCTAAGAGTGAAGATGAGTGGGACAAAAATGACGTGAGATTGGCAGAATTGAATGCCAAGGCTATGCACACCCTCTTTTGTCCATTAGGTCCCAATGAATACAATAGAGTCTCCCTATGTGAAAATGCCAAGCAAATATGAGAAAAATTAGCCATCACACATGAAGGGACAAATCAAGTTTGAGAAACCAAAGTAGGAATGCTCACACATGACTATGAGCTTTTTAGGATGAAAGAAAATGAGTCCATGAGTGAAATGTACACTAGGTTTAATAACATAATTAATGCACTTAAGGATTAGGCAAGACATATTCCAATATAGAAATGGTTAAGAAAATTTTGAATAGCTTGCCAAAATCTTGGGAGACAAAGGTGACCGCAATAGAAGAATCTAAGGATCCTAACACCTTGTCTTTAGATGAACTTATGGGCTCCCTACTTACATATGAAATAAAATTAAAAAGAAATAAAAAGCCTTCAAAGATAATAGGGATAACACTTAAGTCTTCCACTCATGAGAACATTAGAGATGATATTGATGAGAGTGAAAATGAGGAAGAAAATGAAATGACAATGTTAGCCAAAAGATTTAATAGGTTCACGAGAATGAATGAGAGAGAATAATAGGAGACATCAAAGAGGAGAGTCAAGTAGAAGAGAAAAGAACCTCTTAGTGTGTTATGAATGTAATGAATCGGATCACACTAAGCTAGATTGCCCCTTACTAAGGAGAGAAAAAGATAGGAAACCTAAGAAGAAAGCATTTATGGCTGCATGGAGTGATAGTGATGACTTCAATAAGGATAACATGGATGATGAGGTAGCCTATACATGCTTTATGGCTATTAGTGATGATGAGGCTAGTTGTAGTTTTAGTGAAGATAATATTTATACATTTGATGAACTACAAAATGCCTTTAATGAATTAGCAAATGAATTTCAATGCATGAACTCCAAATATAAGAAAATCATTGCTAAATTAAAAATAGAAAATGAAATGCTATTAAATGCCAAACTTGAATTTGAGAAGAAATTAGAAAAAGCAAATCTAGAAATTGATGAAGTAAATAAAAAGAACTTAAATTTGCATAATTCATTTTCTAGATTCTACATGGGTCAACAAAAGCTAGATCATATGTTAGAGACCCAAAGAGCTTTCTTTGACAAAGATGGGTTAGGCTATAATGCAAAACAAAAGGAAACTCATCTTAAGAATTTCCTAGTGAGCAAAAATTCTATGCATGATACATCTCTCACATGCTCACTATGCAATAGGATAGGTCACTCTTCACAAGCATGCACATATAGAAAAACCACATTTAGAAGAAGAGTAGTTAGAAAAATATGGGTACCAAAGCATGCTGTAAATAATGATGAATTGTGCTTGAAATGGATCCCAAAAGGATAAAAAATTATTTACACTAACTCTCATAGACTCAAGAAAATTTGGGTACCAAAACATGCATAAATGTGTTTGTTGTAGGAGTGTTAGAGCATGGAGTTACAAAGAAACAATAGAGTTTGAATGCTCTACACACCTTCATGGAGTTTGCTTGTGCCAATAAGGAAGATGAAAAGCTTGAGGATCAATTCTTGGCAAAGTTACATAACATTCTTCAAAGCATTGCTCAAGTTGGACTAAAGAATCATGGCAAAGCACTCTCTAGCAAAGGAATATTGTAAGATTAATCTCCTTTCCTTAAAACTTGTATTTGATTAAGTTATTTATGACTTGATGAGATATTTTGTTGATTCTTGATGCATGATTGAATGAAAGACTTGATAAATGATTTTTGATTGTTTATGAATAGTTCTTGATGATTGGATGAAAAACATGTTTAATGAATTTGAAATGATTATTGGATTTCTGTATTTTGAGCAAGATTGCTATGAGTTGAAAATATATTTACTTGCTCCAAAGTTGCCAAATATGTCATATATGCAAAATGTCATGTCATGAGCGTTAATGAAGAAATATGCATGTTAGAAATCATGGCATGATGTTCACAAGAGTAGTGATTTGATGATATGTGCTTAAAATATATGTAAACAAGTTTGTATTGACATATTTATGTATTTCAATGCATTGGTTTTGACAAAATATGCATAACTCTTAAATTGACCTCCTTTGAGACCAGTGATTTGATGATATGTGCTTAAAATATATGTAAACAAGTTTGTCTTGACATATTTATGTATTTCAATGCATTGGTTTTGACAAAATATGCATAACTCTTAAATTGACCTCCTTTGAGATCAAAAATGCATTTTATTGTGCAAATCCTTCCAAAATTGCAAAATCTATTGTTAAATGGTTTTTCATCCATAATTTTTCATTTAAACAAGTCCAAAATCATATTACACAAATGTTTAAACTCTTACTTGGACTTAAAATACTAAAAAACGAAGTTTTGGTGCCTCAAAAGTTGAATTTTCTGTCAAAAATCTGCAGAAACTGGATAAGGGATCGATCCCTCAACGTGTAGGATCGATCCTCCTTGACAAAATGCAGAAAACTTGAATTCTGGACATAAAGGATCGATCCCCCTTTCCTAGGGATCGAGCCCCCCAAGCTAGAAAAGCCTCCCTTGCAGGTTTAAACCAAAATTTGGGAGGATTTTTTGTTATTTTCACACCTTCTTTCATATAAGCATAAAATTCATTGTTTTAACTTCTTTTTTATGATCCTTTAATCTGAAAAATCACTTTTCATTGATATCATGCCTCAACTTCGTCAATTGGTATTAGTTTCAACAATTAATATCTTACTTTCTTGAACTTAAAAGTGCAAATTCATTTTCTTATTGAAGACATTCATGAATTGCATAAATCTTGAAATAATCTTGAAATATATTTTCCAATGAATACTTAAACATAATTTTAAGAATTATTTCAATGATTTGTGTATATATTTGAGAATTTGATGAACTTGTACATAATGAATTTTTTTTTATACTTCTTGTTCATCTTAGTCAAGCATGCTTAGAAAATTTTATCTTATAGCTTGACTCACATATTCCCATTGAGCATCATGATATAATTCTTAGTGGAATATGAATAATTAAAGGTCAATATGTATGCTTGAATGATTAAATGATCATAACTTGACCTTATTAATAGAATTCAAATATGATTTAGGTAAATGAAATATTTGAGATGCAAATAGCTTTACCTAAAATCATAATTGTCCTTGGCCTATAATTTGTGATGATAAATGGATCTTAAATATTCAAATGTATGGAACTTTGTCATCCATGAACTTAGATTTCTCTTATGGCCAAAATTGTTAAAGAACTTGAGTTGTAATGACAACATCAACATTCAAGAATAAATGCAAACTTGAACAAATGAACTTTGATTGATATCCATGCATTGAATCTTGATTGTTTTGATGTTGAACTTACATGCTTACTTGAGTTGAATCAATGATCATGCCTATGAGATGAGCATAGTTGTTTTCATGATTTTATGTGCTTGACCTCACTCATAGATCATGAACTTTAATGTTAAAAAATATTTTTAAGCATGATATTGATTTACTTGGGTAAAACCATTTTAGTTAAAATAGCATATACTCCTTAGAACCTTAAATGATAAAACAACTAGGGATATGGCTATTAAATGATTAAAATGGTGACATTGATATCTTTCCTTGCTCATAATTGATTAAGGACTTGAATTGGATAATGAGCATAAGATTTTAGTGCTTATAGCTATGGAAGAAAATGTGTACATTTGAATGAAATAAATTCTTAAATCTTCCATATGATATAAAATTGTGAACATAAATATGGATTAAAACTTTATGATAATTTGCTAATGTTTAATTAATCCATATGTATGATGGTGTGTGAAAGTGCTCTTACATGTTTGACTTGATTATTCACTAAGCACACCACACATAACAATTAGCATAATGCAAAATGTCTAAGTCAATCATTGGTAACAATATTTTCAACAATAGATAGAAGCCAAAACTAAATTGACAATTGATATGAGCTTTAAATTGACAATTCTTTTTGCGTTCTTTAGATTCAAATGACAAATAGGGAATAATTAAGACATTTTTGCATGAGTACTTTCTTACTTGAAAATGATTTATGAGCTCATGCATATGATATGTCATCTAATTTCAGCTCATAATCATGATGCTTTGTCATGCAGCTTAGTTGGACCTTAGAGAACAATTGATATACTTAGGTGCTTGATAGAATTGAAATAAGCAAGTTATAGAACATAATAGAAAATTTATAAACAACTTGCTTAATCTCTTACCAATTGGGAACTTCTTGCAAAACTATTTATAAACAATTGGTATAGGATCATAAGTCTTGTTCTTTGCATTTCTTACTCTTTATGGACATTGACTTATTTATTTGTGCTATAAGTCCCATGTACTAAGATGTTTCTTGTTGGATGGAGCATATTTTATCTCTTCCCACATAACCATAATTTTAAGGGGAGCATATTTTTTCTTTCTTTCTTTCTTTTTGCTATGACAAAAAAGGGGAGAGATGTTAAGGAGGAGAAATAATGATTTGAAAACTTTTTTTGAAAACCATGCTTGTATTGAGGAGGAGTTTTACAAATTCATGCTTTATTTGAGGGGGAGTATTTCTTTAAAAGAATTTTTCAGAGTAAATTTATCTTAAGTTTTGTCATATCGAAAAGGGAGAGATTGTTCGCTTTAAATTGACATATATTTTGAAATGACAAAAACTTAAATAATCTTAAATGTTTGATTCATAATGTAAATTTACTCTATCAATTATGATTTTCACAAATCATATTAAGTGCTTTTATCAAATATAAAACTATGATTTAATTGATTATTTTTATTGGCTTTAATCAATTTAGAAAACATTTTTTAATAATTGGTTTAAGTAATTTTTTTATGGAATTATTGAATATATTTTAAGAAAATTACATGATAAATTTTTTGGACTCAAATTTATGTTTTCGAAGTCATGTCATATTTAAAAATACTCAAAATTGGTTTTAGAATGTTTTTAATGCCTAAAAACCTAGAAAATGCAAATGAATAGTGTAAAGGATGGATCCCCTGTCTGAAAGGATAGATCCCCTGATCAAAAGGATGGATCCCCAGTCTGAAGGGATCGATCCCTTCATGGCAGTAAGCTATTTCGGAAGCAAAAAAGTATCTCAAGCCCAGACTAAGCAATCTGGAAGCTTGGGATCGATCCCCTATGTAAAAGGATCAATCCTTTTACACGAAAATGGGTTGTAAAGGCTAGTTTTGTGAGATACAACGGTAATATTCAACTTTGGACTCCAACCAACGTTCACAAACCATTCAAGGGACTATAAATAAAGGCTTAAAAGCTGAAGGAACCAAGAGGAAGAGCTCAGCAAATTCAATCTTCATTTTCCTCATATTCAAAGCCTCAAAAACTTTTCAAGCGCTATACAATCTTCATTTTCTATCAATCTCATATTCCTTGTATAGAATAGCATAGCATAGCACAGCACAAATCATTGTATAGTATTTTCCTTGTGCTTAAACATTGTAATCACTTGCCTGTCTAGAAGCCTTTCTTTGATTACATTTCTTGTAAACACCTTGTAAAGGAGAGGTTTCTCTTAAGCCTTAGAAAAAGAGGGAGGTTTCTCTTTAGCCTAAGAAAAAGAGAGGTTTCTCTTTAGCCTATAAAACGAGGGAGAAGAGGTTACTCTTGAGCCTAAGAAAAAGAGGGATTGTAAACACAAATTCAAGGATAGTGAATTTGGAGAAAATCCTTGGGAGTGTCTCAAGATAGGACGTAGGCAAGGTTGTCGAACCTCTATAAATCGCTTGTGTACATTTCTCTTTCCCTTCTTTCTTTATTTACTTGCAATTATATTGTGTCTATTGTATTGAATTTGAATTGCATGCTTGCATAGCCTAGAGAACTTAGAAAATATTAAAATAAGCTAGTGAGTTTAGAAGAATCAAACAACGAACCTAAGGTTAGCTAAGAACCGATTCACCCCCCTCTCGGTTTAGCCTATAGAGCCAATAGATAGAAAACTTGCATGATGATCTTTAGAAAGATGACAACTTTCACATTGAAAATTTAAGCAATTCACTCCTTGAAACAAACTTGGAAACAAATGTTTGAAATAATAAAAACTAGGATATCCTAGTCTACGATGCCATAACATTATTTTTATCACTAACTGAAATTGAACTAACACTACTAAAGCCTTAAGCCTTTTTATTACCAAGGAAATTCTCTTCAAAATAGTAGAGTCCATTCATCATCTTAGCATTGCCAATCATCATCCCTGAATTCTGGTCTTGAAAAATGCAATGAGAGTCATAGAAAATAACACAACAGTTAGAATCTTGTGAAAGTTTGCTAACGGACAGGAGATTACAAGCAAGTTTAGGAACATGAAGGACAGATTTAAGTTCAATATTTTGTGATATTTTGATTAGGCCTTTTCCTGCAATAGGTGAGAAACTACCATAAGCTATTCTAATTTTCTCATGACTTGAACAAGGAGAAGAGGTATTGAACAAATGAGAAGAACTAGTCATATAATCAAAAGCTCCTGAATCAATGATCCAGAAATAGATTTTGAGAAACTAGATAGAGCAATTGGATTACTAACTGTGTGCGCCAAAGAACCACTAGGAAAACCAGATACCGAAGTAAACTTTAGCAGTTTTAGAAGGTGATCCATATGCTCTTTGCTAAATGGACTTGAGTCTATTTCATTTGCAGAAGGTGTTTAACAATTGGATCGATCCCGTGACTTGCTGCTCTTCCAATTGGCTGGTTTACCATGAATTTTCCAACATGTTTCTTGAGTATGACGTGGTTTGTTACAAAAATCACACCACACCCAAGATTTTTCATCATATAGTTTCTGACTTAAGGAACTTTTTTGGCTAGCATTAGTCTCGGCAGCAACCACCAATGCAAAGTTATTTATTGAGCCACCAACACTTTTCTTGCTAAGCATAACATGTTTGCGACTCTCCTTCCTGCGAACCTCAGCAAACACTTCACTGATCAAAGGAAGTGGATTTCTACCAATGATTCGTCCCCGAACCTCATCAAACTCAACATTTAAACCAACAAGAAAGTTAAATACTCGATCAGCATCAACCATTTTCTTATTATGGTTGCAGTCATCAACCGACTTCCATTCATAATCATTAACAAGATCCAAATCTTGCCATAATCTTTTCAAAGAATTAAAGTATTTAGTAATACTATCCTCACCTTGACGGATCTCACCGAGCTTTATAGTGAGCTCATACACCTGTGATTGATTCCCCAAATCCGAATACATCTGATTGACGTTGTCCCAAAGTTCTTTCGTTGTCGAGTAACACATGTAATTAGAGCTCATGTCTTCATCCATGGAATTCACCAGCCACGTCATGACCATGAAATTTTCAGCATCCCACGTTGCATAAGCATTATCCTTCATATCCGAAGCCTTAGTCACTCCCGTCAAGTAGCCAATCTTAACCCGTCCTCTAATATACATCCGAACGGATTAAGACCACCGTAAAAAGTTATTGCCATTCAGTCGAATTGTTGTGATCTGCACAGGATGGACTTTAAAAACGCGAGTAGGTGGAGCTTCGTGTTCAAATTGGTACGAGTATTTGACGTGTATTCAGATGAGATATCAAACATATTTTGGAAGCAGAGAAGATATTAAATTGCTGATGTTGTAGATAAAAAAAGTTGTAGCAACTACGGTATCTTAAAGGCTAAAAAGTTTTAAGCTCTGATACCACAAAGAATAAAAAAACTGAATAAAGTGATAGAAATTTCTTGTATTTTCATACCATAAAATACAGAACAAATTGATCTCTTCTTATAAAAAAAGTCCACAACCCTAAAATAGGAAATAAAAATAAAATAACTTTCTTAATTATAATTAATTGATTTTCCTATGATATTCTCCTATTAAAATGTGATTTTAATTGCTTCAAATATGAAAATCAGTAGCTGCCACATTACTCCTAACAGATTTTCTTGTTTTTTCTCTCTTTTGATTTCCATCAAATTTAGTACAAAAAGATTAAGTTAAAGGTTCTCTGAAAAGAAAAAAAATTCCCAAAAAAAATGACCGAGATGAGGAAATTACAAACAAAATTTTCAACAAAAAAAAAAAAAAAGAGAGGCTGAGCTCAAGGACAACAAAACCCTTTTTACTTAATACATAATTATGCAAAACTGAAATGATAAAAATTAAAATGATTTGAAAAATAAGTTTTAAAATTATTAATGTTCCATAAAAAACTCTAATTTTTATGCATGAGGCAGGCAAACCCAAATGAAGAAGAGCCATTGAATCTGACTCAACTCACTTTCGGATAACAGGAAAAAAAATCTAAGCAGTAGATCACTTTTCAGCTTTGAATCTAAAGCACAATGTTAAGACTGCTGAGAATTCTTTTTTTACTTAAAACTGTCAAGGAAGTGGCTCCTCTGTACCACAGCAGAAATTTGAAATCAACTCAGATTGCTAAAGAGATTAGCAAATAAAGGCATAAAGTAATTTGTTATAATCATAAATATACAGCACATCCGATAAACATAGAGACATGTAAGTAAAATCAAGAGGCGTTGGCCATGGACTCGATTAGGAGCTGATAACCTTCTGATACAGCTGTCTGTGTTTTAACACACTCTGCAAGTGCAGGAACGTCAGAACCAAGGCCAAGAGACTTGGCCAGAAACAGCAGCAAATGAAAATCCGAAATTCTCTTCACAAATGGAAGACTCTTTGTTCTGTCTAGGTGACTCTTCAATGTCCTTAGTGTCACAAGGTTGTTCCGATTCTCAATGGGAAATGTTGAGGAAAAAGGTCCCTACGTTAAAGAGTTCACATGGGTTCCAAAGTAAGTTCTTAAGTAAAACAGAGGAAGGTGTATGTGCAGACCTTGACTGACAGCATGAATTTCTAACCTTGACCTGACATGCATAGTCAAAATGTTGTTTATAATAATTGATTAACCATATGCATGGTTTTTTTATTACTTCCATCTTGTAAAAACATTAAAATTATTGTTACCATCAACAAACATGAACCAACCTAAAAAAATACCAAGGTTTACTAACAGCAGGAGCTGCAAGCATTTTACTTTGCTACAGGCCAGTAAACAATCTATAATCTTAAGGGAAGACCCCCATTTGGCATTACCTCTTTGCTGCTTTCTTGGATTGACAAAAGCATTCAGATACGATATGACCATTAGATACAAATCCCAATCTATCTTCCAGATATGGTATGAAATTCAAAAAATGAAAGAAAAACACAATAAAAAACTCAATTGTGCACCGAAACATCTCCCTGATCAGTTTGCAACTCTACCTTTCCATTTGGGGATCACTTAAACAGTCACCTCTCTTGCTAGAACTTATTACCTTATATGTTATTTTCATATTCACATACACAAACTTCCTAGGAATACTAGTTGATATATTTCGCATGCCCCCTCTCACCCTCTACACATTTCTTTTATTCTACATGTTAAACTATTCATATTCAGCATTCTTTGCCTTGGCTGAACGATTAGCATGCAATCAATACAAACCAATTGAAAGCATCATAGACATGATACAATTGAGCAAGCAATCAAACATGGTAAAATTATGGTGAACAAATGATCTAAACTAACACTAAGAATTATTGCAAATACGTGTATGTTTGAGGACTAATTAGAAACAACAACAGAATAATGAACACAACCACAATTATTAACTATAAAAGAAATCTATTTCCACACGGTGAATTGATTAAATCAGATAATGAAAAAAAATTACGCACCTCATGGTCGAAAATCTTAACAACCACCAAGAAAAAATCATTATCAACCTCCTTAACATCCTTCACACCGACAACAACATCTTTCTTCATCTTCGAAAGCTTTGGATCATCATTCTCTCCAAACTCTGTAACAAACCACCCTTCCTTGAATAACTTAACACACATATCACTCATTTGAAAAGCCTCAAAATGCACGTCCGCACCACCATCTTCATTGGCTTCCATCTTCACCACAACCGTCACCCATTCCTTCAGCCCACTCTCCGCATGAAGCTCTGCCGCCTGTAGCACCTCCTTGTTCGAAAAATTATAGTCCTTTTTATCCTGCATTATCGTCTGCGTAAAAATAAACCCTACTCTCTTCCTCCCTAAACCTGCCGCAATGGCATCAACCAATTTCTCTTCTTCGGGATCCCTTAAAAGGATCAAATCGTCTTCCATTCCTTGTTGAGGAGGCTCGTAAATGAAATCAACTTCCACTCTACCTTCTTCCGAGACGGTTCCGAACATGAACCCGCCGCGTTTGGTAGCGAACGCCAGCGTTTCGTTGACATATCGTTGGAAAGCGTTGGCGGAATCGCGGTCGAAGGAAACAGAATCGCAGTGAGGGGATTCCTGACGGGTGATCCGGGTTTGTTTAGCGATGAGGTCGTCCACGGTCATTTTACGGCCGAATGAGCCGGCGGGGGACACGGCGGGGCCGCCGCGGACGGTGCGTTCGCCGTAGTAGTGGAGAAATAGAATGGAGCCATGAGAGAGGTTAAAGGCGGAGAGTGGGGTGGAAGGATCGGCCATGTCGGTGAAGCGGAGGAGGTCGGCGGGGGTTTTAGCCAAGAGAAGGTTTTGATCAGTGGAAAGAGTTTGGCTGTGGATGGGGATTTTGAGTTGGGATTCGATTAGGGTTTTTAATTGCGAGATTGGTATGTGAGGACCGTCGACTTGGATCCGTTCGAGGCCGTCTCGGCTGCGGATTCTGAGCATCATCTTGGAAGCAAGACGGAGGGCAAGAGGAGTTAATACAATTACAGATGAGAGGTGAGATTAAATGGAATTTTGGGTTTTTCTTATTATTTTATAATGGATTTTTGGGGTTGTAACTAAGGGCGGAGAGAACAAGTGCTAGCTTGGAGTGAAAGAAAGAGAGAGAAAAAGTTGAGGTCCTGATGAGCACAGCAGCTGAGAGCACCGAGAAAAACAGAAGACGGATTGGACTACGACACGAAAGAACGATAAATATGTATATATACGAATTAGTGGCTTTTTAACTCAAAACGTCATCGTTGTGGTCTTGTAAAAAGTCCAGAAATTTCATGAGCTTAAACGGTGCCGTTTAGCCGTTTGGGCCTTGAGTAAAGTAAGTGCACTTGTAATCCGTAGGACTCCGCTTAAGCCTCGTTGCCTCAAGTAAAGTAAGTGACCGATGTCATCTAATGCAATACCGAAGAAGAATCTGTTGACCTTGTGATGTGAAGCAAATTGATGCATGGTAGCCAGGACCAAACCACTCAAGTAAGCTCAGTAAGCTTGACATCAGCAGATCACCAGCTAAGCAGCAGTTGGACAGCTCAGCAACCAGCGGCGGGAATGACTGTTAACAGTTAGTAGGTTGTTAGTATCAGTTGGCTGTCAATTGTAATCTTTCTCTCAATCATGATGTATAAATAACACCAATGTATAGAGTCAACATTCATGAAAAAGATAACAACTTCCAGTGCTTAATTCTCTCTTTTTCCCTCCCTTTTACTCTGTACTTGATCTATGCTCGTGGAGAGTTCTTTCTTTTCCTTTCCACTTGTTAACATCTTGAAGCTTAATTGTTGTTGACTACATTCCTTGCACCACTACTAGAGCCAAATGAAACTACACTGCTCAAATCGGCTGTTGGTCTTGTGGCTGATGTTGTTGATGAAAAGGAATCAGACGAAATGAATCCAAGAAATATTGCTTTGATTTTTACTTCAAAAATGACTCAGGTATGATGAGGGCATTACTTTCTTCAATATCTTGCAAAATTTTCTAGCTTTCAGAAACAAAGATTATAATAATTAAGTCCAGAGTTTGTTAGATCAGTAGTCAATCTCAAGATACGTACTTCAAATGTTCATCAAATATACTAGAAACCACCAAGAGATTCTTGTTTTAGTTATTAACTTTTATTGTAGTTGAGTTTAATAAAAAGAAGCATTCTATTTTGAGGTTATGATAATGCCCTTTACAGTAACTGTAACGGAGATGAAGAAGAAGATGAAGTGGAGCCAATATGTGAAATAGAGAAATGCTTCTTGAGGCAGCTGGCTGAGAATAAGAATGTCACAAGTGATGGAGAGGACTTTAAGGGCAAGTGATGGTCTTAAGGCTCAGGATCATGTGTTTTGTACGAAGAGCTTAGCAGAAGGATGTGAGAACACTGATGACAAACTAGTGGAGTCTACAACACCCGATGCACTGTTTCTGTCCACCGTTGGCTGACTGATGATTAATCCTCACATTATTTAGAACAACACTTGCACATTTTGGCTTGTCTCTCCTCTCTAAATTGATAAAGTTGGCTTTGGCTGAAATTCAGGCAAAGAGTAATAACTTCTGGTAGAGTGTTTGAATCATGGTTCAGCAAGGGCTGAACTTGTGCTTGTTTTTTGTATTTTTCTTCAGGTCCTCAAAATTTTATTACATCAGCTTGTTTTAAGTTTGGAACTCATCATGTCAATGCCCAGTCTCTTACCCATCTAGGCAGATATACAAAAGTTTAGTATGCTTGCTCTTGGGGAGCTAGATTCAGCTTTATACGGGAGCTGTACTTGAAATATGGTTGATTTGCAGATCTGGAGTTCCATTTAAAGTCATATAGACTTGGTTGTGCACTAGCTGAGCTGTGTGATTGTATTATACATCCAATTTCTGCAAACCTGAGTTTACAATGACTTGCTGTCATCTTATGTGTTTCCATTAATCTCCGCATGATATTTCTCTATCTATTCTAGTGAATAACATGGTTTGATTATTTATCCAGAGAATAAGGAAAAGATTAATTACCTTAAAATTTATTAACTTATGATTTTGTTTTTTCTGTTACATACATTTGTCTGCTGATAAATTTTAAAAGGTCAAATTCTCCTCTTCCTTTACTAAAAATAATGGAAGTGAAGAATTAAAACAGGTTTTTTACTCTCTAGAAATTTTCATGAATAAACATTGAGTTGAAAGTTGAAACTTTTTTAAGAATAGTTTTTGAAGCTTTGCTATGTTCTTCAAATAAATAAATAAATTCAAGCCGCAAGTTGCGGTCCCCTTTCTACTAACTTTACTGAGGCGAGAACGGTTGGAAACAGAAGAATCCTTGCAAATCTGAAGGTTATATCCAATGACTCTGTATCTGTTAGCTATGGAGCTAAAAGTTACTACATCAACGATGTGAAGGCATTCATGGCTGCCTCTTTCCTTTCTCGAAGTTTATTGGCTGGCTTGTGCTTTTTTATGGGCGAGACTTAACCATTGCAGTCTGGACCAAACTTAAGGATTGCAGGAAAATCCACAATCACAAGCTATAATCTAACAGTCCTGGAGAAACAAAGAAACCCAAAAGATTATCAAAGAGAAAACTGCTAAATCACAGAAACAAGATTGATTCATTTATATACTTTCCTCACGCTACAAAACCATGTTATCTTTGTACAATTGGCAGTAGTCAAAAACAAACAATTGAAAAGTACCCAACAAAAGAAGAGAACTAAAAACTAGGGGGAAACAGGAAAGTGGAGAACATGGAGCAGAAAGAATGAGACTCATAGAGACTCTAAGAAGCTAAGCAGGCTTCCCAAAACAGCCTGTTCTTTTCCATCTCATTCATTGTTGAATCAACAGAAACAGCTGATGATTTCTTTTCTTTTGCCACTCCACCATCCCTGCATTTTTTATACACACGCGCCTCCTTTTGCTCCACCACCTCCCCATCCTCCTCATCTTCATGGTGATCATCACCAACTTTTGTCTTGTCTTCTAAGCTTTTAAGCGCTCTAACAACAGGATGAAAATAAGATGTAGTGTCACAGCTGCATGACTCTGCATCGTCATCTTCAGCATGGCTGATGACAGACATGGCAGGATCAGAACAATCAGCTTCGGAATCGCCGGTAGCCTCAAAGAGAATGAAAGAAGAGACATCAACAACTTTGTCTTTAATGTCCATTTCCAATTGTCAACACCAGAGAACAGCAAACACAAAAAGAGAAAGGTACTAATGCTTTGTGACTTTGTTTTGAAGTCTTTCCTATATTTATATTTATATATACAAGAATTGCTATGAAAAGGTTGTGAAAAGAAAAGAGGTGGGCTCCTGCTGCCGTGCTTGTCACACGAATTTTCTGTTGGCTATCAATCTTAGCAGAAGTTCACGGTAAAATGGAAGTTTACATCTGTTTTCCTTTTTCCAGAAGGAACACTAAAAGTTGATAAGGATGATGGGTTCAGAGCCACCCTTCTAGAAGAAAAAAAAATTACCCAATCATCTGGAAGCAAGTGAAATTCACTACCTTGTAAAATTGAAACATCAGGCTGATGATAGCCTACACTGACCAAGGAAAAAACAATTGTTTTGAACAGTGTTCAATAAAAGTGACCTTGGAATCAATGAAAGTGTTCATCACTGGTCAATACTCAATAGTCCACCCCAATTTTCTTCTGTTTGAAACGTGGAATCCTTTCAGTAAAGACAACCCATTTTTCAAAAACAAGTAAAAATTTCCTACAGATGATTAGAAGAATCAAAAATAATTTTTTTTTTCAAAAATTTAAACATAATTCAAATTTTAAAATTATCATTATTAAAAAAATTTTATTATTTATCACTTTCTATTCAAATAAAATTAATTTAATATTATAAAATTGATAAAAATATATGTGATTAAAAAAATTAAAATACTTGGTATTATAAAAGAAACTTAGTGCATGTTTGGCACATGAGATTATTTAAAGGATAGGATGATTATCATCTTATTTTATGTTTGTTATTCATTTAAGCAAAAGGATAGGATTAGTGAGAGGATAAATTATCTTATATCAAGAAGATAACTTAATCCTTTAGAAAAGTGAAGGATTATTTTTAATCTATAGGATAAGATATGTTTCAAAATTTTTTATTAATGAATTTTCTATTTTATTCTTAAATTTTGTCCAATAAAAAAATATCATCTTATCTTAAGTTTAATTTTACGCATAACAAACATAATAAATAATAAAAAATCATTTTATTTTATATTTAATCTTTGTATATATCAAATATAAAATAAAATATTATCATTTAATTTTATTTTAATTTATTTTTATCTCGTGCATCAAACATGTAATGAATTATATTATGTTGATTTGAGATATTTGGACGGGCAAGCTGAAAAAGGGGTAACCTAGACGTAGAAGATACGACCTTTTGTAATGGCAGCGTGGCATGAAAGACTGCAAAAGGAAAGGGAGAGGACGGGAGGTTTATTAAAAAACGTGCCCAAAATGGATACGGCAAGATCACACGGATTCCACATCATTAATACAAATATTGCAACCCACCGGAAGGAATTATGTTTATGGCACGTTGGTTTTGGTTTGCTGTAATCAACCCCGTAGAGGCTGAATAGAAGGAAGTTGATATTTTTAAGTAATGTTTCTAAGTTTGAAGGGATCCGGGAAATTATTGGGAATACAACTACCAAAGCTATCACACTAGCTAAAGAATTCTGGGCAATCACAGGGAAAACTAAGCCTATTATTACAAGAATTCCTATTGACATTCATTGGAAAGCACCTCCTGGAGATTTTGTGAAACTCAATACAGATGGAGCTGTGAACGGCAATCCAGGCAAAGCTGGGGCGGGAGGTATTTTCAGAGATTCTGTCGGTAAATGGGTTTGTGGGTTCTCAAAAAATCTTGGAACCACTTCCAGCTTGTGCGCCGAACTCTGGGGAATAAGAGAAGGACTTCAGATTGCTGTGAACAAAGGGTTCAACAAGCTTATTATTGAATCTGATTCAACCACCGCGGTAAGATTTCTTCTTGAGAATGTTCCTCCTTCTCATACTTATAGCCCTATTGTTTCTGATTGCAGGAAGTTACTGCGGCAAATAGAACAAATCTCGATCTCCCACATATTTAGAGAAGCAAATTCGTGTGCTGACAGCCTCGCTAAACTGGGCAAAGACTTAGAGACTCAGTTTGTGCTGTTTGAGTCTCCCCCTGACTGTGTTAAACTTTTGTTATTGTATGACTCTATGGGCTATAGCTGCCCCAGACTTGTTAGATGTATCCCCACCTAGGGGTTTTGTTATTGTTCTTTTATATACTTCGTTTTATCACCAAAAAAAATTTGGGAATGAAAAAAATAATATTGAAAGAATCTTTCAAATGATGTTCGACTCAATTTCGAATTAATTGAGATCTAAAATGATTTTCAAATATCAAGAGGTTTACACAAAAAAAAAAGAACAACATAGAGGTACTTGAATTATTATTTTTTTTTGGTTTTCTTGCTTCAGTTGTGCTATTTTTGTTTTTATTTTTTGAAACCATTTTTTTAATTAATGAAGATAATTTACTCTCAAGGTGAAACTGTGGATTTTTTTTTAAAAATTTCACTACGTTTTTAGTCAAAATAACTTTAAAATTTTCAAACTCACTTATATCCTAATTACAACTATCACCAGTTTAAAACATGAAATTAACTTTTATTTTATTTTTAATATCACGTGTGAAAAATAGTTCAAAATAGAAAGAAGAAGATAGTTTTCAAATCAACCAAGCAAAGAGTGTATTTGTTTAGTAAATGAAAAATTCACACGTTACAATACTACTTAAAAAAACGCTAGTTTTAAAATCGTGTGATGCACCAAAATACATTCATAAATAAATAAATTCATATATATTATAATTTTTATTTGAAAGTTTATAATATAAATTATTAAGTTCATAAACAATTCAAAATTTTTATCTTTATTATTTTTATTTGTTATTTATATATATTTTCAATATAATAAAATAAGAAAAAGTATATATTAAATATAATTATACAATTTTCATCATATTTAAATAAAACTCATCATCATCATCATCATCATCAAGCTTTTATCCCAATACTGGGATAAGTTACATGAACCAATATATAAACTCATGTGAGAGCCACTTATACCATTACTGTTACATATGTCAGACTTCTCAGTATTGTTCAATTCCTGTGTATTTCGTAGGTAATAGGGGAAACAGTGTAGTGGGTCCCATCGGCTCTACTGTACTCGAATGGAGGTGAGACTGACCAGACATGGAATAGGAGGCCAAATAAACCTAAGGTAAGAATTTCCATTCCAAAATCCCTTATTTGGATTATTTTTTATAAGCGTGCCAACAATTTAGAAAATGACGATTAAGGACATAGCCCAGTGTCATTTTTGTAAATTTTGGTCAAAGTAAATTGACTTTTGACCAAATGATTAAAGAATGATAATTTAAATGAAAATAAGTCCTAGGCTGTGTCAATAGATAGATGGATCGGTAGTTAAAACATAAATTTACTCAATTTACCCGAAAGGGTAATTTCGTAATTTCACCTTCATAGTAGATCGAACTTTGATGAAACCACCTTTATTCATCAAAATATGTTTAATAATAATTTTTAGTGATGAAATATAAATTTTTGGAGTTTAACTGAATAGTTATAAAAATTACGAAAGCTTAAGAGCACTTTTGTCCAAAAATTTCATAACTAAAGGTATTTTGGTCATTTTACCCCTTTCTAGAAGACTCAAAATTTTTCTCCCTTAAGCTGGCCAGCCACTATTCCCCTTTCTTCCTCCTCTCTTTAACGCCACTGTATCCAACTTAAGTGAAAAAAATAAAAACCTCACAAAACTCCATTAAAACTAAGTTATCTCAACAAAGTTTCTTCTACAAAATTGTCCTACTCATCATCCTCTTTTCACCCATACCAACATTTCATTGTAAAAGTGACAAAATCAAGAGGAAAGGGAAATCAAGGAATTCGGCCAAGAAGAGGTAATTTCATGTTGTTATTTTCTTTCAATTTTAATGGTAGGAAATGGTAAAATTTAATGTGTTAAGCATGAATTTAGTGTTAGATTTAATTAAATTGAATCAAATCTTGTTCAAGCACATCCTTAGGGTTTTGGTTTTGATGGAAATGCCATGGAAGATGATGTTTGATGCATGGAAATAATGGGAAATGAATGAAAAACAAGAAAGGAACATGAATTAAAGGTGAAATTTTTTAGAAAGCTTGAAAATCCTCCCATGGTGATTTCAGCCTAGCTAAGGGGAGCGAGTTTTTGTACTGCATTTGATGAGCTTGAGATGCCAAAATACTGTAAAAATTATGAGGAGTCCACCAGTGAAATCATAATTAAAATCGGACTTAAAACAGTAAAGTTATGTTTTAACACCGGTAGTATTTATACTGGTTCAATATTTTCAGTGTACAATGTGGCTGCATTTTGTAGTGAAAATTAGTTTAAAAATTAAGGTGAAGTCAATTAATAATGTTGGTGAAATGTTTTGCAGCCCGGGAGGATTGAATCACGTGTGGTGCTATCGGATAAATTAATAACGTTAGACAAGTAAGGGATGAGTGTGGAAGCCGTAAGGGTACTATGAATGCATGATTTTGTTGAAAATAATTTATGAAATTATTTTAGAACTCAATTGCCTTGAAATTGTGGAAATTGTGGTTTCTAGCTGGTATTTTAAATTATGTTTTAAGTGCAAGAATATTAGGCAAATAGTAGCTGTTATGCTGCTGAAATTTCTTGAAAAATTTATAAAAATATCATGAAATATTTTAAGTGCATGATATAAGTGAATTTCATAATTTTTGGCTTCTTATTTAATATTTTTCATAAAATGATGATTTACTGAAAAATAATATTTAAATATTCATGCTATCGAATTTAATTAAAGTGAAGCTTCCAATATATTCCTATAAATTGTAATAGAATGTTTATAAAAATTATCACTGAGATATGAATATTTTATAAATTGTTTTCATTGTACTGTTCACTGTGTTATTTAAATACCTTTATGGACTGATTGAAGATTTTAATGGTATTTATTAAATTCCATAAGGGTAATTATACTGTTTATGAACTATTTTAAGACTGTTAGGCCCCGTATCATGCTTACGTATTATTGTATTGTTACTGTTGTTAGTTGATACTAATCATATCATCAGCGTCCCAGTTGTCACATGATCAGTGCACATTGAGGACACCTATGGACTATAGCCATATGTCTCACGTGTTACTGTTTCCTATGGGGATTACTATTATAGCATGATATATTTTTGGTGTTGCCTCATCTCCATTCACATGTTACTGTTTACTATACCAATTTACTGAACTAATACTGCTACTGAAGTGATTACTGTTTATTGAACTGTTTATCATACTGTGTTTAATGATATAGGTTAATTGTGTTGAAAATGATTTTATAAATTATTTATTAAATGAAATTACATTTATACTATTTTATATCAAATTAAAGAACTACTCCATATAGTCGCTTCTAGATTCCGAGACATGAAATGTATTTTAAAATACCTCCTATACTCCATCCGGATCCCTGGTCGACTATAGTATCCTTCCTTTATCATCCATAGTGTACCTATTAGAAAAACTAAATGATTTTATGCATATAGATTTCATAATATTAGTCTTGTATACAATTATCTTACTGAGCATGTTTCGCTCACCCCTTTATTTTTCACTCCATAGATTACTTGCAGTGATTGCTTGATTTACCGTTCTGAGGACTAGGCTGCATTTTGTTACCTCGAGGCAGCTTATTGTGGATCCTGGAGGTATATTTGTTTACTTTTATATGTTCAGACTTATCATACAGTACTACTTTTATTTTGTAAATTATAAACAAGGGATGTAAACATTAAATGAATATTGATTTTGTAAATATTTTTATTTTGTAAATTAAATAAATTACTTTTGTAATATTGGTTACTGTTTAAAGTAATTGTGTGATAAAGGCATCGCAGATAGCCCAACCATTACCGTATGTGTGTAAATGCATTTAAATATTGTTAATTACGGACTGTGACAACTCATATTAAGTCGTCAGCATGAATTCTCCTATTTAAGGCAATATGTTCTTCCAACTCTCATTCTGCAATATCTTTTCAGATGACTATGTACCTTGTAATATGTGTATTAGATATCATAAGTATATGTAAATAATATAGAAAAAATAAAACATATGGAAAAGTAAAAAATAATATCCAATAACCAAGGCTTGGCCTAGTAGTTGTTACCCCTCTTTAGGAGGGATTAGGTCAAAAGTTCGATTCTTCACTCCCCTTATACCTACTATGAACAAAAACAAAAAAAGAACTCCTAAATATACTCCACAAATTTCTCTATACACTCCACTATTAAATACACTCTATTCCAAAAAAAAAAAAATACTTGCACTATTCAAAATTGTAATAAAGTATCTAATTTACCCTTTCTTACATTTCATTCTATTTCATTTTTTCTTCTCTTTTCAAAATCCAACGATCGACTATTGCTCACCGACAATGATTCGCTTTCAAAAGTATATCAAATTTTTCGTTATTTCCTCCCTTTTTTGTTTTTCATTTCTAATCTCCGTTTTTTACAAACATGCCCAAACAAAGTAGATATAGAATTGAAGTCATAGATTTAAACTTTAGACCTATGGTTTTTTTTTTTGTATACGTTTAAAAAAAATTAGTTAGGAAGGAAGAGGACGACAAAGTCAAAAGGAACGTTTTGCTATTTTTTGGAGGCAATCCACAAGCAATAATCATCGTTAGCCACCAATCACCATCGTCACCCGAAAATCATCGATGGCATTTGCTTCTAAATATATACCAAATTTATTGTCATTTCTTTCTCTTTTTACTTTTGACTTCCGTTTCTTTCAAAAATATCCAAAATGCAGTAAACTTTGGGATATTTTTGTCTTAAAGTTTAAGGCTATTTTTGACTTAAAATAAAAATGAAAATGTGGAGTGTTTAGAGAATTTTGGTGAGTGTATTTAGTCCTAATATACTTTTTAAAGTTTTAAAATTTGTGTTTTTTTTATCTCTTTATAATTTGTTAAAATTTTCATGATATACTTTTTAGTGTATCCTTGATGTTCGTTTTCAGACTCTTGGATTAAATCTTCAAGTGTTTAATTTTAAGGATAATTGATTATTTTAATTTTAATCTACATGGGTAAAGAAATTTTAAAAAAGGTAACTTTTTCTTCTTCTTTTTTGAATTTTAATCTATATGGGTAAGGAAATTTAAAAATAAAATAATTAATTTTTTTAAATTTTAATCTATATATAAATATTAGAGAATGCACATAATTGATTTTTAAAATTTTAATCAACAAAAATAATTAAATTTTCAATTTTTTATCTATATAGGTTTGAAATTTTGGACAATATCTCAGTACCTCCCGAGGATTTGAATCGATGTTTTATGCACAGAATCAAAGAGATAGAGGTATATGAGGCATTAAAGATGATGAAGACAAGGAAAGTTGTTGAGCCTAATGACATTCCTATTGATGTTTGAAAATGCTTTAGAGAGGAAGGAGTTAAGTAATTAACAAATCTTTTCAATAAGATTTGGCGCACTAACAAAATACTTAAGGAATGGAGAAAGAGTGTGCTGGTACCTCTTTATGAAAACAATGGGATATTCAAAGCTGCTCCAACTATCGAGGTATAAAACTAATAAATCACACGATGAAATTATGAAAAAGAGTGATAGAACAAAAAGGAAGGCTGTAGAGATATCAGAGAATCAATTTGATTTTATGTCTATCCGGTCAACTATGGAAGCAATACACTTAGACAACTTGTGTAGTGTTCTCGAGTACAATGTAAATATGTTCATATGATCTTTATAAATTTAGAGAAAGCATATGATAAAATGCCTAAGGAGGTGTTATGGCGATCTTTAATGAAAAAAAGGGTTCTCGTGAAATATATTAAAATAATTAATAACATATATGGAGATGGAAAAACACATGTGAAGATGTGTAGAGGGCAAACAAGTGAATTTCCTATCACAGTGGGACTACTTTAATGGTCGGCATTAAGCCCATTTCTATTCTCTAGAGTAATAGATGAGCTAACAAAATCCATCCAAGATAAAGTACCTTGGTGTATGATGTCTGCAAATTATATTGTCTTGAGTGCTGAGACTAAAGCGGAGGTGAATGTGAAGTTAAAACTGTGGAGACAAACATTGGAATAAAAAATATTCAGACTAAGCAGAGTAAAGACTGAATACATGAGTGTAAATTCAGTTCAAACAAAGAGGATGATAGAAACATATCATGTTAGATGGGGTATGGATCACTAAGCGGGATCATTCTAGGTGTTTGGGGTCGATTGTACAAAGAGATTGAGAGATCGATGGTGATGTGACCCATAGGATACAAGCTAATTGAAGTAAGTAGAGAAATGCTACAGGTGTATTGTATGACAAAGAAATTCCTATATGGTTGAAATGAAAGTTTTACAGGACAGTTGTTAGACTAACATTGTTCTATGGCAGTAAATGTTTAGCATCTAAAAGACTGCATACACAGAAGATGAGTATAGTAGAAATGTGAATATTACGATGGATGTGCAAATATGCGAGAAAAAAGAGAATGAAAAATGAGGATATTCACAAAGAGGTTGGAGTGGCACCTATCAAAGACAAGATGAATAAAAGTCGTTTACATTGGTTTGGACACGTATGACATAGACTCATGGACGCTTCCGTTAGAAGAGTAGAAGCAATTAATGATGTAAAAGGGGTCAAGGCTAAGAGCAGACCGAAGAAGACTTGAAAAAAGTAAACTGGAAAGATATGACGGAATGGAAGTTTGAAGAACACATTGCTTTAGATAAGAATGAGTAGAGGAGAAGAATTCATACTGATGACTTTGTGTGAAGTCATATATTGGTTCGTGATAACTTACCCCAGTATTGAGATAAAGGCTCCGATGATGATGGTGATGATAGGTAAATAAAATTAAAAAAATTACTGATTTTTTCTTAATTTTAATCTATATGGGTAAAAAAATTGAAAAAGAATAATTATTTTTTTTTTAAAATTTTAATCTATCGAAAAAATTAGATAATTGATTTTTTTAAAATTTTAATCTATATGGGTAAAAAAATTAGAAAAATTAACTGATATTTTAAAGTTTCAATCTTTATGAGTAAAAAAAAAGAAAAAAATTCACTAATTTTTTAAAGTTTCAATCTTTATGAGTAAAGAAATTGAAAAATAATAATTGATTTTTTTTAATTTTAATCTATAATCAAGTTTTAGATAATACACATAATTTTTTAATTTTAATTTATATGAATTAAAAAATTGAATTTTTTTTAATTTGAACCTGTATAGGTAAAAAAATTTAAAAAATAATAATTGATTTTTAAAATTTTTAATTTATATGAATAAATTTTAAATTATACACATGATAAAAAATTCAAAATATCCTCATAACATATTATCATTTGTGTCAAAAGTTTTAACTTTTATATATTTATATAAAATTGTTTTTCATATACTTGCAAACATACTTGCCTTATATTATTGATTAATAGTATTTTATACTATTAAAGTATTTAATTCAGTAATTAATGTATGCTTAATTTTTTTAAAAAAAATGAAAGCTTTTCTTTTTTAATAAAATAAGTCACCACTAAAACAACAAAGAACTTGACTAGATCTTAAAATTGCCAAATCGAAACATTTCATGTTTAAGAAAACCAATTTCAAAACTATAAACATGCCAAATTGAAAGCACTCAACCTGACCGGTCACCAAAAACCAAGGATGTGAAACGTGGAATGATAGAAGAATCGTGATGAAGCATGGGCTTTCATGGTATAATTTTTTTTATAAGATTATATATTTTATAGAGATTTTTGAGAATCGGGAAAATATGGACAATTAGGTTGATAATGATGGTGACCTGACCTGCTTGTGACTCACACCAATAAAGAACATTCATTCAGTTTGTGTAAAACGTTCTTTCGAGGGGAAAAAAGAAAGTGGGAAAATTTGAAAAGGACTACCAAAAACACATCACCCACATTCTTCACGATGATAAATTGATCTAATTTAGCAAAGACTAAAGAGCATGTGCCAAGGGAAGGTAATCCAACAGAACAAGGAAAACGCAATCAAACTGACAGACAAATACGACAAAGGTAGAATGGAAATCAAGAGCATAATCCTGGAATTACCTGGACTGGACTGAATATGGACAACAGTACTGGATGCCTTTGTTTGTGTAACCATGATTATTTTCATCTTATTCAGATCGAGAATAATAAATGATAAATTCATCTCAACAATAACAATTTCAAGATTCAAACCATATCCAAAAATCTTTTTCCTTCATCAGCAAGACATCATATCAATAGCAGCAGAAGTAGAGTTTACTACTTTCCTTTTTAACCCACACCATAGTCATGACATTTCAGGTAGTCCTAACTATTCTATTCCTTAATCCTTTTTCTGAATTATAAATTAGGTTTCCAAGACCATCTCTTTTGACTCTTGGGATTATATATATAAATCTACCACTAATTTTTCATTTCGATTCATATTAATTTGTCAACGTCGTATATGAGAAGAATCCAAAATCCTTTAGCAAATTCAAACTAAAAAGCATTAGGTCTAGTTGACATTGAATCAGCATGAGGAAAAAAAATAAAGAAAGAAATGTAAAGAAATGAAAACGAAATGAAAAGGGCAAAGTAAGCAGCCAACAGATTAACACCAATCAAACTCAAATATTAACACTAGGACTGCTTCTTTAAGTGAGCAATATAGTTCAATCTGATTAAAACAAATGAGTTTCTTTGCTTTGTCTACATATATAGTCTTACTTACAGAACAAACAGGAAGAATAACGCTGTGGGAATGCACCAAACACCCACAGGTATATTGACAATGTGGCATGTAAAAGAACAGATACATTTGAAGGAACTGAAACAAACAAAAGAGCACCCATCAGAGAACGGGGGCAGCAATCTTCAACATAGTCCAAAATATCCTGTCTACTATGTAGATCGTCATCAGTGAGTAAATGCAATTTAAATATCAATTAGGGTGGTTATATAAACCCACTTGGAGCTAAAAAGTAAGCAAAACATTACTCCAAATTTTAGTACCACTGCAGTTTAGTGGGTGACAGTTGCTCAGATTGAGTAAAGCATTTTCTTTTTAAATCACCCTTAAACATACAATTTCAACCTAGTTGAATTTGCAACATGATATGAATAGAATACATGATGTTCAGAATAAATATCATTCTAGTCTCATAACATATTCAAGATTTTAAACAACAAAAGCAATGCTGTCGTGCAGTAGTAACCTACTTTACTACTTTCAATAGTACTAGATCAATATTTACCTTAGATGAGATGCTTGATGCTTCTAAAATAAATAAAAGCAATAAAATGCTGAAATACATAACCGGGGTAATTCCAGTCCAATCTTTCAAATGCACCAAATCAGGTAGAAGAACAATTAGCCAATCTAACTGGCGATAGCAAAATAAATAAGATGAATCCCGGACACACAGACAGAATTCTCTTCTAGTTGTTCAGCCTTCTATATATTTCTAGTTATGAGGTTTTAAAATATTTTACCAGCAAAATAGTCTACCCCGAGAAATAGCTCTTTATATCAATTTGGTATTGCTAGCAACCAGCAATACTATAAATTCAGTAAACCTCTAACAACGCAATGCCCCTTAAAAAGACTATAGAAACTGATATGAAAGCGTTTTCTGATTTCTATAAAATAAAAAAAAAACTATAGATTATAAAGACTATAAATAGTTGTAGGCTAAACTAGGAAATATACCTAAATCCTCATGCAACTGTGTATATCATTTACAAAAAGAGGAAAAGAAATCCTAAATGAAAAAAGACTTAAATGAAACAAATTAGGGGAATATTTGATCAAGATACCAAAATCCTATTATCTTACGAAAGTAAATAAAAAATCAATCATATCCAGTCCCATAAAATATGGATCGGATTTCAACACTCCCCCTCAAGTTAGGTAGTAGATGTCAATCATACTTGACTTGGACTTCAAGCTTTTAAAATTGTTTTTAGGAAGGGCCTTGGTAAGAATATCGGCGATTTAAAAACTAATTAGAGTGTAGACAAGTCTAAATTGATCTTCTTCAATTTTCTCTTCGAGAAAATGGCAATCAATCTCGATATGCTTGTTCCGATCATGGTGAACTGGATTCTTGCAATACTTATGCTCGCCTGGTTGTCACAAAACAACTTTATAGAACTTCCTTTTGAAATCCTCAATACCTTCAGCACCCTTTCAAGCCAAATTTTTTCATAAATCCCATGAAACATAACTCTGAATTCTACTTTTGCACTGCTCCAAACTACTACTGACTGCTTCTTGCTTTGCCACATGACCAAGTTATCTCATAAAATGTGAAATATGCAGTGGTTGACCTCCAATCTGTTACAGATTCTACCCTGTCTACGTCTAAGAAAACTTCAACATCTCTTTTTGAGGTTTTCTTCAAATGTAATCCTTTGCTTCGGTTTTTCTTTAAGTATTGAAGAATTCAATAAACTGCTCCCATGTGCGCTTCGGTAGGGTATTCATAAATCTGCTTACCAGGCTAACAGAAAAACAAATGTCTAGTCTTGTATGTGTCAGATAAATTTGTTTACCCACAAGCCTTTGGTATCTACCTTTGTCAACTAGAGAACTTTCTTCTTTAGCTCCTAACTTGCCATTTGAATCCATAGGAGTATCTACAGGTTTGCAATCAAAGCATCACTGTTTCCTTGAGAAGATCCAGAACATATTTCTATTATGAAACAAAAATCCCATTTCTTGATTGAGCTACTTGCATGGCAAGGAAATGCTTGAGCTTTCCTAAGTCTTTTATCTCAAATCCTCTTGTCAAAAAGGTCTTTAACCCAGCAATCTCCTCCACATAATCCCCTGTAAGAATGATATCATCCACAAAAATAATGAGGATAGCAATCTTGTGATCATATGAGTGCTTAACAACATAGTGTGATCAACTTGGCGCTATATAGCATGGCTTCTAAACAGCCTAGTTGAAGCGATCAAGCTAGGCTGTAGCAATTGTTTGAGGCCATATAGCGACATACAAAGCTTGCACAATTTGTCATTGTTCTCTTGAGAGTTAAATTCTAATGGAATCTCCATGAAGACTTCTTCCTTCAAGTCACCATTCAAAAATGCATTTTTAACGTCTAGTTGATGAAGAGGCTAATCTAGGTTAGCTACCAAAGAAAATAATATGCGAACAAAGTTTAGCTTGGCCACAGGAGCAAACATCTTCTTATAGTCAACATGATAAGATTAAGTGAAGCCCTGGCAACAAGACGAGCTTTGAATTAGGTCACATTTCCATCCGTATTGTGTTTAACAGAAAATATCCGCTTGCAATCAACCGGACTCTTTCCTTCGGGAAGTTCAATAATCACCCATGTGTAGAGGTGATAGTGGGTTGGACTAGTTTTGGCCCACTATCATACATAACCGAGCCGAGCCGTGCTGGTTCATCACTTTAATATAGATGAACCGGTTCAGCTGGGTGAATCGGTTCATCTTAAATTGGGCCGAGCTTGGCTAAATCGGCTGGCTCGATTTTTTTTGTTTTTTATTTTTAAAATTTTATATTAATTCATTTAATAAAAATAAATATATTAATATATTTTTATAATTTAATCTTCAAAATTTATTTTTAACAATAATTTATTATAAAGTTATTACTATAATTTATTCAATCAATGTAACAATAATTTAAAGATAAATTACTATAAAATTATCTAATAAAATTATTGTTATAGTAAACTAAGGTTATATTATGATATTATGATAAAGTTATTATGATATTTGATATTTGATTCAAAATATAAATAATGTTATTATGATAAAGTGATAAAGTTACTTATTTAATAAAATTGTTAGTTTAAAAAAAATTGTATTACTTCTAAAATTTTTTAAATTTTGTTAAACTTATTTATTACATTTAAAATATAATTTACTTATGGTTTAAAATATAAGTAAGCATATCATTTTGGATTTAAAATATTTATTCATTTATTTAATATGTTTTTAAAATATTCATTCATTTTGTATTTTAAATATTTATTTATTTTTTAAACATAGATAAGCATATCATTAATTAATTTGGTATTTATTAATAATAATAATAATAATAATAATAATAATAATAATAATAATAATAATAATAATAATAATAATAATAATAATAATAATAATAAGAGAGAGTACGGGCCTAAAGATTTTTTACGTGAAAAACTCCTTCAAAAGTTAGAAGGGTAAAAACTATAGGACCATAGTCTATGAAAATATTTACTATGACTAAACTTATTTACAATTTTACATACAATTTACAAAAAAAAAAAGATTATTACCTATTCTTTATAATTTATACGGACTGCCTTAAAAATTTCTTCCTCCTCCTTTGAAGTATTATCAGCGAATTCATTGGTCATTCCAAGTTCGACATTGCGGGATTCCGCTTCAAATCAATCTTTAAGCTATGTTAACATGCATAATAAATCCGGATTAAGAGTGGTTTGATGGTCTCCAATAATTCTTCCACATGTCGAGAATGTAGATTCTGAAGCAATAAAAGAAACTTGCACCATAAAAACATCTTGAGCCAGGGAAGCTAAAATTGGAAATTGTTTTTGGTTTTCTTTCCACCATTGGAGAATATCAAAGTTTTCATCTATAGAAAAATCTTGACTTAAGAAAAATCCTATCTCATTGAGGTTAGAACTTCGTTGAGTTGTTGATCTAAAGATGCCGACTTTTTCTTTTAGCTTTGTTCTCTTCTTTGCTGCTTCCTTAATTGCGTTCACAATACCTTTTTCGCTGCTACTGCTACTCTCAGTTTCTTTGTACGAATCTTCTTGTCCTCGATTAAAGTTGAACTACTCCCTTTTTGCTTCATAAATATTAAACAATTCTTGAAAAAGATTGTTAATTGAGGACTTTTGATCCTCAATAGAATCAAGACCAAGAAAATATTTATAACAATAAAAAAAATCTCTATATTTACTTCACCTTGACTAGGATATAGTAAAGTTGGAATACAATAAATAGGAGAAATTATTTCCCACTATTTTTACAATTTTTTCTCCATATCATATACTTGGAACAATCCTTTTTCACATGACCAAGCAAGTGATCACCTTATCTTGTTTCTACTGCCCCTTAGGCTGTGAAGTTCTAGTATTTGCACTGTCTTTTCCTATGTTCCTTTTTCTCTTTTTATTGGCAACATTGTCATTGGAAGAAGATACTAAGTGAGCACTTTCTATCTTCTCTTGTTTTAACCTCTCTTCCTCTTGTACACACTGAGCAATGAGCTTATTAAGAGTCCATTTCTCCTTTTGAGTGTTATAACTTATCTTAAAAGGATTGAATTGTGTAGGAAGAGATATTAAAACCAAGTGCACAAGAATTTCTTCAAACAACTCTAACTTTAATGCCTTTAGTCTTGTAAGAAGATTAGACATTTCCATAATGTACTCCCTTATGTTTCCTTTGCCATTATATCGCATTGAAAAAGCTTAGACAGGTTGGTGCTTGTTTCGACCTTTTCATTTGCAGCAAATCTGTCTACAATATGCTATAGGAAACTCTTAGCATTTTCTTCCTCAGGCATTGCGCCCCTAATGGTGTCCGAAATTGAGTGCTTCATGATCATCAAACTCATGTGGTTTGAATGCTCCCATTTTTCATAATGTGCCCTTTCCGTAACTGTACTATTATCAACAAGGGCGAGAGGTTTGTCAGACCTGATCGCATAGTCTAAATAGCACAACAGTAATGTACTCTATCCAGTTCTCAAAGTTAGTGTCGTTAAGCACCGGGATATTATTCAAATTGACAAATATAGAAGAAACATTTACTGTAAACAAAAAAATAACAATAATAAGCTCACAATTAACAAATAATAATTTTGGGCCATATAAGATACCAAGCACAACATTGAAATTTAGTCTTTGGACAGAAATTTCAATACTTTTAAACTTTATTAGTAAATATTGATAATCAAATCCTGCCAACAACATGCCTTCCTTTGGGCCGCCATATATCATGCATGGTAAAAAATAATTTTATCACATATTTACTACTTTATTGTGTTTGAATCCGACCAAAAACTAACCTTCCTTTGGGCCTATTACTTTTCGTAGAGATTAAAAACACAGTCACTTAAATTCTTAAATGATAACTTTAATTTTCAAAATAAATAAATTAACATAAAAGATGTCACTTTGGTGGCATTTTATATTAATTTAATTTATTTTGAACTTTATTTTTAACAATTATGCACATACACAAAACATTGAGAGTACACAAATTTATTCACATCAATAGGGAGAACGAGTATTGTCAATCAACTTAGAATATCATGAAATAACATTTCAGAAAAACTGTGCATAATACATCAAAACACCGAAATTATATGGAATATTAAATAATAAATATTTAATAGTTTCAAAAAATTCCATAAAATTACCAAATATTTTAAAATAAAATTTTAATCTAAACTGGAGAAACCGGTTATCGAATGGCCACCAGAGGGTTGCGTGTGGATCCCACACACCTTCTTGTGCGTGTAGGGAAGACACCCTATGCACCATCAAGTTTTCTTCTACCTTCAGCCAGTCGACCTGACCCGACTGTGTGATAACCGCAAATTTTCCTATTTTTGGTATTAAATACCTGAAAATTTAATTTTAATGCAAATAGATAAGTTAAAGAAAATAAATAAATTTATTTACGAGATTTGGAATATTGTTGGAATTTTCGTAATTAATCAAGTGACGGATCTGAAAAGTCGTACAGAGGAAATTAATTTGGATATTAAGAGATCCAAATTATAAGAAATAAAAATGGTGTATTTCCATATATTTAAATACTTATATTATATAAATATATTTTTATACAAGTATATATGTACATATATGAAATATATATATATTATTATATAATGATATATGTATATGATTTTATATTACAAAATATGTATATATAAATATATATAAGAAATATAATTATTATTTTAAATTTAAGTGTATATATAGTGTTAATATAAAAATATGTATATATATTATTAATAGTATATATATATATAAATAACAGAAACGGGAATCATGATACAACCCGACCCTCGTTTCTCCTTTGTTACAAACAGAGGGAAAACCCAGCTGAAGCTGACCACTGTCGACGGGAGAAAAGGAAGAGGTGGGAGAGAGAGAGAGAGAGGTCACTGACGAGACAAGGGAGAAAGGGAGCTGTTGGTGATAGCAAGGAAAGAAAAGGGAAGAGGCGAATCGGAAGAGGGAAAAGAGAAAGGAGAAGAAAAGAGGAAAAAGGAAAGAGGTGGTGCCGCCCGATTTGGATGTCACCACCGCCACCCTCGTTGCCGGTGAAGGCAAACCAAGAGAAAAGGATGGCCGACGGTGAAAGGAGAAGAGAAAAGAGAAGGAGAAAAGAAAGAAAAAAATGGACCGACTGCCACTTTCAGATTCGCCGTCGCCGATCTAGGAAGAATGAGACCAAAAATGGCTTCATCGCAACCTCGGCCAGCTATGGAAGGGTTGAACTGACGGTGAGGGAGGCCGACAGTGGCTGAACCGGTTCAGACCAGAAAAAGAAAAAGAAAAAGAAAAAGAAAAAGAAAAAGAAAAAGAAGAAAAGAAAAGGGGTAGGAAAATTTTATTAGAATTTTATGATTATTATTTATTGAATAATTGTGTAAAATTCTAAAGGTGAATGTGGACTTGGAATTGTAGAAATTGTAGATCTGATATGTTTATTTTCTACCCTCTGGGGTCTATAGTATGATACGATATTGGTGATTGCCTCAGTCTCCACTATGATATGTGATATGTTAAAAAAGAAATGTTTTATATGATATGTGATATGTTAAAAAGAAATGTTTTATATGATATGTGATATGTTAAAAGGGAAATGTTTTAAATGATATGTGACATGTGAAAAGGGAAATATTTTATATGATATGTGACATGTTTTATATGATATGTGGAAAAACTAAAATGTTTTACAGTACTTTTACACGGTGTATAGTACTAAATTGAGTACGGTACTATATGATGATTTTCATATGTGACATGAACATGTGATATGTTTTCAAAAAGAAAAGAGGAGATTTTAAATCTAATATTCTTATTATAATTTTAAATTGAATATTAGACTTAAATGATGTAAATGTTATGTGGAAATGATTTTAATAGCTTATTTTGCTATCTAAAGTACTGTACGAATTATGATTTGTACAGTAAAATATGAAATGAGTTTAAATGAGAATGCTGATGAATTAAACTAATATTCTTCTTGAAGAATATATGAATATTAGTTATTTTATTTAAATGCTTTATTTCATAAAAGCATAAAATTGAAAATGATATGAAATGAAAAGGAAAAGGATTTGATTTCCACGAAATTAATTACTCCCTACAGTTACTTCTAGGTTCTGGGACACGCAAATATTTCAAAATACCTTTTGTACTCCATTTGGATCCCTAACTGACTGTAGTATCCTTCCTATATGAGCTTAGTGTACTTATAGGAATATGAAAAAGTTTTCATAGCATATAGATATCTGGATATCAAGAGTTACATATAATTCCTTTACTAAGCGGTGGTTTGCTCACCCCTTGACTTTTAACATTTTAGATTTTCACTGACTGCGAGATCTTGCATTCGAGGATCTCGGCTGCGCATCAAGGTTGAATGTGACAGCTTGGTTGATTCCAAGAGTTACAATAATTTATTTATGTATTCAGATTTATCCACAGTACTACTTTCTTGTAAATTAAGATAAGGGATGTAAATAATATTGTGATTTTAATATGTAATAGTTTTGATGAAAAAAGAAAGTAAAGCATCGTAGACAGCCCAACCATATAAAATGTATGAAAAAACGTAAAATATGTGGTCACAGGATGTGACAGATTTAATGGTATCAAAGCAAGGTTGGCCTGATGTCTGTCGATGCTTTTGAAACAAAACATGTTGAAAAAGATTAACATCCTCTGTAGTACTGTATAGTCTGAATATATAAATGAAATAAGTAATTGTAAATGGGGATAAATATTTTAAATGGTATGGAAATTTTGAATTAAGGATGTTAAAGAGGGATAATAATCCTAGAATTTTACCTGAAATAAGTGATCTTATACTCTTAAATGAAGGTCTATTCGGTAAGGAACAGAAAGGAACTCGGTGAGGGCTCCACCCAGGACTTTTCTGTCCGAATCGAATTAAGACCTTACAGTGATGATATCAGAGTAGAATGAGATATCATCAGTAAATAGATTCTTAAGATCACCTGTTGAATGTATTTGGAAGAGAGAGAAATTAATGGAGAAATGACAAATATGCCCCTATATTGAAATTATTTCTTCTGAACCATAGTAGACCAAATTGATTTGGAATTGACTGATTTGACAGAGTAATTACTGGTGTAAGAATGTATTACATGTAAAATAATCTATCTATTAACCACATCAGGATTTCTCTGTCTTTAAATTGAACAAGATCTTAAAATGATGATATTAGTGAGAGAAGGAATATCATCAACATATAGATATTAAGATCACCGGTTTAAATTATATTGAAGAGAAAGAAATCAATTTTAAAATGACGAATGTGTCCATGTATTTGACAAATTTCTGAATAGTGACAAATCAAATTGATCTTGAATTCATTGATAGTGATAGAGCTAATGATAGCATAAGGAATGTAACATGTGTATAACGGTCCCTATTACTAATCCCACTTATACTCAGATTACTGATGCAACCCGAAATGTTTATAATGGCAAGTCACAGAATGATTTGCCTTGTTATTAATTCTTAAGGGCCTGAATTAAAAGTGTATTGATGGGGTATTTAGTGGGGGATCGTTGGATACTATGAAAAGTGATATAATTACTGAAGGTGAATGAGAAAGTGATATGTACATTTGATGAAATCTATATCAGTACTGTTAATTTTGGTTCTATACATTCATTTTGTTTCTTAAGTATCAAATAGATATTTATAGAACCGAAATATTTCAAAATATGCTTTACATAATGGTGTACTGAAATTGTAGGAGATAGAGATGAAATGTCCAAAACGGTACGAGATTTGTGATTTAAAAAGTATCGGATGTTAATTCCGATAAATTTTTGGAATAGTCTAGATTTGGGAGGTAAGGTTAGCTTGACTTGATTTGTGATATGGAATCTATTTCTAAGCTTATATCGGAGAATATAGAAGGAGTCCGGAAAGCTTAAGAAACAACTCAGGAAAATTTGTGGATAATGAATTTATCTTTATAAAGGTAATTGATGGAAATACAGATGATGTTGATCTAAGGATGAATTATAATTGTGTATTAAATTTCTATTTTTTAATAGAGTTCCTATTGAGGTTTACAAGATTAATAAAATACCCAGTGATGTATGTAAGCATAGGGAATGGGGTATTTAAACCATACTTGGAAAAAGTATAAATAGTGCTCACTGACGATATACCGATATAGGGTAAGGCACCAATAGAAAATGAGCAATACTTTTGTATAACCCTGTAGACTCTCAAAGACCGGGAACTAGATGTTAAATTTGACAAATAAGAGATTTGGCTGACTGTATCTCTTTCTGAGATATATGGTCTCTAATGACAGAGCGATCATGGATCTGTCTATAATTGAAAGATAGTGATTGAGATACAAATTTTATTGAGTCTAGATAAATACTACTGCCAGTCTATAGAAGAGTTTATGGGGTTAGCTGCTCTACAGATGTGATTTATAATTAAAGAAGTTAAGGTCGGTGGATAAATAAGTGTAAATATAATATTCTAAATGTTAAAAAGATTTTAATAGTGGGGTACTATACCACTTGGGAAAAGATGAAAATGTATTAAGAAGGTAAGTTATATGATGATTAGGGAACACGAATATGAAGCAGTTCCCAAATTTAAGACTAAAAGTGATTTCTCTTTGACTGTCACGTGGTTATGGCTAGATGGAAGATCGAGCCAAACTCGACAGATGAAATTTAATCATACTCAAAAGAGTAAAATAAATGAATTACATCATTTACTGCCAGTTATGTAAATGGAAAAATGTTATATTCATACACACCTCAGAATTTTGGAATTGTATGAATAATGGGGTGACTAAATTGATAATTTGAGTATTCCACTATGGAATCTAAAATTATGAAAAGATTACATTCTCAGGTATATTCTAAAATTAAATGATATTGAGTATACCATAAGAATAAAGGATGTAATGACAATACTGTATGAAAAGAGATATTGAGAGGAAATGATTGCCAAATGTTTCATTTACTATAAGAGATGACTAATATTAAAGTCTGCAAATGAGATGCAGCATTGGTGAAATAAATGTGGGTGAGTATTGCGGGATAATAAAGAATCCAAAAGAAATATGATGTTATGGAAGTGATTATAGATTGATTGCTCAATTGAATCACTTTTCCATTATCAAGCTTCTAGATTCCTCTAATGCCATAGTCGAGATATAATTATGAACTGATGAGAATGTATGTGAAGTTCCAGTGAGCGTTACATGTGATGGGATCTCTGATTTGCCATATGCTTATAGGAAATAGCAAAAGGCTTTGGGATTCCAAATTTATTGACAGCGCCGCTTCATACTGATATAAATATTTGAGCGTAATATGTGAACGCTTAAAGATATATTAAAAGCGGGTGCACTGGATTTAAAAGCTACTGGGACAATTACATACTACTGATTAAATCATGTAAATGATAGCTACCAAACTATATTGACTAGGCACCAAATGAGGAAAATGGGTGATAAATAGTGTGAATCATCTATTATGCAAAAAGGACTGGAAATTGATAACTCCCGATTTGATAAAGTAATCCTTATGGAGTATAAATATATTGTGAAAGACGATATATAGTGGTCTAAAAGTAATCTCGACTTTGCAAGTATACTGGCAGTATTATCTAAAAGATTATCTGGAGGTCAGGAACAATAAGCATACAGAACGGTACGACCTTTTTACTTAAGTGAAATTCGGAGTACCGAATTTCTTAAGGTGGGAGAATGTAATAACTGCAAATTTTCCTATTTT
Source organism: Heritiera fomes (assembly GCA_032173925.1). Taxonomy (NCBI): domain Eukaryota; kingdom Viridiplantae; phylum Streptophyta; class Magnoliopsida; order Malvales; family Malvaceae; genus Heritiera; species Heritiera fomes. The sequence continues at coordinate 21,485,767 of JAPDPM010000013.1, read as the reverse complement.
TGGTATTAAATACCTGAAAATTTAATTTTAATGCAAATAGATAAATTAAAGGAAATAAATAAATTTATTTATTTATTTGGAATATTGTTGGAATTTTTGTAATTGATAAAGTGACGGATCTGAAAAGTCGTACCGAGGAAATTAATTTGGAAGATATCCAAATTATAAGAAATAAAAATGGTGTATTTCCATATATTCATATACTTATATTATATAAATATATTTTTATACAAGTATATATGTACATATATGAAATATATGTATATATTATTATATTATGATATATATATATATGATTTTATATTACAAAATATGTATATATATATATATGAAATATAATTATTATTTTAAATTTAAGTGTATATAATATAGTGTTAATATAAAAATATGTATATATATATATCTATATTATTAATAGTATATTTATATATATATAAAAAATAACAGACACTGGAATCGGGATACAACCCGACCCTCGTTTCTCCTCTGTTAAAAACAAAGGGAAAACCCATATGAAGCCGACCACTGTCAGCGGGAGAGAAGGAAGAGGAGGGAGAGAGAGAGAGGTCGTCGACGAGACAAGGGAGAAAGGGAGTTGCCGACGACAGCAAGGAAAGAAAAGGGAAGAGGCGAATCGAAAGAGAAAAAAGGGAAAAAGGAGAAGAAAAGAGGAAAAAGGAAAGAGGCAGTGCCGCCTGATTCGGACGCCTCCACCGCCACCCTCATCGTCGGTGAAGGAAAACAAAGAGAAAAGGATGGCCGACGGTGAAGGGAGAAGAGAAAAGAGAAGGAGAAAAGAAAGAAAAAAAATGGACTGACTGCCACTTTCAGATCCGCCGTCGCCACCGCCGATCTAGGAAGAAGGAGACCGGAAATGGCTTCGTCGCAACCTCAGCCAGCTGTGGAAGGGTTGAACCCGCGGTGAAGGAGGCCGATGGTGGTTGAACAGCCTGAATCGGTTGAACCGGTCTGAATCCGTTCAGACCAGAAGAAGAAGAAGAAGAAAAAGAAGAAGAAGAAGAAGAAGAAGAAGAAGAAGAAAAGGGATAGGAAAATTTTATTAGAATTTTATGATTATTATTTATTGAATAATTGTGTAAAATTCTAAAGGTGAATATGGACTTGGAATTGTAGAAATTATACAAGGTGATTGGAGATTGGTGAAAATCGGGAGAAGTGGACTACAAGCGCGACGTTAGTGAGAGAGTCACTAACACGAAATAGGTAAGGGATGCATGTGTAGCCTGTAAGGATATCTCGATTGCATAAATTGAAAATGCATAATTTTATGAAAATATTGGTGAATTGATTTTGTTGGAAAATGTGGAAATTGACTGGTTGTGAAATGTTGAATCTATCTAAATTGTGTAGGGAGGTTAGTAAACGGGCAACATAAATTTTAGAAAATTATTTAAAATCATCATAAATGATTTTCTTACAGGTGAAATATTTTCCAACCACGGAAAAGAGGAATTTATTATTTTTCATAAAACATGAATATATCGAATTTTATTTTTAAAATATTCATGTTATTGAAATTTGTAAAAATGATATCATCGAGAATTCTCCTGATATATGAATTATATGTGATATGAAATGGAAAATGAAAAAGGGATAAAGTGAATATTTTATAAAGGTTTTCCTAAATATTCACTTGATTTATTATATAACCTTTATGGTTTTATTTATGAATTATTTATTTCTATAAATTCCATAAAGGTAAATTTATGATGAAAAACATTGTTTTGAGACTAGTTGGCCCCTTTATGATGCTGATATATGATACGTAATATGTGACATGTGATATGTGATATGTTGTCGGGGTCGACACCTGATCAGTGATCCACCGAGGACGATTATAGACTATGGCCATAGATCTGATATGTTTATTTTTCTACCCTCCGAGGTTTATAGCATGATACGATATGGGTGATTGCCTTAGTCTCCACTATGGTACGTGATATGTTAAAAAGGAAATGTTTTATATGATATGTGATATGTTAAAAGGAAATATTTTATATGATATGTGACATGTTAAAAAGAAAATGTTTTATATGATATGTGGAAAAACTAAAATGTTTTATAGTACTTTTACACGGTGTATAGTACTAAATTGAGTACGGTACTATATGATGATTTTCATATGAAACATGAACATGTGATATGTTTTCAAAAAGAAAAGAGGAGATTTTAAATCTAATATTCTTATTATAATTTTAAATTGAATATTAGATTTAAATGATGTAAATGTTATGTGGAAATTATTTTAATAGTTTATTTTGCTATCTAAAGTACTGTACTAATTATAATTTGTACAGTAAAATATAAAATGAGTTTAAATGAAAATGATGATGATTTAAACTAATATTCTTCTTGAAGAATATATGAATATTAGTTGTTTTATTTAAATGCTTTATTTCATAAAAGCATAAAATTGAAAATGATATGAAATGAAAAGGAAAAGGATTTGATTTCCACGAAATTAATTACTCCCGACAGTTACTTCTAGGTTCCGGGACACGACAGGTATTTCAAAATACCTTCTGTACTCCATCTGAATCCCTAGCCGACTGTAGTATCCTTTCTATATGAGCTTAGTGTACTTATAGGAATATGAAAAAGTTTTCATAGCATATAGATATCTGGATATCAAGAGTTACATATAATTCCTTTACTGAGCTGTAGTTTGCTCACCCCCCCTACTTTTAACATTTCAGATTTTCACTGACTGTGAGATCTTGCATTCGAGGATCTCGACTGCGCATCAGGGTTGAATGTGACAGCTTGATTTATTCCAAGAGGTACAATCATTTATTTATGTATTCAGACTTATCCACAGTACTACTTTCTTGTAAATTAAGATAGGGGATGTAAATAATATTGTGATTTTAATATGTAATAGTTTTAATGAAAAAGGAAAGTAAAGCATCGCAGACAGCCCAACCATATAAAATGTATGGAAAAACATAAAATATCTGGTCACGAGATGTGACAGACTGATCCTTAAACAAACTCGAACGAGTCTGTTCGTGTTCTTTATCGATTTTTAACCCTTTTTTCGAGTGATTTTTGCCAAATTGAACCCAAAATCATGGAATTAACAACTTGTTTTACATAACCCATGCAAAAATCAATTAAAAACAACAAATAATGGTGATGAATCGGATCAAGAAAGAATTGAGAAAACTCCATGAAAGAACTCAACCCCTTTTCTTGATTTATTTCAACCAAAACAAAAAATATACCAAAATTGTGACTTTGTTTCAACCACAAAAGTCACAAGAATCAATTATCATTAGTCAATTTGAATTAAAACACATCAAATATTGTTGTTTTGGTTAAATTTTAATTTTGGGATTTAAAAGATTAAAGATAAAATTCATGAAACATGAAACAAAATTCCAGCAAATTGTTTACATGATTTTAATCCTTATTCCATAAGGAATAAAAGGCCTAAGGTTTTATACAAAAAATTTTAATTCTTAATTATCAAACATGAACAACTCTTGATATCACTTGTAAGAAATTCATACAGATATACACACAGGATCTCATGTTCAATCATAAAAAAAAAGTAAAACGGAAACGTACCTGAATCCATTGGAATTGATTTTTTAGGATTAGAGTCTTCCACGTCTAAATCTTTTGAGAGAATCTGTATCTCACTCAACGATGAGATTTGAGAATGAGAATTGTGTTATGTTTAGACTGAGGACTATAACCTATTTATACTTGAAGTATATTTTATTTTGGCCCATCATGAAAATAAAATAAAATATTGGATCTTTACACATTGCAAAACCCATACTAATTGAAATGCCCTAAAGTCCAATAACTTAACTTTATTTGATCACTTTTAAATGGACTAAATAAATTAGATAGCCTGTAATATATAATTGATTGATATATGTTAGCTTACTTAAAGAATTTCCCAACACTCTTTTGGTATAAAACTATGAATGAAATCCACAAACTCTAAAGATCAGTTCAATCAGCTCTCTTTCTTACCATTGCCAAACCAAGAAAACTTCTTTTTACATCGGAATCTTTTTCGATGTAACACAAAGACTTGCTAGCTAGCCAGCTAGTTGACGTGCTTATAAATTAGGTATATGGTATATTAAAATGAAATTCATTCCACGAGTTGGTTGATTCATGTAAAAAAAAAAAAATTAAGGTTTGGTTTAGAGCGGTTGAAAAGAGTAGGGGTCGGTGATTTTAACGTACGATGATTCCAAGGTGAAAGCAGTCAGTCTTGGTTTAGTTTATTATTTGTTAATTGTAGAGAAAAGTTCAATGAGAACTGTGGACTAAAGTAGACAAATGATGGGATTCGTAAGGTGAGTTAGTTTTTTAACAAGACTAACAACTTTGGAAGCATATTTAAGGAAATGGCCTGATTTTAAGAGTAGTCAAAGAGATGATGGTTGTTCAAAAAGAAAGGAAAGGGCCTCCCATTGTGAACCCTTTTTTATCTAACGGAGACGTACGAAAGGAGCCAATGCCAAAATGGGGTCTAACGAAGCTTTAAACTTAAGCATGTGCCACTACAAGTCATTGTCTTGTATATCCAACTTCTGCAAACCTGAGTTTACAATGACTTGCTGTCATCTTACGTTTCAATTAATCTCCTCATGATATTTCTCTATCTATTTATTCTACTGAACAAAATGGTTTGATTATTTATCCAGAGAACGGGGAAAATATTAATTTGCTTAAAATTTATTAAGTTTTGATTTTTTTTTTTATGTTACATTTGTCTGTTGATAAATTTTAGAAGGTCAAATTGTCCTGTGTCTTTACTAAAAAGGATGGAAGTGAAGAGTTTAGTTTCTTCATCTGGTACCGACCATCATCTTCGAAAGTAATTTTTTAGCGTTAAAACAGGTTTTTACTCTCTAGAAATTTTCATGAAGCAGACACTGAGTTGAAAGTTTGTCTATTTCTAAGAATAGTTTTTGAAGCTTCGCTATGTACTTTAAATAAACAAATAAGTTCAAGCCACAAGTTGCAATCCCCTTTATATTAACTTCACTAAGGCGAGGACGATTGGAAAATCCTTGCAAATCTGAAGCTTTTATACAATTGCAGACACTTATTTTTGTACTAGCATAATAAATTCATAAAATTTAAGGTTTAAATTCTATGCAATAAAATTGACTTAAATTTAATTTAAACATATTTTTTTAATTCAAAATCTGATAAACTTCGAATAAATTATGAGTCATAAATTTTGTTGGGCTTACAAATTTAATAGACCAGTTTACAATTTAAGTTATGTTCTATGGGTGTGAAGGTCCAAATCTTTTTCCACCAAAAAAAAGGTCCAAATCCTTTTATTTTATTTCTTTTACATTTTGTTATTTTTTATTTTTATTTTCTAATTTTTTTACTTTAATGAATTTAATTAACATTATTATTAAAAAATGAAAAAAAAAAGGAAACTAAAAATGGAACTTAACCCCTCTCTCGTCGTCACTCAGCCACCCAAACAGTATGTAGCTACCTCATCCCACACATATTGATCACTGAAACCCCATTCCAATAGCAAACACCTTCGAAAAATTTTAAAACCAAAAGCTAGACTAAAAAAGGTGTCCTAATTTGATTAAAGTGAACACTGACATTGGAACCAAGGAGGACTCTAAATGACTCTGCAAAGGGAACTAGGGAACCCTCCAGAAGCCCTAGTTGCAAAACTTTCAACCCCAGATGTCACCACTTTCCACCAACACAATCCCACTCAACCAGAAGACACCGTTCTTGACATCCCAATCTACAAACCATAAGCCCTTAGCACCTCCACTAGCTCCTAAATACCACTGCCATTCTCGCAGCCCAAACAAAGACCATACACAGTCCCAACTTCAACTAACACCCAAGAAACCACAGCCCAGGGGGCTTTCGAGTTTGTGGATTCTTTGAATCTTGAGGCTTTTGGGTCTTAAGCAAAGGAAGGAGGGAAGAGAGTGATACGGTCTAAATGATGAAGCTCTTCTAATGACAACTACAGGAAGCTATCACACTAGAATGAGATATGCATTTCCTTCACAGAGTCTAGAAATTCTACATTAATGAAGAGTAGAGAAGAATAGTGAGAAGAATAGAAGAATTAAAGAAAGAGAGAGTTTGTAGAGGAGAGGAATTTGTAGAAACTTGTTGTATATACATCTTCCTCATTCCCATACATTTCAGTACTATTTAAAGACATCAAGTACAGTTAATAGATGTGACTCTTATCGGACTTAATACTAATCAGCTAATACTAATAAAACGATTGTGTTTCAACTTCCTTACATTTGGACCCGTAACAATACCCGACCCTTCAAAACATCCTACTCCTCAAGGATTAAGTGTTTCGCAACATTCCAACCATAGGCAGCAAGTTTACACTAAGAAATGCTACAAGAATGTTGATGGGCTTGGTATGTCATAATTTGTGGGTGGTACATTGCTTTCTTCTTTAGGAAGATCATAACCTATTCTTGAGATGTGTGTGTAGTCATATGTAAGGAGTAAGCGTGGTGGCATTGCACTCTTTTAGTGGCTGACATGGTTGATGTATAACTAATTGAAAGAGCAACTTCTGCAACATTCCATGAATTAACCAAAATGGTTCCATCATTAAGAGATTAAGTATCAACTCTTGCAAACTCAGTTAATATGAAGGCCCCTTTATTGGAAACTTGGCTGCCAACGAACTCATAGCTAACAAGTTTCATGCCATCCATCAAAGATGTTACAAAAGCTACACCTGTAATAGCATATAGATCATATAATGCATGAAAATCAAGGGATTGATCGAAAAGATGGGTAGATACAACAATAACAATTCCAAATCTTCCCTTACTGCATCCAACAATCCTATGGACCTTGCTTGTAAACTTTTAACATTCAAGAACAGCAGTTCTAGGAGATACTGTAATTTGCAGGAGAACTTAATCACACCAATCAAGATTTTCAACAACGAAATTTTTAAATGCCAAAGTCTTCTGTGGTATGCCCTTGATCATATCAAGACAAGCAATGTTGAACATAACCTTTCAATCAGCAACCTTCTCTTTCAGTTGTTTTGTGGGATCATGGACTCCTTCAAGTATGCCCTTTATTCCACAGATGGAAGCGCAACCACTAACAAAATGTCATTTACCGTCATATGCATCCCAAGAATAGCGCCCAGCCTTGAAAGTGCTCTGTTGAAGGGCATGCCCAAATGAGGAGAAGTGCGACTATGGCTGCTTGGTCTGGAGCTTGTTGATTACATTCAAGTTAAGGTTAGTCTGCTCCTCACTTTGTCCATCAGACAAAGAATACATGAGCAAGGATTTCAACAGTTATAGTTTGCTGCAAGGGATGAATAGTACACTAAACAATAACCCCTGGAGCAACCTTGTAGCACGCAACTAGGACACATTTTGTCATCACAACACATTATTCATGTCACATTGTCCAATAGCAAAGATTTCGGGATCAACAATAGTTACAAGACCACACTACTGACAGATGGTAGCTTGAATAGCACCAATTAGAATATCCCACTCCCCAAAGATGTCACTTGTGTACTTCTCCAAAGTAGTAGCAAAGATGGAATGAGAACCAAAAGCAATAAACAACCCTAAGGCAACACTAGTAGCTCTACCATCAATATCTTGATGGACCTCAAAATCTAAATTAATTCCAGCACCATTGATCTCTTTATTAACAATTTTTGTTAGACCATCACTAGTTCCAATTTCCATTATCACTGCAGAACTAATAAGCATGTCAACATCCTGTCTGCTATGAACAAATGTGACATTTCCTAACACAAGAATGGCATTTTTAATCACAAGCTGCTGCATTATAATTACTACCCCTAAAATGTCATTATCATATAGTATTTTAAGAACCCAATCAAATAGAATAGAAGCATTACGGTTGTTCAATGGAGCTTCTACAAGAGTTGGCAGCATAGGTATCACAACCTTAATGAATTTTTTTAAACACCAATTTTGTAATTCTTGGTTCCTTCCACACTAGCAATTTTGAAAATAATTTGAACTAGTTCCAGTTATGAACAAGGTAATAATGCTTGGAATTCACCATTGGAATCATTGAATCAACATATCCATCTTTTCCTTTGTTTTCATTTTCAATAATATTGAACTCATATTTAATTCCAAATTTCTCAAATCTTATAGCAGCCTTGACATTATCGAATATCTTATCAATTTTTACCATCATTCTTTCTTTCATTTCATCAAATAAATGGGCTTTTCTATTGTAAATATGCTCCAAATCAGCTTGTAGTTCTGCACGTTGTTGCTTGTCCATGCTTTGAACCACTCCTTCGAACACCAAGATCAGCACACCATCCACCATCGCTGAGAATCGTTGCCTCTGATACCAATAGATACGGTCTAAATGATGAAGCTTTCCTTATGACAGCTATAGAAAGCTATGACACTAGAAAATGAGATATGTCTTTCCTTCATATAGTCTGGAAATTTCGGATTAATGAAGAGTAGAGAAGAATAGTGAGAAGAACAGAAGAATTAAAGAGAGAGAGAGAGAGAGAGAGAGAGAGAGAGAGAGAGAGAGAGTTTGTAGAGGAGAGGAATTTGTAGAAACTTATTGTATATTCATCTGCCTTATTCCCATACATTTCAGTACTATTTAAAGACATCAAGCACAACCAATAGACATGACTCTTACCAGGCTTAATACTAATTAGCTAATACAAATAAAACGACTATGTTTCAACTTCCTTACATTTGGACCCGTAACAGAGAGAAGCAATTGGTGGTCGAACGACTTGAGGTTAGGAGGAAGCTATGGCTTTAACTTGAAGAAGGCCCTCATTTTGGCTACTGGCTGTGAAAGAAGGAGCAAGAACAAAGAGAAAGACAAACAAGAAAGGGTGAAAGGTTGGTCTTGATAGGTTAATTACTTTACTGCTCACTTTCTATTTGCTTTGATTTTAAATGCTGGCACATTGACTCAACTATGGCTTGTGGGCGTAGTTGTACTGCGTGTATGGATTCATGAGTAAGGAAATGTTAGAGGTACTTATTTTGACAGTTATATTTTGATATTTTTAATTTTATTGAATCATTTTATTTTTTTAGTTTTATACAAAAATCAGTTACTTATATGAGAAATTAAAAAATTAAAGTACGTGGATGCTAAAAAATATTTTCTAAATAACTTGTAATAATAAATAATAAATCTTCACGTAAAATCATAAAGTGATATAGCTCAATAAGATCACGAGTATTAAAATATAATTGTCAAAATAACTATCCTAATATTTTCCTTTCGTGGGTATGTTGGCAACTTTACATTACTTATTTTTTGCTTTATTTTGTAATTTGTTTCAACTTGGGAACTTGCTTGAACGATGGCTACTCATCTTCATGTACTGACTCATTATTTTCTAGTTTAGTTTCAACTATTTAATTGTATGTTTTGTTTGCTTTAACTTGACGTGACTATTGAATTTAATTGATGAATTATTGTCTAGTGTATTTGCATGTAATGTGCTTTGTGTTTTCTGATTTGCAAATTTTTTTTAACTGGTTTTAAGTATTAGTCGTAGTTATTAAAAAATAAAATTATAAAATCAATTTGATAAATAAAACTTTTTTTTATGAGTTAAAAAGTATAAGATATTAATTTAAATAAAAATTAATTCAATGATGGGATGTTACGAAAATCACAAGTAGTAATTTTTAATTGATCCTTAGATGAGAGAAGTCTATCAAATATTACTACCGTAGTGAAATATTTAATGCGATTTTTCAACAATGTGAATTTTTGTTAAAAAATGAATAATGTATTTTATTAAAAAAATTAATAATAAAGTCTGAATTTAATTAAATATTTTTTCGATAATAGAATTTACAAATAGTGATTCTTAACTTATCTATATATAAGAGAAGTCTACTAAATATTACTAGAGTATTGAAATATTTAATGTTTTTTTAATAATGGAATTTTTTAAAAAAATAGATGAATAATTTTTTTAAAATAATGATAAGAATTGCCTATGCATTATATATTATCTGTTTACATGATATGGATTCACGTAAATTTCACAATGTGAATCTTCCGAAGATGATTCTATAAATATTGCAAGTTAACAATTCTTAAGAAATCTTTAAGTGTGAAAATTGTTCAAAATGTTGCCAGAGTATTAAAGTATTTAGGTATAATTTTTCAATACAAAATATTCACATTTATTCTCCAAAAAAATAATAATAAAGCTTAGCTTTTTTAAATGAAGGTTTTTAATAAAAATGAAATGATTTTCGCAAGGAAAATAAAATTAATTACAATAAAAAATAAATTATTTTCAAATATTAAATTAAAACTAATTTTTTAAATATAAGAATAACACATTATTATAATAATACACGTAGTAAGATGCTACTAATTCTTACACTTCTATAATTGTACTCTCAAATTCAAATCTTATTTTTTATATCAAAATTGTTTTTTAATAAAAATTAAATAATTTTAAGATTTTATTAAAAAAATATGTTTTTGAACAGATTAAAAAAATATTCTTAAGTGTCAATAAAAAAGATAGATAACAATTTTCTGTTTTTTATATTTTTAAAATCGCAGAGAAATTGAATCTCCAGACACTAAAGTTACGACACCCATGACCGTATATCTGTTGGCTATTAGGCTAAAAGTTGCTACATCCTTCATGTGAAAGCATTCGTAGCTGCCTCTATCCTTTCTCCTCTGTCAGAAAATGTCAGAAAAGTATATTGGCTGGCTTCGGCTTTTTAATGGGCGAGACTTTCCTCCCCATTGCAGTCTGGACTGAAGGGATTGCATGAAAATCCACAATCACCATCCATAATCTAGCAGTCCTGGAGAAAGAAAGAAACCCAAAAGATTATTAAAGAGAACTGCAAAATCACAGAAACAAGATTGATTCATTTTGAATACTTTCTTCACGATACAAAACCATGTTATCTATGTACAACTGGCAGTAGTCAAACAATAGAACAAACAACTCAACAAAAGAAAGAGAACCAAAAACTAGAGGGAACTAGAGGGAAACAGGAAAGTGGAGAACATGGAGCAGAAAGAATGAGATTCATAGAGACTCTAAGATGCTAAGCAGGCTTCCCAAAACAGCCTGTTCTTTTCCATCTCATTCATTGTTGAATCAACAGAAACAGCTGATGATTTCTTTTCTTTTGCCACTCCACCATCCCTGCACTTTTTATACACACGCGCCTCCTTTTGCTCCACCACCTCCCCATCCTCCTCATCTTCATGGTGATCATCACCAACCTTTGCCTTGTCTTCTAAGCTTTTAAGCGCTCTAACACCAGGAAGAAAATAAGATGTAGTGTCCCAGCTGCATGACTCTGCATCGTCATCTTCAGCATGGCTGATGACAGACATGGCAGGATCAGAACAATCAGCTTCGGAATCGCCGGTAGCCTCAAAGAGAATGAAAGAAGAGACATCAACAACTTTCTTTTTAATGTCCATATCCAATTGTCAACACCAGAGAACAGCAAACACACGAAGAGAAAGGTACTAAAGCCTTGTGACTTTGTTTTGAAGTCTTTCCTCTATTTATATATACAAGAATTGTTATAAAAAGGTAGTGAAAAGAAAAGAGGTGGGCTACTGCTGCTGTTGCCTTGTTTGACACACGAATTTTCTGTTGGCTATCAATCTTAGCAGAAGTTCACAGTAAAATGGAAATTTACATCTGCTTTCCTTTTTCTGGAAGGAACACTAAAGTTGATAAGGACGAAGGGTTCAGAGCCACCCTTTTGGAAGAAAAAAAAATCCCAATCTTCTAGAAGCAAGTCAAATTCACTACCTTCTAAAAATGAAACATCAGGCTGATGATAGCCTGCACCGACCAAGGAAAAACAACGTGTTCATCACTAGTCAATGCTCAGGAGTCCACGCCATTGTTCTTCAGTTTGAAACGTGGAATGCTTTCGGCATGGACAACCAATTTCTCACAAACAAGTACACGGCAAGGTCACATGGATTCCACATCATCATTGATACAAATATTGCAACCCACCGGAAGGAATTACGTTTATTCCACATCATCATTAATACAAATCATTAATACAAATATTGCACAAAACGTTGGTTTTCGTTTGCTGTAATCAACCACGCATAGTAGAACAACGCAGAGATACTTGAATATTTTTTTTTTTTTGGTTTTCTTGCTTCAGCTGTGCTATTTTTATTTTTTATTTTTGAAACCATTTTCTATTTTTTTTATTAATGTGGATAATTTACTCTCAAGGTGAAACTTGTGGATTTTTTTTTTAAATTTCACTACGTTTAGTCAAAATAACTTCTTTAAAATTTTCAAACTCACTTATATCCTAATTACAACTATCAACAGTTTAAAACATGAAATTAACTTTTATTTTATTTTGAATATCACGTGTGAAAAGTAGTTCAAAATTGGAAGAAGAAGATAGTTTTTCGAATCAACCAAGCAAAGAGTGTATTTGTTTAGTAAATGAAAAATTCACACGTTAACATACTGTTGTTGCACAAAACAACAATAAAGATATGCTGACGTCGATGTTCGTATTTTGTCTCCACGTGTCTCCACGAAGCTTCTGTAAAACAAGAAAAGTCAGAGAGACGCATGAGTGGTTCCCTGCGTAGACACTCCAATACTTAAGTCAGCAAAAAGTTCTTCGATCTTGGAAAGCGTAAAAGCCAGTAGTCAAAAATTAGAGAATAAAATTGTACCTGGGGGCCTATTAATAGGCCAGCATTCTAGGTTAATTGCTTAAGGATAATGACCTTATTTTGCTAAGAGTTTGCGTTCCAATATAACACAAGTTCCTTGAAAATAGGGAGCTTCTGGAGCCTGTCGCCGGCGAGAGACTTATACCACGTGGCGCGTTATGGCGTCAGGGGTCTGTCGCTAGCGGGAGCCGAGGTCAGGAGCCACGTGTCGCCATATGACTATAGGCGACGGAGTGTGGATCTGTCGCCAGGCGATGGGTATATGAGCGCCACGTGTTGCCTTATGATTGTAGGCGATACACTGCGAGCCTGTCGCAAGCGACAGGTATGATCACACACCTCTACCTCTTTCGCCGAATGCCACGTGGGCCAGAGAGCCTGTCGCTCAGCAACAGGTGTGACGTGCTCTGCCTCTGCCGCCGATGGACACGTGGATCATTTAGTCTTTGCCATGTGGTAATCTCTGACGCTATTGGGCCTGGCCTAACACGGTTAGACTTTGTCATATCACATACTACTTAAAACGTTAACCTTGACCTTTTTTTGTTATTCATAGCATCTATTTTTCTAATTAGATCATCTACGGGTCTATGTCACATGTATCCAAAGCAACGAAAACGAATTTCACTTATCTTTTCTTCGATAAACAGAATTTAATTCTGTCTGTAATTTGAAAAAATTTAAAAATTCTTCATCTTAAAATCAATTTCATGTACAAATTCTTGTAATTGGATATTCTTTAATGAATTGTTGTTAGACTGAAAAGATAGCAAATTATTTTTTATTATTTTTTGCTATTTTTAAATGAAGTGTCATTTTACTTGATGATCTAATTGATTTCACAAATAGAAGAGAAGACATAGATAAAAAATCAATCTGTAATTTGATTAAATTTTCAATTACAACATAGGTTATAAAACTTTGTAACAAAGATAGTCATCTTACATAAATTTATACATACATGTTCTAATAATTTTTCACATTTAAACATAAGGTTAAAGTGATACACTTTAAACATTGTAAGCTTACTAATACATGTCTCAAGATTATACTTTGTTGCCCTTATTTCAAATACAAAAGTTTGACCTTAAGATTTTCCAAAATCTTTTGAATTTTATAATATTCATTTTGCTAAAACATAGTTGTAGACATATCATTCAACAAAATTGAATATTTAACAATATTAAAATAATTGTTAACTAGTAGATACCTTAACAGAAATTTCATAAAAATTATTAACAATTTTATTCACTAATTCATTAACTTTTATGTTGAAGACTACGAACATCCAATTTTTAAAATCATTAAATGTTTCAATAGTCAACCCTATACCTATAAGGTATAAAAAATTCTACAATCAAGTAATATATATTAACATTATAAAATATTTTATTATCATCATGGAATAATATCTATTTAGTGTAAATGATTTCATTTATTATAATTTTAATATATTAATATTTAATATATTGCTAAGTACTATTATCTAATATAATTAATTATTATTTTATTAAAATAATATTATTATATAATATTATATTTTTTAATTAAATTTAAACTAAATCACTACTACTATTAAATAATTTAATATTATTAAATAATGAATACTTAACATTGAATAATATTATTTATATTAATTATAATATTTTTAATAACTATATAATTTATTATAAATTAATTAGTAAAATATATATTGTTTAATAAATTTTAATATTATTACAATTAAATTAAATAATATTATTAAATATTATTTATAATTATTATTTCACATTATTATTTAATATATAAATTTAGAATTTTACTAATCTCAATTATTATATGATAAAAACTAATGTGAAAAAGTTATTTAACATTATTTTTAATTGAATTTTTATTTAGTATTATATTTAATTATAATATTATTTAATATGATTAAATGAAAATATTTAATATTAGTAGTAAATAGTATAACTTAATTTCATTTAATATTATGTACATTATATAATTTAATAAATATATTGTTTTTAATTTTTAAAATTTTATTTTGTGAATTAAATTATTATATCTAAATTACTTTAAATATTTGTTTTCAATATATAACAATATTAACGAAACATGTTTTCTGTTTTTTGTTTTTTGAAAACAAAACAAATAAAATAAAATTTTCAAAAACAAAAAACAGAAAACAATCACAAATGACCCCTTAGTATTTACTATTCATTTTGGCTTAAGTGGACATGGAATTAGTAGATAATTGCGTTTCATTCAAAAAAAATCCATGTTAGTATTCTTACTAGATTTACTATATAACTTATAATATGTGTATTAGATATCATAAGTATATGTAAAAAAAATATAGAAAAAAATTAAACAAATAAAAAAGTAGAAGACAATATAACAAAAAGAACTCCCAAATACACTCCACAAATTTCTCTATACACTCCACTATTAAATACACTCTATTCCCAAAAAAGTATTTACACCTTTCAAAATTGTAGTAAAGTATCTAATTTAGCCTGTCTTACTGTGAAATCCCCAATTTTCTGTAATTTTCCCATACTTGTACAGTTTTCCAATATGGATTAATGGAATAAATGAGAATTTCTGAAATTATAAATAATGTGTGGGATATAAGAGGAATTAAGGCAATTGAATGGTCAAAAGGTCAAAGCATTTAATGGTTATGGGCTGAGATGAATCAATGAAATAAATGGCATTTAATGGAATTGCATGACTCATCATCATCTCTACCAGCCAAGGTCGGCAGCCCCATTTCCCCATCCCTCTCGTTGCTTCCATTTTTCCTCTAAGTGTCCATGGTTCTCACCTTGACAAACCACCATTTCAGGCCATCGATTCGTTAAGCTTCTCTAAAGAAAAACGATCCTTATCGATAGCTTAACCTATGCCTTTAATATGAAAGGCTAGATCCAAGTGATTGAAGAGATCTTAAAATCTTAAAAGTTGGTGAATAGCAAAGGTAAGAGAAGATATGGTTTATGTTGATAATTTTGATGGTTTGGGATTATATGAAGTTGATATAGTAGGTTTATTGAGTTTTTAATTGTTATGATGTTTACAGCTTGAAGAGTAAAGAAAAAGGACAAGTGTTGGTGCAACCAACTTGTGGATTAATTGCTAATTGAGGTAAGGAATTTATGTAACGGACGTAGGGTGACTATGTCCGCATGTTTTACCATGTTTTGATGTGATTTGGAGAGAAGTACCAGCTGTTTCTTTGCAGGAAAATGACATTTTCGGACTTGTTTCCTAGTACCAATTAGGTTAGGAGCAACCGACTGCCTTAAGTAGCAGCCGACTGCCTAGAGACATCAAAAACGCCGTTTTTCGAAAACCGACTCAAACCAGTCGACTGCCAAGGGAGCCAGTCGACTGCTATTTTCTAGAAACCATTCTGTTTCAAACCAGTCGACTGCCAGGGGGAGCCAGTCGACTGCTATTTGTCCAGAAGCATTCTGTTTCAAAACCAGCCGACTGCCAAGGGGGCCAGTCGACTGCTAATTCTATGGAAACATTCTGTTTCAAAACCAGTCGACTGCCATTTGGGGCCAGTCGACTGCCCTATTTGTATTTTGAAAAATATAATAATTGAATTTCAAAAAGGGAAAGAAATTCAATAAGGCATAACATGGGGTAGCAGTCGACTGCCATATATGACCAGTCGACTGCCTATTTGAAAGAAAGGTTTTGAGAACCTGTTTTAAGAAAGAATATTCATACTTGTTTAAAACCTATATGAACAAGGTTTTGGAGACTATGAATCTCTCAAAAGAGCATGCACATTATTTGTTACTTGTATTTGACTGAAGAGCTCTAGTCCAGCCCTCAGACCCGCAGTACGGCACCTGACTAGTGAAACTGTGGGCTATAGACAATGGCCATGAGTCTCTTATTTGATTCGGCCTTGGGGAGGATCCCTGGCCCATACGTAGGTACGCCATTTATTTGATATCTCTCAGGATTATCCCTTACGGGATATATTTGCGGTATCCTCTTGAGATTTTTATATTGGATTATCCCTTATGGGATATATTTGCTGTATCCATTATCTCTCTGGATTATCCCTTACGGGATATATTTGCTGTATCCATGATGAGAATTACTTGGTGCATGAATCTGTTGGATATAAATTGTCTCCCATCTATTTGAAAATATTTGTATTTGCCTACTTGATTTCACGTGATTTGAGATCCGTGGAAATATTTGAAAGCATGATTTACTTGTATTTGATATTTGCGAAAGAAATATAAGCACTATGCTTTATAATGATTTTACATGACATTATAGAGCCAAGCAGGAAAACTGCATATAGTGATATAGTACGCTCTTTTACATAAGTTTCTTACTGAGCGTAAACTCACTCGTTTACAATTATTTTTCATACAAATTACTTGAAGTAATTCCACTCCGGATAGAGGAGCATCTTTGGGATTTTTGAGATACCTTTGAGGCACGCTTCCTATTTATCCTTGGAAGGTATATTTAGTCGGCCGTTACTTCGGTTAATGTACAGTACAATACAATACTACAGTTTTGTATATGTTGGGGATTATGGTGTATGAATATTTGAGATCCTGATGTATATGGCACATGTTTATAAATGAAAAATTTTATGCATGTGAAAGTGAATATTATACTCTGATAGAAATGCCTAAAGCATAAGAGTAAGGGAGATTGACATCGGATAAACTAGTCGATTTATTTGTTATTTGAGTTAAAAGTTAGTTATTATTTGGTTAGTGACGAGGACGTCACAGATTGGTATCAGAGCAGATTCGACTGAAGTTTGTCGATGTCAATAAGCTAGAATTAGAGTAATTCCCCAATGTACTGTACTAGCTTACTTGATTTTAAGTAGTATAACGGCTTAAGGTTATACTAAATGATGTTATTTGATCATGATCTTAACAGAATGAGTACTCGAAGGAGGGGTACTAGATGAGGACGAGGACGGGGTCGTGATGAACCGCCCCAAACACAATCTTCTCCTCCATCTCCAACGCATAGCCCGAATACGAGGCTAGCTAAAATGGAGAAACATATGGAAAATATGTCCGCAATGTTCACCCAGTTTATGGCTAAATTTCCGGACGTGGCCGCTAGTGCACCGGCAGTTACCCCTACAGTACCTCCTACTCCGGTGGTACAACCTCCACCAGTCACAGCTAATGAGAGGCGAGATCCTACAGCTTACTGCAGTGTGGCACTGATAAAGGAGTTTAAGAAGCTGGATCCGCCAAAGTTCAAGGGGGACAGTGACCCATTGGCCGCGAAAAATTGGATGAAAGCGGTCACCAAGGCATTTGGGTACTGGCTTGCACAGAGAAAGAAAAAGTAGGATTGGCCGCCTACTTGCTAGTGGATGAGGCCGAACCATGGTGGCAGGCTACTCAGACAGTATTAGAGGCTAAGCATACTGAAGTGACGTGGGATAGATTTGTGGAAGCTTTTAATGAATAATATGTCCCACGTATTGCTCAGAGGAGGTTACAAGTTGAGTTTTTGAACTTGACTCAGGGAAGTATGACGGTTAGCCAATATGAGTCGAAGTTCATTACACTGAGCAGATTTGATCCTGAAGTACTGAGAAGAGAGGATCATAAGACCTACAGATTCATGGAGGGATTGAGACCTTCCATTAGGTCTAAGCTATATCCATTGGACATCACTACCTATGGAGAGGCAGTCCGTAAGGCTCAACTATGTGAGCAGGACTATGAGTTTCATCAAGCAGACTTCCGAGCAAGGAATAAGGGTAAAGAACCTATGAAGCGGAAGTCAGATGATAAGGCCTCGAGGGATAGATATCCATCTAGGAGGAATAGGCCTTATGATAAAGCCTCAATAGGTAAGCAAGTTTATCATAGAAAATAAATTGCCTTCATTTAATGGTTATATGGAACTATGTTAAATAGGAGTTATGATGATTATGATACAGGAATTCCTAGATCCACCAGGATCAAAATAGGTGATGAAAGATCACAACATCCAGTTGGTAGTACCGCTAGCTCACCGAGGAGTACGATGCCGAGGTGTGTGCAATGCGGGAAATTTCATGGAACACAGCCTTACCGGTTGGCAAGTGGGGCGTGCTATTGGTGTGGTGAACAGGGACATAGAATTAAAGATTGTCCCAAGATAAATCAGAGGGCACCCGAAGAGTCAGAAAAGACCCCTCAACCACAATCTAAGACCACACAACCCCAGCATAAAGCCACAGCGGCAGAGAAAGGAAAGGCACCGGTGACTCAGGGACGGGTATTTGCCATCGATAAAGAGTCCGCTGATGCTTCATCGAAGATGATTCAGGGTAAGATTTACCTTAATGATACATATGTCCTTGCTTTATTTGATCCAGGCTCTACGCACTCTTTTATTTCCCCTATGGCTACTAGGAAATTAAATGTTGAGCCTGAGCAGTTAGGAGGATTGCTACAAATAATTACTCCATTTAGGGAATCCCAAATGACGGACATAGTGTATCGAAATTGTAAGCTACGGGTAGGAGAAAGAGAGTCGATAGTTGACCTAATCCTATTAAATATGTCTGGATTTGATGTTATTTTAGGAATGGGTTGGTTAGCTGAGAATCATGTGATGATAGATTGTCATGCTAAGAGTGTGATTTTCTTTTCTCCCGTTAGCTATGTTGTAAATTTTGCAAATATGTAATGCAAAAGCATAATTACTTGTTTGGTTAATTGAGATTTAATTGATAGAACATATTTGTTATGTGAAGGGTTTGTAGCACACGTGGTGAATGTAGATCAGAAACGTCCCACACTTCACGAAATTCCTGTAGTTAAGGAATTTTTCGAGGTATTTTCGGATGATCTTCTAGGACTTCCTTCGGATAGGGAAGTAGAGTTCACGATCGAATTGGTGCCGGGGACTGAGCCTATATCAAGAGCTCCCTACCGGATGGCTTTGGTAGAATTGGAAGAACTTAAGAAGCAGCTTCAGGAGTTGCTAGACAAGGGATTCATACGACCTAGCGTATCCCCTTGGGGTGCTCCTGTGCTTTTTGTCAAGAAGAAGGACGGTAGTATGAGGTTGTGCATCGACTACCGGTGGTTGAATAAAGTGACAATAAAGAACAAGTATCCTCTTCCTAGGATAGACGACCTCTTAGATCAGCTCAAGGGTGCACAAGTCTTTTCCAAGATAGACTTGAGGACGGGATATCATCAATTGAAGATCCGAGATGAAGATATCCCTAAGACTGCATTCAAGACACGGTATGGCCATTATGAATTCTTGGTGATGCCGTTTGGATTAACCAATGCACCCGCAGCATTCATGAAGTTGATGAATGATGTGTTTAAGCAATACTTGGACCAGTTTGTCATTGTCTTCATCGATGACATCTTGGTGTACTCGAGGTCATGGGAAGAACATGAGCAGCATTTGAGGATTGTTTTGGAAACCCTCAGAGATCGAGGACTATATGCCAAGCTAAGTAAGTGTGAATTCTGGTTAAACCAAATCTCCTTTTTAGGTCATGTGATCAGTAAAGATGGAGTCTCAGTTGATCCGTCGAAGATTGAAGCGGTGGTTCAATGGGAAAGACCGAAGACGGTAACGGAGATTAGGAGTTTCTTAGGTTTAGCTGGCTACTATAGAAGATTTGTAGAGGGTTTCTCAAAGCTAGCTGCTCCATTGACGAGACTGACGCGCAAAGAGGTGAAGTATAGATGGAATGAAGCTTGTGAGCAAAGTTTCCAAGAGTTGAAGCGCAGGTTAACGACTGCACCTATCCTCACCATTCCTAGTGGTTCAGGAGGATTTGCAATATATAGTGATGCCTCAGGGCAAGGTTTGGGATGTGTGTTAATGCAGCATGGTAAGGTAGTGGCCTATGGTTCTAGACAGTTAAAGGACCATGAGAAGAACTACCCGACTCATGATTTGGAGTTAGCTGCAGTAGTATTTACCCTGAAAATATGGAGACATTACTTGTATGGTGAGAAATTTCAGATTTTTACGGATCATAAAAGTCTGAAATACTTGTTCTCCCAGAAGGAATTGAACATGAGGCAAAGAAGATGGCTAGAGCTTCTGAAGCACTATGATTGTGAGATCATGTACCACCCAGGGAAAGCTAGTGTGGTGGCGGATGCTCTGAGTCGGAAGCATGTAAGTATGATAGCATATATGATGATAAAAGAACACGAACTGATTGAGCAGTTTGCAAGCCTCAGTTTAAGTGTTACATCTCTTGAGCAATGTGGTATGATGGCTAGTTTGAGAATTGAGCTAGAATTGATGGACAGAATCCGGGCTGTTCAGAGAGAGGATGTCCAGTGTATGGAGGCTATAGAGAAAATTCAATCGGGTATGACCTCAGAATTCCATATGGGTGAGGATGAAATTTTAAGGTTTAATAACTGTATATGTGTTCCTAAGGACAATGAATTGAGGAAGCTAATCTTGACGGAAGCACATTCCACCAAGTACACGTTACATCCAGGAAATACGAAGATGTATCACAATCTTCGCAAGGTATATTGGTGGAAGGGCATGAAGAGAGACATAGCAGATTTTGTAGCAAAATGTCTCACATGTCAACAAGTTAAGGTAGAGCACCAAAAGCCAGCAGGATTACTGCACCCTCTGCCTATACCTATGTGGAAGTGGGAACACATTACGATGGACTTTATTATGGGATTGCCCAGAACCAAGAGTAATCATGATGGTATTTGGGTGATAGTGGATAGATTGACAAAGTCAGCTCACTTCCTACCTATGAAGTCTACAGATACACTTAGCGCTTGGCAGACTTATACGTGAGAGAAGTCGTTAGATTACACGGTGTTCCAGTGAGCATCACATCGGATAGAGATTCCAGGTTTACTTCTCACTTTTGGGAACATTTTCAGGAAGCCATGGGATCTCAGCTGAATTTTAGCACAGATTTTCATCCGCAGACTGATGGGCAGTCCGAGCGCACTATTCAGACGCTTGAGGATATGTTGAGAGCATGTGCTTTGGATTTTAAAGGCTCATGGGACTACCATCTGCCATTGGCTGAGTTTGCTTATAATAATAGCTATCATACAAGCATCGGGATGGCACCATACAAGGCTTTGTATGGAAGACGGTGTCGATCACCGATTGGGTGGGAAGAAGTGGGTGAGCGCAATTTGTTGGCTCCAGAGTTAGTCGAGCAAGCGTCTGAGAATGTTAAACTGATTTGTCAAAGACTTAAGACAGCTCAGAGTCGACAAAAGAGCTATGCAGATGTTCGACGGAGGCCACTTGAATTTTTGGTTGGAGACTATGTGTTTTTGAAAGTCTCTCCATCCAAAGGGATTATGAGATTTGGCCGACGAGGTAAGTTAAGTCCTCGTTATATCGGACCATTTGAGATCCTAGAGCGTGTTGGAGATGTGGCCTATAGGTTGGCACTACCTTCGGAGTTATCGGGAGTACACAATGTCTTTCATGTATCGATGCTTCGGAAGTATAATCCAGATCCATCTCATGTCACTGAATATGAACCCTTGGAGATTCAAGAAGACATGAGTTATGTGGAGAAACCGATTCGGATTTTGGATAGGAAAGATAAGGTGTTAAGATCAAAGACGATTCCATTGGTTAAAGTTCTCTGGCAGTACCATACGACAGAAGAAGCTACTTGGGAACTAGAGAATTGATGAGAGAGAGATACGCGGAATTGTTTTAAAACATAACCTTACTTGAATTTGGAGGACCAAATTCTCTAAGGTGGGGAGAATGTGAAATCCCCAATTTTCTGTAATTTTCCCATACTTGTACAGTTTTCCAATATGGATTAATGGAATAAATGAGAATTTCTGAAATTATAAATGATGTGTGGGATATAAGAGGAATTAAGGCAATTGAATGGTCAAAAGGTCAAAGCATTTAATGGTTATGGGCTGAGATGAATCAATGAAATAAATGGCATTTAATGGAATTGCATGACTCATCATCATCTCTACCAGCCAAGGTCGGCAGCCCCATTTCCCCATCCCTCTCGTTGCTTCCATTTTTCCTCTAAGTGTCCATGGTTCTCACCTTGACAAACCACCATTTCAGGCCATCGATTCGTTAAGCTTCTCTAAAGAAAAACGATCCTTATCGATAGCTTAACCTATGCCTTTAATATGAAAGGCTAGATCCAAGTGATTGAAGAGATCTTAAAATCTTAAAAGTTGGTGAATAGCAAAGGTAAGAGAAGATATGGTTTATGTTGATAATTTTGATGGTTTGGGATTATATGAAGTTGATATAGTAGGTTTATTGAGTTTTTAATTGTTATGATGTTTACAGCTTGAAGAGTAAAGAAAAAGGACAAGTGTTGGTGCAACCAACTTGTGGATTAATTGCTAATTGAGGTAAGGAATTTATGTAACGGACGTAGGGTGACTATGTCCGCATGTTTTATCATGTTTTGATGTGATTTGGAGAGAAGTACCAGCTGTTTCTTTGCAGGAAAATGACATTTTCGGATTTGTTTCCTAGTACCAATTAGGTTAGGAGCAGCCGACTGCCTTAAGTAGCAGCCGACTGCCTAGAGACATCCAAAACGCCGTTTTTCTAAAACCGACTCAAACCAGTCGACTGCCAAAGGAGCCAGTCGACTGCTATTTTCCAGAAACCATTCTGTTTCAAACCAGTCGACTGCCAGGGGGAGCCAGTCGATTGCTATTTGTCCAGAAGCATTCTGTTTCAAAACCAGTCGACTGCCATTTGGGGCCAGTCGACTGCCCTATTTGTATTTTGAAAAATATAATAATTGAATTTCAAAAAGGGAAAGAAATTCAATAAGGCATAACATGGGGTAGCAGTCGACTGCCATATATGACCAGTCAACTGCCTATTTGAAAGAAAGGTTTTGAGAACCTGTTTTAAGAAAGAATATTCATACTTGTTTAAAATCTATATGAACAAGGTTTTGGAGACTATGAATCTCTCAAAAGAGCATGCACATTATTTGTTACTTGTATTTGACTGAGGAGCTCTAGTCCAGCCCTCAGACCCGCAATACGACACCTGACTAGTGAAACTGTGGGCTATAGACAATGGCCATGAGTCTCTTATTTGATTCGGCTTTGGGGAGGATCCCTGGCCCATACGTGGGTACGCCATTTATTTGATATCTCTCAGGATTATCCCTTACGGGATATATTTGCGGTATCCTCTTGAGATTTTTATATTGGATTATCCCTTATGGGATATATTTGCTGTATCCATTATCTCTCTGGATTATCCCTTACGGGATATATTTGCTGTATCCATGATGAGAATTACTTGGTGCATGAATCTGTTGGATATAAATTGTCTCCCATCTATTTGAAAATATTTGTATTTGCCTACTTGATTTCATGTGATTTGAGATCCGTGGAAATATTTGAAAGCATGATTTACTTGTATTTGATATTTGCGAAAGAAATATAAGCACTATGCTTTATAATGATTTTACATGACATTATAGAGCCAATCAGGAAAACTGCATATAGTGATATAATACGCTCTTTTACATAAGTTTCTTACTGAGCGTAAACTCACTCGTTTACAATTATTTTTCATACAGATTACTTGAAGTAATTCCGCTCCGGATAGAGGAGCATCTTTGGGATTTTTGAGATACCTTCGAGGCACGCTTCCTATTTATCCTTTGAAGGTATATTTAGTCGGTCGTTACTTCGGTTAATGTACAGTACAATACAATACTACAATTTTGTATATGTTAGGGATTAGGGTGTATGAATATTTGAGATCCTGATGTATATGGCACATGTTTATAAATGAAAAATTTTATGCATGTGAAAGTGAATATTATACTCTGATAGAAATGCATAAAGCATAAGAGTACGGGAGATTGACATCGGATAAACTAGTCGATTTATTTGTTATTTGAGTTAAAAGTTAGTTGTTATTTGATTAGTGACGAGGACGTCACACTTACATTTCTTTTTATTTCCTTTTTTCTTCTCTTTTCAAAATCCGACGATTGGCTATTGCTCACTGACAGTGATTCACTTTCAAAAGTATATCAAAATTTTCATTATTTCCTTCCTTTTTTTCATTTCTAATCTCTTTTTTTTTTTTACAAACATGCCAAAACAAAGTAGATATAGAATTGAAGTTGTAGATTTAAACTTTAGATCTATGGTTTTTTTGTATACTTTTAAAAAAATTTAGCTAGGAAGGAAAAGGAAGATAAGGTCAAAAGGAACGTTTTGCTATTTTTTGGAGGCAATCCAATAGTAATAATCATCGTTAGCTACCAGTCACCATCATCGCCCACGAATCATCAATGGCAATTTGCTTCTAAATATATACCAAAATTTTCATCATTTCCTACTCCTTTTACTTCTGACTTCCGTTTCTTTCAAAATTGTCCAAAATGCAGTAAATTTTAGGATATTTTTGTCTTAAAGGCAAAGGCTATTTTTGACTTAAAATAAAAATGAAATTGTGGAGTGTGTAGAGAATTTTGGTGAGTGTATTTAGTCCTAATAAACTTTTTTAAAGTTTTGAAATTTATGTTATTTTTACCTCTTTATAATTGGTTAAAATTTTCATGATATATTTTTTTGTGTATCCTTGATGTTCATTTTCAAACTCTTGGATTAAATCTTCAAGCCTTTAATTTTAAGGATAATTGATTATTTTAATTTTAATTTTAATTTTAATCTACATGGGTAAAGAAATTGAAAAAAAGATAACTTTTTCTTCTTCATCTTTTTTGAATTTTAATGTATATGGGTAAGAAATTTAAAAAATAAAATAATTATTTTTTTAATTCTAATCTATATATAAGTATTAGAGAATGCACATAATTGATTTTTTAAAATTTTAATCAACAAAAATAATTAAATTTTTTAATTTTTTTTATCTATATAGATCTATAATTTTAGATAATATCTCGATGCCTGCCGAAGATTTGAACCAATATTTTATGCGTAGAATCAAAGAGATAAAAGTATATGAGGCACTAAAGAATATGGAGATAAGAAAAGTTTTTGGCCTGATGACATTTCTATTGATGTTTGGAAATGCTTTGGAGAGGTAAGAGTTAGATAGTAAACAAATCTTTTCAATAAGATTTGATGCACTAACAAAATGCCTAAGGAATGGAGAAAGAGTGTGTTGGTACCTCTCTATAAGAATAATGGGGATATTTAGAGCTGCTCCAACTATCGAGGCAAAAAACTAACGAATCACAGGATGAAATTATGAGAAAGAGTGATAGAACAAAAAGGAAGGCCGTAGAAATATCGGAGAATCAATTTGATTTTATGTCTGGCGGGTCAGCTATGGAAGCAATACACTTAGACAACTTGTGGAGCATTCTCAAGAATAAAGTAAATATGTTCATATGATCTTTATAAATTTGGAGAAAACATATAATAAAGTGCATAGGAAAGTGTTATAGTGGTCTTTAATGAAAAAAAGAGTTCGCGTGAAATATATTAAAATAATTAATGACATATATGGAGATGGAAAAACATAAGTGAAAACGTGTAGATGGCAAACAAGTGAATTTCCTATTATAGTATGACTATTTCAATGGTCGGTGTTAAGCCTATTTCTATTTTTATAGTAATAGACGAGCTGACAAAATCCATTCAAGATAAAATAACTTGGAGTATGATGTCAGCAAATTATATTGTCTTGAGTGCTGAGACTAGAGTGGAGGTGAATGTGAAGTTAAAACTGTGGAGATAGACATTGAAATCAAGAGTATTTAGACTAAGCAGAGTAAAGACTAAATACAAAAGCATAAATTCAGTTCAAACAAAGAGGACGATAGAAACATATGATGCTAGATGGGGTGTGGATCCCTAAGCAGGATCATTTTAAGTATTTGGGTCGATTGTACAGAGAGACGCAAAGATCGATGGTGATGTAACTTATAGGATACAAGCTAGTTGAAGTAAGTGGAGAAATGCTACAGGTGTGTTGTATGACAAAGAAATTCCTGTATGGTTGAAAGACAAGTTTTATAAGACAGTTGTTAGATCAAAATTGTTCTATGGCAGTAAATGTTGGGCAACTAAAAGATTGCATACACAGAAAATGAGTATAACAAAAATGTGAATATTGCGATAGATGTTCGAATATATGAGAAAATAAAATGAGAAATGAAGATATTTGCAAAGAGGTTGAAGTGGCACCTATCAAAGACAAGATGAATAAAAGTCATTTACATTAGTTTGAACACGTATGATGTAAACCCATAGACGCTCTTGTTGGAAGAATAGAAGCTATTAATGATGTAAAAAGGGTCAAAGCTAGGAGAAGATTGAAAAAGATTAGGAAAAAAGTAATCTAGAAAGATATGACAGAACGGAAGTTGGAAGAACACATTATTTTAGATAGGATGAGTGGAGGAGGAGAATTCATACTGATAACTTCGCATTAGGTCATTTATTGGTTCATGATAACCTATCCCAATATTGGGATAAAGATTCCGATGATGATGATGATGATGATGATAGGTAAATAAAATTTAAAAAGTTATTGATTTTTCTTAATTTTAATCTATATGGGTAAAAAAATTGTAAAAGAATAATTAATTTTTAAAATTTTAATCTATATAAGTAATTTTTGTATAATACACATAACTGAATTTTTTTAAAATTTTAATCTATATGGGTAAAAAAATAAGAAAAATTAACTGATTTTTTAAAGTTTCAATCTTTACAAGTGAAGAAATTGAAAAATAATATTTTTTTAATTTTAATCTATAATCAAGTTCTAGATAATACACATAATTTTTTTAATTTTAATTTATATGAATTTAAAAATTGAAAAAAATTATTTTTTTAAATTTGAACCTATATAGGTAAAAAAATTTAAAAATTATAATTGATTTTTTTATTTTATATGAATAAATTTTAAATTATACACGTGATAAAAAATTCAGAATATCCTCATAACATATTATCATTTTTGTCAAAAGTTTTAACTTTTATATATTTATATAAAATTGTAAGACATATACTTGCAAACATGCTTGCCTTGTATTATCGATTAATAGTATTTTATACTATTAAAGTATTTAATTCAGTAATTAATGTATGCTTAATTTTTTAAAAAAAATGAAAGCTTTTCTTTTTTAATAAAAATAAGTCACCACTAAAACAACAAAGAACTTGACTAGATCTTAAAATTGCCAAATCGAAACTTTTCATGTTTAAGAAAACCAATTTCAAAACTATAAACATGCCAAATTGAAAGCACTCAACCTGACCGGTCACCAAAAACCAAGGATGTGAAACGTGGAATGATAGAAGAATCGTGATGAAGCATGGGCTTTCATGGTATAATTTTTTTTATAAGATTATATATTTTATAGAGATTTTTGAGAATCGGGAAAATATGGACAATTAGGTTGATAATGATAGTGACCTGACCTGCTTGTGACTCACACCAATAAAGAACATTCATTCAGTTTGTGTAAAACGTTCTTTCGAGGGGAAAAAAGAAAGTGGGAAAATTTGAAAAGGACTACCAAAAACACATCACCCACATTCTTCACGATGATAAATTGATCTAATTTAGCAAAGACTAAAGAGCATGTGCCAAGGGAAGGTAATCCAACAGAACAAGGAAAACGCAATCAAACTGACAGACAAATACGACAAAGGTAGAATGGAAATCAAGAGCATAATCCTGGAATTACCTGGACTGGACTGAATATGGACAACGGTACTGGATGCCTTTGTTTGTGTAACCATGATTATTTTCATCTTATTCAGATCGAGAATAATAAATGATAAATTCATCCCAACAATGACAATTTCAAGATTCAAACCATATCCAAAAATCTTTTTCCTTCGTCAGCAAGACATCATATCAATAGCAGCAGAAGTAGAGTTTACTACTTTCCTTTTTAACCTACACCATAGTCATGACATTTCAGGTAGTCCTAACTATTCTATTCCTTAATCCTTTTTCTGAATTATAAATTAGGTTTCCAAGACCATCTCTTTTGACTCTTGGGATTATATATATAAATCTACCACTAATTTTTCATTTCGATTCATATTAATTTGTCAACGTCGTATATGAGAAGAATCCAAAATCCTTTAGCAAATTCAAACTAAAAAGCGTTAGGTCTAGTTGACATTGAATCAGCATGAGGAAAAAAAATAAAGAAAGAAATGTAAAGAAATGAAAACGAAATGAAAAGGGCAAAGTAAGCAGCCAACAGATTAACACCAATCAAACTCAAATATTAACACTAGGACTGCTTCTTTAAGTGAGCAATATAGTTCAATCTGATTAAAACAAATGAGTTTCTTTGCTTTGTCTACATATATAGTCTTACTTACAGAACAAACAGGAAGAATAACGCTGTGGGAATGCACCAAACACCCACAGGTATATTGACAATGTGGCATGTAAAAGAACAGATACATTTGAAGGAACTGAAACAAACAAAAGAGCACCCATCAGAGAACGGGGGCAGCAATCTTCAACATAGTCCAAAATATCCTGTCTACTATGTAGATCGTCATCAGTGAGTAAATGCAATTTAAATATCAATTAGGGTGGTTATATAAACCCACTTGGAGCTAAAAAGTAAGCAAAACATTACTCCAAATTTTAGTACCACTGCAGTTTAGTGGGTGACAGTTGCTCAGATTGAGTAAAACATTTTCTTTTTAAATCACCCTTAAACATACAATTTCAACCTAGTTGAATTTGCAACATGATATGAATAGAATACATGATGTTCAGAATAAATATCATTCTAGTCTCATAACATATTCAAGATTTTAAACAACAAAAGCAATGCTGTCGTGCAGTAGTAACCTACTTTACTACTTTCAATAGTACTAGATCAATATTTACCTTAGATGAGATGCTTGATGCTTCTAAAATAAATAAAAGCAATAAAATGCTGAAATACATAACCGGGGTAATTCCAGTCCAACCTTTCAAATGCACCAAATCAGGTAGAAGAACAATTAGCCAATCTAACTGGCGATAGCAAAATAAATAAGATGAATCCCGGACACACAGACAGAATTCTCTTCTAGTTGTTCAGCCTTCTATATATTTCTAGTTATGAGGTTTTAAAATATTTTACCAGCAAAATAGTCTACCCCGAGAAATAGCTCTTTATATCAATTTGGTATTGCTAGCAACCAGCAATACTATAAATTCAGTAAACCTCTAACAACGCAATGCCCCTTAAAAAGACTATAGAAACTGATATGAAAGCGTTTTCTGATTTCTATAAAATAAAAAAAAAACTATAGATTATAGAGACTATAAATAGTTGTAGGCTAAACTAGGAAATCTACCTAAATCCTCATGCAACTGTGTATATCATTTACAAAAAGAGGAAAAGAAATCCTAAATGAAAAAAGACTTAAATGAAACAAATTAGGGGAATATTTGATCAAGATACCAAAATCCTATTATCTTACGAAAGTAAATAAAAAATCAATCATATCCAGTCCCATAAAATATGGATCGGATTTCAACACTCCCCCTCAAGTTAGGTAGTAGATGTCAATCATACCTGACTTGGACTTCAAGCTTTTAAAATTGTTTTTAGGAAGGGCCTTGGTAAGAATATCGACGATTTAAAAACTAATTAGAGTGTAGACAAGTCTAAATTGATCTTCTTCAATTTTCTCTTCGAGAAAATGGCAATCAATCTCGATATGCTTGTTCCGATCATGGTGAACTGGATTCTTGCAATACTTATGCTCGCCTGGTTGTCACAAAACAACTTTATAGAACTTCCTTTTGAAATCCTCAATACCTTCAGCACCCTTTCAAGCCAAATTCTTTCATAAATCCCATGAAACATAACTCTGAATTCTACTTTTGCACTGCTCCAAACTACTACTGACTGCTTCTTGCTTTGCCACATGACCAAGTTATCTCATAAAATGTGAAATATGTAGTGGTTGACCTCCAATCTGTTACAGATTCTACCCTGTCTACGTCTAAGAAAACTTCAACATCTCTTTTTGAGGTTTTCTTCAAATGTAATCCTTTGCTTCGGTTTTTCTTTAAGTATTGAAGAATTCAATAAACTGCTCCCATGTGCGCTTCGGTAGGGTATTCATAAATCTGCTTACCAGGCTAACAGAAAAACAAATGTCTAGTCTTGTATGTGTCAGATAAATTTGTTTACCCACAAGCCTTTGGTATCTACCTTTGTCAACTAGAGAACTTTCTTCTTTAGCTCCTAACTTGCCATTTGAATCCATAGGAGTATCTACAGGTTTGCAATCAAAGCATCACTGTTTCCTTGAGAAGATCCAGAACATATTTCTATTATGAAACAAAAATCCCATTTCTTGATTGAGCTACTTGCATGGCAAGGAAATGCTTGAGCTTTCCTAAGTCTTTTATCTCAAATCCTCTTGTCAAAAAGGTCTTTAACCCAACAATCTCCTCCACATAATCCCCTGTAAGAATGATATCATCCACAAAAATAATGAGGATAGCAATCTTGTGATCATATGAGTGCTTAACAACATAGTGTGATCAACTTGGCGCTATATAGCATGGCTTCTAAACAGCCTAGTTGAAGCGATCAAGCTAGGCTGTAGCAATTGTTTGAGGCCATATAGCGACATACAAAGCTTGCACAATTTGTCATTGTTCTCTTGAGAGTTAAATTCTAATGGAATCTCCATGAAGACTTCTTCCTTCAAGTCACCATTCAAAAATGCATTTTTAACGTCTAGTTGATGAAGAGGCTAATCTAGGTTAGCTACCAAAGAAAATAATATGCGAACAAAGTTTAGCTTGGCCACAGGAGCAAACATCTTCTCATAGTCAACATGATAAGATTAAGTGAAGCCCTGGCAACAAGACGAGCTTTGAATTAGGTCACATTTCCATCCGTATTGTGTTTAACTGAAAATATCCGCTTGCAATCAACCGGACTCTTTCCTTCGGGAAGTTCAATAATCACCCATGTGTAGAGGTGATAGTGGGTTGGACTAGTTTCGGCCCACTATCATACATAACCGAGCCGAGCCGTGCTGGTTCATCACTTTAATATAGATGAACCGGTTCAGCTGGGTGAATCGGTTCATCTTAAATTGGGCCGAGCTTGGCTAAATCGGCTGGCTCGATTTTTTTTGTTTTTTATTTTTAAAATTTTATATTAATTCATTTAATAAAAATAAATATATTAATATATTTTTATAATTTAATCTTCAAAATTTATTTTTAACAATAATTTATTATAAAGTTATTACTATAATTTATTCAATCAATGTAACAATAATTTAAAGATAAATTACTATAAAATTATCTAATAAAATTATTGTTATAGTAAACTAAGGTTATATTATGATATTATGATATTATGATAAAGTTATTATGATATTTGATTCAAAATATAAATAATGTTATTATGATAAAGTGATAAAGTTACTTATTTAATAAAATTGTTAGTTTAAAAAAAATTGTATTACTTCTAAAATTTTTTAAATTTTGTTAAACTTATTTATTACATTTAAAATATAATTTACTTATGGTTTAAAATATAAGTAAGCATATCATTTTGGATTTAAAATATTTATTCATTTATTTAATATGTTTTTAAAATATTCATTCATTTTGTATTTTAAATATTTATTTATTTTTTAAACATAGATAAGCATATCATTAATTAATTTGGTATTTAATAATAATAATAATAATAATAATAATAATAATAAGAGAGAGTACGGGCCTAAAGATTTTTTACGTGAAAAACTCCTTCAAAAGTTAGAAGGGTAAAAACTATAGGACCATAGTCTATGAAAATATTTACTATGACTAAACTTATTTACAATTTTACATACAATTTACAAAAAAAAAAAGATTATTACCTATTCTTTATAATTTATACGGACTGCCTTAAAAATTTCTTCCTCCTCCTTTGAAGTATTATCAGCAAATTCATTGGTCATTCCAAGTTCGACATTGCGGGATTCCGCTTCAAATCAATCTTTAAGCCATGTTAACATGCACAATAAATCCGGATTAAGAGTGGTTTGATGGTCTCCAATAATTCTTCCACATGTCGAGAATGTAGATTCTGAAGCAACAAAAGAAACTTGCACCATAAAAACATCTTGAGCCAGGGAAGCTAAAATTGGAAATTGTTTTTGGTTTTCTTTCCACCATTGGAGAATATCAAAGTTTTCATCTATAGAAAAATCTTGACTTAAGAAAAATCATATCTCATTGAAGTTAGAACTTCGTTGAGTTGTTGATCTAGAGATGCCGACTTTTTCTTTTAGCTTTGTTCTCTTCTTTGCTGCTTCCTTAATTGCGTTCACAATACCTTTTTCGCTGCTACTGCTACTCTCAGTTTCTTTGTACGAATCTTCTTGTCCTCGATTAAAGTTGAACTACTCCCTTTTTGCTTCATAAATATTAAACAATTCTTGAAAAAGATTGTTAATTGAGGACTTTTGATCCTCAATAGAATCAAGACCAAGAAAATATTTATAACAATAAAAAAAATCTCTATATTTACTTCACCTTGACTAGGATATAGTAAAGTTGGAATACAATAAATAGGAGAAATTATTTCCCAATATTTTTACAATTTTTCCTCCATATCATATACTTGGAACAATCCTTTTTCACATGACCAAACAAGTGATCACCTTATCTTGTTTCTACTGCCCCTTAGGCTGTGAAGTTCTAGTATTTGCACTGTCTTTTCCTATGTTCCTTTTTCTCTTTTTATTGGCAACATTGTCATTGGAAGAAGATACTAAGTGAGCACTTTCTATCTTCTCTTGTTTTAACCTCTCTTCCTCTTGTACACACTGAGCAATGAGCTTATTAAGAGTACATTTCTCCTTTTGAGTGTTATAACTTATCTTAAAAGGACTGAATTGTGTAGGAAGAGATATTAAAACCAAGTGCACAAGAATTTCTTCAAACAACTCTAACTTTAATGCCTTTAGTCTTGTAAGAAGATTAGACATTTCCATAATGTACTCCCTTATGTTTCCTTTGCCATTATATCGCATTGAAAAAGCTTAGACAGGTTGGTGCTTGTTTCGACCTTTTCATTTGCAGCAAATCTGTCTACAATATGTTATAGGAAACTCTTAGCATTTTCTTCCTCAGGCATTGCGCCCCTAATGGTGTCCGAAATTGAGTGCTTCATGATCATCAAACTCATGTGGTTTGAATGCTCCCATTTTTCATAATGTGCCCTTTCCGTAACTGTACTATTATCAACAAGGGCGAGAGGTCTGTCAGACCTGATCGCATAGTCTAAATAGCACAACAGTAATGTACTCTATCCAGTTCTCAAAGTTAGTGTCGTTAAGCACCGGGATATTATTCAAATTGACAAATATAGAAGAAACATTTACTGTAAACAAAAAAATAACAATAATAAGCTCATAATTAACAAATAATAATTTTGGGCCATATAAGATACCAAGCACAACATTGAAATTTAGTCTTTGGACAAAAATTTCAATACTCTTAAACTTTATTAGTAAATATTGATAATCAAATCCTGCCAACAACATGCCTTCCTTTGGGCCGACATATTGCATGCATGGTAAAAAATAATTTTATCACATATTTACTACTTTATTGTGTTTGAATCCGACCAAAAACTAACCTTCCTTTGGGCCTATTACTTTTCGTAGAGATTAAAAACACAGTCACTTAAATTCTTAAATGACAACTTTAATTTTCAAAATAAATAAATTAACATAAAAGATGTCACTTTGGTGGCATTTTATATTAATTTAATTTATTTTGAACTTTATTTTTAACAATTATGCAAATACACAAAACATTGAGAGTACACAAATTTATTCACATCAATAGGGAGAACGAGTATTGTCAATCAACTTAGAATATCATGAAATAACATTTCAGAAAAACTGTGCATAATACATCAAAACACCGAAATTATATGAAATATTAAATAATATATATTTAATAGTTTCAAAAAATTCCATAAAATTACCAAATATTTTAAAATAAAATTTTAATCTAAACTGGAGAAACCGGTTATCGAATGGCCACCAGAGGGTTGCGTGTGGATCCCACACACCTTCTTGTGCGTGTAGAGAAGACACCTTATGCACCATCAAGTTTTCTTCTACCTTCAGCCAGTCGACCTGACCCGACTGTGTGATAACCGCAAATTTTCCTATTTTTGGTATTAAATACCTGAAAATTTAATTTTAATGCAAATAGATAAGTTAAAGAAAATAAATAAATTTATTTACGAGATTTGGAATATTGTTGGAATTTTCGTAATTAATCAAGTGACGATTCTGAAAAGTCGTACAGAGGAAATTAATTTGGATATTAAGAGATCCAAATTATAAGAAATAAAAATGGTGTATTTCCATATATTTAAATACTTATATTATATAAATATATTTTTATACAAGTATATATGTACATATATGAAATATATATATATATATATATATATATTATTATATAATGATATATGTATATGATTTTATATTACAAAATATGTATATATATATAAATATATATAAGAAATATAATTATTATTTTAAATTTAAGTGTATATATATAGTGTTAATATAAAAATATGTATATATATTATTACTAGTATATTTATATATATATATATATATATATATAAAAATAACAGAAACGGGAATCGGGATACAACTCGACCCTCGTTTCTCCTTTGTTACAAACAGAGGGAAAACCCAGCTGAAGCCGACCACTGTCGGCGGGAGAAAAGGAAGAGGTGGGAGAGAGAGAGAGAGAGAGAGAGAGAGAGGTCACTGACGAGACAAGGGAGAAAGGGAGCTACTGGTGATAGCAAGGAAAGAAAAGGGAAGAGGCGAATCGGAAGAGGGAAAAGAGAAAAAGGAGAAGAAAAGAGGAAAAAGGAAAGAGGTGGTGCCGCCCGATTTGGATGTCACCACCGCCACCCTCGTTGCCGGTGAAGGCAAACAAAGAGAAAAGGATGGCCGACGGTGAAAGGAGAAGAGAAAAGAGAAGGAGAAAAGAAAGAAAAAAATGGACCGACTGCCACTTTCAGATTCGCCGTCGCCGATCTAGGAAGAATGAGACCAAAAATGGCTTCATCGCAACCTCGGCTAGCTATGGAAGGGTTGAACCGACGGTGAGGGAGGCCGACAGTGGCTGAACCGGTTCAGACCAGAAAAAGAAAAAGAAAAAGAAAAAGAAGAAAAGAAAAGGGGTAGGAAAATTTTATTAGAATTTTATGATTATTATTTATTGAATAATTGTGTAAAATTCTAAAGGTGAATATGGACTTGGAATTGTAGAAATTATACAAGATGATTGAAGATTGATGGAAATCGGGAGAAGTGGACTACACGCGCGACGTTAGTGAGAAAACTGCTAACACGAAACAGGTAAGGGATGCATGTGTAGCCTGTAAGGATATCTCGATTGCAGAAATTGAACATGCATAATTTTATGAAAATATTGGTGAATTGATTTTGTTGGAAAATGTGTAAATTGACTGGTTGTGAAATGTTGAATCTGTCTAAATTGTGCAGGGAGGTTAGTAAACGGGTAGCCGTTATGCTGTCGAAAAATTTTAGAAAATTATTTAAAATCATCATAAATGATTTTCTTACATGTGAAATATTTTCCAACCACGGAAAAGAGGAATTTATTATTTTTCATAAAACATGAATATATCGAATTTTATTTTTAAAATATTCGTGTTATTGATATTGGTTAAAATGATATCACCGAAAATTCTCCCGATATATGAATTATATGTGATATGAAATGGAAAATGAAAAAGGGATAAAGTGAATATTTTATAAAGGTTTTCCTAAATATTCACTTGATTTATTAAATAACCTTTATGGTTTTATTTATGAATTATTTATTTTTATAAATTCCGTAAAGGTAAATTTATGATGAAAAACATTGTTTCGAGACTAGTTGGCCCCTTTATCATGTTGATATGTGATGCGTAATATGTGACATGTGATATGTGATATGTGATATGTAGTCCCAGTCGACACCTGATTAGTGATCCACCGAGAACGATTATAAACTATGGTCATAGATCTGATATGTTTATTTTCTACCCTCTGAGGTCTATAGTATGATACGATATTGGTGATTGCCTCAGTCTCCACTATGATATGTGATATGTTAAAAAAGAAATGTTTTATATGATATGTGATATGTTAAAAGGAAATGTTTTATATGATATGTGATATGTTAAAAGGGAAATGTTTTAAATGATATGTGACATGTGAAAAGGGAAATATTTTATATGATATGTGACATGTTTTATATGATATGTGGAAAAACTAAAATGTTTTACAGTACTTTTACACGGTGTATAGTACTAAATTGAGTACGGTACTATATGATGATTTTCATATGTGACATGAACATGTGATCTGTTTTCAAAAAAAAAAGAGGAGATTTTAAATCTAATATTCTTATTATAATTTTAAATTGAATATTAGACTTAAATGATGTAAATGTTATGTGGAAATGATTTTAATAGCTTATTTTGCTATCTAAAGTACTGTACGAATTATGATTTGTACAATAAAATATGAAATGAGTTTAAATGAGAATGCTAATGAATTAAACTAATATTCTTCTTGAAGAATATATGAATATTAGTTATTTTATTTAAATGTTTTATTTCATAAAAGCATAAAATTGAAAATGATATGAAATGAAAAGGAAAAGGATTTGATTTCCATGAAATTAATTACTCCCTACAGTTGCTTCTAGGTTCTGGGACACGCAAATATTTCAAAATACCTTTTGTACTCCATTTGGATCCCTAGCTGACTGTAGTATCCTTCCTATATGAGCTTAGTGTACTTATAGGAATATGAAAAAGTTTTCATAGCATATAGATATCTGGATATCAAGAGTTACATATAATTCCTTTACTAAGCGGTGGTTTGCTCACCCCTTTACTTTTAACATTTTAAATTTTCACTGACTGCGAGATCTTGCATTCGAGGATCTCGGCTGCGCATCAAGGTTGAATGTGACAGCTTGGTTGATTCCAAGAGTTACAATAATTTATTTATGTATTCAGATTTATCCACAGTACTACTTTCTTGTAAATTAAGATAGGGGATGTAAATAATATTGTGATTTTAATATGTAATAGTTTTGATGAAAAAAGAAAGTAAAGCATCGTAGACAGCCCAACCATATAAAATGTATGAAAAAACGTAAAATATGTGGTCACAGGATGTGACAGATTTAATGGTATCAAAGCAAGGTTGGCCTGATGTCTGTCGATGCTTTTGAAACAAAACATGTTGAAAAAGATTAACATCCTCTGTAGTACTGTATAGTCTGAATATATAAATGAAATAAGTAATTGTAAATGGGGATAAATATTTTAAATGGTATGGAAATTTTGAATTAAGGATGTTAAAGAGGGATAATAATCCTAGAATTTTACTTGAAATAAGTGATCTTATACTCTTAAATGAAGGTCTATTCGGTAAGGAACAGAAAGGAACTCGGTGAGGGCTCCACCCAGGACTTTTCTGTCCGAATCGAATTAAGACCTTACAGTGATGATATAAGAGTAGAATGAGATATCATCAGTAAATAGATTCTTAAGATCACCTGTTGAATGTATTTGGAAGAGAGAGAAATTAATGGAGAAATGACAAATATGCCCCTATATTGAAATTATTTCTTCTGAACCATGGCAGACCAAATTGATTTGGAATTGACTGATTTGACAGAGTAATTAATGGTGTAAGAATGTATTACATGTAAAATAATCTATCTATTAACCACATCAGGATTTCTCTGTCTTTAAATCGAACAAGATCTTAAAATGATGATATTAGTGAGAGAAGGAATATCATCAACATATAGATATTAAGATCACCGGTTTAAATTATATTGAAGAGAAAGAAATCAATTTTAAAATGACGAATGTGTCCTTGTATTTGACAAATTTCTGAATAGTGACAGATCAAATTGATCTTGAATTCATTGATAGTGATAGAGCTAATGATAGCATAAGGAATGTAACATGTGTATAACGGTCCCTATTACTAATCCCACTTATACTCAGATTACTGATGCAACCCGAAATGTTTATAATGGCAAGTCGCAGAATGATTTGCCTTGTTATTAATTCTTAAGGGCCTGAATTAAAAGTGTATTGATGGGGTATTTAGTGGGGGATCGTTGGATACTATGAAAAGTGATATAATTACTGAAGGTGAATGAGAAAGTGATATGTACATTTGATGAAATCTATATCAGTACTGTTAATTTTGGTTTTATACATTCATTTTGTTTCTTAAGTATCAAATAGATATTTATAGAACCGAAATATTTCAAAATATGCTTTACATAATGGTGTACTGAAATTGTAGGAGATAGAGATGAAATGTGCAAAACGGTACGAGATTTGTGATTTAAAAAGTATCGGATGTTAATTCCGATAAATTTTTGAAATAGTCTAGATTTGGGAGGTAAGGTTAGCTTGACTTGATTTGTGATATGGAATCTATTTCTAAGCTTATATCGGAGAATATAGAAGGAGTCCGGAAAGCTTAAGAAGCAACTCAGGAAAATTTGTGGATAATGAATTTATCTTTATAAAGGTAATTGATGGAAATACAGATGATGTTGATCTAAGGATGAATTATAATTGTGTATTAAATTTCTATTTTTTAATAGAGTTCCTATTGAGGTTTACAAGATTAATAAAATACCCAGTGATGTATGTAAGCATAGGGAATGGGGTATTTAAACCATACTTGGAAAAAGTATAAATAGTGCTCACTGACGATATACCGATATAGGGTAAAGCACCAATAGAACATGAGCAATACTTTTGTATAACCCTGCAGACTCTCAAAGACCGGGAACTAGATGTTAAATTTGACAAATAAGAGATTTGGCTGACTGTATCTCTTTCTGAGATATATGGTCTCGAATGACAGAGCGATCATGGATCTGTCTATAATTGAAAGATAGTGATTGAGATACAAATTTTACTGAGTCTAGCTAAATACTACTGCCAGTCTATAGAAGAGTTTATGGGGCTAGCTGCTTTATAGATGTGATTTATAATTAAAGAAGTTAAGGTCGGTGGATAAATAAGTGTAAATATAATATTCAAAATGTTAAAAAGATTTTAATAGTGGGGTACTATACCACTTGGGAAAAGATGAAAATGTATTAAGAAGGTAAGTTATATGATGATTAGGGAACACGAATATGAAGCAGTTCCCAAATTTAAGACTAAAAGTGATTTCTCTTTGACTGTCACGTGGTTATGGCTAGATGGAAGATCGAGCCAAACTCGACAGATGAAATTTAATCATACTCAAAAGAGTAAAATAAATGAATTACATCATTTACTACCAGTTATGTAAATGGAAAAATGTTATATTCATACACACCTCAGAATTTTGGAATTGTATGAATAATGGGGTGACTAAATTGATAATTTGAGTATTCCACTATGGAATCTAAAATTATGAAAAGATTACATTCTCAGGTATATTTTAAAATTAAGTGATATTGAGTATACCATAAGAATAAGGGATGTAATGACAATACTATATGAAAAGAGATATTGAGAGGAAATGATTGCCAAATGTTTCATTTACTATAAGAGATGACTAATATTAAAGTCTGCAAATGAGATGCAGCATTGGTGAAATAAATGTGGGTGAGTATTGCGGGATAATAAAGAATCCAAAAGAAATATGATGTTATGGAAGTGATTATAGATTGATTGCTCAATTGAATCACTTTTCCATTATCAAGCTTCTAGATTCCTCTAATGCCATAGTCGAGATATAATTATGAACTAATGAGAATGTATGTGAAGTTCCAGTGAGCGTTACATGTGATGGGATCTCTGATTTGTCATATGCTTATAGGAAATAGCAAAAGGCTTTGGGATTCCAAATTTATTGACAGCGCCGCTTCATACTGATATAAATATTTGAGCGTAATATGTGAACGCTTAAAGATATATTAAAAGCGGGTGCACTGGATTTAAAAGCTACTAGGACAATTACATACTACTGATTAAATCATGTAAATGATAGCTACCAAACTATATTGACTTGGCACCAAATGAGGAAAATGGGTGATAAATAGTGTGAATCATCTATTATGCAAAAAGGACTGGAAATTGATAAATCCCAATTTGATAAAGTAATCCTTATGGAGTATAAATATATTGTGAAAGACGATATATAGTGGTCAAAAAGTAATCTCGACTTTGCAAGTATACTGGCAGTATTATCTAAAAGATTATCTGGAGGTCAGGAACAATAAGCATACAGAACGGTACGACCTTTTTACTTAAGTGAAATTCGGAGTACCGAATTTCTTAAGGTGGGAGAATGTAATAACCGCAAATTTTCCTATTTTTGGTATTAAATACCTGAAAATTTAATTTTAATGCAAATAGATAAATTAAAGGAAATAAATAAATTTATTTATTTATTTGGAATATTGTTGGAATTTTTGTAATTGATAAAGTGACGGATCTGAAAAGTCGTACCGAGGAAATTAATTTGGTAGATATCCAAATTATAAGAAATAAAAATGGTGTATTTCCATATATTCATATACTTATATTATATAAATATATTTTTATACAAGTATATATGTACATATATGAAATATATGTATATATTATTATATTATGATATATATGATTTTATATTACAAAATATGTATATATATATATATATAAATATATATGAAATATAATTATTATTTTAAATTTAAGTGTATATATATAGTTAGAGGTGGCAAATGGGCGGGTCGGATCGGATTTGGGTTGGATCATTTTGGATCGGATCATTTTGGGTTAAGAAAAAATCGGATCATTTTGGATTCGGATCATTTCGGGTTCGGATAAGGTCGGGTTTGGGTCAAGGAAAAATCGGTCTATTTCGGGTTTAGATTATTTCGGGTTCAGATAAGGTCGGGTTTGGATCGTTGACTTTTTTTAGTCAATTCGGGTTGGTCGGATTTGGATTCGGGTCGATTTGACAGATTTATTGGATTAAGCTTTGGTCATCTTGATTTAATTTATCTGATATAAAAATCAACTGAAACCATATTTCTAAGAACTACAAAACTCATGAATATAAAATTGTCTTCTTACATGACCTATAGTACAATTGGGATTGAAATAATCAAAATATTTAATAATCTGTATGATGGTTTTCTTTATAATATATTTACCAATATTCATAAATTAATTACGTTTTTTTTCATTTTATTTTTATTATCCACAATAATTAATAACTTTTGAATCAAAGTAATTTAATAATCCATACTAAATATTATAAAACAATACTATATATCTCTTTAATTTAATTTGATTTTTTATAGAATAATTAGAGACATTAGTGTAGATGATATAGCTTCTATACTCTATTATAGATTAACCATTAAATAATTATACATTATGTTCAAATGAATGCAATATAAAAACGAATATTTAAATTAAACTATATTAAAAAAATATATAACACTCATATTATTGA
Source organism: Heritiera fomes (assembly GCA_032173925.1). Classification (NCBI taxonomy): domain Eukaryota; kingdom Viridiplantae; phylum Streptophyta; class Magnoliopsida; order Malvales; family Malvaceae; genus Heritiera; species Heritiera fomes. Next base: position 21,443,534 of record JAPDPM010000013.1, on the reverse strand, counting down.
AAAAAATTATATTTTTACTATATTAAAATACTTTGATATTTAATTTTAACATTTAAATATTTATTAATAATATTAAATTTAAGTTTGAATATTTTCAGGTTTGGGTAAATTTGGATTCGAATCAATTTGGATTCGGGTCAATTTGGGTTCGGATCAATTTGGGTTCGGATCAATTCGGGTTCGGGTTAATCTAAATTCGGATGAATTTGGGTTCGGATAAATTCGGGTTCAGATCCGGTCGGGTTTGGATCAATGTAAATTCGGATAAATTTGGTTTCGGATCAATTTGGATTCGGATCGGATTGGATTTGGATTGTTGACTTTTTTAGTCAAATCGGATCGGTCGGGTTTGGATTCGGGTTAATCGGGCGGATTTTTCGGGTCGGGTCAACTTTTGCCACCTCTATATATAGTGTTAATATAAAAATATGTATATATATATATATATCTATATTATTAATAGTATATTTATATATATATAAAAAATAACAGACACTGGAATCGGGATACAACCCGACCCTCGTTTCTCCTCTGTTAAAAACAGAGGGAAAACCCATATGAAGCCGACCACTGTCAGCAGGAGAGAAGGAAGAGGAGGGAGAGAGAGAGAGAGGTCGCCGACGAGACAAAGGAGAAAGGGAGTTGCCGACGACAACAAGGAAAGAAAAGGGAAGAGGCGAATCGAAAGAGAAAAAAGAGAAAAAGGAGAAGAAAAGAGGAAAAAGGAAAGAGGCAGTGCCGCCTGATTCGGACGCCTCCATCGCCACCCTCATCGTCGGTGAAGGAAAACAAAGAGAAAAGGATGGCCGACGGTGAAGGGAGAAGAGAAAAGAGAAGGAGAAAAGAAAGAAAAAAATGGACCGACTGCCACTTTCAGATCCGCCGTCGCCACCGCCGATCTAGGAAGAAGGAGACCGGAAATGGCTTCGTCGCAACCTCGGCCAGCTGTGGAAGGGTTGAACCCGCGGTGAAGGAGGCCGATGGTGGCTGAACAGCTTGAATCGGTCGAACCGGTCTGAATCGGTTCAGACCAGAAGAAGAAGAAGAAGAAGAAGAAGAAGAAGAAGAAGAAAAGGGATAGGAAAATTTTATTAGAATTTTATGATTATTATTTATTGAATAATTGTGTAAAATTCTAAAGGTGAATATGGACTTGGAATTGTAGAAATTATACAAGGTGATTGGAGATTGGTGAAAATCGGGAGAAGTGGACTACAAGCGCGACGTTAGTGAGAGAGTCACTAACACGAAATAGGTAAGGGATGCATGTGTAGCCTGTAAGGATATCTCGATTGCATAAATTGAAAATGCATAATTTTATGAAAATATTGGTGAATTGATTTTGTTGGAAAATGTGGAAATTGACTGGTTGTGAAATGTTGAATCTATCTAAATTGTGTAGGGAGGTTAGTAAACGGGCAACATAAATTTTAGAAAATTATTTAAAATCATCATAAATGATTTTCTTACAGGTGAAATATTTTCCAACTACGGAAAAGAGGAATTTATTATTTTTCATAAAACATGAATATATCGAATTTTACTTTTAAAATCTTCGTGTTATTGAAATTTGTAAAAATGATATCATCGAGAATTCTCCTGATATATGAATTATATGTGATATGAAATGGAAAATGAAAAAGGGATAAAGTGAATATTTTATAAAGGTTTTCCTAAATATTCACTTGATTTATTATATAACCTTTATGGTTTTATTTATGAATTATTTATTTCTATAAATTCCATAAAGGTAAATTTATGATGAAAAACATTGTTTTGAGACTAGTTGGCCCCTTTATGATGCTGATATATGATACGTAATATGTGACATGTGATATGTGATATGTTGTCGGGGTCGACACCTGATCAGTGATCCACCGAGGACGATTATAGACTATGGCCATAGATCTGATATGTTTATTTTTCTACCCTCCGAGGTCTATAGCATGATACGATATGGGTGATTGCTTTAGTCTCCACTATGATACGTGATATGTTAAAAAGGAAATGTTTTATATGATATGCGATCTGTTAAAAGGAAATGTTTTATATGATATGTGACATGTTAAAAAGAAAATGTTTTATATGATATGTGGAAAAACTAAAATGTTTTATAGTACTTTTACACGGTGTATAGTACTAAATTGAGTACGGTACTATATGATGATTTTCATATGTAACATGAACATGTGATATGTTTTCAAAAAGAAAAGAGGAGATTTTAAATCTAATATTCTTATTATAATTTTAAATTGAATATTAGATTTAAATGATGTAAATGCTATGTGGAAATGATTTTAATAGTTTATTTTGCTATCTAAAGTACTGTACTAATTATAATTTGTACAGTAAAATATGAAATGAGTTTAAATGAGAATGATGATGATTTAAACTAATATTCTTCTTGAAGAATATATGAATATTAGTTATTTTATTTAAATGCTTTATTTCATAAAAGCATAAAATTGAAAATGATATGAAATGAAAAGGAAAAGGATTTGATTTCCACGAAATTAATTACTCCCGACAGTTACTTCTAGGTTCCGGGACACGACAGGTATTTCAAAATACCTTCTGTACTCCATCCGAATCCCTAGCCGACTGTAGCATCCTTTCTATATGAGCTTAGTGTACTTATAGGAATATGAAAAAGTTTTCATAGCATATAGATATCTGGATATCAAGAGTTACATATAATTCCTTTACTGAGCTGTAGTTTGCTCACCCCCCCTACTTTTAACATTTCAGATTTTCACTGACTGTGAGATCTTGCATTCGAGGATCTCGACTGCGCATCAGGGTTGAATGTGACAGCTTGATTTATTCCAAGAGGTACAATCATTTATTTATGTATTCAGACTTATCCACAGTACTACTTTCTTGTAAATTAAGATAGGGGATGTAAATAATATTGTGATTTTAATATGTAATAGTTTTAATGAAAAAGGAAAGTAAAGCATCGTAGACAGCCCAACCATATAAAATGTATGGAAAAACATAAAATATCTGGTCACGAGATGTGACAGACTGATCCTTAAACAAACTCGAACGAGTCTGTTCGTGTTCTTTATCGATTTTTAACTCTTTTTTCGAGTGATTTTTGCCAAATTGAACCCAAAATCATGGAATTAACAACTTGTTTTACATAACCCATGCAAAAATCAATTAAAAACAACAAATAATGGTGATGAATCGGATCAAGAAAGAATTGAGAAAACTCCATGAAAGAACTCAACCCCTTTTCTTGATTTATTTCAACCAAAACAAAAAATATACCAAAATTGTGACTTTGTTTCAACCACAAAAGTCACAAGAATCAATTATCATTAGTCAATTTGAATTAAAACACATCAAATATTGTTGTTTTGGTTAAATTTTAATTTTGGGATTTAAAAGATTAAAGATAAAATTCATGAAACATGAAACAAAATTCCAGCAAATTGTTTACATGATTTTAATCCTTATTCCATAAGGAATAAAAGCCCTAAGGTTTTATACAAAAAATTTTAATTCTTAATTATCAAACATGAACAACTCTTGATATCACTTGTAAGAAATTCATACAGATATACACACAGGATCTCATGTTCAATCATAAAAAAAAAAGTAAAACGGAAACGTACCTGAATCCATTGGAATTGATTTTTTAGGATTAGAGTCTTCCACGTCTAAATCTTTTGAGAGAATCTGTATCTCACTCAGCGATGAGATTTGAGAATGAGAATTGTGTTATGTTTAGACTGAGGACCATAACCTATTTATACTTGAAGTATATTTTATTTTGGCCCATCATGAAAATAAAATAAAATATTGGATCTTTACACATTGCAAAGCCCATACTAATTGAAATGCCCTAAAGTCCAATAACTTAACTTTATTTGATCACTTTTAAATGGACTAAACAAATTAGATAGCCTGTAATGTATAATTGATTGATATATGTTGGCCTACTTAAAGAATTTCCCAACACTCTTTTGGTATAAAACTATGAATGAAATCCACAAACTCTAAAGATCAGTTCAATCAGCTCTCTTTCTTACCATTGCCAAACCAAGAAAACTTCTTTTTACATCGGAATCTTTTTCAATGTAACACAAAGACTATGAAATCCACAAACTTTAAAGATCAGTTCAATCAGCTCTCTTTCTTACCATTGCCAAACCAAGAAAACTTCTTTTTACATCGGAATCTTTTTCAATGTAACACAAAGACTTGCTAGCTAGCCAGCTAGTTGACGTGCTTATAAATTAGGTATATGGTATATTAAAATGAAATTCATTCCACGAGTTGGTTGATTCATGTAAAAAAAAAAATCAAGGTTTGATTTAGAGCTGTTGAAAAGAGTAGGGGTCGGTGATTTTAATGTACGATGATTCCAAGGTGAAAGCAGTCAGTCTTGGTTTAGTTTATTATTTGTTAATTGTAGAGAAAGTTCAATGAGAACTGTGGACTGAAGTAGACAAATGATGGGATTCGTAAGGTGAGTTAGTTTTTTAACAAGACTAACAACTTTGGAAGCATATTTAAAGGAAATGGCCTGATTTTAAGAGTAGTCAAAGAGATAATGGTTGTTCAAAAAGAAAGGAAAGGGCCTCCCATTGTGAACCCTTTTTTATCTAACGGAGACGTACGAAAGGAGCCAATGCCAAAATGGGGTCTAACGAAGCTTTAAACTTAAGCATGTGCCACTACAAGTCATTGTCTTGTATATCCAACTTCTGCAAACCTGAGTTTACAATGACTTGCTGTCATCTTACGTTTCAATTAATCTCCTCATGATATTTCTCTATCTATTTATTCTACTGAACAAAATGGTTTGATTATTTATCCAGAGAACGGGGAATATATTAATTTGCTTAAAATTTATTAACTTTTGATTTTTTTTTTATGTTACATTTGTCTGTTGATAAATTTTAGAAGGCCAAATTCTCCTGTGTCTTTACTAAAAAGGATGGAAGTGAAGAGTTTAGTTTCTTCATCTGGTACCGACCATCATCTTCGAAAGTAATTTTTTAGCGTTAAAACAGGTTTTTACTCTCTAGAAATTTTCATGAAGCAGACACTGAGTTGAAAGTTTGTCTATTTCTAAGAATAGTTTTTGAAGCTTCGCTATGTACTTTAAATAAACAAATAAGTTCAAGCCACAAGTTGCAATCCCCTTTATATTAACTTCACTAAGGCGAGGACGATTGGAAAATCCTTGCAAATCTGAAGCTTTTATACAATTGCAGACACTTATTTTTGTACTAGCATAATAAATTCATAAAATTTAAGGTTTAAATTCTATGCAATAAAATTGACTTAAATTTAATTTAAACATATTTTTTTAATTCAAAATCTCATAAACTTCGAATAAATTATGAGTCATAAATTTTGTTGGGCTTACAAATTTAATAGACCAGTTTACAATTTAAGTTATGTTCTATGGGTGTGAAGGTCCAAATCTTTTTCCACCAAAAAAAAGGTCCAAATCCTTTTATTTTATTTCTTTTACATTTTGTTATTTTTTATTTTTATTTTCTAATTTTTTTACTTTAATGAATTTAATTAACATTATTATTAAAAAATGAAAAAAAAAAGGAAACTAAAAATGGAACTTAACCCCTCTCTCGTCGTCACTCAGCCACCCAAACAGTATGTAGCTACCTCATCCCACACATATTGATCACTGAAACCCCATTCCAATAGCAAACACCTTCGAAAAATCTTAAAACCAAAAGCTAGACTAAAAAAGGTGTCCTAATTTGATTAAAGTGAACACTGACTTTGGAACCAAGGAGGACTCTAAATGACTTTGCAAAGGGAACTAGGGAACCCTCCAGAAGCCCTAGTTGCAGAACTTTCAACCCCAGATGTCACCACTTTCCACCAACACAATCCCACTCAACCAGAAGACACCGTTCTTGACATCCTAATCTACAAACCATAAGCCCTTAGCACCTCCACTAGCTCCTAAACACCACTGCCATTCTCGCAGCCCAAACAGAGACCATACACAGTCCCAACTTCAACTAACACCCAAGAAACCACAGCCCAGGGGGCTTTCCAGTTTGTGGATTCTTTGAATCTTGAGGCTTTTGGGTCTCAAGCAAAGGAAGGAGGGAAGAGAGTGATACGGTCTAAATGATGAAGCTCTTCTAATGACAACTACAGGAAGCTATCACACTAGAATGAGATATGCATTTCCTTCACAGAGTCTAGAAATTCTAGATTAATGAAGAGTAGAGAAGAATAGTGAGAAGAATAGAAGAATTAAAGAAAGAGAGTTTGTAGAGGAGAGGAATTTGTAGAAACTTGTTGTATATACATCTTCCTCATTCCCATACATTTCAGTACTATTTAAAGACATCAAGCACAGTTAATAGATGTGACTCTTATCGGACTTAATACTAATCAGCTAATACTAATAAAACGACTGTGTTTCAACTTCCTTACATTTGGACCCATAACAATACCCGACCCTTCAAAACATCCTACTCCTCAAGGATTAAGTGTTTCGCAACATTCCAACCATAGGCAGCAAGTTTACACTAAGAAATGCTACAAGAATGTTGATGTGCTTGGTATGTCATAAGTTGTGGGTGGTACATTGCTTTCTTCTTTAGGAAGATCATAACCTATTCTTGAGATGTGTGTGTAGTCATATGTAAGGAGTAAGCGTGGTGGCATTGCACTCTTTTAGTGGCTGACATGGTTGATGTATAACTAATTGAAAGAGCAACTTCTGCAACATTCCATGAATTAACCAAAATGGTTCCATCATTAAGAGATTAAGTATCAACTCTTGCAAACTCAGTTAATATGAAGGCCCCTTTATTGGAAACTTGGCTGCCAACGAACTCATAGCTAACAAGTTTCATGCCATCCATCAAAGATGTTACAAAAGCTACACCTGTAATAGCATATAGATCATATAATGCATGAAAATCAAGGGATTGATCCAAAAGATGGGTAGATACAACAATAACAATTCCAAATCTTCCCTTACTGCATCCAACAATCCTATGGACCTTGCTTGTAAACTTTTAACATTCAAGAACAGCAGTTCTAGGAGATACTGTAATTTGCAGGAGAACTTAATCACACCAATCAAGATTTTCAACAACGAAATTTTTAAATGCCAAAGTCTTCTGTGGTATGCCCTTGATCATATCAAGACAAGCAATGTTGAACATAACCTTTCAATCAGCAACCTTCTCTTTCAGTTGTTTTGTGGGATCATGGACTCCTTCAAGTATGCCCTTTATTCCACAGATGGAAGCGCAACCACTAACAAAATGTCATTTACCGTCATATGCATCCCAAGAATAGCGCCCAGCCTTGAAAGTGCTCTGTTGAAGGGCATGCCCAAATGAGGAGAAGTGCGACTATGGCTGCTTGGTCTGGAGCTTGTTGATTACATTCAAGTTAAGGTTAGTCTGCTCCTCACTTTGTCCATCAGACAAAGAATACATGAGCAAGGACTTCAACAGTTATAGTTTGCTGCAAGGGACGAATAGTACACTAAACAATAACCCCTGGAGCAACCTTGTAGCACGCAACTAGGACACATTTTGTCATCACAACACATTATTCATGTCACATTGTCCAACAGCAAAGATTTCGAGATCAACAATAGTTACAAGACCACACTACTGACAGATGGTAGCTTGAATAGCACCAATTAGAATATCCCACTCCCCAAAGATGTCACTTGTGTACTTCTCCAAAGTAGTAGCAAAGATGGAATGAGAACCAAAAGCAATAAACAACCCTAAGGCAACACTAGTAGCTCTACCATCAATATCTTGATGGACCTCAAAATCTAAATTAATTCCAGCACCATTGATCTCTTTATTAACAATTTTTGTTAGACCATCACTAGTTCCAATTTCCATTATCACTGCAGAACTAATAAGCATGTCAACATCCTGTCTGCTATGAACAAATGTGACATTTCCTAACACAAGAATGGCATTTTTAATCACAAGCTGCTGCATTATAATTACTACCCCTAAAATGTCATTATCATATAGTATTTTAAGAACCCAATCAAATAGAATAGAAGCATTACGGTTGTTCAATGGAGCTTCTACAAGAGTTGGCAGCATAGGTATCACAACCTTAATGAATTTTTTTAAACACCAATTTTGTAATTCTTGGTTCCTTCCACACTAGCAATTTTGAAAATAATTTGAACTAGTTCCAGTTATGAACAAGGTAATAATGCTTGGAATTCACCATTGGAATCATTGAATCAACATATCCATCTTTTCTTTTGTTTTCATTTTCAATAATATTGAACTCATATTTAATTCCAAATTTCTCAAATCTTATAGCAGCCTTGACATTATCGAATATCTTATCAATTTTTACCATCATTCTTTCTTTCATTTCATCAAATAAATGGGCTTTTCTATTGTAAATATGCTCCAAATCAGCTTGTAGTTCTACACATTGTTGCTCGTCCATGCTTTGAACCACTCCTTCGAACACCAAGATCAGCACACCATCCATCATCGCTGAGAATCGTTGCCTCTGATACCAATAGATATGGTCTAAATAATAAAGCTTTTCTTATGACAGCTATAGAAAGCTATGACACTAGAAAATGAGATATGTCTTTCCTTCATATAGTCTGGAAATTTCGGATTAATGAAGAGTAGAGAAGAATAGTGAGAAGAACAGAAGAATTAAAGAGAGAGAGAGAGAGAGAGAGAGAGAGAGAGAGAGAGAGTTTGTAGAGGAGAGGAATTTGTAGAAACTTATTATATATTCATCTGCCTTATTTGAAGGAAACCGAAACAACACGCAGCGGAATTTAAATCATTCGGCCTCCACCAAGATCGATTCGGAGAGTTGCCTGATTAGGGTTTCGAGATTTTACCTAACGTTTTCTCTGAATTTTCTGTCGTTGGTCGAGTCACAAGCAGCAACTTTTCGTTCCTGCCTCTACGGTATCCACACGAACGGATCTCACGACTCTTGAACGTCTCACAATCAGAAGCCTTGAAGAGCGTTTTTTATTCCTTATAACCGAACTGCTAGCTTCGATTAAAAAGAATGTTTTGTTTTCTGTTTTAAAAAGTGCAGCTATGTTTTTGGAAAAACATCCTTTTTATAGGCAGTAAATTTTACCCTAAAATTTACTGCCAAACAGAACTCTAATCCTACTTAGAATAGGATTAGATATATCCTTAATCCAATTCAGAATAGGATTAGATATATCTTTAATCCAATTCAGAATAGGATTAATTATGCTCCTCATTGATCCGTTCTAAGTGTGCGACCCAATAGGTTCTCAAAACAATGGCAATGACAAAATTGTCATAGGCAATGAGCGGTATCTAGCAACACATCATTGCTACCCATGTAACGAGAATGTCAATGACTCGACATAACCTTACTCGTGATAGATGTTACCGTGTAGTCTAATCCCTTTATCCTATGATGTCTTGATTAGACACAAGTCATGGAATGTGTCACACTTGTATAGTCTAATCAGCGTTTCTTGATTCCTGAGTGGACTAATTAAACAAATAAAATCAATATCTCATATTGACTTATTCGAGCACGGCCATGCATTTCTTAGTCTCACTCTATCAAAGGGCCCAAGACATCACTCTTGTTATATAAGAGGGATAAATCCTATCTTGATCACTCAACATCCCTCTACATAGATCAAGGCATACCCAATTACTACCTTTATAGTCCATCCTGTTACGAATGACATCCAGCAGCATTAAAGTATGCAATTCTCTATGTTGGGATCTATGATGATCTCAAGTCAAAGGATCACATACACCATCATCACTATGAGAATCGCTTATGACACTCATATAACAATCCATGTAGCGTTCTCATGGAGGGTCGATCCAGTACATAGTTCTCTAACATGTACCTATGTGATGACTTGATATCCTATATCCATGACAATGGTCATCAGTCAACCACATACTAGTCTTATCGTATCATTGTTATCCTTGTTCACAATAATACTTGACTAGGAATATTTTAAGAATAGTGTGTTATTACTATTCTAAGGACATTATCATATAAGATTATATTACGCAGTTATAAGACAAATATAATAATGAACTATGATAAATAAAATGTCATGATACATAAAAAATGCCAAAGTCAATCATCTAATGAATGGTTCTAAGGGCATAATCCAACATTATTCCCATACATTTCAGTACTATTTAAAGACATCAAGCACAACCAATAGACATGACTCTTACCAGGCTTAATACTAATTAGCTAATACAAATAAAACGACTATGTTTCAACTTCCTTACATTTGGACCCGTAACAGAGAGAAGCAATTGGTGGTCGAACGACTTGAGGTTAGGAGGAAGCTACGGCTTTAACTTGAAGAAGGCCCTCATTTTGGCTGCTGGCTGTGAAAGAAGGAGCAAGAACAAAGAGAAAGACAAACAAGAAAGGGTGAAAGGTTGGTCTTGATAGGTTAATTACTTTACTGCTCACTTTCTATTTGCTTTGATTTTAAATGCTGGCACATTGACTCAACTATGGCTTGTGGGAATAGTTGTACTGCATGTATGGATTCATGAGTAAGGAAATGTTAGAGGTACTTATTTTGACAGTTATATTTTGATATTTTTAATTTTATTGAATCATGTTATTTTTTTAGTTTTATACAAAAATCAGTTACTTATATGAGAAATTAAAAAATTAAAGTACGTGGAATGCTAAAAAATATTTTCTAAATAACTTGTAATAATAAATAATAAATCTTCACGTAAAATCATAAAGTGATATAGTTCAATAAGATCAAGAGTATTAAAATATAATTGTCAAAATAACTATCCTAATATTTTCCTTCGTGGGTATGTTGGCAACTTTACATTACTTATTTTTTGCCTTATTTTGTAATTTGTTTCAACTTGGGAACTTGCTTGAACGATGGCTACTCATCTTCATGTACTGACTCACTATTTTCTAGTTTAGTTTCAACTATTTAATTGTATGTTTTGTTTGCTTTAACTTGACGTGACTATTGAATTTAATTGATGAATTATTGTCTAGTGTATTTGCATGTAATGTGCTTTGTGTTTTCTGATTTGCAAATTTTTTTTAACTGGTTTTAAGTATTAGTCGTAGTTATTAAAAAATAAAATTATAAAATCAATTTGATAAATAAAACCTTTTTTATGAGTTAAAAAGTATAAGATATTAATTTAAATAAAAATTCATTCAATGATGGGATGTTACGAAAATCACAAGTAGTAATTTTTAATTGATCCTTAGATGAGAGAAGTCTATCAAATATTACTACCGTAGTGAAATATTTAATGCGATTTTTCAACAATGTGAATTTTTGTTAAAAAATGAATAATGTATTTTATTAAAAAAATTAATAATAAAGTCTAAATTTAATTAAATATTTTTTCGATAATAGAATTTACAAATAGTGATTCTTAACTTATCTATATATAAGAGAAGTCTATTAAATATTACTAGAGTATTGAAATATTTAGTGTTTTTTTAATAATGGAATTTTTTAAAAAAATAGATGAATAATTCTTTTAAAATAATGATAAAAATTGCCTATGCATTATACATTATCTGTTTACATGATATGGATTCACGTAAATTTCACAATGTGAATCTTCCGTGGATGACTCTATAAATATTGCAAGTAACAATTCTTAAGAAATCTTTAAGTGTGAAAATTGTTCAAAATGTTGCCAGAGTATTAAAGTATTTAGGTATAATTTTTCAATACAAAATATTCACATTTATTCTCCAAAAAAATAATAATAAAGCTTAGCTTTTTTAAATGAAGGTTTTTAATAAAAATGAATTGATTTTCGCAAGGAAAATAAAATTAATTACAATAAAAAAATGAATTATTTTTAAATATTAAATTAAAATCAATTTTTTAAATACAAGAATAACAATGATTATAATAATACATGTCGTAAGATGCTACTAATTCTTATACATATGTAACTGTACTCTCAAATTCAAATCTTATTTTTTATATCAAAATTGTTTTTTAATAAAAATTAAATAATTTTAAGATTTTATTAAAAAAAATATATTTTTCAACAGATTAAAAAAATATTTTTAAGTGTCAATAAAAAAGATAGATAACAATTTTCTGTTTTTTATATTTTTAAAATCGCAGAGAAATTGAATCTCCAGACACTAAAGTTACGACACCCATGACCGTATATCTGTTGGCTATTAGGCTAAAAGTTGCTACATCCTTCATGTGAAAGCATTCGTAGCTGCCTCTATCCTTTCTCCTCTGTCAGAAAAGTATATTGGCTGGCTTCTGCTTTTTAATGGGCGAGACTTTCCTCCCCATTGCAGTCTGGACTGAAGGGATTGCATGAAAATCCACAATCACCATCCATAATCTAGCAGTCCTGGAGAAAGAAAGAAACCCAAAAGATTATTAAAGAGAACTGCAAAATCACAGAAACAAGATTGATTCATTTTGAATACTTTCTTCACGATACAAAACCATGTTATCTATGTACAACTGGCAGTAGTCAAACAATAGAACAAACAACTCAACAAAAGAAAGAGGACCAAAAACTAGAGGGAACTAGAGGGAAACAGGAAAGTGGAGAACATGGAGCAGAAAGAATGAGATTCATAGAGACTCTAAGATGCTAAGCAGGCTTCCCAAAACAGCCTGTTCTTTTCCATCTCATTCATTGTTGAATCAACAGAAACAGCTGATGATTTCTTTTCTTTTGCCACTCCACCATCCCTGCACTTTTTATACACACGCGCCTCCTTTTGCTCCACCACCTCCCCATCCTCCTCATCTTCATGGTGATCATCACCAACCTTTGCCTTGTCTTCTAAGCTTTTAAGCGCTCTAACACCAGGAAGAAAATAAGATGTAGTGTCACAGCTGCATGACTCTGCATCGTCATCTTCAGCATGGCTGATGACAGACATGGCAGGATCAGAACAATCAGCTTCGGAATCGCCGGTAGCCTCAAAGAGAATGAAAGAAGAGACATCAACAACTTTCTTTTTAATGTCCATATCCAATTGTCAACACCAGAGAACAGCAAACACACGATGAGAAAGGTACTAAAGCCTTGTGACTTTGTTTTGAAGTCTTTCCTATATTTATATATACAAGAATTGTTATAAAAAGGTAGTGAAAAGAAAAGAGGTGGGCTACTGCTGCTATTGCCGTGTTTGACACACGAATTTTCTGTTGGCTATCAATCTCAGCAGAAGAGAACTGTAAAATGGAATTTTACATCTGCTCTCCTTTTTCCAGAAGGAACACTAAAGTTGATAAGGACGATGGGTTCAGGGCCACCCTTTTGGAAAAAAAAAAATCCCAGTCTTCTAGAAGCAAGTCAAATTCACTACCTTGTAAAAATGAAACATCAGGCTGGTGATAGCCTACTCCGACCAAGAAAAAACAACTGTTTTGAACACTGTTCAATAAAAGTGACTGTGTAATTAATGAACATGTTCATCACCACTGGTCAATGCTCAGTAGGTCACGCCATTTTTCTTCAGTTTGAAACGTGGAATGCTTTCAGCAAGGACAACCAATTTCTCACAAACAAGTAAAACTTACCGATTAGAAGAATCAAAAATAAATTTTTTTTACGTAATTTGAATTTTAAAACTATCATTTTCAAAAAAAAAATTATTATTTTTTATTTTTAATACAAATAAAATTAATTTCAAAAACAGGTAAAAATTACAAATTTTATTGTTATCATTTTCGATCCGAATAAAATTAATTTTAAAAATCATAAAATTTAAAAAAATACATGTGATTAATAAAAAGTAAAATTGAAATACTTGGTATTATAAAGAGAACATAATGGATTATATTATGTTCATTTGAGATATTTGGACGGGTAAGCTGAAAAAGGGGGAAACCCAAACGTAGAAGACATGACTTTTTGTAGTGGCAGCGTAGCATGAAAGAGCAAAAAGGAAAGGGAGAGGATGGGTAGGTTTATTAAAAAACGTGCACAAAATGTATACGGCAAGGTCACATGGATTCCAGATCATCATTAATACTAATATTGCAACCCACTGGAAGGAATTACGTTTAGGGTTTTCTATTCACACCTTAAATTTAGCTGAACACATCTTAAAAATATTTTTATTTTTTTGTTGCTTTTATTGCACGCTCTAAATCTCTCTCTCATCAACATTTTTTTCCAGTGAGCTGAGTTGCTGCCTGGCAGCACTTGAATGCTGTCAGACAGCAATTGTATGCTGCTGCGGTAACAAGCTTTTGAAAATCACTTCCGGGAGTTTTTTTTTCTCTTTTTTTGGCTGCCCAGGCAGCTTGTTCACCGAAAATTCTTTGCCAAACTCATCGAAAACAATAGGACGTGAAAAGAAGAATATTTATGTAATTTTTTATAAAAATAAGATGTGTCTAGTTTAAAGTAGGGTGTGTTTAAACACACCCATTACGTTTATGGCACGTTGGTTTTCGTTTGCTGTAATCAACCACGTATAGTAGAACAACGCAGAGGTAATTGAATATTTTTTTTTTTGGTTTTCTTGCTTCAGCTGTGCTATTTTTATTTTTTATTTTTTATTTTTTATTTTTGAAACCATTTTCTATTTTTTTTTATTAATGTGGATAATTTACTCTCAAGGTGAAACTTGAGGATTTTTTTTAAAATTTCACTACGTTCTTAGTCAAAATAACTTCTTTAAAATTTTCAAACTCACTTATATCCTAATTACAACTATCACCAGTTTAAAACATGAAATTAACTTTTATTTTATTTTGAATATCTCGTGTGAAAAGTAGTTCAAAATAGGAAGAAGATAGTTTTCGAATCAACCAAGCAAAGAGTGTATTTGTTTAGTAAATGAAAAATTCACACGTTAACATACTACTTAAAAAACGTTAGTTTTAAAACCATGAGATGCACCAAAATACATTAATAAATAAATTCATATATATTATAATTTTTATTTGAAAGTTTATAATATAAATTATTAAGTTCATAAACAACTCAAAATTTCTATCTTTATTATTTTTTATTTGAAATATATATATTTCAATATAATAAAATAAGAAAATTTATATATTAAATTTAATTATACAATTTTTATCATATTTAAATAAAACTCATCATCATCATCAAGCCTTTATCCCAATATTTGGATAAGTTATATGAACCAATATATGAACTCACACTAAGTCATCAGTATGAATTCTCCTATTTAAGGCAATTAATATGTTCTTCCAACTCTCATTCTATCGTATTTTTTTGGATGACTTCCTTTCAAATCTTTTTCGGTCTTCTCTTAGCCTTGGCCTTTTTTTGTTATTCATAGCATCTATTTTTCTAATTAGATCATCTACGGGTCTATGTCGCATGTATTAAAAGCAACGTAAGCGAATTTCACTTATTTTTTCTTCGATAAACAGAATTTAATTTTGTCTTTAATTTGAAGAAATTTAAAAATTCTTCATCTTAAAATCAATTTCATGTACAACTTCTTGTAATTGGATATTCTTCAATGAATTGTTCTTAGACTGAAAAGATAGCAAATTATTTTTTATTATTTTTTGCTATTTTTAAATGAAGTGTCATTTTACTTGATGATTTAATTGATTTCACAAATAGAAGAGAGGACATGGATAAAAAATCAATCTGTAATTTGATTAAATTTTCAATTACAACGTAGGTTATAAAACTTGGTAACAAAGACAGTCATCTTATATAAATTTATACATACATGTTCTAATAATTTTTCACATTTAAACATAAGGTTAAAGTGATACACTTTAGACATTGTAAGCTTACTAATACATGTCTCAAGATTATACTTTGTTGCCCTTATTTCAAATACAAAAGTTTGACCTTAAGCTTTTCCAAAATCTTTTGAATTTTATAATATTCATTTTGCTAAAACATAGTTGTAGACATATCATTCAACAAAATTGAATATTGAACAATATTAAAATAATTGTTAACTAGTCAATGCCTTAACAGAAATTTCATAAAAATTATTAACATTTTTATTAACTAATTCATTAACTTTTATGTTGAAGACTACGAACATCCGATTTTTAAAATCATTAAATGTTTCAATATTCAACCCTGTACCTATAAGGTCTAAAAAATTCTACAATTAAGTAATATATATTAACATTATAAAATATTTTATTATCATCATGGAATAATATCTATTTAATGTAAATGATTTCATTTATTATAATTTTAATATATTAATATTTAATATATTGCTAAGTACTATTATCTAATATAATTAATTATTATTTTATTAAAATAATATTATTATATAATATTATATTTTTTAATTAAATTTAAAATAAATCACTACTACTATTAAATAATTTAATATTATTAAATAATAAATACTTAACATTGAATAATATTATTTATATTAATTATAATATTTTTAATAACTATATAATTTATTATAAATTAATTAGTAAAATATATATTGTTTAATAAATTTTAATATTATTACAACTAAATTAAATAATATTATTAAATATAATTTATAATTATTATTTCATATTATTATTTAATATATAAATTTAGAATTTTACTAATCTCAATTGTTATCTGATAAAAACTAATGTTAAAAAGTTATTTAACATTATTTTAATTGAAGTTTTATTGAGTATTATATTTAATTATAATATTATTTAATATGATTAAATGAAAATATTTAATATTAGTAGTAAATAGTATAACTTAATTTCATTTAATATTATGTACATTATGTTATTTAATAAATATATTGTTTTTAATTTTTAAAATTTTATTTTGTGAATTAAATTATTATATCTAAATTACTTTAAATATTTGTTTTCAATATATAACAATATTAACAAAACATGTTTTCTGTTTTTAAATTTGAAAACAAAACAAATAAAATAAAATTTTCGAAAACAAAAAACAATCGCAAATGATTCCTTAGTATTTACCATACGTTTTGGCTTAAGTGGACATGGAATTAGTAGATACTTACGTTTCATTAAAAAAAAAATCCATGTTAGTATTCTTACTAGATTTACTATATAGCTTATAATATGTGTATTAGATATCATAAGTATATGTAAAAAATATAGAAAAAATTAAACATATAAAAAAGTAGAAGACAATATAACAAAAAGAACTCCCAAATACACTCCACAAATTTCTCTATACACCCCACTATTAAATACACTCTATTCCCAAAAAAATACTTACACCTTTCAAAATTGTAATAAAGTATCTAATTTACCCTTTCTTACATTTCTTTCTATTTCCTTTTTTCTTCTCTTTTCGAAATCCGACGATCGGCTATTGCTCATGAACAGTGATTCACTTTCAAAAGTATATCAAATTTTTTGTTATTTCCTTCTTCTTTTTTTCATTTCTAATCTCCTTTTTTTACAAACATGCCCAAAACAAAGTAGATATAAAATTGAAGTTGTAGATTTAAACTTTAGATCTATGATTTTTTTGTATACTTTTAAAAAAAATTTAGGTAGGGAGGAAGAGGAAGATAAGGTCAAAAGGAACATTTTGCTATTTTTTGGAGGCAATCCACAAGTAATAATCATCGTTCGCTACCAGTCACCATCGTCGCCCGCGGATCATCAATGGCAATTTGCTTCTAAATATATACCAAAATTTTCATCATTTCCTATTCTTTTTTCTTTTGACTTCCGTTTCTTTCAAAAATGTCCAAAATGCAATAAATTTTGGGATATGTTTGTCTTAAAGGCTAAGGCTATTTTTGACTTAAAATAAAAATCAAATTGTGGAGTGTGTAGAGAATTTTGGTGAGTATATTTAGTCCTTTCAAAACTTTTTAAAGTTTTGAAATTTATGTTATTTTTACCTCTTTATAATTTGTTAAAATTTTCATGATATATTTTTTTGTGTATCCTTGATGTTCATTTTCAGACTCTTGGATTAATTCTTCAAGCCTTTAATTTAAGGATAATTGATTATTTTAATTTTAATTTTAATCTACATGGGTAAAGAAATTGAAAAAAAGATAACTTTTTCTTCTTCAACTTTTTCTCCATCTTTTTTTAAATTTAATGTATATGGGTGAGGAAATTTAAAAAATAAAATAATTAATTTTTTTAATTTTAATCTATATATAAGTATTAGAGAATGCACATAATTGATTTTTTTTTAAATTTTAATCAACAAAAAGTAATTTAATTTTTTAATATTTTTATCTATATAGGTCTAAAATTTTAGACAATATCTCGATGCCTACCAACGATTTGAACCAATAATTTATGCATAGAATTAAAGAGATAGAAGTATATGAGGCATTCAAGATTATGGAGACAAGAAAAGTTTTTGGCCTGATGACATTTCTATTGATGTTTGGAAATGCTTTGGAGAGGTAAGAGTTAGATAGTAAACAAATCTTTTCAATAAGATTTGACACACTAACAAAATGTTTAAGGAATTGAGAAAAAGTGTGTTGGTACCTCTCTACAAGAACAATGGGGATATTTAGAGTTGCTCCAACTATCGAGGCAAAAAACTAACAAATCACACGATGAAATTATGAAAAAGAGTGATAGAACAAAAAGGAAGGCCGTAGAAATATCGGAGAATCAATTTGATTTTATATCTGGCGGGTCAACTATGCAAGCAATATACTTAGACAACTTGTGGAGCATTTTCAAGTATAAAGTAAATATGTTCATATTATCTTTATAAATTTAGAGAAAGCATATAATAAAGTGCCTAGGGAAGTGTTACAGTGGTCTTTAATGAAGAAAAGAGTTCGCGTGAAATATATTAAAATAATTAATGACATACATGGAGATGGAAAAATACAAGTGAAAACGTGTAGAGGGCAAACAAGTGAATTTCCTATTATAGTAGGACTATTTCAATGGTTGGTGTTAAGCCTGTTTCTATTTTTATAGTAATAGACGAGCTGACAAAATCCATTCAAGATAAAGTAACTTGGTGTATGATGTCAGAAAATTATATTGTCTTGAGTGCTGAGACTAGAGTGGAGGTGAATGTGAAGTTAAAACTGTGGAGACAGACATTGAAATCAAGAGTATTTAGATTAAGCAGAATAAAGACTAAATACATAAGCGTAAATTCAATTCAAACAAAGAGGACGATAGAAACATATGATGCTAGATAGGGTGTGGATCCCTAAGCAGGATCATTTTAAGTATTTGGGTCGATTGTACAGAGAGATGCAGAGATCGATGGTGATGTAACTCATAGGATACATGCTAGTTGAAGTAAGTGGAGAAGTATTACAGGTATGTTGTATGACAAAGAAATTCATGTATAGTTGAAAGGCAAGTTTTATAAGACAATTGTTAGATCAAAATTGTTCTATGTCAGTAAATGTTGCGCAACTAAAAGACTGCATACACAGAAAATGAGTATAATAGAAATACGAATACTACAATGGATGTTCGAATATATGAAAAAATATAATGAGAAATGAAGATATTAGTGGAGAAGTGCTACAGGTGTGTTGTATGACAAAGAAATTCCTGCATGGTTGAAAGGCAAGTTTTATAAGACAATTGTTAGATCAAAATTGTTCTATGGCAGTAAATGTTGGGCAATTAAAAGACTGCATACACAGAAAATGAGTATAATGGAAATACGAATACTGCAATGGATGTTCGAATATATGAGAAAATATAATGAGAAATGAAGATATTCGCAAAGAGGTTGAAGTGGCACTTATCAAAGATAAGATGAATAAAAGTCATTTACATTAGTTTGAACACGTATGATGTAGACCCATAGACGCTCTTGTTAGAAGAGTAGAAGCTATTAATGATGTAAAAAGGGTCAAAGCTAGGAAAAGATTGAAAAAGATTTGGAAAAAAGTAATCTAGAAAGATATGACAGAACGGAAGTTGGAAGAACACATTATTTTAGATAGGATGAGTGGAGGAAAATTCATACTGACAACTTCGCATGAGGTCATTTATTGGTTCATGATAACCTATCTCAATATTGGGATAAAAAGACTCCGATGATGATGATGATGATGATGATAGGTAAAAAAATTTTTTTAAAAATTATTGATTTTTTCTTAATTTTAATCTATATGGGTAAAAAAAATGTAAAAGAATAATTAATTTTTAAAAAATTTAATCAATATAAGTAATTTTTGTATAATACACATAACTGAATTTTTTTAAAATTTTAATCTATATGGGTAAAAAAATTAGAAAAATTAACTGATTTTTTAAAGTTTCAATCTTTACAAGTGAAGAAATTGAAAAATAATAATTGATTTTTTTTAATTTTAATCTATAATCAAGTTTTAGATAATACACATAATTTTTTTAATTTTAATTTATATGAATTTAAAAATTGAAAAAAATTATTTTTTTTCAAATTTGAACCTATATAGGTAAAAAAATTTAAAAATTACAATTGACTTTTTAAATTTTTAATTTATATGAATAAATTTTAAATTATACAGGTGATAAAAAATTCAGAATATCCTCATAAAAAATTCAGAATATCCTCATAACATATTATCATTTTTGTCAAAAGTTTTAACTTTTATATATTTATATAAAATTCTAAGTCATATACTGGGATAAAGGCTCTGATGATGATGATGATGATGATGATATAAAATTGTAAGTCATACTTGCAAACATACTTGCCTTGTATTATTGATTAATAGTATTTTATAATATTAAAGTATTTAATTCAGTAATTAATGTATGCTTCATTTTAAAAAAAAATTGAAAGCTTTTCATTTTTAATATAAAAGGTCACCACGAAAACAACAAAGAACTTGACTAGATCTTAAAATTGCCAAATCGAAACATTTCATGTTTAAGAAAACCAATTTCAAAACTATAAACATGCCAAATTGAAAGCAACCAACCTGACCGGTCACCAAAAACCAAGAATGTGAAACGTGGAATGACAGAAGAATCGTGATGAAGCATGGGCTTTCATGGTAAAAATTTTTTTTATAAGATTATATATTTTATAGAGATTTTTGAGAATTGGGAAAATATGGATAATTAGGTTGATAATGATAGTGACCTGACCTGCTTGTGACTCACACCAATAAAGACGATTCATTCACGTTTGTGTAAAACGTTCTTTCGAGGGGAAAAAAGAAAGTGGAAATTTTGAAAAGGACTACCAAAAACACATCACCCACATTCTTCACGATGATAAATTGATCTAATTTAGCAAAGACTAAAGAGCATGTGCCAAGGGAAGGTAATCCAACAGAATGAGGAAAATGCAATCAAACTGACAGACAAATACGACATAGGTAGAATGGAAATCAGGAGCATAATCCTGGAATTACCTGGACTGGACTGAATATGGACAACAGTACTGGATGCCTTAACTTGTGTAACCATGATTATCTTCATCTGCTTTACGATCTAAAACTAATTTTATTCAGACCATAAATAATAAATGGTAAATTTATCTCAACAATGACGACTTCAACATTCGAACCATGTCCAAAAATCTTTTTCCTTCATAAGCAAAACATCATATCCATAGCAGCAGAAGTGGAGTTTACTACTTTCCTTTTTAACCTACACCAAAGTCATGACATTTCAGGTAGTCCTAACTATCCTATTCCTTAATCCTTTTTCTGAATTATAAATTAGGTTTCCAAGACCATCTCTTTTGACTCTTGGAATTATAATTATATATATATATATATATATATATATATATATATATATATATAAATCTACCACTAATTTTTCATTTCGATTCATATTGATTTGTCAACGTCGAATTCGAGAAGAATCCAAAATCCTTTAGCAAATTCAAACTAAAAAGCATTAGGTCTAGGTGACATTGAATCAGCATGAGGAAAAAAAATAAAGAAAGAAATGTAAAGAAATGAAAATGAAATGAAAAGGGTAAAGTAAGCAGCCAACAGATTAACACCAATCATACTCAAATATTAACAACAGGACTGCTTCTGTAAGTGAGCAATATAGTTCAATCTGATTAAAACAAATGAGTTTCTTTGCTTTGTCTACATATATAGTCTTACTTACAGAACAAACAGGAAGAATAATGCAGTGGAAATGCACCAAACACCCACAGGAAAATTGACAATGTGGCATGTCAAAGAACAGACGCACTTGAAGGATCTGAAACAAACAAAACAGCACCCATTGTCAGGGAACGGGGGCAGCAATCTTCAACATAGTCCAAAATTTCCTGTCTACTATGTAGATCATCATCAGTGAATAAATTCAATTTAAATATCAATTAGGGTGGTTTATAAACCCACTTGAAGCTAAAAAGTAAGCAAAACTTTACTCCAAATTTTTGTACCAGTGCAGTTTAGTGAGTGACAGTTGGTCGGATTGAGTAAAGCATTTTCTTTTTAAATCACCCTTAAACATACAATTTCAACCTAGTTGAATTTGCAACATGAAATGAATAGAATACATGATGTTCAGAATACATATCATTCTAGTCTCATAACATATTCAAGATTTTAAACAACAAAAGCAATGCTGTAAATATGGGCACGGGCAGTAGTAACCTACTTTACTACTTTCAACAGTACTAGATCAATATTAATCTTAGATGAGATGCTTGATGCTTCCAAAATAAATAAAAGCAATAAAATGGTGAAATATATAACCGGGGTAATTCCAGTCCAAACCTTCAAATACACTAAATCTGGTAGAAGAACAATTAGCCAATCTAACCAGCGATAGCAAAATAAATAAGATGAATCCCGGATACACAGACAGAATTCTCTTCTAGTTGTTCAGCCTCCTATATATTTCTAGTTATGAAGTTTTAAAATATTTTAATAGCAAAATAGTCCACCCCCGAGAAATAGCTCTTTATATCAATTTGCTATAGCCAGCAACCAGCAATACTATAAATTCAGTAAACCTCTAACAACGCAATGCCCCTTAAAAAGACTATAGAAACTGATTTGAAAGTGTTTTTCTGATTTCTACAGAAAAAACTATAGATTATAGAGAGTATAAATAGTTGTAGGCTAAACTAGGAAATCTACCTAAATCCCTATACAACCGTGTATCTCATTTACAAAAAAAGGAAAAGAAATCCTAAATAAAAAAAGACTTAAATGAAACAAATTAGGAGAATATTTGGTCAAGATACCGAAATCCCATTATCTTGCGAAAATAAATAAAAAAGTCAATCATATCCAATCCCATAAAATATGGATCAGATTTCAATACTCCCCCTCAAATTGGGCAATAGATTTCAATCATACCCAACTTAGACTTCATGCTTTTAAAATTGTTTCTAGGAAGGGCCTTCATGAGAATATCTACAATTTGAAAACTAATTGGAGTGTAGATAAGTCTAAATTGATCTTCTTCGATTTTCTCTCTGATAAAATGGCGATCAATCTCGATATGCTTGGTCCGATCTTGGTGAACTGGATTCTTGCAATACTTATGCTTGCCTGGTTGTCACAAAACAACTTCATAGATCTTCCTTTTGAAATCCTCAATTCCTTCAGCACCCTTTCAAGCCAAATTCCTTCACAAATCCCTTGAGACATAGCTCTAAATTCTGCTTCAACACCACTCTGAACTACTACTGACTGCTTCTTGCTTCGCCAAATGACCAAGTTATCCCATAAAATGTGAAATATCTAGTGGTTGACCTCTGATCTGTTATAGGTCCTGTCGGTCTATATCTAAGAAAACTTCAACATCTTTGTTTGAGGTTTTCTTGAAATGTAATCCTCTGCCTAGGCTTTTCTTTAAGTATTGAAGAATCCGGTAAACTGCTTCCATGTGTGCTTCAGTAAGGTTATTCATAAATCTGCTTACTAGGCTAACGGAAAAACAAATGTCTAGTCTTGTATGTGTCAGATAAATCTGTTTACCGACAAGCCTTTGGTATCTACCTTTTTCAACTAGAGGACTTTCTTCTTCAGCTCCTAACTTGCCATTTGAATCCATAGGAGTATCTACAGGTTTGCAGTCAAAGCATCACTACTTCCTTAAGAAGATCCAGAACATATTTCTATTGTGAAACAAAAATCCCATTTCTTGATCTAGCTACTTCCATGCCAAGGAAATACTTGAGCTTTCCTAAGTCTTTTATCTCAAATTCTCTTGCCAAAAAGGTCTTTAACCCAACAATCTCCTCTACATAATCCCCTGTAAGAATGATATCATCCCCAAAAATAATGAGGATAGCAATCTTGTGATCAGATGAGTGCTTAAAACATAGTCTGATCAATTTGGCATTGTGAACTAGGGCTTCTTAACAACCTAGTTGAAGCGATCAAGCTAGGCTCGTGGCGATTGTTTGAGGCCATATAGCGACATACAAAGCTTGCACACTTTGCCATTGTTCTCTTGAGAGTTAAATTCTAGTGGAATCTCCATGAAGACTTCTTCCTCTAAGTCACCATTCAAAAATACATTTTTTGAAGTCTAGTTGATGAAGAGGCCAATCTAGGTTAGCTACCAAAGAAAATGATACACGGATAGAGTTTAGGTTGGCCACAGGAGCAAACGTCTCCTCAAAGTCAACACCATAAGATTGAGTAAAGCCCTTGGCAACAAGATGAGCTTTGAATCAGGTCACACTTCCATCCGCATTGTGTTTAACTGACAATATCCGCTTGCAACCAACCAAACTCTTTCCTTCGAGAAGTTCTATAGTGACCCATGTGCCATTCTTTTCTAGTGCTTTCACTTCTTCCAAAACAACCTTCTATTAGGATTGTTAGAGAGCATTTTCCATATTGCTTGGAACTTGAATATCTGTTAGAATAGACACAAACACACAGAAAGCTGGAGATAAATTCTCATAGGATACAAAGTTGCTGATAGGATGCTGAGTGCACGTCCTTACTCCTTTTCTTACTACAATAGGTCGGTCAAGATCACTAGGAAAATCACTAGAGATAGGTTTAATACTTACGTTACCTGTATGCATCTCAAAAACTTCTAAATTTGTTTATGAATCTTAGTTTTGCTTTGGAGATGTGCAACTCTCTACCTCCTTTTAAGATTTCAATCTACTTGAGTAAACATTCATATCTTTTTGTTTCTGATACTTGCACGGTCCTAGAGTTTTGAAGACTAAGTTAAGCATTTGTTATCTCGAGATCAAGAGGTTGGTGGTAGATTCCTGTGAGAATTATAGGTGGACTAGAGATTTGAGTTAATAGTGAAGGTACTGGTTTAGCAACAGGTACTGGTTCAAAAATAGGTATAGTTTTCTAAAGTTGATATTCTCTTGTACTCTCCCCCTGAATGTCAGCTTTGTGTAATATGGTTGATTCTCAAAAAAGGCTATATACATGGAATTATAAAATCTTTCGAGTATTGTTGAATAACATTTGTACCCAATTTGCTTCGAGGTTGCTAATGTACATGGACAAAAGCTGTACACCCTAACACTTTAGTAGAGATGAATGAGATAATTTGAAGATGAAGGTAGGTTGTAAGGAGCTTTTGGCACGATGTTTGGAATTGAAGGACACAGGAAAGCATTCTATTTACAAGATAAAAAGTCGTTAAAACCACTTCTCCCCAAAAATGCTTTAGAACATGAGTGAAAGCATGAGTGATTGAGCAACCTCCATTTGTGTCAATTTTTCCTCTTTGCTATACTATTTTGTTGTGAAGTATCCACACATGAGCTTGGGTGGACAATTCCCTGATCAAGCAAATAAACTCTGAGGACCTAGAGGTAGTATTCTCTTCCATTGTCGATTTTAAGCACTTGAATTCTAGTTTTGGAATTGAGTTTGGACCAATTTGTAAAAGATCTGAAATATTTGCCCAACCTCAGATTTGTCTTTCATGAGAAATAACCAAGTGACTCAGGTGTGGTCATCTATGAAGCCAACGAACTACCTAAAACCAATAACATTTGTCATCCTAGATGGTCCCCAAACATCACTGTATTATGGAGAATGGATGGGATGGTTTATATGAATGATGTAGATAAGTATTACGAGGATACTTGGATAATTGACAAATTTCACATTGGAAAACTAAAGGATTTTTATTGAATAGTGTGGGAAAAAACTTTTTGAGGTACAAGAAATTGGGATGACTTAATCGGTAGTACCACAACATGACTACACTCTCTTCATGACTGCTAGAGGTTGAGACTGTGCAAGCATTATTTTGAATTTTCCTCTCAAATTCTTCATCTCCAAAAAGATAGAGCCTCGCACATATATAGCATTGCCAATCTTTTTCCCCAAATCCAAGTCCTGAAATTCAAACATATGTAAGAGAAATTTAGTAGCACAATTAAGATCTGTCATGATCTTACTAATAAATAAGAGATTACAGTCAAGATTAGGAACATGGAAAATAGAATAAAGCATTATGTCCTTGGAGATAGCAATTGAATTGGTACCAACCACTTGAGATAGTGACCGGTTTGTAGTACGGATTGTAAATTTCCAAAACAAGGGCTATATTTATGAAATAACAAAGCATCACCAATCGTATGGCTTGGTGTGCCTAAGTCAATGATCCATGCTTTTAAGGTTTCACATTTGACACTTAGAGCGCTTAGGAAATTACCTTTTTGTGCCAAAGTGACAGTACTTAGTTTTGGGTCTGTTTTGCTGAAGGGACTATTGGAGCATTTTCTAAAGAAGTTCCTTTTGCTCTTTGCTAAACAAACCTTACTCGGGGTTCGACTGTGGTATCTCAGCAATGGTTGTCTTCCCATGAATCTACCTAGCACATACAGGCTTCCAAGTGATGTTGCTGATCATGCTCCCTGGGTTCGAAGTCACCTTTGATGTTGCACTGCGATTTCATGTGGTGGGAAAAGAACATATTAAGATTTTTAATGGCTCAAGTTGTACTTGTATGCTTTTGATACCATATAGAAATTGATATGAAAGTTTTTTTTTTTGATAAAGAGATTTTTTTATTTCTACAGGAAAAAAAAACTGTAGATTACAAAGAGTATAAATAGTTGTAGGCTAAACTAGAGGTGTAAATGAGTTAACTTACTCGTGAGCTACTCGAGTTCGATTCGATGCTTACTTGAGTTTGACTCGTTTATATTCGAGCCGAGCTTGAGCACGAGTTATTCGAGTAATGAGTCAAGCTGAGTTCAAGTATCTTAATACTTGACTCGAGTGACTCACAAGCCTAATAGAGCATTTGTTAAATATATATTTTTTATATTTTTTATTTATTATTTTGTCCCCATAATATATGATTAAAAATGAAAAATCGAGCCTAACAAGTCGAATTTGAGCTTATCGAGTCGAGCTTAAGCGGCTTGAGTATTTTATCTAGTCAAGCTCAAGCTTAAAAACCTAAGTTCAATCGAACTTGAACCAAGCTTCAAACCTCGAATTTTCGAGTCGAGCTGAGCTCAAGTTTGATATTGGATCGTCTCGACTCAGCTCGATTACACTCATAAGCCAAACTAGGAAATCTACCTAAATCCCTATACATCCATTTATATCATTTGCAGAAAAGGAAAAGAAATCCTAAATAAAAGAAAGTCTTAAATGAAATAAATGAGGGGAATATTTGGTCAAGATACCAAAATCCCATTATCTTAGGCAAATAAAAAAAAACCAACTATATCCAATCCCATAAATATGGATCGGATTTCCACAAAGACCAATTCTCATGCAGTTTTGAACAAATATAAATATGCAAGCATAAAAAACAAGGAGATATAAAATGGGAGAAAAAGGTTCATCATGTCAAATAGTTCTACATTAATGAACAAAGCTTGTGAAAGTGAGTTAGAAATTAATAAGATCCAAGCCCTACACCACAATACTTCCAATTTTAATCCAAGTTATGTCATGATGATGATTCTCATAAATGACATACATAGTACCTGGTAATGTTTCCTGATTCCTGTACCAAGAATACTCAACATACAAGCAACAAGCGATACCTGAGTTGTTGAGCCCCTGGTCATCCTGCAACAGAATACACATGCAGGAGAATGCTGCATTGAAACAGCAAAGTATTAGAAAAACCTCCAAATTTCAATGAAGAGTCTGGATAGGAACCATCCAGGTAACATGTCCAACATCTTGAACCAAGACACCGAAAGTAATGGTAGGCACAAAGACATTATGTTCTTAAACTCAAGCATATTATCAGAAGTAAAATACGTAAAGACTAATTTTAGGAAAGGGAAACATGTACCTGCATGATAAATCTTAACTCCAGTAAAAATCTGCATGGGACAGCCAAGGAGAGATTACATGGCCAGATGGACAGAAGGAAAATCACATGAAAAGACCTTAAAGATAACAGGACCATTGTACAAACTTTTTTATACCACCTGAAGGTCAGAGATTAGAATGCATCTATCTAAAAGAAACATGGATGATCACTGAAGATAACTTGGTATCAACACACTACTAAAGCCATTCTTTATAGGATAATATTAAGAAGCAGAATTTTTTTAAAAAATGGCAAAAATGAATTTCACCAAGGAATAAAATAAGTGCTGATACACAATGCTCTTGAGTGAAATTATACAAGAGTTGAATAAACTCCCCAGAATGTATCTTGATGAGGAAAGAATCAAATTGTATAAAAAAAGTTATTGAATGTGGAAACAATACATTTGCGGAACATTGCATGATGGATGTCCCCACAAAAAATATACTGTGAAAAGATTTTCTAGAGGAAAAATCAATAAAGTAATAATTAGTGTCTCAATGGAATTCAATGATACACAGAATACAAATCATGTAGGCATGGAATTCACCATGAATTACAAGTTTCTGGGATTTTGATCCCATGGAGCAATTACAAGACGGATGGAATGACAAATAACCACAGGTTATCCCCAATCCAGCCAAAATGCTAATACTGCAGTCAGTCAACATGTCCAAGTTCCATGCGACCACATGTGACAGACATTTTCTGCTTCCTTCCATGACTCACCTCCCAATCAATAAGGTTTGTTCTGTTTGTTGTCTCTCTTAAGCTGAACCTTCAGTTTCTTACCACCTAATTGGAATCCGTTCATCCTGTTTATTGCATTCTGAGCAGCTGCCGGAGAATCGTAACTAACAAATCCTGCAAAGAGAGGTTCTTGAGAGAGAATTCCTTAATACTTGTATGAGACTGAGAGTTAAAAATAATGCACTTACCAAAACATTTACTAACCCCCGTTGCTTTGTCAACAAAAACCTTTGCACTTAAGACCCTACCAAATCCTTGAAAAGCATTAGCCAACTCCTGATCACCAAATTCTTGAGGTATGTGATAAATAAATAGATTTGCACCAGGTGGACCTAGGTCAGAGCATAGAGTAATTAATAACATGCCACCACCAAAAATCTACTTTTAGAAAGACAACAAAAACCAAAATGATTGTAGATAGCAAACCTTCCATCTGACACCCTGAACTTGTACCAATACTGGAAGATGACGAAGAATTACTACTTGTATTTGGTGGCACTGAACCAGGTGAACCAGTCAATGGACGGTGGCTCATGATTCCCCCGCGATATGCCATGGGGTACTGAATACCTGGAACAGCTGGGTAAGCCGAGCCTACATAACTTGCAGAAGGCATAGCATAATTTCTAGGAGCAATATTGGGTGTGAGATCAGGTGTGATTCCTCGCAATGCACTTCCTTGATTCACTGGAGGAATCACATTGTGGAATACAGGCTGATTCTGCATTGGTGGCAAGCGGTACTGCATAAGTCCATAACTTCCTAGAGCCTAAATAAATTGCCCAGTCAAAACATCATGACAAAAAAAAGGGACAATCCTACATAACTCAGTTAAAGTATGAGGAAAGAAAATCAATGTTGACTCCAAAAAAAACCCAGAACCCAACCTGATATCCATATCCATTGTATGGAGGAATATAACCCATTGGCAAGGCTCCAAACAATGAAGGGTGTGGTGAATCAGCACTTGGTACATTCAATGCTTGAGATCGGGCTTTCTGGGCCCTTCGAGCTTGTCTTTCCTTTTCTGTATCTGCCCATTTGACAACAAGAGGGACACCTGAACCCTAAAACAGCAAAAGATAAAGATCAGAATACAAAACCCAATTTTTCTTAAAGAATAACCAACTCACTAGCAGACATTATAAGAAAAGATGCCACTTAATGCAGTGTCAACAGCATCTTTAACTCATTCGGATGACAACAGGTAAAAATCAGCCTTTGATTAAAGACTAATCATCTGGTATAAGAACCTGCTGTAATCAAGACAACTAGACAAAAACTTCAGTTCTGACTATCCATTCTGCGGTCCATAGGGTACAGAAGAAAATTTCAAATTTAAGCCCAAGCGTAGCTTGCTCAAGATAAAAGATTTATGTGTTTCTACAGAAAGCCCATTTGCTTGACAACTTTGGCACTAGATGCAACATGCAATTATTCACAACAATGAGTTTTATTTCATGGCTACCAATACATAAATGGGATATAAGCCACAAATTCATCTTTTAATGCATGTGCAAATGACCTCCAGGTTTACATGGGAATCTTAAGTGACTTCCAAGCTAACATCACGAGTTAAGAATAACTAGATTTTGATGTAAACCTCCATTTTATGCTTTCCATTAATGGCCTCCAAGGCATCAAGGGCTTGTTCTTTTGTCTCATACTTCAAAAAGGCGCAGCCTGCCATAAAGAAACCAATACAACTACTATTCAAATATTGAAATCAGCTTAAGATTGAAGTTTTTGTTGTTACACAATGAAGCACTTAAAATAATTTTTTTTTTGAAGTACCTTTACTGGTTTGTTGAGATCCTCTTAGAATCTGTAGGTCCTTTATGGTTCCATATTTAGAGAATAAAGCAGAAACTTCAGCTTCCAACACATTTTTTGGTAGCATGCCAACAAAGAGTTTGTGCTCTAGATCAAATGGGCAGGAAAAAGAAGAAGCCAATTCATAATTTAGTCAAAGGTTTAATTAAAAAAAGCATCACCAAATAATGAATGAGAATCAATTCTGACAACCTCTTAGGAAGCAGAACCGTAAGCAATTAATTTTCTGAAGTTATGTATACCTAATCTTTCCAACTCGCCATCTGCATACTTCACTTGCAATGGGCTAGATGCCTGAATCAGACAAAAAAAGAGAAAGATGAGTTCTAATCAGAAGAGTAATAATAAGACTCACATATAATCTCTAAGCACAAACGTATGACAGTAGAAATAGCTGATTGCATTAAAGTACTTCAGATTGAATTGTCCATAGGTTTTCCATTAAAAGTTTAATGAAAACAATTAATTTACTGATCATTCTAAATCCTAGATCAGGGATCATCATCATCATCAGAGCCTTTATCCCAATAGATTGGGGTAGGCTATATGAACCAATATCTAAAATCACGTTAGATCGTCCATATGTATTCTCTGCCTCCATAGATTCCTATTCAAAGCCATTTGCTCATCTAATTCTAAAACCTCCATGTCTTTCCAAACTACTTCCTTCCAAATCTTTTTCGGTCTTCCTCTAATCTTAACCCTTCTCTCAACATCCATAGCCTCTATTCTCCTAATTTGAGCATCTACAGGTCTACGTCTTACATGTCCAAACCAACGTAAATGATTTTCACACATTTTGTCTTCGATAGGTACCACTCCAATCATCTTACGAATATCATCATTTCTCATTCTATCCCTTCTTGTATATCCACATCAGTGTTATCAATAGCGAATAGCGGACAATAGCGGTGAGGCCAAAATCCGCTATGAATGCATAGCGGATAGCGTAGCGGCCGCTATTGACACAATAGCGGCCATAAATTTTTTTTATAAAAAATATA
The DNA here is from genome assembly GCA_032173925.1 of Heritiera fomes. NCBI lineage: Eukaryota > Viridiplantae > Streptophyta > Magnoliopsida > Malvales > Malvaceae > Heritiera > Heritiera fomes. The sequence continues at coordinate 21,411,806 of JAPDPM010000013.1, read as the reverse complement.
TCTAATTTAATAGAAAACAAAATAATGACCATAATAGCTCATAAAAATTACACAAAGTATTCAAATAATGTTCTCAAGCCAATAAAACCATTGCAAATAACAAGTTATCAAGTCACATAAGATGATAAAACTCTAAATGAAGTCACATAAGACGATAAAACTCAAGCATAAACACAAATGAAGTCCCAAATTCTAACTCACTATAATGCCTTTTTCTCTCTCAATCAGCTCCCTTTAAAATTCTTAATCCAATTTTAAACTGTAGAACTAATTTTAGCTGACTATATACAATCAACTAAAAGACAAAATTTTAAAACCGCCTATAGGTCACTAGATAGATGAGCTAAGACCAAAGTTGGCTCCCAGGAGTTCCCACTCAACCACTATCTTTTATTTATCCTTTTCAGCTAACAAAATCCCAAGAAAGCAGACTACTTGTTTGGCTGTCCTACTAGGATCATGTTCAAGAAACCCAAAAAAGAATTTTCTAGCTATATTGGAAATCCAACATTCTCCAACATTCTAACACTATGTTTTAGATTTTACAATTTCCCATATATCCAAATTCAATGTCATGAAGGTGACAAAAAGACCATATTTTATTGAAATTCACATCAGAGAGACAAAAACAAAGGTCAGTCATGCTCTCTACAATCAATGCCCAGTTAATAAAAATCAGGCAAAACCAAAATGAAGTAAATTTAAGTCACATAAGATAATTTAATTTAACGTTTTTGCTTTTTAGTTTAATATTTAATAAAAAAAGTTCATTTAAAACAATTTTATGTACAGTAAAAAATGAGCTGTAATAAAAAAATTTAATCTTAAAAAAAGGCTTAAAAGACTTAAATATCCTTAAATACAATAAAATCATTTGCTGAAATTAAATCAAGAAAAAAAAATATGGTTAAATGGACATTTCACCAAAAATGCAGAATAGCGCCGCTATTGGCCGCTATGTGCTATCCACTATTGCGGCCGCTATTGGCCGCTATTACAAAAACGCTACGCTATTTATGTTGTCGTAGAGGTAGTTAAATTTTCGCTACGCTATGCCGCTATTGACAACACTGATCCACATATCCACCGTAACATTCTCATTTCTGTTACACTTATCTTTTGTGTATGTAGCCTCTTAATCACCCAACATTCACTACCATATAACAATGTTGGTCTAACAACTGTCCTATAAAACTTGCCTTTCAACCATGTAGGAATTCTTTTATTGCACAACACACCTGTAGCACGTCTCCACTTACTCCATCCAGCCTGGATCATATAGGTCACATCACCATCAATCTCTTCATCCATCTGTATTATTGATCCCAAGTATCAAAAATGATCCCGCTTAGGTATCGCCACCCCATCTAACTTCATTACATCATGCTCTTCCAATCGGTTAGAACTAAATTTACACTCCATGTATTCAGTCTTCACTCTGCTTAGTTTAAATCCTTTTGATTCCAACGTTTGTCTCCATAATTCCAACTTTGTGTTGATCTCCGCTCTAGTTTTCGCACATAGGACAATATCATCTGCAAACATCATACACCAAGACACCTTATCCTGGATGGATTTTGTCAGTTCGTCCATAACTACCGCAAACAAGAATGAACTCAACGCTGACCCTTGGTGTAATCCCACCGTAATAGAAAACTCACTTGTTTGCCCCCCACCTGTCCTCACATGTGTCCTTGCGCCTCGCCTCTATACATGTCCTTAATTAGTTTAATATATTTCAAAGAAACTCCTTTCTTCATTAAAGACCACCAGAGTACCTCCCTAGGCACTTTATCAGGGATATGGCATGAATAAACAGACATATCTTACACCACCATATCGGAATGAATGATGATCAATCATGAAAATAAAACAAAAATATGGCAAGTAAGTCAACATCAGAGGAATAAATTTATACGGTCATACTAGTAACAATCTTAGGATACATTGCTATGGGAAAACATGATTAATGTACAGCCAGATTTTTAGAAGATTTTGCAACAGTTTGTATCTCTAGAATTTGGCTGATTTGGTTAAGAATATTCATAAATCATGGGATTTGATAGCCTAGTTAGTTTCCTTTCTATTGCTAGGGTTATTATATATATACATAGCCACTTTGTACATATTTTCTTAATGAGATATACAGCAGAAAATTCTTTTGTTTCTCAATTTACGTCATGGTTTCAAGAGCTTTAGGGTTTTTCTTGGAAATCAGTCATCTTTTCAGCCTTCATTGCTGATTTTTCTGCAGTTTCTTTTTCAACATTCATTGTTGATATTTTCTGCAGTTTCTTCTTCAGCCTTCATTGCTGATTTTTTTACCTTAGGCCTTCATCGCCATTTTCTCATCCAGCCTTCATCATCAAATTTGTTTCTGTTCATCTCTTTTGGCTCGATTCTGATTCTCTTGTTCCAGCCTTCATCGCTGTTTTTTTTTTGCTCTGTTCTGCTCTGTTTTCTAAAGAAAAAACAAAGTGTTTCAAGTGTTCTTTTTCCAGCCTTCATAGCTGGATTTTTCCTCTCTTCATCATTGACGGTTTCTCTTTGTTGCTTGGCCTTTGTTGCCGATTTATCCCTGATTCTCACCAGTCTTTCAGCAAGTATTGATTTGTAAAAAATGTCAGTAGTTGCAGAAACAACCACTGCAGCACCAAAGGAGTCTGGCAATCTCAACCAAGAAGAGGTCAAGAGGCTGAGATCTCTAATTAGTAACTTTGACAAACCTTCAGGTACTTGTTCATTAGTGTATTCAGGTAAGTTTCCATCCTCTATTGGATTAAATGTCTCCGATACAACCTTTGCTAACTCCTGGATCATGGATTCAGGAGCTACCGACCATATGACCCACTCACCAAATGTCTTTTACACATACTCCCCATGTCCAAGCAATAGGAAAATAGCCACAGCTGCTGATTCTTTGACTACTGTAGCAGGTGTAGGAGATGTTAAAATAAGCCCATCATTGACCTTAAAAAATGTTCTTCATGTCCCTAGATTATCCACAAACCTTGTCTCTATCCAAAAGCTTACTCAAGATTTATGTTGTAATGTGATTTTTCATCATAGTCATTGTGTATTTCAGGACAAGGATTCGGGGAAGACGATTGGACATGCTAGAGAATGGGATGGGCTCTACTACCTTGAAGCACTTAGCCAATCAAATATTACCAAGGGCAAATTACCTTCTTCTTTCGTTTCAGAACTTTATTCGTCCAATAAAGACAAAGTTTGGCTTCACCATTGTCGACTTGGACATTCATCATTTAGAGTCATTAAAATTCTGTTTCCATCTTTATTTCAAGATCTAGATGTTCAGAGCTTTCATTGTGAAGTGTGTGAACTTGCTAAACATAAACGTGTACCTTTTCCAGTAAGTAATAACAGAAGCTCTCTTCCTTTTTATCTCATTCACAGTGATATTTGGGGTCCTACTATTCCTAATGTTTCTGGGGCAAAATGGTTTGTGTCATTCATTGACGATTGTACTCGTGTTACTTGGATTTTCTTGCTTAAACATAAATCTGATGTTAGTACTGTCCTGCCAAATTTCTGTTCCATGATTAGGAACCAATTTGGAGTCAATATCAAAAGGTTTAGGTCAGATAAGGCTAGCGACTATTTCAATCAAGTCCTAACTCCTTATTTTCAAAAGGAAGGGATAGTACATGACTCATCCTGTGTCAATACACCACAACAAAACGGAGTTGCAGAAAGAAAAAATGGTCATCTCCTTCAGTCAACCCGAGCACTCTTATTCCAAAAAAACATGCCTAAATCCTTTTGGGGGGAAGCAGTTCTTACAGCCACTCATCTTATAAATTGTTTGCCATCTAGAGTCTTGGGATTCAAGAGTCCAATGGAAACACTCTCAACATTCTATCCAAACATACAGACTACAAATAATCTTGTCCCTAGGATATTTGGGTGCGTGTCATTTCTCAATGTTCATAGTCAAAATAGAGGGAAGCTAGATCCAAGGGCATTAAAATGCGTATTTTTGGGTTATTCCTCAACTCAAAAAGGGTACAAGTGTTATCACCCTCCATCAAAGAAGTTCTATGTCTCAGTGGACGTTTCTTTCGATGAACAAGTGCCTTACTTCACCATACCTTATCTTCAGGGGGAGAATTCCATACTAGAAGATAAGGATAGGGATTTCTTGCTTGATCTGTCGTCACTTCCAATGTCTGTGCTAGTATCTAAGTCCATGTCAAATCCTGTGTCTGAACCTGCGTCCGAAATTTCAGAACCTGTGTTTGAATCTGCATCCGAAATTTCAGAACCCATGCCAAACCCTGTGTATAAACATTTGCCCAAAATTTCAGAAAATCCCAACTCTGCCATTGAAAATGTGAGATTTGGCAAGGTGTACTCAAGGAAGAAGACGGCTATCCCTGAATCAATGCAAATCCAAGAACCCAACCCAAATCCTGAGAATGAGGTAACAATTTCTAATTCTTCATTACAAGTTAATACTGAATCTCATGTAGGCGATGATGACCTAAACCTTCCCATTGCTGTTAGAAAAGGAACTAGAGAGTGCACAAAATGACCTTTATATCCTCTTGCACACTCCCTGCAACATTTTTCACCATCACATAGAGCCTTCCTGGTTAGCCTAAACACCATTGCCATCCCTACCACCTTATCTGAGGCGTTGTCCAATGAGAAATGGAAACAAGCCATGAATGTAGAAATGGAGGCATTGGAGAAGAACAAAACGTGGGAGTTAGTGAAGTTACCAGCAGGAAAGAAACCCGTGGGGTGTAAATGGGTCTATACAGTGAAATATAGAGCAGATGGGTCAATAGAGAGGTATAAAGCAAGGTTGGTGGCCAAGGGCTATACTCAAACCTATGGGATTGACTACCTAGAGACTTTTGCTCCAGTTGCGAAAATGAATACTGTTAGAATCTTGCTGTCATTAGCAGCTAATTATGGTTGGGAGTTACAGCAGTTTGATGTCAAGAATGCATTTTTGCATGGAGAACTAGAAGAAAAAATTTATATGGAGGTCCCACCAGGTTATAGGAATAATTTGGATGCTCATACTGTGTGTAAGTTGAAGAAAGCTTTATATGGACTTAAGCAATCACCACGGGCATGGTTTGGCAGGTTTGCGAGAGTTATGATTGCCATGGGGTATAGTCAAAGCCAAGGGGATCATACATTGTTCATTAAACACTCATCTTCAGGGGGAGTCACAGCACTCTTAGTGTATGTTGATGACATAATAGTGACAGGGAATGATGATAAGGAGAGACAGCTTCTAAGTCAGTGTTTGGCTAAGGAGTTTGAGATCAAAGCATTAGGAAAGCTGAAATATTTTCTTGGAATTGAGGTGGCTCACTCTAAGCAGGGCATTTTTATCTCCCAACAAAAGTATGTTACAGATCTCCTTAAAGAAACGGGCAAGACAGCGTGCAAACCAGCAAGAACTCCAATAGACCCAAATCTTAGACTTGGAATGGCAGAGGAAGATGCTGCAATAGATAAGGAAATGTATCAGAGCTTGGTAGGAAAACTCATTTATCTATCTCACACACGACCGGACATAGCATATGCAGTAAGTGTGATTAGTCAATTCATGCATAGCCCAAAGGAAGTTCATTTGCAAGCAGCTCATCGAGTGTTGCAGTATCTCAAAGGGACGCCAGGAAAGGGTATTATGTTTAAAAGAAACAGAGGTTTGGTGCTTGAGGCTTACACAGATGCTGATTATGCTGGGTCAATAGTCGATAGGAGGTCAACCACAGGATATTGCACCTTTCTTGGTGGTAATCTCGTGACGTGGAGGAGCAAGAAACAACATGTGGTGGCACGGTCTAGTGCAGAGGCAGAATTCCGAGCAATGGCTCAAAGTGTGTGTGAACTACTTTGGTTGAAGATCATCTTGGAAGACTTGAAGATCAAGTGGGACGGCCCAATGAGACTTTATTGTGATAATAAGTCTGCGATTAGCATAGCTCACAACCCGGTACAACATGATCGAACGAAGCACATCAAAATTGACAGACACTTCATCAAGGAGAAACTGGAGAGCGGGTTGATTTGTACCCCTTACGTGTCTACACATAGCCAACTTGCAGATGTGCTTACTAAAGGGTTAAGTAGCTCAATGTTTCAGAGCATTGTATCCAAGCTGGGAATGGAAAACATCTATTCACCAGCTTGAGGGGGAGTGTGGGAAAACATGATTAATGTACAGCCAGATATTTAGGAGATTTTGCAACAGTTTGTATCCCTAGAATTTGGCTGATTTGGTTAAGAATATTCCATAAATCATGGGATTTGATAGCCTAGTTAGTTTCCTTTCTATTGCTAGGGTTATTATATATATACATAGCCACTTTGTACATATTTTCTTAACGAGATATACAGCAGAAAATTCTTTTGTTTCTCAATTTACGTCAATTGTTGTAAAAATCAAATTTATCTCAGTTAATAAAATTTTATGCTAGCACTGAATCCCAAAAGGGACACTACCTTTGTTTGTCATTAGATTCCTAGATCTATGCTTGTGCACAATTATGTAGTTCTTTTGCTCCCATTTAAAATGTATCAGATCTATTGGATCTGTGCTTATATATTTAATTGTAATATTACTATGGAATTGCAAATTCTTCTCAAGCTCGTTGCTTTAGGGTTAATTGCAATATCTGTGCTTATATGTTGAGCATTTTCATTTTTGATCTGTGCTTATAAAAGAAAGTCCTGCTGTGCATCCAATTCATACATCATAACTATACAACTTTGCTACAACAGCTCATTTATATTGAGAAAAGTAAGCAAATACTGAATGAAGAAACAAGTCCTTCAACCATAAGGCATATAGTGGAACTCGAGGCATGGGTCTGAAGCTGCAGCATCACTCATTCTTTTCTTTTAAATCATATACTTTCGCTCATTATATTGACATTAGTAAGCAGACCAATTCATATTTGATCAGCTACATCCTTGTTTCCAAAATAAAGTATAATTCTTATGCTAAGCTATGGTTTCATTCTCTCTGATAGTTTAGCAGGTCAATCAAATATAGAGGTATTGACTAACATAATGTTGCAACATGATAAATAGCTGGAGACTAGTTAGCCTTGAGTGACACCTTATAAGTAGAACTCCAACACCTATTTTTGCTTAATTATTCAAAATTCAGACAAATTCATGGTTACAATCATTAAATCACCCTGTTTCTTGTCCAAATTGTGTTCTATAAAATGTAATCTACACTATACAAAGCCCTAGCCTACATATTCCCCATAGCAGAAAATTTTCTCAAATGGAAAAAACCAGGTATTTAAAAGAAAAAAACTAAGTTTACAGCATGCTGGAATTTGATGTTGCGATCTTCTTTTGCATTATCTCTAAAACTCAAGATATCTATGCACTTCAAATGAGCTTGTATAAATATTTATCAAACTTACAAGCCTACAAGGACTTTATTTGCATGTACCCTAATCACGTGATAAAGCGGATAAGAAGTTCTACTGAATTTTTTACAAAAAGCTAAGTTGACACAAGTTTAAGGTAGTTTTATATGATACACAAGAACTAACTCCACATGATTCAAGCTGTCAGCATCAAAAACAGTATGTAGCAAGATTCATGCCACCAGTACAATGTTCAAAATGCAGTAATTTTGAATGCTTCATAGTTCAGTAGTAAAGTAGAGTGGACAGAAACCGTCCTTAGGAGCTAAATTGGCAGGTCATTGTCGAAAGAAGCTAAAAGCATAAAGTAAATTACAATACTCTAACATCACTACAACCAACTTTGGACAGTAGCAAGTAGATTTTCACAACAACAACTAAGAATGTGGCAAAGAATCACTAAAAAGCAAGGCAAAACAAAGAAAACCGAAATTTAAAAAATCGAACTAACCCCAGGCAAAGTCTTCTTATTATGACAGGCATTTACCGCCTTATCGGCCTCTTGTCTCGACGGGCATATAACAAAGCAACACCCTTAATCAACAGGAAAAAATGAGAAAATACCTCAAAATTAGGGTTACAAACACCATAAACCTCAGTAAAACACCGTAAATCTCACTCCAAACTAAACGAATCAAACAAATCACTAAAAAGACAAACAACCGCAAAAAGACAATGAGAAATGTGGGAGATTTGAAACTTTAAAGAGAATTAATAAATTAAAAAAAGAAAGTTGAACCTCTAGAGGCGCGAGTAGTCTTGTCTTTGATTATGTTGACTTCGTCGACCAACGCAAACTCTTTGAACATTGCGAGAAGTTGAGCTTCCGTCATGTGCTTCGGCACTTGACCAACGAACAGCTTCACGCTCTCTTCGCTCGTCGCTTTCTTCTCCTTTTTTCCCTCTGCCATTAATGCCTGCTCTTCCCCCTCTATTTTCTTTTTTTTTTTTCCTTCGTTCTTCTTTGAATTTCCCTTTTTTTTTATTCTCTCTCCTGCGGAAAGAGTGTTTATTTGTTTTTTTTCTTTTTTTGGAGAGGGAAGTCGTCGGGATGGGCAAATGTAGTTTTCTTGATGGCAAAGTTGGATCTTCGGTAGATTTATTTATTGTAATTAAAATGGCCGCAAAATGGGGCGGATTTATTTACGATACTACCCTTACATCTGTGCAAGTTTTGGGATTTTAGGTGCGTGTACCTGTCAAGTTGCGACCTGGAACGAAGTTTTGTACTTTAAAGTGGCCGCTGTTGAATGACGTATTTACCCATTTCATTTTCTTTGTCTTTTTTGGTTTTTTTATTTTTATTTTTATTGTCTTTTAGAACTTTTTTGATTCCCGTCGGCTGTCTTGCATCGAGAAATTTTATAATTTGTAAGAAAAGACACTACACTTGAAAAGAGGGGGGAAATTGAATTTGACAGGTGGCTCGTGGATCAAGAAGCGGAGTGTGGTGAATTTATGAGTTTAAAAGTTAATTCATTTAAATTTTCAGACTTATTTTAATTATTAATAGTTTTGAAAGATATTTTAATAGATTTAATTTTTAAATTTTAATATTTATAATTAAAATTTTAAAAAAATTTAAAAAACTAAAAAAAATCAATACACAAAGTGTCTCAGATCAATTCACTTCAAATTATAAAAAAAAAATTATTTGAATTCAAATTGATAATATCATCAAACCACATATATTCAGATAGGTTCAAATATTGATTAACAAAATATTTTGTTATTTTATATTTTATAATTTATATTATTTGAATAAAAAAATTAAGTTTTATATTAAAATTAAAATAAAACTCAAAATTACCTAAATTAAAAAAATTGAATAACAAATCCAAATCAAATTGAATCAAACTTTATACAGATCGATTCAGAAAAATAATTTTTATTCGATTTATATATGAATCGTAAAATAAAAAACTACAATAAACCAAATCAGATAAAATATTTTAAAAATTTGATCTGATCCAATATTATCCTAGTTACAACTTTTTTTGTGTAAACTACAAGTATCTTCATCTGTTTTAAAGGTCTGAGACTAATCTTGTTCGGGACTTTGTCACAATTAAGAATCTTCACCTCCTCCCAAAGGTTCCTACTTACAACTTTGGGAAGGGATTCACTTTCCATTAGTATAATTGTGTAAAACTAATATAGTTTTACGCACTTTCATGTATTTTTATTCGATTTATATATTTTTAATCCATCTTTGAAGTTTATGTTTTATTCACATAAATTATGTACATCAAATTTCAAATTAATTAAAAATATCTAATTATTTGTCCCATAACAATGAAATTTTAATTGTTAATATATATTAAAAAAATTATTTTCAATTAAAATGATAGAAGTATTGGATTGACTCAAAATTTTACGTGTATGATAAATACAAATAAGTTGTTAAATTTAAACAATTGTTTGTAAAAATATTAATCCTACTTGAGGTTATAAAAAGTGTATAAAATAAATTATTTTATGGATTATTATTCTATCCACCACTAGTGGAGTTTTTTAACTCTTCAAGCGGGGTTAGGATGATGACACATATCTCATTTTATTTATTTTACGTGTATGATAAATACAAATAAGTTGTTAAATTTAAAAAATTATTTGTAAAAATATTAATCCTACTTGAGGTTATAAAAAGTGTATAAAATAAATTATTTTATGGATTATTATTCTATCCACCACTAGTGGAGTTTTTTAACTCCTCAAACGGGGTTAGAATGATAACACGTGTCTCATTTTATTTTATTTTTTCTTAATATTTTTAAAGGACATATGTCATCATCCTAACTCCGCTTGTGGAGTTAAAAAACTCCACTAACGGTGGATAGAATAATAATTCATAAAATAATTTATTTTATACTAGTGTAAAGTGGATCTCTCTACAACATTTCCTTTTATGCTCATCATATTTTCTTGAAAAAAAATCAAAACCTTTTCAAATTTTTAGTTTTTTCTTCTTTTAGAAACCAGATCATTTGATTGCATCTCAATATTATAATATATGATTATGTTTGGTGTATGGGATAAAGATAGGATATAAGGATTATATAAGATCGTGGATAGAACAAGATTAGATGATATCATCTTATCTTACATCTGGTATGTACAAATAATTAAAAATAAAATATGATGATTTTATGTCTTTTACCATATTTGATATATGTAAAATTAAAAGTAGTATAAAATGATTTTTTTGTAGTATTCTTTTTTGAAGTAACATAATTTAAGTTTATAAATTTTTTTGTTATAAATATAAATAAAAAATTAAAAAGTTAAATATTATTTGTAATATTATAATTAATAGTTATATTTATTAGTTGATTTTTAATAAAAAAATTATTCTTCCAAAAAAATAAATTACTTTTTGAAAAAATGTATTTTGTTGAAAAATTAAGTTTTAAAAAAATTTTCTCTATAGTTTTTCACTTTCTTTTTCTTTTTCTTTCCTTTTTGTTTTTATTTCTTTGTATTAAAATAATTTATTTGATTGTAAGTTAAATATATTTATTTTATAAAAATGAGTTTTTTTGAAGAAAAAAAAAGTTGATTTTTTTAATTAAATTAACTTTTCAAAAAGATAATTCTTAAATATTTTATGGTTTCTTCGTCTTTTTTCTTTTTTGTCCCATTAGAAGGAAAAAAACAAAACAATTTAATTCAATAATTCAAATTTTATAAACCAAAAAATATAATATTTAATAACTTTATGATTAACAGTTATTTTTCTTTCTTTCCTCTCTCTTTTTTTCTTTTCCTACAGGTAAAAAAACTATTAAAGAAAAATTAAAAGATAAAAATAAAATTTAGATGTAAGAAAAAATTAGTTAAAAATATATTTTATTTTTATAATAATTTTTATCTTTGAGAATTAATTTTCTAAAAAATGATTTAAAATCTTGATCATTTCTAAAAATTATTTTTAAAAAACTAAATTGTTCGAGTAAATATTATTTTATCAAAATTGTAGTTTTCTTTATTCAAAAACAAAAAAAAGGAAAAAAAAGAGTATAAAATGAAAAAGTCTGTAGTTTTTATTTATCCAAAAACAAAAAAAAAAGGAAACAAAAGAAAAGGAAGGAAAAAAGAAAAAATAAATTAGATTAATTAATTAAAAAATATCATTATTATGTTATTAAATGTTTGAGTTAATTTTTAAATATAAATTAGATTTTTAACTCACATGTTGTAGCGGGATTTTGAATTAGTGTTGCTAAGAGAAAAAGGAAATAAACACACTAACCGGTAAATTTCATTAAACATATCAAAACTTATATAAAAAATATATGGAGTTAAAGGTCCAACATTTACAATTAAGCTACTGTAAAATGCACGTGTGATTGCCATGACAAAGACAATTGAGAAACCTAACCATCTGTAAGCCCCAAGATCCCAAATCTTGGTTGTTTTTTTTTTGACAATGCCACATGTATTCCTAATTCTTTAGCTTGTCTTGGCACTATAAAGATCGTTTGCAGAAAACACGTGCTTGACTCCAGTTGCAATGCTTTTTTTTTTTTATATTTAGAGGTTCAACATAGGCCTTCAACCACATAATCTGTTGTTTTGATTGCTTTTGATGCAACAAGAAGGAGAATTGCCACGATCACTTTAATGGCTCATGACCCTGCGGAACAAAACAATTTCAAGATGGTAGGTCATGTGAGTATTTTTTTTTTTGGTAATTGACACAAAAGAAGAAACTTAGAAAACAAGGTGAGTCCATAGAAAACAAAGTCCATTTAGGGCCAACTATAGGAGGATCTTGTATTCGCTGCCGAATGGGCCATCTTGGAGACCTCCTTTAACAGGGGATGTCATGCCTTACTAAAAACTAAAGCAACGTTGTTTGCGATCAACCGTCTAATATCCTCCATAGCTGGAAGCACCTTCCAATGAACGGCTGCCTTTCTGTGAATAGTTCTTCGCCATATATCATCCCTGTCAAAACAAACAATTGTGTGAGCTCCTAATTCCTTTAATATGAGGATTGTGTGTCTCATAAGAAGGATCCTCGCTAGAGGTATGTTTGTGGTATTAAGACTCTTGCAGAAAATATATGCTTGCCCGTCTGGATCCCTTATTAGTGCTCCCGTTCCTATCCAGTTAACCCTTGGATTTCTATGGATGCTAAGGAACACTGACCATTGAGAATTGATATGAGAATCATCTCCTATAAATGTGATCTGCCTCGTCATAGTAGCATCTGGTTGGTTATTCATATCTGAATTCGTTTCTTTGTAAGCCTTCCAGATATTGGACATCAGAGCTTTATGATGAAATAACACTTTCCTAGGGTCTGGTTTCGCTTCCTTGAAGACCACGTCATTCATATGTATCCAGATGCACCATATCATGCTGAAAAAAAGACTATAGAAGTTGAATGCTTCCTCTGAATGTAAGTTCCTGATTGAGAGGGTTTGCTGAATCCAATCCCTGAGTGAGTTTGGATGGAGAAATTCAACTCTGATAGTCAGATCTGATCCGAACCAAACCGTTCAAGCCAGTTGACAATTGACAAATACATGATCAACCATTTCCTCAACTTCATTGCAGAAAGGGCAAAGTGTTGGAACACTGATGCTTCTCTTACTAAGCTCATTGCGGACTGGAATGCATTGATTGCAGATTTTCCAAATGAAGATGATAATCTTAAACGGCAAAAGAAGCTTCCAAAGTTTCCTCCAATGTGTGCTGCTCCTGTCAGTGTTGGTAAATGTTCTATTTTCCTCAACAAGGAACCAGTAAGTAGAATTAACTGTGAACTCGCCTGTAAAATTGTGTTTCCAAACCACTTTGTCATCCCCACCAGTCACTGAGAAGGTTCTATCTCTGAAATCTGCAATAGATTGATCCGTAAGTAAATTTGGAACCAAAGAAGACTTCCAGTCATTTCGAGAATAATTAATGATCTCCTTCACTGTGATTTAGTCATGCATGTTCTCTTGGTGTCTTCTTTCTTTGACAAGTACCCCATTTTTAATTATAGTTTGATGTCCTCCCCAAATTTGCACATCCATGCCTTTTATACAAACATCTCTACCAATGAGAATACTTCTCCAAATCCAAGAATCTCCTTGTTTTGGTTGAACTTCGACAAAATCCTGCCTTTTGCAGTATTTGTTCAAGAGGACCTCTACGACTATGGAATTTGGATTTGTTAGGATTCGCCATGCTTGCTTCCCTAAAAGGGCATTATTCATCAGTTCTGTTTTCCTTATGCCAAGTCCACCATTGTCTTTCCTTCTACAAAGTGCGTCCCAATTGAGAAGGTGAAGTTTCCTCTTATTCTCCTCGTGTCCCCACCAAAAGTTTCTGATAATTTGATCAATTTTCTGACAGATGGATATAGGTGCTTTGAAACAGGAAAGAGTGAAAACTGGGATGGAGCTGAGGGTTGATTTTAGAAGGGTTAACCGCCCTCCTTGAGAGAGGCAGTGGGCTTTCCATCCAGCTAGTTTATTATTGATTTTATCCAATAGAGGTTGGAAGAAAGCCTTTTTGGACCCTATCTTGCTAAACTCAATTCCCAGATACTTACCCGGTTTATCGATGGTTTTGACTTCGAGAATTCCTTGGAACCATCTTCTTGTATTCTTCTTACAGTTGGGGCTCAAGAAAAGTTCCGACTTATCTTGATTGAGTCTTTGACCAGAGAGATCGCAAAAAATTTTCAAAAGCCTCTTTATGTTTCTGCAAGCTTGCACGTTTGCTTGGAAAAAATAATAACAGTCATCTGCAAACAGAAGATGATTTATTGGGGGACCATTTCTGCTTACCTGGATACCCTGAATTTTGCCTTCATTTTCAAAGGTATTCATCATGATTGAAAGCACATTCTGACATAGAATAAAGAGGTATGGTGAAAGTGGGTCACCTTGGCGGAGGCCGCAACGCGGATAAATAGGTTGTGAGGGCGCTCCATTAATTAAAATCTTGTAGCTCACTGTAATGATGCAGCTTTCAATAATCTGAATCCAATGGTCTGGGAAATCCATAGTTTGCATTACCTCTTTGATAAAGGTCCAGCTCATTCTGTCATATGCTTTGCTCATGTCGATCTTTAGAGCCCCAAGGACACCTTTTCCTTTTTTCCTCCGTTTGATAGTATTTAAAATTTCCCCTCCGATCATGATATTATCTGATATGTTGCGACCTCTAATGAAAGCATTCTGGAAAGGGGATATGATGTCCTCCATGATTGGTTTAAGTCTATTAACAATCGCTTTAGCGATGATTTTATATGCCACATTGCAAAGGCTGATTGGACGATAGTCCGAAACCTTCTCTGGAGGGTCATTCTTGGGAATTAATGTGATCAGGGTTTTATTTAACTCCCTCAACAAATGCCCAGAATTAAGAAAAGATAAGGCGGAAGCGGTAGTTAAAGATCCCACTATATCCCAAAACTTTTGGTAAAAAATACCTGGTTTGCCGTCAATTCCTGGTGCTCTTAGTGGACCAATTTGAAAGGTGGCAGCTTTGATTTCTTCTACCGAAAAAGGCTTGTTAAGGATGTTTTTGTGATCAAGACTAAGCCTTGGGATATTTAAAGTCTCCAGGAATGGCCTGACTTCTTGTCCTCCCCTCAAATTTTGAGGATTGAAGAGATTGTTGTAATAGAGAATAAAGGCTTTTTCAATGTTTTGTGGATCCTCCTCCCAAACATTTTTGTCAATGAGAATGCGTGTGATTCTATTTCTCAATCGTCTTTTGGCAACCATGGTATGGTAGAACTTTGTATTTCTCTCACCCTGCATAATCCAATTTATTCTGGATTTTTGCATCCAAAATAGCTGTTCTTGTTCTGCTAGATCTTCAAGTTCCATCCTCAGAGACTTTTCTTTTCGACTATAGAAAAAAAAAGAACATATTAAATTAAAATAGTAGAATCTTTTTTTTTGTGAATTAACGTCTATTAAATAGAAGATTGTCTGAATACAGAGTTTAACCCCTATGAGTTCTACAGCTAACATTTCTGGGCAATGTAAGCCCCATTTTATCAAATAACAGATACAAATTTAGTTTATCGGGAGGGGAGTCAAAGAACAAAATATCCCTATCCAAGTCTTTTCCCATTTTTGCAAGTTGATCTGCGCATCCATTTGCTTCTCTATATACATGCATGATCTTCACATCCTCCAACTGGCGTAGTAAGAACCTGCAATCATCAATAATGGGACAGTAAGTGTGCGAGGAAATAACTCCATCAGTGACATACCTGTAAGCAATTTGTGAGTCCATTTCTATAATAAGCTTTCTGATTCCTTTATTGATAGCCATACGTAATCCATCTCTAAGTCCCCACAACTCAGCACATGTGCTAGTTGTGAATCCCACATTACGTGCAACTCCACAGATCCAATCACTGTTTGAATCTCGAATAAGACTTCCTGCTCCTGCCAAGCTTGGGTTTCCAAGCGCAGAACCGTCCGTGTTCAGCTTGAAGAAGTCTTTTGGAAGGGGTTTCCAACCAATATTGACTTGTTCAAGTTGTTTATTCCTGTGGCATGGTCCAAGGATTGCCCAAAACTCTTTGATTGCATTCTGCAACTTGTAATACCAAACATTTCTCGATTCAACTTTGTCTTTAAAGATCAGGTTGTTTCTACTGGTCCAAAATGACCATAGGGTAAATGCAAAAACAGTGCTCCATGGAATTCCTTGAAAAGAGGAGGAAGATTTGCTTCTAAGATTTGTAAATATCCACTCATGGTAGTCACTAGAGAAACACTGTTTCAGTTCTTCAGGAATCTTGAGAAAGTTCCAGTAATCCTTGATTATCTCGCAATCCCTGAGTAATGAAGCATGGTTTCATTTTCCTTACTGCACTTGGGACAAAGGTTAACAATTTGATATCCCCTATTAACTAACTCTTGTCGTATAGCAATCTTGTTATGACTGCATTGCCAAAGGAAAAAATTTATCTTGGGGTGAGTTTTTGTCTTCCAAATGATTTTCCATTTACATTCATACTGGATCGGGAGTTGCCTAGAAAGTTAATATGCTGAACCCAATGAGAACTGACCAGCAATGCTGAATTTCCAGGCGATGGAGTCATTGCATGCTTCCTCAAGCTGTAATGGAATGGCCGAAACCTTTTTTGCAAGCTCCTCTGGAATACAATTACTCAGGTTTTCAAACTTCCAATTACCTTGATTGTCAAGAACCTCTCTTACAGTCAAATTGTAATCATCACTCGTCCAAGGGCCAAAGATAAAGTTACAAATTGGTCCCTAACCAGTCCAATTGTCGAACCAAAAAAGAGTCTGTGTACTTGACTTGGTGATCCATTTTATTCCTTGTTCGAGTAGTTTACTCACTTTCCTCATTCCAGACCAGGTTGGTGAGACATTCTTCTTGTATGTTATTATGTTACTCAAGTACTTAGCTTTGAGTAGGTTAACACACATGCTGTCCTGTTCCATCATCATTCTCCACCCCAGTTTAATCATCTTTGCTGTATTAAGATGTTTCATATCTTTAACTCCAATCCCTCCCATATCCTTTGGGAGAGTAACAGTATCCCAGTGAACCATATGCATCTTCTTCTTGTTTTCAGTCGTTCCCCAAATGAAGTTCCTACAAATTTTATTGATTTCATCACATGTTTTGCCTGGAATTGCTGTTCCTTGCATGTAATAGGCTGGGATTGCATTTAGCACAGATTGAGTGAGTGTTACCCTTCCCGCGAATGATAAACATCTAGCCTTCCAATTTGCAAGTTTCTGATTTATTTTCTCAATGATGAATCTGTAGTTTCTTTCCTTTTTCCCTAAAACGATAGGGAAACCAAGATACTTGCCAAACTCATCTGTCCAGCTTATGTCCATGATGTTGCTAATGACTTCCCTTTGATCCAAGTTTACGTTTCTTGAAAAGAACAGGGAAGATTTGTTGTGATTGATCGTTTGACCTGAGATTTTGCAGAAGGAATTAAGGACTCTGAGCATGCATCTACAAGTCTTTAAGTTAGCTTTACCCATGAGTACTAAATCATCAGTGAAAAATAGATGAGAAAGCTTCGGTCCTCTTCTCGAGAGTTGGATTTGGTCCCATTGCTGCTCTTCGCAAGCACTCATGATTTTGATTGAGAGGTATTCCATATAAATTATAAAGATGTAGGGAGACAATGGGTCTCCCTGTCGTATTCCTCTGGTCGATATTATGCGATCAGATTTCTCCCCATTTACAAGAATTGTCATGGAGGAAGTTGAGATACAAGATATAATGAGCTTGATCCAATTTGAAGGGAAGTTGAAAAAAGTAAGAGCTTTACGTATAAAACTCCATTCTAGCTTGTCATAAGCTTTCTCAAGGTCAATCTTTGCTGTAAAGAAACCCATTTTTCCTTTCTTCCTATTAAAGGAGTGAATTATTTCTTGAGTGATAATCGCATGATCTTGAGCTCTTCTTCCCGCTATAAAACTTGCTTGGAGGGGATGAATGATTCGTGTGAGGATAGGTCTGATTCTGTTAATCATAACCTTGGAAATAATCTTATAGAGAGTGTTACACAGACTGATTGGGCGGAAGTTTCCAATAGTCTCTGGATCTTTGACTTTAGGGATCAAGCAAACTAGACAATCATTGAGAATTTCTGGAATGGCACAATTTGAGAAAACTTGCTCCACTATCTTGACAACTGAAGTTCCCACTATGTTCCAGCATTTTTGATAAAAACACCGGGTGTAGACCATCTGGCCCTGGTGCTTTAAAAGGTTTCATGGTGAAGGTAGCTTTGAAGACTTCTTCTCTCGAGATAGGTTTTTGGAGATCAGCTATCTCTTCATTAAGGATGATATTCTCTCTACCATTTTGAGAAATATCTTGGATGTTATTAAACTCGAAGGAAGATGTGAACAGTTCCTTGAAATGCTGAGTGATAATGTTTTTGATCTCAATAGTGTCTATATGCCAGTTACCAACTTGGTCCCTAATAGTGAAGATCTTATTTCGCTTTCTATGTTGGATAGTTGTTAAATGATAAAATCTGGTGTTTCTATCCCCATCACTAATCCAATCAACACGAGATTTGAGTGCCCAGATCTCCTCTTCTAGTCTGAGAATGTGTTGATATTCTTTCTCAAGATGTTCTTCAAGCTCAAGTAATCGAGGGTCCGAAGAACGAGCTAAAGCCTTTTGGATACCATCAAGTCTTGCTCTAATTCGTTTCTTCCTTTGAAAGACATTGCCAAACGTGCTTTTGTTCCACTTGGTCACATTCTCCTGGAAAAGGTGAATAGCTTGGAGAATGGACTCGTTCGATTATTCCCATGCTCCTTTCACAATCTCCTTAAAATCCATGTGGGAGAACCAGATAGTTTCCAGTCTAAATGGTCTTGGACCAATTCTCCGAATTTGAGGGTTTGTGTCCAAAAGGATAGGGTTTTGATCTGAGTGAAATTTGGTGAGATGGTAGACAGAATAATTCGAGAATGTTAGTCTCCATTGATTGTTTGCCCATGCTCTGTCTAATCTTTCTCTTATGATTTGACCATGGATGTTCTTACTTATCCACGTAAATTGTGGCCCAACAAATCCTAGATCCTGCATGCCACAATTGTCCATACAGTTCTTGTAAAGTTTAGCTCGGTATTGATTTACTGGTCTCCCACCGAATTTCTCCGTATCACAAATAAGGTCGTTGAAATCTCCCATCATAACCCAGGGGAGGTCATGTATGGTTGCAATAGTTGAGAGCTCATCCCATAGTTTTTTCCTCAAAACCAGTTGTGGACGAGCATAAATAGCAGATAATATCTAGGAAGTATTTGGAGAAATTAAATTGGAAATAAAGTTATCGGATAGTACCTTAACATTTGCATGGATAACTTGAGTGTTGTGCTGAAGGATAATAACTCCAACCTCGTTCTTGTGCCAAAGTAGCCAAATATCACCAGCAAAGCCTTCTGCATCCACCTTGAAAAAGCTGTCAAAGCCAAGGGATTTGCAGATTTCCTCAGCTCTGTTTCCGGAAACTCTGGTTTCTGTGACAATTGCGACGCTGGGATTATTGATCCTTAGGAGTTCCATGAAGTTCCTTTTGAAGTTTGGGTTTCCAGCCCCCCTTGCGTTCCAGCATAAACATCTCATTGGAAAGGTTTCAGTGTTTGTCTAGTTGAATAACCAATTAGCAAGCTCCGGGATGGTCTTAACCTCTCCCTTCAGCGTCCTGCATAAGATATTCAGTACAAAATGGTTCTGTGGGATGATCATTACCGAATACTCCATCTTGAGGTTTTCCTCTACTTGCTTCCTCTTTATCATGAAGGTGACAGGGTTTGTTATGGGGGGGGGGGGATGAGCAACATGTTGCTGTCTTTATCTCTTCCATGTAGATCCATTTTGACTGTGTCCAAATATATCTGTTGTATTGCTATGTTGTTGAGATCTGGCAGCCTTTCTTCCTTCCATGGATAAAACATCTACGCTTCCTCCTTCAGTAGATTGAGGAACGGTAGTGGGCTTGGGAAGTTCATTACAACCACTATATTGTTCCAAGCCTCTTGGATTTCCTCTACACTCCAGTCCCCCTCCTGTGGATTTTGATTGAATAGGATCTCCAGTGCTCTCTTTACATTGATGCATCTGTCTTCTCGGTACAAAAACATTGTCCCCAGCTGAGCCACTGCTTCCGATGGGTATTCCATTAGTTGGTTGAGATTTTTTGTTTTTTGGGGCTCGCTTGTTCGCAACTCCTTATTGCTGTGATTTTGAGATGTTAGAACTGCTACCAAAATGGAAGTTTCTTAGTCGAGCTAATTGTTCTGGTTCCAATGGAACTAGATTTGAGTTTATTTTGTTGATGTGACTGGTCTGATAAGTAAAGTTCCCCGTTCCTTGTGATAGGACATGGCTCTGCATGAGATCTGTTTGGGGATATTGGTTAATATATTTTCCAAATTGGAAAGGTGACCGTTGAAGGTTGGTCACATGCCTTTCCCCATTGCCTTGTAACTTAGATTTGCCTTTCTCTGGCACCGTTCGAGCCGGGTCTTTGTTCGATTCTTCTTTGCCCGAGTTTAGATCCTTCTCTTTCTTCTGTTTGCGTCTGGTCACGATCATCCATGGTCTATAGTTGTCATTTTTCTCGGTCACCTGAGCTTCTGAGGTGTCTGGGTTCAGAGTATTTTCTTTTTCATTCTTTCTTTCTTGTTTATCTTTTTCATTTGGACAGAGTTCCCTCCTATGGCCAATCATACCACACCCGAAACATAAATTTACTCCTTCGTAGATAATGTTTTGAACGTGTTTGCTATTCTGATTTTTGGGAGAAGTGGTCTATCCAAATCTACTTGCATACAGATTCTGGCATATCTCCCTCTTGCATTTAGTTCGGTACAAGTATCGATCTTAAGAAGAGTTCCAAGTTGTCAACCGATCCGATTTAGTATTTCTCTGTCAAAAAATTCTATTAAAAGCCCTGGAAGACGAATCCATACTGCTGTGGTTGAAAAGTTTCGTGAGGCATCAGCAACAAAGCCAGGTTCCCAAAGTCGCATGGTTAAGTAGTGATTTCCGACAAACCAAGTCCCTCCATAGATGACTCTCTGAAAGTCATCCTGGTTCTTGAATCGAAATAGGAAGTGGTCATATCCTAGATCAATGCAGTCCATGCCTCCAACGGGTTTCCATTGTGCTTTGACTCTAGGAAATAGGAAATTGTAGCCCACATATTTCCTGAATGTCTTGACGATAACTGCATTTTTCCATGGATTTCTTATTCTGTTCTTCTCCTCCTTGGAGAGAAGTATAGTCGGAATCTCCTCCATTCCATCTTCTTCTTTGTTTGATTCTTCATCAGCATAATGAACTTGATGTATCATGGAGAAAGCAGAACTATCGTTGCATCCCATCAGTGAATCTTTGTAAGAAGGAAGTTCAGGTTGTTTTTCTTGCTGTGCATGTTCAACTGTTTTAAAAACTCCATTCTTTGTACGTTTAACACTCCGCACCTTGAGATCTTCTTTATCAGGGCATATGGGAGAGCTTTCAGAGCTTTCGTTGTTTGAGAGAACCATTCTTTCTAGCTTATTATCTCTTGACTTGCAACAGAGTTTTTTTTTTTTAAATAGTAGAATCTGCTGTCAATATATGGATTCTAAATAAGTGAAAACTAGAAATCATCAAAAGCTTTCGTTCCTTGGAAGAATTATCTTCAAGTTCTTCGTCAATCTCAAACATGGTGCACGGTGCAAAGATACAGTCATAAAACTTTGGTTGAATGCATATAAAGGCTATTGTGGTTGAAGTTGCCATTAGAACGAGCGATATGAATCCAAGCAACATTAACTCTAAAAACAAAATTCCAAAAGTACAAAATAAGTGATGATAATTCATAATAAGATAGACAAAGAAAAGTAACTTTCTTTAAAAAAGGCTAAAAAAATGAAAATAAAAATAAAAAATACAAGCTGAAATTAACTTGCACAAAAAATTTAAAGTGATTAAAAATACATTAAGATTGCTCCCACTACCCCTTTAATGGGGGCACTGGAGGGGCAACGTTCTAATGGGGCAATCGCCTTTCCACTGGATCCTTGTGTTTTTCTGTTGATTTTTTTTATCTTCAATAAGTTATTTTTTATTTTATTAATTTTTTTACACTTATTTTTCATTTTATTATTTTTATTTTTAATTATGCACTTATTTAAAATATAAATAAGTTTATACATATAAATTTATTTATTTGGATAATTAAAAAATATATTATTTAATATATAAGTAAATTTATATATAAATTATTATTTTATATTTGTAATATATAATTATTAAATTGTTAATTATTTATTTCTTTTACAAATGTCAGTTACATATTACAAAATTTATTATGTATAAATTTTAATCTAGTATCTTAAATTGTAATTTTTTTTTCTTTCACTGCATTTCTTCTTTTTTTTGTTCATTCTTTCACTGCATTTCATTCCACAATTAATGCTGTGTTTACACTAAACACATTCATCATTAGTTTCAATGTTACTTTTTTTTTTGTCTAGACCATCCGGTATCCCCATACTTTTCGTATAGGACTAATCCGGATTCGAGCCGGGTAGGACCCAAAGGGCGGCAAAGCTCTCCCTTAAGAGTTTTCAATGTTACTAACCATTCATCCAAACTATCCGTTAATATTTTATTCAAATATTATTCAAGGAAAATTCTATTCACACTTTACTTTTTACTCTTCACACTTCAAATATTTATAAGACAAAAAATTCATTACATAAAAAGACATTGATACCCTCCTATAAATTTCCAAAACATAAACTCATCTCTTTTTTTTCCTCTTCTATAAGCTTTTTCTTATCATATGTATCTTATCTACATTAGTCTTCTTCTTTTTTTAAGCTATAAATTTTATTTTCTTTAACAGAAAGATAGAAAATTTAAGTGAAGATAGCTATTATAATAGTTTATGAAGAATATGAAAGCATGAAAAGTAAATGAAAAAAGGTAAAGTTTGAGTTTAATTTTTATTGTTACAGTTCGCTTCCCACACAATCAAATTTGTGCGTGAAGCATATCCTAGCGCAAGTTGGCCTGTGTTGGAAAGAGACTCATGTGCCTTGAGCAGAGATCCCAATTGAGCGCAAGTCACCTTGTGCAGACATCCCAACCGAGCGGAAGTCAACTTACGCGAAACAGTGAGAGCCAAAAAATTGTTCGAACGCAAATCAATTTGTGCTTGGATGAGCTTATTACGTAAGGCAGCTTGCGCAGAAAGGCGCATATATATATATATATATATATATATATATATATATATGCGCCTTTCTGCGCAAGCTGCCTTGTGTAGATATAAAATTTCAATGCAAGTTGATTTGTGCAAACAGCTTGTTGTGTAATTTTATTATGACTTGCGCTAGGCTACTTGAAACCACAGGTGTCGTGCAAGACGACTCCATCCGATGTTGCCAGCAGACTTGGATACCTTACGAGAAACCACCACGTCTTGCAAACCCCTATCCTCAAACTAGAGACTAATGGATTGGATTCGGTGTTGAAGGAGTTTTTGGAAAGAGGAATGATTGGATTTGGGGATTAAATATTATAGGGTTAAAATGATAAATTATTAGGATAGCTTAGCTTAGGTTTCTTTTTTTTAAATGCGGTGTAAAGAATAAAAAACGTAATAGAAATAAAAATTTTCCTCAATAAAAGTACTAAAAATCGAATGGTGCTTCTTCAAGTTTGAAGGGACTGGCCCACGATGAACAGGTGTAAATTCCTATGTAACATTCTCAGTTGTCAAAATTACCAGACTGAATATTCTCTCATCATCATCATCATCATCATCAGAGCCTTTATCCCAATAGATTGGGGTAGACTGAATATTCTCTCTTCTTCTTTTACTTTTTCCTCGTCTTTGAGCTAGGGCTTTTGCTCCACAGAGCCCTCCGGTGCACTCTCTAGGGTTTTACGATCTGTGTTTCTTTACAATGCCTCGGTACGGATCTTTACCAATTTATTCAATCTTAAAAGAAAAATAAATTGACATTTTTATTAACATTTTATGGATGTGTTTTTTGGATTCAAATTTCTAGGTATTACTGTGATTATTGCGACACTTATTTGACCCACGACTCTGTAAGTTTCCTCTTTTTTTTTTTTTCATATTTCTTTTTCTCTGTTCACTCTGTTTATGTTTACTACAGTCCTTTCATATTGAGTATCTAAACAGATTTTTGATCGAATATTTCGAAAATTAACGTTATTAGTTTAGGTTGTCGTATTTTGAATAATTGTTAATTTTTTTATTTAAATTTCAGCCATCGGTTAGAAAACAGCACAATGCAGGTTACAAGCACAAGGTAATTATAGAGTTTTTCTCTTTGTCTATATTTATCATGTGAGTTATTCATTTTTTGATGATTCTGTGTGTAATTTCAGGCAAATGTTAGAACTTACTATCAGCAATTTGAGGAGCAGCAGACCCAGAGTTTAATCGACCAAAGGATCAAGGAACATCTTGGCCAAGCTGCAGCTTTCCAGCAGGTTGGAGCTGCTTTCAATCAACATCTAATGGCTCAGAGGCCCCGACTTCCTGTTCTTCCAACACCTGTTATGCCAATTCCAGGGGCTGCAACATTACCAGTAAATCAACCAATGGTCCCAGGGATTAGGCCCCCTGTTCTGCCAAGACCTGTTCCAGGTGTCTCAGGTAAGATTCGACACATATGAATATTATTCATCATGTTGCTAATATGAGGGTTGGATCATTGGTTAATAAATATATTCGATCTCGATTTTATGTAGAAGTGAAAGATTTTTTTGCATATTTGTTTTGTTACTATAATGCTGATGTTTTCTATGGTAAATTCTTTATCCCATTTCATAGATCCTGGTGTCCTTTGAATCAGGTTGTTGGCTTTTCCATTCTATATCTCAATTACACACAAAAGATGGAACTGATTTTCTTTTTCGTGACATTGCCAGTTTATATTCCTGCTCCAGGCATGCCACCAATGATAGCACCACCTGGTGCTCCTTCCTTGCCTGGTCAAGCAAATGGCCTTCCACGGCCTCCTACATTAGCTTCCCCAACAACAGTTCCTGGAGCTGCAACGACTCCTACTTCTTCTAATGGAGCACCCACCATGGTTGCACCTGCACTGTATCAGACCAATCCTGCTGCACCAACAAGTGGGGGGTTTGACAATTTCAATGCCAATGCACAGCCTTCTGAAGCTAATCATTAATCTGGTTAAACTTGCACCTTTGCTCCCATATCTAAAGTAAGAGATCAAGTAAGCCCATGTATGCTATTGAACATGAAGCTTTCCATGATTAAGGGTGTATGATAATATTTTTAGAAGGGGAGTTTGTGTATTAGACTTGAAGTATATTGAAGCTGTGATAACTTGACAAAAGACAAAGTAGTTGAATCAATGTGCTTTGACATTGGTTTTTTGGTGAATTCGTTTTCTGGGAAGCATATAGTAGTATCTGGTTTCAAAATGTTTTAGGCCAATGCTGAAATTCAAACTTAAGCCAGCAGGCTTATCATTTCACCATTTGGGATTATGCAATGGTTGGCTGAAAATACTTGAATTGTGCCAAAATAAAGTAAATATTTCATCATTCTTCTTTTTTCTTTTTTTCAATCTGTTTATAAATATGCTTCCATATGAAAAAGTTTGCAATGTTACACAAGGGATCAGCCTGTGGATATCCTGACAGTATCATGATTGTTTTTTCTGTTCTTTTATGATTTCATTATTCTCATAAGGGATCATACATTATATCTTTTGAAACTATACCTAATGAATGAAGCTTCTATATCTCTTTGATAACTTTTACCATGACCATACTCTTATTACAGGCAATCAGAGCCGGCAGGCATTCATCTGAGTCTATGATGATATTTATTCAGCTCTTGCATTGGTATTTTTACAGTGTAAAAAATTGCAGCAAGTTCTTTGGTGCTGAATGGAGGAGAGTTTTGTACCATCGGTAGACTTTTGGTTACATTGTAATGCAGCTGAAAGCTGTTGTAACCTACAGGTCTGGAGCTAATCCTGTATGTTTATATTTGTGAGGAAATGAGATGTTACTGTCTGCCTCTTGATGTTTTATACTTTTATTATTTATGCAGCCTCAGTTTTACTTGTTGTAATGAGAGCTTTTTCCAGTTGTACTGTCTGCTTCCAGGCATCACAAATCATTATTACCATATAATGCACAAGCTGAAGGACTCTTCAGGGGCTGTGCCTGTAATTGCTGCACATCGTTCAAGCACGTTTTCTCGTTCTAGAATTTGGCTATTATCTCTTACTCTATCTTGGATAAGAGCTTGCGGAGGCAGTCAGCTAGGGGTCCGCAACATGCAGATAGCAGATTCATCGTTTAACGCTTTCTGTATTACAGCTTCTATTGCAACACTAAATATCCAATTGATTAAGAGAAGCCTTCACTTGCAAAAGGTATTTGACATTGAAGATTAGTAGAGTAACTACATATATCATAATACTTTAGCAGTAGGTCGTCCTACTTAACAAAAATTATATAATGTGATAGCCGTTAAGAAGTCTCAATGAGTAAAATGGGCTTAAAGCCTGTAAGTTTTAGAACAGATATGACTCCATCTTCCCTTCTAGTTGGCATTGTAATCTGGCCATAGAAGAGAGCTTCATACAAAATATAACTGACTAATTTTAATTACACTTGTCTATGATTTAGAGAGATCAGCGTTTGCTTGACCTTCTGCACTGTCTGTTTCTCTCTGAGATCTTTCTTTTTTCTTTGACAAATTTGGGGAAGAGTTGATGCCTGTAAATTGAAAAATGCAGCATTATTAGAATAAAACCGTCAACTTTCTTCAATTTCTCATGGAAAATGTAACTATTAGATCAAAAGAGTGGAAAATCTGATGTCTAAGGATTATGTAACTTTTCCCTGCAATTCTCTTCTTATGAATTGGTTCAGAGAGTATTAATAAGTCTCTTCTAACTGGCCTTAATGGTCGTTACTGCCTAGTGCCTCTACAAGTGAAGGAGAGCTGAAAGATGATTATACTATTATCAGCAGGTGATTTTTTTCCTGGGAAACTGATCTCATTGTACTTCTGTAGTACCTTGTTACTGGTGTTAGTGTATGTCCTGGGATCAATTAAATTGAACAAAAAATAATTTGTTATATTATGCATTGTATTTAGATTGGAAGACATTTTTTTATCTTCAAAATTGTTTATATTTATTCTTTACCTAATTCATGAGATAAATTCCACAGAGCAAATATCTTTTCCAGAAAGAATTAGACAAATTATAATTATGGGATTTTTATTGGATAAAAAGCATTATTCCTAAAACTGCTTCTAATCGATGTTTTATCCAGAAATTGATATTGATACAATTCAACCTTTTGAAATCAGTGCATGTTTATGTTCCTGTAAAATAAGCAACCGATTTCATAAGTAAAAATATATACATACTTGAACTAAATATATAGATGCTTCTTAAAAAAACAATTTCATTGAATATGGCCTTATATATGAATATCGTTTGATAACATTACTCAAGTGTTTAATAATATTCTTGTGTGAATATGACCTCGTATATAAATTCCATTTGATAATTTTGTCAAGTGTTAATGGTAATATTTTCATGTGATATATGAATACCTTTTCACTCAAGACCTTTATCTAACAAATGTAAAACTTGATCTACTCTTACCCGATCCTACCAAGGAATGCTCAAATATAAAGGTGCAAATGAAAAACTTGTGCTCGCAACTTACTCAAGTTCAGCTTGGACAAGCTTGAGTTATCAAGCAAATTAAGTTCTCGAATATTCTAATACTAAGCTTGAATAACTCCAGAGCATAATCAAAAATTTTTATTTTACTATTTTTTTTATTATTTTAATTATTAATTTAAGATTTTGTTCTTAATATTTGTAAATTATTTATAAAAATTAGCAATTCAAGCTCAAGCACAACTAACTGAGTTTGAATTTGAATATTAAAATTGAGCTCGTTTTTAATTTGTAGACGATTCTAATCGAGCAAACTTAAGTAACTCAATTTCTATCTCGATTCAAGCTTAAACTAGTAATATAGAACTCGATTGACGTCGAATCGAGTTTCAAATCCCGAGTTCAAATTGAACTTGGGCTTGAATTTTTCATTGTATTAACTCAACTTGGCTCAATTACATCCCAAACTCAATAAAACAGATATTGAGTATAACATAAATTATATGGAGTTAGGGAAAAGTTCAAGATCATATTGATCACTCTAAATGAGCGAACGAATCACGATTCTTGAAAAGATTTAACTTAAAAATCTGACCAACGCAGGAAGGATGTAGATGAACAATCACGAACAAAATTTTTGTGTTCGTTTATTAAACGAACTGAACATGAATAAAGGTGTGGTTCGTTCATTTAAGTTCATGAACAAATTCGTTTAAAACTCGTTTATTTAAAGTATCATTTAGTGTTCGTTTGTTCTTTATTAAAATATTAAAATTACTTATATTATAAAAGTTATATACCCTATCTTTAACCTAAAGATTTAGTATCTAATTCTTAAACATATTTATACAATACAACATTGTTTGCTTAAAAAAAATTAATAAAATATAATAATAAAATAATTATGAAATTAAATTAGTTAATTATGCTTAAGATAATAAAACATTGTTAACTAAAAAATTAATGAAACATTTTTTGTAATGTGTTCACGAATACATGTTCATAAACATGTGTTCATAAATATATTTATTTAATGGTTTATGAATACCTATTCGTGAACATATTCGTTTATATGTTTATAAACATGTTCATTTAATACGTTCACGAGCATGTTTGGTCAATGTTTATGAACAAACTCCTTTAAGATGAACGAGTTTGTTCACAAAAATTTAACGAACAATCCTATAAAACAAACGAACCAAGCTCGAACGTGAAAATCAAATTCCCTAACGAACATGAACCGAAACCCAACGGTATTAAAAAATAAACAAACGAGCAAAGACATCATTTTGTTCATTTGTAATCGATTCGTTTACAACTTTAAAAAAGGATTTTGAAGAAGTTGAAAATTCATTTAAAGAGTTAATGGCTTCAAAAAAAATACAATGGTTGGATGATATAGAGTAGATACTAAATCATACTCTAGTTCTCAGAGATATGATGATGAAAAGATTGAATTATGTGATAAAATCATAAGAACAAATAGGTTAGTCAAATCTTCTTTACTCTTCTTATATTATGCATTAGTGGATATCAATTTTGACCTATAAATATAAAATTATTAATTAGAGAATTAATGATGAATAAAAAGAAATTTGATTCATCTAATCCTACTTCAAAAGGTAAAACAATATTCATTTTTATTGTCAACATATTAAAGATCTAAAAAATCAGACACTTAAGAATGTATTAAAATGAAAAATATCAAGCTATACTTGATCAAAATAAAGTTTGAAACTTCAAAAACTTAAATAAATTAATTAATAAGTTTAATGAGTCAATTTATAAGATAGGAAAATATAATCCTATTTGAAATAATATTAGGATAAGGGTTGTAGAAAATTCTCTTCTATCTAAGAAGTTTTACCACCGCTTGAGAAAAAGTTATCCTGTAAAAGATCAGAAAAGTTAAAAAGGCAAAACCATAGCTAGCAGTAGGTCTCGGTTTTGCCTATTCCAACCTCTATCAATAGAGGTTAAGGATCTAATTAGAAAAATGGTAAGATTGATTTTGATAAGATTAAATAGCGATAACAATGAGATTAATTATTATAGTAATGAGATTAGATACGGTAACAGTAAGATTAAAATTGGTAGTGAGATATGTGTTTGATGCAAATACAAAGTTGTAGTGAGATGAGTTGTAGCATGGAGAGAAAACGACTATTATAGACATTAATTAAAATTTGTATAAAATATAATTTATAATATATTTTTTATTAGTAAAATTAATAAAATTACTAAAATTTTTTTGTATAAAAATATTAATTTTTTATTAAAATTATTTTTATATCAAATAATATTATTATTATTAAATATATTTAAAAATTATTTTTACATAAATGTTTAATACTATTTGACATTTAAAGTCTTTAAATTTTTTATTCAATATATAGAAATACATAATATATAGGACTTTAAGAAAAAAATTAATAATAATATTTTATATATAAAATAATATGTTATATATGAATTTAAATATAAATTAAAAGTCCTAAAATAAAAAATATAATAAAATAAAAAATGAAACATTAAAAGTAAAAAATAAAATAGGAGAGTTAATAAAAATAAATAAATCTAAAATTTTTAAGTAAGAAAATAAAATAAAAAAACAAAAGACAAATTGAGAAACTTGCTCTCCACGACAAGATCCAATCTTCAACTGAACTTTGACCCTACAGTCTGCAGCTAGGGGGGCAATGCAATTGGTTGGTGCTAACTGCACTGTGACCCTAAGTAATTGGACATGTGAAAGTTTGCTACAAACTAACTAAAAAAAATTTAAGTTTTTAGGATCAAAAAATCCTGGCCAATACAATTAAGGGGTTTTAGGTATGCTTGTTGAGTTTTAACGGTAGTAAGCCGTGCATAGCAATAACATTGATGGGATCTTATTTAGAGTTAAAGTTTTTAAGTTACTTTGATCTTTCATGATTAATTCCCAACCACTAATGCGTTTGAGGAAATTTAGAGGTTCTTCCTCATGAGGTAATGAATTCAAATCCAAGGCCAAGCACAAATCAAGTATGCTAAGCAAATCACAGATATTAGATCTTGCTGGTTCTTAAATCCGATGTCAACCAGCATGCACACACTTACAACCAAGATAGTGCAAATTCAAGGATACTATTTTATAATAAATTGCATAACATTTACCTTTCATATTCCAATTTTTGGATGATAATCCCGTTTAGCAGAAGCTCTGAACTATACACTGCTGCTCCTGCAGTACAAGTAAAATGGTTAAATTACCCCAACGCTGAGTCATCATTTATTAGAAAGAAAGGAGGAAATAAGATGTACAACCTTTATCAAGTAAGGGTGCACAGATTGCTAGATCTTGTTCACAAGAAAGAATCAGGAGATCATCTGGCATTTTTTCATCTTTTGCAGCCAATTTCTGACTTGTCTTCACTACCTGAAGAGCACTTTACAGGAAGTCATTACTTGATGATAGACATAAATTATTGTCGCATCTTAAGACAAAGAACAGGTAAAAGGAAAACAGAGTTTATGAACCATATTCAAAAACCAACTAATAACTGCAGATTACCTATGAAGGTAGATACACATACCTCACCTCCAACTGCTTTGACCAAGCTAGTAATTGTCTCTTTATTAGGTTTAACATTTTGGGTGATGCAGACTCTCTTATCCTGTCAAGACTCTAGAGATATTAGAATCAGCATAGAAGATATTCCAGTAATGTGAGAAGTGTCTGGTACAAGTTGGTTGCAATTAAAAGAGATACTATCTGGTTTGAAGCATATCTCATAACCCCAGAAAATCACCTTTAGAAGTGGATACTGTCTTGCACGAGCCAATGAAGCAGACATACTAAAGCCAATTTCCTTTTCCCTTTTGGAGTCTCTCAGGATGTAAGCTTTCTCGTCAAGTAAGCAACTTGCCTGTCCACAGCTATCAAGCCATAGATGAGTCACCACAGGTTTACCAAGAGCAATGGCTTCCAACATGTTCCTTGTGCGCACAAATTCGTCCGCTATGAAATGTGAGGCATCCATAGAACATGATGTGATAGAAATACCCAGTCGTGCAGAGATCTACATAAAATAAAAGTAAGCCCATAAGAATATTACAACCAAGATCTAACTTCTAAGACTCATCATGCTGCTGAATAGTGTACAGAAAATACTAGAAAAGAACCTTTTTCTGCTGTTTGATTACATCATCATCCAAATGCTGGCTAAACAAGACCCGTACAGATGCCGCTTCTTTTCGTGTTCTGAAAACTCTCCGTGTAAAATCAGATATTGCCTTAGGAACACCTAATCCAGTAAGTTCTTTCAAAAGAGATGGTTTTGGCAGGTTTTTATTGCAAGGTCTTCTGCGATATACGTAAGGCATACTGCTGAGTGATGCCTCATTGACACTTTTTGTACAACTAGCTGTAGTGTTGCATTCTGTACCAGAGGTTTCAATACCCTTTCTCAGTGAGTTTCCAAAACTATGGTTCTTTAAACCATTGATAATTGATGTAGAATCCACATAATCTAGCTTCCCAGTTTGGATGGCCTTGGCTCTATCCAAGTTCCAAGCAGATATTTTAATGCTTGTGACTGTTGAATCACTGTTTGTAACATCATCTGTAATTTCATTACAATTCTGTCTTGATAAACTTTCATCAGGCCGAGAGAGGTAAGAATGTGTATTTCCCTGCACGTTGAAGCTATTAGAAGTGGTTTCATCATCTTCTGGCATTTTTTGACTTCTGACAGAATGCAGCTTGTGTTCTTCTGTGCCTACACTAGTGAATGAAGCATGCATATTACTCGTTCCACAGGAATGGATCGACACTTTACGACGTGTTCTTTTGCCTTTGGGACAATTCCATGCATCTGATCTTAAAAATCTGATTATGGCAGCTTCTTGTGGAGTAATTTGCTGTTGTTCACTCAGTTTGCCATCTACAGCTTCAGCAGAGGCATTAGAATGCAGCTTGGAGCATTTCTGCTTGCCACTCAACAACTTAGGTGGATCAGAAACCACACGTTTCCTCTTCCTCTTATATGTGAGCATACTGCGCTGCTTAACATTATTGGTCACTACTATTGGTTTATCAAGTTGGTCCTTAGTCCTTTTCATGGTAGCTTCTACCTCCAAGTGCATAGGTTGATGAGTTACAGGTTCCTCCTGTGACAGTTTTGTCCTGAGCAAGGTTTCCTCCTTTGGAATTGATGGACTCACATAAGTCTCACAATTTTTTAGGTTGTTGCTGCTCACAGTTTCATCCAACTTTGGCTGCTTGCTCTTGTATGGTTTTGGTTTTATTGTGAGATTCAACTCCTGATAATTACAGTTCCAAGATAAACAAGAAACTTCCTTATTAAATCTTCTAGCAGAACGCTTTCTTCGAATAGATTGTAGTGCAACTTCTCCTAACTCACAGGCGGCCTTTTTTTTAAGGGAATGCTGCTCCAAATGGGTTCTTCCCTTTGTTTCATCTTCAGGAAGATCTGTGAGGGTATCCACTGGGCCTTCACATGTATCACCAGCTTTGCAACCAGTAGGAGGACCATAAAATAAAGCCTCCATGGCTTCTGCAGCTATTTGAGTATTAATACCAACATCAAACGTGTCTAGTATGTCTCTTGCAGTACCACTGGCTTCAAACTTCTCCCATGATGATTCAGTTTGCATGAGTTTATCCAACTCCTTGACAGATCCATTTATGAGATTCCTTTCAGATTCTTGTTCTATCCCGATACTCACTTTCGAACCCTTGTCAATGAAACTTGAATGTGAATGACTTGGACCTCTAATGTCCTTGCGGAGGTCTGCAAACTCCTTCTTCTCCTTATGCTCGTGGCTTAAGCTTCTTTGCCCTTTGCTGTGGAGATTTTGATGCCTTTTGTCAGTCCCCTGCTGGAAGTCTCCAAATTCAGATGCTGTCATCCTCTTGCTAAAGGAATCAGCCTCTCCATGTTGATAACTCTCAAACCATTCAAAGCCTTCCATTTCTTTGACCGGAGATCCCCGCTTGATGATCTTAGCCAAACGTCGGGTTCCCTTTGCACTGGAGACAAGAGGTGAATTCTTCCTTGCAATGGTTCTCTCTTCAACTCCTTGAGACATATCCACATTATTAAAGCTCAAGAAGTTATCCACAAAGCAAAGTGCATTAAGGGATGACTCTTCAGGTTCCTGAGAATCGACATATTCCAACCTTCCAGTCTCATGATCACTTACGGACAACTGAGATTCATCTTTTTTATCAGCACTTCCATCAAGATTGATGGAAGACCCTTTCTTCCCTTCAATTTAAAGCAATAAATGTTATCTAAAAATTACTATATACACCATGAGGTTCAACAAAAACAATAACTCAAAGCAATTATATTTGTCTCAAATTGCTGTAAGAAAGGGATACTCATGCAATAACATTGAATGAAAGTTTTTTTTTTAATAATGATGATAATAATAATAATAATAATAATTGAAACAATGAAATACTAACCTGCACCGAATTGTGTGTCAGATGAATCAGCATCTAAACACGGCCTTTGCTCCCCCCACTCTTTTGCCGCTTTCTTTTCACTTCTATCAGCAGTCTTACGAACATCAGGCAAATTTTCAACCTTGGTTCTACAAATTCCTTCATCCTCACTGTCAAGCACAATTTCCATATCAAGCTCACACAGAACTGGTTCAGTTTTACCTTTGCCAGCCTTCGTATTACTCAGATCATCATCATCATCTACTACTTCAGTGTCAAAGCAAACATTGTCCAAATGGGTTTCATTTTCATTTGCTGGACTATCCAGCACCATGGTATCATAAAAAACGGCAGAATTTTGAAACTTTCCATACCCATCTTCATTAAACTCACCATCTTTACTTCCTATATTGTAATCAAGAGGAAAAAGAAATCCATTAGACCATCTCTACTCAATACAGTTTCCGATGATTGGCTTAGTGATTGACAAAAGTCCCGCAAAATAAACAGAAGAAGAAGCCAGAATAAGGATATTTAAAGAAAAAAGATTACCGGACGGGGACTTAGAGTCAAAGAGCAGAGTGTCAGTGAGGTTATGATAATCAGCCATTCAATTTGTTGGATTTTCCGTGTGATCAATGATCATTTGCTGGAAATCTTAAATTTTCTTATAAATTGATGGAAAGGGTGACATAAAACCAGATTTTATGCAACCAAAACAGCGTGGAATTTTTTGTTTTGGAGGGGAACGGAAAAAGGAAATGGGCCGAGTGGGAAACAATTCAGATCAGTGTCTTGGAGGGAAAAACTGTGCTATATTCATGGTTAGATAAAACTTTGTAGCGAAGAATATCACCCAGGGCATTTGGTCTAGTGGTATGATTCTCGCTTAGGGTGCGAGAGGTCCCGAGTTCAATTCTCGGAATGCCCCTATTTTGATAGTGTTTTGCTAATTTTCTTTAGGGCATCCCTGATATTTTTTTTATGAGAAACTGAAACATCATTTATTTAAAATATATTTTTGTACACTACATTCCAAATACATAAGGTTCCCATGAAGTCATAAACAAAAGTGCTTCTAACAACATTAGGTATCTTTTTCTCAAAGATAATTATTACATATACTGACAGTGGAATTTTTTTACTCCATAAGCAGCGTTAAGATCGTAACACATATCCTGTTTTATTTATTTTAATATTTTTATAAGACATATATCATGATCTTAATGCTACTTATAGAGTAAAAAACTCCACTATTAATATATGTAATAATTATCCTTTCCTCAAACATCAGGCATCTCTAATATTTTTTTTATGAAAAACTGAAATTTCATTTATTTAAAAAATATCTTTATACGTTACATTCCGAGTATATAAAATTCCCATAAAATCATAAACGAAAGTACTTCTAACAGTATCAAGCATTTCCTCGAACATCAGGCATCTCCGATATTTAATATCTGCGAAAAAGGACTACGAATATAATTACACTTCCTTGCGCCGTGCCGAACTTGAAAGACGAAGATGCCACGAGATCCTACGTCTTCGTGTGTCGGTTTCTAAGACTGCTCTGTGCCTTGATCATTGTCATATGCATTTATAGTAAGTCCACGTATTCCTCATCCAAAAAATTGAATCCTTATTTTTAATAGAGAAAGAACTATGCTAAATTATAATATTATTATAGCTGACGTGTACCTAAATTATTTATTTAAATAATGTTAAAATTCATATAACACTTTTTTTATTGGAGAACTTAAAATCCATATCAGCTTGATGTGGTTAATACTATTACATACATTTATCTATTTCATTATTCTATTTTGATTAGCATCAATTTAAACTTAAAATTAAGGTCTGATTTGGATATCATTGCACATCCAGGGCCTGTGAATGCTTTCACTGCATGTGATGTTCATCCGCATTGCCCCTCTAGTCCTGCAGTAAAAAGTTTTTTCCACCTTTATTTTTCTTACAAAATTTAATATTTTTCTATAAAATTTTTTAAATGATTTTTTTTGTTAGTCTTTTC
Organism: Heritiera fomes; assembly: GCA_032173925.1. Taxonomy (NCBI): domain Eukaryota; kingdom Viridiplantae; phylum Streptophyta; class Magnoliopsida; order Malvales; family Malvaceae; genus Heritiera; species Heritiera fomes. Next base: position 21,375,686 of record JAPDPM010000013.1, on the reverse strand, counting down.
ACTTATCCTTGATATTCCATTTTATTTAATAATTTATTTGAGATTTTTAATTATGTTTTTATTTAAATTATAAATATACATATAAAATTACATATAAACTATTATTTTATATTTAAAATATAGAATTATTGCATTTTTTAATATTTAAAATCTTAAAATATATTGTTTCACTATTTTTAAATAAAATTTTAAAGATTTTAAATGTTAAATAATATTAAAATATAGGTGTACATATTTTTTTTCAGTATTTAATAGCCAAAGTATTTTTTGATATAAAATAATTTTAATAGTTTTTAATTTTTTACTAATTTTGCAAATTTCAAATATATACTATAAATTTCATTATGTATAATTTTTTATCTAATCTTTTTAATGATCATTTTTTCTTCTTATTACTTTTTGCTTTGACACCATTATTGCATTTGCATCCACAAACATATTCCATAACTGATTTTAATTTTATTGTTACACTATCTAATTTTGCTATTGCAATAACCAATCTCGTTGTGTTTTTAATCTCGTCGAATCTCATTGTCTATCAAATGAATGCAAACATAGCTATAGCAATGCCAAAGCATAGTAAATAGAGAAAATGATTATCAAGAATATTAGATTAAAATTTGTAAAAGTAAAATTTATAGTATATATGTATTTGATATTTCTAAATTTAATAATTTAGTTATTAAAATTATTTTTATATAAAATAATATTTTGTTAATAAAATAAAAAAGTGCCACAATTATTTTTATATCGAATAATATTTTATTATTAAATATTTAAAAATCTTTTACATATATATATTTATTTGAATAATAACTTATAAATATAGACATGTATATAAATTTTTTAATACTTTATATAAATGAATTATTAAAAATCTCAAAACAAAAAATCTGAATTTAAAAATAAAACATGGATATCTATAATAACTATATATAAAAAGAATCCCCAAGGATTCTTTGCTTGACAAGTGTCAAGCACACAAAAAATAATATTATAAAATTTATTCTTATTTTTTATTCATTAATTTTTTTATTTTTATTTATTAAAATCCAAAAAAAATAAAAAACCTAATATAAAAAGAATCCCCAAGGATTCTTTGCTTGACAAGTGTTAAGATACAAAAAATAATATTATAAAATTTATTTTTATTTTTTCTTCATTAATTTTTATTTATTAAAATCCAAAAAAAATGGAAAGATCAATAAATAATATATTATGGTGTAATCAAAGGATTCTTTTGTTGATATGTGTCAAGGACATAAAAAATAATCTTATAAAATTTATTTTTACATTTTGTTCATTAATTTTTTATTAAATCCAAAAAAAATAGAAAGATAAAAAAAATAACATATTAAATAATATATTATAATGTAATCAAAAAATATTATAATAATAAAAACGAAAATATCTTTAAACTAATTTTTTTCTATTTATTTATTTCTTAATTTTGTGCATATATTAAATTTATCAAATTATTAATTTAAAAATAATGAATGAATTAAATAATTATATATAATTATTTAGGAAATAGAACACAATAGATTCCTAATATCTATGACTATATAAAAAAAAGTCTCCCATTAATATTAACTTGACATGTATCCTTCTTTATTTTTTTTAGTTAGTTTTTTAATAAATATTTTGAGTTGGCTTTTTAAATATCACATATATGTGTGTGTGTATATATATATATATATATATATATATATATATATATATATAGACACACACACACACACACAAACACAAACAATTTTCATATTGTTTTTGTTTGATAAAAACTATGGTACAGTATTGATTAAAATACTGGTGAATATAAAAGTTATTTACTTAATGAATGAGTAGTTACTACATGACATTTTGTTATCTCTTTTAAAGGCATATTTTTATTTTTCAAATTTATAGTTAGTTTTAATTTTTTTCTTAAAATTAAAATATTTAAAATAAATTTAGCCATGTGGTAGTTTTCAGTTTAATATGTGATATTTTTTAATTGAAATAAATTATTTATTTTTAATTTTTTTATCTGAAAACACTAAAAATATGAAAAAAGGAACTTAGAATGAAGAGAAGTGAGAGAAAAGAGAGACAATGAAAAGTTCAAACAAAAAAATTTGAAAAGTACTAAATCAAATACTCACACTATTTTTTTAAAATACTATTATTATTTTTCAAAGTTAAAATAAAAAAAATGAAGTGAAAGATATGAAAAGTGGAAAGAGAAAAAAAAATAAAATTCAAATAATCCTTTTTTAAGGAACAAAACAAAATATTCATGTAATAAAAGAAAAACTAATGTTAAAAAAATACTTATTAAACTTTTTAAAAAAATTAAAATGAAATACTCAAAAAATTTAGTTTGCAAAAATTCTAATAAAATATTAAAATTCAAATACCAAATATTCGAAAAGTTCAAATCAAATTATAATTCCTTTTTTATTTGCATAATTCTCAAATTTTAAAAATTAAAAAACAATAAAATATAATAAATATTACAAATAATATTAAAATTAAAAAAAATGACAAATTATAGTATAAAGCAAAAAAATTTCGAAAGTCATTTTTTAAAACTTAAACACAAAAAATATAAAAAATAAATCTACGAGTTAAAATTTTAAAAAATTCATTAAATATGAAAATTGAAAGCCATAAAAGAATAAATAATATAATAAATAAATAATTTCAATATTAGACACTTTGAAACTACAACAAATAAAAAGAAAAAGTGATGGTATGGATTAATCTAATTTGAATTTATCCTAAGACAAACAAATTAGGATTAAACTGAATAAAAAATTAAATATTTTATAATATTTTCTTTTTATTTCGATCTATTTAACTTTGTAATTTTGTGTTAAAAATTTATTTTATTTAAAAAAAGATATAATAAAAAATAAATAAGATGATTAATTGATAAATTAAATATTATCATTTTCATTTAATAAATCAATTTTTTAAAATAATTATCTTGATTTATTATTTTTAATAAATACTTTTTGTAATATTTTTTTAAAAAAAAGTCTCCATGCGAAGCAAGAGGCTGCCATCCTAGTTTTAATAATTTAAAAGTTTAGTGGTTGAGAAAATTTCCACTTGACTTAAAGAAGTCCAATAATTTTTTTAAAATGGTACATTTTCATTCAAAGTTACAATTATAATCAAGATATTATATTCGATAAATAAGTAATTTGATAAACTGGTAATATGATAACAATAACAAATTATACAAATAATAACAAATTAAATAAATTTCACATTTAGTAAGACTTGAATCTGAGACCTCAAAATCTCCTAATCTCTTTCTTACCATCAAGCTACGGTCTCAGCGGCAAAGAAATCCAATAATTGAAATCGTAGCAACTATGCCACATGCAACCAAAATGCTGCGTTGCATTCGTAAATTTTATACTCAAATCTTAACATGCAGAGGATATAGAATGAAATTAGAATATATACGTGCAGAGGATATAAAATGAAATTAGTATATATATATATATTATATATAATTGATTAAGTATAATTTAAGTCGAATGGGCTTTAATTTCCAGGCTATAAAGAAAACAAACAAATACTAATTATTAGTAAAACTAGATTTATACACGATAACAATTTTAATATATAATAATATTTTAAAAGTATAATAAATTTATAAATAAAAATTATCTTGGGAATTAAGGATAAGCTTTGGAAGGTGGTGCAACTATGTAAGAGGAAATGCTTATCATATGCTGGGAGGGGAGTACCGATACAATCTGTAGCGTAGGCTTTGCCAAGTTATTACATGAATTGCTTCAAATTACCAAAAAAATCTTTTACATGAATTAGACATGGTCATTTCAAGGTTCTGGTGGAGAGGCAGAGAACGAGTTCATAAGATCCATTGGAAACGATGCAAGGATCTCTGCATATCAAAGCTAGATGGGGGTTTAGGATTTAAGGACATTGTGTGAAGATCGAGAATTTTTTAAATAAATATAAGGTATCCGAAAAATTTAATTTGGACAAAGTGAAATCCAAATTAAATAAGAAATGAAAAGGAAAAAAATTAAATTGGAAATAAGACATGAAGAAGGAAATTTAATTTGGATAAATGGAAATCCAAATTAAATAAGAAAATGGAGAAAATAATTTTGGATATTTAGAAATCCAAAACTTAATAAGAAATAAAAATATTTGGATATATTTATATAATGATATTATATAAATATACCTTGGATAAATATAAATATTATTTTGTGTTAAAAGTGTAAAAAGTATATATATATAAACATATATTTTGATACAAAATATGTATTTAAATATATATTATGAATAGTGTATATATATATATATAATTATGGTGTATAATAATTATATATATTATATTTATTATTATTATATATATAATAAATAAATAAAAAAAAAAGAAAAGGGAGGGAATCGGGGTGCCAACCCGATTCCCACCTCCCTCTGTGAAAATAGAAGAGAGGGAGGGAGGCGTGAAGGCCGGCAATGCCGGTGAGAAAGGGGAAAGGGGAAACCGTCGCCGGACGGGGAAGAGAAAGAAGAGGGGCCGGTGACGGTGAGAACCGAAAGAGGAGAGAAGAAAAAGAAAGAGGAAAGCGGGTGGAGGATGAAGCGAAACAGGGGAAGAAAAGAGGAAAGCCGCCCGATTTGGGCACCGCCGCCGCTACCATCGGTGCCGGTGAAGTCAGTTCAAGCAGGATGAACGACCGGCGGTGAGAGAAAAGAGAGAAACGGGAGAGAAAAGGGGAGGAAGAAGGAGGCCGAGACCCACTCCAGATCCATCACCGTCCGCACCGCCAATCGCAAAACGGAGACCAGATCCGGCTTCATGGCCGTCGCGGGAAGCTTTGGGGTGGTCGAACCGCTGGAGATGGTGGCCGTCGGAGGGTGAACCGACCGGCAAGAGGTGAACCGGCCGAACCGATCTGAACCGGTTCTGCCAAGAAAAAAAAACAGAACAGAAAAGAAAAAGGAAAGAAAAAGAAAGGAAAGAAGATAAAGAAAAGAAAAGGAGAAAGAAAAGAAGGAAGAAGAAAAGAAAGAAATAGGTAAGAAAAAAAATGAAATGAGAAGATTTCGATATATTTTTATGGAATTTATTAGAAATTGTTGAATTATTTTCTAAATGAAAATATATGTTAATTTTTTATATTTGTAGCAAAACGGAAATGAGACGAATGGTGGAGTTCGCCAAGGCTCGAAAATCGAAAAGTGCGCTAAGTTTGGTGAACAAGTAAGATACGTTTATAAAGCATTAGTAGCATCATATTGTATGTGGGAATTATGATTTTATATGATGCATTGATGAAATGATTTTAATAGAATTGTGATATTTTTATATATGATGCATTGATTTAATTGATATTAAAAATGCTAAGAGGACCCACAACTGATGGTGGGGGTCTTAGTAGAGATGTAGGAATTGTGAGAATCAATAGCTGTAGTTATAAATTGTGGTTTCCTTACAGGAGGCTTAGTAAGAATTAAGCCGTTATGTTGCCGAAATTTTAGGAAATTATTTGAGGAAACAGATTAAGTTTCTCACATAAATGGAATCTTGGAAATAACTATTTAAAATAAACATTGAAAGAACTTTATGGTATTACCGGAAAGGTTTGATATTGAAATCAATGAGAAGATAGATCGTTGAACACGATAATGTGATGAATGATATGGTCTAAACCTTATAGAATTGATAAATCAAGTGATTTTAATATCACAAATGGTATCAAGTTGAGATTGAGGTGAAATTAATTATTAGACGGATCACAGATAAAAGTGATGATAATTATATGATACAACTTAAAAGAGAAAAATCGAAGTTGTGATTTAGATGGTCAAATGATAGAATGGCGGAATTATCAATCGAGTGATGATTATAGAATTGATAGATTCAAATAAATGGACCGTCTTAGTGGTATGATTGTGATATCGATGTTAAATAGATGTGAACTGATATTTTTGCAATAATATGGATAGTCGCAAGACGACTCAAATGATTGAAACACTTTTGATAATGGAAATTGACAAATTCTTTTAAGTGGTAAATTGCCAATCAAAAATCGAATTGAGGACGTTTTATAGATAATTTTAGCATGATATTACATTCTACAGGCCATATGAAAAGTGAATTGAGGATTGTGATATGTTTTTATGATAGTGAATAAAATTGAACCGCAAGTCGAAAATTCTGAATATGTACCAATAGGTTAAACCATAAATGGAATTGATAAACGATTATTGATCTTGTGGTTCTACGATCCTCGATGTCGACTCTGGAATAGATATCGAATGAGGATATTAGTATTTCATAATTTCAGTATCCTGATGGCTATATGGAAACATGATATTTAGATGCTCATAGATACTAAGAGGATTTACACTGATGATGTGGTTCTAGTATCGGTAATAAAAGTACAATTGATTATTATAGTCGATAATTATCGAAAAAGGATATTGAATACCGAATGGTTTGAATACCAAGTGATCTGGTTATTAAATAATTAGAATATTGAGCAATCTGAATACTGAATGAAAGAATCTTGAATGATTTGAATAGTGATTTATTGATTGGACAGAAAGAAAGTCTTGAAATCGAATAACTGATGGTGATAAAGTTAAATGAATCGCTTCAGCGTATTTGATGGAAATAATACTGAAGTTGCATACTGAAATGTTTTATAGCATCGCATTTAAGCATGCTTTCTTGCAACTTGAAACATTTTAATAATGTTTATATGAATACTGAAAAGTATTGATTTGTTTTGAAATGAAAGTATATGGTAGATATATATATTTTGATATATGAAATATCATACAGAATTTTACCATATGCTTTACATGATATTGAAAATAAAGCTATAGATTTAAATGTTTTATGAGACTGTAGGCACCCTAAGAGAATTAAATTCAATAAAGCATAGTGGAAACCGCCTAATTGGAGCTTTGCTCATTAGGCAGATATGCTTGTCCGACAATAGTCGTGGACAGGTCTCAGTCACGCCTGATCAGTGGGGCTGAGAGAGATGAGGTCTATGGTCATAGATAGCGCCCTAGTTGGTTTCCAGGGGACGATGACATGATTTTCACTGCTAGCTACAGTGATTTAAGTCTTTATTGATAGAGAGATGATAGGGATCTAGCCTAGTCTCTAACTGATATGATATGAAGTCTAGAGTATGATGTTATTGATATGAACTCTAGACTTACATGATTTATATTGTACATGAAACAGATTTGAAATGAAATATGTTTTGAAACAGTACATGTTTCAAATATGTTTTTAAAAGTCCATGAGATATGATTTCGACACTTATATATGATTTATATGTGATTTTGTGTCGAACATGGCATGATATGCGGTCTAGAGTATAGTTTGATTTGATATGAACTGTAGACCTGATATGATTTACAGAATATGTTTTAAAAGTATATGATAATGATTTCAACACTTACATGATTTACATACGATTTTGTGTCGAATTTAAAATGATATGCGGTCTAGAGTATAGATTGATTTGATATGAACTCTAGACCCGATATAACTCATAGTAAATGAAAATGTTTTAAAATCGCACATGTTTTAGACATGCTCCGAAAACGAATGCATGAACTGAAATTGAACATGTTTCTATCATGCCTTAAAGGCAAATTTGAAATGAATTGAAAATACATATATTGAGCATGTCCTAAATTATATATGATATGATTTGAGATGATAGCGGTTTATACAGAAAAATTACATGAATTGCATATTAAACCCTGACATGATAATATGCTTAACACATGAGAATTCCATGAGGAATGTCGTAACTCGACGTTAATGATGTTTCATTTATACGATGACATGAGATGATATGATATATGAACATGAGATTGATATGAAGAGAATTCTGATCTCACTCTATCGTGATCATAAATTCACAGACGATAAGTGATATGAATTGATGTAATTCGGGAATATGATTGTTAAATGTAAAGTGAATTCGATAGGATGTCTACATTAAACATGGAGAATATATGAAGAGTATCATGACTCGGTGGTAACGATATTTCATCGATATGATGTAATGATATGATATGAAACAGGAATATAGAAATACATGAAGAGAATTATGACTTCGTACCACTGTGATCATGATCCACAATAGGAGAATTGATAAGAGATGATATGAGAATTGATAAGAGATGATAGAATACAGAAATATGATTATGAAATGAAAAGTAAATATGAGAATTGATATGAGATGATAGCATACCAAAGTATGATTATGAAATGAAAAGTGAAAATGAGAAGTGATAATGAGATGTATCGATGAGAAAGGATTAACTGTAATTGCATCCTTGCAAGTTTTAAGCATTGCAGTTTAAGGCAGTATAATCCTACTCTTGTATTTATATTAGTATCTTACTGAGCCGTGGTTTTGCTCACCCCACTAAATTTCATCTCTTTTAGATTAATGAAGTTAACATCTGCCATGTGAGTTGCTCAGTGGGCATCGGAGACGGTGTATGGATCTGGTACTAGTTTTCTGAGGTATATGTTCCTTATAAAATACTTGTTTACATGTAAGACTTAAATTGATGCACAGTACATATTCTGTTTAACAAGTCGGGATGTAACTAAGAACCGTTTCCATGTTTGTTTAATATTTAAATGGAATGAATATAGGTCACCTAGATAGTATAGTAACTACACTGACACCGAATACAAACCTTAAAATGAAAAAGAAAAATTTAGTCCATAAATTTGTAGACTAAGAAAAGTATAAGAATCAAGCGAAAGTCGCGGTCTTCGGGTCGTGACACGTTGAGATACAGTGAATTTTATTTCGGGACGTTAACTCCCTCGCCTGTTTTTATCACGTTACCCAAATTAAATACCTGCATAAAACTCATAATTAATATACAGTTCATGATTCCCACAATGGCAGTTGATTTATATTTTGGCATTACTATAACTAAATTCACCATAATTCTTTCTTTTGATGAGTCTAAATTTTCTTCATAACTTAAGTCAATTTCCAAATTATAACATTTCATTCATATGGTTCACATCTTCTTGCTTGGTCACTTGTTCATGCCATTCAATCATACATCCATACTCATGCAAGGATCAACAGTTCTATAATTCATCCTTAATATAGTCTAGATGCTATTCCCTATTTTAGATTACATCCCATCTATAGTACTGTATCAAAAACAGCCTAAAACTGATATTAAATACAAAAGAAGAGTATATATACCCAAAGTGCTCAAAAGAATCTCCTTGGAGAGTTGAGACTATTCGGATAGCTCTGAAATACTCCTCCAACTCCGTGCTCAATCTGAAAAATTTAAATAGCGTTTAATGAGCGAGGCTCAGTAAGTTATTTATATAAGTGCAGAGTTAGAATTATACCGTTCTAATGCAATTACATGATGTCATGTGAAGAGAATTCACTATTAAATCACTCTCTTATTCATCATGTAGTATTTACTTGTTGTAGTCTTAAAATAACTTAGCATGTGATGCATAAGCAATGAGATCATATTATGACTTTTGAACATGTAACTGTATATGAGGTAATTGCGGTCTTAAAACATATGATACATATTCGTTTAAACATGTTCAAAACATGCGAAATATCAATACATCTTGGTTTTTCTTTTAAGACATGCTTGAGAATATGCATAATTTTCATTTCATGTCACATGTAACTTTTGAAGCATATTTTAAATTCATGTACAATATCAAAATACATTTCATATACCATAAGACCATATCGAGTTTAGAGTTCATTTCCGTTTTTTTTAAAACTATACTCTAAACCGTATTTCATATCGGTTAAGACTAGGCTAGATCCCTAATGCACTACTAATAAAGATTTAGATCACTGTAGCTAGCAGTGAAAATCATATCATCGTCCCTTGGAAACCAACTAAGGCGCTATCTATGGCCATAGACCTCATGTCTCTCAGCCCCACTGATCGGGTGTGACTGAGCCCTGTCCATGACTATTGTCGGACAAGTATCTATGCCTAATAAGTAATCTCCAATTAGGCGGCTTCCACTATGCTTTATTGAATTTAACTTCCTTAGGGTGCCTATAGTCTCGTAAAACATTTAACTTTTCTCATGAAAATAATGCAAAGTACGTAATACATTTCTTTAAGATTATTTACATATATACGTACATATGCATACACTATAATTTCATTCTTTTCAAAACCATTTAAGCATCCAAAGTATTCTTGTAAGCACGATAAGGATAAATCCTTTTAAGTTTCATCTATAGAAATAAGGCATGCTTAATGGAGATAAAATTCAAGTAGATGAAATGAAAACAATATAATAAAATACTCATGAAATGCATGAATGCTTATCATTCCATCTCGTGATGCCTATAAGTCAATACCATATTGATTCATTTTCTATTAATATCGCATCACTATGGTACTTATAGAGCTTAACATCGTACTTGCATGTCATTTCGTCAAATCGAGTATCTAGACACTCAAATCATCTCATCATTAAGTTTCAACCTATATATGATAATCCTACTTCTACGTTATATAAACGTTTTACCTATGCGAGCTTAGTTTGAGCGTGTCCCGTGGTTAGCTAAACTGTGTCCGTCATCCCCTTGTCGTGCTACACATTCACAATAAAATCCAACTTAATAAAGTCTAGCCCATTTTCTATACGCTTATAAAAATTTACAATTCCAACTTAATATATACTTACATACATACATGCATACATATATATATATACACACTTAACACTAATATAATTCAAGTTCTTAAATCAAATTCTCTCATCTTCCAGCATCTTTATATATATGTACTATACATACAAATTCTCTCATCTTCTTGCATCTTTATATATATGTACTATACATACATATATATATATATATATATATCCATTTCCTTTCTTTTTAATTCTTTTTCCTTTCTTTTTATTTCTTTTCTTTTCTTTGTTTTTTACCTTGTTTTCAAGTAAGTAATGTGTGTGTGTGTGTGTGTGTGTGTGTGTGTGTGTGTAACACTAATATAATATAAATTCTTAAATCTAATTCTCTCATCTCCATATATACAAACATATATATATATATATATATATATATTTTCTTCCTTTTATTTCTTTTCCTTTCCTTTTCTTTTCCTTTTCTTTTTCTCACCTTGCTAAACTTTGACAGCCTTGTATAGACACCACCTACAGCAGCCTTTAACACTCCACAAACAACCCTTGCACGCCTGCTCTAACCGCCACTAAGATGCTGCCTATTCTGGCCTTTGAGAGTCCCTTGTTTGGGGCTAGAAACACTCAACTCAGCCATTACACATGTCACGACCCGAAGGCCGCGACTTTCCTTTATACTCATACTTTTCTTAGTCTACAAATTTATGGACTAAATTTTTCTTTTTCATTTTAAGGTTTGTATTCGGTGTCAGTGTAGTTACTATACTACCTAGGTGACTTATAGTCATTCCATTTAAATATTAAACAAACACGGAAACGGTTCTTAGTTACATCCCGACTTGTTAAACAGAATATGTACTGTGCATCAATTTAAGTCTTACATGTAAACAAGTATTTTATAAAGAACATATAACTCAGAAAACTAGTACCAAGTTCATACACCTTCTCCGATGCCCACTGAGCAGCTCACATGGCAGACGTTAACTTCAATAATCTGAAAGAGATGAAATTTAGTGGGGTGAGCAAAACCACGGCTCAGTAAGATACTAATATAAATACAAGAGTAGGATTAAACTGTCTTAAACTGCAATGCTTACTACTTCCAAGGATGCAATTACAGTTAATCCTTTCTCATCGATACATCTCATTATCACTTTTCATTTCATAATCATATTTCTGTATTCTATCATCTCTTATCAATTCTCATATCATCTCTTATCAATTCTCGTATTGTAGATCATAATCACGGTGGTATCCAGTCATAATTCTCTTCGTGTATCTCTATATTCGTGTTTCATAACATATCATGACCTCATATAGATGAAATATCGTTACCACCGAGTCATGACATTCCTCATGGAATTCTCATATACTAAGCATATTGTCATATTAGGGTTTAATATGCAATTCATGTAATTTTTCTGTATAAACCGCGATCATTTCAAATCATATCATATATACTTTAGGACATGCTCAACATATGCATTTTCAAAAGTTTGCCTTTAAGGCATAATATAAACATATTCAATTTCAATTCATGTATTCGTTTTCGGAGCATGTCTAAAACATGTGCGGTTTTAAAACATTTTTCATATACTATAAATCATATCAGGTTTAGAGTTCATATCAAATCAATCTATACTCTAAACCGCATGTCGTTTCAAATTCGACACAAAATCGTATATAAATCATGTAAGTGTCGAAATCATTTATCATATACTTTTAAATCATCTACTGTAAATCATATCAGGTCTAGAGTTCATATCAAATCAAACTATACTCTAGACCGCATATCATGCCATGTTCGACACAAAATCACATATAAATCATATAGTGTCGAATTCATATCTTATGGACTTTTAAAACATGTTTAAAACATGTACTGTTTCAAAACATATTTCATTTCAAATCTGTTTCATGTACAGTATAAATCATGTCAAGTCTAGAGTTCATATCAATAAAAATCATACTCTAGACTTCATATCATATTTGTTAGAGACTAGGCTAGATCCCTATCATCTCTCTATCAATAAAGACTTAAATCACTGTAGCTAGCAGTGAAAATCATATCGTCCCCTGGAAACCAACTAGGGCGCTATCTATGGCCATAGACCTCATCTCTCTCAGCCCCACTGATCAGGCGTGACTGAGACCTGTCCACGACTATTGTCGGACAAGCATATCTATCTGCCTAATGAGCAAAGCTTCAATTAGGCGGTTTCCACTATGCTTTATTGAATTTAATTCTTTTAGGGTGCCTACAGTCTCATAAAACATTTAAATCTATAGCTTTCTTTTCAATATCATGTAAGACATATGGTAAAATTCTGTATGAGACTTCATATATCAATATATATATATATATATATATTTACCATATACTTTCATTTCAAAACAAATCAATACTTTTCAGTATTCATATAAACATTATTAAAATGTTTCAAGTTGCAAGAAGGCATGCTTAAATGCGATGCTGTAAAACATTTCAGTATGCAACTTCGGTAATGTTTCCATCAAATACGCTAAAGCGATTCATTTAACTTTATCACCATCAATTATTCGATTTCAAGACTTTCTTTCTGTCAACCAATAAATCACTATACAATTCATTCACTATTCATCTAATTCAGTATTCAATTTGGTCAGTACTCAATTCATTTGGAAATCGAATCACTTGGTATTCAGACCATTCGGTATTCAATACCCTTTCTTGATCGTCATTGACTATTATAATCATTTATACACTTCATTATCAATATTAGGATCGCATCATTAGTGTGAATCCTCTAAGTTTTGATAAGCATTTAAACATCAATTTCTAAAATAGTCATCAAGTTACCGAATTTATGCAAATAATAATATCATCCTTCAATATCTGTTCCAGAATCGACATCGAGGATAACAGAATCACAAAATCGATAGTCACTTATCAAATCCATTTATGATTTGATCTATTGATACATGTTTATCATTTTCGATTTGAGGTTCAATTTCATTTACTATCACAAAATCGTATCTAAATCCTCAAATCCATTTTCATGTGGCCTTTATGATTTTATCCGAACTCATGCAATTGTCGATCTTATTATTCAAGATCTATTCTAAGGTTATAAGCACAATCATCTTTTTACATATTTATCACTCATTTCTTTGAATCCATAATTGATCGGATTGTGTCGTAATTAAATCTCCATTTCAATCTCTCGAATTTGTCCATATTATCACTTTCGAAATTATTTCAAAATCATGAAACCGGACTCGGTAAATTCTGGAAATCATTACTCCGTTAATAACTTCACAATCCAATCATTCGACCATCGAAATTTCAACTGTGATCTTCTCTTCCAAGCTACATCATATAATTATCATCACTTTTATCCGTGATCCGTCTAATTAATAATTCCACCTCAATCTCAACTTGATACCATTCGTGATATTAAAATTACTTGATTTATCGATTCTATAAGGTTTTAAACCATGTAATTCACCACATTATCGTTTCCAACGATCTATCTTCTCATCGATTTCAATATCAAACTCTTTCGATAATACTATAAAATCCTTTCAATATTTATTTTCAATAATTATCTCCAAGATTCCATTTATGTGAGAAACTTAATCTTTTTCCTCAATTATTTTCCTAAAAATTTCGGCAGCATAACGGCTTAATTTTCCCTAACCTCCTGCAAGGGAAACACAATTTATACTTGCAGCCGTTGATTCTCACCAATTTTACCTCTTACTAAGACCCCCACCATCAGTTGTGGGTCCTCTTAGCATTTTTTAGCAAATCTATTTAAATTGATGCATCATATAAAACTCATAATTCCATTTAAAGTCAATTAAATAAATGCATCATAAAAAATCATAATTCCCACATACAATATAAAGCTACTAATGCTTTATAAAAGTATCTTACCTATTCGCCAAAGCTTAGCGCACTTTCTGATTTTTCGAGCCTCGCCGAATTCCACCATTCGTCTCATTTCCGTTTTACTACAATTTCAATATTAATGCACTACATCAATATAACCATAAATTATTCAATAACATCAATAATTTATTTTTCCTCAATTTTTCTTACCTTTTCTTCCTTCTTCTTCTTCCTTTTCCTTTTTCCTTTTTTTCTTTTCTTTTCTTCTTTTTTTTTTCTTTCTTTTTTTTTTTCTTTTTTTTTTCCCTGAACCGGGTCGGGTCGGGTCAAACCGGGTCGGGTCGGGTCAAAGCTTGGCTTGGCCGGTTCAACTTTGGCTGACCGGTTCGGTCACCGACGGCCACCCATTCCGGCGGTTAGCCGCTCCACAGCTTGCCGAGGTTGCAGGGATACCGGATCTGGTCTCGGTTTCGCCAGCGACGGCGCCGGCGGTGGCGAATCTGGGCCGTGGGTTTCGACCTCTTTCTTCTCTGTTTCTTCCTTCCTCCGCCGTTTCCTTCGCCGTCGGTGGCTCCTCTCACATTCCCCTCACTCTTGCCGACGTCGAGGTTGCGGTGGCGGTGCCTGGATCCACCGGCACCGCCGTTTCCCCCTTTTCTTTTTCTCTTCGGTTTCACCCCGCATTCTCCCGTTTCGCTTCGTTTCTGTTTCCTTTTTCTTTCCCTGCCGTCGGCGTCAGCGTCTCTTCCTCCATCACGGCTCGTCGGCGGCGTCGCTCCTTCTCCGGTAAGCCAACAGAGGTCGGCCACTTCTGTGTTTTCTCCTCTGTTTTGTAACAGAGGAGAAATGGGGGTCGGTTCCCCTCGACTCCCATTTCGTTTAAATTTTTTTTAATATATATAAAATCATATTTATATATATATCATATACTATTAAAATTTAATATATATACATATATACATACTTTATCTTGAAATATATGTATATATATACACTTTGATCTAAATAATATATATTTCGTATATATATATATATATATATACTTATTTAAAAACGTGTCAAAATATATTATATAATCTATTTATATAATTATATTTTTATTCACATTTTTTTATTTCTTTAACATTAAAAATATATTTATATAATATAATTTTATAATTATATAAATATATACCTTTTTTTTTCTTTAAATTTTGGATTTCCTAGTATCCAAATTAATTTCTCCATTTTCTTATTTAATTTGGATTTCAATTTGTCCAATTTAAATTTTCCGGATACCTTATATTTATTTAGAAAATTCTCGATCTTCACAACACAGCCCACTTTCAGTGTTCTAATTCAGCACCCGAATTAACCACCAAATGCTTCTATTTTTCACGCCTCTAATCAATCCCCATTTCAGCTTTTAGGAACACCAATTAATCTAGCCTTGATCTGCCCTGATCGGAATCCCAACTCAGCCCCTAATAAGCCTCATTTTGCCTTATTTTCAGGCACCTAATTCCAACAGCCAAACACCTACGCAAATGCCTCGTTCCAGTGCCCTAAATTGCCTCCACTTTCAGCCTTTATTATGCAGTAAAATGCCACACATGATGCCCTCTATTCACGTCAGATTTGACATTACACAAAGCTCCTGTTGCTCAATGCAGCTTCAGTCTTCAACAACCTTCAAATAGGCGTGATGGTCGTATGGCATAAAAGGAAGGGCAGTACCTAAGAGCACGTAGATCAGTTGGTAGGGGACTGTTCTAGCTTAACCAGAGGTCTCGAGTTCGAGTCCCTGGGTATGCAACTGTGTTAAAACTCTTGAGGGAGAGCTTTGCCGCCCTTTGGGTCCTGCCTGGCTCGAATCCGGATTAGTCCTATACCAAAGGTATAGGGATACCGGATGGTCTAGACCAAAAATAAAAGGAAGGGCAGTAAGAAACGAGGGTGAAAGAGATGAGTTGAGAAGGAGAGAAACGATGGAGAGCTGAGTTAGTGGAGAGATAGTTTTAAGTAAAATAAGAAAACAAATGGAAAGAAATGATGGAGTGTCTGACGAGATTGGATGGGTTGATGGGAAAATTCCCATCAACCCTTAATAAAATATATGTTATTGTTTACTTTTATCTTATTTTATTATTATTATATGATTTATTTATTTTTTATTTATATCTATACTTATACATTTACATTTAATTTTTTTATTTGTGCACACATACGTTGCATATACTGTATTAGTGTACGATATACATTCTACTTGAAGGCTTTGTTTCTATGAATATGAACCATAATAGTGTGTATATATATATATATTAAGTTTCCAAAAAGTACATGTTTTACTACATACTCGTAAATTGCACCTTGAGTACATATATGTTTTAAGAAAAATCACGATTCTCACAATTACTTTCAATTTTGAGGGATAAATATTGTAAAGGAGATGGGCCAAGTGGCAGAAGGGGCTAATGCATCCTTTCTTTGGAGGAGTTTACTGCATGAAAAGAAAGTGGTAGATGAAGGCTCAATTTGGAGAGAAGGTAATGGAAATTATATTGATATATGGAAGAGTAAATGGATTGATAAGCAGCCGGATTTCAAACCTACATGGAGCTTACCAATACAACCTACTCTTATGAGAGTGAATATTTTGATCAACCAAGACAGTAATGACTGGAATCAGGAGAGGCTAGAGGAACTTTTTGTAGAATGTGACATTAAAGCGATCAAGCAAATTCCCATTAGTGTGAGAGGGATAGAAGACTTAATCATTTGGAAAGAGTCTGATTTTGGAAAATTTACGATCAGATCTGCTTACCATGTTGCGAGAAGAATTCGGGATAATGAGACTAGGATGAGAGAACAAAGATGTATATTGTGGCGCTGGCTATGGTTAGCTCGAGTCTTGCCAAAAATTAAATATTTTGCATGGAGGCTGTTTTGGAATCTCTTACCAACAGGAGAAAATTTACAGAAAAGAGCAATTAATTCTAATGCAATATGCAAGGTTTGTGGAGAAACCCGTGAAAGCTAGATGCACTTATTTTTTAAATGCATATATAGCAGACAAGTGTAGAGTAGTTGTTGTCATTGGATGTTGGAGACTGCAGGGAATGAGAATGGAAGGGTTAATTGGTTGGAAAAGGTAGCAGATCTGGCAATTAAGCAAAATGAATGGGAAACTGTTTTAATCACCTGTTATTCCCTATTAAGGAACAAGAACTAATGCCTTTATGAGGCGAAATGTGATGGTATTACAAGCTTACTGCACGCATGTGACTTGCTGAGAATTGACTGCATTGAGGTGGAGAATGCTAGAATAAGAGGATGAGAAAATCGAGCAGGGGATGATCGTTTATGTTGGGATCCTCCATCTCCAGGTCTTATAAAGATAAATGTGGATGCAGGTGTTAAAGATGGAAAATCCAAGCTAGGAGCAGTGGCAAGTGTCACGACCCGAAGGCCGTGACTTTCCTTTATACTCATACTTTTCTTAGTCTACAAATTTATGGACTAAATTTTTCTTTTTCATTTTAAGGTTTGTATTCGGTGTCAGTGTAGTTACTATACTATCTAGGTGACTTATAGTTATTCCATTTAAATATTAAACAACCACGGAAACG
This sequence comes from Heritiera fomes, assembly GCA_032173925.1. NCBI lineage: Eukaryota > Viridiplantae > Streptophyta > Magnoliopsida > Malvales > Malvaceae > Heritiera > Heritiera fomes. Next base: position 21,357,508 of record JAPDPM010000013.1, on the reverse strand, counting down.
ATTCTTAGTTACATCCCGACTTGTTAAACAGAATATGTACTGTGCTTCAATTTAAGTCTTACATGTAAACAAGTAATTTATAAGAAACATATACCTCAGAAGACTAGTACCAAGTCCATATACAGTCTCCGATGCCCACTGAGCAGCTCACATGGCAGATGTTAACTTCAATAATCTGAAAGAGATGAAATTTAGTGGGGTGAGCAAAACCACGGCTCAGTAAGATACTAATATAAATACAAGAGTAGGATTACACTGTCTTAATCTGCAATGCTTAAAACTTGCAAATTTGCAAATCACAGTTAATCCTTTCTCATCGATAACATATCATTATCTCATTTCTTGTCATCTGTCTATCACTTATACTTTTAAAATTATCATCATAATCACTTTTCAGTCTTCTTGTCCTTACACTATAGTGCATCGCACAACAATCTGTCGTATCCAAATTGAATGTCATATACTATTAGTCTATATTTTCCTCTATCTCGGAGTTCATCATGTCCAATTGAAGCACCATATCAATTCACTTTATATTTCATAATCGTACTCCTGTAATTTATCATCTCATATCACTTTTCATTATAGAGAAATCATGATCACCACAGTGTAAGTTCACAATTCTCTTCATATCTATCATATGTTCATGTATCATATCATGTCATCGTCTAGATGAAATATCATTTATGTCGAGTCATGACATTTCTCACGAAACTCGTGTACGAAGCATATTATCATGTCAAGGTTTAATATGCAATTATGTAACTTTACTGTATAAACCGCTATCATCTCTAATCGTGTCATATGTACTTTAGAACATGCTCCACGTATAAATTTTCAATTCATTCAAGTCTACCTTTATGGCATGATAAAAACATGTTCAATTTCAATTCATGTATTCATTTTCAGAGCATGTCTAAAACATGTGCGGTTTTAAAACATTTTTCATATACTATAAGTCATATCAGGTCTAGAGTTCATTTCAAATCGATTTATACTCTAGACCGCATATCATTTTAAATTCGACACGAAATCGTATATAAATCATATCAGTGTCGAAATCATTTATCATATACTTTTAAAACATATACTGTAAATCATATCAGGTCTAGAGTTCATATCAAATCAAACTATACTCTAGACCGCATATCATGCCATGTTCGACACAAATTTTCGTATAAATCATATAAGTGTCGAAATCATATCTCATGGACTTTTAAAACATGTTTAAAACATGTACTGTTTCAAAACATATTTCATTTCAAATCTGTTTCATGTACAGTATAAATCATGTCAAGTCTAGAGTTCATATCAATAAAATCATACTCTAGACTTCATATCATATCAATTAGAGACTAGGCTAGATCCCTATCATCTATATCAATAAAGACTTAAATCACTGTAGCTAGCAGTGAATCATATCATCGTCCCCTGGAAACCAACTAGGGCGCTATCTATGGCCATAGACCTCATCTCTCCCAGCCCCACTGATCAGGCGTGACTGAGACCTGTCCACGACTATTGTCGGACAAGCATATCTGCCTAATGAGCAAAGCTCCAATTAGGCGGTTTCCACTATGCTTTATTGAATTTAATTCTCTTAGGGTGCCTACAGTCTCATAAAACATTTAAATCTATAGCTTTGTTTTCAATATCATGTAAAGCATATGGTAAAATTCTGTATGATATTTCATATATCAAAATATATATATAAATATCTACCATATACTTTCATTTCAAAACAAATCAATACTTTTCAGTATTCATATAAACATTATTAAAATGTTTCAAGTTGCAAGAAAGCATGCTTAAATGCGATGCTGTAAAACATTTCAGTATGCAACTTCGGTAATATTTTCATCAAATACAGAGAAGCGATTCATTCCACTTTATCGCCATCAACTATTCGATTTCAAGACTTTCTTTCTGTCAAATCAGTAAATCACTATTGATTTCGTTCACTATTCCTTTAATTTAATATTCAACTTGCTCAGTACTCAATTCATTCGGAAATCGAATCATTTGGTATTCAGACCATTGGTATTCAATATCCTTTCTCAATCACATCGACTATTATAATAATCATTTATACATCTCATCATCAATATTAGGATCGCTTCATTTGTATGAATCCTCTAAGTTTCTATAAGCATTTAAACATCAATTTCTAAATAGTCATCAAGTTACCAAAATTATGCAAATAATAATATCATTATTCAATATCTGTTCCAGAATCGACATCGGGGATAACAGAATCACAAAATCGATAATCACTTATCAAATCCATCTATGATTTGATCTATTGATACATGTTCATCATTTCCGATTTGAGGTTCAATTTCATTTACTATCACAAAATCGTATCTAAATCCTCAAATCAATTTTCATGTGGCCTTTATAATTTCATCCGAACTTATGCAATTATCGATCTTATTATTCAAGATCTATTCTAAGGTTATTAGCACAATCATCTTTTCACATATTTATCACTCATTTCTTTGAATCCATAATTGATCGGATTGTATCGTAATTCAATCTCCATTTCGATCTCTCGAATTTGTCCATATTATCACGTTCGGAATTATTTCAAAAATCAGGAAACCGAACTCGGTAAATTCTGGAAATCACTACTCCGTTAAGAGCTTCACAATCCAATCCTTTAACCATCAATTTTCAACTATGATCTTCTCTTCAAGGTAATATCGTATAATCATCGTTACTTCCATCAATACTCCAATTATCGATATTCCACCTCAATTTCTGCTCGATAGTCAACTTATAATATTAAAATAACTCGAATCATCAACTCTATAAGATTCACAACAAAATTTCTCACATTATTGTGCTCATCCATTAACCTTCTCAACTATTTAAAAATCCATTTTTTTTGACACAGTAATATCCTTTCAAGCTTATCTTCGATAATTCTTACAAAATTCCATTTAGATGAGAAATTAATATTTTTCCTTAAACATTTTCGTGAAAATTTCGGCAGCATAACGGCTTAATTTCCTCTAAACCTCCTGCAAGGAAATACAATTTATACTTGCAGCCGTTGATTCTCACCAATTTTTACCTCTTACTAAGACCCCCACCATCAGTTGTGGGTCCTCTTAGCATTTTTAGCAAATCAATTTAATTGAATGCATCATATATAAAAATCAAAATTCCCCCATACAATATAAAGCTACTAATGCTTTATAAAAGTATCTTACCTATTTGCCAAAGCTTAGCGCACTTTCCGATTTTTCGAGCCTGGCCGAATTCCACCATTCGTCTCATTTCCGTTTTACTACAATTTCAATATCAATGCACTACATCAATATAACCATAAATTATTCAATAAATACCATCATTTTATTTTTTTCTAAATTTCCTTACCATTTTTTCTTCCTTTTTCCCTTTCTTCTTCCTTTCCTTCTTTCTCCTTTTCTTTTCTTTTCTTTTCTTCTTTCTTCTTTTTTTTTCTTCCTTTTCTTTTCTGTTCTGTTTTTTTTTTCTGGCCTGAACCGGTTCGGACCGGTTCAGGCCGGTTCGGACCGGTTCAGGCCGGTTCAGCTTAGCTTGACCGGTTCGGTCACCGGCGGCCAGCCACTCCGGCGGTTCAGCCGCTCCACAGCTTGCCGAGGTTGCAGGGATACCGGATCTGGTCTCGGTTTCGCCAGCGACGGCGCCGGCGGTGGCGAATCTGGGCCGTGGGTTTCGACCTCTTTCTTCTCTGTTTCTTCCTTCCTCCGCCGTTTCCTTCGCCGTCGGTGGCTCCTCTCACATTCCCCTCACTCTTGCCGACGTCGAGGTTGCGGTGGCGGTGCCTGGATCCACCGGCACCGCCGTTTCCCCCTTTTCTTTTTCTCTTCGGTTTCACCCGCTTCTCTCGTTTTCCTCTTCGCTTCTGTTTTCCGTTTTTCTTTCCCGCCGTTGGCACCGGCGTCAGCTTCCTCTCCTCGGCTCACCGGCAGCGGCGTTGTCTCTTCCTCCTCCCGGCACCGGCCGGCTCTCCTTTCCCTCTTTGTTTTCTCTTTTATTTCTCCTCTGTTTTGAAACAGAGGAGAAAGGCTGGGAATCGGGTTATCCCGATTCCCGCCCGTTTCTTTCTTTTTTTTTTTTATATTTTATATTTATATATGTAAATACATATTTCATATAAATATATATATATATATACACACACTTTATTTTAAAATATTATACATATATATTTTATATATGTATATCATATATATACGTAAATGTATAATAAAATACATACGTATTCATTTTATGGTATCAAAGAGTATTTTCAACGTACAATATGTGCATATATTTCATATATATATGAATATATATATTTATTTAAAAATATATTTATATAATAACCTTATATAAATATATAAAATTACATATTTTTATTTCTTATTAAGTTTTGGATTTCTAAATATCCAAAATTATTTTCTTCACTTTCATTCTTATTTAATTTGGATTTCCATTTATCCAAATTAAATTTCCTCCTTCATTTCTTATTTCCAAATTTAATTTTCCTTTTTATTTCTTATTTAATTTGGATTTCACTTTGTCCAAATTAAATTTTTCGGATACCTTATATTTATTTAGAAAATTCTTGGTCTTCACAGCAAGAGACCAAACATGAGCAATTCTCTGGTGTGCAGTTCAAGAATGACTGCATGTTACTGATGCTAGGCAATGAGAATGTTGGGCAATCATCTTAGGCCTATCAATAGCAAAAGAGTAAAGGTTTTCGGAGATAGTCATAGAAAGTGATTGTAAAATTATCATTGATGAACTTCAGAAACATTCAGGCTCCCACTGGAATGGAGGTGTGCTATTGGACAAGATTTTGGTTGTGAGTACTTAGTTTAATAAGTGCAACTTTGTATTTGGCAGGAGGGAGTAAAACTATTTTGCTCATAAACTAACTCAGTTGTTGTTGAGTGGAACTACTAGCAAAGTCTGGTTGGCACGATGCCAAATGATTTTGTAAATCCCGATGTATCACTTTGACTTTTAATGAAAGTTGCATTTTCCATCAAAAAAAATTATCTTGAAATATAGTTTTAGAAAAATCTATTAAAAAATCATTATGCATATATAGAATACATAAATTAAAAAATAATTTGAAATCAAATACTAATTACAAAAATTAAATATAATAAATATTAAACATTAAATAAATAAATTAATTAAAAAGCTACAAATTAATGAAAACAGTTCTTTTTACATTAGTCATTAATAGATTTTTGGTTATTTTCATATTTGAATCTGATTTGTTTTTAAAATTTGAATTTAAATAACTCCAAATTAATCTTGTAAAATTAATTAAAGTTGAAAATTCTACTTTTCAGGATTTTGAAAAAAAATTTATTTATAATAGTCTCAAATTAAAAAAGTAAAAAAGTAAAAATGTAAATGTAAATGTAAATAGAAACAAAATAATTTATTATTTGAATTTTAAAATATAATTGAATACAATAATTAAGATAATACATTTTGAAAGAATATACAATCCTTGTGGATTTTTTTATCAAAAAAAATAATTGAAAAAAATAAATAAACAAAATGATTGAACATATAAACAAATTTTTTCATATGGGATGTTTGAACTAATAAACAAATGAAATCGATATGAACAAAAATGAAGAAACAAAATTGTTAAATAGATAAAAAACTTTAAAAAGAAATGAAATGAAAACTCAAAAAAAGAAGACATGAAAGTTTAATTCAATGCTAAAATATATAGATTTAAATACCCAATTTTAATTTTTTTGAGAAAAGATTTAAAATTTTGGTTTAATTTTGATTAAATATATGACTTTTTTAATTTAAAAATAATAGAAATTGTATTTGATTTAAATGAAAACCAAATTTAAACCTATGCGATGCACGATGAGGATTTTAAATTCATAATAATTTTTTAAAAAAATAGAATAGTATTATAAAAAATTTATTTTTAAATACATGTTGAATAATATTAAAAAACTTGATGTATATATAAAATACAAGAATTGAAATATGAATTAAAAAATTATAGAAAAATTACATATCATAAATCTTAAATATTAAATAAATAAACTAAACAGCTACAATTTTAATGGAAAATAATTTTTACTACATTAGTCATTAATAGATTATTGGTTAATATTGCATATTTGAAACTGATTTATTTTTAAAATTTGAATTTATAAGACTCTAAATTAAATTTATAAAATTAATTAATGTTAAAAACTCTATTATTTTGGGTTTTTAAAAAATTATTTGTAATAGTCGCAGGCATAAAAGACAACTAAAGAAAAATGTAAATAAAACTAAAAATAAAAATAAAAATAAAAATAATTTATTATTTAAGTTTTTTAAAATTTAAATCAATTCAAAATAATTAAATACAATATTTAAGATTGTTATACCATTACATTTTACATCAACAAAGATAATATACATTTCAAAATAATAAACATTTCCTAAGAATTTTTTTATCAAATAAAATGATGGAATAAATAAATAAAATGATTGAATAGATAAATCTGAAAAAGGAATGAAATAAAAATTAAAAAAAGACATGAAAGTTTAATTTAATACTAAAATATATAGACTTATATATCTAGTTCTAATCTTTTTGATAAAATATTTAAAACTCTAAGACAATTATGATCAAAATATATGGATTTTTTAATTTAAAAATACGATAATAAGTGATAAAATAATATTTAAATTTTGAAATGAATTTTATTTAATTTAAATGAAAATAATATGGTTGAAATCTATTTTTTTATAAATTTCAAATATTTTAAAATTGAATAATAAATTGAATATGATTATTTTATGAAAAATTAAAATTACTTTATTATTCAAAGTATAAAAAAGTTAAGCTATCTACAAATGATATTTTATTTTTAGTCAAGAGTTTTAGTTTTTATATATTTATATAAGATTTAAGATTATTATAAAAAAAGTGTATCCAAGTAAAAAACTTATACCAAAATTAATTATTTCTATAAATATGTTTTTAATATATGTAGCAACAGTTCATATATTGATAAAAGATGAGTAAAGAAATTGTTAAATGACATGTGAGTTTTTTTAATTTTAATATATTTATAAATATACATGTTATCTTTTAGAAATCAAAATAAATAATTGATTTAAAAAGATAATTATTTTTTTTCGTAATTTTAATGTATATAAACTCTTATCTTTTAAAAATTTGAAAAAAATCATTATTTTTTCAGGATATTGCACGTGTTAAATTTTCAGATTATCCAGATAAGATTTTTTACTTGTAGTAAAATGGCTTTTATTAATATAAATATATATATATATATATATATATATATATATATATAAAAGATAAAACAATTGAAATCTAATTTTTCTTAAATTTCATATATATTAAATTAAATAATTAATCAAAAAAGATTATCATATAAAAAATTAAAATTAATTTATTATCTTACATGTCATAAAGTTAAGCTATCCTACGGTGTATGGTGATGATTTTAGTTTATAATAATTTTTTTAGATAGAATAAAATTATGAAAAAATTATTTTGAAATATATGTTGAATAATGTATAAAAAACCTTGATGCATATATAGAAAAGTGCATTCAAGTAAAAAATTTATACCTAAATTAATTATTTCTATAAGTATGTTTTTAATGTGTATATAAAGCAACATTATATAAATGTGTGTGTGTATATATATTTTTGATGTAAACTACAAGTATTTTCATTTGTTTTAACAGTCTGAGATTAATCCTGTTTGGAGATTATAAGATGTGTAAATCAATAGATAAATTACATGTGATTTTTGTTTAATTTTAAAGATATATAACATAGATGTCTATCTTTTAGAAATTAAAATAGATAATTAATTATTTTATAATTCTAATATATATAGATTTTTATTATTTAGAAAATTGAAAAATGGATAATTATTTTTTAATTTTAAAATATTATCCGTGTCAAATATTTGGATTATCACTTAAGATGTTTTACTTGCATCAAAAAGCTTTGGCTTTTATTTATTTCGGTAAGATTAATAAATGATTATGGGAGATCTTAGTTCAAAGAAACTCTTGTGAGCTTAGGTCGCTTAAACCTAGAATAAGTTTCCCTGAAGCCAACCAAGTTCTTGTTGCATGGGGAATAAGAATTCTTCACCTCTGGTAAAAGGTCTAAGGTAATGACGAAAAACTCAAGTGCTTTTGTTGGTGTTGGTGTTCATTCCTTTTGTCTGATCTAGAAACAGTTGCATGTTCTCTTTTCAATTTGAATGAATAATATATACAATGCTGGTATTATCAGCAATCATGTTAAAAACTCCTGTTTGCTTAAGATAAAAAAGTGTTCTATCACTGATCATCACTACTATGCAATAGTATCAATTAGCCAAGCTTCTGGTATATATTATGTGTATATACTTGTTGAAAGATGGCTTGAAAAATTGAACTTGCCATTAAATGCTTCTACACAGTTGGAAGATTGAAGCAAATCTTGCTTGGAAAAGTTTTGTTTCATGCAAGTCTTCATTGGATTTAATGGTGCATGCAAAGGTTGACAATGGAATAATTGAATGCATGCATATCTTGACAAAGGAAATTGGAGAGCATGCATATCTTGACTATCAAATAAAATTGCTACGGCAACAATTAATGCCCTCCCAATTTCGGTCAAGAAATGCAACCCTTGCTTGACAATCCGTCCATGACTTCCTCTATAAATACTCTAGTTGTGAAGCTTTGTTAGCATCATGTGAGATAGCAAAAGCAAGCCTTGTAAGGTGAAGGGGAGAGTAGAGTGAGTGAGCTACAAATAAAGCTTACGGTGAGATTTTGTGTCACGACCCGAAGACCGCGACTTTCACTCGATTCTTATACTTTTCTTAGTCTACAAATTTATGGACTAAATTTTTCTTTTTCATTTTAAGGTTTGTATTCGGTGTCAGTGTAGTTACTATACTACCTAGGTGACTTATAGTCATTCCATTTAAATATTTAAACAAACACGGAAACGGTTATTAGTTACATCCCGACTTGTTAAACAGAATATGTACTGTGCATCAATTTAAGTCTTACATGTAAACAAGTATTTTATAAAGAACATATAACTCAGAAAACTAGTACCAAGTTCATACACCGTCTCCGATGCCCACTGAGCAGCTCACATGGCAGACGTTAACTTCAATAATCTGAAAGAGATGAAATTTAGTGGGGTGAGCAAAACCACGGCTCAGTAAGATACTAATATAAATACAAGAGTAGGATTAAACTGTCTTAAACTGCAATGCTTAATACTTACAAGGATGCAATTACAGTTAATCCTTTCTCATCGATACATCTCATTATCACTTTTCATTTCATAATCATATTCCTGTATTCTATCATCTCTTATCAATTCTCATATCATCTCTTATCAATTCTCATATCATCTCTTATCAATTCTCGTATTGTAGATCATAATCACGGTGGTACCCAGTCATAATTCTCTTCGTGTATCTCTATATTCGTGTTTCATAACATATCATGACCTCATATAGATGAAATATCGTTACCACCGAGTCATGACATTCCTCATGGAATTCTCATATACTAAGCATATTGTCATATTAGGGTTTAATATGCAATTCATGTAATTTTTCTGTATAAACCGCGATCATTTCAAATCATATCATATATACTTTAGGACATGCTCAACATATGCATTTTCAAAAGTTTGCCTTTAAGGCATAATATAAACATATTCAATTTCAATTCATGTATTCGTTTCCGGAGCATGTCTAAAACATGTGCGGTTTTAAAACATTTTTCATATACTATAAATCATATCAGGTTTAGAGTTCATATCAAATCAATCTATACTCTAAACCGCATGTCGTTTCAAATTCGACACAAAATCGTATATAAATCATGTAAGTGTCGAAATCATTTATCATATACTTTTAAATCATCTACTGTAAATCATATCAGGTCTAGAGTTCATATCAAATCAAACTATACTCTAGACCGCATATCATGCCATGTTCGACACAAAATCACATATAAATCATATAGTGTCGAATTCATATCTCATGGACTTTTAAAACATGTTTAAAACATGTACTGTTTCAAAACATATTTCATTTCAAATCTGTTTCATGTACAGTATAAATCATGTCAAGTCTAGAGTTCATATCAATAAAAATCATACTCTAGACTTCATATCATATTTGTGAGAGACTAGGCTAGATCCCTATCATTTCTCTATCAATAAAGACTTAAATCACTGTAGCTAGCAGTGAAAATCATATCGTCCCCTGGAAACCAACTAGGGCGCTATCTATGGCCATAGACCTCATCTCTCTCAGCCCCACTGATCAGGCGTGACTGAGACCTGTCCACGACTATTGTCGGACAAGCATATCTATCTGCCTAATGAGCAAAGCTCCAATTAGGCGGTTTCCACTATGCTTTATTGAATTTAATTCTTTTAGGGTGCCTACAGTCTCATAAAACATTTAAATCTATAGCTTTCTTTTCAATATCATGTAAGGCATATGGTAAAATTCTGTATGAGACTTCATATATCAAAATATATATATATATATTTTTACCATATACTTTCATTTCAAAACAAATCAATACTTTTCAGTATTCATATAAACATTATTAAAATGTTTCAAGTTGCAAGAAGGCATGTTTAAATGCGATGCTGTAAAACATTTCAGTATGCAACTTCGGTAATGTTTCCATCAAATACGCTAAAGCGATTCATTTAACTTTATCACCATCAATTATTCGATTTCAAGACTTTCTTTCTGTCAACCAATAAATCACTATACAATTCATTCACTATTCATCTAATTCAGTATTCAATTTGCTCAGTACTCAATTCATTTGGAAATCGAATCACTTGGTATTCAGACCATTCGGTATTCAATACCCTTTCTTGATCGTCATTGACTATTATAATCATTTATACACTTCATCAATATTAGGATCGCATCATTAGTATGAATCCTCTAAGTTTTGATAAGCATTTAAACATCAATTTCTAAAATAGTCATCAAGTTACCGAATTTATGCAAATAATAATATCATCCTTCAATATCTGTTCCAGAATCGACATCGAGGATAACAGAATCACAAAATCGATAGTCACTTATCAAATCCATTTATGATTTGATCTATTGATACATGTTTATCATTTTTTGATTTGAGGTTCAATTTCATTTACTATCACAAAATCGTATCTAAATCCTCAAATCCATTTTCATGTGGCCTTTATGATTTTATCCGAACTTATGCAATTGTCGATCTTATTATTCAAGATCTATTCTAAGGTTATAAGCACAATCATCTTTTCACATATTTATCACTCATTTCTTTGAATCCATAATTGATCGGATTGTGTCGTAATTAAATCTCCATTTCAGTCTCTCGAATTTGTCCATATTATCACTTTCGAAATTATTTCAAAATCATGAAACCGGACTCGGTAAATTCTGGAAATCATTACTCCGTTAATAACTTCACAATCCAATCATTCGACCATCGAAATTTCAACTGTGATCTTCTCTTCCAAGCTACATCATATAATTATCATCACTTTTATCCGTGATCCGTCTAATTAATAATTCCACCTCAATCTCAACTTGATACCATTTGTGATATTACAATTACTTGATTTATCGATTCTATAAGGTTTTAAACCATGTAATTCACCACATTATCGTTTTCAACGATCTATCTTCTCGTCGATTTCAATATCAAACTCTTTCGATAATACTATAAAATCCTTTCAATATTTATTTTCAATAATTATCTCCAAGATTCCATTTATGTGAGAAACTTAATCTTTTTCCTCAATTATTTTCCTAAAAATTTCGGCAGCATAACGGCTTAATTTTCCCTAACCTCCTGCAAGGGAAACACAATTTATACTTGCAGCCGTTGATTCTCACCAATTTTACCTTTTACTAAGACCCCCACCATCATTTGTGGGTCCTCTTAGCATTTTTTTTTTTGCAAATCTATTTAAATTGATTCATCATATAAAAATCATAATTCCATTTAAAGTCAATTAAATAAATGCATCATAAAAAAAATCATAATTCCCACATACAATATAAAGCTACTAATGCTTTATAAAAGTATCTTACTTGTTCGCCAAAGCTTAGCGCACTTTCCGATTTCCGAGCCTTGCCGAACTCCACCATTCGTCTCATTTCCGTTTTGCTACAATTTTCAATATTAATGCACTACATCAATATAACCATAAATTATTCAATAACATCAATAATTTATTTTTCCTCAATTTTTCTTACCTTTTCTTCCTTCTTCTTCTTCCTTTTCCTTTTTCCTTTTTCTTTTCTTTTCTTCTTTTTCTTCCTTTTCCTTTTCCTTTTCCTTTTTCTTTTTCTTTTCTTCTTTCTTTTCTTCTTTCTTTTCTGTTCTGTCTGTTTTTTTTTTTTTTCTGGCCTGAACCGGTTCGGACCGGTTCAGGCCGGTTCTGACCGGTTCACTTCTGCTGGCCGGTTCAGCCTCTTCCCGCCGGCATCACCGCCGGTTCGCACCTTCCACAGCTAGCCATGGTTGCAGGGAGGCCGGATCTGGTCTCGGTTTTGCCCCATCACCGGCGACGGCGCCGGATCTGGGTCCGTGGGTTTCGGCCCTTTTCCTTCCTCTCTTCTCCTTCCTCCGTCGTTTCCTTCACCGCCGGTGGCCTCCTTCACCTTCGTTGGTCCTCGCCGGTGGCGTTGGTGGCGATGCCGGCATCTGGATCAACCGGCATTCGCTCTTTCCTTTTTCTCCTCTCTTTTTCTTTTCTGTTTTCCTTTTTCTTTTTCCGCTTCGGGTCGCCGCCGGTCGTTTTCTTCTCTTCCCCCTCGCCTCGCCGGCGACGACCCTCTCCTTCCTCCTCCTCTCTTGGCCGGTCGGCATTCGCCGGCTTCCCTTCTGTCTTGTTTACGTTTTCTCCTCTGTTTTAACAGAGGAGAAAACAACGTGGGAATCGGTAACCCGATTCCCCACTTTTTTTTTTTTTCATATAATTATATTTTTACTATATTTGATATATATATATATATATAAAATTTGTATAAACCATATATATATATATACTTCAATTTAAAACACTATACATATATTTCATATATATATATTTATATATATAAGTATATATTTCATATATAAACCCTTTATATATGTATACTTTAATTCAAAATTCTATATATATATATATTTCATATATATTATTATATATATACATAAATGTACAAAAATTTACATATATATATATTCCATATATAATTATATTTTTATCAAAAGCATATTTATATAATATCATTATATAAATATATCAAAATATTTTTATTTCTTATTAAGTTTTGGATTTCTAAATATCCAAAATTATTTTCTCCATTTTCTTATTTAATTTGGATTTCCATTTATCCAAATTAAATTTCCTCCTTCATTTCTTATTTCCAAATTAAATTTTCCTTTTTATTTCTTATTTAATTTGGATTTCACTTTCTCCAAATTAAATTTTTCGGATACCTTATATTTATTTAGAAAATTCTTGGTCTTCACATTCTCCCCACCTTAAGAAATTCGGTCCTCCGAATTTAAGTTAGATTTAGAAAGTGGTACTGTTCTGTACTCTTATCTTTCTTGTCCTTTCAATCATCCTTTAAATGATGCTACCAGCATACTGTCAAATTCAGATTCACTTTTTATACTGTTATATATCATTTCCCACCATATATTCATACCTCTTAAAATTTCTTATCACCTTAGGAGTTGTCACTTTCATCTCTTTCCACATAATAGCTGTTTCACACAATTTATCATTCATTTCTCTCATTTGGTGCCAAGTCGATGAAGTTTAGTAACTATCGTTTAGCAATTTAATCAGTAGTATGTAATTGTCCCAGTAGCTTTCACATCTCGTGCATCCACTCTCTCAACATTTCTTCGAGCGTTTCCACATTACGCTTGAATTTTCATATCAGTATGGAGCGATGCTGTCAATCAATTTGGAATCCCAAAGCCTTTTACTATTTTCCATAACATATGGCAATTCAAGATTCCATCATATGTAATGCTCACTGGAACTTCACATACATTCTCTCCGTTTCATATTTATATTTCGACTAAGGCATTAGAGAAATATAGAAGTCTGAAAATAGAAAAATGATTCAATTTGATCAATCAGTCTATAATCACTTCCATAATATCATATTTCTTTTGTGTTTCGTATTATCCCACAACACTCATTGTCACTTTAATAAATCAAGGCTGCACCTCATTGCAAACTTTACTGTTAATCATCTCTTGCCATAAATGTAACATTTATCAATCATCTTCTCTCTATATCTCCTTCCACGTAGTATCCTTATTACATCTCGATGTGATAACCAAAGCGAAATCACTTTCAATCTTAAATTCGAAAACTGCTTCATATTCATGTTCCCTTATAACTCGAAATCATATTTTCAATTTCCAATAATCTTCATAATTAAAGTGGGATTGTACTTTCAATCGAGCCATATGTTTGGGTTCGATCATTTTTCGTTGGCTATTTCTTTACTTCTTTCAATCCTTTTCAATTCACATATCGATCATATTCTATCCAATCATTCCATTATCTTCCATATAAATTGCCACAATCAATCATTCTCGATCATTCATATTCTATTCCTTTAAGATAATACACAATTCTTCTATACCATATCGATACCATTCATTAACGGTTTCCAGTCCGTTTCAATAGGTCATCGATTGGCATCTTTATGTCAAAGCTCAGCCTGTTTTCAATAGGCCATCAACTGGTATCACCCATACCAATAGCTGACTAATCTTGGTACTGATTGAAAATCAACAAGTTTACATGTAGACACTACACAGTACATGGGATGTAACACTATTACTGTCTCAACTACACTGACACGTACTAGACAAACCGTGCTCTGATACCATTAAACATGTCACGACCCGAAGACCGCGACTTTCACTCGATTCTTATACTTTTCTTAGTCTACAAATTTATGGACTAAATTTTTCTTTTTCATTTTAAGGTTTGTATTCGGTGTCAGTGTAGTTACTATACTACCTAGGTGACTTATAGTCATTCCATTTAAATATTTAAACAAACACGGAAACGGTTATTAGTTACATCCCGACTTGTTAAACAGAATATGTACTGTGCATCAATTTAAGTCTTACATGTAAACAAGTATTTTATAAAGAACATATAACTCAGAAAACTAGTACCAAGTTCATACACCGTCTCCGATGCCCACTGAGCAGCTCACATGGCAGACGTTAACTTCAATAATCTGAAAGAGATGAAATTTAGTGGGGTGAGCAAAACCACGGCTCAGTAAGATACTAATATAAATACAAGAGTAGGATTAAACTGTCTTAAACTGCAATGCTTAATACTTACAAGGATGCAATTACAGTTAATCCTTTCTCATCGATACATCTCATTATCACTTTTCATTTCATAATCATATTCCTGTATTCTATCATCTCTTATCAATTCTCATATCATCTCTTATCAATTCTCATATCATCTCTTATCAATTCTCGTATTGTAGATCATAATCACGGTGGTACCCAGTCATAATTCTCTTCGTGTATCTCTATATTCGTGTTTCATAACATATCATGACCTCATATAGATGAAATATCGTTACCACCGAGTCATGACATTCCTCATGGAATTCTCATATACTAAGCATATTGTCATATTAGGGTTTAATATGCAATTCATGTAATTTTTCTGTATAAACCGCGATCATTTCAAATCATATCATATATACTTTAGGACATGCTCAACATATGCATTTTCAAAAGTTTGCCTTTAAGGCATAATATAAACATATTCAATTTCAATTCATGTATTCGTTTCCGGAGCATGTCTAAAACATGTGCGGTTTTAAAACATTTTTCATATACTATAAATCATATCAGGTTTAGAGTTCATATCAAATCAATCTATACTCTAAACCGCATGTCGTTTCAAATTCGACACAAAATCGTATATAAATCATGTAAGTGTCGAAATCATTTATCATATACTTTTAAATCATCTACTGTAAATCATATCAGGTCTAGAGTTCATATCAAATCAAACTATACTCTAGACCGCATATCATGCCATGTTCGACACAAAATCACATATAAATCATATAGTGTCGAATTCATATCTCATGGACTTTTAAAACATGTTTAAAACATGTACTGTTTCAAAACATATTTCATTTCAAATCTGTTTCATGTACAGTATAAATCATGTCAAGTCTAGAGTTCATATCAATAAAAATCATACTCTAGACTTCATATCATATTTGTGAGAGACTAGGCTAGATCCCTATCATTTCTCTATCAATAAAGACTTAAATCACTGTAGCTAGCAGTGAAAATCATATCGTCCCCTGGAAACCAACTAGGGCGCTATCTATGGCCATAGACCTCATCTCTCTCAGCCCCACTGATCAGGCGTGACTGAGACCTGTCCACGACTATTGTCGGACAAGCATATCTATCTGCCTAATGAGCAAAGCTCCAATTAGGCGGTTTCCACTATGCTTTATTGAATTTAATTCTTTTAGGGTGCCTACAGTCTCATAAAACATTTAAATCTATAGCTTTCTTTTCAATATCATGTAAGGCATATGGTAAAATTCTGTATGAGACTTCATATATCAAAAAATATATATATATATATTTTTACCATATACTTTCATTTCAAAACAAATCAATACTTTTCAGTATTCATATAAACATTATTAAAATGTTTCAAGTTGCAAGAAGGCATGTTTAAATGCGATGCTGTAAAACATTTCAGTATGCAACTTCGGTAATGTTTCCATCAAATACGCTAAAGCGATTCATTTAACTTTATCACCATCAATTATTCGATTTCAAGACTTTCTTTCTGTCAACCAATAAATCACTATACAATTCATTCACTATTCATCTAATTCAGTATTCAATTTGCTCAGTACTCAATTCATTTGGAAATCGAATCACTTGGTATTCAGACCATTCGGTATTCAATACCCTTTCTTGATCGTCATTGACTATTATAATCATTTATACACTTCATCAATATTAGGATCGCATCATTAGTATGAATCCTCTAAGTTTTGATAAGCATTTAAACATCAATTTCTAAAATAGTCATCAAGTTACCGAATTTATGCAAATAATAATATCATCCTTCAATATCTGTTCCAGAATCGACATCGAGGATAACAGAATCACAAAATCGATAGTCACTTATCAAATCCATTTATGATTTGATCTATTGATACATGTTTATCATTTTTTGATTTGAGGTTCAATTTCATTTACTATCACAAAATCGTATCTAAATCCTCAAATCCATTTTCATGTGGCCTTTATGATTTTATCCGAACTTATGCAATTGTCGATCTTATTATTCAAGATCTATTCTAAGGTTATAAGCACAATCATCTTTTCACATATTTATCACTCATTTCTTTGAATCCATAATTGATCGGATTGTGTCGTAATTAAATCTCCATTTCAGTCTCTCGAATTTGTCCATATTATCACTTTCGAAATTATTTCAAAATCATGAAACCGGACTCGGTAAATTCTGGAAATCATTACTCCGTTAATAACTTCACAATCCAATCATTCGACCATCGAAATTTCAACTGTGATCTTCTCTTCCAAGCTACATCATATAATTATCATCACTTTTATCCGTGATCCGTCTAATTAATAATTCCACCTCAATCTCAACTTGATACCATTTGTGATATTACAATTACTTGATTTATCGATTCTATAAGGTTTTAAACCATGTAATTCACCACATTATCGTTTTCAACGATCTATCTTCTCGTCGATTTCAATATCAAACTCTTTCGATAATACTATAAAATCCTTTCAATATTTATTTTCAATAATTATCTCCAAGATTCCATTTATGTGAGAAACTTAATCTTTTTCCTCAATTATTTTCCTAAAAATTTCGGCAGCATAACGGCTTAATTTTCCCTAACCTCCTGCAAGGGAAACACAATTTATACTTGCAGCCGTTGATTCTCACCAATTTTACCTTTTACTAAGACCCCCACCATCATTTGTGGGTCCTCTTAGCATTTTTTTTTTTGCAAATCTATTTAAATTGATTCATCATATAAAAATCATAATTCCATTTAAAGTCAATTAAATAAATGCATCATAAAAAAAATCATAATTCCCACATACAATATAAAGCTACTAATGCTTTATAAAAGTATCTTACTTGTTCGCCAAAGCTTAGCGCACTTTCCGATTTCCGAGCCTTGCCGAACTCCACCATTCGTCTCATTTCCGTTTTGCTACAATTTTCAATATTAATGCACTACATCAATATAACCATAAATTATTCAATAACATCAATAATTTATTTTTCCTCAATTTTTCTTACCTTTTCTTCCTTCTTCTTCTTCCTTTTCCTTTTTCCTTTTTCTTTTCTTTTCTTCTTTTTCTTCCTTTTCCTTTTCCTTTTCCTTTTTCTTTTTCTTTTCTTCTTTCTTTTCTTCTTTCTTTTCTGTTCTGTCTGTTTTTTTTTTTTTCTGGCCTGAACCGGTTCGGACCGGTTCAGGCCGGTTCTGACCGGTTCACTTCTGCTGGCCGGTTCAGCCTCTTCCCGCCGGCATCACCGCCGGTTCGCACCTTCCACAGCTAGCCATGGTTGCAGGGAGGCCGGATCTGGTCTCGGTTTTGCCCCATCACCGGCGACGGCGCCGGATCTGGGTCCGTGGGTTTCGGCCCTTTTCCTTCCTCTCTTCTCCTTCCTCCGTCGTTTCCTTCACCGCCGGTGGCCTCCTTCACCTTCGTTGGTCCTCGCCGGTGGCGTTGGTGGCGATGCCGGCATCTGGATCAACCGGCATTCGCTCTTTCCTTTTTCTCCTCTCTTTTTCTTTTCTGTTTTCCTTTTTCTTTTTCCGCTTCGGGTCGCCGCCGGTCGTTTTCTTCTCTTCCCCCTCGCCTCGCCGGCGACGACCCTCTCCTTCCTCCTCCTCTCTTGGCCGGTCGGCATTCGCCGGCTTCCCTTCTGTCTTGTTTACGTTTTCTCCTCTGTTTTAACAGAGGAGAAAACAACGTGGGAATCGGTAACCCGATTCCCCACTTTTTTTTTTTTTCATATAATTATATTTTTACTATATTTGATATATATATATATATAAAATTTGTATAAACCATATATATATATATACTTCAATTTAAAACACTATACATATATTTCATATATATATATTTATATATATAAGTATATATTTCATATATAAACCCTTTATATATGTATACTTTAATTCAAAATTCTATATATATATATATTTCATATATATTATTATATATATACATAAATGTACAAAAATTTACATATATATATATTCCATATATAATTATATTTTTATCAAAAGCATATTTATATAATATCATTATATAAATATATCAAAATATTTTTATTTCTTATTAAGTTTTGGATTTCTAAATATCCAAAATTATTTTCTCCATTTTCTTATTTAATTTGGATTTCCATTTATCCAAATTAAATTTCCTCCTTCATTTCTTATTTCCAAATTAAATTTTCCTTTTTATTTCTTATTTAATTTGGATTTCACTTTCTCCAAATTAAATTTTTCGGATACCTTATATTTATTTAGAAAATTCTTGGTCTTCACATTTTGTGTAACGCCCTCGGAAGCCGGATTTTCGGGCTAACTTTTCCTTTCACTTTCTATGTTTGTCTCTCGCTCAGTGTAGCTAAAAAAAAACCTAATGAGTAGTCCTACTCTTATATTTGTTTAAGACTAGTTGTCTAAGGTCCCATTATAGTCTTCTCGTAAGACGTGTCGGAAATGACACTGAAAAACTCCGCCCCTATTTTAGTCTAGTATCCATCCCCATACTAATGTACATCATCATCTCAACCTGTAGAAATTTCAAATCTCCATGTAACTTCTAAAATACTAGACATCCATGTGATTCAATATATAAACATATCGAGATTACAACTTAACTACGAATCACACTGTGTTTACAGACTCGATATCACCTAGTACTTACATCCCGAATCCTATACACTGTGTACACAAAAGAATTTAGTCTGGGATATAAACAAAAGAACAAAAGATTATACCTTGGCTCAACTTTTTGCAGCTCGACAAAAAGACTCTCAGTGCACCACGCTCGTGCCGAGTCTACCTGAAATAATCTGAGGTGGAAGGGGGTGAGCTTTGGGGAAAGCCCAGTAAGAAAGCATACGCTAAATGGTGTTAGGTTTCTACTATGTTAAATGCATGTGCATGCGTGAATGAACGTGCCCAAAACTCATGCTCAAAGATGTTTATTTGGAAATAATACCAAATTGATAAACCATAGTTTATAAGCTACAAAATGTTATGCCAAGTAATTCCAAAACAATTTAGTACTCAAGCATTCACCGAATCAAGATATACATAGTAGTAGTAGAAATGATACATTCGCTCGTCTTTGTAACAGTATCGTAATATACATTTAAAAACATTTACATGAGACGAGCATTAGGAGATTCGGTAACGTAACAGGAATCTTTGGAAATATAACCAAGAAGCTTTCTATGAAAGCATCCACTGTAGCTAGCAGTGGTCGGTGTCCCATACCAGGGCTCTATCCATGATCATGAATCATCCCAGCACCAGTGATCATCTAGTAGCTGAGGTACAAGTCACGACTATTTGTCGGACACCTGGAAGATCACAAAGCAATCCAGGACCTGGAAGATCACAAAGCAATCCAGGATATTTTACGTTAATTGCCACACAGGCTTACTAAATGCCACATAGGCATAATTTAAACGCCACACAGGCGGGTGCCACACAGGCTCATCTACGCCACACAGGCGAGTTAAGTGCCACACAGGCAACTTCCAAGCATCCCTCGTCTCTTATGCCAAAATTCATGCAAAAATACTTTTATACGTATCTAGAGTATAGGAGGCATGAATTGTAGTAAACACTCTAGTTTTGATAACCTCGTAGTACAAAACACATTTTAGAAAGACAATATTTCGGTGACAAGAAATAGTGCTTAAAATATATGAGGTTTTTAAATACATTGTAGGATTTAAATTTAACACCAAAATCCATTGAATAATTTCTAACGAAATTTCGGCATTATGACGGCATAGGTAGGACACTACCCAGCATCATAATCCACAACCAAATAACCTGCATAAAACGCCAACCAACAGTATTTTTATCCACAAATCCAACACAGTTCAAATTCAAGATCATTTGTACTTCAACTCAGTTCAATACGTATGAAATTCAACCAAGAATGCATTTCAAATCAATAAGTATTAAATAATAGAATTTTGGACATACACAACATAGCAGACTAATAAACGTTTATCGTAAATTCCCTTACCTAATGTTGTGCAATATCGCGATCAATGACACCACACTTGCACAACTTACTACTTAAGCACTTTCCCGGATTCTTTCTTCGCGTACCTACACTTTTTAAGGCTCTTCCAAGAAAACCAAGCACCCTTATAACCATGTTCTTTCTCAATTCGATTTGCCATTAAATTCTCTCCAACAGCCCTACATTCATGTAACATCATTTTCACTTGGCCACCTAACGCTGTTTCGTGACTCACAATTAATAAGCTTTAACTACCTGTGATCACTTATTCACCATGACATATGAACACTATTTAAACATTTGAAACAAATAATATAAATATATTAACCTTTGAATAAAAATCTTACATTAATAAATACCAATAAAAGCACAACATCATCTTGCATATAAATCTTACCTCTTATGCCAAAGCTTAGTTTTAGCAAAATCACTTAGACACGCATGGTCGATTGCCATTTCTTGTTCCTTCTTCTATGAGCACTTCTAGGCCTCGAGCCTCCAGAAGACCTCCTTGTACATTTTCTACAACCAATGTACGTCAACTATTTAATATCCTTGTGTATTTCATTTGGACAATGGGGATTAAATTAATAAGATCCTTACTCTACGAGTTAATCCTTCCTTGTGATACTCATGATATGTGTATATATATATATATATATATATATATATATATAGACACACACACATCACCCTTAAGCCTAGGTAAAATTTTCCTACACTTTAAGATGTCTTGCTAGCTCCTTGAACCTTTAATTTGTGATTATCCCTCTCCCTAACAACACTTATTTATCACCATTTAAATGTAACAATTATCTCTCATCATTCTAATATTAACTTCATTCTTTTAATATATAAACACACTCTGAGTCATAATAAAGGCAAAGGATTCTCACCCTCTTGATCAGCTCTTGAATGGTTGTCCCCTCTCACGTTTGGCCACCTTCTTTCCCTACTTTCTGCCTTGCAAATAGCTACTGTCTTCTCCGCACTTTCAGCTGATCATGCATTTCTCTTGCAGCCTACATGTCCCCTGTTTTGCATCCTCGATGCCCCTCAATTTCAAGCCTTAAAATCCCCCGTCACTGCCTTGTTCCAGAACCGAGAGAAGGGCTGCTTCTTGCTGCTGCGATTCAAAGAAAAATGCAGCAGTTTCTTTCTTCTGTTTTGTCTTCAGTTTATTGTCTGTTTTCAGCCTTAAGAATCCAGCCTCCTCGGTCTTAATTCAAGCCCTAAAATCAGCCTCAAAACAACCTTTAAAAACACTCTAACTCTACCTTGTTTCCACGTCATTTTCATCAGCACAAAGTCCAGTCTTAACCCGCTTGTGACTGTTAGCTATGCACCGAGAAAGGGAAACCAGCAACCTTTGTTGGTTCTGATCAATTTTGCCCAAGAAGGTCTCTTTCAAACCTCTCGCCTACTGCATTCACTCATTCTTTTCTATTTTGGCATGAGAATGCTCAGCCAAGACACATTCTCTTCCTTTTTCCCTCACCAGTTTCCCAGCCAACAATGGCTTTTCTCTAAATTTCTCTACTTTGCTGTGAGAGCAGGTCAGTTTCTCCTTCGATTCACCTGGCTCTGATCAGTCCCATCTCCTCCAAGATTACTCTCTTTCCAGCAGCAACTGGCAAGACCATCGCTTCACCAAATTCCTTTCGATCTCGCCCTCCACTCACAGCGCACAACATTGATCCCCCCCCGTTGCCTTGTTCTGCCGTGACTCTCCTTCCTTGTGCTACCCTTGCTGCTCGAAATGAAGACCCCTTAAAGACCCAAATAGCTCTCGGTTGCTTCAGCTAGTCCCCTCAAGTTTCAGTATTTTATTTATTTATTTTTGTTGGTAACCGAGAATGACAGGAGATAGTGGGGGTTGGTGGCATGAAATGGCTTCTCCGAGAAGCCACTCTTGGTTTAATATTATTATTTCATTCATCCACCTAATACCTAAATTCATTGTATAATATATTAATTTATGCTGATAATAAGTTTGATATATCATTATTTTATTTATTTTTATTTTATTATTATTATTATTATTAATGTTATTAGTTTTATGTTCATGTGATAATATGTATAAACATATTATCTAATCCTTAATATTTAATTTAACTAAATTTCTAAAATTTAACAATCACTTGAATAAATTAATTCCGTGTAATCCATTAAATACTTTAATTCACTAATTGAATCCTTTATTTGCTTTGTAAACTTTATCTTTCATTCTTTTTTTTTTTTTTTTATCAACTGTCATTCTTAATATCTCAATCCACATTTTCCACTTAACTCTTATAATTCCTAAATCCTCATAATTCTCAATTCCTCAAGATCACCTTATTTAATTCCTCCAAATTATAATTCTTCATGTTTAATTAGTTTCATGCTCCAAGATAATTTCTCAATTATGAAATCTAATTTCCAATGACTTCTTACTTCACTTACCAAATGTAGAAAATTTATGGTTATCACATTCTCCCCACCTTAAATGAATTTGGTCCTCCAAATTCGATCGAAGTACTCCTAAATTTTAAAGAGGACATCTATTCTTGTTTCGATCTTATTTTATAATTTCTAATCAAAATTTAATCTTATCAACTTATCAGTCACTTAAGATTCCTTTCCTAGTAGTACCTTTAGTCAACATTTATATCTTATTACTCAAAACCAATATGAAATTTCAAGCATGCATGTTGTGTATAACCAAATGTATGAAGCTAGGATCATTCCAACTAAAGCATGTACTTAACAGTTCAAGTCTTGCCTTCTATAACTGAGGTAAAACATCAATAGCTGAGCCCCTCTCTATCGAAAGGTTCTTAACCTCAGCTTTTCTCATCCAAAACAAATGCATGGTTGCTATTATTGTGAGCAAATTCGATCTCTAAACTTTAATAGCCCATCTTTGCCGACTCTAAAATGAAATATATTCCAACAAACAGTTGCACTTACTATACTTAGTATAAATCTCTTCTTCTTTAAGTATTCGGGGTAACAATCTATAAGTACTGAGCGTGTTCTTAGTGGGTTATAGCTAAGTCGAATTCTAACGAAAAATCTGACAATATAACCTTTTAGAAAATAGAACCTCCTGCAAGTAGTTTACAATAAACTGTGATCTAATTTCAACAAATTAAATCAACAACAATCCCAAATAACTTTTTAAATCCACAAATCAATCTTCAATGGTATTTAAAATCCACAAACAGTTCCAAAGTAGTTTTAATCCACAAATAAATTCTCAATAGTGTTTAGAATCCACAACTAATCATAATTCACCAATACTCAATACATTTTGTAATTTATAATTTTAATTGTAAATGACAATATAGCACTATCACCAAATTAGCATATGTCTCTTACATATATCCAACATATTTCCAATGTCAAATAATTTATACTTTGTATTCCAATCCAAGCATACCTTAAAATTCTTCAAAGATTCACTCTAAGTGTAAAATCATTGACTCAATTCACCACAGTCCAAATACTCTTTATGACCACGTAAAAATATCTATTCATCCACATATCATATTCAAAACCTTGAAAATTCGATACATTAAACAAAACAGCTTCATTAACTACATTCAAAATTTCTCAAAGTCATATGATTTATATTTACCTAATGGATATGTAATGTGTGGTATCAATATGGCCAACCACAACTTAGTAATAATTTTCTTACCATCTGTCCTTACTTCCTACATTTAAATCAAGCTTGTATCGCCCAATAGCACGGTTTAAACCCATGGAAATTATCACATTTGTTACAAGGTCATAGGGTTGGTGTGTTAAAAGGATAAGTGGGTCTAGTCATCTGTTATTGAGGTTCTGTAAACCTCTGCCTCTTAAAAGAAGTATCACTCTGCTTAGACTTCCCAATCTCAAGCCTCTTCCCTTTACTCTTTCCCTTGGATTCATATTTAGCTTGTGAGTGTTTAAAATCTTGCTCTACTTGTTGAGCTCGTCAAATAACCTCTGGATACGTAGAGATATTAAAGGCTGCAAGTCTACCATGAATGGCCATAAGCTAACAAAGCCGATTCCATTGATCTAATGAAACTAGCAACTATCCTAGCGTAGTATACGGGACAATCCAATATGTCTTGAAAAATCTTGAAGCATAGAGTGGTGCTCGATCAACAGTTAGTTGCTTAGTCTCACAAATCGAATAGTATTATGTACTAAATCATCATTTATGTAGAGATCAAACTTACTTCATATTAACCTCAAGACTCAATATTCGAAAAGTTCAAGAAGTAGACATATCTCATGAGTTTGCACATTTCGACCATACATCATCTTATAAATCAAAACCCATCAACTACGCTGAGATCATTGTCGTGTTAAGACACTTCAGATCATTAACCCATTAAATTATAATTTCCATATCAATGGTCATTTTACGCGATGTGCCCTAACAATCCTCAATTTTTATTCAAAATTTCTTATCCTACAATGTGTTGTGTTCCACTTCGACTCTACTCATGAGGAGTTTGAAGAGCCTTGTAGTTTTTTTTTTTTTTTTTTTTTTTACCTTTCCACACAACAAGTGCTTATCTTCTAGTAGTAGTGCTTAGTCCCATGATCCTTACCACAACATAAGCAAGGCCTAGATCTTAATGATGTAGAAAACTATGAACTTTTAAGTTGCAACGATATCACTCTCTATCTCTTCCATAAGGCCTTATTTTGTGCCGACTTTCTTTTCTTACTCTCTTTTCCTTAACTTTGCCTTTCTTACCCGTAGCCTTGGCACATGGCTAGGATATAGCTTACAACTATTATGAAGCCTAAGGCTAAGAACATTCTAAGGAAAAAGGTGGTGGTGGTGGTGGTTGACAGATTATGACCTAAATGTCATAAAAATAAGAAATTAACAACGTTAACTTTAGGCTCTGAGTTGGTTAAGCGAATATTAACATATCTTATTATGTGAGCGAATTTGGTAGTGGAGACAGTGGTCCTCCTGTTTTACTCATCATAAATCCAATTTCCTTTTACCAAAAAAATTGGGCATCTCAATATGCTTTCAGACACTATTTGCAGTTTATATCCAGACAATACACAGTGATTTGGGATGTAAGTCCAATTCTAACCGGCCTACACTGACACGAGACTAGACAAACTATGCTCTGATACCATTCTGTAACGCCCTCGGAAGCCGGATTTTCGGGCTAACTTTTCCTTTCACTTTCTATGTTTGTCTCTCGCTCAGTGTAGCTAAAAAAAAACCTAATGAGTAGTCCTACTCTTATATTTGTTTAAGACTAGTTGTCTAAGGTCCCATTATAGTCTTCTCGTAAGACGTGTCGGAAATGACACTGAAAAACTCCGCCCCTATTTTAGTCTAGTATCCATCCCCATACTAATGTACATCATCATCTCAACCTGTAGAAATTTCAAATCTCCATGTAACTTCTAAAATACTAGACATCCATGTGATTCAATATATAAACATATCGAGATTACAACTTAACTACGAATCACACTGTGTTTACAGACTCGATATCACCTAGTACTTACATCCCGAATCCTATACACTGTGTACACAAAAGAATTTAGTCTGGGATATAAACAAAAGAACAAAAGATTATACCTTGGCTCAACTTTTTGCAGCTCGACAAAAAGACTCTCAGTGCACCACGCTCGTGCCGAGTCTACCTGAAATAATCTGAGGTGGAAGGGGGTGAGCTTTGGGGAAAGCCCAGTAAGAAAGCATACGCTAAATGGTGTTAGGTTTCTACTATGTTAAATGCATGTGCATGCGTGAATGAACGTGCCCAAAACTCATGCTCAAAGATGTTTATTTGGAAATAATACCAAATTGATAAACCATAGTTTATAAGCTACAAAATGTTATGCCAAGTAATTCCAAAACAATTTAGTACTCAAGCATTCACTGAATCAAGATATACATAGTAGTAGTAGAAATGATACATTCGCTCGTCTTTGTAACAGTATCGTAATATACATTTAAAAACATTTACATGAGACGAGCATTAGGAGATTCGGTAACGTAACAGGAATCTTTGGAAATATAACCAAGAAGCTTTCTATGAAAGCATCCACTGTAGCTAGCAGTGGTCGGTGTCCCATACCAGGGCTCTATCCATGATCATGAATCATCCCAGCACCAGTGATCATCTAGTAGCTGAGGTACAAGTCACGACTATTTGTCGGACACCTGGAAGATCACAAAGCAATCCAGGACCTGGAAGATCACAAAGCAATCCAGGATATTTTACGTTAATTGCCACACAGGCTTACTAAATGCCACATAGGCATAATTTAAACGCCACACAGGCGGGTGCCACACAGGCTCATCTACGCCACACAGGCGAGTTAAGTGCCACACAGGCAACTTCCAAGCATCCCTCGTCTCTTATGCCAAAATTCATGCAAAAATACTTTTATACGTATCTAGAGTATAGGAGGCATGAATTGTAGTAAACACTCTAGTTTTGATAACCTCGTAGTACAAAACACATTTTAGAAAGACAATATTTCGGTGACAAGAAATAGTGCTTAAAATATATGAGGTTTTTAAATACATTGTAGGATTTAAATTTAACACCAAAATCCATTGAATAATTTCTAACGAAATTTCGGCATTATGACGGCATAGGTAGGACACTACCCAGCATCATAATCCACAACCAAATAACCTGCATAAAACGCCAACCAACAGTATTTTTATCCACAAATCCAACACAGTTCAAATTCAAGATCATTTGTACTTCAACTCAGTTCAATACGTATGAAATTCAACCAAGAATGCATTTCAAATCAATAAGTATTAAATAATAGAATTTTGGACATACACAACATAGCAGACTAATAAACGTTTATCGTAAATTCCCTTACCTAATGTTGTGCAATATCGCGATCAATGACACCACACTTGCACAACTTACTACTTAAGCACTTTCCCGGATTCTTTCTTCGCGTACCTACACTTTTTAAGGCTCTTCCAAGAAAACCAAGCACCCTTATAACCATGTTCTTTCTCAATTCGATTTGCCATTAAATTCTCTCCAACAGCCCTACATTCATGTAACATCATTTTCACTTGGCCACCTAACGCTGTTTCGTGACTCACAATTAATAAGCTTTAACTACCTGTGATCACTTATTCACCATGACATATGAACACTATTTAAACATTTGAAACAAATAATATAAATATATTAACCTTTGAATAAAAATCTTACATTAATAAATACCAATAAAAGCACAACATCATCTTGCATATAAATCTTACCTCTTATGCCAAAGCTTAGTTTTAGCAAAATCACTTAGACACGCATGGTCGATTGCCATTTCTTGTTCCTTCTTCTATGAGCACTTCTAGGCCTCGAGCCTCCAGAAGACCTCCTTGTACATTTTCTACAACCAATGTACGTCAACTATTTAATATCCTTGTGTATTTCATTTGGACAATGGGGATTAAATTAATAAGATCCTTACTCTACGAGTTAATCCTTCCTTGTGATACTCATGATATGTGTATATATATATATATATATATATATATATATATATATATATATATATATATAGACACACACACATCACCCTTAAGCCTAGGTAAAATTTTCCTACACTTTAAGATGTCTTGCTAGCTCCTTGAACCTTTAATTTGTGATTATCCCTCTCCCTAACAACACTTATTTATCACCATTTAAATGTAACAATTATCTCTCATCATTCTAATATTAACTTCATTCTTTTAATATATAAACACACTCTGAGTCATAATAAAGGCAAAGGATTCTCACCCTCTTGATCAGCTCTTGAATGGTTGTCCCCTCTCACGTTTGGCCACCTTCTTTCCCTACTTTCTGCCTTGCAAATAGCTACTGTCTTCTCCGCACTTTCAGCTGATCATGCATTTCTCTTGCAGCCTACATGTCCCCTGTTTTGCATCCTCGATGCCCCTCAATTTCAAGCCTTAAAATCCCCCGTCACTGCCTTGTTCCAGAACCGAGAGAAGGGCTGCTTCTTGCTGCTGCGATTCAAAGAAAAATGCAGCAGTTTCTTTCTTCTGTTTTGTCTTCAGTTTATTGTCTGTTTTCAGCCTTAAGAATCCAGCCTCCTCGGTCTTAATTCAAGCCCTAAAATCAGCCTCAAAACAACCTTTAAAAACACTCTAACTCTACCTTGTTTCCACGTCATTTTCATCAGCACAAAGTCCAGTCTTAACCCGCTTGTGACTGTTAGCTATGCACCGAGAAAGGGAAACCAGCAACCTTTGTTGGTTCTGATCAATTTTGCCCAAGAAGGTCTCTTTCAAACCTCTCGCCTACTGCATTCACTCATTCTTTTCTATTTTGGCATGAGAATGCTCAGCCAAGACACATTCTCTTCCTTTTTCCCTCACCAGTTTCCCAGCCAACAATGGCTTTTCTCTAAATTTCTCTACTTTGCTGTGAGAGCAGGTCAGTTTCTCCTTCGATTCACCTGGCTCTGATCAGTCCCATCTCCTCCAAGATTACTCTCTTTCCAGCAGCAACTGGCAAGACCATCGCTTCACCAAATTCCTTTCGATCTCGCCCTCCACTCACAGCGCACAACATTGATCCCCCCCCGTTGCCTTGTTCTGCCGTGACTCTCCTTCCTTGTGCTACCCTTGCTGCTCGAAATGAAGACCCCTTAAAGACCCAAATAGCTCTCGGTTGCTTCAGCTAGTCCCCTCAAGTTTCAGTATTTTATTTATTTATTTTTGTTGGTAACCGAGAATGACAGGAGATAGTGGGGGTTGGTGGCATGAAATGGCTTCTCCGAGAAGCCACTCTTGGTTTAATATTATTATTTCATTCATCCACCTAATACCTAAATTCATTGTATAATATATTAATTTATGCTGATAATAAGTTTGATATATCATTATTTTATTTATTTTTATTTTATTATTATTATTATTATTAATGTTATTAGTTTTATGTTCATGTGATAATATGTATAAACATATTATCTAATCCTTAATATTTAATTTAACTAAATTTCTAAAATTTAACAATCACTTGAATAAATTAATTCCGTGTAATCCATTAAATACTTTAATTCACTAATTGAATCCTTTATTTGCTTTGTAAACTTTATCTTTCATTCTTTTTTTTTTTTTTTTATCAACTGTCATTCTTAATATCTCAATCCACATTTTCCACTTAACTCTTATAATTCCTAAATCCTCATAATTCTCAATTCCTCAAGATCACCTTATTTAATTCCTCCAAATTATAATTCTTCATGTTTAATTAGTTTCATGCTCCAAGATAATTTCTCAATTATGAAATCTAATTTCCAATGACTTCTTACTTCACTTACCAAATGTAGAAAATTTATGGTTATCACATTTTGGGTTTTAGGTAAAGAGTTGTATTTCAAGTGTCCTTTGTAAATCTCCAATTTCTCATAGTAAAATTTCTTTTGATTGTGGTAGATGTAGGCTTTTAAAGCCGAACCACCTAAATTCCTGTGTGCTTTAATTTTTATCATTGCCATTTTATTTTTTTCACTTACCAAATAATTTATTCTGGCTTTGAGATTTTTTGGCTACAATCAACAACAAATTGGCATCAGAGCTTGGTTCTACAAAGCCAGGAAATCCTGTAGCAGGCATTGTTGACGAATGGTTGCGGTCAGAATTGACGTATTGTTCCAGTCAAAAGCACTGTTGCAGTCGAGTTCTAGAATTTTTTATTTGAGTTTTTTGTGATGGCGACAACTACATCATCCTCAATGAAATACGAGGTGGAGAATTTCAATGGCAAAAATGATTTTAATCTCTGGAAGATTAACATGAAAGCCTTGTTGGTACAACAAGGTTTGCATAAAGCACTAGAAAGGAAGGCTGCGTTGTCAGAAAAATTAGATGATGATCAGAAAGAAGACTTCTTGGAGCGAGCTCGAAGCACAATCATTTTGAGCTTGTCTAATGAGGTGGTATGAGAGGTTTCTGAAGAAACAACTATTGATGGCCTATGGAAGAAACTGGAGTCCCTCTACATGGCCAAATCTTTAACAAATAAATTGTTTTTGAAACAGCGATTGTACTCTTTCCAAATACAAGAAGGTGTATCCTTGAAAGTTTTCCTTGATGATTTCACCAAGGCAATCTCATATCTGAATAATATAGGTGTCGTTGTTAAAGCTGAAGATCAGGCAATATTGTTATTGTGCAAATTACCGCTCTCATATGAGCACTTTGTAGATGCCATGATGTATGGAAGATCCAGTATATCTATTGATGATGTCAAGGCAGCTCTAAACTCTAAGGAGTTGCGAAAGCAAGTTACTGGAGAATACATTAAGAATCAGGCGGAAGGCTTGGTTGTGAGAGGTAGATCAATAGAAAAGGGATCGAGCAGTAGAAGCAAATCGAGATCGAAATCCAGATTTCGAAAGGTGAAATGTTTCAAATGTCATGAAGCTGGGCACATCAGACGAAATTGTCCACAGCGAAAAGATAAAGGGAAGAAGAAGATTGAAGGTTCCTCTAACACGGCAAATATTGTCAGTCAAGAGGAAAATTCTGATGATGCTGAGAATGTCCTATCAGTGTCTGTAAGCAGCTCTGGCGACGAGTGGATTCTAGATTCAGGCTGTTCTTTTCACATGAGTCCCAATAGAGAATGGTTTTCCACTTACAAGAAAATTGATGGTGGAAAAGTTTTGTTGGGAGACAATAAGGGACTTTCCATTGTTGGTGTGGCTACAGTTTAGATCAAGATGTATGATGGCATTGTTAGAACATTTGAAGTTCGGCATGTTCTAGAATTGCGGAGGAATCTTATTTCTTTAAGTCTACTTGACACCCAAGGTTATCGATTTTTCGCTAAAGGTGGAGTTTTAAAAGTTTCAAAAGGTGCTCTGATCGTGATGAAAGGGAAGATCATCAACAGTCTCTATCATCTTCAAGGGAGCACTGTTACTGGAAGTGCTGATGTGACATCTTCAGAAAATTTAGATGTTGATACTACTCAACTATGGCATATGCGATTGGGGCATATGAGTGAGAGGGGAATGACAGAGTTAAGTAAACAAGGCCTACTCTGTGGATAGAAAACTGGAAAGCTAGATTTCTGTGAGCACTGTGTTTACGGTAAACAGTGCAGGGTGAAGTTTAGCACAGCTATTCATCGAACCAAAGCTACAGTGGACTATATCCACTCTGATCTTTGGGGCCCTTCTCCAGTCAAATCAAAAGGCGGAGAACAATATCTGTTGACTTTCATCGATGACTATTCAAGAAAGGTATGGGTGTACTTCTTAAAGCAAAAGAGTGATGTGTTCGTCACCTTTAAGCAATGGAAAGAGTTGATCGAGAAGCAGACTGAAAAGAAGATCAAGCGCTTGAGAACAGACAATGGTCTAGAATATTGCTCCGGTGAGTTTGATGAGTTCTGCAAGAATGAAGGAATTGTTAGACATCACACTGTTAGAAAAATGCCACAACAAAATGGAGTTGCAGAACGAATGAACAGAACACTCTTAGAAAGAGCACGTTGCATGCTCTCTCATGCAGGTCTATCAAAAGAGTTTTGGGTTGAAGCTGTTAATATGGCTTGCTACCTTGTAAATAGATCTCCATCAACGGCAATTGAGTTGAAGACTCTTGAGGAGGTATGGTCCGGTTCTCCTACGAATTACTCTAAATTAAGAGTATTTGGCTGTCCTGTATATGCCCCTGAAAAGGTTGACAAACTTGGGCCAAGGGCAAAGAAATGCATATTCCTAGGCTATGCAAATGGGGTAAAAGGCTATCGGTTGTGGTGTGTTGACCCCAAGTCACCAAAATTTATTATAAGCAGAGACGTGACCTTTGATGAGTCTGCTATGCTCCACCACAAAAAAGAGTACACTGATGTTGATAGAGATGAAGGCCACCACAAAAAGGAGTACACTGATGTTGATAGAGATGAAGGCGCTAACAAGCAGGTGGAGATAGAAGTAGAAGCTCCACAGACAGTGTGCAACGAGGTTATAGCTCAAATTGAAGACATTCAGGCGCAAGAATCTATTGATGAAAATGTACCTGAAGAACAACAATATACTATTGCCACCGGAAGGCAGAAGAGGCAAAAAAGACCACCTCAAAGATACGCATACGCTGACTTAGTCAGTTATGCGTTATCTATGGCTGAAGATATTAACTGTCAAGAGCCATGCTCTTACAAGGAGGCTGTTTCTTCTAGTGAATCTCCGAAGTGGCTCACTGCTATGAATGAGGAGATCGAGTCTCTACATAAGAATGACACATGGGAGCTTGTTAAACAACCAAAAGGGCAGAAGATTGTTGGATGCAAATGGGTCTACAAAAGAAAGGATGGAATCCCAGGAGTTGAAGATGCAAGGTATAAAGCACGTCTAGTGGCTAAAGGCTTTACACAGAGAGAAGGAATTGACTTCAATGAGGTATTTTCTCCTGTTGTGAAGCATACTTCTATTCGTGTATTACTCGCTTTAGTTGCATTGTTTGACTTAGAGCTCGAGCAGCTCGACGTCAAAACTGCTTTTCTGCATGGAGAGCTTGAGGAGAAAATTTATATGCATCAGCCTGAGGGTTTTGTTGTCCAAGGAAAAGAAAACCATGTTTGCCTACTAAAAAAGTCATTGTATGGCTTAAAACAATCGCCGAGGCAATGGTATAAGAGGTTTGACACATTTATGATCAAGAATGGATACTCAAGGAGTGAGTTTGATAATTGTTTCTATCACAAGAAGCTCTCAGATGGTTCACACATATATCTGTTGTTGTACGTAGATGACATGTTGGTCGCTGCAAAGAACATGTCAGAAATTAATGCTCTGAAGGCTCAGCTAAATGGTGAATTTGAGATGAAGGACTTGGGAGCAGCCAAGAAAATATTGGGTATGGAAATTCACAGAGATCGAAGTGCTGTAAAATTATATCTGTCACAAAAGAAGTACATAGAAAAAGTACTTGAGCGCTTCGGGATGCAAGATTGCAAATCTGTGAACACCCTTATTGCGATGCACTTTAAATTGTCCTCAAAGCTATCACCACAAACTGAGGAAGAAAGGAAGAATATGTCGCATGTTCCATATGCTAGTGCAGTTGGGAGCTTGATGTATGCTATGATATGCACTCGTCCAGATATTTCGCATGCTATTAGTGTGGTTAGCAGATTTATGGCAGACCCTAGAAAAGCTCATTGGCAAGCAGTGAAATGGATCCTCAAATATCTCAAAGGTACTGCAAATATCGGTCCTTGTTATCAAAGGGATAGTGACACTAGTTGTAGTGTTGATGGCTATGTTGATTCGGATTATACTAGTGATTTAGATAAAAGAAGATCCTTGACAGGATATATTTTCACTTTCTCCGATTGTGCCATTAGTTGGAAAGCTGTTTTACAATCCACAGTTGCTCTGTCTACAACAGAAGCAGAATACATGGCAGTTACAGAAGCAGTGAAAGAAGCATTATGGCTTAGAGGTTTGGTTGGCGATCTTGGTTTAAAGCAAAAGCCTACTATTGTCTATTACGATAGCCAAAGCACAATACATCTGACTAAAAACCAGATGTATCATGAAAGAACCAAACACATCGACGTCAGGTATCACTTTGTTCGCAATATCATAACACAAAGAGATATTGCAGTTGAAAAAAATTCATACAGTAGATAATCCGAAAGATATGATGACAAAATCTATCCCTGCAAATAAGTTCAAGCATTGCTTGGACTTGGTTGGTATGCGCAGTCTTGAATGCCTTTAAGCGCATGGGTGGCTAAGGTGATCCAGAGTTAGGAATTTGCTATAAGTTGGCTTTGAAATTTTATCAAGCCAAGGTGGAGATTTGTTGAAAGATGGCTTGAAAAATTGAGCTTGCCATTAAATGCTTCTACACGGTTGGAAGATTGAAGCAAATCTTGCTTGGAGAAGTTTTGTTTCATGCAAGTCTTCATTGCATTTAATGGTGCATGCAAAGGTTGGCAATGGAATAGTTGAATGCATGCATATCTTGACAAAGGAAATTGGAGAGCATGCATATCTTGACTATCAAATAAAATTGCTACGGCAACAATTAATGCCCTCCCAATTTCGGTCAAGAAATGCAACCTTTGCTTGACAATCCGTCCATGACTTCCTCTATAAATACTCTAGTTGTGAAGCTTTGTTAGCATCAAGTGAGATAGCAAAAGCAAGCCTTGTAAGGTGAAGGGGAGAGTAGAGTGAGTGAGCTACAAATAAAGCTTACAGTGAGGTTTTGGGTTTTAGGTAAAAAGTTGTATTTCAAGTGTCCTTTGTAAATCTCCAATTTCTCATAGTAAAATTTCTTTTGATTGTCTTGGCCCGTAGACTTAGGTTTTTAAAGCCGAACCACGTAAATTCCCGTATGCTTTAATTTTATCATTGCTATTTTATTTTCTCACTTACCAAATAATTTATTCTAGCTTTGGGATTTTTGGCTACAATCCACAACAATACTAATTTTCAATCATCAAAGAAATCGATCTATGTCACTTTTTTTAATCTAATTTTGGGAGTTATGGTGTAATTTGATTTGATACGTACTTTCTGTATATCAGCTATATTTTACATATCTTTCAACCAGTTCTGGTTTGATTAATGGATACCTGTATTACCTTTTTTCTCTTTTTAATTTATAGTTTCATGTAACATGTACCTCCATTGATTTGTTGATGGTTGATGGCTTTCGTTTTGCATCGAAAGACTTTCAGCGATTTCAAATCTTCTTGACGGACTGATCTTTCTGTCGTTAATTCCGTTATTAAAAGCTTTGATAAGACTTTCAACTAGATGTTACGTTGTTTTCCTTTCCTTATAGCAACTTAAGAAGTTTATGGAATCATTAGTGTTAGCTTTAAATTGACATATGTATTTTAAAATGATAAAAACTTAAGTAAGCCTTAATGTTTCTTTCATATTGTAAATTTGCTTTATCACACATGATTCTCTCAAACCATTTTAAGTGATGATATCAAACGTTAAGACCATGATTTAATTGTATATTCTTATTGGTCTTAATACTTTACAAAATAAGTTTGAATGTTTTCATTAAGTAATTTTCTGAAGAATATATTGAACATAAGTTTAGAAAATTACTTAATAAGTTTTTGGACTAAGTTTTCATTTGAAAAAGTCATTAAAAACTCCCTTAAAATTTATAATGTTTTAGGGTGAATTAAAACCAAATATCATATCATTTCTAACCCAAAATAGCATAGAAAAGTGCAGGAACAGGAAGAGGGATCGATCCTTGAGTAGCAGAATGCTCCAAGAAGCAAAATTGAAGCATGGGATCGATCCCCTAAGGGAAGGGATCGATCCCTTCATGGAAAAATGCCTTCGAGGTGTGGAATGAAGCGTAGGATCGATCCCATAGGGCATAGAATCGATCCCCTATCTCGAGAAAGCACTCTAACGACTAGTTTTTGTGAGATACAATGGTAACTTTTGATTTTAGCTCCAACCACATCAAGAATACATCCAAGGGACTATAAATAGAGGCTTGGAACCTTAAGAAAGCAAGAGGAACAGCTGAGCATCAATATTCTTCATCTTCTCCATTTTCCTCAAGTCTCAACAACATTTCAAGTGCTAAAATTCTTCATATTCTATCATTCTCATCTTTCTTGTATAAACTAGCACAAATATTATATAAGCTTTTCTTTGTGCTTAATCTTTGTAATCAATTTGCCTACCTAGAGGCCTTCTTTGATTACACCCATTGTAAACCCAATCATATCTTGTAAAGGGGAGTGAACCCTTGAGTGCTATATTGTAAGTGAGAATTGAGGAGATAAGGTTTACTCATTGAGTCCGAAAAAAGGAGGGGATATGTTTCTCTTAAGCCTTGAAAAGAGGAAGGAGAGATTTCTCTTGAGCTTAGAAAAAGAGAGATGTTTCTCTTGAGCCTGTGAAAAAGAGCGATTGTAAAGACAAATTTAAGTTAGTGAATTTGTGAAAATTCTTGGGAGCATATGAAGGTAGAGGACGTAAGCAAGGTTGTCGAACCTTTATAAATCGCTTGTATACATTTCTCTTTCCCTTTTCTCTTTACTTATTTGCAATTATATTGTGTTTGTTCTATTGAATTTAGATTGCATACTTGCATAGCCTAGAGAACTTGAAAAATATTAATATAGGTTAATAAATTTAGAAGAACCGAAAAATGAACCTAAAGTTAGTTAGAAACCGATTCATCTCCTCTCGGTATTGTTATAGAGCCAACAGTTAGAACGTTTGGTTTGGGTATCTATTTTAGAGTTTTTACTCTACAGTCATTATTTATACACTTATGAAGTCTTTCAGGTTTGTTGACCAAGAAGTCTTTCAGGTTCAGCAAACTTGACCAAATGGCGCCAGCCGGGGAGTGGGCCGATCTTCCTTCTGAACTTTTAGAACAGATTGCTGAGCGTTTAGGTTTAATCAAGCTTCTCAGGTTCCGTGCTGTCTGCAAGGATTGGTATTCTGCTTCTTCCACCGCTTCAGCCGAGTTCGAACCTCACCAAATCACGAACCTTGGTTTCTGTTATACGGGGAAAATAATTCTTAATGCACATTGTTTGCTGAGTCAGGCAGGAAATACGCCATTACTATCCCAGAATTGGATCGAGCAGCCTGCCTTGGATCAAGCCAAGGCTGGCTTCTTCTATTCCGCGAGGGTTCAATGTTCTTCTTCTGCCCTTTCTCTCGTGCAAAAATTGACCTTCCAGAGCCGTTTCCGCCAATCATCGATGACTATGTAGCACTATTTTCATCTCCTCCAACATCACCAGATTGCACTGTTTGCGTCATTAGTAACGCTCATGGCACTAAAGGATTAAAGGTGTATACGATTCACCGTGGCGCTATTGTATGGATCAATTACCAACTTGCAACCTTTGGTATCACACACAAAATCGAATGTGCTGGTTACCATAAGGGTATTTTCTACTTCTTCGACAACAAAGATTGGATGGTGCGTTTTTCAATGAAAGACAAAAGTCTAGGCAGGGCTAAGACACGTTACGCAAAGAAGAATGATGCAAAATGTCTGCCCTTTAGATTTATTAACCATTTTGAGAAGAGTCGCATGAAGACGCGGTTGGGATTGGGAAAAGACTTTCCACTTTCTACTTGTGGGACGACAGTATCCTATCACGGTTATAACAGGATGATCCCTAACGAAAACACCGGGAATGCTGAAGAATCAGGATGCCGCCCCCACAAAGGGGTATGGTTTCAACCTCGTTTCCATCAAATTGACCAAAAGCAAAGTTGGTGAACGCATAGGGGGCTTGCAGCACTGCTCTTTTTTAATTTGGTTTCTAGATTTCTTTATAACATTCCATGTTTGATCAGGTGTCTGGCTGCTTGTGGCAGACTTAAGTTGAACTTTTTTTACTAATACTGCCACAATAGATTTTTTGGACTCGGTTTATTTTCCTGCAATCGAATTAGTAGTTAAAGCATATATGGAGGCGAATTAAAGCCATGTAATGCTAACCTCCAACAAAAAAAAAAGCCATGCAGTGCTCTCCATCCTGGTACAGTTTCACATGAAAAGTAATATGTTTAAACAAAGTATCTCTCGATTTGAATCTTCCATTAGTGTCTAACAAAATCCAGTAGACAATGCAGATGATTTAAGACTTCAGCAATAGATCTTTTAGTGAGATGTTGAATTTGGAGACCTCGGATTCAGCCTGTCCATTTCTTCCTTTGGGCAGATGAGCATCTTTCTAACCTTGTACTGAAATTTTCTATAATTGCATGAGATCTCATTAAAGCAAATTCCATACTAAAACTTGATGACATACACATGCACTTGAGGGTGGGGTGTTTTAAAAGAAGTTGGTGTTTAGTTTGGCACTTAACTACCATGGATAATCTCCAACCAGCATCCCGTCCCCTTCATCATTAGTAAAGGTTACATGCCAGCCGCTGCTTGCGTCGACCAATCTTCAATTAAAATCAAACATGTTATCAAGCTCACAGATGAGGTCTTCATATCCATCAAACCGATTGCGATCAGCTGATCTTCCAAGAGCAATTCCATACTTGAGCACCTAAAAGAAAACCAAAGGATAGTTCAGGCCGAAAAAATATGATCCCCAGCTTCATAACATGCAATTCAACTTAAACAGAGCAATTACACCTATAAACCTCCTTAAAAAGAAGGTAGACTTATCCGGAAAAGCAGCAGTACCTTGGTGCAACTCCGATCGCTAAAAGAGCAGTAGTTTTTGCACTGCTTGCTAGATGTACCCTTAGAAGGCTCTGAAACACTGGACTGAGATCTTGGAGGAATAGAACAATGACTTTCGACCTCATTAGAAGTGGGAACTTGTGGTGAAGGGAGCTCCGGTGGACCATCAACTAAATTTACTCCAAAAAACTTGCATTCATGACCACCATTTGCTTCGCACAGTGAAGTTTCAAATTCATTCCTTAGTTCCAAAGTTCTGAATTCCTGAGAATTGACATTTGGAAGTAAAAATTTTCTGGTAGCAAGATCATCACCATGAACTCCATAAGAGGAGAATGTTGGGGGCCAGTTACTATGAAGACCCAAACTTGCTACTTTTCCACCAGAAAAGAGTGCTTTGCCGCTGGTCGGAATCTGAATCTCTAGTTGATTCTCCATCTGTGGTTCCATTGAGGCCCAACCAGGGTTTAGTGGGAGAACCAAATGTGGTGATGTTTGTCTTAGTGCACCAGATTGATTCATATCTGTGTCACAATCTTCTTGAGCTTGCGAGACCTCTGAGCTACTTTGAGATTCATATTTAACTGAACCATGCCACATGCCTGGTAAAGAAGAAATATTGTCAGTAGCTGCAAAGTTTGCCAACGGTATTATAGACTGGAAAACTAATATGATCATATCCACATTCAGAGATCTAGAGGAATCTCCTTAAAGAGTGTATGTTGAATGCAGACAAGGATATAGATTACTGACCATCCATAAGAAAACAAGAAAACCCAGGGGATGATGCATCATTAGGACAAGCCCTCTTTTTGTGATGCAGAATGAAAGGATTCTTCTTGTTAGTGAATTGCATCGGATCAATGTCCAAGGACAAAGTCTGTCAGGAAGCGAAATTGCATCCACTGGGGGATCCCATTTCACCTAAGGAATTGTAGAAGTTCATAAATAGATTGAATACATTTACATTAAGCTAGAAATCATTTATCATCTAAAGGTCATGCAATCAGTATGCAAAAGAGCACACGTTACCTTCAGACATCTCCATTCAGAATTGGGCCACCTAATATGATCAGCTTCTTCAGTGCCAATGATAGTCCCAAGAGCTCTGGTTTTAAGAAGAGCACATTAGGTTAAAGGAAGCTAGGAAATAAAACATGCTTATGTTAGTATATCTCCATAATTATGGAAATAAATATTTGGTTGACCAATTCCGGATATAGTCCATAATTTCACGGTGAATCTCAACTCAATATTTGGCTATTAAAAGCACGATTTTATGATGATTAAAATGTGATTTTATTGCCATAATTAGCACGCTCTCATTACTATTTAAGGAGGGCTCCTTCCGGTTCCCAAGTATGTAAATCTAAAACACACAAACACCATCTAGTGAGGTTTTGAGTGCTTGGAAGATTTGGAAGGTCTGTGATCGACACAGAGTAAACTATCAGATTCGGAAATT
The DNA here is from genome assembly GCA_032173925.1 of Heritiera fomes. Lineage (NCBI taxonomy): Eukaryota > Viridiplantae > Streptophyta > Magnoliopsida > Malvales > Malvaceae > Heritiera > Heritiera fomes. Next base: position 21,316,449 of record JAPDPM010000013.1, on the reverse strand, counting down.
GCTTCAACAGCAGAGTTACAGAGTGCAATGGCTGGAGGTTAGATCCTATCGCTTCCGCATTTTAATTTGTTTAACATGTTTCATATTGTGTAGAAGCATGTATAATCTGTATGATTTACTTACATTTGGCATCAGAGCTGTAGTATAACCTCTGCCTTGTTGGAGATCTGTAGAAAGAAGCATGAAAAACCCATATTTGAAACTTTAAGTCTCGGGTTCCTTGAAACCCATTCCGTTTTCATGCGATTTTGGCTTAAATATTTTAGATTTATTTTTGGAGAGCTCTAGGGATGAAAAATACATGAAAAACGAGACTGTTTGAATGAGTTTTAAGCCGGGTCATGAATCGGGTCAGCCATGAAACCCGTTTTCTGTGTTTTCACCCGAACGGGTGAAGAAGACAATCTGGCGCGTGCACCCGACAAGGGATCTGAGCAATATAATTTTCAGCCTTTTGGACCCACGTTTTGGGTTGTTTCTATTAGGCTGGTTTTTTAACTGTTTTGGGTTGTAGCTTTAAGTTAACCTTGGTTTGCCTTTAAATAGATTCTGGGCCAATCTCAATTAAATGAATTTGGGCTGTTCAAAAAAAAAAAGAAAGAAATGGAAAGGAAAAGAGGAGCCTATATGATTTTTCTGCTCGGGCTTAATTATTGTTAATGCCATCCTTACTGTTCATTGTTTGGGCTGATTTATTTTGGGTTGTTTTGATTAAATATGTTGAGGGCCACCAACAGAACCAAAAAAAAATTTCATAGCCATTATTTTGTGTTTTTCTAAGCCATACGATTGGGCTTATTTTGGGCAAATGTTTAAAATGGCTATGTTTGGTTTATGGGCTCCTGTTTTAATTTATTATGGGGCCATTTGTTTAGGCCTTAATGAGCCAACTAAATGGGCACAATAATTTGTTATATACATTTATTTAGTCATTTTAATTGACTGTTTAGCATTAAATTAATTTTTTGGCAAAAATTTACAACCTCATAATAGTTAAAATTTTCATGAGTTGTGTGAATTTTCATTTATGAATTTTTGTATAATTTAGAACCTAATAAATAATTCATAAATGAATTATGGAAATAATCATGAAAATTTATTGTTGAATTGCCAAAATTATGAGAATTTAATTTTGATTTCTATATGTGCTTATTATGAAAGTGCATAATTTTTGTTATTTTATACTATGGTTGACTTTAGGCACATATAGCTAAGTTTGTTCATATTATTTAGAATTAAAATTGCCTTATGTTAATTGCAATTTTAAAATATGAATAAATTTAGAATTTTACCAATATGTCTGAGTGATTTATAATTTATTTAATTAGGGCTTAGCCACAGCAACCTTAATTAAGTAAAATTATTTTTGTAAAATCACATAATTATATTAGACATAAATTGTGATTAGTTATATGGTTATGATAAATTTTATCCCATAGGAATTTTTATTTTAATTTTATAACTAATTAGGATAAAATATTAAATTAGTTTCTTAATTTACCCACAGGAATTAGGAAATGATATAATTTGATGGTTTTATCATTATGATATGAATCTATTAGAATTAGAACTTTAGCCCACAGGCAAGTTTTATGTCTAGGATTCATTAATAAAATATGTTTACATTGGTAGACATAATTAAGTTTGCCTCAAAAATTCTAGATACATAAGCATGTTTATTTTCTATATGCAGTGTTTCCTCAGGCTAGTATTAACCTAGAAGTTCCCGAGCTAGATGGAGAGAATTACAAGGTTTGGAAGGAGAGAGTTCTCCTCCAATTAGGGTGCATGGATATAGACTATGCTATAAGGAAAGACGAGCCCGTATTGACTGAGACCAGCACTCCTACTGAAGTAGCTTTACATGAACGCTGGGAGCGATCCAATCGCCTTAGTGTCATGTATATAAAGACAAAGATATCTGCTGGGATACGTGGTTCAGTCGAACAGCATACCAACGTTAGGACCTTACTGAAGGCCATAGATGATCAATTTGTCACTTCAGACAAAGCGTTGGCCAGCACCCTGATAATGAAGTTCTCATCAATGAGGCTCACTAATGTCAAAGGAGTGCGCGAGCACATAATGGCCATGAGAGATATAGCGGCCCAACTCAAGAAGCTAGAGGTGGAGATGTCTGAGTTTTTTCTTGTGCATTATATATTGAACACTCTACCAAAGCAGTACGGACCATTCAAGATATCCTACAAGACACATAAGGATAAGTGGACCATCAATGAATTGATGACCATGTGTGTTCAAGAGGAGGGAAGGCTGCTTATGGAATCGGGTGAAAGTGCATTTTTTGCAAGCCAAGGAAAGACCAAAGATCGAGCCAAGAATAAGGGAAAAGGGAAGATCCCTGCCCAAGCTGACATTAAGAAAGAGTCCAAGTGTTTCTTCTGTAAAAAGAAGGGACACATGAAGAAGGACTGTGCTAAGCTTCAGCAGTGGCTCGTTAAGAAAGGTAATCCACTCTCATATGTTTGTTTTGAATCAAATATGGTTGAGTTAATCATAACACATGGTGGATTGATTCTGGATCTACAATTCACATTTCGACTTCCTTACAGGGTATGACAAACCTAAGGAAGCCAGTGGGAAATGAGGAGAGCATCTATTCTGGAAACAAGATGCGCTCGCGTGTTGAAGGCGTTGGAACATGCACTTTAGTTCTTAGGAGTGGTTTTATTTTGCAATTGGAAAAGACTTTTTATATTCCTAGTTTCTCGAGAAATTTAATCTCTGTTTCTAGGCTGGTACCTTATGGATATTCCTTTCAATTTTCAAATAAATCAGTATTGATATATTTTAAGTCTGATATTGTTGGGAATGGTACCTTATGTGATGGTCTTTTCTCTATTGATTTGCAAAATGACACTGCTCATAATGCCTTGCATGTTCAAACTGGTACTAAAAGATGTGTTATGAATGAGAACTCCTCCACGTTATGGCACCGGAGATTAGGTCATATCTGAAGGAAACCGAAAACAAACATGCAGCGGAATTTAAATCATTCGGCCTCCACCAGGATCGATTCGGAGGGTTGCCTGATTAGGGTTTCGAGATTTTACCTAACGTTTTCTCAGATTTCTGTCGTTGGTCGAGTCACAAGCAACAACTTTTCGTTCCTGCCTCTATGGTATCCACATGAACAGATCTCATGACTCTTGAATGTCTCACGATCAGAAGCCTTAAAGAGCGTTTTTGATTCTTATAATCGATTTGCTAGCTTCGATTAAAAGAATACTTTTCTGTTTTCTAATTGTTGTTATTGTGCGGCTATGTTTCAGAAAACATCCTTTTATAGGCAGTAAATTTTACCTTAAAATTTAATGCCAAACAGAACTCTAATCCTACTTAGAATAGGATTAGTTATATCCCTAATCCAATTCAGAATAGGATTAGTTATATCCTTAATCCAATTCAGAATAGGATTAATTAAGCTCATCATTGATCCGTTCTAAGTGTGCGACCCAATAGGTTCTCAAAACAATGGCAATGATAAAATTGTCACAGGCAATGAGCGGTATCTAGCAACACATCATTGCTACCCATGTAACGAGAATGTCAATGACTCGACATAACCTTACTCGTGATAGATGTTACCGTGTAGTCTAATCCCTTTATCCTTTGATGTCTTGATTAGACACAAGTCATGGAATGTGTCACACTTGTATAGTCTAATCAGTGTTTCTTGATTCTTGAGTAGACTAATTAAACAAATAAAATCAATATCTCATATTGACTTATTCGAGCACGGCCATGCATTTCTTAGTCTCACTCTATCAAAGGGCCCAAGACATCACTCTTGTTATATAAGAGGAATAAATCCTATCTTGATCACTCAACATCCCACTACATAGATCAAGGCATACCCAATTACTACCTTTATAGTCCATCCTGTTACGAATGACATCTAGCAGCATTAAAGTATGCAATTCTCTATGTTAGGATCTTTGATGATCTCAAGTCAAAGGATCACATACACCATCATCACTATGAGAATCGCTTATGACACTCATATAACAATCCATGTAGTGTTCTCATGGAGGGTCGATCCAGTACATAGTTCTCTAACATGTACCTATGTGATGACTTGATATCCTATATCCATGACAATGGTCATCAGTCAACCACATACTAGTCTTATCGTATCATTGTTATCCTTGTTCACAATAATACTTGACTAGGGATATTTTAAGAATAGTGTGTTATTACTATTCTAAGGACATTATCATATAAGATTATATTACGTAGTTATAAGACAAATATAATAATGAACTATAAATAAAAATGTCATGATACATAAAAATGCCAAAGTCAATCATCTAATGAATGGTTCTAAGGGCATAATCCAACAATATCTCCATAAATAGAATTAAGAGATTGGTAAATGACGGAATACTTAGTACTATCGATTTTACTGATTTCGACACTTGTGTGGATTGCATTAAGGGTAAGCAAACCAACAAGTCTAAGAAAGGTGCCAATAGGAGTTCAACCATATTAGAGATCATACATTCTGACATATGTTGTCCAGACATTTATGCATATGGTCAGAAATACTTCATCACCTTTATTGATGATTACTCGAGGTTTATGTATCTCTACATGCTTCATAACAAGAGTGAAGCATTAGATGCCTTTAAAGTCTTTAAGGCTGAAGTAGAGAAACAATGTGGAAAACCCATAAAGATAGTAAGAAATGATAGAGGTGGGGAGTATTATGGTAGATACACTGAAGATGGACAAGCACCTGGACCATTTGCGAAGTTCCTTCAAGAAAATGGGATTGTTGCCCAATATACCATGCTTGGTTCACCGGATCAGAATGGTGTTGCAGAAAGAAGGAACCGAACTTTGATGGAAATGGTGCGTAGTATGCTTAGCAACTCGAAGTTGCCTAAGTCCTTGTGGATTGAAGCTCTTAAAACGGCAGCGTATATATTGAACCGGGTTCCAACCAAGGCTGTTCCAAAGATGCCTTTTGAATTATTCAAAGGTTGGAAACCGAGTTTGCGTCATATGCGCGTTTGGGGATGTCCTTCTGAGATAAGAGTTTACAACCCACAGGAAAAGAAACTGGATCCTAGGACCATAAGTGGGTATTTAATCGGATATGCCGAACGGTCCAAAGGCTACAGATTCTATTGTCCATCTCATAGCACTAGATTTGTGGAATCAAGGAACGCCAAGTTTCTTGAAAATGACTTAGTTAGTGGGAGCGATCAATCTCAAGACCTAGTTTCTGTGAGAGATCAACCCTCTACCTCGAGTCAAGGATTGGTTATCATGAACAATGTCCCTTCAGTACAACTAGACATTGAACAACCAATCATTGAAGATCCACAAGTAGCTGATAACTTACTAGTAGACGAGGCTCCTCTGGATACACCAGAATTGAGTAAGCAACCAGTTGAACAACATGAACCTTCGGAGAATGTTGAACTAACATTAAGAAGGTCTACTAGGGACATGAAATCAGCTATTCCTAGTGATTATATTGTGTATCTACAAGAGTATGATTTCAATATTGGGCCCATTAATGATTCAGAGACGTTTTCACAAGCCATGAACAATAAAGAATCAAAACTTTGGTTCGATGCTATGAAGGATGAGATGGATTCGATGGCATCTAATGGAGTATGGGATCTTGTCGAGTTGCCTAATGGGGCCAGAGCTATAGGCTGTAAATGGGTCTTTAAGACCAAGATTGACTCATTAGGCAACATTGAGCGTTATAAGGCAAGACTCGTAGCCAAAGGATTCACTCAAAAGGAGGGAATAGATTACAAGGAGACCTTCTCTCCTGTATCTAAGAAAGATTCTCTCCGCTTTATAATGGCACTTGTTGCACATTTTGACTTAGAGTTGCAACGAATGGATGTGAAAACAGAATTTCTCAATGGTGATCTAGAGGAAAAGGTTTACATGAAACAACCTGAAGGTTTTTCCTCTAGTAATGGTGAGCATTTGGTTTGTAAGCTGAAGAAATCCATATATGGGTTGAAACAAGCTTCCCGCCAATGGTATTTAAAATTCCATGAAGTCATCTCATCATTTGGTTTCGTTGAGAACATCATGGATTAGTGTATATACCAGAAGGTCAGTGGGAGTAAGATTTGTTTCCTTGTGCTATATGTGGATGATATTCTGCTTGCAACCAATGATAAGGGGATGCTACGTGAGGTGAAACAATTTCTTTCTGAGAACTTTGGTATGAAGGATATAGGCGATGCATCTTATGTCATTGGCATTAAGATCTATAGAGACAGACATAGAGGTATATTAGGTCTGTCACAAGAAGCCTATATCAATAAAGTCTTGGAAAGATTCAGGATGAAAGATTGTTCACCAAGCCCAGCTCCCATTGTGAAGGGTGACAGGTTCAATTTGAACAAGTGCCCGAAAAATGATCTTGAGCGGGAACAGATGAAGAACATTCCATATGCCTCAGCTGTTGGAAGCATTATGTATGCACAAGTCTGTACCAGGCTTGATATTGCTTTCGTTGTGGGAATGTTGGGTAGATATCAAAGTGACCCGAGGATGGACCACTGGAGAGCTGCGAAGAAGGTGCTTAGATATCTTCAAGGCACTAAGGATTACATGCTTATGTATAGACGGACCGATGAGTTGGAAGTGATTGGCTACTCAGACTCAGACTTTGCTGGCTGTGTTGATACCCGGAAATCAACATCCGATTACATCTTTATGCTTGCCGGTGGAGCTGTTTCATGGAAGAGTGCTAAGCAGACACTGACTGCCACTTCTACTATGGAGGCCGAGTTCGTTTCCTGATTTGAGGCTACCTCACATGGTGTAAGGCTTAAGAGTTTCATTAGTGGGCTTAGAGTTGTTGACTCCATATCTAAGCCATTGAGGATATATTGTGACAATTCAGCTGCGGTATTCATGGCTAAGAACAATAAGAGTGGAAGTCGAAGTAAGCATATCGACATTAAGTACTTAGCCATTAGAGAACGTGTTAGAGATAAAAGAGTGGTCATTGAACACGTTAGCACTGAATTGATATTAGCTGATCCTTTGACTAAGGGCATGCCACCGTTTAAATTTAAGGATCATGTAGAGAGAATGGGACTTGGTCCCACATTTTGATTGTAATTGAAACTCTTATTAATACTATGATGTTTCTCATTTTGATTTGTATACACTAAAGTTTTATTTGAGAAATATCCTTGTTGTTTGGACCGAGAATAAACATAAGGTTTATTCATTAAGTAAAAATGGGTTGATTTAGAAACATTTTACATAGTAATACATGGAAGATAATACTCACCATTAGAGGAACTGTCGCCATGATTTATATGATTTGTTTCTTCTATAAGTGAAATATATGGACCAAGTGGGAGAATGTTAGTATATCTCCATAATTATGGAAATAAATATTTGGTTGACCAATTCCGGATATGGTCCATAATTTCACGGTGAATCTCAACTCAATATTTGGCTATTAAAAGCACGATTTTATGATGGTTAAAACGTGATTTTATTGCCATAATTAGCACGCTCTCATTACTATTTAAGGAGGGCTCCTTCCGGTCCCCAAGTACGTGAATCTAAAACACACAAACACCATCTAGTGAGGTTTTGAGTGCTTGGAAAATTTGGAAGGTCTGTGATCGACACAGAGTAAACTATCAGATTCGGAAATTGCTTCAACAGTAGAGTTACAGAGTGCAATGGCTGGAGGTTAGATCCTATCGCTTCCGCATTTTAATTTGTTTAACATGTTTCATATTGTGTAGAAGCATGTATAATCTGTATGATTTACTTACAGCTTAATGATGATCAAATCATAAGCAACAACTATTTGTTTATTTGCTAGGTTTTGAAATACTAATAAGGATGGTAATCCAAATTGTAGTACTATGCCATTCAGTTCTGTGAAAGATTATGATGAAATTATCCAGAAATGATAGGGCGGGCACCTTTGTTCCCCACATTTTTTGCCTTCAAATTGCATCCTAAATCTTGTCCCAATGCAGTAGTCAATTTTAGTTGACTTCATATACTGATCAAGTGGGATGACAAATTGAGAAGAACTTGTCCTGCAAAGATGCAAGAATTAATATTGCCTTGCTCTTTCAGTTCCAGTGTAACGAGTAAAGTTGTCTATTACATTGAACTTACTGTCCATCAGAATGTCACAACTTACCAAGGATGGTAGTAGACAGTAAACATGCTTCTGGTAGAAAAGGCATGGAAAGCATTAGCAAGTATGCCATGTTGCATGCTGTGGCCAGATATGATGGATGTTGAATTAGTGTTCAGTAATGTCATTGCTCGGTGAACTCCAACACGTAGCTCTCCATTTTCCCCTCTAAAGCACAGTCATTTTATCTTGTAAGTATATGTGCCCTTCAGTACTTAATATAGCATATACATAGTATATACCATGAAAAATTGAATCATTCATGTGCATAACCTGTTATGATGTACAAGTAGACTTATGCCTAGAGCACATAGTATGCGAAACACAAAAGAGAAAAGCTTGTGCAGATTCTTCAGCAAGGCACTTTTTATGTGTGTGTTGGAAAGGGGAAGACAAGGAGAGAGAGGCAGGGAGAGAGAACCTAAGAAAGATAAATGCATCCCCAGCAACAAGCTTCTTTGAAGTCACAAATGTACTCCAACCGCTGCTAAGCAAGTGCCTTTTTGGCTTACCTACATTTGTACAAAACCATAGTCCATAAGGAGACAAACCATATGGGACAGGAATAAAAAAAAGAACGTAAAATAATCTTTTCTAAAGAAACATTAAGAGAAGTTGCACTTCATATAACTTTAAAGTAAGCGCACGATAATTTCATTAGCAATAATCTATGAGCTCTTTTTTTTTCCTTATCCCTTTCTATTAATAGAGAAATCTGAAAGCTTCAAAAATAGCCCCAATTGAAATTAGTATTTCGATGATCATGGCACTCAACCTTATGACTTGGAACAACTTTTGCCTATAATATTATATTGTGTTACTTTAATACAATATAGTGATATTTTTGAGAAATATGTAGTTACTTTCTGGTGCAATGAGCTGACAGTAAAGCTTAAATTATCTCAGGTATAAATGTAAATTAGTGGAAGAAAGTTTAAGGTACCACGAAATACATGGCGAAAGTGCCACTTGAAACCATACAAGTCTATTGCGACCAATTCCTGCTGTGGGGTCTGCTGAGACATGTCCTGCAATAACATGCATACTTAATATCTCATTTATGATAGGGCCGACAAGATCAGTTAAGCTTGCTTGATGTTGTAAAACTCATTCCAGAAGTGAAAGAATCATGCAGAAAACAATAAATAATTATATATGTATATAAAGAGAAACTTGAAGACTGGAAGACACTAATTATCTCACTACTTTTTTTTCACAAATAATGTGACTGCATGGTGGTATCAGTTCGGAGAATAAGGAAAATTTGATTCAATTAGTTTAAAGAAGCTTCTTAAATGCACAATATATACTTCAATATTTCAAAAGTAGTCTGTTTTTGAACATGTATACGCCAAAAAGAGAAAAAAATATCACATAAAGATACCAACCAGGGGTGGAAGACACCCATCATTAGCATGTCTCTTTGGAACACAGAATCCACCATGTGTGCTTATATCAGATGCAGAGAGTTTCTTTACTAAAGAACCGTGAATAAGATTTCTGATCAGGTAAAGATTGATAATTTCTATGCTCCACACTTAGCTCATCTTGCTGTTACGGCAGAAAAGCATTAATGATATGAAAGATTTAGTAAATAAATGAAGGTGAACCGAACCGAAATGCATTATCATCTGAATGCATAAAGCAAATACCCCTTATTTGAAAGGAAAAAATGAATAACCTAGGGTGAGTCTAACGCAAAGTAAATAAAAAGAAAGAAACTCTTGGCATCTCTGTATCTAACCTCAGCCTCTGGAAGCAGAGTAATTTGCGCAAAAACCTCATCTGTACTAGGTTCAACCTGCAAAGCCGCAATGAAGCATCAAAAACACCAACTTAATTATGATGAACTTGCATAATATAACCTGCTGGAAAGTGCAAGATGTCCACTATTCCAATTAAAGTCACTAGGAGACAATAAAATGTACATATGTTATAGATGATACCTTAAGCTGAACATGCATCACCTTGCAAAGGATCTTAGTGTTGGATTATGCCCTTAGAACCATTCATTAGATGATTGACTGTGGCATTTTTTTATGTATCATGACATTTTATTTATTATAGTTCATTATTATATTTGTCTTATAACTGCGTAATGTAATCTTATATGATAATGTCCTTAGAATAGTTATAACACACTATTCTTAAAATATCCCTAGTCAAGTATTATTGTGAACAAGGATAACAATGATACGATAAGACTAGTATGTGGTTGACTGATGACCATTGTCATGGATATAGGATATCAAGTCATCACATAGGTACATGTTAGAGAACTATGTACTAGATCGACCCTCCACAAGAACGCTACATGGATTGTTATATGAGTGTCATAAGCGATTCTCATAGTGATGATGGTGTATGTGATCCTTTGACTTGAGATCATCAGAGATCCCAACATAAAGAATTGCATATTTTAATGCTACTAGATGTCATTCGTAACAGGATGAACTATAAAGGTAGTAGTTGGGTATGCCTTGATCTATTTAGAGGGATGTTGAGTGATCAAGATAGGATTTATCCCTCTTATATAATAAGAGTGATGTCTTGGGCCCTTTGATAGAGTGAGACTAAGAAATGCATGGTCGTGCTCGAATAAGTCAATATGAGATTTTGATTTTATTTGTTTAATTAGTCTACTGAGGAATCAAGAAACGCTGATTAGACTATACAAGTGTGACACATTCCATGACTTGTGTCTAATCAAGACATCAAAGGATAAAGGGATTAGACTATACGGTAACATCTATCACGAGTAAGGTTATGTCGAGTCATTGACATTCTCGTTACATGGGTAGCAATGATGTGTTGCTAGATATCGCTCATTGCCTGTGACAATTTTGTCATTGCCATTGTTTTGAGAACCTATTGGGTCGCACACTTAGAACGGATCAATGAGGAGCTTAATTAATCCTATTCTGAATTGGATTAAGGATATAACTAATCCTATTCTGAATTGGATTAAGGATATAACTAATCCTATTTTGAATTGGATTAAGGATATAACTAATCCTATTCTAAGTAGGATTAGAGTTCTGTTTGACAGTAAATTTTAAGGTAAAATTTACTGCCTATAAAAGGATGTTTTGTGTTTTCTAAAACAGAGCCGCACAATTAAACAGAAAAGAGAAACCTGTTCTCTGTGGTTTTAGAGCTTCTTTCAAAAAAAACAAAATATTCTTTTAATCGAAGCTAGCAATTCGGTTATAAAAAAAACGCTCTTTAAGGCTTCTGATCGTGAGACGTTCAAGAGTCGTGAGATCCGTTCGTGTGGATACCATAGAGGCAGGAACGAAAAGTTGTTGCTTGTGACTCGACCAACGACAGAAAATCAGAGAAAACGTTAGGTAAAATCTCGAAACCCTAATCAAGCAACTCTCCGAATCGATCCTGGTGGAGGCCAAATGATTTAAATTCCGCTGCGTGTTTGTTTCGGTTTCCTTCACTTAGAAGGTAAATCATATAGGGGCATTCCCATTGTCTCGTCTTGATTCATATATGCTTCTAACTGCATCAAAAGCTTCATCATCAAATATACACATGAATACAAAAGCAAATATTTATCCATGCAAAGTTTTTTTTTTGTATCAAATTAAACACAGGATCTCTATCATCCCACTTTCAATCCCCATTACCATTAGAGCTTTGTTAATACTTAGTTATTAGTTTATTCAATAAAAAATGAACATTCTTTTTTCTATATGACATGTTTCCGTATGATAAATTTATAGTAACTTGTTAGTGAAATTTAATCAACTTTATGAATATGATTCCTTTTATACTTTTGCAAAAAGGGATGGATCCATTTTCATGTATCTCCAGATTTAAGGGGAAAAAGCCTTAATTAATTGGTTTAAGGAGAGTAAAGAATTTGCTTAGGTGGATAAAGAAAAAGCAAGCTACAAAGGGGATAGAACCTGCTCCATGTGACCTTCAGGGAAGTAGAAAACCTTTTCTCCAGTGCGTGGCACATAAACAGCAAGACCGGCGCATGCATGCCATAGTTTAACATACAGATCATCTTTTTCTCCTGATTTCACAACAAAACAAGCCACAACATAGCTCGGAACCAATCTTACAGTACCTTAAAGAACAAAAAGGCAAAGAAAAAAAGGAGGAAAGAAACCAATTCTAATGATCATGATGAACAAACCAAAACATCGACACTGGAGGTGGAACCAAAAACAAATGAGATGATTGATTAACTTAAACATTTTTCACTACATATGAGGTTGAAACAAAAGACAAAAAAAAGAACAAAAGACAATGTGGTTTACAGCTTCTATGAATTCTTACCCCCAACAAGTTCAGGTAAAGAAAACGAAGATATATTACATCCTATAATTCTACAGTGAACAACAGAAGAAGCAGTCAAGTTTATTGAACATGGTTGATAAACAAGAGTTGGCATAAACAGTAAAGGGTAAAATAAACCCAAAACTTATAAAAAAAAGTTTAAAAGGTGTAGATACTTAATTTTGAAAATTAATATTTATTTAGTACTATAGTGAAAGACAACCTCTTCTTAAAATAAATACTTCACAAGAATAACTTCTTCAGAAGAGCTTCTGCACAAGAACAACCTCTTATCAGAAAAGCTCATTACTTCTAGAAAAATTCATTCGCAGAATAGCTCTTCTCAGAATAGCTTTTCTCAGAACAACTCTACCCGGAACAACTCTTTACAGAACAACCTGTTCTCAGAATAACTCATTTATAGAACAACACCTTCAAGAAGAAGTGAAGATAACTCTGGAATAGGACAGGGTTCTTGAGTTAACTTCACTATTGGGATGTCCTAGAGAGTTTGGCTTGGTGGATTAGATATGGAGATACTTAAGAGTTCTTCTCTTAATCTTTCTCTGAAATATGAGTGCTCTTCCCTATTTCTTTCAATACACTTTCTCCCAAAGTATAACTTCCATTAGACAAAGCATTAATGCTTTGTAACCGCCAATCCTCATTATTACGATATTAATACCAAAGATATGTAACTCTCATTCTCTATTCCTATATATAGGGGTTATTGTTACCATTGAAAGAACTTTTGGCAAATTAGCTAATCCAGAAACTCTCTCAAATTCTCTCTACACTATTTCTACATTGTTGCTTCTATACAGCCTTGTTCTTAGCCTTGCTCAGCCTTCTACTGCTACCTGCCACTGCACTCATTCTTCAGGGTCTGCTCCAGTCTTCCTCTCCACCGCCTCCCGGCACACCCTATTCTACTGGTTTGCGACGTTTCCTCTCCATCACAAAAGAACCCATCTACATTTTGGCGACTCCACTAGGGAGAAGCGATTGCATTGAGTAGAACATCTTCAACCTTCACTTTGCCAGATAACATGGAGAGCTCTACTGGAAATCAGGATGCTCAGGCCCCTGCCTACATTCAAGAGTTGATGAAAATGATCTAGGATTCTCAAAAAAAGAATGCAAAAGTTGGAAGACACTATATCCCAACTCACATCTTCCAATGCCACAACTTCTCATGTTCAACTTGTCACTCTTGTTACTACCGAGAATGAGAACAACAACAGAGGAAACTCAACTGATGCACCTACTCCTAGAGGTATTGAAAACATTGGTACAAATAACACCATTATTACTGGAACCTCTATTGTGACTTTCCTTCAACCACAGCTCAAGACTTTATGACAAAAGAGGAGCTTCAGAGGTTACTGGAAGAGAAGAACAAGATTTTAAGTTTTTCTAAATTTGATCTCAAGTTGCTTTACCCTGCTAGTGTGGTTGTTAAGCCATATCCCAAGGACTACACTAGTCCTAAGTTTAAGCAATTCAATGGCAAGACTAGAGATGCTCATGAGCATGTCATGAAATTTATAGAAACTCTTGGTGTAGCTGGATTGGATGAGGATTTGAAGTAAGGAATTTTCCAAGTCTTTTACTGAAAAAGTGTACAGCTAATATGTTAATCTTATTCATGGCTCTATAGAATCTTGGAGCTAGATGTATAAGATGTTTGGAGAAAAGTTCTTTTCTATTCGAGAGAAGGTAACTCTCATTTACTTGGGAAGAGAGCATCAAAATTCATGTGAAGATCTCATGGAATATATCCAACGTCTCAGAGAAAGAATGCTTCACTTGATGGAAGGAATTGGTGAAAATATGCATCCAAAGAATGCTTGATGAGTGTAGAGTTTACCTAGAAAATCTACCTCTTCCAACCTTTGCTACTTTACTTGAAGCTGCAAGAAGAACTAATAATATAGTTCTTAGGTAAAGAGAAGATAATCGTTTTACTCAAAGGAATGCTCCTATAGTGAATGCAATTCAAAGAAGAAAAAAAAACAAGGATCTTCTTATCCTAATATACATCTTTGAAGAGATAATCTAAGAAGAAAACAAGATGATGATGCTGACTTTCCACCATTTTTAGTTCCACTAGACAGAGTGAAAGCACTTCTCTAAGAATGTATTAGAGATGGAAATGTAAATCTACCTTATGTTTCATGACTACCAACAACAGAAGAAATGTCCAACCCAAAGCATTGTGATTATCATTGAACAGTTGGTCATTCACTTGTTGAATGTAGAAACCTTCGAAGAATTTTTCATCAAAAATACAAGCAAGGGAATTAATAATCAAGAATAAAAAAGTTTAGAACAATCTATTCCCAGCTCATCAGAATTCTTGAAGACATGAGAATACAATTTTCTTTAAGATATGCACACAACTATTGAATCTCTTTCTTTCCGGGTTGAGATTTCTTCTCCCCAATATGAAATTGAGATTTACTCCTTGGCTGCAGCTCTATCGCTTATTATTTGGCCGCAACTCTATCGCTTATACTTATAGCTGCAGCTTTATCGCTCTTATCTTGGCTATACTCTACTACTTATAATCCAGCCGCAGCTTTATCGCTCATATTTTGGCTGAGAGACTTGCAAATCATATATTGACCATAGCTTTAACGCTTATCTAAAAGGATTGAATCAATCTCCTTAATATTGAGTTGAGAGATAATCTCTCCTTGATGTAAAGTTGAGAAAGGTTCTCCTTGGTCGCATATATGCATACGAACTATTCTCTAAAGAGAATTCGATCGTTGTGATCTTGCATCACTTCCATTAATTTCATATGCAAAAAATTCTTCCATTAGATGAGCTGAACTTTGTGATCTTACACCACTTCACTTAAGAAAAGTTGAATACTATGACTCCTCACGTCACTTCTGCTAATTTACGACAAAAGAATCTTTTCTCTTATTTGCAGGAGTACAGGCAACACAAGAAGAATGTTCATAATTGACTTTTGCCATAATGTGTGAAGAATACCTACAAGAAATCGAAAGCATTATCCAGATAAGTATCTATTCATAAGCATACGTAGTAGTCTTCTTCTTCTTCTTCTTCTCTTCCTTTTTCTTCTTCTTTTAAAAAAAAATTACTTCTTAATAGGAGCTTGCAAGAATAATCCTGGTAGCCCGTAGGATTAATCTCGTAAGCAACACGTAGCAAGAGGCTGCAGCACATGTAGCTTGTTGCCAGGCAAAACTAGTAGAACAAGTTAGAATGGCAGAACCTCTTTAAATAAATGCAAAAAAGAAAAAAAAACATTACTCTGAGCAAAGAAATTCTTAGAGTTCAAATTTCAAAATAGATGCAATGACATACATTCATTTCAGCTTGTAAAGCCATGTCAATGACAATTCAAAAAAAAAAAGAAAAGCAAGATTTGCTACTGATAAATAGAGGAATAAAAGTACCAATATTATTGCAAAAGATCAAAAAAGTTCCAAAACAAAGAAATATTGAAACATAATTGCAACAAAAGAAAACAAATATCTAATTAGCTGCATAGCTCCAAAGAGAAGAATTACTACTTCTAAACTCTGAAAAAGAATCTAACTTCTGCAGCAACTCAGCTTGATGATTCTTTAGTGAGGCAATCTTCACTTCTGTTTCTTTTAACTGTTCTCCAACCTTTTTCTTCTCAACATCAATGGAAAGGAAGGCTTTAGCTTTGGAAATGAAAATGTCAATACAATCAAGCCTAAAACCAGCCTTTACTGCATCATCCATAAGTCGCAACATCAACTGTAATTTCTCTGAAGAAATAGAAGACACTAGAACATCAGCAATCAACAAGGTTTTCCCTAACCCACCCAGTATGTAGGAAATAAAATCTTCAATTTGGAAGATACAAGAATCCCAAAATTCACCCCCTTTCTGATAGATAATCTCCAAATGCTTCACATACTGAGACTGAACAAAGAAACCATGAAAATCAACCTTAGCTGTTACATTTCCAGAATATGTTCCAAAAGTATCAAGAGTAATAATAGCTTCCCTGTTTTCTGACACTGGAGGGCAAGAAACAACATCAAGAGTAGCTGTAGCAACAACAGTGTCAGTTTGAACAACAGTGTCAGTCTGAACAGGTTGAGCACTTGGAACAGGATTAACATTTGGAACAAGAATAGTTATGTCAATCTGAACATGTTCAATTCTTGGAACAGGATCAGTATTAGGAACATGTTGAGCATTTGGAACAACATCTTCTAAGATAGCAACTTCGTCACTTTGAATATCTTCCTCAATTCCATTAAAGAAATCATCAACACTTATGTCAAATAGAGAAGTAGAATTCTCTAGTTGAACATCATCAGCTCCAGAAAAGGCATCATCATCAGACTCTTCAGAATTCATAGAATGCTCGTCACCAGATTTATCATCATCATCACAAGATGTCTCATCATCATTAACAAATTGCTCCTTTCGAATTGATTTACCCTAAAAAAATGGGGGAAGATGAGGAAATGACATCAAAAGAGATAATAAGGAAGAACAAGAAAGAGAAAGAGAACAAGAACAACTTACTTTTCCATATCTAGTATGTGAATCAATGATATCAGTAGACTCCTCATCTATCTAATCAACACATTCTATTCCTTTTCTTCTTGAACATGAAGGGATCAAACGCAATGATATGTCACTTTGAGTAACATCAATAAGAGTAAGGCGTTTTCTAAGATCAGGAAGAGGTATACAAAAAGCTTTCCAATCAAAAATACACTGACCCCAATAAGCTAGCCATCCTGAACTATAATAGCTACACCTGTCAGAAGCTGGTACAACCCAAAGTTTGATCTCCTTACGCTTCTTCTGAACCTCATCAAAAAGAAAATTAAAAACACAAGAAGAGAAGTCTTCATCCAAAGGACTAAAAGGGGCACGTGAAATCATTTGATCATATTCAAATTGACGAGCAACTCTACATATTGAGTATACTTTAACAGAACGAGAATCTCTATCCAAGCCTGCATAGGTACTTTCTATCATAGAGGGTAAGATGACAGGATTAGTCCACAAGTAAAACTCAATCTCTTCCTTACTTAATGAAGAAAAACGAGGTTGATTCTAAACACCATAATAGGAATCTGGATTACCATACCTATTCTTCTTATGTAAGTAAGGATGCCAACTGAATTCCTTCATCACATCCAACACCTCAAGAACACATCTCCTCGCACTCTGATTATGCCAAGCCCAAGCTTTGTAACTATTCTTAGAAAGAGGTCTAGAAGAAGTCACATGCTGAGGACTTTGATTAGGTATAGGAGCACGAGTACTAAACCTCTCCCATAAACACATTTGAATGAAAGAAACATCAATGTACATAAGAATTCTATATCGACCAATTGATTCTTCAGTCTTGGAAGAATATAAATCCAATCTTCTACAAAATAGAACCCAAATAGAAAGGGGCTAGAGAAAAGCGCAAACCTTTAGCAATTTTAATAGCTATTGGAATGAGAGCTGGACTAATACCATCATCTGGACATCCTAGGAAGACATGCCTGGCTAACCACATTATCAGTAGTGCTTCTAACTCATGCTCAGAATCTGGAAGATCGGGAGAAATACTTTCGCCTTTTCTAGGTTTGAATTTGTGAAAAAAATAATCCAATCCAATTAGGGAAACGAGCATCCTTAGATTTCTCTGTTTAATGTTTGAGCAAATCAAAGAAGAACGTACGAGTCTTCTCTTCTTCTTTAGACAATTTGATGGAACAAACATTATGTCTCCCAGTACAAGGAAGTTCAAGAAGAACACGCACATCCTCAAGAGTAAAAGTGAATTCTCCCCAAGTAGTAATCATAGTATGAGAAAAAGTACTCCACCGTGCCAAAATAGCACGCCACACATCCATTCTTCCTTCTCTACGAATACGAAGTTTTGAGGAAACCAATATAGCATCAAGTACTCCCGCTGAAGATAGAATCTTTACATGAGCAGGATTCTTCATTACTTTATTCACCCAATCCTCCCAACCTTGAATAGGTTGAGAATTAGATCCAAACTTAGTTAAAGACAATGGGAATTCTCCTCGTTCAAACCTAAATTTCAGAATAGACTCGCCCGGAATATGAGTTTTGAAAGTTGATGCTTTAGGACTAATACTTAGCCAAGAATGGCCAACTGGAGGATCAGGATAAGAAGCAATTCGTTTACCATGAACCTCTTTCTAGAAACGATCTTCTCCTCCTTCCTTAATGATCTGATCTGACCAATCTTTAGGAACAGAAGGAAGCGCACAGCCTTTTCCAATACGAAGACGCATTTTCTTGTCAACAGGAGCTTCAATATTAGAATATTCAGGAGTACTATTTTTTCTTTTCTTTACAGGAGCTCGAGCAGTAAGAGAAGGTTGACCGTATTGAATCTTTGTCATTGGAGAATATTTACAAGAAATCAACAACACAACTCAGATAAGTATAAATATTCATGAAGATATATATATATATATATATATATATATATATGCACACACATAAATATATATAATGAGATAAACCATAAAAAAATTAAATTAAATTACTGTTTTCTCATCTTAAAAGAAATAAAATAAATAAATAAATAAAAATAACATATATTTGCATTTTATTGGCGTATGAATAGTGTTAATGTGCAGTAAAAGTCATGCAGGAATAGTACCTGCGCACAGTAACAGTTCCTGCACAGGAACAGTACGCAGGAATTGTATCCGCGTGCAGTAACAGCATACAGGAACAGTATCTGTGTGCAGTAACAGCACTGTTCCTACGCATTGTGCAGCACCTATTGCCTTTTTTGTGTGAATTATAAAAAAAATTTATTTAATGATAAAAAAACAACAAATCAAACAAATTTGAAAAAAAAAAAGAAGACAGCAAAACAATTTTTTAACTTCCAATACATCAAAAAACTTTGTTTGATCACGTAAGACACCCATCAACTATAATACTTCAAAACAATAGCACTGTTAAAATTGTATTGGAAGTATTATAAAAAATTGTACCTACGTAACTCCTATTGTATTGGAAGTATTTTCCAGAGAAACATAAGACAATAAAAAAAATACTTGTTAAATTTTTTTTTATAAAAAAAAATGAAGAACACAAGTATAAATCAAACAAATAAAAAATTGAAGAACACATACTTCTTCAAAGAACCAAAAGAATAAAAAGAAACTATGACTACTTGGCTTTAGCTTTTGATATTAGAAAACTTTCAAGAGAAACTTTCATATTTATAAGACTTATAGTATCAAGATTTTAATGACAAAAATTCAGAATCAAATCTTCTTTAATTATAAATATTTATTTTCTCTCTACTTACACAATCTTTTAAAAATAAATTTAAATAAATTTATATTTACACATATTTTTTTTGGGAACTATAGCATTAGTTTTGACTGAAAATCTGTTTCCTAATTGAAAACACGTGAGTAATGGATTTCCAAACTCATACATATATTTATTAAATTCTTAAGTTTGTAAACATACATTTTAAATTGCAGATGTCGGTTACCCAAGAGTTGTGGCTTAGTTGGTAACGCAGGCTGAGTTTGTGGAAAGAGCTCTCGGGTTCAACTCCCACTAAACACATCTTTGGGGAGGGGTGAAGAGCCTTAACTGTGACTAAACCCCGAACAGAATTAATCTCAGACCGTTAAAACGGATGTGGATACCTGTAGTTTACACAAAAAAAATTGCAGTGTACGTTTTACATATATATTAAATAATAAAATAAACAAACTTTAACTTATAGTTAAAGTCCAATACAAAAAAAAAAAAGAAACTTATAGTTAAAGTTTAAGGTGCAGGTTTTTGAAATTGCAATTTCCGTTTTACATATATTATATAATAAAGTAAACAAATTTTAACTTATAGTTAAACCTTAAAGCTTGAGTACAATTAAGACTTTTATTTTGCATAAAATTTGAGAATAAAAAAAATTCCATAAGAAAAGAAGTGAGAAGCTGTCACTATTATATATCTTTTATATATTTTTAGCAGCAAGTTGACTTGTTCCTGTATTAAAAAAAATTAAAGAAAAGCTTCTAGCTGTTCTCAAAATTTTAGGAAAAAGCTTCTAGCTGTTCTCAAAATTTTTAGGATAATACTCTTACCTGTTCCCAAAATTTTAGAAAAACACTCTACAACCTGTTCTCAAAATTTTAAGAAAAGCCTCTTACCTGTTTTCAAAATTTTAGGAAAATGTTTTACCTGTTCTCAAAATTTTAGGGAAAAGCTTCTAGCTGTTCCAAAAATTTTGAGGAAAAGCTTTTCACATGTTCCCAAAATTTTAGAAAAAAGCTTCTACTTGTTCCTAAAAGTTTTCGGGAAACGCTTTATCTGTTCCCAAAAAAAATTTAGGGAAAAGCTTCTAGCTGTTCAAAAAAAAATTTAAGAAAAAAGCTTTTTACCTGTTCCCAAAATTTTAGGAAAAAGCTTCTAGCTGTTCCCAAAAATTTAGAAAAAAACTTCTAGTTGTTCCTAAAATTTTAAGGAAAAAATTCTTACCTGTTCTCAAAATTTTAGGGAAAATCTTTTAGCTATTCCAAAGTTTTAGAGAAACACTCTTACCTATTCCCAAAATTTTAAGGAAACATTTACAACCTGTTCCCAAAATTTTAGGGAAAAGCTTCTAGCTGTTTCCAAGGAAATGCTTTTTACCTGTTCCCAAAATTTTAAGGAAAACCTTCCAGCTGTTCCCAAAATTTTAGAGAAAAGCTTTTACCTATTTTCAAAATTTTAAGAAAAAGCTTCATATCTATTCCCAAAATTTTAGGGAAACGTTCCTATCTATTCCCAAAATTTTCGGGAAAAGCCTTTAGCTATTCCAAAATTTTAAAAAAAAGCTTCTACTTGTTCTCAAAATTCCAGGAAAACACTTCTTTCTTATTCCAAAAAAAAAACCTTCACTCACTTGTTCTCAAAATTTTATAGAAACGCTATTTTCACTTGTACCAAAAAAATTTTAGAAAAATGCTTTTCTTGCTTATTTCCAAAGTTCTAAAGAAACACTCCTTCTAAATTGTTCTCATTTGTTATCAATCTATGCATAGAATATTTCTTTTCTTTAGAAATTTCTATGCAAGGGCCAACACAACATAAGCAACTATCCCATTAGGCAACTGTACAGCAAAACAAAAAATTATTTTGCTAAAAAAAAATTTATGCCAAACAATTATTTGGCTAAGAAAATTTCATTCATCATTAAAAAATTCATACAGGGGGCAATAATAAGTCTAACTTAAATAATTTCAATACAAGACAATAAGTTTTAATAAAAAATATTATTTTTCCAAAAACCCTTTATAGTACTAATGCATGAGAATTTCTTATATTAAGAATTCCCATGCATGGGGCAAAATGTAGATACTTAATTTTGGAAACTAATATTTATTTAGTACTATAGTGAAAGACAACCTCTTCTTAAAATAAATACTTCACAAGAATAACTTCTTCAGAAGAGCTTCTGCACAAGAACAACCTCTTATTAGAAAAGCTCATTACTTTTAGAAGAATTCATTCACAGAATAGCTCTTCTCATAACAGCTTTTTTCAGAATAACTCTACTCGGAACAACTCTTTACAGAACAACCTATTCTCAGAATAACTCATTTATAGAACAGCACCTTCAAGAAGAAGTGAAGATAACTCCGAAATAGGGCAGGGTTCTTGAGTTAACTTCACTATTGGGATGTCCTGGAGAGTTTGGCTTGGTGGATCAGATATGGAGATAGTTAAGAGTTCTTCTCTTAACCTTTCTCTGAAGTATGAGTGCTCTTCCCTATTTCTTTCAATACACTTTCTCCCAAAGTATAACTTCCATTAGACAAAGCATTAATGCTTTGTAACCGCCAATCCTCATTATTACAATATTAATACCAAAGATATGTAACTCTCATTCTCTATTCCTATATGTAGGGGTTCTTGTTACCATTGAAAGGACTTTTGGCAAATTAGCTAATCCAGAAACTCTCTCAAATTCTCTCTACACTATTTCTACACTGTTGCTTCTACATAGCCTTGTTCTCAGCCTTGCTCAGCCTTCTACTGCCACCTGCCACTGCACTCATTCTTCAAGATCTGCTCCAATCTTCCTCTCCGCCGCCTCTCGGCACACCCTATTCTACTGGTTTGTAACGTTTCCTCTCCATAACAAAAGAACCCATCTACAAAAGGGAATATTGAAATAAAATGTGAAGAGACTAATAACCTTGCTTGTTTGAAGGACTCAAGCCATCGACGTCGGTATGTTTTCTGGAGTGAAAAGCAACCTTACCCTTCAAATCATTCCGTTTACCATCCATCTCTCTTTTCTAAAACCACAAGATGGATATGCATATAAGGGAAGGAACCTCTTTCCCAGAACAAGGAAGCTGCAGCAAATAAGAAGAGAAAAATGGAGGAAGAGAAAGGGCAAAGGCAAAGGTGTGTGTATGTTAAAGATTTGTAAATAAATAACAAAATGACAAAAGTTGACAGAAAGAGTCCTCAAGAATCAGGAGTTCCCGTCTCACAACTCACAACAGAAAAAATCTGTTTCAGCCCCTGACCCCCTCCAGCCCCCATTACTCCCTGTTTTATGCTGAGTATTAGTGCAAAAACGTGTTCATCGTGTGCCCAAACTGCATGCAAGAGAAAAGAAAGAAAGGTGACACAATTAAGCTTTTTTTTACCTGAACGTTTTGGAGAAATTGCCCTCTGCACTAATGCACTCTACTGTTGTGTTGAATCAAATGAATGCGTGTGCCTCTCAAGCCCCATACTTTTTTTTGGGGGGGGGGGGGGGGGGGGGGGAGGAGAGACGAAGATGTCCTTTCATGCACATGCATGCCTGTGGAACTCCACGGCAATTTCCACCTCTTCTTTTTCTCTTTTGGAATATATGGAGGAGAATTCAAGTGAAATTATATGTAAATATTTTACTGTGAATCGCATGAGCATTAAGTAGTGCATCAACAAATTAAAACCGTTGAGTTTTAGGAAGATGATGCTTTGAGTGGGTGATTCTAGGGCCTTTGTTGATCATGGGTTGGAGACTTGTCCCGTCAGAGCACTACATTTTTTTTTTTTGCCTATATGTCTTGTGATTGTGATGGCCTGATCGCTACAGGTGAAAAGGTCATTATAGGAGCCAAGCATAGCTGGCTTTAGCTTTGTTTATGTCCAATGTTGATTTGTTATGCATCCACAGGGTTGCAAGCATGCCCTACACGTGGAGATCAAAGCTAAGCGCCAGATCCTTTTCCACCCTTTACCTAAGATGGTATTAAAACAAATTTATACAAGTATATGTCTCTTATGGAAAAATTAAAGACGATTTTTTAATAATTATATTTATATTATATTATATGCTTATTTCTTAAAAAATCTGTCACCCATGTTAATTTTTTCTGTATAATAAAAGCTTTGAAAAATACAAATACGAAAACTTTAATTGCAAATATATAAAATTTATACATTTTAAACTTAAAATATAACTATTTAAGCTCATGCTCAAATCAATGAACTATAGACATTTCACTTTAAAGAAATACATATACCATCTTTCTTTATATTATAACTCGAATCTAAATTTAAGGGTTTATTTGGAAGAACAATAAGATTAAAAATAGTGATAGGGGTAAAAATATTTATTATAGTGATGATATTCGAAGCAAAAATAATTATCCTAAAATCAATAGTAATATATATGTTTGGATTCAAACGTAACAATAAGATGAGATGAAGTATGGTGAGAAAAAAAAAAGACTTTCAAAGACATTAGGTTAAAATTTTTATTCAATAAATTTTGTAGAATATATTAGATATTTATGAAATTAATGAATAATAAAAAATATTTTATATAAAATAATTTTTTTAATAAATTCAAAATCATTAAAGTTATTTTTATCAAATAATACTTTTGATATTAAATATTTTAGATTTGCATGTTTATTTAGAATGTCAATTAACATTTAAAATTTTAAAAATTTTATGTAATAAATATTGACACATTATTTTTATATTAAACTGATATATTTAGGATTTAAGTAATAAAAAATTTAATATATTATTAATTTATATATATTAAATAAATGTATAATTAAAACATCAAAATCAAAAAATAAAATAAAATAAATAATTTTAAAACTTAAATACATTAATATAAATGGGAATTCTACATTAAGGTTGGTAGTGTCGCAGGTACCAATAATAAATTACTTTACTTAAACCTATAGATAAGGCAAGCAAAGGTCGATCCCACAGAGATTGTTTTATTTAAGTTAATTATTTAAATTAAATACCTAACTATTATTTAGAGAGAGAAAAGAGATTTGGGGGAGGGTTTCAATTAAACTATAACTAAGAAAATAATCAGAAAAATAAACAAGTAAATAAATTAGAAAATATCAAATACTACAAAACTTCAGTTACAAGGTAATTAATTATTCTAGGGATATGATGCTGATCATTGATTATTTAAGATCATTGTCAATTAAGTAGTCAACCGTAGTGTAATTCCCCAGCGTCCAATTACACCTATCTTTCCTTACTGTGCTGTTAATTAAAGACTCAGCGTCTTAATTAATCTCTAACTATCAAAATTTACCTATGCTCAGCGCTATAGATTAAGTTTTAATAGCATCATTAATATCTAGAAAGATTTGAGTCAACATTAAGTAACAAACTCACTCAGCGCGGTTTATTTAACTTAAACCTTAATTCTCCTAGATCCCTAGTGATTAACTCCATAAGCAATTACGGACTTATGTTTTTAACCTGGCAGTAGATTATTTAATTTAACTAAATAGTAGGCCTCCTATCTAATCAAACAAACAATCATGCAAATCTGCTCAGAGAATATTGGATACTTAATCAACAATTATATTATAAGTTTAAAATCTCACAACATACTTTTTCCAAGAACAATTAATTTACCTCATAACTGAACAAGAAATCTACTCACTATTCATATTCAAGAATATAAACTCCAAATTATATATTATAAAGATTACAAATATTATGCAAGAAACAATCAAAGAAGCAATCTTTAATAATATAAAATCAGAATTAATAATCAAGATTATAAACTAGCAAGCAAGAACACACAAACAATATCACTTTAAATAAATAAAACAAAATCAGAATTAAAATTAATAAAGAAATCAGCAACTAATTAAAAATAAAGAAAAATAAAATTTTTATTAAAAACCCTAAAGAAAATCCTACAAGACTAAAAGAGAGAAGAGGGATGTGAGGGATGTGAGGGATGTGAGGGATTCTGTTTATGAGAGCCTTGTGCTCTTTATATAGGCCTAAGGAAGAGTTTAAAAGACTTTCCTAAGTAATGTGGGATTCAGATAAGAGTTTACTTGAAAAACAAGTAATTTGACTAGTCAAACTCTTACCTTTATCTCATCATCTTTTTACAATTATTTTCTAAGTAAAATTCCTAAGGCCTATTTTTATTAATCAATTACAGATCTAAGACAAAATAAAATTAAAAAATTATCTTCTCTCAACAAAATCTGGTCTTGAACTTGCTTTGTTGGAATTTCTTCTCAATCTCGTTTTTCTGCCCAGAATTTCGTACTGATTTTGTCTAGACGTTTGACCCATCAAATGAACTCCGATTTTTGCGATCTTGGACATTCTGGAAACCTTGGGACGTCCTCTACAACTTCCATGAAGGCCACTTCTTGAGATCAGGTCGTTAAATTGGTCAAAAACGTCAATCTTTCAAGTTGGACAGAAAATACTGCACTTTGCTCTTTTTAGCTTCTTTTTATTCCAACTTTGATATTTAATACCTAAAACATAAAATAAACATTAGTAAGCTCTTTTAGGCATAAAACATCAATAAAGCAAATAAATTAGCACATATAAAATTCACAAAATATCATCCTATCAAATTCCCCCACACTTAGCTTTTGCTAGTCCTCTAGCAAACCTTAGCTAACTAATTCCTAAAGAACTAAATCCTAAAGTCCTAATCTTAAAATCTTTTTCCTAAAACCTAACTCACTTTCGTAGGAATCACAATTGCATTTAGCATATGCAATAAGCCTTTAAACCCCTAGGTCACCCCTAGTGGATGAGTTGTGTCTCGTGAGGGCTTTCAGAAGATATACCCACAAAATCTTTTACTTAAGACTCAATCCAAAAAAATTCAAAATAAGACTCAAATTTAAAAATTATGACTCCAAAACAAGATTAAGATCATGAACATATTTTCAAATCTTTCAATTCTTAATTCATAACTTCATCAAGAGTCAAATAATCAAGTCAATCATATTCTAATCATTACTTCTCATATTCATGCATACTTCTAAATAAATTCATGCAAAATTCACAATCAACATAACTGAAACATATAATATCAACTTTGCAATTATCCAATTTACATTACTACAAACAAAGTCAATAGATCAAGAACATTTTTTTTTGTTTTTTTTTTTCTTTTGAGGTTTCAATAATGGTTTCCCTAAGTACTTACTTGCCTTTTTACGCGAATGTTAATATTGGTGATACCAACACCCGGTTACTCAACAAGTAAGCCCTCTTTTAGAGTGCTTTGCATACTCATATTTTAAGTCACTTCAAGAATTTAATCAACAAGATCGAGTAACTCAAAACATTGGAGTAGAATTTAAAGCTTTCAACCTCTATTTTTCTTCTCTTTTTATGTTTTTTTTTGTTCTTGTCTATTTATCCTTTGCTTATACCAAATTCAATGAACTAATCACATTATCAATTATCATATGAGCAATCATATTTAATCATGAACTCACATAAATTCTTTAGAAAGTATTCACTTCAACAATAATAACAATCAAAATACTCTCAACTCTTTTATAAAACTATGTTTTAGTTCAGAATCAATCCTTAAAAGAAAGAAAACATATCATGATCTTTAAAACTCTAAAAAATTTGACCCTTTTTTTTTCTAAAAAAAATTCTATTAACTCATAAACCAATATTCCCCCCCACACTTAAATCTTACTTTGTCCTCAAAGTAAGTCTAGCATGCAAAGAAGAACAATAAAAACTCAAAAATGGTAATACAAGAAAAGGGAAGAAATACTCCCTCGTTTTTACATCCTTGGGTTGCCTCCCAAGTAGCGCCTTTGTTTAATGTCGTTAGCTCGACTGCTTCACCTTCCATCATCCAATCCCAAATGCAAACCTTTTCTTTGATTTCTTTTGGTTTTGGAAAGAAATACTTCCCCAAAGATGTTGAACTCCACTATGTTATCATCAAACTCCATGGTGAGTGTTTCCTTGTCCACATCTATTTTGGCTTTGGATGTCTTCAAGAATGGTCTCCCTAGCAGCATTGGTGTTGGAAAAGGAGAATTATCATCCTCCATATCAAGAACATAGAAGTCTGCTGGGAAGACTAATTTATCAACCTGCACAAGAACATCCTCTAATATCCCTTCAGGATAGGCATTAGTTTTGTCAGCCAATTGTATAATAACACCAGTCTCTTTCAAAGGTCTAAGATTTAAAGATTTATAAATTGACAAAGGCATGACATTTATAGAAGCTCCTAAATCTATCATGGACTTATTAATTATGGTGTTACCTATCTTACATGGAATACTAAACATGCCAGGATCTCCACACTTTGGGGGAAGTTTTCTTTGAATGATGGCAGACACATTCTCCCCCACAACTACTTTTTCATCACCTTTTAATTTCTTCTTGTTAGTGCGCAATTCTTTTAAAAATTTTGCGTACCTGGGCACTTGCTTGATAGCATCAAGAAGAGGAATGTTTACCTCCACTTTCCCAAAGGTCTCCAAGATCTCTTTGTCTTCTTCTTCTTTCTTGTTGTTGGCTAACCTGCTAGGAAAAGGAGGAGGGTAAGTACGAACATTAAAAGGGACACGTTTTTCACTTACCTTGTCAAAATCTCTATAAAGAGGGGGGAGATTCACAACATTTTTATGTGGTGGAGCCTTTATGTTGACCTCTTCATATGCATTCTCCTTGGGTCCAATTTCCTTCCCACTCCTCAAAAAGATGGCACTCACACTCTCCCTTGGATTCACCACAAGTTGAGAAGGCAACTTGTTGGATTCCCTAGCTTCAAGTTTGCTTAGGTTAGTAGCCATTTGGCTCATTTGGTGCTCAAGGTGTGAAATTCTTTGATTGTTCTCTTGTTGATTTTGTAAAGTAAAGGTAGCAAGGTTCTTTACAATTTCTTCAAGAGACATGGTTCCACTTTGGTGTTGTGTTTGGGGTGGTGGCCTCTCTTGGTACGTAGGTTTGGGGACTTGGAAATTATTTGGCCTATTGTGTGGTGGGACATATGGTGCAGACCTATTTCCATATTGCAAATTTGGGTGGTCCCTCCAACCAGGGTTGTAAGTGCTTGAATAAGGATCATACTTACCTTGGGAAGGCCCTAGGAATCCTCCTACAGCATTAGCTTGCTCTATGGAATCTTCTTGTAAGTTTGGACACATATCAGTGGGGTGTCCGATGTTGGAGCAAACTCCACAAGCCTTGGCTTGTTGCATGTTACCTATAGCCAATTGTTGCACAAGGGATGCTAGATTAGCAATTTGTTTTTCCAAAGAAGAAGTACTTACCTCATGTGCTTGCTTAAGTGGTGGTGGTGGATCTCTCCTTGTGTTAAATTGTTGAGAATTGGCAGCCATGTTTGCTATCAAGTTTTAGGCTTCTTGAGGAGTCTTATCCACCAAAGCTCCTCCACTGGCAGCATCTATCATGCTTCTATCATGGGGTAATAGTCCCTCGTAGAAATATTGGATCAATAGTTGCTCATGAATTTGATGATGTGGGCAACTAGCACATAATCGTTTAAATCTTACCCAATATTCATAGAGTGACTCACCATTAAATTGCCTAATTCCACAAATTTCTTTGCGGATGTTGGCTGCCCTATAAGCAGAAAAATATCTTTCCAAGAAGAGTTTCTTCATATCATCCCAAGTGTTGATGGTCCCAGAAGGTAAGTAGTAAAGCCAATCCTTGGCTGCATCTGCCAAAGAGAATGGAAAGGCCCTCAGCTTGATTTGCTCTTCACTAACCCCAGCTGGCTTCATGGTTGAGCAAACCACATGGAATTCCTTTAGATGTTTGTGTGGATCTTCACCTGCAAGACCATGAAAAGTCGGTAAAAGATGTATCAAACCAGATTTTAATTCAAAAGCAACATCTAAAGTAGGATAGGTTATGCAAAGGGGTTGTTGGTTCATAGTGGGTGCTGCCAACTCCTTCAAGGTTCTATTAACGTTTTGAGCCATGGTGTCCTCGTCTGAATCACTAGAGAATTCGAAAGTAGGATTGAACGTGGGCTCGGTGGAAGATGGATCGTTGGAAGTGGATGGTGGTGGTTGGGGCGTTTGTAGCACCGCGCTTTGGGTTGCTTTAATGTAGTCTCTAATCTTTCGAAGTCTATAACTAGAGTCCTCGTCAGACATGCAAACCCTGCAAGGAAGAAAGAAAAGAAAATAATTAGATCTTTAAGTTATAATAAGCAACTTAAATAAATAACAATCCCCGGCAACGGCGCCAAAAATTGGTAGTGTCGCAGGTACCAATAATAAATTACTTTACTTAAACCTATAGATAGGGCAAGCAAAGGTCGATCCCACAGATATTGTTTTATTTAAGTTAATTATTTAAATTAAATACCTAACTATTATTTAGAGAGAGAAAAGAGATTTGGGGGAGGGTTTCAATTAAACTACAATAACTAAGAAAATAATCAGAAAAATAAACAAGTAAATAAATTAGAAAATATCAAATACTACAAAACTTCAGTTACAAGGTAATTAATTATTCTTGGGATATGATGCTGATCATTGATTATTTAAGATCATTGTCAATTAAGTAGTCAACCGTAGTGTAATTCCCCAGCGTCCAATTACACCTATCTTTCCTTACTGTGTTGTTAATTAAA
Source organism: Heritiera fomes (assembly GCA_032173925.1). Taxonomy (NCBI): domain Eukaryota; kingdom Viridiplantae; phylum Streptophyta; class Magnoliopsida; order Malvales; family Malvaceae; genus Heritiera; species Heritiera fomes. The sequence continues at coordinate 21,286,045 of JAPDPM010000013.1, read as the reverse complement.
GGCTCAGCGTCTTAATTAATCTCTAACTATCAAAATTTACCTATGCTCAGCGCTATAGATTAAGTTTTAATAGCAGCATTAATATCTAGAAAGATTTGAGTCAACATTAAGTAACAAACTCACTCAGCGTGGTTTATTTAACTTAAACCTTAATTCTCCTAGATCCCTAGTGATTAACTCCATAAGCAATTACGGACTTATGTTTTTAACCTGGCAGTAGATTATTTAATTTAACTAAATAGTAGGCCTCCTATCTAATCAAACAAACAATCATGCAAATCTGCTCAGAGAATATTGGATACTTAATCAACAATTATATTATAAGTTTAAAATCTCACAACATACTTTTTCCAAGAACAATTAATTTACCTCATAACTGAACAAGAAATCTACTCACTATTCATATTCAAGAATATAAACTCCAAATTATATATTATAAAGATTACAAATATCATGCAAGAAACAATCAAAGAAGCAATCTTTAATAATATAAAATCAGAATTAATAATCAAGATTATAAACTAGCAAGCAAGAACACACAAACAATATCACTTTAAATAAATAAAACAAAATCAGAATTAAAATTAATAAAGAAATCAGCAACTAATTAAAAATAAAGAAAAATAAAATTTTTATTAAAAACCCTAAAGAAAATCCTACAAGACTAAAAGAGAGAAGAGGGATGTGAGGGTTGTGAGGGATGTGAGGGATTCTATTTATGAGAGCCTTGTGCTCTTTATATAGGCCTAAGGAAGAGTTTAAAAGACTTTCCTAAGCAATGTGGGATTCAGATAAGAGTTTACTTGAAAAACAAGTAATTTGACTAGTCAAACTCTTACCTTTATCTCATCATCTTTTTACAATTATTTTCTAAGTAAAATTCCTAAGGCCTATTTTTATTAATCAATTACAGATCTAAGACAAAATAAAATTAAGAAATTATCTTCTCTCAACAAAATCTGGTCTTGAACTTGCTTTGTTGGAATTTCTTCTCAATCTCGTTTTTCTGCCCAGAATTTCGTACTGATTTTGTCTAGACGTTTGACCCATCAAATGAACTCCGATTTTTGCAATCTTGGACATTCTGGAAACCTTGGGACGTCCTCTACAACTTCCATGAAGGCCACTTCTTGAGATCAGGTCGTTAAATTAGTCAAAAACGTCAATCTTTCAAGTTGGACAGAAAATACTGCACTTTGCTCTTTTTAGCTTCTTTTTATTCCAACTTTGATATTTAATACCTAAAACATAAAATAAACATTAGTAAGCTCTTTTAGGCATAAAACATCAATAAAGCAAATAAATTAGCACATATAAAATTCACAAAATATCATCCTATCAAAGGTCATAAATTTTGACCTTACTGTAAGGTCAACGTAAAAAATACATGTTAAGTGTAAATTTAAAGTCATTAGGCGTAAAATATGTTAAAAGTATTATAAACACTTGATAACTAACTTAGGTGACAATGGTACTTTATATGTAAAGTGATTGCAGTGCAAAGTGATTGTTGGAAATTAAATTGCAGGAAAAATAACATTGCAATGTTTAGTATTGGGAGATCCAATTCTACTGTAATGTACATGTACGGACATGTAGATTTTAATTAATAAATAAATTATTTTTGTACATTTTCACAAAAATTAAATAAAAAACTATGTGGGCCCCACTTAGATTTCGGTGCTCAAACGATGATATGAGTGAGAAAATATATTTTTGGATGTTGAATTAAGGATTGGAAATTGTGAGGATAAAAATATCATGAGGTTTGAATGATCAATCGATAGAGTTTCGATTATAATTTTGATCGGAGTATCCAATTGATAAACTGTAAAATTCTTTGGAAAGCTAACTTAATTATCTTTCCAAACATATAGGCCTCTTATTCTAGTTCCTTATGGATCAATATTAGAAATTTTGTAAAGTTACCTCATGAGCAAAAGATTCTACCAACCGACTTAACTGACCTATCTGTAAAGATTCACCTATAGCGGTTGGTAGGAAACTCCGATTAAGGTGATTCAAATTATGTTGGAAAGTTAACTGAAAGATCTTTCTGGCCATGTATGGCTCATATTTTTATACATTTTGGATTGATCTCGGTGAATTTTTAAAGTTGGTTATAAGTGCAGTAAAGCAATTAGAAAAATGATATTAATGTTTTAAAGATGATATATATGTCTATAAAATATAGTATATGCCAAAGATATGTGTATACATATAAAATTGTAAATATATATTTATAAAGGAATGTTAATAAAAAAAATATACTTATAATATATTTATAAAAAAAAGGGAAGAAAACGCAGCAAGCTTCACGTGGAAGCTTGCTGCATGGATTGAGGTCTGTATAAGACCCAAGTAAGACAAGAAAAAAAGAAGAGAGAGAGGGAACTTAAATGAGGGACTACATGGTATAATTTTATTGGATGAAAATAAATAAAAGAAGACAATTGCTCAGTCATTTTAGCTCCATAACCTGCACGTGGGTTGACTGCTATTGAAAGAAGCAAAGAAAGAAAAGAAAAAGGAGAGAAAAGAGAGTAGAATTGATTAATATACATGTGGTAATTTGTTATCGGCTGAAACATGAATAAAAGGGCTTGAAACTCAGCTAATTGAGTCTTCATTCACCGACTTATGCTACAGCTTAATTCTTCTCTTGTTTCTTCATGTTTATCTCATTTTCCACCATGGAAACGTTCCCTTCAGCCCCTCTACTCGCCACACATCTTTAATAATCTTTATTCCTCATCTTAGGAGCTGATTAAAGATGGGAAATGAAGAACAGAAACTGACGTGACCAGGCTGGTTTGTGGCAGTGTCGTTCGGTAGTGAAGAAGGTGAGAAGTGATGATGCTTCTTTAATTCCTAACTTGGTTTTATGATTTATTTAAGCATGAATGACCTGTTCTATGCCTTAAATAGAATTAAAACGAAATGTAGAGAAATCTGTAAGGTTCGATTATGGAAAGAAAATGGAGAAATTTTGATGATCTTGATATATGTTGGGTAGAATTTAGTGGTAGATGATAAATAGACCTTGGTTGGACTATGGTTGTGATGATAATTTGTCAAGATCTTGAAGTGGCGTGAACATGGTGGTCTCGGTCAAGAACAGGGGCTGCACAATGGTGATTAAATTTGATGAATTTAAGATGTTTAATGAAAGTTTTGAATGAGTACGGAGAGTTCATGAAATAAGAGTTGAGAAAGGAATGGAAAACCATGAGAATAAGACATGGACTGCCGGCCATGTAAGGAAATAAGAAGTTGTGTTGCAGGCAGTGAAAGAAAAGAAATGAAGCTAAAGAGAAAAGAAAAGAAAGGAAAAGAAAAATGTTAATGTGATTATTTTTAATAATAGGTAAATATAAAATTTATTTAATGATAAATTGAGATTTATTGTATAGTTAAAATTGGGAAAATATGAATTTTGGAGCCAATTGGAATATTTGGCTAAGCATATTTTCTATGTGTAATATTGAATTTTAAACAAGTAAGAAGTAATATTATACTACCGGTAGAATTTATACTGTAAAAATATTTGCAGTATATAATGTGGTTGCATATAAGCATAAATAATAGCTTAAAAATAAGTATTAAGTGAACTGATATTTTTGGTAAAATTATCTGCAGCCTGGGAGTATCGGATTACGAGTGGTACACTAGAGAAGGTCGACTACGCTAAACAGGTAAGGGATGCGTGTGTGAATTTTTAGGGTTATCCGAATGCATGGTTTTCATGCTATGAATTTTATAAGATTTATTGGATATTGAATTGCCTTGAAATGCTACGAAATTGTGGTTTCTGACTGTTGAGATTGTGTTTGAAAGTGCCGGGAGGCTAGGACTTTAGCAGCCGTTATGCTGCTGAAATTTGCTAAAGATATTTACAAAAGTATTATTAAATATTTTTAGTACATCATTGGTGTTTATCCTAGCCTCAAAAGTGATAAATTATTTATTTTTCATAAATGGTGGAACTTCCGAAAAGTAGTGATTAAATATTCATGATACTGATTTCGGTAAAGGTTTCACTACTGAAAATTCATCCCACGTGTTTTATAGTGAAAAGTGTTATTGGTGAAGTGAAATGGTGAATAATGAATATTTTATAATTATTTTCAGTATGATATTCATTATTTTATTTATGATTTTCCTTTATGAACAAAATAAATTCTATCACATGTAATGATTTCCATAAAGGCTTTATCATTGTGTAAATATTATTTTGAGACAAAAATGTCTCTACATGTGTTCTATAATGAGAAATGTGTTTGGTGGAATTATTATTAATTTTGGAAAAATAAATATTTCTATTTTTCCATAAAATATGAAACTACCGGAAATGTTTTCCATTATCTTGAATCTAAAGTTTTGAAAGGAAAGTATGGAAATATGAGTATATGTGTTTACGGTGAAATGAAGTGTTTATGAGATTTCCTACTACAATGTAATTATTTTATAACACTGTTTTCACCGTACAAGATACTGTGATTTATACTTTTTTGGGTTTTTTGAAAGATGTTATTGATTTTACTTAATTTCATAAAGGTAACGAGATTTCACATATACTATTTTGAGACTGATAGGCCTTGTATCATGTTGATATGTGATATGTAATATGTGAAGCTGTTGACACTGATCCTGTTTTCAGCATCCCGGTTGACACTTGATCAGTGTACGACCGAGGATACCTATAGACTATGGCCATAGATCTTACAGGGATCTATCGTGTTTATTATACTGTCCTCACAGGGATTTCACGTGTACCCTATCCCCTACGGGACTTATAGCATGATATCATTTGGGTGTTGCCTTAGTCTCCACTATTTTTATGACATGAAAAGTGATAATTTTACAGGAATGATGACATGAAAAGATGAATGATTATTATTTGTTTTAAATGAAATGAATGATGATTTTTCTAAACAGTTTACGACACTGAATTAAGTCCAACACTATTTATGAGATTTCAATGATATATGTGACACGTGATATGTTTTCAAAAAGAAAATGGAAAGTTGTTAATCTAATATTCTTTTATGATTCAAATTTGAATATTAGATTTTTTTGGTTTTCAAAAAAGAATATTAGATTTTGGGACTAAATGTTTTATATGTGGAAAGTACTGATTTGAAATGAATATGAATTGTTATGGAAAAAGGTGATTTTATAAATCTAATATTCTTTGGTTAATTATTATGAATATTAGATTATTTGGATTAAATGCTTTACTATATGAAAGCATAGCTTTGAAACATATTTTTTTAAAATGATATGGAAAAGTGTTTTATATAGAAAAATAAACACTTACTCCCTATAGTCGCTCTGGGTTTCCGGGACAAGACAGGTATTCCAAAATACCTCTCATACTCTATCTGAATTTTTTGGTCGATTATAGTATCTGTTCCTTTTTAGTGTGCCAACATACCAATAGGAAATTAAGGATTTTACTGCATATAGTCTTCGAGATATCAAAATTTATATACAAATCTCTTACTGAGCTGTGATTTGCTCACTCCTTTAATTTTATCATCACAGATTTTATGTAAAGAATAGATGAAGTACCAAACCATGGACTAGCTGCGCTTTGAGTAGCTCGGAGTATCGTATGATGAATTTTCGAGGTATCATGTTTACATTTGTATATTCAGACCTGTTTATATAGTACTACTGGCTGAAAAATTTAATTTCAAGGGATGTAAACTAAAATCTTAAAGTTGTGAATATTAATTGACAATAAATAAATAATGTCTAATTTGTTTACTGTTGTAGATGAACAGTGTGTAAAAGCATCACAGACAGCCCAACCATATAAGATGTGTGAAAAAACATGAAATAATGTAATCATTGGATGTGACAAGTATGCATTGTAAAGTACTGTTTAAATTACAGGGAAAGTAACATTGTAGTGTTTGGCAAACTTAACTTTTTATTGGTATTGTATTGACAAATTTAAAAAAATACCCTTAAGTATAAAAACAAATTTGATACATTATTATTAATTTAAAATATAATTATTATATTAAAATGTAAATAATAGAAAGTTATAATTATTAATATGTTAATTAATTGTAATATAAAATTTGATACATTATTATTAATTTAAAATGTAATTATTATAGTAAAATGTAAATAATATAAAGTTATAATTATTAATATGTTAATCGATTGTAATATAAAATTTAATACATTATTCATAATTTAAAATATGAATAATATAAAGTTATAATTATTAATATGCCAATCAATTATAATATAAAATTTGATAAATTATTATTAATTTAAAATATAATTATATTATTAAGTAAATAAAATAAAGGTTTGAGTTTTAGGATAGAAAAGTGTTAGGTTGGGAGGGTATTTTAGATAAATTATTTTACGGATGCAATCACTTTGCATCCAAAATTGGATGCAATCACTTTGCATCAAATATGCAAATTGATTGTAGAGGTAAAGTTACTTAGCAGTCATTTTACCCCAAACAAACGTTACAATTACTTTGCAACCATTTAAATTGCAACTCAAAGTGACCATTTCCACGATACCAAACGCAACCTTAAGGTTATTGTAAACAATATATGATTAAGCACAAATCTAAAGTTATTAAGTGTAAAATACGTTAGAAATATGTAAACATATGATAATTAACATAAACATATATTATAGTAAAATTATCATATGTTTAAATCTATTGACACTACTGTTTACATTGATAATTATATTTTTACTATACTTCTAATATATTCTATGTTTAATGACTCTTAATTTATGTTTAATCATATATTTTTTATGTTTATCATACAGTAAAAACAAAATTTGTGACTTTACTGTAGAAATTCATCATTAATAAACTAAAAAATATCAGAACAAAAGAGAGCAAAACAAAAAAAATCAAATGCCCACCACAAAAATCTAATTCCTTACTGAACCTAACCCCTCAATAGTTCATTGAAGGGGCACTATTTCTCACCATGCGCTTACGAAGTATTTAGATACAAGATTAAAGATTATATAAAAAATTATTTTACGTCAACATATATATTTTTCACTTAAATTATATCTTGTAGTCATATTATTTTAAAAATAATAAATTATTATCAAGATCAATAATTAATTTCTTGAAATAAATGTTTATTATTTAATTACATTTGATGTATAATAAATATTTTTTTAATAATATGGTTACTTTACATAATTTAAATCGACTAAATAATGTTATGTAATCATTTTTCCCTTGAATAAATATTACTTTGGATTCCACGAGGCCTACTCAGAATTGTTACAAGAGAGGAAAAGATAAACAAAACAAGCTGGGGCAATTATCGCGATGAGAACAACACATCTAAACTCAGGAAGTCGGTTAGGCAATCAATGTAAAATCCAAAAGGAGGCTCATTACTATTTCACAGACCACAATCTTCATATTTAACGTTTGGAAGCTGTTAAACCTTAACGGCAATGCTAAACACAGACTCTCATATAGAGTTTTTTTTTTTTTTTTAATATGAATGATATTATTATTAAGAAGGAACAATATCAGGATTACAGAAAGGTGGTGGTGGCTGTCCTGACCACTCCTTTCGCTCTCCAATTTGACAGTCCATTTTTGCTACATCATGAGCAAATTTATTGGCTAATCGACTAACATAAACAATATCAATAGTAGTAAATTTAGTCTTCAGCTCCTGAATGGCTGCTATTATATTAGCTCCATGCCAGAAAGAGTCTTCAGCTTTGGTAATCTCGTGTACTGCGAGTAGACAATCACTTTCAAGAATCAGGGATGTATGACCACACTGCCAAGCAATTAACAAACCAAACCATATTGCTTTTATTTCTGCAGATAAAGGATCCGCAATATGGCTTAGTGAAGTCAAGGCTGAATGCAACACTTCGCCTGTCATGTCTCTGGAAACCATTCCCACTGTAGCTCGATGATTGGAGAAAGCCGCATTCACATTAACCTTAATTTTGCCTGCATCTGGTGGTATCCATGACATGACCCTCATCCTGCTATTTGGGTGTTGTTGTGAGCTTGATTCCAGTGTCAGTGAATCATGAACGACGTGGTTTATTTGTTGTAAAATTGCCATAGGAGTTTTACACCCTTGTTCATGCAGACAGAAGTTCCTGTTATACCACAGAGCCCAGCAGGTAGTGATTAATCTAGTGATGTCACCTAGGCCAGCTGCTTTGTCCAATAGAGCCTCCCAGAAAGGAATTCTATCCAACCCTCCAAAAGAAACCAGATTCACCCAAAGCAAAGAATTATGCCACACCTCCTTACTGACCTTGCATGTGAAGAACACATGATACCAGGTTTCACCTGGCAGACCACACACAGAACAATAATCTTCAACCGGCAAATGACGGCCTTTCAGCAGGGCTTTTGTAGGCAATATGTCATGGACAAGTCTCCACATAAACAGACGCACCTTGGGTAAAACCTGCACAGACCATATAGTCTTCCAAAGAGGACATCGCTGACTTCTATTATTAACCTGCTTCCCTATTACCTCCCTTGCAACATAATACGCAGATCTCACCGAGAATTGTCCAAGCGGTGATGCTCTCCAAATAAGTTTATCTGGTGGCAGAGATGAATGAAGGGGGATTCTTAGGATTAGATCCTGGTCTTTTGTGCTGAACAACTCATCTAACATATCAACTCTCCAAGCTCCTAAATCTGAATCTATTAGTGCATGAACAGACAACATAGTAGGAACACCTGAAACTTGAGGAGTAGGCCTATAACATGGTGGTTTATCAATCCATTTATCCCGCCAAACATCCACCGATAACCCATTACCCACACGCCACCATGAGCCCTGGTCCACTATTTTTTTACCTTCTAGCAAACTTCTCTAGAGATAAGAAGACTTAGAGACATCAGTTGCATCTGTCAGCCGTTTGTTAGGGTAATGCCTGCCTTGCAGTACCCTTGCACATAAGGAAGAATCATTTTGCTGAAGTCTCCACCATTGTTTCGATAAAAGAGCCAAATTAAAGGATTCAAAATCCTTGAAGCCTAACCCACCTTCCAATTTAGAACAGCACAAGGAATCAAAACTCAGCCAATGAATATGCTTCTTTTCATGACTACTGCCCCACCAAAAGTTGGCGATAATGGAATTCAATTGTGAAACCAAAGACTTGGGGAGTTTAAAGCAACTCATGTAATATTGGGGAACTGACATAGCAACTGACTTGATGAGGATCTCCTTTCCTGCATAGGACAAAAGTCTACCACGCCATCCTCGAACCTTCTGCCAGACCCGCTCCTTGATTGAAGCAAATTCTAGTCGTTTAGAACGCCTCATAATCAGTGGCAATCCCAAATATCTGTCATTGCGAAACTCATTACTCACACCCAATACTGATCGAAGAGTGGATCGTCTACTCTCAACCACATTGGCACTAAAGTACACTGAAGATTTCTGCAAGTTTACTTGTTGTCCGGACTCTGTTTCATAAAGAGCCAAAATCCGCATCACAGTCTCACAATCCTGCTCATTAGCCCGGAAGAAAAGGAGGCAATCATCTGCAAAAAATAAACTTGTGACTAGAGGTGCAGCCCGAGCAATGCGAATACCGTGCAACAAGTTGTCCATGGTTGCTCTGTGGATCAAATGAGATAATCCTTCAGAGCATATAAGGAAAAGATATGGCGAGAGTGGATCGCCTTGTCGCAGCCCCCTTGACGGAACAAAACTCCTACTAAGTCTCCCATTGATTCTAACAGAATAAGAAACACTACGTACACACTTCTGTATCAATGTGATCCAACGAGCTGCAAATCCCATACTTCTCATCATATCTTCCAGAAACCCCCATTCAACACGGTCATAGGCCTTACTCATGTCAAGTTTCAAGGCCACCTCCCCAGCCAAACCACTAACATGATGCTGCATGTGATGAAACACCTCATATGCAACCATGGCGTTATCAAAGACTTGTCTCCCAGGTACAAAGGCACTCTGCGAGTCCCCAATAATCCTTGGGAGCACCATTTTCATTCTATTTATTAGAACCTTAGAGATTAGTTTGTATATGACGTTACACAAACTAATCGGTCTATAATTCGTCACAGTCAATGGAGTGCGAGACTTAGGAATTAAGACAATAACAGTCTGATTAATGCACCTGATGTCGAGATCCCTATTTAAAAAACCTAACACCACTTTGACCACATCCTCACCCACAACATGCCAAAAGGATTGGTAAAAGCATGCAGTCATTCCATCCGCACCAGGGGATTTGGAGGGATCCATTTGCAACAGAGCAGTGTGCACCTCATCGCTATTGAACTTCGCTACTAACAGATCATTATCCTCATCAGTCAACCTTCGATCCATAAATTTTAGAACAACCCAAAGTGGATGTTGATGTGTAGATGGAATGGAAATAATCCACAAAAGCTGTATGTATATGCATTTGGTCAGTAATATTCTCCCCATTATTTGATTGCAATTGAAGGATTAAATTGTTTCGTCGACGTTGTGAAGCCACGGCATGGAAGTACTTAGTGTTTCGATCCCCATCCTTCAACCATAGTGACTTAGATCTTAGCCTCCACCTTATCTCCTCACATCTAAGTAGCTCGGATAACTCCTCATGGAGACGCTGACGTTTAGCCATGGTAAATATAGTAGAGTCCAAACTAAGTTGTTGCTGAAGAGATCGAATTTTATCATTAATACACCCATTTTCTTGTTTGTCCCAATTATATAAACAACTCCCACAAGCCTTAATTTTTGATGCTAGGCTGTGGAAGTTGTGAACATCCCCAAATCGCCAAGCATCCTTTACTATATCCTCACACTGTGGATTACGAACCCACATGTTTTCAAACTTAATCCTTCTAGAAGAAGTGCCTTTGCTAGGGTGGCCCTGAAGATCAAAGCAAAGGAAATAGTGGTCTGATGTTGTAGAGAAGACATGCTGCTCTATTGCCAAAGGGAACCTATGCCACCAGTCATGATTTCCAAAACCCCTGTCAAGGCGTTCTTCCACCTTTTGAGCACCTGAACCTCGACTCCATGTGAACACAGATCCTTGTACCGGACAATCCAAGAAGTTGCAATCATCAATAACAGCACGAAAAGCAGCCATTTGGGAATCAGAACGCAAACTACCCCTCTCTTATCTCCCGGCGTAAGGAGCTCATTGAAGTCCCCTGCACAAAGCCAAGGCAGATTTACCTCCTGACTCAGACGCCTTAATAACTCCCAAGAGCGTGATCGTAAATGCGTAACGGGATGACCATAGAATCCTGTAAATCTCCAAGAAGGCAGATCTGTAGCCAAAGACACTGCGACATCAATGTGATGCATAGAGTAGGATCGAACCGCTATCCCACTAGACTCATCCCACATCAAACATAAGCCTCCTGCTCGACCTATGCAATCGACTGCAAAAGAACTAGTAAATCTCCAATGTGCTCGTAACCACTCCATTTCAGAACTCTTCCTCCTTGTTTCACTTAGGAAGAGCAGTTGGGGTCTAAATTGGTTGACCATCCTGGTCAATTCATGAACTGATCGAGGGGACCCCAACCCTCGACAGTTCCAACATAGGAGCCTCATTGTGGTCGGCAGGGTTGACCAATTTGGCCAACCTCTGCCGTTGAAAGTTTTGGATATTCTCCTACAGCAAATATTTCAGCATCACGAACCCGTTTGCTTTCGACGAGATCGATGGCTAGATGTGCAGTGTCAGGACCCCGTTTTTTGTGAGCCAAACTCTCACCTTGCACCATTGTCAGAGCAGATCTACGAGGTCTACCCACTCTAACACCCCCCGACTTCTTGATAGGAATGTCTGAAGCAGTATTTTCCCCAAGCACTTGGCCCCCCACTTTACCATCAACATGAGAAGTTGTTGGGGATGAAATCTTAATTCCAGAGGACTCCCCTACATTCTGCAAATTACCACCCTGAACCTCTGCATACCCCAAGTTCGGGGCTAAAGAAGACTGGCTCCTACTAATAAGGTCCCTGCTTCGTCTCGGACTTGATTGATAGAAATGGACATCAGTATCCAAAACCATGTGTGAAGATGGTAAGGAACCAAGAAGATTAGTAATATTTTTTGGCATCTCTGCACGCAACCAATGGCCATATCCTCGAGAGATAGATCCCGTTTGCTTCTTCTGCTTAATTGCAGTGGAACAATCTGATTCTTGATGATCTAAACATCCACAAACAAAACAAAAATCAGGCAAACGTTCATAGTGGAAAGAGACCAGTTTGGATTCCCCCGTGTCAGGCATTATGATTTTGGTCCCTCTTATCAATGGGCTGCGTATATCCAAAGTGACACGAACTCGTAGCCAACGACCCCAACCAATGTTATCGCCGTTCAGATCCACCTCCTCAACAGCCCCCAGCAATTCACCAAGAACAGTGCCAATGGTTTGATTCATCATTCCGAGAGGTAACCCATGCAATTGCACCCAAAATGGACAGTAGAACATATTAACAGAGTCAGGAACTGATAATCCATCAAAATCCTTCAACACCATGAGCGACTTATTGAAGGACCAAGGCTGTGCCAATAGAACGGTGTCTTTCTCTGTCTGATCCCCAAAATAAAACAAGAACAATTTCTCCCCAACCTCTCGAATCAGTAGACCTGCAGAAAGACGCCATATTTTATAGAAAACTGTTCTCATTGCATCCAGATTAATTGGTCGTTTGGTGAACACACGGCCAATTAAACAGTTCTGCCCTTTGTTAATGGTGTCTGCAACCCAAGCTTTTTCAATGACCACACTCTGTTGCTCCCCTTCTGTTAACGTAAGCCGACCCCACAGATCTTTTAAATCATCAGCCATCCCTAACTACTTGACTGAAACACAGATTATTGATCAACCAAGGAAATCAGCGTGCATCGCGTAATAGTCAGAACAGAGACAAGAACGAACGAAAGAAGACGGTTATTCGACAAACTCCCATGCAACGGAAAGTAACCGCCAGAGAGACTTTTACAATAGTGAATTTAGGAGTCTTAGCGGAGCAAATGAGGTAGTTTTTCACTCTCATATAGAGTTTAGACTTCATAGTGAGTAACTAATAGATGAAAGATACGTCGGTAATGCCGTTGCTTTTGGTTTGGTTGCTCGATTGTGCCTCCTACTGGATACACGAAACTAGTTTAGAGGATGATATGTAGACATGAGCCCATCGTACAAACTTGTCGATTGAGGCTGTTTAGTCATCTGGTATTCATATTATACCATAAATATGCATTAAATAATGATTTAAAGAAAGATAGGACTGTTTACGTTTTCTCTTGGCTTTTCGGCATGATTTAAGGCTAACGCCTGACTGTGAATCATGATTCATGAATGCCCAGTAAGAAAGGCTATTTGGCTTGCATTTTTGTTCCCTTTGTATTTTATTTTCACTTTAAAATGGAGTTACAGTCACTTCAAGAAAACTCTATTTGATTGTATTTTGTAATGTCAGTGATGAATGTTAACAATATAAAAACTCTCTTAAAACCTTACCTAATTTATGCAGAATGTTGTTATACTCAATTAAATATGCAAACACAATGTATAGAAGAGAAATACTAATAAATTACTACTTTCTATCTCTTTTTTAATATTCTAAAGCTAATAGATATGGTAGGAGTATTTTTTTGATTAATTCAAGTGTTTAACTGTCTATCAAATTGTGAAAATCAATATAGATGATAACTTTGCATAAAAACAACTAATAAATTAATTAATATAGAATTAAATGAAAAAAATTTCACAATCTTATAATTAACTAATTTTCCATTAACAACAATTTTATGTAAGATTAATATTTTTATAAACCAATCGTTAAATTTAACAATCATTTATATTCATCATTCACATAAAATTTCGAATCAACCCGATATCCCTATCATTTCAATTGAAAACAATATTTTTTTTAGTATCATATTAACGGTCGAAATTTTATTATTATCTAGCGATCTACGTGAATTTGGACTTGAGCGATCTACATGAATAAAAAATAAAATTCAACAATCGGATCAAAAAACATAATAATTGTATAAAAATGTATGAAAGTGTGTAAAACTTACACTAGTGTAAGTGAGTCTATCCTCAACAATAATAAAGATGATGATGATGTTAAGAGAAGGGATCAAGTTACATCAGTATAAAATTATTTTATAACATTTTTGTAACTTCATGTATGATAATATTTTGATCAAATTATGCCATTAATTTCTGTACTATCACGAAATTTAAAATTTAATCCCTCCACAATAATTCATAAAATTTGCTATTATGATTTGTGTTGATTCAAATAACTAAACTGAGAGGAGAATGAATCAATTTTTAGCTAAAGCTTAAGTTCGTTTTTAAACTAAATTCTCTACGTTATCTATCTAACGAATCTAACAATATATCAAATGGATATATAAATAAAAAGTAAAATAAATAGAGTAAGGATATATAGATTATATGCAATGATTTTATAAAGGTTCAACACCTTTTTGTATGTCCTTTCCTTTGAGTAGTCCTCAAAGAATTGTAAAATTCACTATAAAATTGGATTTTATATTCACGCCTTCCTTTTATAGGCACAAGGGTAATCTTCTTTTTTTGTATGCTCAAGGATAACCTTTACAACTTCTCCATTTTTTAGGCTTAAAGGGAAAATCTATAACACCTTCCTTTTTGCAAGCTAAATGAATAAACTTTAGTGATTCTTCTTTTTATGACTCAAGGAAAAAACCTTCAATACTACTTGTAGACACCAAATTTTGTCCAAATTGGTAGTACTACATTTAATTGGACTCTTAAAGTCCAAATTAAAACATTGGGCTTCAAGGCACATTAAAAGGGGGTGATTTGATTTTTTACGTTATTATTATTATTTGTATTATTTGTTTTTATTATTTTTATTGCTATTATTATTTTTATTATTTGTTGTTGTTTTTATTTTTATTTATTTATTTATTTATATTATTATTTTTTTTCTTTTCTTTGCTTCTTTTATTATTATTATTATTTTTTGTTCTGTTGTCCATCAGCCGCCGGTGCAGATCCTGTCACCCATCCATCACCCAACTGTCAGTGCAGTTCAAGCCCTTCTCCCCAGGCTATCCATCAACCCTGCCTAGTCCATCCCATCACAGCCGAAACCACGCAAGTTCCTTCTACAAAAACGACCATTCGGTCACTGCCAAAGGAGGGGTAGGCCATTTTGATTTTTTTTCTTCTGGCTCGACATCATCCCACGGCCTAATCCCACCACAGTTCAGCTCTTTGTAGCACCACACACAAGCCCGAAAATCTCATCTCTGACTCCAAAATCAGTAACCAGTCTAACCCATCACCAAACCACCATCTGCACCTCCTCACCATCGTTAAACCACCATTACCCGAACCCCATCGCCTCCACCGATCCATCCCTAACTCCTTAACCACCACTCACGCTAAGCCCCAACACCATCACATCACCACCATACATAGCCCTAACCTTAAACCGAAACCCTAAAACCTCCCAGACCTAAACACCCACCTGCAAAAAATAAACACACGCCCACAGCAACAGCAAATCGCATCCAATATCAATAAACATCATCAACCAGAAAAAAACGAACAAAATAAAAAAAGGGGAAAGATCTTTTCGGGGGGTTCAAATCTACAGGGTTAGGAGGCTTTTTAGGAGAAACGAAAGTTGAAATCGGAAAGAGGGGGGAAGAAGCTTCAAAAAGCAGCAATCTTTTTTATTTTTTGCCACCGGAGACGACGACCGGTGGCGGCGCATGGTGGTTCAGCGTGGCCAGAAATCGCCTGAGGGGAGAGCCTTTGAAGGCTCTAAATTTTTTTTTCTGTTTTAGGATGAAAATGAGTTAGAAAAAAAAAGTTGTCATTTTATAGCGTGTAAAAAAAAGAAAAGGAATATCCGCGCGTGGACTCGGGATCCGACCCGGGACCCGCGCTCCTGACCCGCTTTAGAGGAGAAGGATCTGCGCGTGGAGCCGACCCGACTCGACTCCAGCCCTCTTCGCCTGACCCGCGTGCCAGCCAGCCCAGCCCGATCTACGCGACCCGTTCGCGGCCCTCTTCAACCAGCAGACTTGGGCCTTGGCTATTGGGCCTAATTTTTGGTTTTTTGGCAGATTTTCCTTTGGGTCCAAGCCCAAATCCGTTTTAGTAAATTTTTTTTTCTTTTCTCATTTGTTTATTTATTTAGTATTTATTTGTTTTGTTAAAAAAACAATTAAAAAATTAAAAATTAAAAAAATTATTATTATTATGTGTGCTTTTAATATATTTTCATGGCAAACAAAAAAATAAAAATAAATATTTTTTTAATCTAAATAAAAGGAAAATAATAATAAAATCTAAATTTAATTTAATGAAATTCTTCCGATGATGGGATGTTATGAAACTCACAAGTAGTGATTTCTTGACTAATCTCTAGGTGAGAGGAATTAACTAAATGTTACCAGAGTATTGAGATATTTAGCTAAATTTTTCAATATCAAGAGTTTTATTAATAAAATCAAAATAAATAAAATTTCTTTTAAGTTTCATATGCATCATACGTTTTTATCAATACTACATGTGTACACGATCAATTATAAAATAACGTGAGTCCCACCGAAGATGAGATTTTATAGAACTCACAAGTAGTAATTCTTAAGAAATCTCTAGGTGAGAAAAATTATTTCAAATGTTACCAGAGTATTGAGATATTTGATTTAATTTTTTAATAAATAGTGTTCATGTTAATTTTCATAATGAAATTTTTTAAAACATATATAATAGTAATTTTTTAAGCAAATGCACGAATTTTTTTATATATAATAAATGAATTAAACTTAAGCCAAGACTATTTTATTAAAATTAAAGGATACTATGTGGTTAAGATGGTATCGTTTTTTAAACGAGCGTTGTGGGGGTGCTAATCCTTCCTCACGCGTAACCGTACTCCCGAACTTAACTTTGTTTTCGCAGACCCAAATTGTCTTTTTAATAAAACTTAATTAATTTTG
Source organism: Heritiera fomes (assembly GCA_032173925.1). NCBI lineage: Eukaryota > Viridiplantae > Streptophyta > Magnoliopsida > Malvales > Malvaceae > Heritiera > Heritiera fomes. The sequence continues at coordinate 21,269,029 of JAPDPM010000013.1, read as the reverse complement.
AGATTTTATTAAAAAGATAAATATTTTTAGGTGACCAATCACACCTAACAAAAAAGATTGGTGGCGACTCCTTTTGTTTTTAAATGTTTTCAAAATCGTCGAGCGGTCGTGTCTCCGGACGAAATCGTTAGACAACTTGGCGACTCCACTGGGGACTTTTTGAGGGTCAGACCATTCATTAATCATGTGTTATCCAAAGTTTTAATTTAATAGTCTTGATTGTTATTTAAACTTAATTCACTTGGATTTTGAAAATAATTTTGTTTGCATTTGCTTTTTATGTTATTTATTTTATGTTTTATATTTGTACATACTTGTTGTTGATAAACTGTTGAGGCATTTAGGATAAAGATGATAATTTAATTTAAGTCTGACATGTTCCCTCATGCACACGCTTACATGTACATTTGCATAACATGATATAACCGAGTTCTGTCTTTCTTAAGAGGGAGTAAAGTACCTTTGCTCTCATAAGGTAATCACTTTCGCAATGGCAAGCGAAATACTCCCACTCAAATTATTTCTTTACTAGTCCGAAGTGGACGTTAGTAAGAAATGGTTTGGGAACCTTTTGTTTCTTAAAACCAAGCTCAGCATATAGAGAGCCTAAAAAGGCCAGTCTTAGGTAGAGCCATATCCAATTTTTGTAAAAATTATCCCAATATTAGGACACGATGGAACATTTTTCCTACTTTTTTCATATCATAACTCTAATAATTTTTCAAATTCATGCTCTCATAAAATCAAGAGATATTTGTTTTCAAATAAAATTTTACAATTTTACGACTTTAAAGAATAAAACAAAGATTTATTCCTTCATTCTTTAATACAATTTAAAAAAAATAACAACATTTTATTTTTTTTGAAACTTATGCATAGACACAAATTTTTTTATGAAATAAAAAGTAAGTGCATTGTCACATTCCTTTGAAAATAGATTAAATAAAAAAAGGGAAGTTAAAATAAATTATGGTGTGAAAATAAGATTTTTTCTTTTTTAAATAAAAAAAAGAAGAGAAAGAGCAAAAAGGAAAATTTATTCTTTAAATAATAAAAAGAAATCATCAAAACCTAAAATAAAGAAAAGAATTCATTCAATGAACTTAAATAAGAGAAAATTTTGATTCTTTTATTCTCAAATTTTAGCATAGCATATCTCATTACATTAATGCATTCACATAATGAGGAGGTTATTTGTCTTTTTGGATTAAAAGAGGTCAAAGACATGAGAGATTAATTAGAAGCTAGACTTATTATTTGGAGAATAATCAAGAGGAGTTTGGACATGATATACGGGAGATAAAGGGGAAGCTAGCTAAGATAATGGAGATGCCTGAAAGTTTGAGAGCGACTCAATTGGTTCATTCTCAAGGGTCGCTGTTGCTTCCAGAACAACTACATGTTGAATCATCAGTAAGTGGAAACCAATCGACTTTTCATATAAGGTGAGAGGACTGATTGATGCAAAGTTGCTCGATATAAGAGAGGTGGTTAATCAAGGAACCACAATGCTTGATTAGAGTTTAGAGAGTAAAAAGGACAGTTGCTGTGGTGAAATTTCTTTTTGAAAGACTTTGAATGTTGAAGGCACTAGAATAGTGGAGAGTTAGTAAGGAATTTTTGAATCTTGTAAACAATTCCTATATGAATATGAAGGTTACAAGATTTTATATAAGTTTGCATTCACTTTATTCATATATGGATAACATGACTTTGACAGAAAATAATAAGGTTAACAATAACTGTTTTCCAAAAAAAAAATAGATGATCAAAGCAAATAAATGGTAAAAAAAAACAATTTTTTGTTTGTAATTTTTTCTTTTGGTGTGTAACTTGTGATATTGTAAAATAATAACAAGAGTGAAATTTCTTTTACATGTAGATATACAATTTCCATACAATAAAAGTTTCATATTAACATGGCAAGCATGACATCTAATTTAGGGCTATGATAGATTTGGTGTAAAGATCGCTTGAACATTGAAAAGCTTTGGAGATAGTTTTTGGACCATGGAAGAGACAGAAATGATTCGAATGGAAAGGATGGAAAAAGCACAGCAAGAGATAAGAGACCAATTATCATAGATGGCAGGATTGTTGGAGAAGCTGAACAATGGAAAAATGGGAGAACTAGCTACTCAAAAAGGGCATCAGTTGCGAAATGCTGAGGTTTATTTTCGTCCAATTAACATTGGCTCACGAGAAACCCAAACATCTCAAGAACCACAAGTAATGCCCACCAAAGATTATGTATGCCTTAATATGCCATCTTCAGTCAACCCTAATCAGTTTCAAGGGCATGCAACTCCTACAATGAACCCCCTTGAACCAATTCATATTGAAAATTTGGGTAGTCACAAAGAGCAAGGGATGCCACAAGTGGAAGAAGGCTCAAGTTCCCAACAGAAGATAGAGCTTATAGAAGAAAGGCTTCAGATCGTTGAAGGAATGGATTTTCATGGATCTTTGGATGCAACTAGACTATCTCTAGTACTTGGTGTGATCATTCCTTTAAAGTTCAAGGCCCCAGAATTTGAGAAGTACGATGGGACTACAAGTCCAAAGGCCCATATCACTATGTACTGTAGAAAGATGGCAGTGCATGTGCATAATGACAAGCTATTGATCCATGTTTTCCAAGACAGCCTTAAAGGATCTGCTGCTAGATGGTATACTTAATTGGGCAAGGGTGATGTTCACTCATGGGAAGATCTGGCAAGGGCATTTGTTACCCAATATAAGTATATTGTGGATCTCTCCCCAGATCGTTTATCTTTGCAAACCATGGAGAAGAAAGCTACTGAAAGCTTTAGAGAATATGCCTAGAGATGGAAGAATGTGGCCACCCTGGTCCAGCCTCCCCTCACAAAAAAAGAGACTGTAACTTTGTTTCTTAGTACCCTCCAAGCAACATATTATGATAGGATGATTCGGAATGTTACTAAGAATTTTGCTGACATGGTAGCCTCTGGAGAGATGATTGAGAATGCAATCAAGAGAGGCAAGATCAAGATACGTGACATGGCCAATAACAGACTTAAAAGAATGGAAGAAGAAGTGCAAGCTGCGACATTTGAGGGGCAATTTCCCAGAAACTCCACTCCGCATCATCCCTATTTGCCATACCCATCGTACCATCCAACCTTGAACAATGTTTCCTGTGATCCTTATCTTTATTCACCAATCCCACAATAAGGATTCCAATCAAACTCTTACTCCCCAGTAATTGTTCACTCACCTACCCTTGTGACTAATCCTATGGCTCGACCTGTCCAACAACCAATGAACAATAAAAAGAGACCAAGAAGCAACCAAGGAAAAATTCCTATCTCAATTTCTGATCTCGTAACTTTTCTAGTGAAAAATAATATCTGACCCCTGTTTCTTTGAGAACAGTGCTAAACCCATTGTCCAAGAGCTATGATCCGAATAGTAGATATGACTATCACATGGGGGCAATTGGACACTCCACAGAAAAATGCAAGCAGTTGAAGGAAAGGATTGAGGAGCTCGTGAATAGTGGAATCTTGACTTTGGAACTTATGGAACAGTGGAAGTCCACTTTGGTGTAGAGTTATGGCATTTTGGCAGATTAATTGGAGGAAATTGAAATGTCAAGATTTCAAAATTTGTGTTTTGTTGGAAAATGCTTTGTCAGTTCCATTGGCCTAAATGACAGTTGTATGAGCATAACTTTTTGCATAATTTGTTTCCAGTGGCATATGACAAGAATGTTTCTTTTCTTCACATTAATGATAAAAATGATTCCAAGAAAATTGGTGATTACTATCAAAGATGAATGCCTTAAGTCGTTTCAAAATCATATCATTCTCATATAAACCCAAATTGCTCAAAAGCTAAAATGGGGCATAAATTTTTGAAAGTTCGATTTTGTTTTCACTTTGACCATGATGGGGCTTTGTTATTAATGATTTTTAAAGAAATGACCAACTTGCAAAACCTTTTGAGAATAATTTGGAAATCAGTTTATGACAATCTCGAAGATTTTGGACATTGGCAGTTTAATATTTGGCTTTGAAATATAGTTCCAACCTGATTCATGTACAAATTCCAGATTTTTCAATCTTATACTCCCAAGATGCCTTTCCCCATGTTTTGAAAAAAAAAGCAAAAAAAAAAGAGAGAAAAGAGAACCAAAGTTGAGGATTTTCCATCGATGTTCATCTGCACAAAACTACGAGTTGCGCATCATCTTTTTCCTTAAATGAAGATGCAGTGTGTGAGGTCAAGCTCTGTCATATTAAAGTGTTGCATTACAAAAAAAGGAAAGCAAAGAAAAAAAATAGAAAAAATGAAATTGATTGTGACATCATGCAAACTTAATAGTCAGATGATTTCAAAAGCCAAAAGAAAACTTATCCTAAGAATTGCTTTTCAACATTATCCTGTTGCTACCCCTTTTGTGCCTGATAATTTCCTTTGCAATAAATCTCTTCCAAGGATCACCCTCCACACCGGGGGGCATGTTCAGAAAATATCTCTTAGAAAATGAATGATTAAACTTTTGTTTTCGATCAAATAAGATTTACTATGTTTTTGAAATCTTGGACATGAATTAATGAAAAAAAAAAGAAAAGAAGAAAAATAAAAAAAAAGAAGAAGAGAAAGAAGAAAGGATACATGTGAAAGTACACAAAGAAAGGTGATTCAAAGAATGAAAAGGATTTTAAAAAAATAAAAAAAGAAGAGAGAAGAGAAAGAAGAAGAGATACATGGAAAAGTAGTAAAAGAAAGGTGCTCCGAAGAGTGAAAATGATTGACGTCCATATGAGAAGAAATGATCCTTGGATTGATCACTCTTAAACAACATTTTTGGGCCTATTTATCTATTCTTTCAAAACCCTGAACCATGGCCTACATTACATACTTAAAAGTCCATTTTGATCAAATAGGGATGCTTGTATCGAAGAGCTTCTCTTTGGAAAATCCTCACTATTATTTGGTTTGAATGAAATTTGAATTCTTGAATGCATGGAGCAATCGAAAAAAAAGAAGAAAGAGAAAAGAAAGAGTGAAGCTCTAGGGTGAAAACCCGAAAAGGGCAATCTAGAGTAAACAATGAACTCTTAGAGCAACAAATCAAGTAGTGACGGATTGAAAACATGGAAAAGAACCAATAGTCCTTGAGAAATCCTCAAGATATCCAAAGATTTTGATGTCACTTGATTGTCCGACATTTTTTGAGAAAGTTTGAACCTTTTTTCTTGTACATACTCTTCCTAAAACAGAAAAGCCCTCAGCCATTCATATTTCGTCTTGGCATTTGTGGAACGCCATTATTCGAGAATTTAAGAGATTGTCAAACCAAGTTTTAAATATTTTGTTCTTTTCTCATTCAAAATTTTGTTAAAAGAAAAGGAGAAAAAGTAATGGTATTTTAAGAAAACTATTTTGAGCCAAGAAAGAAACCATTGTTTTTTGGATAAATGACAAAGTATTCCCCAAACAAAACATCCTGGTGCACCAAACTTTCAATTGTCCAGTTGAAAAGATCCAAATAGGATTTATGTCACTCATCTTGAAAAGTAATCACTAATCTTTCGAAAGGATCAAGTATCACTTGTGTAAATTAGATTCATTTCCCTTGGAAAATACTTATGAGGAAAATTTTTAATGCTTTTCGTCAAAAGGCTATGATGTGAGCACAAGAAATCTGCAGAAATGGGAAACAGAGAGGAGCTTTCATGATCGTGTTGGGGGCAAAGAAAAGAAAAAAAAGGACAAATGATGTGCCTATTTGACAAGATATGAAAGAATTTTAAAGTTACAAGATTGAGTGCCATGCATACATGCATACATATACAATATCATACAGCATCAACATTGAAAGTTTTTGTGTAAAATTTTGAGATTAAAACATGTTTCTCAAGCTGAAGGCTCGACACCATCCAATCAAGATTTTAAAGTTTATGTAACTTTTTTCAAAACAAGAAAGTCAAGTTTATTGAAGATAAAGAAATTTTCAAATCCAGTTTGATTAATGCTATGTTTGATTAAGATTTAAGAATGATTTTCAAAGATAAGCAAATTCAAGTCCTTCGGGCACAAATTTTAAGTCCTCTGGGCACAAATTTCAAAATTGTAAGTCCTCCGGGCATGAATTTTAAGACCTCCAGGCACAAATTTAAAAATTTGAAGTCCTCCGAGCACAATTTTCAGTCCTCCGGGCACAAATTTCAAAATTTCAAAATTTCAAATCCAACTTCAAATTCTAAGTCTTCCGGGCATCAATTTTAAACTTTTCAAGTAAATCCCAAGTCCTCTGGGCACCAATTTTAAACTCTTCAGATAAAATTTCAAGACCTCCGGGCACCAATTGTAAGTCCTCTGGGCACAAATTTCAAACTTTTCAAGTAAAATGCTAAGTCCTCTGGGCACCAAATTCAAAATCTTAAGTCATTCGGGCACAATCCTAAGACCTTCAAGCACAAAGTATAAGTCCTCCGGGCATAATCCTAAGACCTCCGGGCACTAATTGTAAGTCTTCCAGGCATCAATTTTAAACTTTTCAAGTAAATCCCAAGTCCTCCGGGCACCAGTGCCAAGTCCTCCGGGCAAAATTATAAGTCCTCTGGGCATGAATTTCAAATTCTCCAAGCAAATTCTCAAGTCCTTCGGGCACAAATTTCAAAGTCCTCTAGGCACAAATTATAAGTCCTCGGGGCAAAATTTCAAAGACCTTTGGCACGAATTTCAAAGACCTCCGGGCACCAATTTTAAACTCTTCAGATAAAATTTCAAGACCTCCGGGCACAAATTTCAAACTTTTCAAGTAAAATGCTAAGTCCTCCAGGCACCAATTCAAAATCTTAAGTCCTCCGGGCATAAATTTTAAGTCCTCCGGGCACAATCCTAATACCTCCGGGCACAAAGTATAAGTCCTCCAGGCAAAATTTCCAAATCCTTCGGGCACCAATTTTTAAGTCCTTCGAGCATAATCTTAAGACCTCTGGGCACCAATTGTAAGTCCTCTAGGCATCAATTTTAAACTTGTCAAGTAAATCCCAAGTCCTCTGGGCACCAATGCCAAGTCTTCCGGGCAAAATTATAAGTCCTCCAAACACGAATTTCAAATTCTCCAAGCAAATTCTTAAGTCCTTCGGGCACCAATTTCAAAGTCCTCCAGACACAAATTATAAGTCATCCGGACAAAATTTCAAAGACCTCTGGGCACAAATTTCAAAGACCTCCGGGCATCAATTGTAAGTACTTCGGGCATCAATTTTAAACTTTTCAAGTAAATTGCAAGTCCTCCGGGCACCAATGCCAAGTCTTCCGGGCACAAATATCAAGTCCTCCGAGCATAAATTCCAAGTTCTCCGGGCACAAATTTTGATACTCAAAGCAAAATTTCAAGTCCTCCAGTACAATTCTAAGTCCTCCAGGCAAGATTTTTAAGTATTTAAAGTTTCATTACCTCTACTGCAAGAGGAGCACATTCTAGGAAAGAAATTTAAAGTTTCATTGCCTTTGCTACAAGAGGAGCACATTTCAGGAAAGATTTTAAAGTTTTATTACCTCACATTTCAGGACAAATTTTAAAGCTTCATTGCCTCTGTTGCAAGAGGAACACATTCCAGAAAGGAATTTAAAGTTTCATTGCCTCTGTTCAAGAGGAGCACATTTCAAGAAAAATTTGAAGTTTCATCGCCTCTGCTGCAAGATGAGCACATTTCTGAAAAAAAGAAAAAAGAAAAGAGAAGAAAGATTAGATCTTGAGTTGGACAAAATTGTTGTCTATTGTCTTTGCTCTATTCCTGACCTTCAGTAATGAGCAAAGAGGGCAGCTGTAGACACCAAATTTTATCCAAATTGGTAGTATTACATTTAATTGGGCTCTCAAAGTCCAAATTAAACAATGGGCTTTAAGGCCCATTAAAACGGGGTGAATTTGATTTTTTTTATGTTATTATTATTATTATTATTATTATTATTATTATTATTATTTGTATTATTTGTTTTTATTATTTTTATTGTTATTATTATTTTTATTATTTGTTGTTGTTATTATTATTATTATTATTATTACTTTTATATTATTATTATTATTATTATTATTATTATTATTATTATTATTATTATTATTATTATCTTTAATTATTATTATTATTATTATTATTATTATTATTATTTTTTGTTCTGTTGTCCATCAGCCGCCGGTGCAGATCCTGCCACCCATCCATCACCTAGCCGCCGGTGCAGTTCAAGCCCTTCTCCCCAGGCTGTTCATCAACCCTGCCTACACCATCCCATCACAACCGAAACCACGCAAGTCTCTTCTACAAAAACGACCATTCGGTCACTGCCAAAAGAGGGGTCGGCCATTTTGATTTTTTTTCTTCTGGTTCGATATCGTCCCATGGCCTAATCCCACCACAGTTCAGCTCTTTGTAGCACCACACACAAGCCCGAAAACCTCATCTCCGACTCCAAAATCAGTAACCAGCCGAACCCATCACCAAACCACCATCTGCACCTCCTCACCATCGTTAAACCACCATTACCCGAACACCATCGCCTCCACCGATCCATCCCTAACTCCTTAACCACCACTTACGCTCAGCCCAACACCATCGCATCACCACCATACCTAGCCCTAACCTAAAACTGAAACCCTAAAACCTCTCAGACCTAAACACCCACATGCAAAAAAGAAACACATGCCCACAGCAACAGCAAATCGCATCCAATATCAACAAACATCATCAACCAGAAAAAACAAAAAAAAACGAACAGAACAAAAAAAAGGGAAAGATCTTTTCGGGGGGTTCAGATCTACGGGGTTAGGAGGCCTTTTAGGAGAAACAAAAGTCAAAATCAGAAAGAGGGGGGAAGAAACTTCGGAAAGCAACAATCCTTTTTATTTTTGGCTACCAAGGACGACGGTCGGTGGCGGCGCACGGTGGTCCGACGTGGTCAAAACTCGCCCGAGGGGAGAGCGTTTGAAGGCTCTAAATTTTTTTTTGTTTTGGGATGAAAATGAGTTAGAAAAAAAAAGTTGTCATTTTATAGCATGTAAAAAAAAAAAGAAAAGGAAGATCCATTCGTGGACCCAGGATCTGACCCGGGACCCACTCGCCCGATCCACTTCAGAGGAGAAGGATCCGCGCGTGGACCCGACCCGACCCGACTCCAACCCTCTTCGCCTGACCCGTGTGCCAGCCAACTGACCCAGCTCGATCCGCGCGACCCGTTCGCAGCCCTCTTCAACCAGTAGACTTGGTCCTTGGCTATTGGGCTCGGTTTTTGGTTTTTTGGCAGATTTTCCTTTGGGTCCAAGCCCAAATCCGTTTTGGTAAATTTTTTTCTTTTCTCATTTATTTATTTAGTATTTATTTGTTTTGTTAAAAAAATTAATTAAAAAATTTAAAATTAAAAAAAATTATTATCATTATTATGTGTGCTTTTAATATATTTTCATGGCAAACAAAAAAATAAAAATAAATGTTTTTTTAATCTAAATAAAAGGAAAATAATAATAAAATCTAAATTTAATTTAATGAAATTCTTCCGATGATGGGATGTCATGAAACTCACAAGTAGTGATTTCTTGACTAATCTCTAAGTGAGAGGAATTAACTAAATGTTACTAGAGTATTGAGATATTTAGCTAAATTTTTCAATATCAAGAGTTTCATTAATAAAATCAAAATAAATAAAATTTCTTTTAAGTTTCATATGCATCATACGTTTTTATCAATACTACATGTGTACATGATCAATTATAAAATAGCGTGAGCCCCACCAAAGATGAGATTTTATAGAACTCACAAGTAGTGATTCTTAAGAAATCTCTAGGTGAGGAAAATTATTTCAAATGTTACCAGAGTATTGAGATATTTGATTTAATTTTTCAATAAATGGTGTTCATGTTAATTTTCATAATGAAATTTTTTAAAACATATATAATAGTAATTTTTTAAGCAAATGCATGAATTTTTTTATATATAATAAATGAATTAAACTTAAGCCAAGACTATTTTATTAAAATTAAAGGATACCATGTGGTTAAGATGGTACCGTTTTTTAAACGAGCGTTGTGGGGTTGCTAAACCTTCCTCACGCGTGACCGTACTCCTGAACTCAACTTTATTTTTACAGACCCAAATTGTTTTTTTAATAAAACTTAATTAATTTTGAGATTTTGTTAAAAAGATAAATATTTTTAGGTGACCAATCACACCTAACAAAAAATATTGGTGGCGACTCTCTTTGTTTTTAAATGTTTTCAAAATCATCAAGCGGTCGAGTCTCCGAACGAAATCATTACGACACTACCCAATCCTCAATTACAATGAAGCACTCAAGGGTATCTGTATCTCTCTTTTTTTATAGGATATAGTTTAGGATATATAAAGTGTAATCTTAAAACTTCTAATAAGGTAGGATAATTACAATTTTGGCACTTGAAGGAATTACAAATGAAACTAAAGAATGTATAAGGAAATTTTGTCTCATAACATTGATTCTCTTAAGAAGACTTGAAACTAAGATTGATAGGTTATAAGAATTGTAGCTCTTGAGTGTTGAACAATTAGATCTTCATTTTATATTCCCTTTAGTTTTTCTGGCCATTGGATTAAGATATTTGAATTTATTCTCATTGGTAGACACAGAAATCTGATTGTTTGAATTTGTCAGGTTTGAGGGGTATTGATAACTTTTTTCAAAATATCGATACTTTATAAAAGCATTCTTGCAAAATAGATAAAAGCATATCAATACTTAAACCCTAGCATATCAATACCTAAATAGAGCATTCAGTTTCTTTCTAAGGGTAACGATAAGGTATTGATACATACATTAAGCCGGCTAATATTCTAAATCAAACAGTATTGATACCTTTATCAAGGGTATCGATTCCTTGAACAGTTAAGGCATAGTATAAGCATTCTAAATATGGAATCACTTCATTTCGTTGAACATATAAATGTCAAACAAATATGAAAAATAATGATCCAACACATTATAGACAAAAACAAAATCTAACAAACCTCAGTTTTTTTTCTAAAATCTCTCTCAAATTCTTCTTCTTCTTTCCTAACTATATTAGCAAAATGAATAAATGGAAAAAAGATGATCGTCGCGAGGAAGGCAAGATAACGAGCATGATCAAACCCATAATGCCATTACTTGACTTCAACATTCTCCTTCTCTTTCTATCTCTATTTCTCTCTTATTTTATATGTCCCTTCACAGCTAATTGAACCCATAACCAGCCAATCAAACCCATAACCAGCCTATCATGTTTTTTTCCCATGATACCTATTTTCTTTTCTTTTCACTCACTCCATTCTCCACTTTTTCACCCTTCTATTCTCTTCCACCATCGTCCATGATGGCCCCACATGGACTCCTTCATTCCCCCACCATACCAACTAAAGCAATGCCAAACAAATTTTTCATTTTTCAATAATTAATTAAAGCATCAACCATGATTTAATTTCCTAAAGGAATAAAAATACTATTTGAAATTTCAAATAACATAATCAAAATGGAAAATTGAGAATTGATTGCAACTATTATTAATTTCATTTTTTGTTTAATTAAATAAGAGAATAGTAACCAAATCTACAACCTAGGGCTAAAAGGTATGAGGGCTAATTCATAGATAAAATCTAGTTTTATTCACTAGTTAACAAATCCACAACCAGATTAGGCAAATCAAAAGCTAATTGTGTTAAATTCAAAAACAACATTCCTTCTATGAATAGCTTCTTCTTCTGCAGACACCTCGGCTTCTAAAACCTCCATGTCGCATAAGAAGATTTTCATCCCTCTACAAAAACCTCATTTGAATTATTTTGGGTTTTGGTTTTGACGATAGATTTAGAAATTTGAGAGAGATAAAAAAGAGAAATTGAAAAATCTTTTACCTAGAAATAAAGGGGAACGAAATCTATTTCGAAAATTAAAGAAATTTTATAGATTTAAGAGAGAAGAGAGAGAAATTTTAGAAACAAGAAAAAATAGATTTTAGAGTGAGAAGAACAAAAGAAAAATGATTTTTAGGGAGAGGAAGAAGAAAGAAAAGGTAATTTCATTTTTTTCTAACATTTTTGACGCTGTTACACCATTTTGAGAACGAAACAAAATCATAGTATTATGAATGGGACAAAAAAAAGTTCAGGGGGTTGATGTGAGAAATACGTATACCGAGGGGTATATGAAGTTTATCCTTAATGTTATCTAAGTGGAATTGAAAAATTTTAAAGTGGATTACTATTAATTGATTGTCACATCCCGATTTCCACTTAATCATTACGGAAGCCTAAATTTACCAGCAAATTTTTTTTTATATCCCTTTACTTCGCATATTCGTTTGTAAGTGACTGTATAGGTCACAATTCAGTTTTAAGCGATCATTGATCACTGAGGTCCCATTTCTGTTTCTCTTTAATTGATTCAATTATGATATTCGTCTTAAACCATCAAGCACTAGTGATTTATATATACTTTATTATTGCACATATCAACACGAACACCATCTTGAACAACCATCAAACCATTTCATCATGATAGTAAATAACATAGCCTACATCCTGGACTTTGTTTACACAACCGATCAAAATATAAGTAAATACATTGTGCCATACTCAATCTGTGTCTATCTAGTGTGCTGGAAGCCATATACTTGAAACTACACGTGGGAATCACTCTCGAGGAGCTTCTCGAGTCAAAAGCATCATGATAATGATCGTCAATCTGAAAGGGAGGGAAGGAAGAGGGGAGTGAGTCATAAACTCAGTAAGTAACTATAGAAGCAACTTAAAAATCATAATCTGCATCTCTCAGTTTTCAAACTCATAACTCAAACACATCCGGTAAATCAATTTTGGTATGCTACAGTATAAAACATGACTGCATTTTAAAACATACAAAATAGCATCTCAAATCATATAATGCTTAATATGAACCATGTTTAAATCATTTAGTTTCAATCATTTCACATATACTGTAAAAACATGTCACGTTTAGAGTTTCATATAAAATAAATCATACTCTAGACAACGTTTAACATTTAGTGAGAGACTAGGCATGAATCCCTACTTTGGTATCATATCATCTCTAACCCATTGTAGCTATCAATGGGATAGTTTTCCTCGAGGGGCACCTATATATGATCATAGATCATCCCAGTCCCACTAATCAGCTAGAAACTGAGGAATGTGTCCACGACTATTGTCGGACAGCCTAGAATGGCCTCATTGGCAACATGTACATATCATGTATACATAAATGAGGTTCCATGCCACATAGGCAGAACCACTCGATGTATATATACTTTATGCCACATAGGCATTTTTATAGGGTACATGTCTCTAAATCAAAATCTCTTTTTTTTTCAATTTGCAAATCCTTTAAGACAAAGCCACACGATAAAGCATTTCAAACAGCATTATTTTCTCAAAATCATAAGGCAAAAGCCAATCATCAATTGTCAAAACATCATCATAAATCATACTATCCAATCAATAAAATAGATTGTAGTACCAAGAGATAAGGCATAACATCATCAAGATACTTAGAGCTAACACAATAACGATCTACCGTAGCAATCTCCCAAAAAGGGATGCTGTCTATGCATAGACCAATCAACCCTAGTTCATTGATCAGATGACACTAGGACCTATCCAAACGTAATATACAGGATAAGCTGATCGTTCTCAAGAGCTAGTCATCGAGACACAACGCTCTAAGTCAATTAAGAATGCCTACACAATTCTCAAGGTACGGTGCCCTAAGGTCTCAATTCCTCGGGTCTAAAACAGTATCCAATATCAATATTATCAAATCAGCCTTTTAAGACTTCGTATCAAAATCATAGTGCATAAATATGCAGGTAACAATCAAAGGCTCACTAAGCTTTTAAAGCACTTTAAGTTATAAAACAAAATTGCTAAACCGTATCAAACCAAAAGCTTAGTTCGGTTTGGAAATTCAAAAGTGCCATCATATTAATACAATAATACATGAAACCAAACATAGATTTGGTGAGCTTTTAGATGCTTATAAAACATTTTCAGAAAATTAAATCAATTAGTCAAAGATAGGCTCAATGTGCAGCATTTTCAATACATGTCAAAACAAATCTCATTTGCAACATTTCATTTCGTTTCAATACCAAATCAGAATTTAAAACATCATACAATTCGGATGCAAGGTAGTTGCTTAGGGTTACTTACAATATTTCCTTAGCTATTAAGTCCAATCCTCCCTGGCTTATCAAGTTTCACTCAAGCAAATTTGTGCAAGCGAACCTTCAACCAAACTCTAGTCTTTAGAATAGTCCTCTACACAATACCTGGTAAATCAAATCAATTCATTTCTTCCAATTATATACTGTTAGCTTTAAATTGACATATATATTTTGAAATGACAAAAACTTAAGTAAGCCTTAATGCTTTAATTCATATTGTAAATTTGCCTTATCACACATGATTTTCTCAATCCATTTTCAAGTGATCATATCAAACTTAAGACCATGATTTCTCGATACACTCTTATTGGTCTTAATACTTTATAAATATTTTGAATATTTTAGAAAATCACTTGATGAATTTTTAGACCATGTTTTCATTAAAGAAAGTCAAGAAAAACTCCCACAAAAGTGCCAATATGTTTTGGGTTGGATTAGATCAAAGGTCACATCATTTCTAACCCAAAAGTGCAGGAAAATGGCTTTCTGGAGGCATGGGATCGATCCCCTAGTGGCAGTAAGCTTTTTGGTGGAAGAAAAGGTCCCTCAGCCCAGAAAAATCAGTTCTGGAAAGAAGAGATCGATCCCCTAAGGGAAGGGATCGATCCCCTAAAGGCAGAATGGCTCCCAACGGCTAGAAAAGGTCCCTCAGCCCAGAAGATTCAGATCTGGAATGAAGGGATCGATCCCCTATGGAAAGGGATCGATCCCTTTGCCCGAAAATAGCCTATAACGGCTAGTTTTGTGAGATACAACGGTCATATTCGATTTTGGCTCCACCCAACGTTCACAAACCATCCAAGGGACTATAAATAGAGGCTTAGAAGCTAAAGAAAGGAAGAGGAACAACCAAGCAACATCTTTCATCATCTTATTCATCTTCCTCAAGCCTCAACATCAATTCAAGAGATAAAGAGTCTTCATCTTCTATCATTCATCTATTTCTTGTATTGCTTAGCACAAACTTTGTATAGGCTTTTCATTGTGCTTAATTTCTGTAATCATTTGCCTACCTAAAGGCCTCTCTTGATTACATTATTTGTAACCCACCATTCCTTGTAAAAGGGAAGGTTTCTCTTAAGCCTTGAAAAAGAGGGAGGTTACTCTTTAGCCTAAGAAAAAGGGAGAGGTTTCTCTTGAGCCTAGAAAAAGAGGGAGGTTACTCTTGAGCCTTGAAAAGAGGGATTGTAATCACAAATTCAAGATAGTGGATTTGGGGAAAATCCTTAGGAGCGTCTCAAGGTAGAGGACGTAGGCAAGGTAGCCGAACCTCTATAAATCGCTTGCGTACATTTCTCTTCCCTACTCTCTTTACTTATTTGCAATTATATTTGTGTTAATTGTTTTGAATTTATATTGCATAATTGAGTATCCTAGAGAACTTAGAAAATATCAATATAGGCTAGAGAATTTAGAGAAACCGAAAAACGAACATAAGGATAGCTAAAAACCGATTCACCCCCCTCTCGGTATAGCCTATAGAGCCAACAATTGGTATCAGAACTTGGGCTCGAGATTGAATTAGACTAACCTCTATCGAGCAAAACGATCATAAATGGCTCACTTGAATGTAGGCACACCCCTAGGAGAAGAGGGACAATCATTAGTTAGACCTCCACTCTTCAATGGTGAAAATTATTCATATTGGAAAACTAGGATGATGTTATTTGTACAATCCAATGATTATGAAGTGTGGAGAATTATTATGAATGGTCCTAGAATTCCTATGAAGAAAGTAGATGGAAAGGATGTCCCTAAGAGTGAGGATGAGTGGGACACAAATGACATGAGAGTGGCACAATTAAATGCCAAGGCCATGCACACTCTCTTTTCTGCATTAGGTCCCAATGAATATAATAGAGTGTCCCTATGTGAAAATGCTAAGCAAATATGGGATAAATTGGCCATCACACATGAAGGGACCAATCAAGTGAAAGAAACCAAAGTAGGTATGCTCACACATGATTATGAGCTCTTTAGAATGAAAGATAATGAGTCCATTAGCGAAATGTTCACTAGGTTTAATGATATAATTAATGGACTTAAGGCATTAGGCAAAAGCTATTCCAATCTAGAAATGGTTAAGAAAATTTTGAATAGCTTGCCTAAGTCTTGGGAGGCAAAGGTAACCGCAATAGAAGAGTCTAAAGATCCAAATACCTTGTCTCTAGATGAACTTATGGGCTCCCTAGTTACATATGAGATGAAATTGAAAAGAAATGAAGTGCCTTCAAAGAAAGTAGGGGTAGCACTTAAGTCTTCCACTCATGAGGCCATTGAAGATGATAGTGATGAGAGTGGAAATGAGGAAGAAAAAGAAATGGCAATGTTTGCCAAAAGATTTAATAGATTTACGAGAATGAAAGAGAGAGAGAGTAATAGGAGACATCATAGGGGAGAAACAAGTAGAAGAGAAAAAGACCACTTAGTGTGTTATGAGTGTAATGAACTAGGTCACATTAAGCTAGATTGCCCCTTACTTAGGAAAGAAAATGATAGAAAATCTAAGAAGAAAGCATTTGTGGCTGCATGGAGCGATAGTGATAGCTCCGATGAGGAAAACATAGATGATGAGGTAGCCTACTCATGCTTTATGGCTATTAGTGACGATGAGGCTAGCTCTAGTTATAGTGAAAATAATGATTTTACATTTGATGAGTTATAAGATGCTTTTAATGATTTAGAAAATGAATTTCAATGCATGAATTCTAAATATAAGAAAATCATTGCTAAATTAAAAATAGAAAATGAAGCCTTGACAAGTGCTAAGATAAAATTTGAAAAGAAACTAGAAGAGGCCAACTTAGAAATAAATGAGTTAAATAAAAAGAACACAAATTTGCATAACTCATTTTCTAGGTTTTATATGGGTCAACAAAAGCTAGATCACATGTTAGAGACCCAAAGAGCTTTCTTTGACAAAGATGGGTTAGGCTATAATGAAAAACAAAAACAAACTCATCTTAGAAATTTCTTAGTGAGCAAAAATACTATGCGTAATACATCTCTCACATGCTCACTTTGCAATAGAATAGGACACTCTTCACAAGCATGCACTTATAGAAAAACCACATTTAGAGGAAGAGTAGTTAAGAAAATATGGGTACCTAAGCATGCTGTAAATAATGATGAATTGTGCTTGAAATGGATCCCAAAAGGATCAAAAATTATTTGCACTAACTTTCAAGGACCCAAGAAAATTTGGGTACCAAAGCATGCTTGAATGTGTTTGTTGTAGGAGTGTTAGAGCATGGGAATACAATGGAACAATAGAATTTGAATGCTCTACACACCTCATGGAGATTGCTTGTGCCAATGAGAAAAAGGAAGAGTTTGGAAATCCATCCTTAGCAAGGTGACAACAATTTCTCAAAGAATGGCTAATGGTGGATCCAACACCTCAAGGCAAAGCACTCTCAAGCAAAGGAGTTTTGTAAGTTTGATTCTTAAAACCTTATTTGATTATTTGTGCTTTGATGAGAAAGTTGGTTGATGATTCTTGATGCATTGTGAGTTGAATGATTGAACAAAAGGCATGATAAATGATTTTTGAGTGTTTGATGAATAGTACTTGATGCATTGAATGAAAAGCATGATTTGTGATTTTGAAATGATTATTGGTTTTCTGCATCTTGAGCAAGTTTGATATGTGTAGATAATATATTTAGTTGCTCAAAAGTTGTCAAATATGTCATATATGCAAAATGCCTTGTTATGAGCCTTAATGAAGAATATGCATGTTAGAAATCATGGCATATTATTCACAAGATGTATGTTTTGATGTTATATGTGCTTAAAATCTATGTGAACAAGTTTGTTTTGGCATATTTGTGGTTTCCAAAGCTTTGGTTTTGACAAAATATGCATAATGCTTAAAATGACCCCCTTTGAGGCCAAAAATGCATTTTATTGTGTAAATTCTTCCAAAATTGTAAAATCTTTTGTAAAATGGTTTTTCATTCAGATTTTTCATTCATACAAGTCCAAAATCATGTTTTACAAATGTTTAAACCTTTACTTGGACTTAAATTACTCAAAAACGAAGTTCGGGCACCTCAAAGGTTAGATTTTCTATCAAAAACTGCAGAAACAGGATGAAGGATCGATCCCTTAGCAAGCAGGATCGATCCCCCTTGAGCAAAATGCAGGAAATCTGCATTCTGGACTTAAGGGATCGATCCCCCTCCCAAAGGGATCGATCCCCCCAGGCCAAAATGACTTTTTTGCACTTTTTCAACCGAATTTGAGAAGGATTTTTCACTTTCTTGATATCTTCTTTCTTCTCAACTTAAAATCCAGTATTTTAACTTCTTTTTGATGATCATTAAACTATGAAAATTCATTTTTCATTGATATCATGCCTTAACTTCATCAATTAATATCATTTCCAACAAATGGTATCACTTTCAACAATCAATATCATTTTTCTTGAGCTCACAAGTGCACAATCATTTTTCTTGTTGAAAAACATTCATGAATCTTGAAATAATCTTGAAATATATTTTCAATGCATGCTTAAACATAATTTTGAGATTTATTTCAAGAATTTATGGATATATTTGAGAATTTGATGAACTTGTGCATAATGAGTGTTTTTCATATCTTTTGTTCATCTTAGTCAAGCATGCTTATAGGACTATGTGTATTGGCTTGACTTATCAATTCCACACTAGGTTTCATGATAATTTTACATCTAGTGGATTGATTCCAAATGTAAATTCAACAATTGGTAATAGTCATTGGCCTATAATTTGTGATGGTAAATGGATCCTCAATGTTCAAATGCATGAAATTTTATCATCCTTGTACTTAAAGAACTAAGGTCTTAATGACAACAACACCATTCAAAGATAAATGCAAACTTGAACAAACTTGATATCCATGCATTTATTATTTGAATATTTCCTTGCTCATAATTAGTTAAGGACTTGAATTAGAAAATGAGCATAGGATTTGTGTGCTTGAAACCATGGAAGAAAATGTGTTTGCTTGAATTCCTTGATGTTTTAAATCTTCCATATGGTATGAATTTGTAAATATGAATATGGATTAATATTTTATGATTGTGTACTAATGTTTAATTGATCCATATGCATATTTGATGATATGTGTTGTGTTCTTGCATATTTAGAATGAGTATTTTCTTGACATGAACACACTACACATAAATATTGGATTCATGCAAAATGCCTAAGTCAACCTTTAGTAACAATTGGCATTGAAATAACAATCAGTATCATTGGAAACCATATTTTCAATAATTGGTAAGCCAAAACTAAATTGCCAATTGGTTTGAGCTTTAAATTGACAACACTTCTCATACTCCTTAGATTGAAATGACAAATAGAGAAGAATTCTCTTAGGATACTTTTGCATGAAACTCTTGTGTGCTAGAATTTGTAGTTAATTGCTATATGTTTTGAATCTATGCACACTCTTGCTTGAACATGATTTATGAGCACATGCATATGATATGTTATATGATTGTAGCTCATAATCATGATGTATTACCATGCACCTTAGTCGGACCTTAGAGAACAATTGATATACTTAGGTGCTTGCTTAACTTCTTACCAATTGGAACCTTCTTGCAAAATTACTTATAAACAATTGGTATCCAAATTATTTATAAACAATTGATATAGGATCATAAGTCATATTCATTGCATGAATATTTCATACTCTTTGAGAATATTGACTTATTTATTTGTGCTATAAGTCCCATGTACTAACATGTTTCTTGTTGGATGGAGCATTTTTATTTATTCTCACATAGCCATGATTTTAGGGGGAGCATATTTTTTAGTATTTTTCCTTCTTTTTGCTATGACAAAAAGGGGGAGAGATAGATAAAGGGAAAGATAGATATAAGGAGAGATATTAAGGGGGAGAAATAGTTTGAAAATTCATTTTCAAAACTCATGCTTATATTAAGGGGGAGCTTTATAAAATCCTGCTTTATTTGAGGGGGAGTATTTTATCAAAGAATTTTCAAAGCAAATTTACATTAAGTTTTGTCATATCAAAAAGGGGAGATTGTTAGCTTTAAATTGACATATATATTTTGAAATGACAAAAACTTAAGTAAGCCTTAATGCTTTAATTCATATTGTAAATTTGCCTTATCACACATGATTTTCTCAATCCATTTTCAAGTGATCATATCAAACTTAAGACCATGATTTATCGATACACTCTTATTGGTCTTAATACTTTATAAATATTTTGAATATTTTAGAAAATCACTTGATGAATTTTTAGACCATGTTTTCATCAAAGAAAGTCAAGAAAAACTCCCACAAAAGTGCCAATATGTTTTGGGTTGGATTAGGATCAAAGGTCACATCATTTCTAACCCAAAAGTGCAGGAAAATGGCTTTCTGGAGGCATGGGATCGATCCCCTAGTGGCAGTAAGCTTTTTGGTGGAAGAAAAGGTCCCTCAGCCCAGAAAAATCAGTTCTGGAAAGAAGGGATCGATCCCCTAAGGGAAGGGATCGATCCCCTAAAGGCAGAATGGCTCCCAACGGCTAGAAAAGGTCCCTCAGCCCAGAAGATTCAGATCTGGAATGAAGGGATCGATCCCCTATGGAAAGGGATCGATCCCTTTGCCTGAAAATAGCCTATAACGGCTAGTTTTGTGAGATACAACGGTCATATTCGATTTTGGCTCCACCCAACGTTCACAAACCATCCAAGGGACTATAAATAGAGGCTTAGAAGCTAAAGAAAGGAAGAGGAACAACCAAGCAACATCTTTCATCATCTTATTCATCTTCCTCAAGCCTCAACATCAATTCAAGAGATAAAGAGTCTTCATCTTCTATCATTCATCTATTTCTTGTATTGCTTAGCACAAACTTTGTATAGGCTTTTCATTGTGCTTAATTTCTGTAATCATTTGCCTACCTAGAGGCCTCTCTTGATTACATTATTTGTAACCCACCATTCCTTGTAAAAGGGGAGGTTTCTCTTAAGCCTTGAAAAAGAGGGAGGTTACTCTTTAACCTAAGAAAAAGGGAGAGGTTTCTCTTGAGCCTAGAAAAAGAGGGAGGTTACTCTTGAGCCTTGAAAAGAGGGATTGTAATCACAAATTCAAGATAGTGGATTTGGGGAAAATCATTGGGAGCGTCTCAAGGTAGAGGACGTAGGCAAGGTAGCCGAACCTCTATAAATCACTTGCGTACATTTCTCTTTCCTACTCTCTTTACTTATTTACAATTATATTTGTGTTAATTGTTTTGAATTTATATTGCATAATTGAGTAGCCTAGAGAACTTAGAAAATATCAATAGGCTAGAGAATTTAGAGAAACCGAAAAACGAACATAAGGATGCTAAAAACCGATTCACCCCCCTCTCGGTATAGCCTATAGAGCCAACATATACTAACATCAAGAGTTGTATAATTCAATAAAAAGTGATACCAAGCAGTGTTTTCTGGACTATTCTAATACAAACTAGCATTATTCATCCCCTTTCTGTTCACTTGAACTTCTCATAATTTACTTAGTTCAATCTGCATTTTCTATTTCTGATCTTATATCATTGTGCTGGTCTTAAGTGTAAATTTCAGAATCTAATTGCTAGGCCATAATTTTTATTTTACTTCTAACTCAATTCCCTATTCAGAAGTGTAAGACTCATTTTCTAATTCATTATGTGCTATTTCCAGCAATTTTCCAAAGTTGCACCATGTTCTAGCAGTTTTCAAGCACAGTATTACACTGACCTACTTGCACAAAATACTTCATATTTAATTATAGGCATATCCAATTGGTGCAAACTCAAAACCATCACAATCCTAACTTAATTAGCTTTCTAGAAATGTAAGGCTTGCAACCTAATTCAATTTAGGCTATTTTCTATAATTTTTCAAAGTCAAAACCATGATTCATGTTTTTGGACAGAGTATCCTGCACTCATTTGTACATATCTCAAGTTACAAAACTTCAAATCAAGAAATTCCAAAACTGACTTTCTCCTAACTTAAAAGGCTATCTACCAGAAATTTTTCAGAAATTATCTCAGTGTAGAACCATTAAATTGATCATTTAAACACAAGATCCAGAATAGGATACTCAAATATATTCTCACATTATCACCAATTCATTCATTATTCATCCCTACCTTATTTAGTCATGCACATTATCATTGATTAATTCTCATATTCCACATTCATACTCAATATTCAAGCAATACAAAGGTAGAGTCTTAGCCCACTTACCCAATTTCCAGTAGCAACTTTTAACCCAAACAGAAACTACCTCCACCCTTAGGATTTCTCAATCCAGCAGCTCTCCTTCACAAATTTCCTTCACTTATCAGTTAGCTGCAAGGTTATCATTTAACTATAAATTTTTAGTTTCCTTTCAGTAATTAAACTTTAGCAATGAAAAGTATTTCATCACTGACCAAAGCCTTCAAAACCGAGAGCCAAATTCCCTTCCCTCTTCGGTTTTCACTTCCCTTTCACTACACGCATACAGGCACTGAAATTAAACCCTACATAAGTGTTAAATCCATGGAGATTGTACATAGAAGGATGAAGAGAGGTAACCTTCCTTACCGATTCCATGAAACCGAGAGCCAAATTCTTCATCCCCCCTAGGTTTCACTCCTAACCTGCTTCAATCTCACATGCATCACTATTTTTACCTTCCCCACATTATTTCCTTTTTAAATCCTATTGTTTCCTAGAAATTTCCCCTTGTATTTCCTCTTTGCCGTGGCTGCCATTGGAATTTTTCTTTAGAATCAAAATGGATAGAGATGAGGGGAGGAAGAAATAATGGACAGTGTGTGAGAGAAAGGCAGATCGATTAAAGAGCAAATGAAGTTCCTGATTCTCCTCTTCCTTTAATTTCTAGAACTTAATCAAATTAAGAGAATAGAATGGGTCCTTTGCGTGCCGGCTGTAAGGGATAGAAGAAGAAGAAATGAAATCTTTTGTTAGTGGGATGTTTGCCACTGCTTTGGACAGGGGAGAAAGAATTGAAATGGTTCAATTCTGAGAAGAGTGCACGAGTTCTCTAAGGGATTTGGGTAGCTCTAGTTTCTTTTTTTTCTCTTTCCTTCAATTTCGTTGCTGGTATAATAAGGCAGAAAGAGAGAATGTAAAATGGCCACAAAATTTGATGGAAAGGGTTGGGTTACGTTTCTAATGGGTTGTTAAATAAAAAATCCTATTTTAAACCTCAACTTCAAAATTTTTTTTAATTCTGAATTAGTATTTTGCTTTTATTATGGATGGACCCTTTTTAATTTATCTCCATTCCATTTAAACCCCTCTTGATTATTTTTAAGTCAACAATAATCCAAATTTTCCTTATAATTTTAATCCTTCGATAAACTCCCAATTTACTAAATTTCAAGTCTAAATTCCAAATAATTTATTGTATCAATCTACAAAGGGTATAATGACATGCCATACATGACTAGAAAGGTCTCTAAGTTAGCTTTTCAACAAAATTTGAATCACCTAAATCGGAGTTCTCTATCAAAAGTTATGCCCGTTTCATTACCGGTTGCTCACAGTCAAAATTTCCTGACTGTGATGTGAATCTAAAATTTCATTGCCGTTGATCCACATTGAATTAGACAGCAAGCCTTATATCGTCGGAAAGCTTATCGAGTTAACTTTTCCATAAAAATTCGAATCGCTTTAATCGGAGTTTCCTACTAAGAGATATACTTGATTCTTTATAGAGGTGTTGACTGATAGGTTTCACTACACATAGTTCAACTTTGGAATTTTTTTGGTATTAATCCGTAGGAAATTAAATTACGAGCTTTTTATGGCTAAAAGACCTTTAAGTCAGATTTCATAAGAATTTTACAGTTTATCATTTCGATACTTTGATCAAGAGATATGATCGAAACAAGGTAGATTGCTCATGAGCCAAAAGCTGAAATTTTCAGTTTATTGTCAAATTCTTGGATTAGGCTCAAATCATAACCACATGAAACAAATTGTCTTACCCGAAACCATTTATGATGAATTTAAGGTTCTTACATGGTTTCTAGATGAGTATACGATCCCTTGGGACCCGCCAACTTGTCTGTACAAAAGCCTACGTTCCCACACCAAAATCCGAATGTGTCACAATTTGGCCTCTAAACACCTCAAGGCTCATTTAACACTATTTAACATGTAAAAGAAATTATGGTTATTACATTGATATTTTTATGGTTTAATAAAATAGGCTGATAATTTAGTTATGGTATAAAACATACAAAATAAAGCTTCATTTAATTTATTATGATTACGCAAAATAAGATATTTACACATTTTTTTGGATTAGTGTCGTATGGTGATTTTGTAAACCTTAAAACTCTATAAATCTTTACTGAGAGGCTATTAGGGTTTTAGTAGATGTATGTAAACAAACAAATATATATATATATATTATATGGATGTCCCCTTTTCTCTTCTCATAATATTAGTATCAATTAAGTGAGAGCCACCTAAAAGAGAAAAAGAGGAAAACTAGCTTAGCAATGATCTTGGAGATTTTATTTTTGCTTTCAACAATATTAGTCTAAACAGGTAAGCATATTTTATTATTTATAATTATATTGGTGTTCTAATTATCACATAAAATTGATAAAATAATTCTTACATGGTATACATGTCAATACTTAGTAATATATTAAACACATAGAACACAATAATAAAAGATTTTTATTATCTTACACTTCTACCTAAATATAAAAGAATCACAAATTAGAAAATAAATTAATAATCAAATATATATATTTTTGGTATATTAAAATAACAACATTAAGTTAAACGAGCATGTTACAAAAATATAAGCTCGTTTGTAGAATTCTCAAATTTTATTATAAGATAATAGCAAAAAAAACCGTAAAAATAATAAGGATATTATACTCTCTTCACTTTGGTACATGATATTATACTCTCTTAAGTTATAAAAGAAATAAAAATATTCAGATTTCTTATTAGGTGGGCTTCAATCAGTTAATTGCACCGACACGAGCAATCGGCCCACACATTCCACAATGGATAGGCGGAACAACCGGGCCGTGATGCGTCACTTCACAGGACTAAAATACACTAAACAAACACCAAAACTCCCTAAAAAATTTTTTTCCTTATCCCAATTGGTCAGAATCAGGGAGGCGCCAAAATCAGTAACCTAATCTTATGAGCCCACCGGATAAGGAACAGGGAGGGTGTATCTTCAGTCTCTGAGAAAAAAAAAAACTCCTTTTTCCTCGCCATTTTCATTTTGGCCATTGCAGCAGTTAAATATCTTATTGTTATGGCAATAGCAGTCGCCCACTGCTGCTTCTCCGTGCTCAGCTCCACTGTTAAATTTCGTTACTCCGTTTCTTGCCATCGGCGTCTCGCCACTTCCACCTCCGGTTCCCACGCCTCCTTCTATGCGCTGTCTCCTAAAGCCACCAACAATAAGAAACGAGCTCTCAAGAGAAGCTCGTCGACATCTCCACGTATATCCAACGCTGAGGTAAACGCTTACCCTTTACTTTGATTCTGGTTTCTCTTTTTTCAAATTCCACTGAAACTTAACGCGACTTGATTTCGCAAAATTTCAAGCGCTTTCGATGCTTAGTTATTTGTGCTTTCTAGTTTCATTAATCCATCAGTTTTTTAGTTTACTCTCACGTTATTTTTTGGAGTTGCGATTTCTTCATTTTAGATTAGGCAATTGGAAATGTCATTTGGGAAAGAGATTAGTACTATAAATCAGTAGAATAACATAATTTGATTTGCACTAGGCGCTGGACCTAATCTGTTTAGGGTTTAAGAGTAGCCACTGTTTGATTTTTCTGAGTTATTTATAAACATTATTGTGTTGTAACCCGTCTAAGTGAAGTGGCTCATCAAAGATTGCAACGGTAAAATTTTTATAATAATTTTGTGTGCTATTGTAAAGTGGGTTTTGCAAAGGTAATATGGATAGAACACGATGAATGCAGCGATTTCATTTTATTGGATATGTGGTATTGGTGTTAATTGGATAATGCTGGTTGTCTGAACCTTTTATGCTATGTTGTTGTAGATTCTGATCCAAAATTTATATTTTGGAGTTTCTCCTGTGTCATGCTGGTTCTCAGATCAATTTGTTTCTGTTTAACTAGTCGAATACTGTATTATATTTCATATTCAGGAAGATTTTGTTTCCCAGAGGAAACTTCCAGTGAGATCAAAAGATGAAAAGTCCACCTTAGATGCTAAAGGAATTAGTGGTAGAGGGGACAGGGGACATCTTCAATCAACAGGTTTTAAATCATTTGGCACACAAAAAAAAGACAAGAGGGAGATTCAGCTTGACTCGAGGGAACAACAGGTATATTTGCAACGGTGTAGTTTCCAGGACAATTGTTGTGCTTCTAAGCAGTATGCTAAGCCCTTTGCCTTTGGACTTATATGACTGGTTCGAATTTATATTTATCTATTGCTTGGCTATTTTCTAAAATAGGAAGCCCAAGTGTTTTTGCAGTATCCATGAACCCCATTTTCCAACCATTCATTACACCTTGGGTCTAATCATTCATATTATGAATATGTTGCATATAATTCTCAAATCCTGGAGCTCATTATGCCTTTCACTTCAATTGTTGACAAGATTAGTAGAGGAATTCACTTGACTTCAGTCATCATATACATTGCAACCATTGCTTATAATGTACAAATTACTAATGATGATAATGATTTGAAGCCCTTGAAAATTTCTGGAACTTTTTATTCTGTAGTCTGGGATAGTTATCATTATAATTTTCTTTCTCAAGATTGCTACAAGTGTGCTTTCTAAAACTCTTATCATATTTACGTACAACTAAAATGGTTTTCCCTAATGCATGCTCACTCTTGTTTCTCTTGTGTACATTTGATTTGCTTTTCTCAACTCTTTATTTGTTATGACCTGTTTTTATTTGATTTCAGGTTGAAGCAGGACATCTTCAGGATGCAACCTTTCTCAATGCCGTTGTTAAGGTTAGAAAGAGATTGAAGCAAAAAAGAGTCTTTTGTCATACTGAATATATTCAATCTCTTTTCTTTATCAAGAAATAAAGTTGCTTATTGTCTTTATCATACTTTTACATTTTGATATTGGTTTGAGTTCTTTGACGGCGTGTTTGGATGGAGAATTTTGAAATTTTGAAGAACTTCAAAACAAAGGCATTTCAAAATGCATCAATTTAAAATATTAGCATTTATAATTGTCTTGTTTGAATAAATATTTTTTAGAAAGAATTTCTTATTATTAGAATTTGATGAAATAAAAAAATATTTATAAAAAATAGTGGTATTATATATATAAGAAAGATATAAAAAAAATATAATACGGGTATCATTAGATTTGTAAAAGTGCATAAATATTATTAATAATATAAAGAACAAAAATATATTATATTTACATAAAATAATATTGGCTTAATAGCCAAATATACTCTTAACTTTTTGTATAAAATGGAATTAAGCCCTCAATATTTTATTGCGTGGAAATCAATCTATAAACTTTTATTTAACCATAAATAAACACTCAGTCGTTCAAAATAATGCAATTAAATCCATATCTGTTAAATGACACTAATTGCCGTTAGGACATCCTACGTGGAAGCTGACGTGGATAGCTTAGTTGGTTGCTGCGTGGCATGCCACATTTGCAATGCTAACGAAAGTTAGTGTCATTTAATAAATTTGGACTTAATTATATGATTTTGAATGGTTGGGGATTTATTTACAGTAAAATAAAAATTTATGGACTGATTTTCATGTAATAAAATGTTGAGTGCTTATATCTATTTTGTGCAAAAAGTTGAGGGTATATTTGGTTATTAAGCCAATAATATATATTTTTTATTTTTAAATTTAATAGTGGGCCATGTGCAATAAAGTAAGGGAAGATTTGAAAGAATTTTGAAAAACCACATTTTTAGGTGAATTTTCAAGAAGGGATTTGAGCATCTCAAATTTCCTTTTGAAATTTTTCCTAAATTTTGAAATTCTTCAAATTATTTTGTCGAACAAGGAAATTGGGTTTTGGATTTTTGAATATCTTGAATGAAATGAATTCTCCTCTTGAAATCCCTTATCTAAACACACTTTGAAGGTTTTTAGGTGGATGGATAGGTTGCTCATTTTGGACTAAAATGCCCCTTTTGACATTTCTATAGATAGGTGAACAAATAGTTTTTAGCTAAATATGCATTTTGGACACATCTTAAAGTAGCAAGCAATGTGTATCTCTTGGCAGAAATCCTTAAGAATCTTTATTATCGTTTTTGTTAATGTTACTGTTACCTTTTTTTCTTAGAAGAAATGGATATTAGACTTAATTTATTGGTAACTCAATAATTTATACTATCTATTTGCTTTTCCTTTTTGTTAATGGTATACCTTGTTTATATCTTGTCTAGGTTTATTGCACCCATACAGCACCTGATTATTCCCTTCCTTGGCAAAAGCAAAGACAATATACAAGCACTGGAAGGCAAGAGTCTAATCTGTTTCTGACTCCTGAAGCATGGACTAAGCTTTAAAGGAAATAATAGAGAAAGAAAAAGAGTAGATAGCTGGTTCTAAAGCTTTTCTAATTCCAGTCAAGCAGTTTGTTGCTTTGTCATTCGTCTTGTGTTGTATACTAGGTATTAAATTTTTAATTTATGGTTATGTTTCTTTTTGACCTGGAGCAGTGCTTTCATGATAGGAGATGGGAAACTTTTAACAAATGCACATTGCGTGGAACATGACACGCAGGTAATGTGTTACAGTTCTTGAGTTCATAATAAATATTAAATTGTCCTTAAAACTTAGTGGATATAAGTGTTGATTCATCATTTAGCTGAATAAAATGGCTTGGGGTAACCAATACTGTTTATGTGATACTGGAAAGCCAGTTATACCATTTCTTATCCAATGTCAACATGGAAGTCAGGTTGGAACCTAATTTAAAGGGGAGTTTTAAAATGGTATTGTTGGATGATTTCAGATTTTAGGTTCCCTATTTACTAGCCATAAACATAGTTACCACCACTGGTAAGCCTAATTATGTCAGCATCTTTGGGATCTATTCTTCTTTACTTCTGCATGCAACATTTAAAATGTGAAAGAAGAATGACATACAGTAGAACCCTTCTAAATTAATCTCCTTTAAATTAATAGCCTCTCTAAATTAATACAAAATATGGTCCAGACTCGAGCCACTATATGAAATTAATAAATCCCTCTAGTAATAATTTTGTTTTAAAACCACATGTAAAATTTTGGTTTTGATTTATCGTATAAATTAATAATTTAATAAAAGTATATGCTAATTTGCAAAAGATTATCTTGTTTGAGATTTTTTACTTCAAGAACTAGAAAATTACAAAATAAATTACATAAGATATATTTGCGAGGAGATTTTTAAAGAGCTTATCTACCAAAATGAGATTTTTAAATAAATTAAATGCTATAATGTTATTGGAGAAGTTTAATAAATGTGAAGATTAAACAAACATTTTCTAAGACAAAATTACAATTTACAAGGTAAAACCTTTTAAACTAATAACCCCTCTAAACTAATACTCAATGATTGGTTCTAAGCATAGTATTAATTTAAAGGAGTTTTACTGTATCAAGGAAAGTGAAGATCATTTATGGATTGATGTTCAGAGTTAATAATTCAGAAGTGCTTGTTTATTTATATTTAGTTCTCAATTTCTTAATTGGGTATTTGCATTATGCTTTCATACTGTTTGGAGTTAGACGCATAGATTGGGATTTTCAAGTTCTCTTTACTCAGATGAGGACTTTGAAGTGACTTGTGTCATATCTCATGGCCCTTACCCCGTGTTGCATGGACTTCTTGGCTTTCATTGTTAAGTGAAGTTTATAAAATCATCAAGTACTGTATATATTAGCAATTTCTATTTTCTCTCTCATAATTTGGAACTTTTGTTTATTTGTTTATATTTCTAGTTTGTTTTGATTGCATTTTGCTGTTATCTTCTGTTGATTATTCTCTTTGTTTTTATCATTTCTGACTACAGGTTAAAGTAAAGAGAAGGGGAGATGATACCAAATATGTTGCTAAGGTAATGCCCCTAATAAATGTTTAATGCTTTCCCAGTATGTTTAGTCAGCAGTGTCTTAAATAAATCTTGGCTTCTCAAGAAAACTTTACTTAATTTCTATTGATGCGGGTTAACTTCCTATTAATTTAGTACTACCCATTTCCTCTATTGCATTTGAAGGCATAAAACCATTAACCCAATGTAGAAAGGAGTTATGAAATACATCGCTAGTGGCAAAACAAGTAAATCATTAGTAAATAGCATGACATTCCCGACGTCAATGAGCTTCAGCTGTTTAGTTGCTTGGGGTGGGTTCCTTTCCTTCATCTTGATTTTCTCTCCCTGGATTTTGTTGCTATGATTTTCAATCTCACTCCATGGACTTCCTCTAACCCGGCTACCTCCTCCTTCTTTGTCCTTCTTAACTGTTTCATTTTATATTCTGGCTGCAGTCAGGCAATTGTGATTTACTTTTATATACAATCCATATACATGTGTGGGATGTGTGGTTTTGTTAATTTATGAGAATTTACCTGCATAATCTTATAGTGTTAGACTTAGATATACGGTTTCTTTCCCTGAAATAAAGAAATCTAGCTGAATAAAATATAAATCTTAACCACTCAATATACTTAAACATTTTCAAACAAAATATACGAACTGAATCAAGTACGTGCTTATGGGGATTTAGGTACAAATGATTAGAAATAAATCCAATGGCTATGAATAGATATTAAAAGATGAAATGGTGAGTGTAACATTTTAGAATGAATCCTCAGGCCCAAGATCTTGCTTTGGTCTTTGTCGAGAACTTATTTTTTGGCTGCTTCATTTCCAACTTCAGGTCTTTTTGCGACTTTGAGGTCCTCAAGTATGCTTCCAATGTAATCACTTCTGTTTTTGGTATTTTTTCTTAGCAACTCCTGATTTACTATGAATAGATAGTAAAAGATGAAATGGTGAGTGTAACATTTTAGAATGAATCCTCAGGCCCAAGATCTTGCTTTGGCCTTTGTTGAGAACTTATTTTTTGGCTGCTTCATTTCCAACTTCAGGTCTTTTTGTGTCTTTGAGGTCCTCAAGTATGCTTGCAATGTAATCACTTCTGTTTTTGGTATTTTTACGTAGCAAATCCTGATTTACTCTGAATTAATCATATGATTGATAGTTGAAAAAGTTAAATTTTATTTCTACTTTATTAAAAATAAAAGTATGAGCAAATGAACTAACCTATATAGTTTCTCATCTAATGATAACCTACTATTTCAAATTAAGATATTTGTTTAAGTACCCATAAAAGAGTTTACTATATCAGATGAAGATTCATACATATTGGTGCACACCATTCACAGCAAGATATCAGTTGAAATTCCAAGGTGTTCAGATCACTAGTTGTACTGCCTGTTGGACATTATTAATATCTAATAGCTTACTTCCTTCTCATGATTCGATGAACAGGTTTTAGCCAGAGGAATCGATTGTGATATAGCTTTGCTTTCGGTAGAGAGTGAGGAATTCTGGAAAGGAGCTGAGCCGCTTTGCTTGGGACACTTGCCCAGCCTTCAGGTTTTAATAGCCCTTTCACCTTTTTTGTGAAGCATAAAACTATTCTCTAGTGAATTTTGCAATAACTCATGCTTCATCTTGAATCTTAAAGACAGTCCATTCCGTTAATTGCCTTGACAAAGTAATTATCTTTTTGGATTCAGCTGAGGAACTAATACATCATAAAAGAAATTTCCATAGTCTTTTCTTATTTTTATACTGTGTTTTTTTTTTAATTTTTTAATTTTTTTTATGTGGGTCAGTAATATGAAATGCCATCAGAAACCAAATAACTATAACTGAATAATTAAATGTCTAGCAACATACTAAGCATTTACACCATGTTTCATGGTCATCAAAGGTCCTAATAAACTCTTTGTATCTGTAATTTCATGGTGAGTAGTTCTATATACCTCCTGATATGTATGGCATGAGATATGACATAATGATAGAAGGCATGAAGGCCCTCATAGCTTAAACTAACTTCAAAATAATAACATAAAACTAGCTGAATCCCTATACGTTGCTGTGAGATCAAATTGGTTTTAGTATAAGTTAGCAAATTTTCTTTCAAAAAGAAATTAATATTTAATCTAGCAAATTGAGTAACAAATAGATTAAGAAAACTAGTAAGGCTTGCAAAAGATTGTAATGGTGAAGAAAACTAAAATGGTATACAAATAAATCAAATGATATATCAACTAATTAATCATTAAAATAACTAAATAAATTTCAAAGGTTGACATTGAGGACAAACAGTCTCACTGAAAAAGAGTGGTATAGAGACTGGTAACATGTGATGCTTACTCTTATAGAAACTTATCTGGGTTAAAAAAAAAAAAAGAAAAACAACAGTTAATCAAATCTTACATAAAAACTTACATTATTCTTAATAAATTATATATAAGTAGGCAAACATCCATTATCTCCTAAGAATTATACCAATCTTTTGAGTTTACCTTGAGATTTGGAGAATGATTTTATTTATTGTTCATGAAACGTTTTAATTATCTGATTTGCCATTGAGTTTTTCTGCATGGTCAGAAACTTTAATCTGAAAGTAATCCATTAAAGAGCTGCACGTCCATAGCAAGGTTTCGGGTGAGCAAAAGTTGATTCATATCGACTTAGGGTGGGTTTGGTTGCAGTGAGACCAGTGGATGAACACTAAAAAAGACAAAAAAAATGGAAGGATAAAATTACTCTTCCACCCCTGATTTTAATTTTTTATTATTTTATTAAAAAGTATATATCCTTTATGGCCATTTTTTCTTTTTCAATCTCACCGTCCATCCAAATTAGCCCTTAACCAATCGAAACTGATTGAATTCTTTCAATTTGATTTTGGTTAAATTCGGTTAATGGGATTGATTTAGTTGGTTAATTTGGTCGGTTTTCGGTTAATAGAAATAGGTCAGTCGGTTCAATTATTATTATTATTATTATTATTTTTAAGATGAGTTGGGTAATTCGGTTTTTGATTTTTTGGACTGAACTAATCGAAAAAACCAATTGCTTATCCCTAACTATGTTAGACTGTAATTTAATAGATAGTTATAAAAGAATCAGATAAAAGTGCCATCTTCATAAGTTCTAACTCATTTCCAATAGAAAATTGAAAGAGCAACATAGTTTCCTCATAATCATAATCTAAATGGAGGTACAATTATAGTCATTTATTTATTCAATTTCTTTTTTCAATTAAATTTTCTCTATTTCATCATATCAACACAGCTATGGTTATGGTGAAATCAATAGCAACAAGAAAGTGAAAACCACAAGAGTGTTTCTTCAGTTAGAAAGTAGAACAAGGATGCTATAGACTAAATGTGCTAGTCAAGGAAAAATTAGGCTTGTTATTTTAGAAATTAGGTCAAACAGGTTTAATTAATGATAATTACAGAATCTTAATCACTGTCAGCGAAATCATAACAGTGTATGACGAAGGAAAGGATGCATGATGTTGGAAATTTTCAGATAAATCTAAAAAAATAGGAGTTATTAATTTATAGACATTCTACGAAACATCGTCAGAAAATACATGAACGTTTTCTGAAAGTACAATAACTCAAGAAAAGACATAGCAGATAGAAAAAAAATGAAGATGATAGAGTTTAAAGTACCTTAACCAAAATATGATGTTGCATCACATCAAGAAATAACAAATTTTGTTTTGGAAAGGAGAATTATGAAATTCAAAGATACATATGATAAAGAATAAGAGTATCAACGTGCAAAGCTCTAATTTGTGTTGTATCAAAGTTTAAATAAGTATAAAATAAGCTCTAAATTAACCTGGAAAATTGATTTTCAACATTAAGCATAGAGTGCAGCATTTTTGAATTGCATAAATTCAGTCCATCTATCAAACCTTCTTTGCATATCATTTTCTATGGCTTTGTTTTGTTTCCTCTTTCTATTTTCAGCTTTTCTTTTGATCATCTTGAAGCATCAAGCCAGTGAAAATTTGTTAATTGAAGTCAAAATTCTGTAACCTATTTAGGTAATTTTGGGCTAATGAGAAATCTCTATGGTAAGAAAACCTAGAAAAAGCATCACTCATGCATATTGAAATTTCAAAGAATTGACAGAAGTTCATTGGGTGACAGCAGCTGCAAAAGTATAATAGGCCCCCATTCCCACCATAAGCTGATCAGCTTTGGCAACAAAATTTTTGAAATCTAACTATCAAAACAGATAATAATAACAAAAGCTAAAATACATCACAAATAAATCAAACAAAAAAGAAAAAAACAACTTACAGAAGTGAACCGCAGGATGTTTAAACCAAAACAAAGATCTAAGAAAAACAATTAAAAAACATGCATTAGAGAATTAGAATCGAGAATTAGCACAACAAAGTATGATAACGAAACTATTATGCAACGTTTTTAAAATATAAAATGGTGTCAAGGACAATTGTAAAATTTTTAACAATCATGACTGGATACAAAAGTTTTATTTTTTTTGTTCTTACTATTATCATTTTTGTTATTATTTTTATATAATTTAGTAAGAGCTATGCCCCCACTAGATATAATTTGTGGCTCCGCCACTGTTTACAGCTGTGCTTTATCTAAGTGAGATACAAGGTTTTGAAGCTTTAGTGAATTATGCTAAAGTGGTTATGCCAAGTTTTTCAAGTTCCAAGTTTTTTGAGCTGTCTTTGTTCTGTTTTGTTGATGGGCAGGATGCGGTAACTGTCGTGGGATATCCATTAGGAGGAGACACCATTTCTGTGACCAAGGGAGTTGTTTCACGTATAGAGGTTTGATTCTTTGATTCACAGCTTCAAAGTGATAATGACAAGCATCAATCAGATCTTGCCTTTACTTAATTACTTTAATGCCCATACATTATTTTTTTAAAAAAAATATTTTCCTTCTTGCCTACTTGTTAAGTGAATAACACTATCAAGTTTCTTAATATCATTTCCTCAGGTCACATCATATGCCCATGGTTCATCTGATTTGTTGGGCATTCAAATTGATGCAGCAATAAATCCTGGTCAGTAGATCATTGCAATTTGTATATTTAAGCCTTTCAACCTGTCCTTTTTCAAAGGCATTGCCTGTATCATTGTGATAGTCATTGCTTATCCTTGGTAGATTTCAGGTAATAGTGGTGGTCCTGCATTCAACGAGCAGGGTGAATGCATTGGGGTTGCATTTCAGGTATATCTTCTGTGTTAAGTTTCTTGACTTCAAACTTTTGGGTTTATGGTAAAGAGTTCGTTTTGGATGCACTGGCAGTGAATTTAACTCCACAAGCAGAGTTAAGAGACTGCTGTATGTCTCACTTATACACACACACACACCCCCCCTCGAATGGTGTGTGTCATTCCGCTAATCCCGTCACTGGAGTCAAAGTATTCCACTGACGGCATGTGAGATGATTTCTCTTATGCCAAAATCTGGATGATATAATTTCTCTTAAATCACTTATTTGGTTTAGTTTAATTTATATTCCCTTTATTTCATAATGCTACTGCTTTCCATTTTTCCCTTTTTGAGTTGTCTCAAAATGTTTGTTGATTACTAAAACAAGCATTACTCATTGATTTTAGTGTTACAACCATGCCTAAGTTGAATTAATTATTATGGGAATTGACATAGTTAGTAACATGTATGCCACGCAAAAGTAAAGCACAGTCCTTAAAACTTTTAACATATGAAGGAGGAATAAGCATTATGTGACCGGGGGATATGGTACTTTTTTATACTTGCTTCCTTCCATAATTTGGCACGCTTTTTGGGCTGAGTTTTATTGTATCAACCATTATTCTTTTCATCACGTTTTTTCTTGTGCTATGTTTAGTCCCTCTTAACCTTTCCCTCCCCCTAACTACCACGTATTATATGTTAACGGAAGACTTCCCTTTAGGTTTACAGATCTGAGGAGGCTGAAAATATTGGCTATGTGATACCAACTACTGTTGTATCTCATTTTCTGAATGACTATGAGATGAATGGGAAGTATACAGGTGAGAATATCTTCCTGACTACAGTTGTGTGAAATATTTATTATGCTTGCATTTAAATCTGTGTGCATATTTTTGGATTTTGAGTAGTAGTGCATTAGGTATCCTCTTACCTTACACAGTGTTGCACAGGGGGCATAATTTATTTTATTAATAGTTTATGATATGAATTCATTTTTTTGAATTTTAGAGATGGAGCTTCATTATAATTTTTATTATCTTTCAAGGATGTCGATGCATGAGGTTCTTAGTTTTGGTTATGTGATTTCCTTCCAAAGCCTTTTTTTACATCCTCATACAAAAGTCACTTTTTTTTTTAAATAATTGAAACTAACTTCATGATGAATCCATATGCTCTTAACAAAGCAATTATTTTTGCAATCTGTAAACTTTATGTACCATGAATTACTTTTGGATGTCTAGTCATCTCTTACAGCTCGCCACTTGCTTGAATTGACCTAATGTTGATATTCTTTTTCAATCATTGACTCATCATTCCGTTACTGACTAGTTATTAACATTTAGTATTCAAGCACTAATATCACAGAAATGTCTAATTTTCTCCAAGAGTAAAAATTAAAAAATAATAAAAACCCTTCATTGAGATTCCAGGTTTCCCTTGCCTTGGTGTATTGCTGCAGAAGTTGGAGAATCCAGCTCTACGAGCATGCTTACAAGTACATTTTAATGAGGTAATTTTACTATACCTCAGCATAGAGAGCACAAATGCACTAGTGCATTTGTACTTGTATGCACAAACATATACTCGTTAGCATTTTCCCTGCACTAGTGTTTGTGGATGATGGGATTCAAGAAGGATCTGCATGGTAGGGGTTGGATTTGAGAATTGTGTTGTTGGCTTGCCGAAGAGAGTTCAAGTTGAAGCTTCTTGGAGGAGATGGTGGACAATAACTGACGTGAAAGCTGTGTATGAGGATACTGGGCATGACTCATGAGAAAAACAAAGCTTTGAAAA
The DNA here is from genome assembly GCA_032173925.1 of Heritiera fomes. Classification (NCBI taxonomy): domain Eukaryota; kingdom Viridiplantae; phylum Streptophyta; class Magnoliopsida; order Malvales; family Malvaceae; genus Heritiera; species Heritiera fomes. The sequence continues at coordinate 21,231,763 of JAPDPM010000013.1, read as the reverse complement.
ATAAGAAACATGTGCAGCAATAGATTGGTACTGTGAAATTGTAAAGAAATTTAAATTAAGGCCACATTAATAGAATATATTATAATTGTCTAATTGCTATGTTTTTTGTGCTCATCTCCTATAGTTTGTTCAAGTTCTGGACTAGGTTTAAAAACACCATTCATTTGTTATCTAACATGCACTTTTTTGTAAAAAAATGGTGAAAAAGGTCATGAAGTGTCAGTAATCAGTGTCAAATGAACATGGAAATATAAAATTATTCATTCAGAAATGGATAAAACTTAGAGCTTGAAGCATTTATGAGTGGCTGTTATATGGGTTGTCTATGTAAACTGCAGAAAGCATTTTGGTTCTCAATTTCATTTTCAGGCCTTATTTGATTTTAGCTGGATACCTGTTTTCCAATGGTGCATCTTACGCAATTTGCCAGCATTATTTAGACTTGCTGGTGTATGTTTGTTGAGTAGTTCATTCCCTTAGATATCTTCATTTTAAAATTTGACTTCCACAGGGTGTGCTTGTTCGAAGAGTTGAACCTACTTCGGATGCAAATAATGTTTTAAAGGAGGTATGCTGGCAATGCTCATAAGCATTGAGGATGTTGAATCTTTTAGTTGTATTTTATTGTCCATTTCATTTTTCCATATTCGCACCATATATGGTTAGTCATTCGAGTCTTGTTGTTTGTTTCAAGTTATTGTCATAAGAGTCCAATTTCCTCACTGATGATAAGAAAAGGCTAATTATAAAGTGTTTTTCCTTCAATTTTAGTTACACATTTGTATTACTGTGCGTTATGACGATGAATCTTTGTTTTACTTTAACCTTTCCAGGGGGACGTTATTGTGAGTTTTGATGATGTTCATGTGGGTTCTGAAGGAACAGTTCCATTCAGATCAAATGAGCGCATTGCATTCCGCTACCTGATTAGTCAAAAGTAATGGTCCTTTTTCTCTGCCAAGAAATCAGATGAAAAGCTGCATAACATGTTTTTCCACTCAATTTAAAAGTTTAATTTCTGTGTTTTCAGTCTTTTCAATCTCCCATGATTTATATCATCTTTTCCTATCTTTTCTTTTGGCATTCATTTTATATTCCTGTGATATAAGTTAGTCTTGGACCCAATTTAGGCTCTCTTACAGATTTGCAGGTGATGTAGCAGAGCTTGGTATAATCAGGGCAGGCAAATTCATGAAAATTCAAGTAGTTTTAAATCCAAGAGTACATCTGGTATGCAATTAAAGTCTTAGCTCTGAACTGGGAAGATACAGCTCCAGTATAATTGGTTACATTTGCTTTCTTTTGATGCTAATGATATAGATCCTTTATTTGTGGCATTCTAGGTTCCCTATCATATTGAGGCAGGTCAACCTTCATATCTGATTATTGCTGGTTTGGTGTTTACTCCACTTTCAGAACCACTGATAGAGTGAGTGTGTTCATTCCTCACACTCCAGTAGTTTATACAATTCCTTTATGGATGGGTTAATAATGTAAGGATGCTAATGCTAATCATGATGCAATCTGTATTTCTTTATTGATGTCAAATTTTCAGGGAGGAGTGTGAAGACTCTATAGGGGTAAGCTGTAAATTCCAGTAAACTCCTGAAGCATGATATTCTTCTAATCCAGTGCCATTTTGATACCAAAGCGTTATTGAGGTTTGGCATTGAATTGTTCATTCTTCTCAGTTAAAACTGCTGGCTAAGGCTCGGTACTCATTGGCAAGGTTCAAAGGAGAACAGATTGTGATCCTATCACAGGTGCGCTCCTTATTATATGAGGTTTGACATTGATAGCTGAACAAGATGCTCTGCCATGACCTTCTAACTAGTTCTTAGTCTAGGAATAATCTGCTTATGTTATAAGGACCAAGGGAACACCTTGGAAGTTTCAACTTGAAGATCTCCGGTTCAAAATTTGGAATAGGAGTGGGTTTATGAGATGAGAGGGTTATCTCTTGTTGTGTAGTCCTAGCCTCCAAGGCACAATGAGCATTCACATGCCACAAAAAGAAAAGTTCTATTCCCTTTAGGATGACTTCATCATATCACAGAGCATGGGTTTCATGAGAATTTTGAAACAGTATATTAGGGCATGAGATCTGACTTTGTTTATCTTGTCTTCATTAGGTCTTGGCAAATGAAGTAAATATTGGATATGAGGACATGGGCAACCAGCAGGTGGGTTTTCTATGTCCTCTCACAACTTGCCTTTGCCAATTTTATTTACGTTTACTAAAATGTAGAAATTTCAGGTTTTGACGTTCAATGGAACTCGAATAAAAAACATTCATCACCTAGCACACCTCGTTGCTTGTAAGTGCAAACATCCATATTATTTAGCCTTCATCATGTCTATTAGGTAGTTCTCATGGCAGTCTGTATTCTTGGTCAGATTGTAAGGACAAGTATCTAGTTTTTGAATTTGAAGACAATTACCTAGCTGTTTTGGAGAGGGAAGCTGCTATGGCTGCCTCATCTCGCATTCTCAAAGACTATGGTATTCCATCTGAAAGATCTGATGATCTTTTGGAGCCGTATGTTGATTCAGTTGGAGATAACCCGGCAATCGAGCAGGACTTTGGTGATGGTCCAGTTTCAAATTTGGAGATTGGCTCTGATGGACTCCTTTGGGCTTAATTCCTAACATTGGTAAATTCAGTTTGATCATCTTAGGTAGCAAAGGTTGGGAGATAAAAGAAAATCCTGGCTCGGAAACTATGGTTGAAAGCTTTCCGTTGGCCACATCAAATTTTCAGTAGCTTATGTTGATTTCCATGAAGCCCGTATCAGAATACCAGAGTGCCAAATCTTCCTTCCTTTTCCCACCGTTCGGTGGTTTGTCAGGTTTTTATAATTTGGATGCAACAGTTTTGCACAGTTATTGATTGATTGCATGCCCAGAATCAGGATTAGGCTGCAGATTTACCCCGAGACCCCGGAGAGCATTTGATGTAAATGTTTTGAAACAATAAAATTGTCAGATTATTATCACTCAATTCAATGGGAAATATAAACAATGTTGTCCCAATTTTCTCATCTAAGATCTAGGCTGGGTCATGCCATGTTATAGCTTAGTTATGGCAAGCCAAGAATATTGCGTGGTTCTCAAATCTCTCTCGGATTACAGAGAAAAAGAAGAATCATTTTGCACAAGTGATTGATTATTCACCTGAGAAAACAAAAATTTGTCATGCCTCCATTTTGTTACAACTTTTAACACGTGCATGCATTTGTAAATAGACACAAAGTTACAAAATTAACAGTCCATCTAGCTGGTTTTGGATGCAATTGCATTTCCATTGCTTTATGTCAGAGGGCTGAAAATTTTGAACCGTTCGAAAGTTACACACTAATTTATAGTAAGTTAATGCCACTCGTGGTTCTGAGCTTCATTTTGGTTTATAATTTTCGAAACGATTTATTTTAATCTTTACTTTGTTCTTTTGGTATTCAGTCGTTTAATTTTAATTTTAAATGTCAATAGACAATAAATGGATCACAAAATTTAGTATCAGTTGACTATTGATATATTGAAAAGGTATATTTTTTAAAAAGTTTTTTTTTCATCTTTGATTCTCGTGTCTCTTTTTCCTAAAGTTGGCTATGGATCGAATCGCGTTAGTTTTGAGCTGTGTTAAATAGTTTTGGCCCAAAACCAAAAGGGATCGGTTTGAACCAGTTAAATACAGGGTCGATCTAGGGTTAAGCTACACTTTAGTGTAACGGGATCGATCCGGCCCGATGAATCGATTCTCGGTTTGAACCAAGTTGATCCCAAGCTGCCTTATTTTTTTTCAAATTATTTTTTAATTTATTTCTTAATTTTAATAAATATTAATATTTATTTATTATGTTGAATTATCTCTACATATTGTGGACTAATTAGGTATAATCTATATCATACAATATTAATTGTAGTATATTTATAAGGAGTGTGACCTATACTATTATTATTTATATTATTTACATCTGTTAATTCATAATGGGATGGATTATAACACATGATATTGTTAATATAGGAGGTCCCTGCCCTTGGCACATATATATTGTTAATAGTGTGGCCCATTAACACTGTGACATTTTGGCAAATTTGTGAACAAGGGCACTATCCTCCTTGTTTCTCCCGTTCCTCACTTCCACTCATCAGATTTCCTTGCTTTTGGCTAGATTTGGAAAATGACAGACCAAGATGATGAGGGATCCGGTGGACAACCATCACAGCATCCATTGGCGCCACAAATGGTGGCTGATAGCAGTTCAACCGGTGCTGGGACGTATGGGTTTGGCTCTCAAAATCCAAGTTAGTGTTTCTTCCTTGTTTGTGGTGCAAGTGGCTTGATTGGTGGATGATTTTGTTCCAACAATTGGCATCAGAGCTCCTCCATCTCAAAGCCATTGGCCATTTTAAAGGAAAAAACGAAATATGATGAATTTTTAATTTTTGGGTTTTTTCGATCTTACATAAAACCCATGAGATTTGATATGTTTTGAGCCAAAACAATACCAAATATCAATTGAGGATGATATTTTATGGAAAATGACATAAAAATGAAGCATAATGATGGTCTGTAGTGAAAGGAACTGTTGGGTCGAGTTGAAAACCCGACCAGTTCTGGCTTTCTGCGAAAAATTAAGCTGCAGGTAGAAGAAGCTCGAGCGCGTGCACCAACGTGAGAATAGAATGGTGCGGGTGTGTGGACTTCACGCGCCCGACCAAAAATTTAAAAAAAAAGTTATTTTCTTACCTGCTAGGCCCGCCGTTTCTGGGCCACTTGTTTTAGTTTTGGACTACTCGTTTTTTTTTTTTTGCTTCATGGGCTTTTGTTTAGTAACTAAAATGGGCCAAATTTTATTTGTTGAGTGGGCCAAAATATTTGGGTTTATTCATTTATTTGATTCATATTTATTTTATCATTAGCCAACTAATTAAATTTAATTATGGGCTTGATAATTAATTTTGGGCCACCATATTTATTTAATTATAAGCTCTTAATTTATTAATTTAGAATTAAATTTTAATTATGAACATAATAAGTGAATTATTTTGGTTAATTAAATTAATTTTAATTAATTAATTTTGGCAATTAATTGCATGTTTAATTTAATTCACTTATATTTTTGAATATGCTATAATTTATTATTATTTACCTTATTGTTTAATAATCCTTTATTTATATTAAATCACTAATTAGAGTGATTAGTTTCTATCTGTCATAGAACTAGTTATGATAATTTTTTGGTGATTTTTCTGTAGTAAATAATTGGATTATTATAAGGTAAATTAAAATGATAGTTGCAAAATAAATATACCAAGATTTCTAGAATTAATAATTCTCTCCATGTCGCATTGCTTGTTCATTTTAGAGATGCTTGGGATGGAAAGGATCTTGATAGGATGTAACGTGGCTTTGCTATCCTGTCGATGGCAAGTCTTTTTTGATTTTATATTCTATCAATTTTGTTTATCCTTTTGTAATATGCCATCTGACATCCTTGATAGCTTGAATATATTTTGTTGCATATTTCTGTATTATATGCTATTTCTGTTTATGTTATTCAAGCAGCCTCTTATAATCCTGGGATGTCATTGCAACTATCCTCAATCAAGACCCTTACAGGGTCAAGTTTCGATGAATGGTTTGAGTCACTCTCGATGTTCCTGGGTGTGATGAACCTAGATTTGGCACTTAGAGTTGATCCACCATCTATACCCACTCTGACCAGCTCTATTGAGGAAAGAAACTACTACAACTTTTGGGAACACTTTAACCGGAATTGTCTGATGATCATGATGTACACAATTGATATGCAGATTAGGCAAAGTATTCCTGAAGTTGACAATGCAAAAGTCTTCATGCAAGCCATTAAGAAACAATTTGCAAAGTTTGATAAAGCTGAAAAATCAAACTACATGAGATTGTTCACCACGACGAAATATGATGGTGTTAGTGGTGTTAGGGAGCATATCCTAAAGATGATAAAATACTACAACAAATTGAAGGAGAAGAAAGTTGAAATTGGAGATGAATTCTTAGTATGGCAGATACTTGAATCGCTTCCTTATCAGTTTGACAATATGAAATCCAGTTATAATACTCAGAGGGAAGTTTGGTACCTAAACACCATGACTGCCATTGTGATTCAAGAGGAGATAATCAAAGCTAGAAAATCTTATCATTCAGCTCTTATGGCAACACAAGCTACTGTCACTGGTAAGAAGAAAGTAGGTAAAACAGCTCCCAGCAAGAAATTCAAGTCCTTCTTTAAAAGGAAGGGAACCACCTCTTCTTCAAAGTCAGCCTCCACCAACTCTTCTGGGTCTAAATCTCAGAATTCTGATGGGTTCAAAGGAAAATGCAACTTTTGTCATAAATATGGGCATAAGATGGCTGACTGTAGTAAGTTTGCTGAGTGGAAGGTGAAGAAAGGTACCTTGTTTGCATTTGTCAATTTTGAATCGAATTTGGCAAATGTGCCTTCTAACTCATGGTGGTTAGATACCTGTGCAAGTATTAACATAACTAATTGTTTACAGGCATTGACAAACCACCAGAGTCCAAGTGAAGGAGAGATCGTGGTGCATATGGGGAATGGAGTTAGAGTCCAGGCCGAACAGATTGGAGTAGCTAGACTATTGATGTCTTCTGACCAAATTTTGGAATTACCAGATACAGTGTATATTCCTAGTATTAGGAGAAACTTAATCTCTGTATCTATTTTGGATAGGGCTGGATTTTCTTTCCAATTTGGTGATGGAAAGGTCTACTTATTTTGTCATAACAAGTATATTGGGTCTAGAACTCTATTTGACAGTTTATATAAATTAGATCTCCATTCTGATGATGTCCAATCTTTGATTTCTTCCTCTTCTTCCTCTAATATGCATGATGTGAATGCTATGGTTGTTGGTTCAAATTAGGATAGGGTGAATAAAAACTCTTCTATGTTGTGGCATAGGTGTTTGGGACATATCTCAAAGCAGAGAATGCAGAGACTTATTAAAGATGGTATTATGCAAGATCTTGATTTCTCTGATTTTGGTACTTGTGTTGATTGTCTCAAGGGGAACTTCTTGATAAAACTAGGAAAGTAAAGAAACGTAGAAGTGAGGATGTTTTGGAACTGATTCATACAGACATTTGTGGACCTTTGACACCAACTGCATTAGGTGGATACAGGTACTTCATCACCTTTATTGATGACTATTCTCGTTTTGGTCATATTGAACTTATTCGTGAGAAGTCTGACTCTCTTGAAGCTTTTAAAGTTTTCAAGTCCGTTGCGGAGCTTCAAAAGGATAAGCTGATTAAGGCTGTAAAATCAGATAGAGGTGTTGAGTACTATGGTCAATATGATGAGACTGGGCAGAATCCTGGGCCTTTTGCTAGGTTCTTACAGGAATGTGGAATTGATGCTCAGTATACGATGCCTGGGATACCTCAACAGAATGGTGTTGCAGAGAGAAGAAATCGCACACTTCTGGACATGGTGCGCTGCATGTTGAGTCACTCCACTATACCAGATTTCTTGTGGGGTGAAGCATTAAAAACTGCAGCATACATTCTGAATCAAGTTCCAAGTAAGTCAGTTCCTAAGACTCCTTACGAGATGTGGTCAGGCAAGAAGCCAAGCCTTCGTCATTTCCACGTTTGGGGTTGTAAAGCAGAAATAAGACCATACAACCCACAGTTGAAGAAGCTTGACAAGAAGACTGTTAGTGGAAATTTTGTTGGCTATTGTGTCGGCTCAAGAGGTTCTAGATTTTATTGTCCTTCTTACACTACTAGAATCATAGAGTCTGACCATGCTTTCTATTTTGAGGATGATTTTGATAGTGGGAGTTCTCAACCCCGGGAAGTTACTCTTAGAGAGGAACCTGTTGTCATGCCTGTTCCTTACATGCCCTATCCAATGGTTGGAATGCCACAAGTAAATGAGCCAACAGTTGATCTTGAATTGTCCATTTCTGAACCTGCTCCAGAACATGAAGAGATGGTTCCTGACAACAATGTTGGTGATGTCCCATTAAGGAGATCACAGAGGACTAGAATACCTGCAATTTCTGATGATTATGTTGTTTATTTGCAAGAACATGAGTGTGATGTTCACTTGTCTTCTGATCCTACTGCTTATCAGGAAGCAATTAATGATTTGAACTCTTCAAGTTGGATGCTTGCTATGCAGGAGGAGATGGCATCTATGTATCATAATGTGACATGGGATCTAGTTGAATTGCCATATGGTTGTAAATCCATTGGCTGCAAATGGGTCTACAAGACAAAGTCAGATTCCAATGGCCAAGTAGAAAGGTTTAAAGCTCGATTGGTGGCCAAGGGTTTTAGACAAAGAGAAGGTATTGATTATACAAAAACCTTCTCTCCTGTTTCTACTAAGGATTCTTTCAGGATCATCGTGGCATTAGTAGCTCATTTTGACTTAGAGCTACATCAAAAAAATGTGAAGACTGCTTTTCTTAATGGTGATTTGTATGAAGATGTCTATATGGAGCAACCTGAAGGTTTTGTAGTTCCAGGGATGGAAAATATGGTCTGTAAGCTTAGGAAATCCATCTATGGACTTAAGCAAGTTTTCAGATAATGGTATTTGAAGTTTGATGGGATTGTGACATCACTTGGTTTCAAAGAGAATGTTGTTGATCAATGTATATACATTAAGGTCAATAAGAGTAGCTTTGTGATTTTAGTGCTCTATGTTGATGATATCTTATTAGCAGCAAATGACACTGACCTATTGATTGAGACAAAATACATGTTGTCATGTCACTTTGATATGAAGGATCTAGGTGAGGCACATTTTGTTTTAGGAATTGAGATCCTACGTGACAGAACAAGAGGCATACTTGGATTGTCTCAAAAGGCCTACATTGAACGTATCTTGAGTAGGTTCAATATGAGTGCATGTACTCCAGCTAAGGCGCCTATAGTGAAAGGTGACGTTCTTTCAAAATCCCAAAGTCCTCAAAATGATGATGATAGAGCCTATATGCAGAATGTGCCGTATGCCTCGATAGTGGGTAGTTTAATGTACGCTCAAGTTTGTACACGTTCTGATATAGCCTTTGCTGTTAGTGTACTTGGAAGATTCATGAGCGATCCTAGGATGGAACATTGGAAGGCAGCAAAGAAGGTGTTGAGATATCTTCAAGGCACCAAAGATCATGTTTTGACATATCAGCGATCTAATGATTTGAACATAGTCGGATATTCTAATGCTGACTTTGCAGGCTACCTGGATGATAGAAAATCAACTTCTGGTTATATTTTCATGATGGCTGAAGGAGCTGTTTCTTGGAAAAGTGCGAAACAAACACTTACAGCGTCCTCAACAATGGAGGCAGAATATGTGGCATGCTATGAGGCTACATGCCAAGTTATTTGGCTGCAGAATTTCATCTTGGGGCTGGATCCTGTTGTTTCCATTTTGAGGCCACTAAAGATGTTTTGTGATAATTTTGCAACAGTTGCTTTCTCTCATAACACTAGGAGTTTCTCACGCTCCAAACATATAGATATCAAATATTTGTTTGTTAGAGAGAAAGTCATGGAGTCCATTATTGATATAGAGCACATTTCTACATGGCTCATGCTAGCTGATCCACTAACTAAAGGTTTAGCTGCTAAGGTGTTTAGACAACATGTCACCAATATGGGCTTGATTGAGCCTTTTGTTGTATCGAGTTAGTGAGAGTCTTGAGTAAGATAATCAGTTGCAACTGCTTTGTGATTGGACTCTTTTATGCCATATTTAGTCATATACATATTTATGTTCAGTTTGTGCACAATTTTTGTTATTTATTGCATTTGGTGAATGAGATATTCTGTGTTGTGATCTCATATGTTTTATTGAAGTGATGCATCATTTTAGTTTTAGATGCATGGACCTTATGGAGATGGATAGTTGATTCTGTTTTTCATATCATTTCTATTTCACACTACCATACTACTATTTTGGATTGAAGTCTTTATGAGTTTACACATTTGTACCATGTCGGTATGATGTATCTTGAAACTTATAAAGGCTTAGTTTTGTTGAAGTATTTGTGAGAATGCATATTTATATCCTATCGGTATAATATGTTTTAGGAAGATCATAAATACATGTTGATATTGTATAATATTATGTTGATTAACTTAATTGTCCAAGTGGGAGAATGTTGAATTATCTCTACATATTGTGGACTAATTAAGTATAATCTATATCATACAATATTAATTGTCGTATATTTATAAGGAGTGTGACTTATACTATTATTATTTATATTATTTACATCTGTTAATTCATAATGGGATGGATTATAACACATGATATTGTTAATATAGGAGGTCCCTGCCCTTGGCACATATATATTGTTAATAGTGTGGCCCATTAACACTGTGACATTTTGGCACATTTGTGAACAAGGGCAGTATCCTCCTTGTTTCTCCCGTTCCTCACTTCCACTCATCAGATTTCCTTGCTTTTGGCTAGATCTGGAAAATGGCAGACCAAGATGATGAGGGATCCGGTGGACAACCATCACAGCATCCATTGGCGCCACAAATGGTGGCTGGTAGCAGTTCAATCAGTGCTGGGACGTATGGGTTTGGCTCTCAAAATCCAGGTTAGTATTTCTTCCTTGTTTGTGGTGCTAGTGGCTTGATTGGTGGATGATTTTGTTCCAACAATTAATACATGGAATGTAAATTCAATTTAAATAGAAAGGATGATAGAAACATAGTGATCCTAGAAGGGGTGGTGATCCCTAAGCGGGATTATTTTAGATATTTGGGATCGATTGTGCAAAGGAATGAAGAGATCAATGGTGATGCGACTCATAAGATACAAGTTGGTTGGAGCAAATGGAAAAGTGCTACAGGGGTGTGTTGTGTGACAAAGGAGTTCCTATATAGTTGAAAGACAAGTTTTACAGGACAGTTGTTAGACCAACATTACTTTGTGGCAGTGAATGTTGGGCCATTAAAAGACTGCATATATAAAAAATAAGTGTAGCAGGAATGCGAATGCTATTATGGATGTGCGGATATATGAGAATGTTGTATATATTACTAAAGAAATATGTTTTAAAATCATTTAGATTGCATTTGTATTAAATAAAATGAAATTGAAAGTGTAAAAATGAGTTTGGAATGAATAAAATACTTGGTTAGTTGACTGCCTTATGTATTAAAGCCTTTTGGAAATATTTTTGGAATAAAATACTTGGTTAGTTGACTGCCTTATGTATTAAAGCCTTTTGGAAATATTTTTGGCATGGGAATTCGACTTTCATATTGGGCAGTCGACTGCCCTAAAGGGGCAACCAACTGTCTCGAGTGAAAATGGCTTTTGTTTTGAAAATACACTAGGAAAATCGACTCTCCTTCTCAAGCATCCGATTTCTCAGTTTGAAAATTCAAAAAATGTATCTGTTGAACATGTTTCTTTGTTTCAAAAGACATGGTTTTTCAACCTAAAGATGACTAATCATGAAAAAAGTTTTCTAACACCATTTTGAGTCTATAAATACTTCCACTTTCATGGAATTTAATACAATCTTTATATTCTTTCACCCTAAAATCAAATTCTCTTCTTGTACGCTTTATTCTCTAGTTTGGTTTAAGTGAGTTCAAAAGAGAAACTCAAAGTGCAATTGATTTTCTCTTAGAGTAGGCATTGTATCCTGAGAATAATGTTTCTTAAACCATTTACACTAGTGTGGGGAAACTATTGTTCTTAAGATAGCTTCCTAGAAGTGATTTACCTACCAAAGTTTTTTCTTCTTCTTCAACTTGTTTGTAGTAGAACACCATCCACATAAAAGAGAATTTTCATACAACAAAAAAAAAAAGATAGAATGAGAAATGAGGACATTCGCAAAAAGATTGGAGTATCACATATCGAAGACAAGTTAAGTGAAAGTCGTTTATGTTGGTTTGGATAGGTACGATGTAGACTTATGGATGCTCCTATTAGAAGAGTGGAGGCTATGAATGATGTACAAAGGGTCAAGGTTAGGGGAATATCGAAGAAGACTGGGAATGAAGTAATTCAAAAAGATATCGTAGAACAAGAGTTGAAAGAACATATTACTTTAGATAGAAATGAGTGGAGAAGAATTCATACTAACGACTTAGCGTAAGGTCATATATTGGTTCATATAGCCTACCTCAATATTAGAATAAAAGCTTTGATGATAATGATTAACATTGACTTATATTTAGTTATGTAATATATTTATATTTAGTAAAGTTATTATTATAATAAAATAATAAATAATGTTATTATAATAAAATTATCATAACTTATTTAATAAGGTTATTAGTTTTAAAAAATTTATAATACTTATTTTGATAAAGTTAAAATTATTTATTACATTGCAAATATAATTAAACTTATCATTTATTATTTGAAATATAAATAAACAAGCAAAACCTAATATTCATATAATTCAGTTTCAACTAAATCTCTACCAACTCTTCGCAAAAAACTCTCTTTTAAAATAACCCAAAAATTGTGTTTTTATAAGTTACAAGAGAATGTTAAATGGGAAAATCTCAAATAAGGTTCTTGTATATTTTCGGTGAGATTTTTGGACCACATCTGATGAGGTTGTCTATGGTAATTGGTTAGGAAAAAACTCAAAGTTGTGAGCTTGTGAGGAAGCGGAGAGAGACAATGTGATATATGAGTTTTGAGTTGTGATTTAATGGTGGCAATATAAAAAATAAAAACAAACGAAGTTGGAAAAGCAAAGCCTGTAATCAAGGCAATAATGTATTTGATTTTTTACTATATTATTATAAATTTTACAATTAACTTTTTAACATTATTTTACAGAAATAACTTTATATGTTTAGATATTTAGGTTTATTATCAAAGATTATATGCTTCTAATATTATGTTGAAGTAAATCTAATTTTATTATTTAATTTCTAATAAAATTTTTGAATAAAATATAAACTATATAGTAAATCTAAATCAAATATCAGATAAAAGATTTTCTAAAGTTTGGGTATGTGATAGAGTTTTAGGTTTTTGTTTTAAAAAGCTAAAATATTTCTTTAATTTTGTTTTTATTTTAAAACTTATATTTAATAATTTTGAAAATATTTTACCAACTAATAATAATAATAATAATAATAATAATAATAATCAACCGTGCAATGCACAAATTAATTTTAATTATTTAAATATACATTGATACGTATAATTATAATATAGATAAATAATATATTTTTGAAAAAAAATTAATTTAATAATATTTTTGTTGTAAATATAAATCTAGAAGCCTATATATAAGTTTGCTTCGAGTCTTAGATTTTGACAAATGTATGTTTCAATTTATCAATTAGATTTGATATTAAAATGGGCCACTTGGCTTTAATCCAAGCTTTTAGAAAAAAATAGGTAATTTTTGTATGCACTTCCTCCAACAATTAGTTCAATAATTTATGTCCAATAATATTTTTTTATGTCTTTTATTAAAGATAATTAAAATGTTGAAATAATAATAATAATAATAATAATAATAATAATAATTATTATTATTATTATTATTATTATTATTAAATTATTGAAAGTATAATAATTACAATACAAAAGAGGTAATTATTTCATTATGTAAAGAGAAATTATTTATACTATAATAATCACCATATAAAGAATTTTAAATGAATTTATTTAATTATTAAAAGTCAAATAAATAACTATAATAAATGTATCTTATATGCCATTAAGAGAAGGTATCTGTCGAAGTCGAGGATGGATTTAGGGGTGGATTGCGGCAGAGTTTCTTTTTTTGAGTTGGTTGCTTAGTCTTTGTTCGGAGATTCGGTCCCTATTTATAGGCCGAGGAAGCCCTAAAACGACGTGGGCGTAAGGAAGGATGACCTGGACAGGCTGACTTGGACTCGTCAGATTGCAGCCGGATACGATTGGTTCCGCCCTGCCAGCTCGTGGTATAGGTTGGCGAAGCAGCCGAGGTCAAGTTTCCCGCTTAAAGCTTCCCCGAGGTGCGTTGAGTACCGAGGTGGTGACGAGGCAAGCCTGGTCGGCGTATCAGAAGCCGACTCAAGCACTAAATAGAGTATTAGGGTCAGCGTGTCAGGCGCTGACCCTGGGACCTTCGTCCGAGGTTAACATTGAGCCGTGATAACCAAGGTCACGTCATCCTCTGACAGGTATTTTCTTTCTCTGGCCGAGGTGAAAGACTGAAGTGCCCTTGTTGACCAATTACCCATTATCATTCAGTCCCCCCCAAAAGTCAGTCTTGAGGCTCGGCTTACTGAGGTGGGCGTTGTAAGGTCGGTCTCGGCGTGCTGAGGTGGGCGTTGTAAGGTCGGTCTCGGCGTACTGAGGTGGGCGTTGTGAGGTCGGTCTCGCCGTACTGAGGTGGGCGTTGTGAGGTCGGTCTTAAATTTCAGGGTTTTCGAAGAGAACGATTCAGGTCGGCATGTGTCGAATAGTGGGGCAGGTGATCAAGTTTCATCTGTCTCGGGATTCGTCCCACATTTATCTTTGCGTGTTTTGGTTTGGAGAAGGTCAGCTCGAAAAGACCTTTGTCATTAATACCTGACACACGTATCTTTAGCAATCTTATTTCGACCGTTGGATTGCATGGGTATGCACAGTCCGTGATGGATCGGAGGGCCTTATTTTGAGCATAGGTCGGCGGTAGGTCTACTGCTGTTCCCTAGGCGACTCATGGTCTTCCTGAACTTCTCTTTAAAAAGCGGGTTTCGGTTTCCTCCTTATTCATTTGTGCGTCTCCAGTGGTTCGTTTCCCTGGTTCCTGCTTCGCTTCTCCGCTCTTTCCAGTGTGTCCCAACCAACCTGAGCTTGTTAGGTAAGTCTTTCCTTCCTTTCTTCCAATGTCTTCTTCCGTGGAAATAGTTAGTCCCCCAAGTCAGGATAGTTCCGAATTCATGCGGGAACTTGGGGATAGGCTCGGTTCAGCCAGTGAGGCTGGCAGGGCAGAGGCTTCAGAGGCTGCTGAGGATTTGGCGTCTGTGGCCTCCGCGTCTTCCATCTCACCCGAGCTTCCTGTGGGGCTTTCTTCTAAGGGGTTACGGTGGTTCGAGCCAATGTCACCCGAGGAGAAACGAGCACTAGATGAGAGTCTTCGTGCCTCGGGTGTACACATAGAGGAACGGGTTCCCGTTCTGACTAGGGGTCTTTCTACCCATAAAGACTCTCTAGATGTTATGAGGGCGTTAAAGGGGGGAGCTTTGCCCGAGGTCTGTCCTAATTTGTTTACTAGGGTGGCATTTGCTGAGCTAAAAAAGGATCGGCACATTTCTCATGAGTTTTCTATCGATCCTCCTCGGCGTACTGACAGAGTGACCGAGGACCGAGGTGGTAACCGATTGTGGGTTTATAGGGAGGCCGTCCTTTCTGGCCTTAGGTTTCCCCTTCATCCTTTTGTCGTCGAACTTCTAAATTTTTACGATCTTGCTCCTTCCCAGTTGTTACCCAATAGCTGGCGTCATGTGACCGGTTTCATTGTCTTTTGTGAGGGGATGCAATTTCCTTTATCCGTGAGGTTGTTCAAGTCTTTTTCTTCAATAAAGGTCAGCCCTGTAGATAAGAGCTGGTATTACGTGACAGCTCGTCCTCGTAAGAAGCTTTTTACTAATATTCCTTCTTCTAATAAAATTTGGAAAGTACATTTTTTTAGTCTAATAAGCCCTCGAGAGTGGGAGGTAAGTAATAACCGAGGTCCAATGAGAGAGGGGGCCGACGAGGTTGAGGAGATTCATGGTGAGGAGCTTAGAGCTTACAATGAAATTAATAAATTGAGAGACTATGGTAGGTTTCTTCTAGACGCTAAGCTCTTGACTTCGCCCGACGTGTTGGATCTCCCCAGGTCACCTGGAGGTCCGGGTAACTGATGCTAATTCTCCTTTCATTTTTCGATTTTTCCAGAGTGCGTTCTTGACCAGAAAGCTATTTTTTGTTTTTCTCTATCACAGGTATGGCAGGTCGGTTCAACGTGTTTGATTATATTCAGCCCGCTCCTCGGGCTCCACAGGCTGCGGGGGCAGTTCAGTCCGCTGCTGCACCTCCAAAGCAAGGTCGAGGTGGTGGCTCGAAGGGCAAGAGGAAGGCTGCGACAGCCGAGGTGAGGGAGCCTTCCCCGAAACGAAACCGTGAAGTCCTAGAGGTTCCTTCAGCGCAAGAGGGGGAGACTGCTGCGCCCAAGACCGTGCACCTCGGCATTGATTTGGCTCCGAAAGATAGTGCGTTCGAGAGTGCCTCGATGGCTAGAAAGGTGGCTCGATCGATGCTTCCCCCAGCAGGTGCTTTCACTTTGTTTCTATGTGAATTTTTGCTTGTGTTTCTGGGAGTTAACTATTTGTTTGTTTACTCATTTTCCCAGACAAAGACAAGATGAATTCTCCCTGCTCGGTCAATGCCAGCGCGAGTTTACACCATGCGTGGCTTGCCTTGGCTCATGCTACCAGGGTTGAGGAGCAGGCCAAGAAGCTTCATAAGGATTACAGCTCCTATCGAGAGAAGTCTCATTCTCTAACGAAGAAATTGGAGGAGACAGAGGCTAAGGCTCGCGAATCCGAGCTTCTTGTGGCAGGGATGAAGACCGAGGTTGAGGACCTCAAGGCCGAGCTGGCTCGAGTGAGGGAAAGGGAGGAGGAAATCAAGAGGACGGCAGCCCAGGATGCCTTGGCTAATTTTCAGAATACTCCTCAGTTCCAGGCTGCGGCCAAGAGGGCCAATGCTGAGGGTGTGAGAGGTGCCTTCGGGTTGGCTGTTCAAGAGGTTGCACACGTTTATCCCGACCTGGATTTATCAATGGTGTCCATTGATGACCTCAAGACCGTTACTTATGAGGCCGAGGTGGCTGAGGCCGAGGTGGCGGAAGACGAAGGTGGGGATGCCGAAGCTACGGTGGCCACCATGGCTGATGATGAGGGGGAGCCTGATGTGCAGGATGATGCTGCAAGAGATTGATTTTTCATTTAATATGTTGGGACTTTTCCTTGTAATGAACATCTGTTTGCTTTGGGATGGTTTTATTTTGCCTTAGAATGTATTTGTAATGAACATCAGTTCGCTTCGGAAATTTTAATGAACATCTGTTTGCTTTTAGCAATAATTGGATTTAAAGCGAAAGAGGAGCTCAAGGGCTCAGACTAGTATGGTGATCAAAAGTGCCGAACTAATAAGGTCGGACTAAATTCTGAATTAACAAAAGTTGCATCATGCTTGAATGTGCCGAGCTGTTTAGGTCGGACATACACAAGATCGAAGGAACAATACAAGAGGAAAGTAATAGTGCATCGGATGTACTGAACTGGCGCTGGGCAAAATGATGGTCAAAAGTGAGCACTTTGTTTAGATGTGCCGAGCTAAAAAAGGAAGAGGTCGAGGTTATTTCACTGGTAATATTTTTTCAAGTTTTCCGCGTTCCAGGTCCTCGGCACTTCCTTCCCGTCCAAATCTTGCAGCTTGAATGCTCCCCTTCCTATAACTTCCTTGACCAAGTACGGTCCTTCCCAGTTGGGGGCAAGCTTTCCTCCTACTTTGTCTCTTCCCGAGGCTTCGGTCTTTCGAAGGACGAGGTCACCCCTTTTAATAATCTTAGGTCGGACCTTCCTGTTGTGATAGCTTGCTACTTTCTGCTGATACGCAGCCATAGTGATTAGAGCTCGGTCCCTTTGTTCCTCGGTTAGATCTAGGTTGTTCCTCAGAGCTTCCTCATTCCCTGCTTCGATGTCCAGTTCTACCCTTAGACTTGGCAAACCGATTTCCACGGGAACTACGGCTTCAGTTCCAAAAGCCAAGTTGAATGGGGTTTCTCCTGTGGGGACCTTTGTGGTTGTTCGAAGTGCCCATAGAACTCCAGACAGCTCGTCTGGCCAGCTACCCTTTGCTTCGTCTAGTTTCTTTTTCAAGGCTTCTAGAATAACTCGATTGGTAGACTCGGCTTGTCTGTTGGCTTGAGGATGGGCTACCGAGGTGAACCGCAGGTCGATGCCCAAGTCCCTGCACCATCCTTTGAATCTTGGATTGTCAAATTGCTTCCCATTGTCTGTGATGATAGCCCTTGGAAGTCCGAATCTGCAGACTAAGTTCTTCCAGCAAAAGTTCTCCACCTGCTTTTCAGTTGTTGTTGCTAATGCTTCAGCCTCTACCCATTTAGTGAAGTAGTCCACAGCTACCAGAACGAATTTCCTCTGCCCCGAGGCTATTGGAAATGGCCCGAGCACATCCATTCCCCACAGCATGAAGGGCCATGGGCTAGTAATTGAAGTAAGGTCAGTAGAAGGCAGATGCTGTATTGGGGCGAACCTCTGACACTTGTCACACTTTCTCACCAATTCTGTAGCGTCCTTATGGATCGTAGGCCAGTAGTACCCTTGCCTGAGGACTTTATGTGCAATGGCTCGGGGTCCGAGGTGGTTTCCACATATTCCCTCATGGATTTCCCTCAGGGCGTAATTTGCCTCGGCTGGGTCCAGACATTTTAAGTACGGCATACTGAAAGATCTTCTGTACAACTTTCCTTCCAGGAGGGTGTATCTCGGAGCCTTGCGCCGCATTACTCTGGCGTGGTTCCTATCTTCTGGCAGTTCCCCCGTGGTAAGGTATTTGACAAGAGGGGTCATCCATGTTTCTGTTTCTTCCAGAATTTGTCCGACCTGTTCTTCATTGTTGATACTTTTCTGAGCTACATCCTCTATAGTGACATGTTTCGCCAGATCGGTTTTCCCTCCAGTAGCTAACTTGGACAGGGAGTCAGCCCAGGCATTCTCCGACCTCGGGATTCTATGAATCTCACAGAATTTGAAGCTCCCTAAGAGGTTCCGAGCCTTTTCCAAATATCTGGCCATGACCTTATCCTTTGCTTCGAATTCCCCGCTGACCTGGTTAACCACTAGCTGGGAGTCACTGTGCACGAGCAGCTCATCCACCTTTAGTTCCTTAGCCAGTTTGAGACCGGTGAGTAGGGCCTCATATTCAGCTTCGTTGTTTGACGCTTTGAAGTTGAATCTTAAAGCGTATTGGATCCTTATTCCTTCGGGGCTGAGCAGGATGAGCCCGGCTCCACTTCCTTTGTTATTTGCCGACCCGTCGACATAAAGTTTCCATGTTCCTTGTCTGTGCGTATCTTCCTTGTCACCTTCTTCTTGCTTTTCAGTGGTGATGCACTCCACCACAAAATCCGCCAATACCTGGGATTTGATGGCCGATCTAGGCTTGAATTGCAGGTCAAACTCGCTGATTTCGACTGTCCATTTGATCAGTCTTCCCGAGAGCTCGGGCTTTTGCAGGAGCTGCCGTAGTGGTTGGTCGGTCAGCACTATAATCGAATGAGCCTGAAAGTAAGGCCTTAGTTTTCTTGCCGAGATTACCAGAGCATAGGCTAATTTCTCGATCTTCTGGTAATTTAACTCGGCCCCTTGCAGTACTTTGCTTGTGAAATACACCGGTCTTTGCACGCCGGATTCTTCCCTAACCAGGACTGAGCTCACTGCCTGTTCCGTGGCCGCAAGGTAGAGGTATAGAGTTTCTCCATTCCTTGGTCGTGACAGAACTGGTAGGGAGGAGAGAAAGTCCTTCAGTTCCTCGAAGGCCCTCTGGCATTGCTCGGTCCATTGAAATTTCCCTGCATTCTTCAGGGTTTTAAAGAACGGGAGACATCTGTCCGCCGATCTGGACATGAATCTGTTTAGTGCGGCTATTCTCCCTGTCAACCTTTGCACTTCCTTTATGGAGGTCGGCGCCTTCATTTCCATTATGGCCTGTACTTTTTCAGGGTTTGTCTCAATTCCTCTCTGATTTACCATGAATCCCAGGAATTTTCCCGAGGTGACACCAAAAGCGCATTTCGCTGGATTGAGTCTCATTTTGTGCTTTCTCAGGGTCTGGAATGCTTCCTCAAGATCTCGTAGGTGTACTTCTATGGTGGGGCTTTTGACAATCATATCGTCGACATACACTTCCATGCTTCGCCCGATCTGTTTCTTGAAAATCTTGTTCACCAATCTCTGGTAGGTCGCGCCTGCATTTTTCAAGCCAAAAGGCATGACTCGAAAGCAGTACAGTCCTCTTTCTGTCACGAAGGACGTTTTTTCCTCGTCCTCTTCCAACATTCTGATCTGGTTATACCCAGAGTAGGCATCCATGAAGCTGAGTAATCCTTGCTCCGCGCTGTTGTTTACAAGTCTGTCTATGCTGGGCAGGGGGAAGCTATCCTTTGGGCACGCTTTGTTTAGGTCGGTAAAGTCTACGCACATTCTCCATTTGCCATTATGCTTCCTTACCATCACAACGTTTGCGAGCCATTCCGGATAATACGCTTCCCTAATAAACCCTGCTTCCAGGAGCTTGGATACTTCTTCATTTATGGCTTCCTGTCTTTCCGCGGCAAAGCACCTTTTCTTCTGTCTGACCGGTTTTGCTTCCGGGTCCACGTTGAGGCGGTGAACCATGTCCTCAGGACATATACCGGGCATGTCCCCTGCTTTCCATGCGAAAAGGTCGGCGTTTCTTCTGATTAGCTGGATAAGTTCTTCCCTCTCTTCGAGCTTGGAGCTTATCAACATGGATTTGTCTGGATTTTCGTCATCGAAAGGGATGTTGATCAACTCATCAGCTGGTTCAGGTCGGCTCAGATCCAGCTCGGGCCTCTGATCTGGGATTTCAATTGCCAGGGTTTCGTCACCTTGCTTTTTCACCTTCTGGGCTGTCAAGTAGCATTTCCGAGCTAACGTTTGTTCTCCTCGGACTTCACCTATCCCGTTTGGTGTCGGGAATTTTAACTTTAGGTGTGGCACTGATGCGACAACCCCGAACTTCATCTGACTAGGTCTTCCCAAGATCGCATTGTAGGCCGACGGGATTTTTACCACCATGAATTCCACCATGGCGGTTGCTGTCTTTGGTTCCGTGCCTAGAGTCAGTGGGAGGGTTATCGTACCCAGTACGGGGACTTTCTCATTTCCAAACCCGACGAGAGGTGCCGGATAGGGTCTTAGTCTGTCTTCAGCGATTCCCATGTTTTTCATTGCCTCGTAGTACAAGACATCGCTGGCACTCCCGTTGTCGATGTAGATCCTTCTCACCACATGGTTGTAAATGACGGCGCTGACGACAATAGCATCGTCGTGAGGGAACTCGATACCGTCGAGGTCGGTTGTGGAAAAAGAGATGAGCTCGTCCCTCCAAGACTTCGGTCTCTTGGCTAGAGATCCGACTATTGGGTTTATAGCTCGGTCTGCTTTTTTTCTGGCTGAGCTTGCTGTTCCACCGGTGATGACGTTTATTATCCCTGCTGTAGGTCGGTTGGCCCGCTCCTCGCTGGTCTTCCTTTCTGATTGGTCACGCCTTTCATCTCTTCTGTTGAAGTTGTTCGGGACTCTGCCCGCTCTTTGTCTAGGTCGGCTGTCGTAGACACGACGGTTCCCTTGAGGGTACCTTCTTTGGCTAACGTCTCTTGTCGTGTCGCCGAACACGAATCTTTTCAGCCGACCTCTTCTCACCAGGTTTTCTATTTCATT
Source organism: Heritiera fomes (assembly GCA_032173925.1). Lineage (NCBI taxonomy): Eukaryota > Viridiplantae > Streptophyta > Magnoliopsida > Malvales > Malvaceae > Heritiera > Heritiera fomes. The sequence continues at coordinate 21,210,237 of JAPDPM010000013.1, read as the reverse complement.
CATGAGGTCGGTGCATTCCTCGGTAGAGTGGCCGTGGTCTCGGTGGAATGCACACCTCTTGTTTTTAGTCCTTTGGGGGTTTGGCTTCATTGGCCTTGGCCATGTTAGCTCGGGGTCCGATTCTATCTGCATCAGTATTCTTTCCCTCGTTGTGTTCAAGGGAGTGTAAGTGTCATAGCCCTTCTTTTCCGGGCTTCTTCTGATCGGATACCCCCCAGGCCGGTTTGGCCTTTTTCCCCCTTGGTCTCTCTCGACCTCTCTCCCCCTTTTCTTGTAGCTTCTGAATTCTCCTTTGTTTTCTTCGTTGTTTAGCCGAGTGGTCATCGTTTCTTCGGCGTTGATGTATTTTTCAGCCCGTTGCAAGAGCTCGGGCAAGGTTTTTGGGGGGTCTAATGAGAGGGAGAACTTGAAGTGGAATTCCTCGTCCGTGAGACCATTCATTAGGCCGGCCACCGCCACGGACTGTTCTAAGTCCTTCACTTGCAAAGCTTCGGCATTGAACCTCGTGACATATTCTCTCAGGGACTCTTCAGGCTTTTGCTTGACCGCCATTAAGCTGAGAGTTGTCTTCTTAGCTCGGCGGCTACTGACGAAGTGAGTCAGGAAAGAGTGTCCCAGCTCTTTGAATGAGCGTATCGACCGTGGAGTCAGGCCTGAGTACCAGGAACGAGCCGCACCTTTTAACGTTGCCAAGAATGCCTTGCACATTAAAGAGTCATCTGCACCCTGTATTGACATGTTAGCAAGGAAAAGTTCTAGATGGTCAAAAGGGTCCGATGTACCGTCATACGCCTCGATCACAGGCATCCTAAATCCCGGTGGTGGTTGAGCTCGCTCGATTTCTTCAGAGAATGGTGAGGTTTCAAGCAATCGAAGCTCGTCCATATGGACTTGTGCCTTATCTTGAATCTGTCGTTCTACGGCTTCCATTCTGGCTTCCAGTTGGTCGCGAGTTTTATCCTCCTCAGTGGGTGCCGTGGAGATGGTTCTATGCGGGTTTTTCATGGAATGGCTTTGCGGGGTTTTGTGTTTGCTTTTCTCCGCGACTTCGGGTACGGAGGAAGAGCTGCCGCTGGCATCTCCTCCCTGTGGTTGGGATGGTGGAGAGGGTAACGGTTGTTCGGAGTCGTTTCTGGGCGGTGGTCGTTGGGTTGGGGGAGAAGGTGTGAGAAGGTGTGTTTGGACCAGTTCAGTTAGGTTCCTTAACTGTTGGGTGAGTTGCTCGAATTGCTCTGCCGTTGGTGGTGGCCGTCTCCCTTGCTGGTCATCTTGAATGGCGTCTGGGCTTGCAGGAGCAGCCGGTTCTTCTTCCTCTGCCGTTCTTCTTCTGGGTGCCATCCTGGACATCAACGACGGGGTTGGTATAGCTTACCCCTACCTGGCGCGCCAAATGTCGAAGTCGAGGATGGATTTAGGGGTGGATTGCGGCAGAGTTTCTTTTTTTGAGTTGGTTGCTTAGTCTTTGTTCGGAGATTCGGTCCCTATTTATAGGCCGAGGAAGCCCTAAAACGACGTGGGCGTAAGGAAGGATGACCTGGACAGGCTGACTTGGACTCGTCAGATTGCAGCCGGATACGATTGGTTCCGCCCTGCCAGCTCGTGGTATAGGTTGGCGAAGCAGCCGAGGTCAAGTTTCCCGCCTAAAGCTTCCCTGAGGTGCGTTGAGTACCGAGGTGGTGACGAGGCAGGCCTGGTCGGCGTATCAGAAGCCGACTCAAGCACTAAATAGAGTATTAGGGTCAGCGTGTCAGGCGCTGACCCTGGGACCTTCGTCCGAGGTTAACATTGAGCCGTGATAACCAAGGTCACGTCATCCTCTGACAGGTATTTTCTTTCTCTGGCCGAGGTGAAAGACTGAAGTGCCCTTGTTGACCAATTACCCATTATCAGTATCCATATGGTTTTCTTTATATTGTATACATGTATCTTGTAATATAATATATATATATATATATATATATATTAGATTTCTCATTTTGCATTTAAAATATTTATTCATTTATCGTTTACTTCTAAGAAAACATATTTATTTAATATGTCTTTAAAAAATTTATTTATTTTGTATTTTAAATGTTTATTCATTTTCTAAACTTATAACATTAATTGATTTGGTATTTAACAATAATAATAATAAATGAAAATAATAAAGGAGAAGGAGACAATAAGAAAAAAGATTTTTTACGTGGAATACTTCTTCAAAAGTTAAAAAGGTAAAAATTACGGAATCGTAGTCCATAAAAAATTTATTATGACTGAACTTGTTAACAATTTTACATATTTACAAGGAAAGAAAAATAAAACTATTTCCCATTCATCATAACTTATATGGATTGACTTGAAATATTCTTCCTCCTCCTCCAAATGATTATTGGTGAATTCATTGGTCATTTCAAATTCTTTATTACAAGATTTCGTATCAAACCAATTTTTGAGGCATGTTAGCATGCATAATGAAGCCGAATGAAGACTGGTTTGATGGTCTCCAATAATTCTTCCACATGTCAAGAATGTGGATTCTAAATCAATGGATGACACTTGCATCTCAAAAACATCTCGAGTTATGAAAGCTAAAATTGAAAATTGTATTTAATTTTCTTTCCACCATTAGAGAATATCAAAGTTATTGGCTATTTGAAAATTTTGACTTAAGAAAAATCATATCTCATTCGAGCTACCTTCACCTCCACTATAATTTTATTGAATTGTTGATTTAGATCCTCTAACTTTTCTTTTTAGTTTTATTCTCTTCCTTGCTGCTGCTTTAATTGCGTCCAAAATGCCTCCTCAGCTATTGTCGCCATCACTATTGATTTCTTTGTTTGATTTTTTTTTTGTCATTGGTTGGATGGCTCCTTCTCACTCATTTTTTTTGTTCATAGGAAGTACAAAGAGAGAGTGGAGAATCGAATCTTAGACCTAATCTCTTATAAGGAGGGATAACAACCACTAGGCCAAGTCTTGGTTGTTGATTGCTCCCTCTCACCTTTATAAAAACTAAACAAATATTGAAAATACATGTTAATTAAGGACTTTTGGTCCTCAATACAATCAATCCCAAAAAAATCTTTATAACAATAAAAAAATCTTTATATTTAACTCACATTGACTAGGATTTAATAAAATTTCAATACAATGAATTGAAGGAATTGTTTCTCAATATTTTATAAAATTTTCCTCCATGTTATTTACAAAAGAAGATAAACTTTTATCATTTCTAAATTTTAAAAATTTATTAAATATTGTAAAAACAATATAAATAAAATATGTGTAGTTGAATAATATTGGGTTGAAAATCTTTCGGCTACGTCTTTAAAAGTAGATAACAAATCAACCGCATCTTTAAAAATCCAATCATTATCATTAATTGCTAAAATTGGGCTATTTGTCCAATTATTAAGGAGTCATAATATCTTTATAAGGCAAAACAGGAAAAAACAAATGATGAAGTGAGTTTTATCTTGTTTCTCGGGAAGTGGAAACGCTTTAACATCTATGTTATGCGCTTGACAAATCCGCCTCCATTCATGTTTGTGATTTGGGTTGCGGTTCCATTTTCCTAACGTTTTAATTTTATCAATTAGATTTATGCCATGAACTTTAAAGCCATTTTGAACACATATTTATTATATGACATGCACATCTAATATGAAAAAAAAATACACTTTACATAATTAGGTTTAAATTTTTAATAAACATAAGAATAGCTACGACATTACTCGAAGCATTATTTAAAGTGATAGCAAAAACTTTATTTTCATTTCCATACAATTAACACACATTAGTAATATATTGACTAATAGTATATGCGTTATGTGATTCTTCTATTATATCTAAAGATAAAATACGTTTTTCATACACCAGTTTTCATCTATTTAATGACAAGTTATAACAAGATAATTTAAAACGTTAGTACTAGTCCAAATATCACTAGTTAAACTAACCTAGATGAAATATTAATAAGGTTATGCCTTAAAGCTTCCATATATTCTTTAAAAATCTCTATATAATCTTTTTTTTCAATATATGCCTAGAAAGGGATTTATATACGGGTTGTAAATATTAACAAACATATTCTAAACATCCAAAATTTTCACATATTGTGAAAAATTGTTTAGTCCTAATTACAAATCTAACTAAACCACGCCTAGTTTAGCATTATCAAAAAAATTTTTTCCACTTTTTTGTATATTAATTTAAGATTGTTTACTTTTCCTAATGTCTTCTTGTACCATATCTGGATTGATATTATATCTACTAATCAAATGTTTTTTATGTGTACCTATACCCCACCACTTCCACCAAAGCTATAAACATAGTCCATTTTATATATTTTACCAACAACAGAATATTCATTCATACCTTCTTTTTAAACAATGTTAAAATACTCCCATATTTAAACTTGATGATGTAGTAGCAATAATGGCAATTGATGATTGTGTTTGACCACGTATCGGTATTCGAGACATGTCGAAGAAGGATAAGGTATTCTTCTTATGAGAAGGCCTCAACTCAAGCCTTGAGCAATATCGAGTTCACATTCATTGAAAGATTCCTCACCCAAATGGGAAATTTGAGTAGAATTGAAAGGGCAAGAAATGGAATATAAATGATGAAACAATTTTGACATTTTTTTATTTTTTTAAATAAATATATATGAAATTTTGGAATTTGAAAGAAATAAATGTAAGAATATATATTGGAAGTTGGAAGTAAATTTGTAAAATTGTAAAAAGGAAGAGAAGTGGAGAAAATTAGATTTATGTTAGAGAATTAAAGAGAATAATGTAAGTAGATGAGAGAATTGAAGAGAGAACTTGAGTGAAAGAATAATATTAAGAATTTAGAATGAGAGAATTGTAGAGAAGTTGAGAGAATCTTGGGAGAATTTGGAGAGAAAATGTAAAGGAAAAAATGAAAAGGAAAAAATAAAAGTAAGTGGGTATTTATAGCAAAAAAATGAAAAAAAAATTTAAATTTTAAAGGGGGTCGTTGCTCTACAAAGTAGCAATAAGGTGCACACTGCAACCTGCATCAACCTGAATCGAGCTTGGTAAACCGACCCAATTCGATTTTGGGTTGAATTAAGCTGTTTTCGAGCCGATCTTGGGTCGACTCGGCTCGTTAAGCAACTCTACTTCTTTCACCATAGGCAAGGACTAATGGTTGTGTTAGCTTTAAATTGCCATATATATTTTGAAATGACAAAAACTTAAGTAAGCTTTAATGCTTTAATTCATATTGTAAATTTGCCTTATCACACATGATTTTCTCAATACATTTCAAGTGATCATATCAAACATTAAGACCATGATTTAATGATGCATATTCTTATTGGTCTTAATACTTTGTAAATGTTTTGAATATTTTAGAAAATCACTTGATGAATTTTTAGATCATGTTTTCATTTGAGAAAGTCAAGAAAAACTCCCACAAAAATGCCAAAATGTTTTGGGTTGGATTAGGATCAAAGACCACATCATTTCTAACTCAAAAAGTGCAGGAAATCACCTTCTGGAGAGAAGGGATCGATCCCCTAAGGGAAGGGATCGATCCTCTTTTGGCAGTAAGCTCCCAACGGCTAGAAAAGGTCCCTGAAGCCCAGAATCAAGATTCTGGACAAAAGGGATCGATCCCCTATGGAAAGGGATCGATCCCTTCGCTCGAAAATAGCCTATAACGGCTAGTTTTTGTGAGACAACGATAATATCCGAGATTTGGCTCCACCCAACGGCTAGAATACATCCAAGGGATTATAAATAGAGGCTTAGAAGCTAAAGAAAGCAACAGGAACCACTCAGCAACTTCAAATCTCATATTCCTCAAATCTACAAGCCTCAAACAACAAATCAAGAGCTACAAAGTTTCCATCATCTATCATTCTCTTATTCCTTGTAGTGCTTAGCACAAATCTTGTATAGGCTTTTACTTGTGCTTAATCTTTGTAATCACTTGCCTATCTAAAGGCCTTCTTTGATTACATCTCTTGTAAACCAAAATCATTCCTTGTAAAGGGGAGGTTTCTCTTTAGCCTAAGAAAAAGAGGGAGGTTACTCTTTAGCCTAAGAAAAAGAGGGAGGTTTCTCTTGAGCCTAGAAAAAGAGAGAGGTTTCTCTTTAGCCTAGAAAAAGAGGGAGTGTAACAAATTCAAGATAGTGGATTTGGAGAAAATCCTTGGGAGTATCTCAAGGTAGAGGACGTAGGCAAGGTTGCCGAACCTCTATAAATCGCTTGCGTACATTTCTCTTTCCCTACTCTCTTTAATTACTTGCAATTACATTTGTGCTTATTGTATTGAATTTGGATTGCATGATTGAATAGCCTAGAGAACTTAGAAAATATCAATATAGGCTAGAGAATTTAGAGAAACCGAAAAACGAGCTTAAGGGTAGTTAAAAACCGATTCACCCCCCCTCTCGGTATAGCCTATAAGAGCCAACAATTGGTATCAGAGCTTGGGCTCGAGATTGAATTAGATTAACCTCTATCGAGCAAAACGATCTTAAATGGCTCACTTGAATGTAGGCACACCCCTAGGAGAAGAGGGACACTCATTAGTTAGACCTCCACTATTCAATGGTGAGAATTACTCTTATTGGAAAACTAGGATGATGTTATTTGTGCAATCTAATGACTATGAAGTGTGGAGAGTAATAGTTAATGGTCCTAGAATCCCAATAAAGAAAGTAGATGGAAAAGATGTCCCTAAGAGTGAGGATGAGTGGGACAACAATGATATGAGATTGGCACAATTGAATGCCAAGGCTATGCACACCCTCTTTTGTGCATTAGGTCCAAATGAATATAATAGAGTGTCCCTATGTGAAAATGCTAAGCAAATATGGGACAAACTAGCCATCACACATGAAGGGACCAATCAAGTTAGAGAGACTAAAGTAGGTATGCTCACACATGATTATGAGCTTTTTAAAATGAAAGAAAATGAGTCCATGAGTGATATGTATACTAGATTTAATGACATAATCAATGGACTTAAGGCATTAGGCAAGACCTATTCCAATGTAGAAATGGTGAAGAAAATCTTGAATAGCTTGCCACAATCATGGGAGGCAAAGGTAACCGCAATAGAAGAGTCTAAAGATCCAAATACCTTGTCTCTAGATGAACTTATGGGCTCCCTACTTACATATGAGATGAAATTGAAAAGAAACGAAGAGCCTTCAAAGAAAGTAGGGGTAGCACTTAAGTCTTCCACTCATGAGGATGATAGTGATGAAAGTGGAAATGAGGAAGAAAAGGAAATGGCAATGTTTGCCAAAAGATTCAATAGATTTATGAGAATGAAAGAGAGAGAGAGTAATAGGAGACACCATAGGGGAGAAACAAGTAGAAGAGAAAAAGAGCACTTAGTTTGTTATGAGTGTAATGAACTAGGTCACACTAAGCTAGATTGCCCCTTATTTAGGAAAGAAAATGATAGAAAATCTAAGAAGAAAGCATTTGTGGCTGCATGGAGCGATAGTGATAGCTCCGATGAGGAAAACATAGATAATGAGGTAGCCTACTCATGCTTTATGGCTATTAGTGACGATGAGGCTAGCTCTAGTTCTAGTGAAAATAATGATTTTACATTCGATGAGTTACAAGATGCCTTTAATGATTTAGCAAATGAATTTCAATGCATGAACTCCAAATATAGGAAAATCATTGCTAAATTAAAAATAGAAAATGAAGCCTTGACTAGTGCTAAGATAGAATTTGAAAAGAAACTAGAAGAGGCCAACTTAGAAATAAATGAGTTAAATAAAAAGAACACAAATTTGCATAACTCATTTTCTAGGTTTTATATGGGTCAACAAAAGCTAGATCACATGTTAGAGACCCAAAGAGCTTTCTTTGATAAAGATGGGTTAGGATATAATGCAATATAAAAAGAAACTCATCTTAAGAACTTCCTAGTGAGCAAAAATTCTATTCATGATTTATCTCTCACATGCTCACTTTGCAATAGAATAGGCCACACCTCACAAGCATGCACAAATAGAAAAACCACATTTAGAGGAAGAGTGGTTAGAAAAATGTGGGTGCCAAAGCATGCAATAAATAATGATGATTTGAGCTTGAAATGGATCCCAAAAGGATCAAAAATTGTGAACACTAACCCTCATGGACCCAAGAAAGTTTGGGTACCAAAGCATGCTTGAATTTGTGTGTTGTAGGAGTATTAGAGCATGGAGATACAAGATACAATGAAGTTTAAATGCTCTACACACCTCTATGGAGATTGCTTGTGCCAATGAGAAAAAGAAAAAGCTTGAGGATCCATCACAACAATTCTTCAAATGATGGCACAAGGTGGATTCTAGTCAAGGCAAAACATTCTTTAGCAAAGGAGTTTTGTAAGCTTAATTCCTTGCTCTTTAAACTTTTTATTTGATTAGTTGTGCTTTGATGAGAAAATGTGTTAATGATTCTTGATGCATTGTGAGTTGAATGATATAACAAAAAGCATGATGAATGATTGTTGAATGTTTGATGAATAGTACTTGATACATTGAATGAAAAGCATGATTTGTGATTTTGAAATGATTTTTACATCTTTGAGCAAGTTGAATATGTCTAGATAATATATTTAGTTGCTCAAAAGATGTCAAATATGTCATATATGCAAAATGCCATGTCATGTGCATTAATGAAAAACTTGTATGTAGGAAATCATGGCATAATGTTTACAAGTATGATGATTTGATGATATATGTGCTTAAAACCTATGTGAACAAGTTTGTTTTGACATATTTATGTAATTCAATGCATTGGTTTGGCCAAAATATGCATAACTCTCAAAATGACCCCCTTTGAGGCCAAAAATGCTTTTATTGGTGAAAATCCTTCCATAATTGCAAAATCTATTGTTAAATGGTTTTTCATTCATGTTTTTCATTCATACAAGTCCAAAATCATATTTTACAAATGTTTAAACCTTTACTTGGACTTAAATTACTTAAAAACGGAGTTTTGGTACCTCACAAGTTGAATTTTCTGTCAAAACTACTGCAGAATCTGCAGGAAGCATATGAGGGATCGATCCCCCTCCTAAAGGGATCGATCCCCCCAGGCCAGAAAAGGCTCTCCTGCATGTTTAAACTGAAAATTGGGAGGATCTTTTGTTAGTTTCACACTATCTTTTGTATAAGCATAAAATTTGTTGTTTGAACTTCTTTTTGATGATCTTTAATATATGAAAATTCATTTTTCATTGATATCATGCTTCAACTCCATCAATTTGTATCATTTCCAACAAATGGTATCACTTTCAACAATCAATATCAATTTTCTTGAGCTCACAAGTGCAAAATCATTTTTTTTGTTGAAAACATTCATGAATCTTGAAATAATCTTGAAACATACTTTCAATGAATGTTTAAACATAATTTTTGAGATTTATTTCAATGATTTGTATATATATTTGAGAATTTGATGAACTTGTGCATAATGCCTATTGATTTTTCTTTTTGTTCATCTTAGTCAAGCATGCTTATAGGATTATGTCTCTTGGCTTGACTTATCAATTGCACACTAGGTTTCATGATAATTGTACATCTAGTGGATTGATTCCAAATGTAAATTCAACAATTGGTAATAGTCATTGGCCTATAATTTGTGATGGTAAATGGACCCTCAATGTTCAAATGCATGAAACTTTATCATCCTTGTACTTAAAGAACTAAGGTCTTAATGACAACACCAACATTCAAAGATAAATGCAAACTTGAACAAACTTGATATCCATGCATTTATTGTTTGAATATTTCCTTGCTCATAATTGGTTAAGGACTTGAATTAGAAAATGAGCATAGGATTTGTGTGCTTGAAACCATGGAAGAAAATGTGTTTGCTTGAATTCCTTGATGTTTTGAATCTTCCATATGGTATCAATTTGTGAATATGAGTATGGATTAATATTTTATGATTGTGTACTAATGTTTAATTGATCCATATGCATATTTGATGATATGTGTTGTGTTCTTGCATATTTAGAATGAGTATTTTCTTGACATGAACACACTACACATAAATATTGAATTCATGCAAAATGCGTAAGTCAACCATTAGTAACAATTGGTATTTAGATTGAAATAACAATTAGTATCATTGGAAACCATATTTTCAATAATTGGTAAGCCAAAACTAAATTGCCAATTGGTTTGAGCTTTAAATTGACAATTCTTCTCATGCTCCTTAGATTGAAATGACAAATAGAGAAGAAATCTCTTAAGATATTTTTGCATGAAACTCTTGTGTGCTAGAATTTGAAATTAATTGCCATATATCTTGATTCTATGCACATTCTTGCTTGAACATGATTTATGAGCACATGCATATGATATGTTATCTAATTTTAGCTTATAATCATGATGTATTACTTTGCACCTTAGTTGGACCTTAGCGAACAATTGATATACTTAGGTGCTTGATAGGATTAAAATGAGCAAGTCACAGACCTTAGTAGATATTTATACACAACTTGCTTCATTATTTACCAATTGGAACCTTCTTGCAAAATTACTTATCAACAATTGGTATCAAAATTATTTATAAACAATTGGTATAGGAAAATAAGCCTTGTCCTTTGCATGCCTAAACATTTCATACTCTTTATGGACATTGTCTTATGAATTTGTGCTATGAGTCCCATGTACTAACATGTTTCTTGTTGAATGGAGCATTTTTATTTGTTCTCACATAGCCATGATTTTAGGGGGAGCATATTTTTTAGTATTTTTCCTTCTTTTTGCTATGACAAAAAGGGGGAGAGATAGATAAAGGGAGAGATAGATATAGGGAGAGATATTAAGGGGGAGAAATAGTTTGAAAATTCATTTTCAAAACCCATGCTTATATTAAGGGGGAGCTTTATAAAATCCTGCTTTATTTGAGGGGGAGTATTTTTTCAAAGAATTTTCAAAGCAAATTTACATTAAGTTTTGTCATATCAAAAAGGGGGAGATTGTTAGCTTTAAATTGCCATATATATTTTGAAATGACAAAAACTTAAGTAAGCTTTAATGCTTTAATTCATATTGTAAATTTGCCTTATCACACATGATTTTCTCAATACATTTCAAGTGATCATATCAAACATTAAGACCATGATTTAATGATGCATACTCTTATTGGTCTTAATACTTTGTAAATGTTTTGAATATTTTAGAAAATCACTTGATGAATTTTTAGACCATGTTTTCATTTGAGAAAGTCAAGAAAAACTCCCACAAAAATGCCAAAATGTTTTGGGTTGGATTAGGATCAAAGACCACATCATTTCTAACTCAAAAAGTGCAGGAAATCACCTTCTGGAGAGAAGGGATCGATCCCCTAAGGGAAGGGATCGATCCTCTTTTGGCAGTAAGCTCCCAACGGCTAGAAAAGGTCCCTGAAGCCCAGAATCCAGATTCTGGACAAAAGGGATCGATCCCCTATGGAAAGGGATCGATCCCTTCGCTCGAAAATAGCCTATAACGGCTAGTTTTTGTGAGACAACGATAATATCCGAGATTTGGCTCCACCCAACGGCTAGAATACATCCAAGGGATTATAAATAGAGGCTTAGAAGCTAAAGAAAGCAACAGGAACCACTCAGCAACTTCAAATCTCATATTCCTCAAATCTACAAGCCTCAAACAACAAATCAAGAGCTACAAAGTTTCCATCATCTATCATTCTCTTATTCCTTGTAGTGCTTAGCACAAATCTTGTATAGGCTTTTACTTGTGCTTAATCTTTGTAATCACTTGCCTATCTAAAGGCCTTCTTTGATTACATCTCTTGTAAACCAAAATCATTCCTTGTAAAGGGGAGGTTTCTCTTTAGCCTAAGAAAAAGAGGGAGGTTACTCTTTAGCCTAAGAAAAAGAGGGAGGTTTCTCTTGAGCCTAGAAAAAGAGAGAGGTTTCTCTTTAGCCTAGAAAAAGAGGGAGTGTAACAAATTCAAGATAGTGGATTTGGAGAAAATCCTTGGGAGTATCTCAAGGTAGAGGACGTAGGCAAGGTTGCCGAACCTCTATAAATCGCTTGCGTACATTTCTCTTTCCCTACTCTCTTTAATTACTTGCAATTACATTTGTGCTTATTGTATTGAATTTGGATTGCATGATTGAATAGCCTAGAGAACTTAGAAAATATCAATATAGGCTAGAGAATTTAGAGAAACCGAAAAACGAGCTTAAGGGTAGTTAAAAACCGATTCACCCCCCCTCTCGGTATAGCCTATAAGAGCCAACAGGTTGGATGGAGGTAGATCCAACATTCATCATTGTCCTTGTCGAAGATGGAAGAAGAAAATATGGATGAAAAAATAAGATAAAAAGATTAAAGAAAAATTTTTAAATTTCATTTATATTTTATAAAATACCTTAAAAATATTTTTTTCTATTTTTCTCTTATAATATGATTTATTAAAAATTAGTGTTTTTAATACAAAATAGGTTTTTGAGAAAGTTAAAATTAAGATAGAAAATTCAAAACCAATTGTAAAAATATTAAGAATAATTATTCCATACACTATCAGTGGAATATTTTTATTCTACAAACGGTATTAGGATCGTGACACGTGTTTTATTTTATTTATTTATTATTTTTTTAATATTTGTATAAGACACGTGTCACAATTTTAATACCGCTTGTGGAACAAAAAATATTTCATTAACAGTGCATGGAATAATTATTCAAATATTAATATTATTATAAAAAGTAAAGTAAAGTAAAATTTCCTATATCGTTTCAAAAAACTAACTTTTATTAATCTATTAAAAAATTCTAATTTATATTAAAAAAATCTATTTTGAAATCAATTTTCTATCAGAAAATTTTATATTTAAAAAAAAAGTACTGGTATATTGATATATCAATCGTTTTCTATCGATAGTTGATTGACCCAACCAAGAAAAAAAAAGATAAAAAAGCAGAAGAGATAATTTGGTTTTAAGCTAATTAAGACGACATTTGGTGATTCGAAATTCCTAATGGCATGACAAAAAAGACAAAGGTAGACATGAAAGTCAAGTCATTGTTCACCAACAACTTGTCGGTTCACGTGCATGGTTACACTGCACAAGTACAAAACCAATCCTCAGTTCAATTTCAATTCCTAAGAGCTTACAGTAAAGCGGATGAAGCATCACTGACCTGAACACCTTGATGGCTAACTCAGTTTACCACTCTTTCTTTATTTTTACTCAATAAATATTATGGTAAATACCCGCGCTTTGCTCTGCTCTCTAAAAGCCTTGCCATTTCTACACTGGGTTGAATAGAGAGGAAAGTAGTCAATCATTCAATCTCTGGTTTATAAGGTTTGCTTGCTTCCCACTAGCAACCGCCAAAAACATCTTTCCTTTTTTTTTTTCACTAATTTTTGTAATTTAGAATGATTTGATTTTTGTTAATAAGAAAAGAAAAATAATCTTTCTTTTTTTTTTAAATTTTTTTCTTATTAAGTAGTAATAAAAACTAATTTCTTTCTATTTTTCCACAAACTCTTATCCATCCCTTCACTTTTTACTCTACCAAACATATTTTGATGCTCAATTTTTTCAACCACTCATTTTTTATGTTTAAGCATCAATTCTAAGCAAAGAGAAAGTAGTTGCCTTCATTGACTTGACTTCTGTTTTTCCAAATTTATTCATCGTTTCTTAGCCTAAAAAGAGACTCTAAGCAGCGGAAAACCATGCCATTTTTCCAAAAGCAGGCATTAACCGAGACCAATTCATGTAGGATTTTTCAACTCAAGGCCTGAAGTTTCTTTTTAAGTTAAAAGTTCTCTGTTTCTTTAGCAAAACTAAAAGAAAGAATGTCACGGATGAAACATTGCACAAAACAATGAAAGGAAACGGATAAAGGACACCCTACCATCATGTGCTCTGGAAGAAAACTACATATCCACATTGTCTTGTAGCCAACCTGCGGAGCTGTAATTTACAATAAAAGTTGCCGACCATCTTTCGACACACAGCTCTCTCTCTCTCTCTCTCTCTCTCTCTTCATGTCCCCACCAGAACTTTCTCAGCATAAAAACTTTTAAGCCTTAATCATGAACCTCATCACATTCTTCTCATAGTTCTTTTGCATTCTCTATTGCCTCTCTCTCTCTCTCTCTCCATATACTCATTCATTGAAGTTCCATAACTGAAGCTTGATACCATTAATTCATCATCCAATGGCTTCCCTTTGGTCATCCTGGGGAATGTTTTTCATGGTTTTCATACCTTATTTTGCTTCACTAGCCTTATCTTCATCTCAAGTGCATGTAAAATTCTCCACTATATCAGCTGCACCTGCACTGTTGCCAATTGCTCCTCTGGCCTCTTCTCCAAGCTTGCCCCCAGATATTGAACCTTTGTTCCCTACTCCAAAAGCTATGGCGCCTTCTCCAACTGATACATCAGTGCCTACAATTCCTTCCAACCCCAGCCCCCCGAATCCGGATAGCGTTTTGGCTCCTGCTCCCGGTTTTGCACTTTCACCATCCGGCTCTTTGCCCGGATCTTCGGTTTCTCTAACTCCATCTGGAGCTCTAAAATCAACGTTTCTTGGTTTGCTGGTACTTCGCTTATTGCAGCAGCTTTCTGGTGCGTAACAGTGTATGTTACTGTTAGTGGCAACCTCAATTATTGTTCCTAGTGGTTTCACTTTCTCTTTTTTGGTAGTATATATTGGTTTAGTGTGATGTTAGGTAAATGAAGTGCATGGCATTGTTGCGAGCTGTGGTTAGATACTAATGTCATAAATAAATGAAGTCAATCTCCATTAGTGGAAACCCTTTTTTCTAGAGAGAATCAAGATTAGAAAACAGAACATATTGCTTCGGAAAATTTCTTTATCAACTGATTTCTGCATGTCGCCAGATTAGCCTAAACTTTAGCAGTTCCCGCTTCTTTATCTAAAACTATAAAATCACTGGATATGTAGCATAAAGATTTTTTTGATCATCAATTAAAACTCTGTTTTGTTATAAAAATGCTTAATTATATTATTAGCACAAAGACCGTATTAAATTGAACTTGTCACATTAAGCAAAAAAATTCAAACAAATGAATAGCAAAGAGAGATAATTGTTTCAGAAGGTAACACATATTAAATAAGTTGTTCAAAGGGACGATTTCCCCACCTTCCCCTCCAATGTACAACACTACTAATCTGAACTGCTCTGCTTCTAAAGATAAATATAAAAAGCTAATTTCTTTTAATGTAAACTCAGTTTGGAGATCCGTTGAATAACATCCCAAAAAATCCTCCCTTTAATTTGGTGGATTCTTTAACAATCCTCTTCTTGAGGTCTGTATTCTCATCCTTGAGCACCTGGACAGCCAAACTGAGTTGTCTAATCACCTCTCTCTTCTCTCCATCTTTCTGCATCAATTGAACCTTCTGAATTTTGTTCTCTTCTTTCTGTCTCTCTACTTCTTCCTTTAACTTCATCACTTCATCATCGCAGACCTCACTTGTTACTTCTTGGTCAACTAAGGTTGCTTCTTCCTGTTCAGCATCTACCCTTTTCATTACTATACCATTCTCGTATCTGTCCTTCTGCTCGTGATCCTCAACTTCATCAGTTTCCTCTTCGTGTTCGGGGTCATCAACTTCAGATTCAGCGTAGTCTTCAGAATCAAAAGTCTCAGAGTAGCTATCATAGGATTTATATCTTGCATATGCTGTCTTCTCAGAGCGGTACTTCATGGAAGAAAATGGAGATCCCAATGTTGTTATGAGGCGACTTCCAGGGTCTGACTTAACTTGATCATACCGCTCAGCAAGTGAACGGTGGGCTCGGTAGAAATCTTCAACCAAACTAATTAACTCTGGCCGTTTCTTGTAATACATTTCTGCACGTTTGGCGAAGGAATCTGCATCTTCCTCGATCAATTTTAGCATTGCCTTTGTCTTCTTCTCCAGCTCTGCCATTGGTATAAAACATTCCATCATTTAAGCAAATGAAGTGAACAAACAAAGCATGCTGAAAGAAATTAATTTTCTGAAGGTTCAGCAAAGTGGCCAATGCTACTGTTTCTCCCTGGTAATCTCCAATACAGAAACCAAATGTTCTGGTCTTTCATTCAAGCAAAGATTTTTGCGATGGCAAGTATATACAAGAGGGAAACAAAAGAAAAAGAAGAAAGAATTGTTGATTAAAAAAATGGAAAGAAAGAAACAAGTGCTGATTAAATTATGATACCTAATTTTTCAGTTCTTTCGGAACCTATACTTTGTTCTTCAGAATAATGACCTGATTGCAATGGGTCCAATTCATTATTAACTCATAAAGAGTGCTTTTAGAGGCCTAATGACTCTATAAATGATAGCTGGAAATAGGAGAAAGTGGGAAAAATAACAGTCTTGGTGGGATTCAATTACAGGGTCATATACATTGAGTATTGAGGGCCACCCATATGTACATATCAAAGCCTATCAGATCTCAGACCATAGAAATTAGAATCACCAAGATTAAGATATTATCCCTCAAAACAGGAACCCTAGGTCATCATGTCTTTGGATCCCAAAACCACCAGTACATGGTTAAAGGTCAAAGACCAGTACCAAGCAATTCCAGATTGTAACCCAATCCACCAGCTTGTCAGGTCTCTATTTTCAAATAGTTGTATCATGAATCCTTGAACTAGATTCACATCTAGCCTTACAGTTGAAATTTGAAAGAGGTGGGACAATGCATACGATAAGGATACAGTTATTGTCTACCCCATAGGCCCATACTGTACTCCTGGAGAGAACAGAAAATGACTTTCACGTTGAGATAATGACATCTCAGGTTTCCCTTTACTGTCTACTGCTGTCTTACAAAAAAGAAAAGAAAAAGGTTTTTTTTTTTGTCTTAAATCGTAAATCAAATGAAAATACCTATGGATACAAAAAGAATGCTTTTCTGCTTGAACCTTCTGTTACCCATATCCATATATTGTGAATAATTAATCAAAAACATAAGGCCCTACCAATTAGCCATAAAGCAGTCACCAAAAAGCTTGCAATGTATGTTAAGTACTATTACCAGCATAAACAATTTCTTGTTCCAACTTCCGAGTTCTTACTCTTCACCATCCAATTCTGATGAATCCATTGCGGTCCCACCACATAAATATATTGTTTTTATCTAAGAAAAAAGTGATCTACCACCTCAAAGTTAACACGCACAGTCTTCGCATTATTTAATTTCACATGGAAGTCGATCATTTTACATAACTATAAGTGACCCTATAGAAAAAGCAATTCAAAAAGTTTTGAAATGTAAAAAAAAAAAAAAAGAAAAAGAAAGGCACATGCCTCCAACGGTCAAGAAACAAGAAATATAAAAAAAACTTCAATAATAAGGATACCTTGCCAACAACCTTTTAACGGAATGGTTAATTATGAGTCGTGAAATATTGTAAAGTTTGAGTTCGTTATTAAATATCTCTTATAATCGAAAAAAAAAAGCCTTTGTCTTCCAACTGCTAGAAACAAATGAAGAAACTTGCAGCACAAAAAAGAAAACGAAAGATGTCTGAGATAGTAATAAATAAAGTAGAAAAGTGACATGGGTTATTACCAGAAAGAGTGGATTGAAGCCATGTCGAGCGCCTTGAACCGTTGTGATGAGTATCATCAAACCACCACCAGCGTGAAGTTTCCATCTAGTTCATCAGTTCCACCGTCCCTCCTCTTTAGCTTCACTTCAAAGAATTTTAAAACCAAAGGACAAAAAGCTGAAACTAAGGCCTAACAGCCAGTTTCTCAAAGAGATAAGTGTCTGATTTTACAGTAAAAGAAATGACAAAGAATGGAATGATAAGAAACCTTGTATATCTGCACCCATACCTATAGGAAAGGCTAATATAATCAATTTAGAACTAAACCAATGAGGGTGAAATTTCAACATTCAAACCTCCCAAATACAAAAACCAATTTAAAACCAAACATTGACTACTATGCCAGGGAAAATCAAAGAAAGAAAATATATAAATGGAAAGATTTATTCTGCTTCAATCAACTGGTGTCTTCCGGAATTCTGTTTAGAGTGTTAAGTCATAAGCAATCAAATGCCCTGGTAACGAGGTCCCACCAAGAAAATACAATCATTTTGGGTATGGGAAAGACTCCACTGCAAACTCCCATTGCTGGGGAGAGGTTTAAACTTCCAGGTTTAATAAACACAAAAAAAAAAAAAGGAAAAAGCCTTTTTGGTGCTGCTCATCAACAAGGGTAGCTGCAAAGAGATATGCAATAAGAATATATAAATAGGGAATAGAGATAAAGTAAGTTTACCAGAAAGACATGGTTTTCAAATTTCAAGTCGAGGGATGGGAGAGAAGGAAAATGAGTGGGAGCGTTCGTCCTTTGTCTTTCACTCTATGCAGCTTTCGATCACCTTCTAACTCAAACAAGACATGGTTTTATAAATACGCTTTCCTCCGGTTTCTAATTTGTTTTTGTCTTCTTTCACTGCTCAGTCTGTCCAATCAAGTTTTACCACGTGCTAAAAAGACGAAGATTTCGCATTCCCTAATGCAATGATAAAAAAAATGATTAATTGAAAATCACATTTGTTGGGGATTATTTTACGAAACTACCCTCCGTATGCTCTTCTATTTGCATCCGGCCCATCCAATTCAATTGTTCATTTTTTGTAATAAATAATTTCTAGTTCCCGTGCATGCGTGGATGTAAACCCAAGGTTTATCACCTGCTTTTTTTTTTTGTGTGCGCAATGGATCTTATTAGAAATTCTAAACCCTGAACTTGTGGTACTGTACAGTGAACGATGAGCATCTCGGAGGGATGATATTATTCTTTTATATATTTCATGGAAAATGAACACTTTAAGAATCATCCAAAAAAACCGGAACTGTGCATTTGGTAATAACTGTGCAAAGATTAGCACGAAATTGAATTGCACTGAGTTTGGGTTGGGTTGTTGCATTTGGACGGAGCAGCCAATGAAACAAAAAAAGGAAAAAAAGAAAAACTATTATCAACAAGTATGAATTTTCCTGCACATGCAGAATATTGAATATTTTACATCTTCCACTTCTCTGGGTTAGAATAAAAATTTTTGATTCGAACACACCTTGTCAGTCGCGAGGTTGTAACTTTTAACATAATGATAAATGCCAGCAAATTATTTTCTTTACATACAAACCATTATTTTCCACTCTGCCTTCATATAACGTTCCTCATAAGTTAAAAAGATATTCTAAAGCTAATCAAGTAAGAGAGTAGTACAATCATCTCTCTTTTTCATCTATTCCACTATTTTGTATAACTTCTAATCACTAATATTTACACAAGGTCAATCGTTAAATCCCCAGATACCTTATATTTTATTCAAAATTCAGTGTGTTGTTAATTGTAATCACTGAAGAAGTGGTTCTGTTGGTGAGCCAGGGGCATATGGCGCAAAACCTCTCCCACCAAACGCAGGACGCATGACACTATCATCGAACTTCCTCCAATAGTAGTGGACAGTATTAGCTGGGGTAGTCAGGAGCATGCGCAGGCTGGTTGGACGGGGAATGTTGTCGCCTCCCGTTTCATGATCTGCGGATTGCCCGTTGGCAGTCATTGGAAGATCTGTCATCGACTTAGATGGAAAAGAATGAGAGGACATGGTGCTGGTAGGGTGCTTGCTCGGCAACAGCAGCCTTATTAGAGGCTTAGTCAGTAATCCAAACACCTGAAACGAAAAAAAAAAATCAAACTTTCAATAAATGAACACTACTAGTTAAATTCTAAGCAAACATTATTTCAGAGCACTCTTCCAAAGATTTGGTAGCAAACACATGAAGCAAAAGCCAACAGTTATTAAGCAGCTCAAAAACAGAATGTTATACAAAAATCTCTGAATACAGTAGTAAGATATCAGATGTGCGTATGTGTTATTAAAAGCATGGTTGTTAATGCCAAAGAAATAAAATGGCTACTGAGGCAAAAATTTTGAAGGAACACAAACAATTAGACATCATATTTCCAAATCCAACTATCAAAACTTGAGAGAGAAGTAGAGGTGGTGAGAACATTAGACCAAGCAACAATCAAGATGATAAAGGTTATCTTAACAAACTTATGCAAGTAGATCCTATTATTACTGAGAAACATTCCCAACTCAAGATGAGTCCCTTACCACAGTACTGAAAAGAACAACAGTGATGGTACTGGTTATCATAATGGCATTTCCACGCAATTGAGTATGCCCTGATCGAGTAAACTGCATAAACATCAAAGTAAAACTTTTAACTTGGGGGAAAGAAACAAAGTGAAAAAAACATAAGAAAATAAATCAGGTTGCTATGTTCCAATTATTTGATTCCATGCATTCAAATAGAAAAGAATAGTATCCTTTATAAGAAAAGAATGTCACTGTAACATGCCAATGCAAATGCTCCTTGCCAATTGACTGCAGTAAATGCGAGGTGATTGCCCAGCAATTCACAAATTTTTGGTACAAATTTCTCAATTTACGAGAAAAGCAATACACAGGATTCCTATCATAATGCATCATTATTTGGTAAGACACTTATGCCAAATTTTAGCCATATTTTGTTCTCACACTGCAAAATGCAATATCTCCTCTCCTGAGGCAAACATTTCAGAGAGCAGACAATTCGGAAAGCATTATCTATCTTATCTCTCTTATCTTATTATATTTATACTGATGTCAAAGACACAGAATTTTGAAATGATTTATTTTCACCAACTTTTGGACAATAAAATCCATCAAAGTGCAGAGATTCTGAAATCATACATCTTAGCACTCAAATTTACCTGATTATAAGCAAGCGCCACAGAGACTGAACCTCGCATAAGCCCTGCCCACCATATTGTAACCTGTTTGACTTGAACATATCAGTGCATCAAGTACACCAAGGGGAAGGAAAACTCAGAACACAACTTCAAATACCAACCTGTTGCTTCAATGTAATTTTGTCACCCTGAGACCTTTTAATTAAATTAGATACAATGGATAGAGGGAATACAGAAGCTGCCCTTCCAACTATAACTAAGCCAAGCAGTATTGAGCTCACCCCAGCAGATGTTCCAGGACTACAAAAACGCATAATATATCCAAATGAAAAATGGCCACTGAGAGACATATTGCTTTGATATTCAAATTAAAAACTGATACCATTTAAGGAAAAACATGACACACAATTATAACTTACACGAATACTTTATTGTACTATATTTGTCATGTGACATAATATAATGAATTTTTTTAGATGGTTCAAGATGTAGGTAAAAAGAGTCAATATGTTAAAATTATACATGCAACAGGGTAAGACTTGGAAAGACAATATCTACTGCATGCCCTTTGGCCAAAACAGGCAGTACCTTTTGCTAACAACTTTCCACTTCTCAATATCCAAAGCATCCATACCAACATACAGGAAAATGAAAATCTCTGATATGAAAGATAATGTTGCAAAAGCATGCCTGCAATGATCAATAGTCAGCACAAGAATGTCAAAACAAGTCTATTTCGCTTTGACAAGGTGTACCTTAAGAGGGAAAAAAGAAGAAAGAAGGCAATTATAAACAGAAACAACTTTCAACATTTGGGAAGTCAATTTCAAGTTAACATACTTGGTGGTGATTCTTGAACTTTCAGTCACATTATGCCAGGTATAGTGTGACATAACAATCCCACAAAAGAACACTGTAAGAATGCCGCTCAAATTGAACAACTGAAAAATATAATACAAAAGCAGACATCGTTATCAAAGAAGTTAGGGATATAACATGAAATGAAAAGACAGTAGCTGTAATATTACAAAGCTAGATCCTTAGGCACTTAACTCACTAAAGACAATACTTACTTCAGCCATCATATATGAGAGGTAAGCCATAAGAATCATGAGAGAAACTTCACGGTCAGTAGAGTGCCTGAAATTTGGTAGAACTACTTAGCTTAAAATGAAAAGGAGATGCTATTTGCATAGAGCATTAGGATACTCATCACATGCGCAGAGATAAGATGTCAACAGCAAGCCATTTAGGGAGAGAGAGAGAGAGAGGGAGAGAAATAAATTCTAATGAGAATTCTAAGAGGTAGCATTGTGGTAAGTATTCTAATGAAAATCCTAACATCTTAAAAGAACAAATATAACCTAAATTTATCATGAATAAGTTAATCATCATCATCATCATAACTAGAGCCTTTATCCCAATACTAGAGTAGGCTATATGAACCAATATATAGACTCACGTTAAGTCATGAATAAGTTAATAATCCTCGACAAAAAACCTATTATGTGAAACTCTAGATTGGTGATAAGAACTATGTCAATCAGTTTCCAATTCTAGACAATTGCTGTTCAATAAATTTGCAAACCATTTGACAAGAAAAAATATTAGAGCTTGTTAAAGCTGTAAACAGACAATGCCTGCCAACAGAGTTGTGGAACACCAATCCACACATTGAAGCACACTAACATAGAGCTGAGTTAATGCTTCTGAATAAAAGTTGCATGCATTTTTATTTTTAACACAATGAAGTGATAAAGCATGTAAACAGGGATCAAAATGTAACTTGATTTTGCATCATCAAAGATGAAAAAAAAAAAGAAAGATAATCATTTGCCCTCAACATACCTGCCAATGTACAATTTCTTTATGATGTATGCACTTATTAATCCAACCTGCAAGTGTTACATGCATATATAAAATAAATGTATGTAGCTAATCTCAAATAGCCAAAAACCCTTGAAAAAAGGAACAACTCAATACACAAAGTTATTTATAATTGAAAAGGAACAACATATTCCACACAGCAAAAATTGTAATAAAGCAATAGCATACTCGATTTACCATCAAAGCACAAGCTTTCTTGGAGAAAAACAAGTGAGAAGGCCTCTTTATGGTTCAATTCAACATCAAGAAAAAAAAAACCGAGAGTTTCTCAATAGAACTTAAAGCAATCAGCTAGTCCAATGATAATCAAAAGATAAAGATTTCATTGCAATGGTAATTGGCAATATTATATGAGTAAACCCTATTTATGTGTAATCACACGTTAATCAAGGATTAGAAGAAAAATAATATCCTATCTTCGAACAAGTCTAGATTGTTTTGGACACTACTTAATCATCTCTTAGGTCTTTCTTTGGAAAGACTAAAAGTTTAAACTAGAAATCTCCTTGAAACAACAGCTTTGATTTCCTGACAATAAATTGAATGTAATGATATTCATAACACTTTTTGTTTCAGTTAATTGACTGATCATATGGGTCTGATCTTAGTCTTTAGTAAGGTCAGGATTGTAGAAAGATTGTTTAAGAAAATTATATGTAATATGAGACCTTAAAGTGTGGATTTTACAATACACAGACACACACACACGCACATACATATATAAGATCAAATATGTGAAACAAATTTGGCAACCACAAAAAGGATAGGCAAGATGCACACATGGAAAGATACAAAGAGAGACAGAGAGGACTCACCGCTACTCCAAGCAACGTGCTTGTAATAAATAAGTATAAGAAGTTCCCAATTAATTGCATAAAAATGCTTGAGGTAATGTGAGAGAGGTCAAATTTCAGAATCGCATTAAAAAGTACGACTGACGTGGCATCATTTACCACACCTTCGCCAAAGACTATACTGTATAGAAGAGGTGTCTCATCCTGATTAAGCACCTGTACGGAAAATAGAAGATTTATTATAAAATGTTCGTTCAACTATTCTTTTCACTTTCATAAATGGAATAAATATGTATACCTGCAAAGTGCAAACAGAATCTGTGGCTGAAAAGATTGCTCCTAGTGCTAAAAGAGGAAAATAATGTTAAGAGCTGAGATAGACGTAACTGAAATGAAGCAACAATTTTACAGACAAAAGAACTATGATGCCTCTCATAATTGTATAAAAAATCATTATGAAAAGTAATAATAAGCCTGGTTTTATTAAAAGCATATGTGCCTGTGTGTGTATATGTGCATGTGGGTGTTTTGTGTGTATATGTGCATGTATTTTGCATAAAAAAATTGACCTCCAATGAGCTGAAAAAGTACATATAGAGTACATTAATAATGAGTCAAACAAAAAGGAATTAAGCATCATTTGTTCGTGAGCTTCGTATTGCAGGCTACTTCATAGTGCAAGGATGAATAATCTGACCCAAACTTTAAATGGTGTTTTCCCATAAACAACTGCATATCGGTTTAAAGTAAGCTTTTAAACTAAGACACATCAGCATATTGATTAAAGATGCCGACATACCAAGATAATCTCTGATGTCCAGGAAACCAATATCCAATTTCTTAAATAAATGCATGGAACCTGAGACAAGATACAAATGAAAAAGTTTAAACATGATTAACCTCGAACACACTCTTGCCTGGTACTATTCAGGGAAAGATGAATTAACTACCAAAGCATAGTATTTACAATCCTAAGGAACTTGCTATTACTACAGTTAATCTTTGTTTTTAACTAGTCCTCAATTCTATCAGCATGTCATACTTACTTACAAACTAAAACAGCAATTGAATTTATAGAGGCAGTGCTTATAATAAAAAAAATGAAGAATTAACCAAGAAAATCTCCCTAATTTCTAGGGATTTAGTTTCCTGTTTATATTTGCTTTAGTTTCCTTGTTTTTACTGAATTTCCTTTGCCGGTTGTTTCCTTAGTTATTCATACCTCTCTATTTTTTATACTTGTACAGGATTTTATTTGAATGTAGTGGAAAATTATTCTTCCTTTAACCTTTCTCTCTTATTTCCACCAAAGAAAAAAACCTTAGTTGATTTAATTTAAAATTATCCTATGAATACCATGAGAGCATCAAACGTGTTACATTCCTGGAAATCAATACAACTATAATACAAGATATCATCTAAGAATTTGAATAAAGATGCCAGATAAGTTCCAATCCTCAACTTCTCTTGGAGGCGTGTTATACTTTTATGCTTTCAGATTGATCAACCTTGATTTCCGTAATCAAAAAAATCTTTGAGATAATTATTCCTTCTCTAAGAGAAAAATATACCCATCAAATTGTAAGGTTTCATGCCATTTTTTAAATTCAATAGCAGGTTATGGATCTTTAACATAATTTCTTTGTTTTATCCCCAATATTGGGATAAAGGCTATGATGATGATGATGAATCAAAATTTTAACAAAATTTTGGAGACAGCGTAACAAGGTGCCCAGTTGGAAACAAAAGTTGAATCCAAACCCTTGAATATGGTATGTATAAACAGTATGCACACGAATACATGGAACAAGCAAACAGTCAGTTATTTAAGGCTTACTATATCTACACATTGTCCATATAAATGCATGAAAACTGCACGATAGTAAAGAGATTCTCTAAGAAACTACAACATTTGAGAAGTTTGGATATACCTATGGATATGATGGCAAACGATATTAAGGTACCAACAGCACCAAACAAAATGATTGTCACAAAGTTACGGAAAAATTGCTTCTTTTTAACCTGGAATCTGGTGGATTAAAAAAAAAAAATCAGATAATCAAAAACCTAACTCCAACAATATAAAGGAATTTCAGTTTTCAAGGAAGAAAGCACCAAATAAAAGTATAAAACAACCCTGACAATTAAGTTTAGATACTCCGCATGAATTTTGATCCTCAGAAAAATAAAAATAAAAATAAAAACCAATATGATGCATCATATTCAAATGACATTTGTAATATCAAAATTTTGGTGTCAACAAAAACCAAACATTTGATAGTTTGCCATGTGTCAGAATTACCCGGCATTGAATATAATAGGAGGAAGAAGATAAATAAAGAAAAGCTCTTCATTAAATACTAGAATGTGCGATCTCTTTCCTTCGGTTGTTAACAGAATAATAATACCAGTACAAAGACCCTGCAATCACCCCAAAAAAAAATGATCAGCAAACAAAAAAATGTTTCCCCATTTTAAAAAACAGCCACCACAGAGACCAGTAACCAGCAGTAATCCCAACCTAACATAATAGCAAGGTTAATTAGTTAGGGAGCAATTTGAACAACTCACAATGGCAAGCGCAGTTATCGACTCATTAAACCATCGGTTTTTCTCGAGAAGATGACCAATCACAATGCATGAACAGAGGAGTGTCACAAATAAAGTAATAGAGTTCACGGAAGCTTGATCGGGCTCCAGTGCCATCCTCGAATTCGTGGTAGAACAAAGCCCCCAATTAAATACCCGAAGTAGCTGCCTCAGTGTAAATAATTCCACTGCCTCAAACACAAAGATTCAACCCACTTCTTTAGTTATTAAAGATTGATCATCTCAAAGATATAATAAATTCAAATGCTGAAACAACTCTTCATTATAAAAGTAAATATGCTATCAAATCATTAGCATAAAATAATGCTTTAAAGAAAAGAAACAGCTACATTTTTCGGTTCGCTTGCCGTAAAATTTTAATCTACGGGAAATTATTCGAAAAAAAAAAATTCTAACGTCTTTGAACGACATGAAAAAAAATCGAATGAAGTCAAAGCAACTGTTTGACCTAAACGGAGTTCGTTTTAGGTGACAACGAAAAAAGATTAAAGATTAAAATTTAAACATA
Source organism: Heritiera fomes (assembly GCA_032173925.1). Taxonomy (NCBI): domain Eukaryota; kingdom Viridiplantae; phylum Streptophyta; class Magnoliopsida; order Malvales; family Malvaceae; genus Heritiera; species Heritiera fomes. Next base: position 21,183,691 of record JAPDPM010000013.1, on the reverse strand, counting down.
TTCTTTTCTTTCCACTGCTTTCTCAGAAAGCAAACAAAAGAAACAGCGCTATAACTCACAGAAAAAGCATAAAACAAAATTTTGACGTATTTTCTTATGTTTTTTTCTCATTTCACTTTATTCGTTAATTAAAAAAAAAAGAGCTATAGAAATTAAGGAAACTTAACGACTAAGTATTCCTTCAGTTCTCTCAGCATCCAAACAGGAGAAAAAGGAAAGAAAAACCAAGAAAGTAAATTACCAAGAAATTACTCAGCAGCTTCGGATGAAAGCGAGAAACAAAAGAGGATTACTGTTTTTTCTTGATTTATTGCGAAAATAGGGCTCTCAGAGAGAAAAAAGAAACGAAATGAAAAGAAGCAAGGCAAAGTAGGAAACATCCGAGCAGAGGAGAGAATCCGAATCTAAATAAAGTGTTAAAGAAACGTTGCACTTGCAAATGCCCGCGAAAGGAGCGAGTGGATGGACTCTTATAAAGGTGTAGTTGCGGAGAAGTGAGGCGTAGATCCATGTTATTCCTACCGTACGATTTTTGAGATCGAATCTGATGGTGGAATCGTGGGACCCTATACCATCTTGGAGTGCACTCTAGGCTATTTACTGCCACTCGGTAAAGAAAAATTATTTATGAAATAAAAGAGTCCTTGAAAACTACGATTAGATTATCAATAATCATTTTTTTGAAATTCTAAGCAAAATCGGGATTTTTGATTATATAAAAACGTATATATACATGGAAAATTCTATAGTAAGGTCATGAATTTTAACCTTATTATAAGGTCAACGTAAAAAACATATGATTAAACGTAATTTTAAAGTCATTAGGCATAAAATATGTTAAATTTATCGTAAATACTTGATAATTAACTTAAAATTAATGTAAACAACACATGATTTAGCATAAATCTAAAATTATTAGGGATAAAATATGTTAGAAGTATGTAAACAAATGATAATTAACATAAACATACATTATAACAAAATTATCATGTGTTTAAATCTATTGACACTGATGTTTATATTGTTAATCATATTTTTAGGATACGTCTAATATTTTTTATACCTAATGACGTTAAATCTACGCTAAATTATATTTTTTTTATGTTGACCTTATAATAAAGTCAAAATTTGTGACCTTACTATAAAAATTCCCATATATACATGATAATAACTAATAAGCTTAAATTTAGATTTTCTTTGATTCATTAAAAATAGTTTTTGAAAAAAAAATTCTTAGAAGATATTTATATTTTCTGAAAAGTTAACTTTTTGTTTAGATAAGTCCATGAAAAATATTTTCTCTTGTTTAATTTTTTTTGGTGAAAATTTTCTTTTGTTTAGTTGTTTTTTGAAAAAATTTGTTTTCTTTTTTAAAATAATATTAATGTCATAACATGCAAATTTGGGAATTTGATTGCTTGATGTGAAAAATTAAAAAGGTAAGGGGTAATTGGAGAGTCGCTACCAATCAAATTTCTACCGAGATGTGATTAGATATCTATTTGATTCTAAGGAAAGGCATTGATCTACTTCCCAAGAACTGAATCTAGGAGTATGATTATATGTAAGGAATGATTAGTATCTTACAACGCTCATCCTATCACGATCTGATTTTCAAAAGCTTAAAATTTGCAGTCAATTTTTTTTATTTACGTTTATCTGTTTGTTAATGTTGTGTAAGACTTCTAAGTTGTTATATTGTTGAGCATTCGCTTCCTTCGAAGCCGAATATGTAGGGGGGAAGAGAGGGGGTGAGTGACAAAACTAAGTAGCTAGATGAGAATACAGTAACAATACACTTACTTTGCCCGTATAGGTTAGAAAACTAGTAAGTATAAATCAATAAGGTTTACCTTGGGCGATGTAAATGTTTTAACCCTTTTTAAAATCAATAAGTAGTTAAACATAGTTTAAAAAACAATAACAGTAGCAAGGTAGCTTGATTTAATCAAATAACAATATGATATAAGATCAATACAATACGATACAAAATCAATACAATCATTGGTACAAATATGCAAGCTTAACATAAGCAGTGAACATAAACAATCAGAACAAAGTAGACAGGCAATCAATCATAACCATCGCTATGAGACTTTCAATCAATCAATACTCCACTGTAGCTATCAGTGGCTGATCTCCCTAAAAGGGCACTATCTATGGTCATAGACCAACAATCTCCAATCCCATTGATTAAATGGAATCGAGACCTGTCCTTAACTAGTATTTTTTAGGACAAGCAAGTTTGCTTCTCTTTCACTAGAAGCGAATAACATCTATAAGGGTTTCAAGGGTGTTATGCCAGTCTTGTTGCTCAATCATCCCATGGTACCTTAGTATGAGGGATTTTCAATCTCAATCCAAAACAAGTTCCAATTAAATCAAGTACTATATTACTTAAAGGCTCTGTTTCTTTTTAAAATCAAAAACTCATTTATAAAATAATTTTATAGTAAACCTTGTAATAAGATCATTTTCTAAGGTAGCTTAAATCGTATACTTCTCTTTGGTAAAAGCAAAATATCATTTCCTTCTTTAAAAGTGAAGATATAAGAGATATGAAATTCATAGCATAAATTGTACATTCAACAAGTAGCCTTAATAATAAAACAATTCATAAAGACATTTTAGCATAACACATTTCAAATAAGGGCAAAGTAGATTTGGCATTTGAAAACAAAAATTCGAAATATATTTTTGAAAAAAGGCCACTGTACTTCCATCTAGTATACTTACAATCTCCTTATACACTCAGACGAATGCATCCTGTTCAATTCAAATCAGCGCCAAGTCAAATTGGCTATATAGGTGCACCACCTATACACAACAATTATTGAGATTTATCAATATTGTATCCATACACTAGTTCTGGGCAATTTACCTACTCATTCACAATTCGATTATATCATCTAACATTGCACACCAAAGTTTCACAATTTTTTTGTAAGAGTAGCTCACTGTTTGCAAGAACTTTCTGACCTATCAATATCATTTTATTCATAACCAAAAATATCGGATTCCAATTAACGCACTGTCAATTTTGTATGTAACCTAACTTAATTTCCTATTCATAAGTGTAAGGCTCACTCTTTAATTCATTATGTGTTGTTCCCAGAAAATTTCCAAATCTCTATCCATTTCTAGCATGTTAGGCAGAGTGATTTCCTGAGGTCTATGCACTAAAATTTACATTAATAATTATATGAAAGTCCAAAAATTAGGAATCTAAGATCATGTGAAACCTAATTCAATTCCCTATTCAGAAAGGTAAATTTCACAATTTTATCAATTCTGAGTCATTTATAGTAATTTCACAAATTCACCCTATGTACAAGTGCATTCAAGCAAAATGGTCAACTGACCTCTGTGCACAAAATATTTTATATTTAATACAAGGATGTCCAATTTGTTCAAACTCATAACCTTATTAATCCTAAATGAATTACCTTTCTGAAAATGTAAGGCTTACAACCAAATTCAATCTGAATTATTTTTCATGCATTTTCAAAGTTGACACTAAGCGATTCGTTCACTCACTACAGTGAGTGTCCTATATTCATTTACAGATATCTTAAGCTACATAACTCCAAATCCAATGTGAGAACCCCATTTCCCCAAGGCCCAATATAAGTTAAAGAGTGTAGAAATCGAAAAGCGAGAGTTGGTTGCTAAGATTTCTAAATAAAGGGTTTGTTTGGTAAAGATCGAAGAAGTACGCAATTTGGGTTCCACAAGGACTTTTACTGTCCAGATCGAAATGACATCCTAAAGTAAAGATATTTGAAGTGAAATATTGAGATAGCAAGAATCTGTATCTCAAAATTCCCTCGTTTGCTCATGTTTTGAAAAGCGTGTAACAATTTCGAAAATGACGATTATGTTCGTAGGCTAGGGAAACTTTTGTAAATAATGGTCAATCTAATTTGATTTATGACCAACTGACAGTCATAGGTGAATCTTCGTATGAAGAAGTCTCATGCTATTCCAACCTGTAAACTGAAACACACAACAACGCTGAAAGTAACGCAAATAAATAATCAGGAGTATTTTAGATGTATTTGGCATTGAAATGAAAATAGTTTGAAGTTAGACCAAATATTTAATCAAATATTGAAATAGTTAAGATGTAACGGGAATTTTTTAAATTTTTAAAGTGCAAAATGGTAATTTGGCTTAAAAGATATTATAAACATGAGAAAAATCTCATCTTCTTCATTTCATGGCTGGCCACCATGGGAGGAGGAGTGAGAAAGCTTAGGTTTTAGAGAGAGAAAGCCTTAAAATTCTAGTATACAAGCCCTAAATCATAAAACACACTAAAGGAAAGGTGTTCTACTCGATGAGCTCTACCACATACCTTGGAATCAACCATGGGAATGGCTATTTGATGGGTGAATTCCTCCCTTGAAGTTTCGACCAACGATAGATAAGAGAGAGAAACTCTGTTTTTTGATTTTATCTATTTCAAACGATTGTTCTTTGATGTTTAAGCATGTGTATAACATTAATTTGAAACCAAAACACTTGAATCACTATCCATGAAATTCAACCAAGGTGAAATTGTAAGGTTATCGTACTCAATTTGATAACTTAATGGTCCTAGAATACTGTATAAATTAATATAAGATTGCTGGTGAAGTTAGAACTGAAAAAGAAGGTGTTTTGACTATACTTACAGTTTAGCATCTAATAAGAAGTAGACCAGATTTGCTATTGTATTAAGAATATGAAGACCTTAATCTAGAACATTATTTGTAAAAAGAATATTGAAATTTAACTGTGTTTTGATATTGTTTTGCATCTCTGAAGTAAGTGGTCTTAAGGAAACGGCGAATATATGCTTGCTTACCTACATTGCTTACTAGAGTTGATTTGGTATATTGCACTATGATTGGAATTGGTAAGGGATATATATAGAAAATGTAAGGATACTATGACTACATTAGATATGATTGAATGAAATTGAGCATATATTGATTTACTAGACTGTGTGACTTGAACTGATTGACTAGATGACCTGATTTGAAAGAATGACTGAACCGACTAATTGACACTGTGATTGTCTTGAGATTGAGAAACTAGAATTGTGGCTTTTAAATTGTGTTTTAAGTGTAGGACGGTTAGGATAGATAGTACTATTATGCTACTAAAATTTTGTAAAACAAACCTAAAACTCTAAACTGTGAATAAGAAATTTTGTCATTGATTTCATAAACTTATGAATTGACTGAAGATATATTTAAATTGAATAATTGTTAAATGCAGAGTATTTTCCAACTGATTTATGAAATGCATTGTTGAAAGTTTTAAATAACTGATCGACGTGAATGTTTTAGATTGATTGACTCTGTTTTATTGGAAGTTCTGATTGCTGACTGAAGTAAATGTTTTGAGTGTTTGATTGAAGTAACTCCTTTGAATGTTTTGAATTGACTAACACTGTTTTACAAAAAGTGTCTATTTTTTTACTGAAGTTGAGGATTTGAATGTTTTGAATTTAACTAAACGTATTGAACGAAATATACTAATTTTCAAACAATATGATTTTAAAATAAAACTTGGTTCTCAAAAATTATATTTTTATTATATTATTGTATTATATTTAAAAAGCATAAATAGTTGTTTTATTGTTTTTGTGGGGATCAAGTAAATGTTTTGAGATTGTTGGCACTTGTATCATGCCATATCATATTGTTTGCTGTTAGACCTTGAGCAAGTCTCAAGCCACCTCTGTATCACCTGCTTAATGGTACTGTGAGATGCACTGTTAATTGTTGACCATGAGCAAGTCTTCAACGATCCTCAGGATTGTCACTGGCTTCGTGACACTAGATGGACATCACTGTGACTTTGGCCATATATCTTACCATTACTGTTTACTTCCTTCTTGGGATACTTAAACCGCATGATTCTATTGGGATATTGCCAGTCTCCATTGAACTGTGACAGTACTATTTACTGAACTGATTATTGAACTATTTACTGAACTGTCACAATATTGTTTAATGAATTGTTTACTGAACTATATGGAAACTGTTTATCAAACTATTTACTGAAATAATTTCCAAACTGTTATTGTACTACTTACTAAACTATTCACTGATGGTTTACTGAATTGTTTTTTTAAACTGTTTACTGATTGTATGTTGAATGTCTACTGTTTTGCTTACTTAATGTTCACCAACTATTTACTAATCGATTACTGAATTGTTTATCGAACCGTTTACTGACTGTTTATTGAAGCGATTACCGAACTGTTTATTGAACTATTACTGATTGACTGCAGAATTGTTTACTAACTATTTACTGAACTGATCATTGAACTGTTTACTGAATCATTACTAATTGTTTACTGAATTGTTTACTAATTTTTTGAACTACTTATTGAACCGTTTATTGATTTTCTACTGAATTGTTTTACTAAGCTACTTACTAAATCGTTTACGGATTGTATACTGAACTGTTTTATTGAATTGCTTACTAAAATGTTTACTGATTGTTTGAAATTGTTTAATGAATCATTTACTGATTGTTCACTATTTTGTTTTTTGAACTATTCACTGATCGTTTTCTAAAATGTTTACTGAGTGATTTACCGAACTGATTTCTATATTGTTTACTGAATCGTTTACGGATTGATTTATTAAACTAACTATTGAATCGTTTACTTATTTGTTTACTGAACTGACAATTGTACTTTTTATTGAATTGTGTACATAGTGATTCACTGAACGACTTACTGAACTGTTTACTAAATGATTTAACAAATGTTTTACTGAACTAATTACAAAAACTGTACATTGAATTGTTTACTGAGTGCTTATTAAATGTATACACATATATATTATCATTTTCTACCGATTTTAAATTATAAATGATTTGATAATGATTGTTTATCGTATAATATAACCACTGAAGGATTGACAAGTTTTGACATTGATTTGATACGCATATATTCCTTCTTTGTAGAGTTTTCATAAATTCCTTATAGTCAGATTTAGGGATTGGTACAAGTAAGGTACTTTAAAGTATTCTTCTGTACTCAACCTAGTACTCCTAACTAATCATAGTATCTTTTTCGATAGAGAGCACAAACACTATTTTGATACTGATATAAGTTTATGAATGTGTTTTTGATACAAGCATATAGGCATGCATTGTATCAGTTTTTTTATATATATTTCTTACTAGGCATAAGCTCACCCCCTTCTACCTTACATATTATTTACAGTAATAGCTAATTGTTAAGGGAAGGTTCTGATCAAATTCCTACGAGGTATCAATATTTTACCTTGCAGGTTTAATTGCACGGTTACTTTATTGTATTCAGACATTTATTGTACAATATTTTAGTGTATAAAGGGATGTAAACAATAAACTCAAGGAATCTGAGTGTCACTTATAGTCTTTTGCTATTGGATATTTATAAAGTTTGAAATGAAAATGTAAACAAAATTAATACACACTATAATTTACTGCACTAGGACCAATCCGAATAGTTAGAGATTGATTTAGATAAGTAAATTTTAGCTTATTGTTGGAGTGAAGACATTGAGCACATCTTAACTAACTAAGTGAAAATGGATTCCAACTATCAGTAATTAGAGCGTTACATCTAGAAATTCCAAAACTAAATTAATCCCGACTCAAAAGGCCATCTACCATAATTTTTTCAGAATTTATCTCAATGCATAACTCCTAAACTGAACATTTTAATCTCAAATCTAAACAAAGCACTCAAACAGTACATGCATTTATCACCAATTCATTCATACCACTTCTATTCCATTTCAAATCATCATAATCCCACATTCATAGTCAATAAATAAACATTGTAAAGGCAAAACTTTACCCTACTTACCAAATTCCAACAGCCAAACTTCTTCAAAGGCTCATGGTTATTAAACTTTCTCACCAATAACAAACCTCAAAGCTGCAATCTTCATCCCACCTTTCCAATTAGCATCATCCCACCTTTCCAATTAGCATCATCAATAGTGAGAATTCTAAATTTAACTTCAAGAACCATAAACAAACTTCATTTCCTTACCTTTCTATCAACAACTAAGAGTTTCCAACCTTTCCTTCATTTGCAATTCAAGCTGGAAGTTCACCAAACCAACATGTAAAGAGTTAAAACATTTCCTGTCACGACTCAAAGGCTTGACATACACTTACCACTTTCACTTCATTATGGTTTACCAATTTTATGAACAAAAATTTTCTTTTCACTTTAAGATTTGTATTCGATGTCAATGTCACCACCAAACAATTTTCACCTTTCTCAATTCGATTTCACTTATCGTTACTATTTAAGTTATTAACTCCTAAAGCAAATCAACTTCCTCAATATTTTAATTCAAAATTTAATCTACTAAAAGAAAAAGATCGAAAACCTCCCCTTATACATAATCAATTTTCCCCAGTTAATTAACCTACAAAATATACATCTATTCCAAACAACATAACTCACGTTCACATTTCACAAATTATATCACCATATACAATACAGGCTCCCAGAATCATCAATTAACATATTCACATTCCATAAAGCTCATAGTTATCATACCCTAAACACTTTCCAGATCATACTCAATAATCATACTTGTCTATAATAATATAAAGTGATCATAAGTTACATCTAAACATATTTCCAATAAACATGTATTGTGTATTGCATAATGTTTATACATTATAACCAACATGATACACAAAATTTCATATACCTTAAAAGTATCAAAAGTAGTGCTTAGAGGACTTAAGTAAGTACCACTACAAGGTACAAGCCCCGAGGTCTCGCATAGAAACTTTGAGTGTGGATTTTAGCTCGTATGATATGCATCACTTCACTTCACATAACATGCACACTTGGCTGGCCACAACACGTAAGGCGGAAGACAAGCTTCAATCCAGCCCAAGCATAAACTATATTTATAAAATTTAAGCTTTCCTATGAGATAGTGCTAACAGACTTTACTTAACCCACTTACCTTTGGCGCTAAGCGATTATCTTCTTCGAATGTTCAATCCACAATCAAACTCCAATATTTCTCCTTTTCACTACAATTACAATTCATTTCCCATCTCAATAACATGTTCTCACAAGCTTAATCATGCACCAAATACACATATTCTAGAACTATGATTACTTAGGTCATTCCTTTACTAAAAATTTATTTCTTATCATCCTACAATTCTTTATATATATATATATGTATGGCGTGTATATTTATATATTTATATGCACACACATCAATCTGAGCCAAATGTACACTTTCTTAATCTTGAAAATATTCTCTTAACTAAATTTCATATCACCCGTACTCGTCAAATATCTAATTAAGTTCTATACATCCAATTTATCCTTATAATTCGCAAGTGACCTATACTCATATGGATATATATACATTATATCCTAGTGACATCACCCAAGCTACTTTTATGTCTATTAATTCACATTTCCCATGCTCATCAAATCATTGGTACTCATATATCTATATATATTACTTATATATCACTGAGTCTCAGTCTTTAATCATCAGCATCATCACACAATCCTAATTACACTTATACAATATAATCCTAACTCTGAAGTATAAAACATCTTACCAAAATTTGCAAGTTTAGCACAAGCAATCTCAAGCTTTCGCCAAATTTCACAAGTCGCACCTTCTTGATGGAATTTCTACAATTAATCACAAAATAAAGCTTAGAATAATTTATAAGTCTACATAAAATTTATTAAATTTACCACAACTTACTACCCCTTCCAAACTATAGCCTAAGAAATTCACAAAATCTTTCATTTCTTCCTTTTCTTTTCCTTTTCTGTCTTTTCTTTTCTTTGCCCCAGACCTCTTTTGAGATACCCCAATTTAGGTTTTAAATGGCCCCAAAAATTGCTCCTGAATAGCCCATGTTTCATCACTTAATCACCCTTTCTTCAGCTTGGTTAGCGACACTGTTTTGGCCACTAAACGTCACTGTTTAACGCCCCATTTGACTATGTGGCAGCTACCAAAACACCGCTGTAGAGCACCCTTTTTCTCTTGTTCTTTAGCTTATTGAACAGTTCAACACAGGCCATAAATAAAGCTTAGAACAATTTATAAGTCTACATAAAATTTATTAAATTTACCACAACTTACTACCCCTTCCAAACTATAGCCTAAGAAATTCACAAAATCTTTCATTTCCTCCTTTTCTTTTCCTTTTCTGTCTTTTCTTTTCTTTGCCCTAGACCTCTTTTGAGATACCCCTATTTAGGTTTTAAATGGCCCCAAAAATTGATCCTGAATAGCCCATGTTTCATCACTTGATCACCCTTTTTTCAGCTTGGTTAGCGACACTGTTTTGGCCACTAAACGTCACTGTTTAACGCCCCATTTGACTGTGTGGCAGCTACCAAAACACCGTTGTAGAGCACCCTTTTTCTATTGTTCTTTAGCTTATTGAACAGTTCAACACAGGCCATAAATTTTAGCCCCTTTTCCAACCTTTACACCACCCTTCACGTTACACCTACATCTCCTTTACTTCAACCAAAAACACGGCCCTTAAAAGCCACATTTAGCCTTACTTCAAAACTTGTTCACAGCCCGTGAATCACCTTGTCATAGCCATTAAATCCATCTTTGATCACTCCATTTTCTAGCCTGCTTTGGCCATTAAAACTCCTATCGGTTCCAGTCTCTTTCTTAATAGCAGTTGCTGCCTTCTTCAGTCTTCCTAGGCAGCAGCGGTTGCCTTTTCATTTCACTCTGTCCTTCCTTCTTCCTCAGCTATTCTTCTATTCATCACTCTTTTTCTCATTCGGATCATCTCACTCTCAGGTTTCAACCTGATCAGTGCCTGGTCCAGCCTCTATGAACCCACTGTTCGACTCTTAGCTCTCTGCAATTTTTTTTCATTCATTTTTTTTGCTAAACCAATTCAGCTTTTAACCTCACGATTCAACCTTGTCTCGAACAAACCAATGCCAGCAACGACTACAAGATCCAATCAACACTATCTTTTCTTTCCCTCTTCTCTTTGCTTCTCAGCTTTGCCAACATAGCCCCAAATGCCTGATGCTACTTCCATTTCAATTCAGCATCATTTAGGCTCCACACTGCCCCTGTTTAGCTTTGCCCAGATTTACCCTATCCCAGCCTTCCCTATTGCTACCTTGCCTGATTGATCTCCCCTGTCTTAGGCTCTTAATCAACACCAATCACACACTAAACTCAAATCCCTAAAACCACACCTGAGAGCCCCTTAAATTTACTCCGTAACAGCCTAAGGAAATTAGCTTGGAACTCTGTTACACACACAAACAAGTTATCTTCCTTGCTTCATCTTTTATCTTCCTTCTCTTCATTGTTTTCCCTGTTTCTTGTCCTTCTCTCTCGTTTCTGTTTTCCTTCTCTTTAAATTCTTTTTTTGGTTTCGATCAAGAGACATGAGGGAGGTTAAGTGAATGAAGGGATAAGACGAGAGAGAGAGATGTGTGTGTGTGGGTGGAGTCAGTGAGAGTGAGAGAAGAGAAGGGGACGATAGGAATAGGGGTACACAGACAGGGATAGGTAGAATTGATGTGACTTAGTGGGAAATTTTTCCACCTACTCCCCTTTTTTTTAATAACATGTAATGTAATTTTATTAAATTTAATTTTTATTATAATTTTAATATTATATATATACATATCTACTTTTGTTTTCTTTCAATATTTAATATATAAGTACATCTATTTAATCTCATAAACCTATATGTATTTATTTACACGTGTATTTTATAAATCCTTTGTTCTTACAAGTGTATTTATCTTTATATATATTTGAATATATATTTGAATATATATATATATATTTATATATATCCATACTTGTGCTTATACATTTATATTTATACATTTTCATTTCCTTAATTTACATCCTTAATATTTAATGTAATTAATTTCCTCAATTTAGCCATAATATAATTTATCTAATCCCTTGTAATTCATAAAAACACTTCAATCCACTAGATAGATCTGTTATTTCATTACAATACATCTATTATAAATCTTAATTAAAATTTCCAAAATTTTCATATTCATTCTCCTAATTTATAAATTCCCATATTCAACCATTAATTCCATAATTCACCAATAATTCACATCAACTCATAAAGCCTAAACAATTTGATTTACTCACCAAAGATCGAAAATCGAGGTTCTCACGTCTTCCTTACCATAGGTAATTTAGTCCTCCAAATTGATTAAGGTCATTTCAATTAAGGATGCTTTTCCTTATCTTATTATTTTTTTCCATATCTATATAATCCAAAATCTGATAAACTTAAAAAATCATTCATTTTTTTTAATCTCTTGTCTAAATATCAACTTCACACTAACCTTATGGCTTTATTTTGAAAAGTACACCAATTGGACATATCTTGTTAGTTCACACATTGTGACCATACATCCATTTATAAGTTAGAAACCATCAAATTGAGGTCAAATTCATGTCATAACTAAACTATCTTGGGTGTTTTATCTCATAAAATCCTAATTTTTTTTCACTTGATTTTTTTTTGTCTTAAAGGTCTTTGATAACTCTTTTCGTGGTTTGTTCCCTATAACATGTCGTGTTTAGTCTTAACTCTACTATTGGGGAGTTCGAAGAGTCCTTTGCTTTTCAAAATTTACATTGTTTAAAACCATTAAGTTTTGATCATTTAGCTTCCAAAATCCATGTCGTTTCAAACTGTATGTTTCAAAATTTTGACTTTCTCTTAGAAATTTTATTTGCACAACCATTTCGTAGCGTTATGAGATCATGTCTCAATTCTAGTCCATCCTTACATAATTCTTTCAGTTCCTTAACAATCCACATAATAACATAATTTCAATTCTTACCCATGCACTACATGCATTTGTGTGTGTATATATATATATATATATATATATATATAAATACAATTGCATAAGTAACTGTTCTCTCAATCACAAGACATCACAAGCATAATTGTTCACTCTTATTATCTCCAAAATGCTATCAAGGTGAATCATTCATCCTTTATAATTATGAATCTATCAAACTGGGCCAAGATTAATGTTATATCAAGATGATCTTGAGATTCTTATCTCACACAATTTTAACTTTCACCTCAATTTGTTATCTTGCATGACATGCCCAAATACTCTCTAATTTCCATTCAATAACCTCCGTTTATACATGTGTTCATTTTTCCTTCACTAAAGAGATATCTGAAGAGTATTGTAAGTTTCGAATCCACATTGTTTAAAACTATAGTGTTCAACTTATTGAACTTTCAAAAATTCACGTAATTCAAACGATATATTTCCTAAGGTCAAATACTTTCCTTAAGTCTATGTACTTTCCAAATCATATACCTTTTAAATTGTATGGTTTTTTGAAATCCATACACTTTTCAAAATATACAAGATCCAAAACATCTTTCCAATGGGGTTAGCCAATTGTTCCTTTTGAGGCATCACAATAAAGTCCACTTCCTGTCACACGTGGTGGATAGATTTGAATAAATTTCTTGCCACTATCATTTTTAGGCCCAAAATCCTATTGAACCACTCCAATAGACCTAATCGAACCATTCTTTATTGAGTTTCATTAAAGATACCTAATCCCTCGAAATCCAAAACTTTTGTATTTTGACATTGTTTTCCAATTCTAATAGTTTTCAATACCAATCTGGATTCTACATTTGATCAAATCCTATATCTTTTACGCATAATAAGTTCATTGACATAATATGGTTCAATCTTATCTTTTGTTTCAAACCAGAGATTTTATATCACCATACACTACACACACTCCCAGAATCATCAATAAACGTATTCATATTCCATAAAATTCATAGTTATCATACCACAAACACATCTTAGATCACACTCAATAATCGTACTTTTCTATAATAATCTAGAGTGATCCTAAGTTACATCCCAACATATTTCCAATAAACATGTACTATGTATTGCATAATGTCTATACATGATAACCAATAGGATTCACAAAATTTCATATATCTTAAAAGTATCAAAAGTAGCGCTCGGAGGACTTAAGCAAGTACCACTACTAGGTATAATCTTCGAGGCCTAGCATAGAAACTCCGAGTGTGGAGTCTAGCTCGTATAATCTGCAAGGTTGTTAGAAAGGAGTGAGCAAACCATGGCTCAGTAAGTAGTTTAAGTAAATACATGTTAGACTCATGTCGATCTACATGCAAGTGTAGAAAAAGCAATGCTGAAGTGACATATATGCATGGTATGCAATCACGGTCTTAACTTAAAACATTTTTGCCATGCACTTCAATTCAAAACACTTTTGCCATGCACTTCAGTTCAAAACACTTTCATTATGCACTTTATTTAAATCAAATTTACTATATATTTCGATTAAATCAATTCATTGTGCATGTCGATAAATCAATGTAACATCCAAAAATATTAAATTTCCAAACCAACTTTTTCTTTTCAATACCTATTTTCTTATTCAATCATTCGTTACCATTTGGTTTGCATTCAGTGTCAGTATAAGTTCCTTCAATAACTTTATTTTCAAATAAATCTTTATACCAATGATCATCTAATCCATAAATAATAAATAAGAAATCAAAATATAAACTATAATATAAAAATTTATAGTTCTATTTGTAAACGGTCTAATGTACTTTACATCCCACAAGTTCATGTACATTCTTTAATTTGACATTACATTATTTACATCCCAGTATAAATACATCTGTTGTGCATAAACCTGTTCAAGGGTCGGGCTACCCGCCCAAGCCCGAAGGCCCGATTGAAATTTGGTCGGGCTTGGACAAAAATATTAGATGAATTTATCGAGCTTGGACAAAATTTTCAAGTCCGATCAAAAATGGGCCCGGGCCCGGGCTTGACTATCCAAAGCCCGGGCCTGGCTCGGCCCGAATAAATTGTTAATTAAGTTTTTTTAAATATATCTATTAAGTATAATATAATTATATGTATATAAAATATTATTAATAAACATGATTATATATATTTAATATGAAAATTAATATGAAAAATTTGACAAATCAAATTAAATTTTAAAGGAATAAAAGAATAAAATACAAATAAATACAAAAAATAAAATACAAAAGTAAATAAAAAATAAAATATGGGCAGGCCGGGCCGGGCCTCGGGCTTATGTAGTAAAATCAAAAATGGGCCTAGACTAAAATCCAGGCCCAAATTTACGGGCTGGGCTTGGGCTTAACTAAAATTTGTTACTATAGACCTTCGGCCCGGCCCGAACCCGGCCCAGCCCACCTAATGAGCAGGTCTAGTTGTACGAACTCGTTATTTTATACTGTAGATATACATTTATATGATTAAATTATCAATAAAGAAGTTATTGATAATATTTTGAGGAATTAAATATAAAAGAATAGTGTCTCTCACATAGAAAATTTTAAATTTTAGATGAAAAACATAAGTATGGAAAATATTACATAAAAGATGGAATAAATAATTAAATGGATATTGGAAAATTCTGATTTGGACAAATCAGAAAAGTGTTGGCGTCATGAAGTGTGAGATCTCATTTTCTTATACTATAGTTGTACATGTATATGAACAAATTATCAATAAAGAAATTATTGATAATATTTTGAGGAATTAAATATATAAGAATAGTGTCTTTTACATAGAGAATTTTAATTCTAGATGAAATAAATATAAGTATGGAAATTATTACATAAAGGATGGAATAAATAATTAAATGGATATTGCAAATTTTAATTTGGACAAAATGGAAGAGTGTTGGCGACATGGAGAAATGAAAGAATAAGAAGAAAGAAAAGGAAGTTTCGGTTGATCTAAATGGCTAATAGAAGTAAAGGTTAATTTTCTTGACTTCATACATGGGAACACTAGACTTTTGACAACCTAAGATATAATAGAAAAGGAAGCATGACTTCGGTTTGGACAAGTGAATAATAGGAAAACAAGAGAATAAAATATGAAGTAACCAATAAAGGAAGACACAAGAAAGTCTTCCTCACGTTTTTGTCCTAGGTTGGCAGAAGCTATAACAATGACTTTGGTTCATTTCTTTGCTTTATCGAAGACCAAACCATAACATTGACTTATGTTGATTTTTGCTGCACCAAAGAGTAAGCAATAACAAGATAAGAAAAGAACTAAAGCAAGGAAAAGATGGGAAAGTCAGAAAACGTGGGCTGCATGAAAAAAAAAAGAGTGTAGTCGGTTGGAGAAGAAGAAGCATTAAACAAAAGAAAAGATATAAACATTAAAGAAGGGTTTTAATGAAGCTGGCAAAAAGTCCAACAAATATATATTTTTGTGCTATATAATCCTCTTCCTATCGTGAACTCCTCCCCAGCCATTATCATCACCGAAAGCTTGCTTTGTTCTCTTGCAATCATGTAGCCTTTTATGCATACTAGAATCATTCCTAACCTTTAGTAAATAAACTAAGCCTTTGAAGAAAAATAAACCTTGGATATTAAGCTTCCAAAACCTCAAAGAAGCTAGCATAAAAACCTTCAACACAGCAAGGGATTCACGTGGACAGATTTGTTCCTTTATACAGGTAATGTCCAACTCAGTTTTTAAGATTCTTGTCCTTTGATTTTTGCATGTAATGATCAAGAATATGTTGGTTATAACCTTTGATTGAAGTAAACATATATGTAAGAAAAAAAATCATAGTGTTAAGTTGTAAGAATTTATAGGAAGAAGATGATGTTTAAAGAAGGAAACTGATGTGGAATTGATGATGAACATAAACATGAAACAGACGTGAAAGGTAAGGGAAATAAAAATGAAAATTTAACTGAGTTGCATGATCGGTTGAGGAAGGGTTTTGAGTGAAAATTAGGTGAGACTTACGTGAACCATGAAGGAGAAAAGAAATGTTTTAGATGTAGTCAACAAAGGTGGCTGGTTGATGGAAGAAAAATTGGGCTGTTGAACAGCCGTATATGGAAGAAAGAAAGTATGGCCGGTTTGGACAGCAATGAAGCAGGAAATAAATGCTGGTTGAAGAAGTTTTGATGGAGTTTAACTTTGAAGGAAGTTACGTGAGCTAAGGGGAGAATAAAAGAAAAGAAAAGAGGTGATCTTAGTCAAGAAAAAAGGGCTGGAAGAAAGAACATAGAATTTATACTTGTACAACCGAGAATGGAGGTGAAAGATATGGCTGTTGGTGCAGCCGAAAAAGATGAAAAATAAGGGTGATTGAGCTGACTTTTGTTGACTTTTAAGTGTAAAAATAAAACAAAATTAATAGCTTAAAATTATAACATATAGGGTAGTGCTATGGTGATCAAGAAAAGATAGAATAAATTAAAGTAGAGGTGCTGTACGTGGGAGACAAGAAATTGTGGCTGGTAAAGATAATCAGAATAAGGAACAAATGGGAGAAATAAAGATTGATATTCCTTGACTTATACATGTGAATGCTAGACTTTTTGGTAACCTAAGACATACTAGATGTGACCATGATGTAGGGATCAAATGGGAGCCAAAGTAAACTGAAAACAGAGAAGAAAGAAGGTTCACGCATGGTCAGTAAGCAACAGGAAAGAAAGAAAAAAAAATGAAATAGAAAGTTAGCTTTAGGTTGACTAAATGACATGATGAAGTATTTATGAAGTTAAACTAAAAATGCATTATAAAGGAATAAAATTTCCTAACCTACATGCAGCCAACATGAAGAGAATAAAAGGGAAAGAAAGTTCATGGTTTGGGGTCAACAATGGTAGGAAAATAAAGGAAATGAAAAGAACCAATAGAGGTTAAGTTAACCTACATGGAAAATAAGTGATACATATACATATTAAGTGGAGAAGATACCTACATTTAACCAAGGCCATTCAGCCAAAAAAATAGACTAAGAGGAATAATGCATTTTAAACCAGAAAATGGGGGAAATTGGCTGGAAATATACATGGATAAAGTACATAAATATCATAGAAGAAAATATAAGACATAAGCTAAATAAGCTTAGTCATCTAAGGAGGACATTCGGCCATGCAATCTTTGAGGAAATGTTGACTTAGTAAAAAGGCTAATGATGCCAAAACAAGAAAGGAAAAGCAAATAAAATATTTACCTATGAGAAAATCATAGGAAATGTTAATATTATAAATAATGATGAGATAAAAAGGAGCTAGATAAGCAAAGGAAATTTTTATAAGTTATACTGAAAATTAATTACAGTAAAACTGTTACCTTGCAGTTTATAATTCAGAGAGATAGGAAGCACATGGGTGCAACATAAGGCATTGATCTACAGTGTATTGAGGTAAGGGATGTAATTTAAAGTTGTGATGGTGTCCCTTACTTTCATCGCAAATTTTAAAGAAATGCCTGAAGTATGAATTTTATTCCGAAGTTAATTTTTATGATCTTTTAATTTGTTAAATGAATTTTATAACTTCTATGTATATTTTCCATAATGTTTTAAGTATGACATGAAATAAATATGTTTTCTGAAAAGGTATCGGAGTGGCAAACCTCAGGCTAACTTAGATCCTGGCACGTCCGATCCTTATTATTTTGTACTGAATGCATGATTAAGAAGTTACAAAAGTAAGTAAGATTTGAGACTAAGGTCTTCCTATAGTTTATGTTATTGCCTGTCATGCTTGCCACATTGTGCATGTTTCCGTCCCTTGTGGCATATGTTTAGCCCACGTCGTGCATGTTCTCGCCCACAATGTGTATGTTTTCATCCTTTATGGGTATGTTGGTCCTTCGTGGTGCATGTTCGCTGTACGACCCTGATCAGGTCTACAGCCCATACCATGGCCATAGGTATTCCGTTCCCTCTTCGGAGGAAGAAGTAAGTGTCATGACCGCATACTGGCTATATGATTCTGCCTAGTCTCCATGAACTGTATGATAAGTTTTATTAATTATGATGTAAAGTTTCTAAAGTATGATGTATGTTTGAAACAAGTATGAATTTTAGATATATGCATTAAAGAATTCATACAATGATTTAAAGTATGAAATGCATTATTATGGTATTTGTTTTCTGCATATATAGATGCTATGACCATTTTAAATGCATTTCTTACGGGGCTTTCCAAAAAGCTCACCCCCTACTCTACCAGATTATTTGCAGTGATCAACCCTTTGCCTGTTGCGCATATGATGTAGACTGAGGGATACGTCTCTCCTTCGACTACTTTTTTGTACTTACGTAAGGTATACTCATATTTTAATACCAGACATCCGGTATGGCACAGATATTTGTATATAAATAATATTTTTGGGATGTAATCGATATTGTATGAATGTAAGCGTTACCTGGAAAAAAAAATCAATATAATGTGAATGAAATATTTTATAAAAATGTTGTGATGTTTCTGTGGTTAAAAAGTATGATGAGATACTGGCAGGAATGCAACCCAAGTAAGAAATTAACCCAAGTAAAAAAAAAATTTAGCCCAAAACTTCTACGTTTCCGGGATGTGACATGAAGAAACAAATAATGCAAGAGGGATGGAAAGTCAAATGTCGGGGGCGGCATGAAGAAATAAAAGAAATGTAACAGAAAAGGAAGTGTGATTTCGGTTTGGACAAATGAGTAGTAGAAAAACAAGAGAAAAGGAAAGATAAAATAAATAATAAAGGAAGACAAAAGAAAGTCTTCCTCACGTTTTTCCTAGGTCAGTAGAAAACATAGCACTGACCTTTTTTGTTAAATTTCTTTGCTGCACCAAGTAAACAATAACAAGATAAGAAAGGAAAAAGCAAGGAAAAGATGGGAAAAATTATTAGCTTGCAAAACTCTGACTTGGAAAGTCAAAATGTGTGGCTGCATGAAGAAAAAAAATGTAACAGAAAAAGGAAGTGTAGTCTCGGCTTGGAAGATAAGAAGTATAAAACAAAAGAAAAGAAATAGGAAATAAAGTAGGGCTTTTAATGGAACCGGCAGAAGTCTAACTTATAAATATTTTAGTGCTTTATTTTCTTCCCATCGTGAACTCCTCTCCAGCCACCATTACCGAAAGTTTGTTCTGCTTCTTACAAACGGTGTAAGTTCCCTTCCATAGCAGAACCATGCTTAACCTTTAGCAAATAAATCAAGCTTTTGGAAGGAAAATAAACCTTGGATATTAAGCTTCCAAAACCTCAAAGAAGCTAGCACAAAAACCTTCAAAACAGGAGGTAATTCACGTGGATAGATAATTCACGTGGATAGATCTGTTTCTTTGTACAGGTAATGTCCAACTCAGTTTTTTTTAAGCTCCTTGTTCTTTAATTTTGCTTGTTATGATTAAGTATAGATTAGAAATAACTTTGGTTTGAATTGAAAGATATGTATAAGCTAAACCTAGGTTCAGTTGTAAGGGTTTAGAAAGGAGAAAAATGATGTTTTACTGATATGATAAACGTGAAACTGCAGAACAGAAAAGGAAGAAGCTGTCGGTTTGGATAGCAATGAAGCAGAAAATAAATAACTTCTGGTTGAAGAAGTTTTGAGAGAGGTTAATTGTGAATGAGGTTACATGAGCTAAGGGGGAAGAAGAAGAAAAATAAACCAATAAAATAGTGTTTCTTATAGTCAAAGAAAAGGGCTGAAAGAAAAAAAATAAAAATTATACTTGGATAACCGAAACTAGAGAGGAAGGATATGGATGATGGTGTAGCCGAGAGAGATGAAAAATATGGGTGATTGAGCTGATTTTGTTGACTTTTAAGTGTAAAAATAACATAAAATTAATAGCCTAAAATTATAACATATAGGGTAGTGCTATAATGATCAAGAAAAGCAAGAATAGATGAAGAAGAAGTGCTGTACGTGGGAGAGAAGACCAAGGATGATAAAGACAATCGGATATGCAAAATAAAAGAGAGAAGAAAAAGCTAGCATGACTGACTTTTGTGTGTGAATGGTAGAAGATCTTGGCAGCCTAGGATGTACTAGGTATAGCCATAATATAGAGACAAAGAGGAAGCCAATGTGAATTGCAGATCAGGAAAATGAAAAGAATAGGGAGCTCTCGGTTTGGATAATAAGTAGCAGAAAAATAGAGGAAAAGAAAAGAACAAATAGAGGTTAAGTTGACCTACATGAAGAATAAGTGATATATATATATATATATATATATATATATATTAAGTGGAGAAAACACCTACATTTAACCAAGGCCATTCGGCCACAATAATGGACTAAGAGGAATGACATGTTTTAGAGCAGAAAATGGGAGAAATTGGTTGGAAATGATGGCTAGAAATATACATGAATAAAGTACATGTATAACATGGAAGAAAATATAAGACATAAGCTAAATAAGCTTAGTCATCTAAGAAGGACATTCGGCCATGAAATCTTTGGTGGAAATGTTGACTTAGTAAAAAGGCTAATGATGCCAAAACAAGAAAGTAAAAGTAAATAAAATATTTACCTATGAGAAAATCATAGGAAATATTAATATTATAAGTAATAATGAGATAAATAAGAGCTAGATAAGCAAAGGAAATTTTCATAAGTTATATTGAAAATTAATTACAGTAAAACTGTTACTTTGCAGTTTATAATTCGGAGAGATAGAAAGCACATGGGTGCAACATAAGGCATTGCTCTACAGTGTACTGAGGTAAGGGATGTAATTTACACTGGTGATGGTGTCCCTTACTTTCATCTCAAATTATAAAGAAATGTTTGAAGCATGAATTTTGTTTCGAAGTGAATTTCCATAATCTTTTGATAATTAGCTAAACGAACCTTATAACTTCTATGCATATTTCCATAATGTTTTAAGTATGACAGTAAATAAATATGTTTTCCGAAAAAGGTATCGGAGTGGCAAACCCCAGGCTAACTTAGACCCTGGCACGCCCGGTCCTTACTATTTTGTGCCAAATGTATAATTTAAGAAGTTACATAAGTAAGTAAGATTTGAGACTAAGGCCTTCCTATAGTTTATGTTATTGCCTGTCATGCTTGCCACATTGTGCATGTTTCCATCCCTTGTGGCATATGTTTAGCCCACGTCGTGCATGTTCTCGCCCACATTGTGTATGTTTCTATCCTTTGTGGGTATGTTTGTCCTTCGTGATGCATGTTCGTTGTACGACCCTGATCAGGTCTACAGCCCATACCATGGCCATAGGTATTCCGTTCCCTCTTCCGAGGATGAAGTAAGTGTCATGACCCGCATACTGACTATATGATTCTGCCTAGTCTCTAACTGTATAATAAGCTTATTTAATTTTGATATTAAATATCTAAAGTATGATGCATGTTTAAACAA
Source organism: Heritiera fomes (assembly GCA_032173925.1). Taxonomy (NCBI): domain Eukaryota; kingdom Viridiplantae; phylum Streptophyta; class Magnoliopsida; order Malvales; family Malvaceae; genus Heritiera; species Heritiera fomes. The sequence goes on along the minus strand of JAPDPM010000013.1, from coordinate 21,161,434 downwards.
GTATGAATTTTTGAAATATGTATTAAAGAATTCATACAATGTTTTAAAGTATGAAACGCATTATTATGGCATTTGTTTTCTGCATATATAGATGCTATGACTATTTTAAATGCATTTCTTACGGGGCTTTCCAAAAAGCTCACCCCCTACCCTACCAGATTATTTGCAGTGATCATCTCTTTGCCTGTTGTGCATATGACGTAGGTTGAGGGATGCGTCTCTCCTCCGGCTAGTTTTTGTACTCACGTAAGGTATACTCATATTTTGATACCAGACATCCTGTATAGCACAGATATTTGTATATAAATAATACTTTTGGGATGTAATCGATATCGTATGAATGTAAATGTTACTTTGAGGAATAAGTCAATATAATGTGAATGAAATTTTTTATGAAAATATTATGATGTTTCTGTGGTTGGAAAAGTGTGATGAGGTGCTGGCAGGAATGCAACCCAAGTAAGAAATTAAGATTAAATATATATATAAAAAAAATTTAGCCCAAATCTTCCACGTTTCCGGGGTGTGACACTAGTTGTGCATGCACCAGTCTGAATATAAACATAACATTTACGTATACCTGGTCACTTGATGCTTTAAAATTTTAATGATTTTCTTCAACTAACTTGGGAGTAGCGGTCATCATGTACACTGATGAGATATTTGAGAGGGTGAGTAAGGGGGTGAACTTTGGGAAAAGTCTAGTAAGAAACATATATAAAAGTGCGTACTATATGCAATTAGAGAAAAATAAACTTATTCTCTTTATATGAAAAGCGTATTATATATAAATAATTAAAATGCATAAAATCATTAAATTCCTAGTAGTACACTAAGGGATATTTTAGGAATGATGCTATAGTCGGCTAGGAAACCAGATAGAGTATGGGAGGTAGTTTGAAGTATCTTTCATGTTCTGGTCCTTAGTTTTGAGTAAGCAGTTGATGATAAAATAGATAAACAGTATAAATATTTAATAATTTTATGCAATTTCCATTTAATATCAATATATAAAACTATTTATTTTAAAACAATTCTATAAAGCAATTTCAATATACAATTTCAGTAAATAGTACAATAACATTTCAAACTCAGAATATAAAACAATATTTCAGTACTTTCATATAGTACTATAGAACAATTCATTTGAAAACCATCATTATCACTTGTTCAATTTAAATATTTCTTTCTTTCATATAAGTCAAATCAGTACTCAATACATTTAGTAGAGATAGTCACATCCAATAGAATCATACATAAACTATATCTCGTATGGGATGCTGTATAAGAAGCCAGGAAGTCCCTAGGCCAATCCTACGAAACTGTAAGGAATGGCCATTGTCGATATGTCACAGTTCGCACTGGTCAGGTGCTCACTGTGGAAACCTGTGGGCTTAACCATAGTCCAATAATCATATCATATCATGTACATGTATTTGTATGCATGATCACTATGAAGCAACTATCTCAAAAATCATTTTTATATATTCACAAATCACGATAGGAAATCATTTCGTTAACACTATCTTCAGTTAGTCCATAATCATATAAAAGAATAATTCTTTGTAGAAATAAAATTCATTAAAAACTCAATGCAAAACTTCAAATATCCAAATAGCAAATTTGCATATAAATAATAAATTATTCCATGTAAAATAATAAAAATATATTTTATTCAATTTAAACCATGTTTTAACTTGTATGGATTTTAAAATAAATTTCTATTTTTCATTTAAGAAAATTGAACAAGTAGACGGTTAGGATTTGCTTTTTGAATATTTCCAAATGCAAGCATAGCATTTCCTATGCATCTTTCATACATGTTCATTACCTCTACAGTTTCCTTTCATTCAAACAATACCTTTCATAGTATCGAGTTAGTGAGTAGATCCTTATTTACCTCTTTTTCCATTTCACTCGTCTAACTTCGAAGCTGTAGAAGATCATTTATACAAGTTTAGTTTCAAAGATTTCTATGAAAAACACCCTTATAATACATACTCATTAACAATGCAATTGCCTTAACCAACCATGCAAACTAAAGTTCCACCCTTTCCATTATATAAGTAGCCCATCATTGTAAGATTTTCTGACCTATCAATACCTTTCTGTTCATAACTAGAAATATTAGATTCCACTTAATACGGCGTTAATTTTGCATAGAACCTAACTTAATTCCCTATTTAAAAGTGTAAGTCTCATTTCTAATTCATTCTGTATTATTTTTAACAATTTTTCAAAATTCGACCCAATTCTGTCCATTTGGTAAGATGATTTCTCGACCTTTGCACATTAAAAATTACATTACTCATTATAAGGATGTCCAAAAATTATGAATCTAGAACCTTACGAATCCTAATTTAATTACCTATTCAGAATGGTAAGTTTCTCAATTTTATCATTCCTGAATCATTTTTGATAATTCCTCAAATTTATTCTGTTTTCAGGTGCATTCTACGGACTATCTACCGACCTCTATGCATAAATTAATGCATACCTCAATGCAGGGTTATCCAAATTGTGCAAACCCAAAATCATTTATTCCTAACTTATTTAACTTTTTAGAAATGGATGGCTTCCATACAAATTCAATCTGGTCTATTTTCTAAAATTTTTCAAAGTTAGTCATTTGGACCACGTTTTTTTGGCAGAGTGCCCTTCATTCATCTGCACATATCTTGAGCTATCGAATTCCAAATGAAGTGATTCCAAAACTATCTTTCTCCGAACTCATCAGGCTATCTACCATAATTTTTAAAGAATTTATGTCATTATAAAACTCCCAAATTGAACATTTAAGCATGGGCCTTGGATAGGACAATTTCAGTAGTTTTGGAATCCCCGCACACACACACTTAGCACTTTGTTTCTTGTAACTTTACATCACTTTGAGTATGAGAACAACATTTTTCCCTTAGGAAACTCTCATGGCAGAAACCCTAGCATGTCCATACAAATCTGATTTGCTTCAATTTCAACCATAGACATGTTAAACTACTATGAAACAATTGGAACCAAGCAAAAACATACAAATCATTGGCTGTCTCCTCTTACCTCTCCATGTGGAGTCACTTCTAGCAACCAAATCAGTTCTGGTTTCTACAATTCAGCCTCTATAATTTTTGAATTTAAGGTGTTCTTGAGGTATGGAACAAGTTTGGTAAAGGTTGCTTGATGATTTGGTGGAGAAAACTAGTGAATTCTCTAGGTAAAGTGATGAAACGTGAGGAAGAAAAGAGAGAAAAGAGAAGCGATAGGGGAGTCGACTGATGCTTGGAAGAGAACCGAAATTTTTTTATTTTTTTGAATATTTTATAGATATTATTCCAGCCCAAGTGAGAAAAATCTAAAATGCCTCTTTTAAAATTCAATACTTACACTTATGCCATTAGTAATATTTTATTATATTTAATTTCAGATTTTTTATTTTGTTTTTTATTATATTTTATTTATGTGGTCAATTTTGGTCAAACATTGACCAATTTAACGAGCCTCGTGCTAAATGACCATAATACCCTTACACAATTTCATTATTTTCAATTATATCCTAACTTTATTTTAATATTTTTAAATTAAAAATTAATATTTTTTTATTATTTTTTCCATATTCAGGTCAAATATTGACTCCCAAGGTGGTTTGACTGATAATGGATAATGAAATTACTAAATGACCCCTAAATGACGGCATTCGGGTTCATTCACATGGTTTTTAGCACTTTCACGTAATTCAATCCACGAGCTGGATCCACGTGAAACTTCTTTACGCAGGGATTTTCCTATGACAGTTTGTGGGTCCAAAGTCAATTTAGTTTGGCCGTTATTTGGAATAGTTATTCCGAGGTAAGGACTAAATCGTCATTTTTGAATTTGTTGCACGTAAACCTAGGTGTGCTCATCTTAAGGAATTTCAAAAAGTGGTTTTCTTGTCCCTTAGACATTCTAGGCCCACATTTCACATTTTGTCACTTTGGAGTCCTTCTGGGTTATGGGTTGCCATGTGGGGCCCACTTGACAGTTTTCTCGATAATTTCATAACGTATAGGAATTAATTTTCGTAGTTTAACTTATTATTCTAATTCATCTCCTTCAATAGGTATAGAGAGAATAGAGAAATTTGGGATCTCACAATCAATCACTATGCATTTCGATTAAATCAAAACATTATGCATTTCGATTAAATCAAAACATTATGTACTTCAATAAATCATTCACTATACATTTCGATAAATCAATCAGTATACTTTTCGATAAATCAATCAGTAAACACTTCGATAAATCAATCAGTAGGCACTTCAATAAATCAATCAGTATACATTTCGTTAAATCAATCAGTATGAACTTCGATAAATCAATAAGTTAATAAAATGAAAATCATTACTCGTTAGGCATATAGCCTCGATTCACTAAAATCAATATTGATAGTAAAACGATAGTATGTAGAGTTTAGGCAATAATCCTCTGTCAGTGATATGATAATGATAACGATGTCCATACTAGCTAGTGATGGAATGGTGTCGCAAGCAACACAAAATCTATATCCATTGAACAGTACTCTAGTCTTGCTAATCAGATGAGAGCTGGAACTTGTCTGTTGGTTTTCCAAACAAGCCTAATAATTTACCAAAGCACTAGGCTCGATAGGTACAGTAGCCTAGAGCATAAAGCTTGATAGACAAGTAATAAGGCTTAGAGCTAAGCTCGATAGCTAAAAATGACCCAAAGGTCATAGGATATGTTTGCAGTCTAAAACGGTTCAAAAATGATGTTCTTATGTAGCACTTGGCTTGCATAGATTTCAAAGCACTTATTAAATCAATTTTGAGTTTAAAATATAAAAAAGTTTCGATTTTCTTCAAAAGTCAGTTTAAATCAAGACTTTGTGATTTAAAATATAATGCAAGTCTTTAAAATATAAATATTAAGTAATTAAACTCAAAACATGCTGTATGTGAATGCATATATGCATCAGTTCACTTCACTTAACATGCACACTTGGCTGGCCACAACACATAAGGAAGAAGACAAGTTTCAATCTAGCCTAAGCATAAACTATATTTATAAAATTTAAACTTTTCCAGCAAGATGGTGCTAATAGACTTTTCTTAACCCACTTCCCTTTGGCACTTAGCGATTATCTTTTTCGAGTGTTTAATCCACAATCAAGCTCCAATATTGCTTCTTTTCACTACAATTACAATTCATTTCCCGTCTCAATAACATATCCTCTCAAGCTTTATCATGCGCTAAATACACATATTCTTGAACCATGATTACTTAAGTCATTCCTTTACTAAGAATTTATTTTTCATTATCCTGCAATTCTTTATATATATATATATATATATATATATATATATATGGCGGGTATATTTATATATTTATATACACACACATCAATCTTAGCCAAATGTACACTTCCTTACTCTTGAAAATATTCTCTTAACTAAACTTCGTATCGCCCATACTCCTCAAATATCCAATTAAATTCTATACATCGAATTTATCCTTGTAATTTGCAAGTGACCTATAGTCATACAAATATATATACATTATATCCTAGTGACATCACCCAAGCTACTTATATGTATATTAATTCACATTTCCCATGCTCATCATATCATTAATACTCATATATCTATATATATTGCTTATATATCACTGAGTCTCAGTCTTTAATCATCATCATCATCACACAATCCTAATTACACTTATACAATATAATCCTAACTCTGAAGTATAAAACATCTTACCAAATTTTGCAAGTTTAGCACTAAGCAATCTCAAGCTTTCGCGAAATTTCACAAGTCGCGCCTTCTTGATGGAATTTCTACAATTGATCACAAAATAAAGCTCAGAACAATTTATAAGACTACATAAAATTTATTAAATTTACCACAACTTTTTACCCCTTCCAAACTATAGCCTAAGAAATTCATAAAATCTTTCATTTCTTCCTTTTCTTTTCCTTTTCTGTCTTTTCTTTTCTTTGCCCTGGACCTCTCTCGAGATAACCCTACTTAGGCTTTAAATGGCCCCAAAAATTGCTCCTAAATAGCCCATGTTTCATCACTTAATCACCCTTTCTTCAGCTTGTTTAGCGGCACTGTTTTGTCCACTAAACGTCACTGTTTAACGGCCCATTTGACTTTGTGGCAGCCACTAAAACACCGCTGCGAGTACCCTTTTTCTATTGTTCTTTAGCTTATCGAACGGTTCAACATAGCCTATATACATCCCTTCTTTGGCCATAAATTTTAGCTCCTTTCCAGCCTTCACGCCACCCTTCACTTTGCACCTACAGCTCCTTTGCTTCAGCCAACGACACAACCCTTAAAAGCACATTTAGCCTTACTTCAAAACCTATTCACAACCCGTGAATCACCTTGTCATGACCATGAAATCCATCTTTGATAACTCCATTTTCCAGCCTGCTTTGGCCATTAAAACTCCTCTTGGTTCCAGTCTCTCCCTTAGTAGCTGCTGCTGCCTTCTTCAGTGATACAATGATATTTTGTGAATTATATATGTGCAAATATATTTTCTTTATTAATGTTTTATACCTAAAAGAGCTTACTAATGTTTATTTTATGATTTAGGTATTAAATATCAAAGTTGGAATTAATTGAAGCTAAAAGAACAAAATGCAGTATTTTCTGTCCAATTTGAAAGATTGATGTTTTTGGCCATCTTAACGACCTAATCTTAAGAAGTGGCCTTCATGAAAGTTGTAGAGGACATCTCAAGATTTCAGGAATGTACAAGATCATGAAAATCAGAGTTCGTTTGGCGGGTCAACTATTTATGGAAATTTATAACGAAAATCTGCACAAATTTCTATTTTTAGAAAGAGTTCCAACAAAGCAAGGTCAAGACAAGATTTTGTTAAGACAATATATTATGAAGAAAAAATTTGGTTGAGACAAGATATGTCTCAAAATTTTGTTATGTCTTAAAGTTTTAATTATTTTTAAGACAATGTAATAAAGTAGAAAAATAGAGTTTGAGTAGAGAAAGAATTATAAAGAGAGAGAAGTTCTAAAAAGAGTTTAAGCTAATCAAAACTCTTCTTAGACTTCTACTCTACCTAATATTCTTAGCTTATATAAGAAGCACGTTGGCTCTCATAAAAATCATCGCTCTTCCTCTTTAGTTTTCCTGTAGCAGTTTCTTAATATTTTAATAAAAGGTTTTAAATTTCTTTTAAAATTCATTCTTGCTGATTTTAATTAGTAGTTTTTTATATTTTATTAGTTTTTAATAGTTGTTACAAATTTCTATTTTTCTTTGCTTAAAATCTGATTTCTTTTCTTTCTTTTTAAACAAATTCTGATTTTCTTATATTAAGAGTAGTCAAAACTGATTCTTGCTTACTTTTAATAATTATTTGTGTGTTCTTGCTAGATTTTGATCTTGATTTATTAGTTCTTATTTAATATTATTAAAGATTGATGTCTTGATTGTTCTTCTGCATGATAATTGATTTCTTGATAATATTTAACATGAATTGTATAGTATTGAACATGTTTAGTGAGCAATTTGTTAATTTAGTTATGAGGTAATTTAATAATTCTTGGAAACCTTGATTGTGAGATTATGAACTTATGATATAATTGTTATTAAATGTCTAAAATTCCCTGAGCATCATTGTGAGAACCGATTTTATTATACTGCACATGTGAAAATAACTAATTATTAATTTAATTTTAGAATATTTTGGTAAATTTCAAGTAGACATTGATGTAGGCCCCACGTGGATTTTTCGAGCCCAGATGTATATATGACAGAGGAAAAAGTATACGGATGATGTAATAATGGTATTATAGAGGTTTGGAGGCCAAAATACCTCATTTGCACTATTCTTGGAAATATGATAAACAAATTTGAAATGAGGGTTATGTCTCGAGCGTATTTTCGTAAATTGTACCTAAACTAAAATGAATTGGGATGAAGTAAAAATACCATACTATTCTACATGAAAATCAGTTTAAGATAGTGTCAACGGACTTATCAAATTAATGGTGAAATTGTAGAAATTTACGGACGGGATCACAGGGGTAAAATAGTAATTTCTCATTATCCATGCACCACGCATCGACGAAGCCACTTCTAATCATCAAATTATGTTTAATATGATCATTTGGTACTGGAATTTGAAAATTTGAAGTGTGTTTACACTGTTTTACGATTATAGGAACTTAAAGGCAAAATTGTCCCAAATTCTCATAACCAATGGCATTTTTGATAATTTTGTCAAATTCCATAATTCTCTTTATAATTCTGTCAGTAGTGAGCTGCACTTTCCATCCTCTTCTCCACCAAGTCTTACGCCATTGTTGAGAAGAAAAGAAAGAAAGAAAACTTCAAGCCTTTATAACTACTAATCTAGCCAACATCTCAACAAAATTTCAACTACAAAAACACTCTACTCTCTCCCCTCTACATTTCTATACCAATATCTCATCTTATAAGCCACTATACAAGGAGAAAAGAAGCTCCCAAGTTTAGGCCAAACAAGGTAAGTTCACCATTCCTTATGTTTTTCTTGAATCCAATGGTATAGAATTAATCCTTTAAGCATGGTAATCATGTCTATAGTCTTAGTTTTATTTAAATGTTGAAAAATCAAAATGTGTCATTGGAGGACCATTCGGCCAACATGGGAGCATGGAGAATTCATGTGATTTCATGCTTAAAATAGGTGCCAAAATGATCGTTTAGCATAGTAGAATAGTTTTCATGCCAATAATTTTATGAAATTATTTTGGAACTGAATTGCCTCGAATATGGTGAATATGTGGTTGTTTTGGCTGGTTTGAACTGTGTTGTAATTGCAGGGAGCTAGGATACTAGCAGCTGTTATGCTGTCAAAATTTATAATAAATATTTCTAAAAATGCCATGAAATATTTTAAGGCATTGTGAAATATTTTCCTAGCCTCGAGCGTGAAATATATATTAATTTTCATAAATCGTGAATTTACCAAAAAATATTTGTTAAATATTCATGCTACTGATTTCGATAAAAGTTAAAGTATCAAAAATTCATCTAAAGTGTTTCATAGTGGAATATATGAATTGTAAAGTGAAGTGGTGAATAGTAAATATTTTATAAATGATTTTCAGTATAATATTCACTATTTTATTAAATATCATTTATGGGTTGACTGAAGATTTTTACCACGTGTAATAATTTTCATAAAGGTGATATTATTGTGTGAAAATTGTTTTTGAGACTAAAATATTTTTACATGTGTTCCATAGTGAAAAATGTATTTATGAAATCACTATGAATTTTGAAAAATAAATATCAATATTTTTTATAAAGCATGAAATTACCGGAAAATGATTTCCAGTAATATTGACATTTCAATTTTGCAAGGAAAGTGTGGAAATACAAGTGTATGTGTTTACGGTGGAATAGAATATTTATGAGATTTATTACTACAATTTAGTTATTTTATAACACTGTTTTCACCATATGAAATACTATGATTTATACCTTTATGGACTTTCTGAAAGATATTATTGATTTTACTTAATTCCATAAAAGTAATGAGATTTCACATATACTGTTTTGAGCCTAATAGGCCCCATATCATGCTCACATGTCATGTGTTTCATGTGTTACTATATCATATGTGAAGCTGTTGACATTAAGCCTATCTTTAGCGTCCCGGTTGACACCTGCTCAGTGTACGACCAAGGATATTTGTAGACTATGGTCATAAATCTCACGTGTTTATTATTATTGCTCCTTACGGGGATTATAGCATGATATCATTAGGGTATTGCCTGGTCTCCACTATTATTTCACGTGTTATTACTGGTTCTTATGATATTTATTAAAATGCACTGTTACCGAAGTATTTTACCACTGAACTAGTATTTATTTGAACAGTTTATTTTACTGTTACACGTGTAAAGGTGATGATTTCAACGGTGGAAATCAAATTGTTTCCAAGTGTTGATTTATATGATTTAAGGAGTTATTTTACTCAAATATGTGAAATATTTATATGCAATGAATATTTAAATAAATTTTACATAAAATTAAATTTCTACTCCTTATAGTCGCTCTGGGTTTCCAAGACAAGATAGGTATTTCAAAATACCTTCCATGCTCTATCTAGATTCCCTAGCCGACTATAGTATCTTTCCTTTAAGTGTGCCTAGCATATCAATAGGAAACTAAAGGATTTTACTACATGTAATTTTTGTGATATCAAAATTGTTACAACTCTTTTACTGAGCTGTGGTATGCTCACCCCTTTATCTTCATCTCTCCAGAGTATTTTCAGTGACCAAGAAATGTATCATCTGAGGATTATCAACTGCATACTGATTACCCCGATGTAGCTTGTTTAGCTCCTGGAGGTATATTAATTTTCTTTTATATGTTCAGACTTACTTTTACAGTACTACAGTGTTGTATTAAACAGGGGATGTATATGATTGATATAAATACTGTTTTATAAATATTTTATTTATGTAAATTAAAGTAATTTATAGAAATTATTGTTCACTGTTGAATTGAAAAATGGGAATAAAGACATCACAGACAGCCCAACCAATTCATGTGTATGAAAATGTGTTAAAAACTGTAGAATACTGTGTATTCAGACTGTGACAGTATATAATGGTATCAGAGCAAAATTGACCTAATGTCTGTTGATGTCTTTAAATAAAACTCGATTTTACTATACTATACTATACATGTAGTTGGTGACTATTTATTAAAGGGAAATAAAGAAATTATATAAAGGCTGGTCAACATTTGACTTAATTGACCAAAATAAATAAAAGTTAATAAAAATTAAAAATAAAAATCTGACTTGGACAAATTGTGTACTGTACAGTGGCACATTTTTTAAATAATTAAATTTTCAAGGCTATTTTGGACTTTAGAAAATTAAATCAGATTTTTATAAATTAAATTTAATTATGGCCAGTGAAAGAGAGATAGCACATCAGCTTCTCCCATTTTCTTCAGCTGATATCATCGCCTCAACCATTTCTGCTTGAAGTCAGCGATTCTCCTATTTCTTCTCCATCGTTCCTCACTTCCAGCCCTTGAATCACCACCTTCTCATCACCAAAACACCTAGCCTTCTTCATATAAATTAATTCTCACCTCTATAGCTCCCTAACCATCCCAAAATCTTAGCTCAAATCAGCTAAATTTACTTCCCCTGCTGCTGGACAGCAACGTCTCTGCCCAGGTAAATTTCTAACTTGTGTTTCAGTCTTGGTTGCCTCTTGTTTATGTATGAATTAAATGTGTAGATGATTAATATGATTTTGGTTTAAAATAAAAACTTGTATAAATCAATTTTGGATGCTTGATCATGGTGTTAAGGGGCTGGAATCTTGGCTATTTGTATGTGTGTGGCGTGACTGACAAAAGAATAAAGGGCTAATCATTGTGCATGAAACAGGGGGAATTAAAGCTGATCTAGGTGCTGAATGTGTGAAGAAAGTTTTACTATAAATATAGCTATAATAATAATATAAAAAATGAGACATGGTATATGGTGGTGTGAATGGCCTGACCAAGGGGCTGAGTGCTTGCTGTTGGTGGCATTAATGGCAGAAAATGATGGCTGAAATTTCTTGCTGTAGGTGGCGTAAATAGCAGAAAATAAAGGCTGAAAATTCTATTAAAAATGGTGTAAATAACAGGGCTGATGGTGTGGTATGGTACCGTTTGCAGTAGAAATATATATATATATATATATATATATATATATATATATATATATATATATATATATATATATATGGGAAAGATGATGAAGAGGTGGCTTGAAAGGTGAAAATAAGGGCTGACTTTAGTGTTTCATGGCATAGAAAGTCTACAATGGTGGCTACTATAAAATGGAATTAATCAAAACATAAACTTAGTCAATGAGTGCAGCCAGCCAAGAAAGAAATCGTTAGGTGATTATAGTAATTGGTGGTGTGAGAGGTCAAAAATGGTGGCTTGTCATGAAATATAAATAGCCATAAAAAATTAAATTCAATAAAAGCATGGGTTAAGTCAAATATGGACAGCTGGCTGTAGGAAAGAAAATGGAAGGAAGGATGTTGATTTTTAATGCTGAAATAGGTGGAAAATAATGGCCATTAATGATGTGAAACATGGGGGATACGGCTAGTTGAATGTGTAAATTTATTTTAAATAAAGAAATGATGACAACCATGAGTTTTAATTAAATTAAACTAAAGTTGTTGCTGGAATGTTGAAAATATGCTGCCATGTAGTATAATAAATATGGTTAGGGACATGAAGTAAAGGTTAAATATGTCTAAGTGTGAGACCCGATTTTATAATACTGTACACCATAATTTTAGTAAATCCTTGAAAGTGGAAATAAATTTCTTAGTGAAATTAAATAAATATTGAATGTGAACTTCCACTTTGAATTTTGGATTTATTGGATTTATGAATTATAATATAGTGTATAAGAGGTGAAATAAATATTAAATGATGAATTGGAAGTATAGGAATAAGCCATAAAGTAAATCTGAAAATTTGGAATTGAAATACAATTTCAATTTCATAAAATACAAATAAATGATTTTTTTAGGAGGAAATTAATTAAGTGGACAAATGACAAATTGTGATTGGTTGAAGTATATAAAAGAGGGAGGAAAATCAGTCAAAACCGATCAACAAATTGATCATTACGCCACTTCTTTTGCTGTATACTGCTGCTCGGCTGGACCCATTTAAATGGCATTAAATTATAAATTTTTATGGTGTAAAATGCAAACAAATGATATTTAAATGGAGGAAATTTTATGTATTTGGAAATAAGGTTAAATACTATTGGTTGAAGCCTTCAAAAAGAAAAAAACCAAGTCAAATCGTGCAGCCAAATTTGAACTTCATGCCATTTTCTGCTACTTTGTGTGTGTGCTATACGGCTGGAAACATTTAAAGAAAAGAAAAGATGAAAGGAAAAAAGAAGAGAAAAAACAAAGAAAATTAAATTAAGAGACACATGGCTAAATTTTGTACTTAAAAGTGATATTAAATTGAGTTAACAATCGGTATAATTTCAACCAAGGAAGTCGATTAGCAGTAGCAAATTCATTTCTTCTTCAGCCAACATTTCCTTTGTTCTTCTCCTCCATCGACTCTCATGCTTCAGCTCTTAAATCACCATCTTTTTATCACCTAATCAGCTAGGCTTATTTACATAAATTAATCCCCCTCCATAGCTCTAAAATCATCTAAAAAAAACCTCAGCCAAAAACACCACCAAAAGAGGCTCCCTTGCAGCTGGACAGTGGCGTTTTGAGCAGGTAAAATTTCCAGCCAACGTTTTATGCTTTTGAGCCACTTGTTTACGGTGGTGTTAGTTAGATAGATGATGTGTATGCTTATAGTTTGGAACAAAAACATGTAGAAAATTTAGCATGGCTGAATTGTTTGATGATGAGTGGCGTTAATGGCTGAACAAAAAATTTATGTTGTTATGCGTGTGACATGGATAGTTTGAAAACAGAAAAACAAAAGCTGAAGCTGTGTTGATGTGTGCATGCGGCGTGGCTGATTTGAGACAAAAGAAAATTAACATAGAAAGAAAATTAAGGAGATAGAGGACCATGATGTTGGGTAGCTATAGAAATTAAGAAGTAGAAAATGATGCTTATATGCCTGAACCGAACATACATAAAGGCTGGGAACCGAATGGAAATTTAAGCTGATAAATTGTGCTGACTGATTGTAATGAATGATGCCATGAAAGTCAATAAAAATGGCTAAAGTGTCGTGGAAATGAGAAGGAAAAACATGGACTGAATTAATGAGTAATGACCAAATGAAAAGTGGTCAACAATAAAGGCTAGTGATGAGAAAATGTGATCATAGAATATAAGAAATTAAAACTCAAAGATAGTTAACATATAGGCTACCAGCTATAGAGGAGAGGAAGAAAATAAAATATTTCATTTTATTTCTTAATGGTGGAAAAATGCAAATAAAATGACAGCTTATATATTTAATACATTGACTAAGAATTGAAACACTAATTATAGAAAAGCCATTCGACCATAGTGGGAAAGAAAGAAGAAATGGCATGAATAATAGCCATTTTTAGCTATGAGACTTACTTATATTTTCATTTCTGACATAAATCATAGCTTAAAATAAAAGGATAAATTAAGCTAATGAGTTGACAAAATTATTTTGCAGCCGGGAATTACGGATTTCGGTAAGCGCAACCAGGAAGTTCGGTTTTGTAAGACTGGTAAAGGGGGAGTGTGTGAGTTGTAGTGATATAATGAATTGCATGTTTTCTTGAGCTAAATTTTATGAGAATACTGGATGCATGATTTGGTTTGAAAACATGCAAAAATTGTGGCTGATAAGCTGATTTATATACTGCGAATTGTGTGCAGGAGGTTAGGAATCCGCAGCCGTTATGCTGTCGAAAAATTTCCAAAAATACTCTAAAATATTATAAATATTTTAGAAGCATGAAATGATTTAAAATGGGAAATTTAAATATAATTTCCACCTATTTTTCATAAATTGGAAATTATGAGAAAGTTATGAAAAATTAAATATTCATGTTTTATATATTATTAAAGTGAGAATTTGGTTTATTTTATATGACATTAAATATTCAAATTGAATATTTATTTATTTTCTCACTTGATACATGAATATTTACTGATGGATTTATTGTATGTGAAAATGGGGAATAAAATACCTTTTTGGAAAATAATTCTTTAAATAAATGATGAAATTTATAAAATATTCCTTAAAGGTATTTTCAAGAAATAAATTGATTTTTGAGACTTTAGGCCCCGAGATTTATGCTTTACTGTTATACTGTTACTGTTACGTGGCTGATTGACCCACTAGTCATTAGCGGTCCCAGAGACACCTGACAAGTGTACACCAAGGACCACCTATAGATTATGGCCATAGATCTAACTATATACTGTTACTGTGTTCCTTCGTGAACGATTACTGTGTTCCTAGTGGACGATTACAACATGATACCATGTAGGGTGATGCCTAGTCTCAACTTACTGATTTTTGTTTACTGAACTGCTAGCTACTGATTACTATTTACTGAACTGCTAGCTACTAATTACTGTTTACTGAACTGAATGCTACTGATTACTGTTTACTAAACTAGTAGCTATTGATTACTGTTTACTGAACTGAAAGCTACTGATTACTGTTTATTGAACTAGTAGCTACTGATTACGGTTTACTGAACTGAACCCTACTGATTACTGTTTACTGAATTGAATTATACGAAATATTGTTTACTAAACAAGAAAGGAAACTTACTGTTATCGAGAAAGAATACCTTGAAAATTATTTCTAAAATAGAAATAATTATTGAACTGTTATCCAATGATTTGGATATTTATAAGCCAATATACTGAAAAGACTGTTTACTGCAACTACTGTTTTACCAATGGATTGCACGTGTTTTGAACTGTACTGAAAGGAAGGAAAATAAATGGTTTATCCCGTTTATAATTATGGAAAAATGGGTAATTAAATTGTTTTATCAAGAACAATTTATAAATTACTCCCTATAGTCGCTCTGGGTTTCCGGGACAAGACAGGTATTCCAAAATACCTTCCATGCTCCATCTGAATTTCCCGGCCGACTATAGTATCCTTCCTTTACTGTGCTTGGTACACCGTTAGGAAACAAATGTTTTATGGCATATAGTTTTCATTATATCAAGCAGCATACGACTCTTTTACTGAGCATGTGGTTCGCTAGCCCATTGGGACAAAGAGCATTGAAATTTAAAGGTACAGTCACTTCTTTTATATATTCAGACACTTGTATACAGTACTACATTATTGTAAAATAGAAACAGGGGATATAAAGTGTATGGAATATTGAAAATAATTTTTATATTTTGAATTTATTGAATAAATATTCACCATTTATTACTGTTAATGATTAAGGTTAAAGGCATAGTAGACAGCCCAATCGTACAACCGGTAAAAATATGTAAAATACTAGTAAATATTGTGTAAAAATGTACACTCAGACTGTTACACCAAGCCTGCATAAGTCATGGAACCATAATAAAAAGATAATGATGTTGGCGTGAATGGGTGCATTAGGATGGTAAAATTTATATGAAAAATTAGTAAAAACTATCAATGGAATTAATATTCAATTTGAGAAGTAGTATAACTTAACTAAATTTTGGTTAAGTAATAAGAGAATAGTTTGGCCATGGTAAGAAGATGAGATTGATGGTGCAATTTCCATGCATTGTAAATAAGAGAATAATTAATGAAAATTATTGGTGAAATTATTTTGCAGCCTAAATAATCAGACTTCGTGTGGTAACATTGGGAAGTTCGATACCACGAGACAGGTAAGGGAGAAGTGTGTGAGTTGTATGGATATAGTGAATTGCATGATTTCTTAATCATGATATTATTAAATTATTGGAATGATGAAATCCTCATGCAAATTGTGGTATACTGTTGGTTTTATATACTGTATTTTAAGTGCAGGAGGTTAGGAATTTGCAACTGTTACACTACCGAAAAATTATCAAAAATATTCTAAAATAGCATGAAATATTTTAGATGCATAATTTGAATGAATTATGGATTTTGGACATTATTTCCATAAATTTTCCATAAGTTGGAATTTTATTGAAAAATACTAATTTAAATATTCATGTTATGGAATTTTATTAAAGTGAGAATAAAAATATATTCTTTAAAATATTTTATATATAAAAAGAATATTTATGGATTTCTCACTAAAAGCATTAATATTTTATCTGCTGTTTTCACTGCATTATTATTGATGAACTTAATACCTTTTTGGAATAATTATTTAATTTAATGATAAATTTTATTTAAATTCCTTAAAGGTATTTCATATGGAATTAAATGATTTTGAGACTT
The DNA here is from genome assembly GCA_032173925.1 of Heritiera fomes. Classification (NCBI taxonomy): domain Eukaryota; kingdom Viridiplantae; phylum Streptophyta; class Magnoliopsida; order Malvales; family Malvaceae; genus Heritiera; species Heritiera fomes. The sequence goes on along the minus strand of JAPDPM010000013.1, from coordinate 21,144,517 downwards.
TAGCCCCCAATTTCATGCTCACTGTTTACTGTACTGTCACGTGGCTGATTGACCTGCCAAGTCATCAGTAGTCCTGGGGTCACCTGGCAAGTGTACACCGAGGATGCCTTATAGACTATGGCTGTAGATCTAACTGTATACTGTTACTGTGTCCCTTAAGGGATAATTATAGCATGATATGATTTACGGTGATGCCTAGTCTCAACCTACTGATTATTGTTTACTGAAATGGATTTTACTGAATATTGTTTACTGTACTGTACTGAGGAATATTGTTTACTAAATTGTATTGTACTGATTTTTATTTACTGAATTGCACTGAGAACCACTGTTTATTGGAAAAGAATATTATGAAAATTATTTCTAAAATTAGAAATAATTACTAAATTGTTTATCCAATGATTTTTGGATATTTATAAACTACTGTACTGAAATGACTGTTTACTGTTTCTACGCTATTGTTCACTGTACTGTTTTACTACTGTATTGTCATGTGTTTTAAACTGTTATTGAAGATATGAAAATTAAATGGTTTATTCCATTTACATTTATGGGAAAATGAAAATTAAATTGTTTTAATATAACAATTTATTAATTACTCCCTAGAGTCGCTCTGGGTTTTTGAGACAAAACAGGTATTTCAAAAAACCTTCTATGCTCCATTTGGATTTCTCAACCAACTATAGTATCCTTCCTTTACTATGCTTAGTACACCATTAGGAAAATAAATATTTTCTTGCATATAGATTTCATTATATCAAGCTGACATACGACTCCTTTACTTAGCAAGTTGTCGCTCACCCTTTTATTTTCCAACTCCACGGGAAATAAAAAGGGATTAAAAGAGGATATACATTAGAAGATCAACTGATATTTGATTACTGAGGCTTCTTGTGTCAGACTGGGATGTATTTGTACTCTCTTTTATACTTCAGATAAATTGAACAATACTACTTAAATTGTAAAGTAGAAATAGGGGATTTAAAGAATAAGGACCATTGTAAGATTTTCATATTCCGAATTATTAATCAAATAAATGTTTACTATTTATTACTGTTATTGTTCAAGTGTTAGAGGCATCACAGACAGCCCAACTGTCAGAAATGAGTAAGAATATGTTATTTATTGTGCATTTGGACTGTTACACTTTAGTATCGAAAGTATTGAAAATGGTTAAAATCTCCTATAGTACTATATAGTCTAAATGTATAAATGAAACAAGTGAATGAAAATCGGGATTAAGTGTTGGAAAATGTGCAGAAGCTAGTGGAATAAGAGTTATTAAAAGGGGTAGTAACTCGAGAATTCTAAGTAAAATGGGTGATCTTACAATCTTCATGAAGGGTTTGTTCGACAAGGTATAGGGAGGAACTCGATAAGGGCCTCACCAAGACTTCCTCTGTCCGAAATCGAAATAAGACCCTAAAATGATAATATTGAGGCAAAATGTGGATATCATTAGTGTATAGACCTTAAGATCACCTGTATGAATGTAACTGAAGGGAGAGAGAAATACATTGAGAAATGACGAATGTACCCTTACCTTGAAATAAATCCTTAAATAATAGTAAATTAATTTGAAAATTGAACTAAACAGATGTGATAGAAAATGGATGGTGTAAAGAATGTTTTTGTGATACTGTGATGTAGGAATTATTGTATAACAATCCCTATTATTAGCCCCACCTTTGTTCAGATGAGAGATGCAGCCTAATGTGTTCATTATGAGATGGTCGCAAGATAGTTAAACCTGCTATGCATTCCTTAAGGTTTGATTTAGCCGTGAGTAGATTAGATATTTGGTTAAAGATTGTTTGATGATATGAAGAGTGATATATCTACTAAATATGATTGAGAATGTGATTGGTGCATTCGATGATTCAATACTGGTATTGTTAATTCTGGTTCTACACATTCTTGTTGTCTTTTGTGTGTGTACTAATCAAATGCTTGTAGAACCGAAGAATTTTGGGACATACCTTACAGAATAATATATTGTTTTGAATGTCACCAATTTTTGAAAAGGATGTAATTCCAGAATTGGACAGGTTAGTTGCAAATTATGCAAACTTGAATTGTTATACTCAGTTTATCCCCTTCTCTCACTTTGAATGCAATATTGTGGAAACCATTAGGTAAATAACTGAATCACAATAGAATGTGTGCTAAAATTGTTTAAGAGTGGTGTGCATGCGTTTTGAGAAATATTGGTTATGTGAAGGACATAGAAATGAAACGTCCAAAGTGGTATGAGGCATGTAATTAAGAATTTTCCCGGCATATTTCTAGATGAAACACCATCACTGATTTGGGATATCGAGTTCATCATTGACTAGATAACCGGTATGGAGACTATTTCTAAGCTATTATCGGATGCCATAAGCAAAATTGAAAAAGCTTAAGAAGTAACTTCAAAAACTATTAAATAAAGAATTTATTTCTCCTAAGGTATTCCTATGGGAGAAAATACTGTTATTTGTTGGGAGAATAATGATAGCATATGAGTATACATCAATTAACGATTAAATGACAGTGTTATCATTAAGTGTAAATATGCACCTGTCACAAGACTGATGGTTAAATTGATCCACTCAAGGGTGCATAAATGTTTTCTAAGATTAATTATTAATCGGGGTACTGTTGGTTAAAATTTGAGAGACTGATGTCCTTAAGACAATAATTAGGACTCGGTAAGTTCTTTGTGGTGCAATTGGGTAGATGAATATCCTTCCGGTGTTTATGAGCCAAAGAATAAATTGTGATGATGCCCAACGATGATATGTCAATATATTTTAAAACATCAAAAGAATATGAATAATTATATATATAGTCTTATAGATTTTCAGAGACTAGGAGCTAAATGATTAAAGTTTATTAAATATGAGTTATGATTAAATATATTTCTTTTGAGACATGTGATCTCAAATGACGAAGCAACGATAGATTTGCTTAAATTTGAGATTTAATATTAAATGCTAGAGAGATCAGAGATAGTAATTGAAATACGAAATTTACTAGGTTCAATTGAATAACTCAACTGGTATATAGAAGAGGTTGCTGGATAAGCTACTCACTAATATAAATTACATGTGAGAAAATCAAATGTGTGAGTGGAGTACTTAAAAGGATCAAAAAAATTAAATGGTGAAGTGTTATACTACTCGAGAAGAACAACTGAAGTGACAAGTGTATTAAATTTGAAATATGTAGATTAAGAAGGTATGTTATAGAATGAATAGAGAATGTAGATTGTTGGAGTAATTCTTAGATTCATATTGAAAGTGATTTTCTCTGGTGATCATATGTATACGGCTAGAATTAAAATTGAGTCACACTTAATAGATAAAATTGGTCATACCCAAGGAATAAATAAATAAATTTACAGTCCATTATATAATGGCTATGTACATGAATTATGAGATTGGCATTGATAGTTAAAGGTGGGATTGGTATGTCTAAAAATTTTTAGTTAATTGATTTTGAGAGAGATCACATCTCCAGATATATGCAACTCCCACAGAGTATTAAAGTACTATATGAATGAGTAGTGTATTGATAATTCAAGATGAAAAGAGATACAACGGAGATTGATACCGAATGTTTTATAGACAGTAAATGGAAGTTAAACATTTAAGTCTGCGAGTTTATTGCAGTCGTTAGCAAATCAATACGAAAAAGGGAGCCAATCGGGAGAGATTTTATATTGAGGTTATTGAAGAATCTGAAGACTTATAATGTTATAAAAATGATTAAAATAACAACACTTCTCAGTAACCAAATCTATTATTTTCTTAATGCTTTAGCCCATATATATTTTTGAAATAATGAGATGATATGTTGACTTCCAAGGAGCATTATTTATGATATAGATTCCCATGTTGCATTCTAATCTAGGAGTGAATTTAAGAGACTATGAGAATTCTAATATAGTTCCAACACCGCTTCTTACATGTAAATTGATGGTGTAACGACCAGTTACCATATTTTTCACATTATTTTTACACTATTTATCCGGTTGTGCTGTCTGCGATACTTCACTTGCACTTAATGTTAAACAATTTTAATATAACATTGTTAAGATAATACACATCCCCTATCTTATTTACAAAAATGTAGTACTGTATATATGTCTAAATACAGAAAATAAATGATCGTACCTTATATGTCTCAGACGGTCTGTCACATTATCCTTTGTGTACAGCCGTGATCCACAAATATTGGATCCCACCATCATCCAAACATGAAATGTTTGAAATTAAGGGGTGAGCAAACCACGACTCAGTAAGAGAGTTATATGTCACACTTGATATTCAGCTATCTATATGCTGAAAATATATATATTTTTATTTTTCATTTTCTTTAAAATCTTCCTAAATGGCACATGTAGGAAGGATACTACAGTCGGCTAGGAATCCAGATAGAATAAGGTAGGTATTTTAGAATACCATACTTGTTCCGGAACCTAGAAGCAACTGTAGAGAATACTAATTTCGTTATTTTCAAAATGATATAATTTTCGTTTTTCCCACAGAGTAAACCACTTATTTCTTTTCACTTCCGTATACTTTAAAACACGTGACAGTTCAGTAGTAAAATAGTGGTTTACTTCTCTTCTCTTCAGTACAGTAAAAACAGTACAGTACACTGATTTGTAAATATCCAATCATTGGATAATTACTTCTTCGATTATTTCTATCTTAGAAATAATTCTTATGTTATTCTTTTAGAATAAACATTTATTTCTCTTTTTACATCAGTAACCGTATTGTACAGTTCAGTAAAACAGTAAAACAGTATCTCGATACGGTTCAGTCAGTAACAGTAAATAATAGCTACCAATTCAGTAAATAGTATACAGTAGCTTTCAGTTCAGTAAACAGTAAATGGTAGCTTTCAGTTCAGTAAAACAGTAATCAATGGCTACCATTTCAGTAAACAGTACAGTTCAGTAACACAGTGTTTTGGTACGGTCTTTCATCAGTAAACAGTACAGTAATTCAGTACAGTAAACAGTACAGTACAGTAAATACGATTCTGTAAATCCTTTCAGTAATCAATAAACAGTAAACAGTAAGTAGTAAGTGAGACTAGGCAACACCCTACAAGTAAATCATGCTATCATTGTCCATTAAGGGACACAGTAACAGTAATGAGATCTATGGCCATGATCTATAATATATCCTCGGTGTACGCTTACTAGGCGACAATCCGGGACGCTGATGACTAGCTGGTCAATCAGCCACATGACAGTAACAGTATATGTGATGCATGAAGCTCGGGGCCTAAGTCTCAAAACAGTGTAACCGTACCATAGCCTTTATGGATTTTAAACACAGTAAATTAAAATATTTCACAAGTATCCATAAGGCTCACATGTAATAAATCGTCACCTTTATGAAATAATTAAATTAAAATAACATTTCTCAAAATATTTCATAAAGGTATAAATCATATTTTCCATACGGTGAAAACAGTTTATAAATCATCAATAAAAATATAGAAGGGCAAAACTGTCTTTTTTCCACCGTAAAACACATATGCACGCTTTTCCGTGCATTCAATCGAAAACATGGTTTTATAATTATCGGAATTTCAAACAAATCATTTTTATAATTTATGAAAATAAATTATTTATTTTCTAACTTTAAATTCCCATAACCATATTTTCTTCTAAAAACACGTATAGAGACCTCTAGTCTCGAAATCATAGTTTTTCATCATTTCTTAACCTTTATGGAATTTTCATAATTAATTATTTCCATAATTAAAACCATAAAGGTTTTATATGAAATCAAGTGAATATTTAAGAATATTTATAAAAATATTCACTTCAGTCTCTTTTTCATTTTCATCTCGTTTCACGTGAAATATCACCTACAGGGTGAATTTTCGATGAATTCCTTTTTTACCATTCTCGAAAACATGAATATTTTAAAATCAAATATCGTTGTATTCATGTTTTATGAAATTTACTTCATTTCTCGATTTTCGTACTTGAAAATCGTTTCACATGAAATCAAATCATTTATTATGATTTTAGGTGATTTTCGGTAAATTTCAGTAATTATTCGATAATTTTTCGGCAGTATAACGGCTGCCGATTTAGCTAGCCTCCTGCACGAAAAATACAGTTTATATTTCTCAACTGCTATTTCACCACAATTTGAAACCGATAAATCACCACAAATTTCAAAACTAATTATTATAAATTGCATTTATAAATTAAATGCATAATTTAAAACATGTGACCGAATATCCTTACAGGTGGCACATGTCTCCCTTACCTGTTTTAGGTCGACGACTGCCTCTCGAAGGTCGCGCCCGTGTTCACCTCGCCCGATTCCATCGACTTGATCATCGAGGGAATTTTCTAGAAATTAAATTCTAAATTTTAGAATTTTTCCATAATTATTTAAATAAATAAATTATTTAAATAATTTAATATTTTCCGGGATTTCTTACCGATTTTCATAATTCTCGGGATTTCCCAAAATTCCTTTTTCTCTTTCTCTTTCTTCTTTTTCTTTTTCTTCCTTCTTTCTTTTTCTCTTTTCTTTTCTTTTCTTTTTCTTTTTCCTTTTCTTTTCTTTTTTCCTTTTTTTTCCTTTTCTTCCTTTCCCGTCAGACCGATCATCCCCCTCACCACCGGTTCTCCTCCGGTGGCTGGTTCTCCGGTGATTCGGCAGCTCCTCAGCTGGCCGGCGTTGAGACGAACTTGCTGGTGGCCTCAGCTCGGCCTGGATCGACGGCACGGCGGCGAATCTACTCGGTTTTGCCTCAGTTTCTTCTCCTCCTCCGTCGGCCTTCCTCCGCCGTTCCCCGCCTCAACCGTGGCCTCCCACGTTTTCCTCTTCCTCCGGCGAAGCTTCGGTGGCGGTGGCAGTGGCGGTGACCGATTCCGTCGGCACCGCCAGATCCTCTTTCTCTTTTCTCTCAGCTTCCGCCGGAATTTCCTTCTGTTTCCGATTCTGTTTCCTTCCTTTTCCGTCGACGTTGTCTCGTCCTCTCCTTGGCTCGCCGTCCGACGACGGCCCTTCCTCCTCTCTTTTCCTTCTTGCCGGCCAACAGTTGTCAGCTCTAGCTGGGACGGAAATCGGTTCCTCCCGATTTCCATTTCCATTTTTGTTTTCCTTTTTTTGTTTTATTTTTATTTCCCTTTCTATTTTTATCTATACTATTTAATATATATTATACTTATAATATAACATATATTATATTTATATTATATATATAATACACATAATATTATTATTATATATAGTATAGTACTATATATATGTATTTACAAAATACATATTTAGTATATATATGTATATATATATATTTATATTTGTTCACTTTAATTTACATAACATTTATATATTTATATAATATATAATTATATAAATATATTTCCTATTTTCTTTTCTCATTTTCTTATTTAATTTGGATTTCCATTTATCCAAATTAAATTTCCTCTTTTCATTATTTTCCATAATTCTCATCTTAATTTTTTCCGATTTAATTTTTCTTCACTCATATTTCTCGATTTATCACTTCCTCAATTCTCGGGATTTTCACCAATATCCCGTTCTCACAATTTTATTTATTTCCACTGATTTATTTTCTCCAATATTTATTTTCAATAAATGAAAAATTTACGGTTATCACAGATGGATAGATTGAGCGTACTACTTATACGTTTAAGAATACATTGAAAGCTAGTGCTATGAATTTCAAAAGCTCTTGGGACTACTATAAGTTTATTTCAAACCAATATTGACATGGTACTATATGAGATGTAAAATGGTGTACAATGTAGACTTCTAATGATATAGGAGGAAATGAGAAATCTGAAACTGTTAACTCCCGAAATAGTAAAGTAAACTCATTATAACATACATATTTGGTATAAGGAATCAAGAACTGTATATATATATATATATATATATATATATATATATATATAAGTTGGTAGTAAAGTTATACCAATATCAATTGCCAACCTTGAGAATTCCTCATTAGGAATCCTGCATTTCAAATGCATTGTGAAAGAAATACTCAAGAAAGAAATTTGTACAAGGAATAAAGAATTTAAAGTACATAAGCCATTTCAGTGATTGGTTCAAGCGAAATTTGGAGGACCAAATTCCCTAAAGGTGGGGAGGAAATGTGAGAACCGATTTTATGATACTATACATGTGAAAATAACTACTTATTAATTTAATTTTAGAGTATTTTTGTAAATTTCAAGTAAATAGTGATGTCAGCCCCACGTAGATTTTCAAGCCCAAATGTATATATGACTGACAAAACAGTGTATAGATGATGTAATAATGGTATTATGGAGATTTGGAGGCCAAAATACCTCATTCGCACTATTCTTAGAAATATGGTAAACAAATTGAAAATGACTGTTACGTCCTGAAGGTATTTTCGTAAATTTTACCTAAACTAAAATGAATTGGACGGAGTAAAAATACCATACTATTCTACATGAAAAGTAGTTTAAGATAGTGTCAACAGATTTATCAAATCAGTGGTAAAATTGGAGAAATTTACTGGCGGGTCGCGGGGTAGAATCGTAATTTCTCACTATCCGTGCACCGCGCGTCGACAAAACCACTTCTAATCATCAAATTATGTTTAATATGATCATTTGGTACTGGAATCCAAAAATTTGGAATGTGTTTACACCGTTTTACGACTACGTGAACTTAAGGGCAAAATCATCCGAAATTTTCATAACCAAGGGTATTTTGGTAATTTTTTCAAATTCCAGAATTGTCTTTATAATTCTCTCAGCAGCTGAGCTGCACTATTCATCCTCTTCTCCACCAAGTCTCACGCCATTGTTGAGAAGAAAAGAAAGAAAGGAAACTTCAAGCCTCTATAACTACTAATCTAGCCAACATCTCAACAAAATTTCAACTACAAAAACACTCTACTCTCTCTCTCCTCTACATTTCTATACCAATATCTCATCTTATAAGCCATAATACAGGGAGAAAAAAAGCTCCCAAGTTTAGGCCAAGCAAGGTAAGTTCAACATTCCTTATGTTTTTCTTGAACCCAATAGTATAGAATTAATCCTTTAAGCATGGTAACCATATCTATAGCCTTAGTTTTATTTAAATGTTGAAAAATCAAAATGTGCCATTGGAGGACCATTCGGCCAAGATGGGAGCATGGGGAATTCATGTGATTTCATGCTTAAAATGGGTGCCAAAATGATGGTTGAGCATAGTAGAATAACATGATAAAATTAGATTTTTGAAATTCCATCAAAATCACCACCATCCATATTCGGCCTCACGAAGGGGAGTGTGTTTCATGACTGTTCTTGATGATCTAAGGGTAGATTTAGACTGCAAGAATTATGATGAGTCTGTCAGTATGCTCGGATTTAAAATCCGAGGCAAAACAAGGAAGTTATGTTATACTACAGATAAAAATTATACTGCAAAAATATTTGCAGTGTCTAATGTGGCTGCATTATGATATGAGCTATAGCTTAAAAATAAGTATTTAATAAGCTAATAATTTTGGTGAAATTATCTGCAACCCGAGAGTTACGATTTTAGAGTGATGCTATCGGGAAGCGCGAATACCTCAGACAGGTAAGAGACACGTGTGTAATTTGTAGGGATATCTCGGATGCGTGATTTTCATGCCAATAATTTTATGAAACTATTTTGGAACTAAATTGCCTTGAATATGGTGAATATGTGGTTGTTTTGGCTAGTTTAAATTGTGTTGTGATTGTAGGGGCTAGGATACTAGCAGCTGTTATGCTGTCAAAATTTATTAGAAATATTTCTAAAAATGCCATGAAATATTTTAAGGCATTGTGAAATATTTATTATTTTTCATAAATCGTGAATGTACTGAAAAATATTTATTAAATATTCATGCTACTGATTTCGATAAAAGTTAAGGTATCGAAAATTCATCCAAAGTGTTTCATTGTGGAATATATGAATTGTAAAGTAAAATGGTGAATAGTGAATATTTTATAAATGATTTTCAGTATAATATTCACTATTTTATTAAATATCTTTTATGGCTTGACTGAAGATTTTTACCACATATAATAATTTCCATAAAGGTGATATTATTGTGTGAATATTGTTTTAAGACTAAAATGTTTTTACATGTGTTCCATAGTGAAAAATGTATTTATGAAATCACTATGAATTTTGAAAAATAAGTATCAATATTTTTTATAAAGTATGAAATTACCGAAAAATGATTTCCAATAATCTTGACATTTGAATTTTGAAAGGAAAGTGTGGAATAGAATATTTATGAGATTTATTACTATAGTGTAATTATTTTATAACATTGTTTTCACCATACGAGATACTGTGATTAATACCTTTATGGATTTTCTGAAAGATATTATGGATTTTACTTAATTCCATAAACATAATGAGATTTCACATATACTGTTTTGAGACTGATAAGCCCTATATCATGCTCACATGTCACGTGTTTCATGTGTTACTATATCATGTGTGAAGCTGTTGACATTGAGCCTGTCTTCAGCATCCCGATTTACACCTACTCAGTGTACAACCGAGGTCATTTATAAACTATGGCCATAGATCTCACGTGTTGATTATTATTGCTCCCTACGGGGATTATAGCATGATATCATTAGGGTGTTGCCTGGTCTCCACTATTATTTCACGTGTTATGTCACGACCCGAAGGCCGCGACTTTCCTTTATACTCATACTTTTCTTAGTCTACAAATTTATGGACTAAATTTTTCTTTTTCATTTTAAGGTTTGTATTCGGTGTCAGTGTAGTTACTATACTATCTCGGTGACCTATAGTTATTCCATTTAAATATTTAACAACCACGGAAACGATTCTTAGTTACATCCCAACTTGTTAAACAGAATATGTACTGTGCATCAATTTAAGTCTTACATGTAAACAAGTATTTTATAAGAAACATATACCTCGGAAGACTAGTACTAAGTCCATATACCGTCTCCGATGCCCACTGAGCAGCTCACATGGCAGATGTTAACTTCAATAATCTGAAAGAGATGAAATTTAGTGGGGTGAGCAAAACCACGGCTCAGTAAGATACTAATATAAATACATGAGTAGGATTATACTGTCTTAAACTGCAATGCTTAAAACTTGTAAGGATGCAATTACAGTTAATCCTTTCTCATCGATACATCTCATTATCACTTCTCATTTTCACTTTTCATTTCATAATCATACTTTGGTATGCTATCATCCCATATCAATTCTCATATTTACTTTTCATTTCATAATCATATTTATGTATTCTATCATCTCGTATCGATTCTCATATCATCTCTTATCAATTCTCATATCATCTCTTATCCATTCTCATATTGTGGATCATGATCACGGTGGTACAAAGTCATAATTCTCTTCGTGTATTTCTATATTAATGTTTCATATCGTATCATGACATCATATAGATGAAATATCGTTACCACCGAGTCATGATTCTCCTCATATATTCTTCATGTTTAATTGAGATATCCTATCGAATCACTTTACATTTAACAATCATATTCCCGTCTTATATTAATTCATATCACCTATCGTGTAGGAATTTATGATCACGATAGAGTAAGATCAGAATTCTCTTCATATCTATCATATGTTCATGTATCATATCATATCATGTCAATGTTTAATATGCAATTATGTAACTTTACTGTATAAACCGCTATAATCTCTAATCATGTCATATGTACTTTAGAACATGCTTCACGTATGAATTTTCAATTCATTCAAGTCTACCTTTATGGCATGATAAAAACATGTTCAATTTCAATTCATGTATTCATTTTCAGAGCATGTCTAAAACATGTGCGGTTTTAAAACATTTTTCATATACTATAAGTCATATCAGGTCTAGAGTTCATTTCAAATCGATTTATACTCTAGACCGCATATCATTTTAAATTCGACACGAAATCGTATATAAATCATATCAGTGTCGAAATCATTTATCATATACTTTTAAAACATATACTGTAAATCATATCAGGTCTAGAGTTCATATCAAATCAAACTATACTCTAGACCGCATATCATGCCATGTTCGACACAAAATTACGTATAAATCATATAAGTGTCGAAATCATATCTCATGGACTTTTAAAACATGTTTAAAACATGTACTGTTTCAAAACATATTTCATTTCAAATCTGTTTCATGTACAGTATAAATCATGTCAAGTCTAGAGTTCATATCAATAAAATCATACTCTAGACTTCATATCATATCAGTTAGAGACTAGGCTAGATCCCTATCATCTCTCTATCAATAAAGACTTAAATCACTGTAGCTAGCAGTGAAAATCATGTCATCGTCCCCTGGAAACCAACTAGGGCGCTATCTATGGCCATAGACCTCATCTCTCTCAGCCCCACTGATCAGGCGTGACTGAGACCTGTCCACGACTATTGTCGGACAAGCATATCTGCCTAATGAGCAAAGCTCCAATTAGGCGGTTTCCACTATGCTTTATTGAATTTAATTCTCTTAGGGTGCCTACAGTCTCATAAAACATTTAAATCTATAGCTTTATTTTCAATATCATGTAAAGCATATGGTAAAATTCTGTATGAGACTTCATATATCAAAATATATATATTTACCATATACTTTCATTTCAAAACAAATCAATACTTTTCAGTATTCATATAAACATTATTAAAATGTTCCAAGTTGCAAGAAAGCATGCTTAAATGCGATGATGTAAAACATTTCAGTATGCAACTTCAGTAATATTTTCATCAAATACAGAGAAGCGATGCATTCAACTTTATCGCCATCAACTATTCGATTTCAAGACTTTCTTTCTGTCAAATCAGTAAATCACTATTTAATTCATTCGCTATTCATTTAATTTAATATTCAACTTGCTCAGTACTCAATTCATTCGGAAATCGAATCACTTGGTATTCAGACCATTCGGTATTTAATATCCTTTCTCAATCTCATCGACTATTATAATAATCATTTATACATCTCATCATCAATATTAGGATCGCTTCATTTGTATGAATCCTCTAAGTTTCTATAAGCATTTAAACATCAATTTCTAAATAGTCATCAAGTTACTGAAATTATGCAAATAATAATATCATCATTCAATATCTGTTCCAGAATCGACATCGAGGATAACAGAATCACAAAATCGATAGTCACTTATCAAATTCATCTATGATTTGATCTATTGATACATGTTCATCATTTCCGATTTGAGGTTCAATTTCATTTACTATCACAAAATCGTATCTAAATCCTCAAATCAATCTTCATGTGGCCTTTATGATTTTATCCGAACTTATGCAATTATCGATCTTATTATTCAAGATCTATTCTAAGGTTATAAGCACAATCATCTTTTCACATATTTATCACTCATTTCTTTGAATCCATAATTGATCGGATTGTGTCGTAATTCAATCTCCATTTCGATCTCTCGAGTTTGTCCATATTATCACATTCAGAATTATTTCAAAATCATGAAGCTGGACTCGATAAATTCTGTAAATCATTACTCCGTTAATAACTTCACAATCCAATCATTCGACCATCGAAATTTCAACTGTGATCTTCTCTTTCAAGCTATATCATATAATTATCATCACTTTTATTCGTGATCCGTCTAATTAATAATTTCACCTCAATCTCAACTTGATACCATTTGTCATATTAAAATTACTTGATTTATCGATTCTATAAGGTTTAAACCAAGTAATTCACCACATTATCGTTTTCAACATTTTCGGTAATACCATAAAATCCTTTCAATATTTATTTTCAATAATTATCTCCAAGATTCCATTTATGTGAGAGACTTAATCTTTTTCCTCAAATATTTTCGTGGAAATTCCGGCAGCATAACGGCTTAATTTCCTCTAAACCTCCTGCAAGGAAATACAATTTATAATTGCAGCCGTTGATTCTCACCAATTTTTACCTCTTACTAAGACCCCCACCATCAATTGTGGGTCCTCTTAGTATTTTTAATATCAATTAAATCAATTCATCATATATTAAAAAAATCATAATTCCATTAAAAATCATTTCATCAGAGCATTATATAAGATCATAAATCCCACATACAATATAATGCTACTAATGCTTTATAAAAGTATCTTACCTATTCGCCAAGCTTGGCGCACTTTCTGATTTTTTTGAGCTTTGTCGAACTCCACCATTCGTCTCATTTTCGTTTGCTACAATTTCAAAAATTGACATATATTTTCATTTAGAAAATAATCTAAGAATTTCTACTAAATTCCAGACATATAGCGAAAAAGGCTTTTAATTTTCCTTACCCATCTCTTCCTCTTCTTCTTCTTCCTTTTTCTTTTCCTTTTCCTTTTCCTTTTTCTTTTCTTTTCTTTTTCTTTTCTTCTTTTTTTCTTTTCTTTTTTTCTTTTTTTTTCTTTTTTTTTTTGAACCGGGTCGAGTCGGGTTCAGGTTGACCGGGTCAAATCGGGTCAGGTCGGGTTGACCGGGTCAGGCGGGTCGGATCGGGTCTGACCGGTTTCGCCGGTTCAATCTTCTGCTGGTCGATTCGGTCACCGGCGGCCACCCATTCTGGCGGTTCAGCCACTCCACAGCTTGCCGAAGTTGCGAGGATGCCGGATCTGGTCTCCGTTTCCTCAGCGACAGCGCCGGCGATGACGGATCTGGCGGTGGTTTGCGGCCTCTTTCTCCTCCTCTTTTCTCCCTCTTTTCTCTTCTTCCTTCACCGCCGGTTGTCCCTTTCACTTGGCCTGACCTCGCCAGCGTCGAAGGCAGCGGCGGTGGCGTCCGGATGGGCCGGCATTGCCTTTTCCCTTTTTCTTTTCTTTTTCCTTTCTCTTTTCTGTTTTCCATTCGTTTTTCTCTTCTCCTTTTTCTTTCCCGCCGTTGGCGTTGGCGCCGGCGTCAGCTTCCTCTCCTCGGCTCACCGGCGGCGGTGCTGCCTCTTTTTCCTCTCGGCGCCGGCCGGCTCTCCCTTGTGTCTCTATTTGCTTCTCTTCTGTTTTAGTAAACAGAAGAGAAGTGTGGGAATCGGGTTCCCCGATTCCCACTTCTGTTTCTTGTTTTTTTTTTATATAAGTATATATATATATATATATTTATATAAATCACTTATATATATATATATACTTTAATTCACATTACTATATATATTTCATATATATATATATATCATATATATGTAAAATATATATTTCATATAACCACTTATACATCTATACTCAAATTTAAAAAATATATATATATATATATACTTTTTACACTTTTAACACAAAATAATATTTATATTTATCCAAGGTATATTTATATAATATCATTATATAAATATATCAAAATATTTTTATTTCTTATTAAGTTTTGGATTTCTAAATATCCAAAATTTATTTTCTCCATTTTCTTATTTAATTTGGATTTCCATTTATCCAAATTAAATTTCCTCCTTCATTTCTTATTTCCAATTTAATTTTCCTTTTTATTTCTTATTTAATTTGGATTTCATTTTGTCCAAATTAAATTTTCTGGATATCTTATATTTATTTAGAAAATTCTCGGTCTTCACATGTTATTACTGGTTCTTATGATATTTACTGAAATGTATGTTACCGAAGTGTTTTATCACTGAATTGGTATTATATTTGAATACTTTATTTTACTGTTACACATTTAAAGGTGATGATTTCAATGGTGGAAATCAAATTGTTTTCAACGGTTGATTTATATGATTTAAGGAGCTATTTTACTCAAATATGTGAAATATTTATATGCAGTGAATATTTAAATAAATTTTACATAAAATCAAATTTCTACTCCCCAGAGTTGATCTGGGTTTCCAGGACAAGACAGGTATTTCAAAATACCTTCCATGCTCCATCTGGATTACCTGGCCGACTATAGTATCTTTCCTTTTAGTGTGCCAAGCATATCGATAGGAAACTAAAGGATTTTACTGCATATAGTTTTCGTGATATCAAAATTACATACAACTCCTTTATTGAGTTGTGGTTTACTCACCCCTTTATTTTCATCTCTCCAGAGTATTTTCAGTCACCAAGAAATGTATCATCCAAGGATTATCAACTGCGTACTAATTACCCCGAGGCAGCTTGTTTAGCTCTTGCAGATATATTCATTTTCTTTTATATGTTCAGACTTACTTTTACAGTACTACAGTGTTGTATTAAACAGGGGATGCATATGATTGATATAAATACTGTTTTGTAAATATTTTACTTATGTAAATTAAAGTAATTTATAGAAATTACTGTTCACTGTTGAATTAGAAAATGGGAAATAAAGCATCACAGACAGCTTAACCAATTCACGTGTGTGAAAATGTGTGAAAAAGTGTAGAATATTGTGTATTCAGACTGTGACAATCACCCATGATTGTTTGATTGATTGGATAGGTGGGCAACTATTTAGTTTAATTAAATAATCTATTCCTAGATTAAAAACTAAAGTCCGTAATTGCTTTTCAGTTTAATCACAAAAGGGTTAGGAGAATGGATGTTTAGGTTGAACAAATTTACATCATATGTGTTTGTTGCTTAATGTCAACTCATATCTTTCTAGTTTCTAATGCTACTACTAATTTTATCTAGAGGTTGTATCCTAGGTGAATTAATAAGTTAGAGATTAATTGGGAATCGTATTCTTGATTAACGACCAAGTAAGGATTGATGGTGTAACTCATCATACTTGGTACACTATAGTTAACTATTTAATTAACAATGATCTTTGAATGTCAATGATCAATAGGAAAGTCCAAGAATATTAGATACCTTGTAACTGAATGCCTGTGATATTTGTTTGAATTTTATTTTTTTTATATTTTATTAGTATATTAGTTAAGTGCTAGTTTCTAGAAGCCCTAAATTTAGTTGTAGCCCTAAAAACCTTAAACTTTTCCCAAAAATTAGATTTTAATTTAACTAGGTAATTTTATTTAATTAGAGTCTCTATAGGATCGACCCCGACTTTTGCTAGCTAGATAGTAGTTGTTTAGGATTTTATTTTTGGTAACCTACGACAATACCATTCAGTCTTCCCAAGCAACAGCGATTGCCGTTTCATTTGACTCTTTCCTTCCTTCTTCCTCAGCTACTCTTCTCTTCATCATTCCGTTTCTCGTTCAGCTCATCTCATTCTCGGGTTTCAACTTGATCCATGCCTAGTCCAACCCTTACAAACCCACTCTTCGATACATAGCTCTCTTCAATTTTTTTATTCCTTTTTTTTGCTAAACCGATTCAGCCTTTAGCCTTATGGTTAAACCTTATTCTAAATAAACCAAAGCCAACAATGGCTGCAAGATTTAATCCAACATCGTCTCTTCTTTCCCTCTTCTCTTTACTTTTCAGCACTGCTAACATAGCCCCAAATGCCTGACACTGCTTCTATTTTGATTCAGCATCATTTAGGCCCTACACTGCCCTTGTTTGGCTCTGCCCAAATTTGTCCTATCCCAACCTTTCTTACCGTTACCTAGCTTGATTGATCTCCCTTGTCCTAAGCTCTTAATCAACACCAATCTCACACTAAACTCAAATCCTTAAAACCACACTTGAGAGCCCCATAAATTCACTTGGTAAAAGCCTAAGGAAATTAGCTTGGAACTCTATTACACACACACCTAAACAAGTTGCCTTCCTTGCTTCGTCTTCCGGCTACACTTTCTTCACCGTTTCCCCTCTTTCTTGTCCTCTCTCATTTCTATTTTGCTTCTCTTTAAATTGCTTTCTTTGGTTTCGACCAAGAGACATGAGGAAGGTTAAGAGAGAGAGAGAGAGAGAGAGAGAGAGAGAGAGAGGTGTGTGGGTGGAGTCGATGGGAGAAGAGAAGGGGACCAGAAAAATAGGGTACAGGATAGGGATAGGTAGAATTGATGCGAGTTGGTGGGAAATTTTTCCACCAACTCCCCCTTTTTTTATAACATGTAATTTTATTAAATTTAATTTTTATTATAGTTTTAATATATATATATATATTATATATACACACCTAGTTTCATTTTCTTTCAATATTTAATATATATAAGTACATCTAACCGTATATATTTATATCTCATACACCTATGTGTATTTATTTACATGTATATTTTATAAATTCTTTGTTCTTCTAAGTGTATTTATCTTTATATATTTGAATATATATACATCCATACTTGTGCTTATACATTTATATTTATACATTTTCATTTCCTTAATTTACATCCTTAATATTTAATGTAATTAATTTCCTCAATTTAGCCATAATTTAATTTATCTAATCCCTTGTAATTCATGAAAACACTTCAATCTACTAGACAAATCATTTATTTCATAGCAATGGGTCTATTATAAATCTTAATTTAAATTTCCAAAATTTTCATATTCATTCTCCTAATTTTTAAATTCAAATATTCAACCATTAATTCCATAATTCACCAATAATTCACCTCAACTCAAAAAGCCTAAATAATTTGATTTACTCACCAAGGATCGAAATTCTCGGTTCTTTCATTTCCTTCTTTGCTTTCCCTTCTCTAATCTGTGGCTGGTTTTCAGAATTCTCTAAGTGTTGCTTTGTCTTCACTATACAATTTTAGAATCTGATAAGTTGAACTGTTTTACAGAGGTTAACTGAATTTGATTGATTGAACTATTTTACGAATTGTTTTTTAATCGCTTTCAGATCATTTACTAGCTATTCTCTTATTGTTTACTGATCATTTACTAATTATTTACTAATCGTTTATTGAACTATTTTTTAAGCATCTACTGATTTGCTTCTCGAGTGTTTACCGATTATTTATTTATCATTTACTAAACTATTTTTTAAGCTATTTACCAAGTGTTTACAAAAGTGTGTACTGAGCATTCACTGACTGTTTCTTGATCGTTTTTTTATCATTTACTGATTGATTTCAGATCGTTCATTGATCGTTTTTTGAAACATTTACTGAACTGTTTTTCTAAGTGTCTATTAATCTGTTTACTGAGTGTTCACCAACTGTTAATTGATCGTTTACTAATTGTTTTCTGACTGTTTTCTAATTGTTTACTAATCCTTTACTGAATATTTTCTAAATGTTTACTAACTGTTTCTAATTGTTCACTAATTATTTTCTGACTGTTCACTGAATTTTACTGAATTGTTTACAGATCGTTTATTGAACTATTCACTGATCATTTCTTGACTGCTTACTAATTGTTTATTGAATTGTTTACTAAGTGATTTATCAAATGTTTTACTAAACTATCTATAAAGTGATTTACCAAATGATTTATAGATCATTTTACGGTGTGTTCTACTCAATGTTTTACTAAATTGTTTACTGAGTGGGTTACTGAATATTTTACCGAAACTATTTACTGAGTGATTTGCTGAACATTTTACTAAACTAATTACAAAAATCGTATACTGAACTAATTACAAAGTGTTTACTGAATGTATACACATATATATCATCGATTTCTACTGATTTTAAATCCTAAATGATTTGATAATAATCGTTTACCGTACAGTATTGCTAATAGATGATATAAACTTCACCGAAAGAAGATGAGGTTCAATGAAGAACACGAAAAACACTCAAAGAAAAACAAGAGCAAGTTAAAAACGCAGCAAAGAAAAACAAAAATTAGAGATAAAATCAAGAACCGTTGTGTAGAAACATATGAACCTATGGTATTAGACCTAGACTTGTTGCTTAAAAAAGCAAGAACCTATGGTATTAATCAGTGGAAAATAGAAGAACGCCATAAGGAAGGCTTGATAAGTTCAAGAGTTCTTTAGAGAACCAAAGAGAAAAAGTCTCTCAATATTATAACTTAAATCAATTGTTTTTTTTTTACCCAAAGGGTTACATAGCTATTTATAAGCAAATAGAAAACTTGTAGAGCAAGTAATAAGAATACTACTTCCTAACTTGCAGAACAAGAAATAGAAATCCTACAATACCTATAAAAAGGAATTGGGCTTGAATTAAATTAAAACAATGTTCAGCCCAACAAGACATAACTAAATAAAATAAGTATAGCATTTAGCTCAATTGCACTATGCCCAATTTATACATCCGGCCCAATTGTATTTCAACCTAATACTTGTAAATCTTCAAGAAAGTTAAACTTGAGCTTGGATCATGTTGTAGAAAATTGTGTCATTCTCCACGCTCAAGCTTTGTTGGGCTTTTTCTCTGTAATATTAATGAAATCAACCAAGGCTTGTTGCATTATCTTTGTTTTAGCTCTTGTCATTGGACCTCCATGAATGCTCAGAGGATCATAATCATCATGAACATACTTGGGCTTTGTGAGCTTGATGGGCGTCCATCATTCCCCCTCTCCTTGAAATGATTTGTCCTTAAATCAGAATCACATACATCAATATCAAAAGGAGAAAAATCAAGAACATTAAATGTATCACTAACATTATACTCATCTGGAAGATCTAACTTATAAGTATTGTCATTTATCTTCTCAATCACTTGGAATGGTCCATCTCCTCGAGGTTGCAACTTAGAGCGACGTTGAGAAGAAAATCTCTTTTTACGCATATGTACCCAAACCTAATCACCAGGTTCAAAGATAACTTTCTTATGATGCTTGTTGGCTTGAGTAGCATTTTGCTCAATCCTCTTCTCAATGTTTTGGCGTACCTTTGCATGCAATTGCTTAACAAAATCAGCTTTCTTTTTCCTATCCAAATTGGCTCACTCCTCAATAGGTGCGGTAAAAGATCCAATGGAGTGAGTGGATTAAAACATTAGACAACTTCAAATAGGGAACAACTAGTAGTAGAATGCACACTTCTATTATAAGCAAACTCCACATGAGGTAAACAATCTTCTCAATTCTTTAAGTTCTTTTGAATAATGGATTTCAACTAAGTAGACAAGGTACAATTGACTATATCAGTTTGACCATCGGTTTGTGGATGATAATTATTTGAAAACAACAACTTTGTTCCTAACTTTCCCCACAATGTTTTCCGAAAGAAGCTAGGGAACTTCACATCACAGTAAAAAACAATGGTCCTTGGAACACCATGTGGACGAACAATTTCCTTGAAGAATAAATCAGCAATATTGCTTGCATCATCAGTCTTATGACAAGCAATGATGTGAGCCATCTTAGAAAACCTGTCAATAACAACAAAAACAGAATCTCTACCTCTCTTTGTTCTTGGTAAACCCAAAACAAAGTCCATAGAAATGTCAATCCAAAGAGTAGTAGGAATAGGCAATGGAGTATAAAGACCATGATTCATAAGTCTAGACTTAGCTTGTTTACAAGTGACACATCTATCACACAACATTTCAACATCTCTTTTCATGTTAGGCCAAACGAAGTGATCATGCGATATGTCTAAAGTTTTCTTTACTCTAAAATGTCCCATTAATCCATCACTATGGGCTTCTCTAACAAGTAATTCTCTCAAAGAACTCCTAGGCACACAATCTATTTTCTCTAAATAAGAATCCATCATGCCTATAAAACTTTCTAAAACCAGTTTTCTCACATGCATTGAACACATTTTCAAAATCCTCATTAGTAGCATACAAGTCTTTAATATACTCAAATCGAAGTAATTTTGCATTAAGAGTAGTGATTAGAGTATACTTTCAAGACAATGCATTAGCCAAGACATTTTCTTTACCTTGTTTATATATGATCACATATGGGAATGTCTCAATGAACTCCATCCACTTGGCATGACGCTTGTTCAACTTACTTTGTCCTTTCAAGTTCTTTAAGGACCCATGATCAATATGGATGATGAATTCCTTAGGCCATAAATAATGTTGTCATGTTTCCAAGTCCTTCACTAATGCATACATCTTTTTATTGTACGTGGGATAATTAAGGGCAACTCCACTTAACTTCTCACTGAAGAAAGCAATGAGACGCTGCTCTTGCATTAAAACAACTCTGATACCTATGCTTGAAGCATCACACTGAATCTTGATTGTTTTCTTTTTTTGCTTAGCCTCAGCTTCACTCACTATTTTTCTTTACTCTCTTTTAATCTCAATTGATCCTCATCTTTCACTAGCACACTTAAAGCTTGACATGCCTAGGGGTGTTCAAAATGTGGAAATAATTCGGTTAACCGACCGACCGAATGTAATTCAGTTAATCGGTCGGCCACCGAATTAAATTCAATCGGTTAACGAAAATGCTTTTGTAAAAAATTCGGTTAACGGTTAATTCGATTCGAAAACCGAATTTATTTCGGTTAACCGAATTAACCGAATTAGTTATATATATTTATATATAATATATATAATACTTATTTATAATATATATTTTTTATTTCATTTCATTAATCTATAACCCATTCATTAAATTCCCAAACAAAAAAAAACCCTAATTTTTTTTAGCATCAGTTTGTCGTTGCCCGTCTGCCTCTGCCCTCCGCACTCTTCTGCTCTCGTTCACTTGATCTCGGTCGGTTTCGCACAACCCCATTCCCGTCCCGCTCATCTCCTCACTCGCAGTCAGATACTCAGATTTGAGATTGAGAAGTCATCTTCTGTCCCATCCCGCTCATGTCCTCACTCTTAAAGTCTCAATCAGATACTCAGATCTGAGATTGAGAAGTCATCTTCTGTCCCGTCCCGCTCCCGCTCATCTCCTCACTCTCAGTCACAGTCACAACCCTTAGCCGGTTAGCCCCTTACCTCACTCAGTCCGGCAGCCCCCTTCAGTTACAGTACTTCTTTCTCTCTCTTGCGAGTCTCTCGCTGGTCTCCAGTCACCCCCTCCCCGGCTCCCCCTCCACTCCAGTTTAGTCACGTACGGCTCATCTTCTCAATCTTTGTCTCGCCATCACCGATTTCGCATCTCACTCTCAGATTTGAGATCTCATCACTTCTCTCTCAGATCTAACGTCTGCGACAGAGGCAGTGGCACTACCTCACCCCTCCTCGGTCGCGTCTCCGCGTCTCGCCCCTAGTACTTCTCGAGTTCTCCTTAGAAATCGAAATCACTCTGTCTCTCTTTCACGTCACGAGTCTCTCGCCAGTCGCCCCCTCCGGCCTCCAGTTTGTCGCTCACTGCTCTTGAGTCTTGATTCAATTTCAAGGTATCGAGCTTAATGCTTATTTCTAGAACTGAAAATACATCATGTAATCATTATCACATTTATCATTATTTTGGTATTTCCTACTTGCAGTATGATTTTGTTTTTGTTTATGGTTTTGTCTGGTTATGTGTGGGAATACACTTAAATTAATTCTGTTTGAATAATTCTTTTTATGATTGCCCCACAGTTTTTTTTTGGCTTTTCGATAGGTGATGATGCATGATTGAAAACTTGCCTTCTGTTTCTTTTCTTTTTTGTTTTTTGTTTTCATTGACATCAATATCGTACCTATAATTTAAATAGGGAAACCAATAATTTAACCTATGAAGATTCTCATACCATTGTGTTTCTTATCACTTCTGGTTTTGGTTGAGAAAGAAACGTCTCATGGAAGTTCAATATATGAAACTGACTTCTTCAATGAAATAGATCAAAACTCTAGTATCTTTCTAGATCAATGCTGACAGCCGAGTAAGCCAATTAAAATATTAGTAGTAGTGGGGAACCTTGATCTTTTGTGTAGAGATAAGTCCAAATTTCAAATAATAACAATTAACAAAGAAGCTTTTTCAACATGAATTATCAATCCACATCATTACCAGGTCCTTCCTGCACAAAGAAAAGGAAATATATTATTACTAATGATGATATTCATGGTGACAACAGCAATGGCACTGTTACTTGTTTAAGCAAACTAAGCTGTAACTCTAACATAATTATCAAGAAAAGAAAAAGCATTAGAGAAATATATTCATACTTCTATCCCAAGTTCACAAGCATTAGAGAAATAATCAATTGTTACTTTTCTTTTACAGATGTCCGCTGTAGGAGACTCTGTTACTCCTACTTCAAACAATATGGGTGAATCAGGAAGCTCATTACCTGAAGCTTCTAGTCAGCCCAAAACAGCTGCTGCTCCTAGTAGTAGCAAGACTGCCCAGATTCCAAAAAGGGTGCAAAGGAAAGCCACGAAACCAAGGTCAGAAGTTTGGAATCACTTTACTAAGTTCATTAATAGTGTAAGTGAGCAAAAGTGTAAGTGCAATTATTGTGATAGGGAATTTTGTGGTCATGGAAAGAAAAATGGAACTGGATCACTTTTATACCACATGAACACATGCAGCCAAAATCCCAATAAAAATGATAGTACACAAACCCAGATAGTTTTGCAAAGTAAGGGTGTTGAAGGGGAAGGAAACATTAATACTTGGAAGTTTGATCAAGAGGCAGGTAGAAAGGGTTTAGCTACTATGATTGTAGTTAATGAATTACCTTTTAGGTTTGTAGAAAGTGAAGGTTTTAGAAAGTTTTTGTCTGTTGTATGTCCTAGATTTCATGTTCCTTCACGATCTACAATCACTAGAGATGTTTATCAACTTTATTTAGATGAGAAGCAAAAATTGAAAGAATTTTTGAGGCATTCATGTCAAAGAGTTTCTATAACCACGGACACTTGGACATCTTTACAAAACGTGAATTATATGTGTCTTACGGCTCACTTTATTGATAATGACTGGAAATTGAACAAAAGAATCTTAAACTTTTGTCTAATTTCAAGTCATAAAGGTGAAGCCATTGGTAAGCTCATTGAGGAATGCTTGATTAGTTGGGGGGTTGAGAAATTGTTTTCTGTTACAGTCGATAATGCTAGTACAAATGATGTTGCTATTGGATACTTAAAGAAAAAATATGGGAATCGAGGGGGTTGCATTTTGAATGGTCAATACACGCATATGAGATGCATTGCTCACATAGTGAATTTAATTGTAAGTGAAGGTTTGAAAGAAATTAATATATCTGTTGCTCGTGTTAGGGGAGCGGTGAGATATGTGAGGCAGTCCTCTTCTAGATTGAAAAAATTCAAAGAGTGTGTTGAGATTGAAAATATAAAGAGTAAAAGTTTGTTGTGTCTTGATGTTTGTACTAGGTGGAACTCCACCTACTTAATGTTGGATAGTGCTCAAAAATTCGAAAGAGCTTTTGAGAGATTTGAAGATAAAGATAGCAATTTTAGAGCTGAACTTGAGTCAGGGGAAGGGTTTCCTACTGAGGATGATTGGAAAACTGTTAGAAGCTTAAAACAGTTTTTAGAGCACTTTTATGATCTCACATTGCGAGTTTCAGCCACTTTACATGTCACCTCCAACATTTTATTTGATGAAATTGTTGAAATGAAGGTTCTTTTGGAAGAAGCTCAAACTAATAATGATGTTGAGTTTGGTGTGATGGCCATGAGAATGAATGATAAATTTGATAAATATTGGGGAAATGTGGAAAAGATAAATATGCTTGTTTTTGTTGCAGTTGTTCTTGATCCTAGGCACAAATTAAGTTATGTTGAATTTGCACTTAAAAGCATGTTTGATGATGATAAAGGTTTGTTAATGGTGAAAAAGGTGAGGGCAGCTACTTTAGAGTTGTATGATGCTTATCAACCTTTAATTTCAAGAGATAGTGCCCAACCTAGCATGGAGAATGATGCAGGATCAGGGGAACCACAACAAAGATTGAAAAAACGTTAGAAGTCTTTATATAAGAAGCACATGATTGAATCTGGTGGTGGCAATCAAAAGTCAGAATTGGATAGGTATTTAGATGAGGCTGTTGAGGATGATAATGATGACTTTGATATTTTAGGATGGTGGAAAATCAACAGCCCTAGATTTCCTACCCTTTCCAAATTGGCACGAGATGTGTTAGCTGTTCCTATCTCCACTGTCCCTTCTGAGTCTGCATTTAGTACCAGAGGATGTGTTCTTAATTCATTTAGGAGTTCTTTAACTCCTAAAGTGGTACAAGCTCTTGTGTGCACTCAAGATTGGCTTAGGAGATCATTTATCCAACCTGACATAGTAGAGGAGCTACAAGAACTTGACTATGTTGAAAATGGTAAAAATATATTGTTTCTTTTTATTTATTTTCCTCTTGCTTTATGAATTGAAAAGAGCTTATGAATATCAATATTGATTTGTTCTTCTTGTGGATATAGATGCTTCTTTGGATGCAGCAGAATCTGCCATTTGAGACTTCAATGCAGCAATTACATCTTTGAGTTGTATTTTGAGCTTCTGGATGGAGTTTTAATGATGAATGCTTGTTAATCTTTAATTTGTTTTAAGTTTGTAATGGGATCAACTGTTTTAGTTTTGTGGTAGAATGAACTTGTGGATGTTTAAATTTTCTAATTGTATGAATAAATATGAACTCAATGAACCGATTGAGAAGTAATGTACTGCTGTTTTAACATGTTTAGGTAGTTTAGCAATGTTGCTACTTGCTGCCGGTTGTTAGTTACTTGTTAAGTTGTTATATTGGTTTTTTTAGTAGTAATGAATTAATATACTGATGGGGAAGTAATGTACTACTGCTGTTTTAAGTTTTAACATGTTTAGGCAGTTTAGCAATGTTGCTACTTGCTGTCGATTGTTGGTTACTTATTATATTGGTTTTTTTAGTAGTAATGAATTAATATACTGATTGGGAAGTAATGCACTGTTGTTTTAACATGTTTAGGCAATTTAGCAATGTTGCTACTTGCTGCTAGTGCTAGCTGTTAATTACTTGTTATATTGGTTTTTTTAGTAGTAATAAATAAATGTAACTTGTGTTTATTGTTTAGCATGTTAATGTTGCAGTGTTGGCTAGTTGCTTGCTGCCAGCTATTATTGCCTAACTTGCCTTACTAGTTTTATTGGGTTTTTTAAGTAGCTTGTGATTCTGTTTGGTTAAATGAGAATTTGTGAAAAGTTTGGTTAATTCGGTTAATTAACCGAATTAATCGAATTATATTTCGGTTCGGTTAATTCGAAAATACATATTTTGGTTCGGTTAATGAAAGTAAAATTTTATAATTCGGTTTCAGTTAATTCGATTCAAAATTAACCGAATTACACGAATGAACACCCCTAGACATGCTACATTTACCTTTCCATCTATAGGTAATTCCATACCATCCTCATCATCTTCTAATGGCAACATAGAATCATCATTAGATTCTTTTATATAGTTGCTATCTAACTTATTATTTGCAACAATACCACGTGCATAAGAAGTATTACCTTGGTTTACCTTATCTAGGGTAGCGTCATGTTGCTTCAACTTATCATGAGTATTGCACAACTTTGACTTTATTCTGGAAAGTTGTTGTTACATGGCTTGGAGCATGCTCTCAATCTTACTCAAATCAAGCTTTTCATTATTATAAGACATAATTGTAGCTTGTAATAAATGTTAGTAAAAGAAAAGGACCTCACAATTATGACCTCATGTATTTACACAAATACATACAAGAATGTAACACTCACACTCATGTTTCACATAACTTTAATATGGCTTTTCTCTGCTACTGTTACTCACACTCTCTTGCCTTTTTCCCTCACACAACTTTTCTCTATAAGTTCTATATTGAACTCAAGATTCAATCAAAAATCAACTTATGAAATCCAATTATCAACCAACAAGAAACAAAATGAGCACAAGATTTTAATAAAATGAAAACAAAATAATGAAGACTCAACAAGATTTAGTAAGACTCAATAAGACTCCAATGAATCTAAACCTTGAAGGAAATATAGGTGTTTTGGGGTGTTTAGTTAGGGTAAGGTTCAGCCAAAGGTGGGATAGTTTTGTCCTTTTAGGTGGTAGGATCAAAAAGGTAATTTTAGGCAATAGAGGTAGAAAGGTAACAATGATTTTTCAGATTTAGGCAAACAAGAAATCTCAAAGCTCAACAAAAAAGGACTACCTCAAGATTTTGATGAAGCACACCTCCACGGATTGCCTTTGATGTTGCCCTTGCTACACACCATGTAATAAATCACTTCTTGAATTGATTTTCCTTTTTTTTCTTTTTTTTTCTTTCTTTTTTTGACTTTATTTTGTTACTTCTTTTTTTTTTACTAAAGTAAACAAACAATGAAGAAAAATAAAAAGTTTAAGTGACAAGAAAAGGTTTACTTAGAGAACAAATCAACTTTTAAGAAAACAAGCTAGTTTTGGAAATAGCTTGTGTGGCAAGAAACAAGAGGGAATAGTGGCTTGTAAAACAAGGTAGAGTTTATGTGAAAGAAAAGCTTTTGAGGGTTTTTTGATAAGTAATAAACTTTTGGGGTTGAGGTTGCTTGGAGCATAAGTTAGGGTTTATTTGGTTGCTAAGTAAAAGTAGGTTATTTTAATGAAGACAATAGGTTTAAGGAACAAACAATATTTGTGTTGGCTTGGAAGAGGATTCAAGATCAAACTTCAGTCAAGATAAGAAGACAAAAAATAAAGAAAAAAACACAAGAATGCAAGAGAACAAGACTCCCACGAATTGAATCTAAACTCTGATGCCAAATGGTATGAACCTCACTGAAAGAAAATGAGGTTCAATGAAGAACACTTGAAGAAAAACAAGAACAAGTTAAAAATGCAGCAAAGTAAAACAAAAATTAGAGATAAAACCAAGACTCGTTGTGTAGAAACACAAGAACCTATGGTATTGGACCTAAACCCGTTGCTTAGAAAAGCAAGAACCTATGGTATTAATTGGTGGAAAATAGAAAAACTCCACAAGGAAGACCTTGATAAGTTCAAGAGTTCTCTAGAGAACCAAAGAGAAAAAGTCTCTCAATATTATAACTCAAATTAATTTTTTTTTTTACCCAAAAGGGTACCTAGCTATTTATAAGCAAATAGCAAACTTGTAGAGCAAGTAATAGGAATACTACTTTCCTAACTTGCAAAACAGGAAATAGAAATCCTGCAATACCTATAAAAAGGAATTGGGCTTAAATTAAATTCAGACAATGTTCAACCCAATAAGACATAACTAAATAAAATAAGTATAGCATTTGGCCCAACTACACCAGGCCCAATTTATACATCCAGCCTAATTGCATTTCAGCCTAATACTTGTACATCTTCAAGAAAGTTGAACTTGAGCTTGGATCATGTTGTAGAAGACTTTGTCATCCTCCACGCTTAAGCTTTGTTAGGCTTTCTCTCTAGCAATATTAATAAAACCAGCCAAGGCTTGTTTCATTATCCTTGTTTTAGCTCTTGTCATTGGACTTCCATGGATGCTCAGAGGATCACGATCATCACGAACATGACTTGGACTTTGTGAGCTTGATGGGCCTCCATCATTGGAGAATGGAAAGGTTTTAATACTAATTTAATACACATAAATTCCTTCTCCATAAAGTTTTCATAAATTTCCTATAGTCAGATTTAGGGACCGGGACAAGTAAGGTGGTCTAAAGCATCCTTCTGTACTCAATCTGGTACTCCTAATCGATCATAGTCTCCTTTCCGATAAAGTGCCCAAACATTGCTTTGATACTGATCGTAAGTTATGAACATGTTTTCAATACATGCATATAGGTGTGCATAGTATCAATTCTTTTATATATATTTCTTACTGTGCATAAGTTTACCCCCTTCCACCTTACAGATTTATGTGCAGTAATAACTTATTGTAAGGGAAGGTTCTGATTAGATTCCTACAAGATTTCGATAGTATGCCTTACAGGTATAATTGCACAGTTACTTTATTGTATTCAAACATTTATTGTACAGTACTTTAGTGTGTAAAGGGATATAAACGTGAAGAATCTGAATGTAAAAAGGTAGTCTTTTGTCACGACCCGAAGACCGCGACTTTCACTTGATTCTTATACTTTTCTTAGTCTACAAATTTATGGACTAAATTTTTCTTTTTCATTTTAAGGTGTGTATTCGGTGTCAGTGTAGTTACAATACTATCTAGGTGACCTATAGTCATTCCATTTAAATATTAAACAAACATGGAAACAGTTCTTAGTTACATCCCGACTTGTTAAACAGAATATGTACTGTGCATAAATTTAAGTCTTACATGTAAACAAGTATTTTATAAGAAACATATACCTCAGAAGACTAGTACCAAGTCCATATACCGTCTTCGATGCCCACTGAGCAGCTCACATGGCAGATGTTAACTTCAATAATCTGAAAGAGATGAAATTTAGTGGGGTGAGCAAAACCACGGCTCAGTAAGATACTAATATAAATACAAGAGTAGGATTATACTGCCTTAAACTGCAATGCTTAAAACTTGCAAGGATGCAATTACAGTTAATCCTTTCTCATCGATACATCTCATTATCACTTCTCATTTTCACTTTTCATTTCATAATCATACTTTGGTATGCTATCATCTCATATCAATTCTCATATTTACTTTTCATTTCATAATCATATTTCTGTATTCTATCATCTCTTATCAATTCTCATATCATCTCTTACCAATTCTCCTATTGTGGATCATGATCACGGTGGTACGAAGTCATAATTCTCTTCGTATATTTCTATATTCCTGTTTCATATCGTATCATTACATCATATCGATGAAATATCGCTACCACCGAGGCATGATACTCTTCATATATTCTCCATGTTTAATGCAGATATCCTATCGAATTCACTTTACATTTAACAATCATATTCCCGTATTACATCAATTCATACCACTTATCGTCTGGGAATTTATGATCACGATAGAGGGAGATCAGAATTCTCTTCATATCAATCTCATGTTCATATATCATATCATCTCATGTCATCGTATAGATGAAACATCATTAACGTCGAGTCACGACATTCCTCATGGAATTCTCATGTGTTAAGCATATTATCATCTCATGGTTTAATATGCAATTCATGTAATTTTTCTGTATAAACCGCTATCATCTCAAATCATATCATATATACTTTAGGACATGCTCAACATATGGATTTTCAGTTCATTTCAAATTTGCCTTTAAGGCATGATAGAAACATGTTCAATTTCAGTTCATGTATTCGTTTTCGGAGCATGTCTAAAACATGTGCGGTTTTAAAACATTTTCATTTACTATGAGTTATATCGGGTCTAGAGTTCATATCAAATCAATCTATACTCTAGATCGCATATCATGCCATGTTCGACACAAAATCACATATAAATCATATAAGTGTCGAAATCATATCTCATGGACTTTTAAAAACATGTTTAAAACATGTACTGTTTCAAAACATATTTCATTTCAAATCTGTTTCATGTACAGTATAAATCATGTCAAGTCTAGAGTTCAATCAATAAAATCATACTCTAGACTTCATATCATATCGGTTAGAGACTAGGCTAGATCCCTATCATCTCTATCAATAAAGACTTAAATCACTGTAGCTAGCAGTGAAAATCATGTCATCGTCCCCTGGAAACCAACTAGGGCGCTATCTATGGCCATAGACCTCATCTCTCTCAGCCCCACTGATCAGGCGTGACTGAGACTTGTCCACGACTATTGTCGGACAAGCATATCTGCCTAATGAGCAAAGCTCCAATTAGGCGGTTTCCACTATGCTTTATTGAATTTAATTCTCTTAGGGTGCCTACAGTCTCATAAAACATTTAAATCTATAGCTTTATTTTCAATATCATGTAAAGCATATGGTAAATTCTGTATGATATTTCATATATCAATATATATATATATATCCACCATATATTTTCATTTCAAAACAAATCAATACTTTTCAGTATTCATATAAACATTATTAAAATGTTTCAAGTTGCAAGAAAGCATGCTTAAATACGATGCTATAAAACATTTCAGTATGCAACTTCGGTATTATTTCCATCAAATACGCTGAAGCGATTCATTTAACTTTATCACCATCAGTTATTCGATTTCAAGACTTTCTTTCTGTCAAATCAGTAAATCACTATTCAAATCATTCAAGATTCATTTCATTCAGTATTCAGATTGCTCAATACTCTAATTATTTAATAACCAGATCACTTGGTATTCAAACCATTCGGTATTCAATATCCTTTTTCGATAATTATCGACTATAATAATCAATTGTACTTTTATTCCCGATACTAGAACCACATCATCAGTGTGAATCCTCTTAGTATCTATGAGCATCTAAATATCATGTTTCCATATAGCCATCAGGATACTGAAATTATAAAATACTAATATCCTCATTCGATATCTATTCCAGAGTCGACATCGAGGATCGTAGAACCACAAGATCAATAATCGCTTATCAATTCCATTTACGGTTTGACCTATTGGTACATATTCAGAATTTTCGACTTGCGGTTCAATTTCATTCACTATCATAAAATCATATCACAATCCTCAATTCACTTTTCATATGGCCTGTAGAATGTAATATCATGCTAAAATTATCTATAAAACGTCCTCAATTCGATTTTTGATTGGTAATTTACCACTTAAAAGAATTTGCCAATTTTCACTATCAAAAGTGTTTCAATCATTTGAGTCGTCTTGCGACTATCCATATTATTGCAAAAATATCAGTTCACATCTATTTAACATCGATATCACAATCATACCACTAAGACGGTCCATTTATTTGAATCTATCAATTCTATAATCGTCACTCGATTGATAATTCCGCCATTCTATCATTTGACCATCTAAATCACAACTTCGATTTTTCTCTTTTAAGTTGTATCATATAATTATCATCACTTTTATCTGTGATCCGTCTAATAATTAATTTCACCTCAATCTCAATTTGATACCATTTGTGATATTAAAATCACTTGATTTATCAATTCTATAAGGCTTAGACCATATAATTCATCACATTATCGTTTTCAATGATCTATCTTCCCATCGATTTCAATATCAAACTCTTTCAGAAATACCATAAAATCCTTTTTAATATTTATTTTCAATAATCATCTCCAAGATTCCATTTATGTGAGAAACTTAATCTTTTTCCTCAGATATTTTCCTAAAAATTTCGGCAGCATAACGGCTTAATTTTTACTAAGCCTCCTGCACGGAAAACAGTTTATAATGACAGCCGTTGATTCTCACATATTCTTTATCTCTTACTAAGACCCCCACCATCAATTGTGGGTCCTCTTAGCATATTTAAAATAAATTAAATAAATGCATCATATATAAAATCATAATTCCCACATACAATATGATGCTACTAATGCTTTATAAAAGTATCTTACTTGTTCGCCAAAGCTTAGCGCACTTTCCGATTTTCGAGCCTTGCCGAACTCCACCTTTCGTCTCATTTCCGTTTTTGCTATAATTTCAATAATTGAGACATATTTTCATTTAGAAAATAATCCAACAATTCCTAATAAATTCTATAGAAATATAGCAAAAACTTTTAATTTTCCTTACCCATTTCTTCTTCTTCTTTTTCTTCTTCCTTTTTCCTTTTCTTTTTTCTTTTTCTTTTCTTCTCTTCTTTTTCTTTTCTTTTTCTTTCTCCTTCTTTCTCTTTTTCTTTTCTTTTCTTCTTTTTCCTTTCTTTTTTTCTTTCTTTTTTTTTCTTTTTTTTTCTGAACCGGGTCGAGTCGGGTCGGGTCGGACCGGGTCGGGTCGAGTTCGGGCCGGTTCAGTTTGGCTTGGTCGGTTCAACTTTGGCTGACCGGTTCGATCACCGGCGGCCACCCATTCCGGCGGTTCAGCCACTCCACAGCTTGCTGAGGTTGCCACGAAGACGGATCTGGTCTCGACTTGGCCCCATCACCGGCGAAGGTGCCGGATCTGGCGGCGTGGGTTTCGGCTCCTTTCTCCTTCGTTTCTTCCTCCCTCCGCCGTCCGTAGCCTCGCCAGTGGTGTTCTTTTGCTTCCCCTCAGCTCCACCGAGCTCGGGGTTGGGGTAGCGGTGCCTAGACCGGCCGGCACCGCCACTTCCCTCTTTTTTTTCTCTTCGGTTTCACCCCGTATTCTCCTGTGTCGCTTCGTTTTCTGTTTCCTTTTCCTTTCCCCGCCGTCGGCGTCGGCGTCTCTTCCTCCATCACGGCTCGCCGGCGGCGTCGCTCCTCCTCCGGTAAGCCAACAGGGGGTCGGCTCCCTTTGTTTCTTTATTTTCTCCTCTGTTTTGAAAATAAAGGAGAATAAGGTGGGAATCGGGTTATCCCGATTCCCGCCTGTTTCATTCTTCTTCTTTTTTTAATAATATAATTATATCTATAATTATATTATTAGTAATATATATTTTATTTTAACAATATATATACTATTCATAATATGTGTTTAAATACATATTTTGTATCAAAATATATATTTATATTTATATTTATATATATACTTTTTACACTTTTAACACAAAAATAGTATTTATATTTATCCAAGGTATATTTATATAATATAATTATATAAATATATCAAAATATTTTTATTTCTTATTAAGTTTTGGATTTCTAAATATCCAAAAATTATTTTCTCCATTTTCTTATTTAATTTGGATTTCCATTTATCCAAATTAAATTTCCTCCTTCATTTCTTATTTCCAATTTAATTTTCCTTTTCATTTCTTATTTAATTTGGATTTCAATTTGTCCAAATTAAATTTTTCCGGATACCTTATATCTATTTAGAAAATTCTCGATCTTCACATCTTTGATATTATATGATTATAAAGTTAAGATGAGACTGTAAATAAAAGTAATACATATTATGAGTGACTGCACTAAGACCAATCGAAATAATTAGATATTGATTTAGTTAAGTAGAATTTAGCTTACTATCAGAGCGAGGACACCAAGCAAGTCCAACCGTCTAAGTGAAAACGGAAAAAGTTAGTTTAGATTTTTAGAAATCAAAGTATGATAGGTAAAGTGAGAACTTAAGCCAAAGTCGAAACCAAAATCGGATCTAGAAATGTAAAAAATCGGGTACTTGCTAATTGTGAGATATTTGAAGCTAAACTCGATTAATTATCATAATACTTGAACCCAACTAATTATCTAATTATTTTGATTTGTGTTAGTCGAACCCTAGCCCTATAACATAGAAACTACTAGTTTAACTACCCGAACCCATTAAATATTCGTTTATTAAGTCAAATTTTGACTTTCAGATTTAAATATAAAATAAATTTTAAAATCAATTATTTAAAAAATAAATTAATAAATTTAATTTAACACATAAAAAATAAATTAAAGTTAAAAATCATAATTATAATGCTTAATAAATTAATTTAATTAATATAACATTACTAATAAATAATTTTTATGTTAAAAATATAAATATAAAATTAAATAATTACTATTTATAATCGGATTCAAATAACGAGTACCCTAATATAATTAGTTGAACTCTACTTGAATTCGTGTCGAATAATAATTTTATCATCTAAATCTGATTATATAATACTTTAAGATCATGTTTGGTGCATAGGATGATGATCAGATAAGATAATATAAGATTATGGATAGAATAATATTAGATTATATTATCCTATTTTATGTTTGGTATGTACAAGGATTAAGAATAGGATAGGATGATTTTTTATGTCTTTCACAATATTTGTTATGTGTAAAATTAAAAATAGTATAAAATGATTTTTTTAAGTACTCTTTTTTAAAATAACATAATTTAAATTTATAATTTTTTTGTTATAAATATAAATTAAAAATTTAAATATTATTTATAATACTATAATTAATAGTCCAATTTATTAGCTGATTTTTTTAATAAAAAATTACTTCTAAAAAATTTATTTTACTTTTTCAAAAAAATTATTTTGTTAAGAAATGATTTTTTATAAAAAGCATTTTCTGTATTTTTTTTCATTTTTTTCCTTTTTGTTTTTATTTATTTTATATGATTTAAATTTAAAATAATTTTTTATTGTATATTAAATATATTTATTTTTAGAAAATTGAGTTTTTCTTGGAAATAAGTTTATTTTTTAATTACATTAAATTTTCCAAAAGACTATTCTTAATTATTTTTCTTTATTTTTATGGTTTCTTTATCTTCTTTATTTTTTTTTTCTATCAATTATAAGGAAATATAGAAAACCAAAAAAAAAAAAGAAAAATACAAGTTAAATTTAATAATTCAATTTTGATGAATTAAAAAATAAATAATTTCTAATAATTTATGGTTAATAGTCACTTTTCTTTCATTTTTTTAGGCAAAAAGAAAAAAATTAAGAAAGAAAAATTAATAATTTAAATGTAAGAAAAAATTAGTTAAAAAATATATTTTATAATAATTTTTATGTTTGAAAATTTATTTTCTAAAAAAATTTAAAAAAATATGTACAAAAAAATATTATTTTATCCAAATTATAGTTTTTCTTTAATCAAAAACAAGAAAAAAAAGGATGAAAAAGAAGGAAAAAAATTATATTAATTAATTAAAGATTCTTACTGTTTTATTAAATGTTTAAATTAATTTTTAAATATAAATGTTAAGGATAAAAATAATAAAATATAAATATTTATTTCTAATCTTATGAGATTAGAAATAATCATCACCTTTTGGAGAGGATTGAGTTATCCTATACTAGGAGGGTGATTAATCCTCTTTGCAATCCAATCTTTCCCTTAATGTATGCATCAAGTATAAAATAAAATAATTATTATCCTATTCTATCTATCACCTTATATACTAAATATGACCTAAATTTATTTAATCAAATTGATTGGTCTCCGTTTATAAAATAACCCTTGCCATTCTTCAATCCCGATCAAGGCGGCCTTATAGGCTCGGGATCAGACGAAGGTGGTAGTATCGGGTAAGGAGCAGCAGATGGGACCCATTCTCTCGGTGAAATTCCAAGTCCCCTGACCCCCCCCAGCTCCACACATTGCCAGATAAAAAACCGCACCAAACCCACCCAACACCCAAAAGCCCTAACTTTCTCCCCTCCTGCATCTGCAGGCTGCAGTCACGTCTTTCTCTCTGTCCAAGGACCTTGGATTTTATCGAAACCAATAAAACTGGGTGGACCAAATGACCCGAAAACCCGATCCATTTTGACCCGGGGTGTTGTTGCTTGTGCTTTGATCTTTTAAGGTTTGATAAATTGTCTCAATTTATATTGCTTTGTAGTTTTATGGGTCTTGGTTGTTTAGGATAAGGGTAGAGATCTGCGGGAGTATGTTTAAATATTGTTTTTTTAAGTTTGTTGATCATCTTTAATGGCTGCTTTTGTTCAGTTACTAGATTTATCGGCTGAATGGAAAATATTTGTAGTATAGATTAAATTCTAGGATTTGGGTGCCTAGTGTCGTGTCTAAATGCTATTTGTAGATGTGAGTGATGCTAATCTACATTGTTTTGGAGGGGAATTGTTGCTGATGGGGTGCTGACTCACTTATTTTTGGAATTTTATTTGAGCTTATTGGACTTCTGGTTCTGAATCATGTTCTTTAGTGCTTATTAGCGTATTTGTATGAAGTTTGGGAGTTTCGGGAGTGTGGGTTGATTAGACTTTGTAGGCTATAACTGTTAAACGCAAATCACTAGTGCCTATTAGGTTAAACTTTTGTGTTTGTGTTGAGAATTGGAGGAAAAATGGATGCTCTTCAGGTACATCGTTGAGTTATTCGAACTTTTATAGGTGAAGTGCATTGTTAAGTTATCATTGGATTTTAGGGGATTAGGAGTAAGGAGGCATCAATGTCGTTTAAGAGCATGATCCAGGACATGAAGGGGGAGTTCGGCAGTATATCCAGAAAAGGGTTTGATGTGAGGTTTGGATATGGCATGAGATCAAAGTCACACAGGGTAGTTCAAGATAGCTCGGTTCCAGTTGATGCGTTTAAGCAGAGCTGTTGGACGAACATGCCACCTGAGCTTTTGAGGGATGTATTGATGAGAATAGAGGCATCAGAGAATACTTGGCCTCCACGAAAGAACGTGGTTGCTTGTGCTGGTGTGTGTAGGAATTGGAGAGAGATTATGAAGGAAATTGTGAAAACCCCAGATATTTCGGGCAAGTTGACATTCCCAATCTCATTGAAGCAGGTAATAGATGACAACCTGTTCCAGTACATATTATTTACGATTTGGTTGAATTTCATTCATTTGGTTACATATTGATCTTCAAGTAACTCTGTTATAATCTGGCACTGAACCTTTAGTTCTTCTTTTCTTGTTCTTTTTTTCAAGTTTGATTTAAGTAAGAATATTTTAGTACCATTCTCAAAAATAGTAGCAATCCCTTGTTCCTTATGTACTCTCTTTATAGGTGTGGTGTCATAAGTAATGGTTGAATGGTGCTGATAAATGAGAAAATGATGGCAATATTATCCCTTCTGCTGGGTTGTTTGAGCTGAGATCTTTATGGCATTTCAGCACCCTTTGTGCTACTCTTTTGGAAATTTAGGAATCTGAAGTTAGAAAAATGTTGGGTACTGTATTGGTCTCCTGCTGCATCACAAGAAGTTTTCTTCTTTACTTATCGTAGCATAGATTTTGAATTCTAGGAATCAACTGAAAACATGAAATTCTCCTTCATAATATCCTACTTCTTTCAACTATTTGTGCTCCTGAGATGAATTTGGAACTTGAGGGTTCTTTGGCAACAGAATTGCTTGAAAGGTACATGTCTAAATTAATATAGACTAGAATATAAGCTCTCTGCTTGAATTTAGAACACTTTTCATCTTTCATCATTATCTGTGAAAAAGTAACTGAAAAGGTAGGGCAGATATTCACAGTCTTTGGTTTTTGTTTCTGCAGCCTGGTCCAAGGGATTCCCTCTTTCAGTGTCTCATAAAACGGAATCGTAGCAATCAAACATATTACCTCTACCTTGACTTGAGTCAAGGTGAGATACTTTTATTTATTTACATTTCTTCTATGGCATTGGTGAAGGGGTTGGAGTTGTGAGCTTTTCTTATGATTCTTGGTGCTGTTCAGTGTTATCAATAGCGAATAGCGGACAATAGCGGTGAGGCCAAAATCCGCTATGAATGCATAGCGGATAGCGTAGCGGCTGCTATTGACACAATAGCGGCCATAAATTTTTTTTATAAAAAATATATCTAATTTAATAGAAAACAAAATAATGACCATAATAGCTCATAAAAATTACACAAAGCATTCAAATAATGTTCTCAAGCCAATAAAACCATTGCAAATAACAAGTTATCAAGTCACATAAGATGATAAAACTCTAAATGAAGTCATATAAGACGATAAAACTCAAGCATAAACACAAATGAAGTCCCAAATTCTAACTCACTATAATGCCTTTTTCTCTCTCAATCAGCTCCCTTTAAAATTCTTAATCCAATTTTAAACTGTAGAACTAATTTTAGCTGGCTACATACAATCAACTAAAAGACAAAATTTTAAAACCGCCTATAAGTCACTAAATAGATGAGCTAAGACCAAGGTTGGCTCCCAGGAGTTCCCACTTGACCACTATCTTTTATTTATCCTTTTCAGCTAACAAAATCCCAAGAAAGCAGACAACTTGTTTGGCTGTCCTACTAGGATCATGTTCAAGAAACCCAAAAAAGAATTTTCTAGCTATATTGGAAATCCAACATTCTAACACTATGTTTTAGATTTTACAGTTTCCCATATATCCAAATTCAATGTCATGAAGGTGACAAGAAGACCATATTTTACTGAAATTCACATCAGAGAGACAAAAACAAAGGTCAGTCATGCTCTCTACAATCAATGCCTAGTTAATAAAAATCAGGCAAAACCAAAATGAAGTTAAGTAAATTTAAGTCACATAAGATAATTTAATTTAAGGTTTTTGCTTTTTAGTTTAATATTTAATAAAAAAAAGTTCATTTAAAACAATTTTATGTACAGTAAAAATGAGCTGTAATAAAAAAATTTAATCTTAAAAAAAGGCTTAAAAGACTTAAATACCCTTAAATACAATAAAATCATTGGCTGAAATTAAATCAAGAAAAAAAAATATGGTTAAATGGACATTTCACCAAAAATGCAGAATAGCGCCGCTATTGGCCGCTATGCGCTATCCGCTATTGCGGCCGCTATTGGCCGCTATTACAAAAACGCTACGCTATTTATGTTGTCGTAGCGGTAGTTAAATTTCCGCTACGCTATGCCGCTATAGCGGCCGCTATGGCCACTATTGACAACACTGGTGCTGTTATCTGCTGACATAGGATTTTGCTTATATTTGTTGATTGAATTAAAAAAAAAATGATGGATATAATGTAGTTATAGGAAGTTGGTGCCTTAACTGTTTGATATTTTTAGTGGGTACCTGATTCTCTGTGTTTCTTTTTTTAGCTGTATGTGTGAAACTGTTTTCCTCTGTGCATTTTCTTGTCAGCTTCAAACAATGATGGAAAGTTCCTTCTCGCTGCAAGGAAGTGCCGACGTCCTACCTGCACAGATTACATCATCTCATTAAATGGCGGTGATGTGTCCAAAGGTAGCAGTACCTACATCGGAAAATTGAGGTATTGTCAGCTAGATTATGATTTGACTGATACATTGCTCATTTTGGAAATTTAAACTTACCTTGATTTGCTTTAACAGATCAAACTTTTTGGGGACCAAATTCACAATCTATGATGCGCAGCCTCCAATTGCTGGAGCCAAAGTTACTAAAAGCCGCTCAACCAGGCTAATAAACTTGAAACAAGTTTCTCCTCGTGTCCCAAGTGGCAACTATCCTGTAGCCCACATCTCATTTGAGTTGAATGTCCTAGGTTCCAGGTAAGGTGTAAGGTGGTTGGTGGAAGTTGCACTTTTTATTTATCTCTTTGTATCTGGGGGTAATAATTATTCGGCACCTCACTTGTTTTTGTATCCTCAATGCAATTAACATATTCTGAAAAACAGAGGTCCAAGGAGAATGCAGTGCATCATGGATGCCATTCCTGCCTCTTCTATTGAGCCCGGAGGTGTTGCTCCCACGCAGACTGAATTCCTACACAATAATCTGGAGA
The DNA here is from genome assembly GCA_032173925.1 of Heritiera fomes. Lineage (NCBI taxonomy): Eukaryota > Viridiplantae > Streptophyta > Magnoliopsida > Malvales > Malvaceae > Heritiera > Heritiera fomes. Next base: position 21,103,722 of record JAPDPM010000013.1, on the reverse strand, counting down.
CCTTCCCATCACGGCCATTCTTTAGATCAAAATCGACTCGCTCAGAGAGTTTCCAATCCGGATCTCTTCCTGGCCAGAAAGATGGAATGCTTGTGTTGAGGAATAAGGCACCCAGGTGGCATGAACAACTCCAGTGCTGGTGTCTGAACTTTAACGGACGGGTGACAACTGCTTCAGTCAAAAATTTTCAGCTGGTTGCATCTCCAGATAACAGAGTTGCTGGGCAGGAGCATGAGAATGTCATTCTCCAGTTTGGAAAAGTGGAGAAGGACGTATTCACTATGGATTACCAGTATCCAATCTCAGCTTTTCAGGCATTTGCCATATGTCTTAGTAGCTTTGACACTAAGATTGCTTGTGAGTGATTTCAAACAGGTACAAATCTAACATAACTCCTGAACTTTTGACAAACTGAATCTCTGTATAAGCATAATTTTTATGAACACCTCTTTTGTTTTTCTGAATTGGGGTTAATAATTAGACCTGTTTTCCTATCTGTTGGTGGAAGAAATTCCAACTTTGCTCTAAGTTTGTTTAGTAATTTGTTGGTTTAATCCATTTTTTGGGTTTCCTTGTGTCCTGGAATTCTAGATTATGTGATTTAAACATCCAGATATTAGATATAATACCATCTATAGAATCTATCCTGCAATTATATATATATATATATATATATATATATATATCATGTGACTTGGTTAACTGTACAAGTACTTGCCAATCGTGCCACAATGCACTTTCAATCAGCATATTAAATTGTAATCCTGCATATGTTCGTGGATCTTAAAGTAATTGAAGCTCCTGATTTTCAAGTGCAGGTATTGCCAGATGCAAAATAGTTGGTTTTCAGGGTAATAGTCATGCATGCGTGTTCGGCTACAAAGTTCATAGGTACTTAAGTGCTTTATGTTTTCTATATGAGCAGTTAGGATTTAACTGTTATTTACTTCACTGCTGTACATATAACCATTTGTATTAAGAGCGAGACATGACTGCAATGTTGGTTGTTTGTGTGCTTTGCTAACATGCTAGTCTCTTTGATCATTGAGAGAGAAACTAGAAATCTGTCGAGTGGTTTCTTGAATTTGTTAATGGTCTGCCCTTGGGAGACTTTTGTTCATTTTAGATGTCCGCAACCTCAACTCTCAATTTATGCCTCTTAAATGTTAATAAAAAATTATTTTAACAGTGACATATTTGTTTATATTTACTTTTCAAGTTCTGGCTGAATCTTTTGCCTGTCCTCCGACTAAATAGTTGCTTGGAATCAGCCTCCTCAAGCTGGGGACTTTTTTCTTTATCAAAGGCAGATGGTTTGTTATACGCTTTGACATGGGCGATTTAACCTTGCAATTATGGTTAAAAAAGATGCGCTAGCATATCTTACCCCTTTGAATGAATTTGGTAAAGAAGTTCCTACCTACAGGAATTCAGGGTTGGAGGCTGCTGCTAAGTATTCAGCTAATGCTCAATCATATAAATTAGCTAATACCAGGGAAGATGGCTGAAAGTTGATCTGTCATACAGACAGTAACCCTGCCAACTTTGACAGCCATTTCTGGAATTTCTTTCAACCTCCACGTTTTACTCTTTTAGCTTCCTTTGGTCTTCAAACTGTCAACTTGTGAAATTACTTTTTCATATTATCAAAGGAAACTTCTGAAAAAACTGAAAAAAGCATTTTCGTTCTTTGATACGCTCAATAAACAATTGAAATTAGCGCACAAAGTAATCAGCGGATAACATTTATTAATGTTCAAACCAGTTTGCATAGCGATAGATGAAAGTGGCACCAGAAACATAGGGAAAACAGAAGGAGAGCAGTAATGAAATTGTAAACTAGTAGATTGTAGAGTTTATGGTAGGGAATAACTAAGCAGCAGATAACCTCTGTCTCAGTGCAGCAGATAGAATCGGAAAGTAGGATCAGAATGGGGGAGGCCCGCCAGGGCCTGGAGGACCGAAGCCACGGGGTCCACCAAAGCATTCCTGTAGTAGCCAACAGCAGCACAGACAGTAGAGGCTGCACACCAAAACAGTTAAGGTCGGGAATTTAGTAAAACAAAGCGTAGTTAACTAGACATTGGAGGAGAATTCAGGGAAGATTGATCGCTTACCAAGAAGATATCATGCTGCACAGACCATCAGCAAAACCGCCAAAGAATCCACCTCCAAAGCCAGGACCCCAAGGACCTCCGAAGCCTGGACCCCAGGGACCTCCAGGCCCCGGACCCCACCCACCAGGACCTCCCGGACCTCCGGGCCCCGGACCCCATCCGCCAGGTCCTCCCGGACCTCCTCCCCAGCCGCCAGGTCCTCCTGGCCCTCCTCCCGGTCCACCAGGTCCCATTGCTAGCTTTCTAGTCTAGTCTGTCTTCACCGCTTCCACCACCAGCAAGACGTTGCCAAGAGATAGTTTCAGTTTTGAAATGCAGGCATCGAGAAAATTGAAATATGAGGGCCGATCCTCCTCTTAAAGATATTAGAAGAAATAGGAAGGGAGTTTACTTAAGGGAGAAGGTTTACGTTGCACTAGCGTAAGGATATGTGTTTGGTAATGGTCTCTCTCGAGTCACGACACAAGAGGAAACCTACCAGTCAGGCTATTTATGTAACAACTATTCTTTCATTTGAACGTTTGTCCGTCGATCAATGAATTATGTTGCAAGGAGTAGGCATCAAACTTTGATAATAAAATATTTTAACTGACAAAATTAAATTTTTAATTGGCTAAATGAATCTATAAAAAGTACTTAATGGGACAAGATAGAAATGCATGGTTTGAACGAGTTTTTTCCAGTTCTATGATCCTTTAAAATCTTTATTTTTTAATAGAGGTAGTTTTTAACTTATTTCTCTAAATGTGGTATTTTAAGCCACATCTTCATCTCTTTCTTCAAGTATTTTCTTTATTTTTTTCTCCAATTACTGTAAGTCTTCTTCAAAATTTTCAAAATTTAAACAAGAAGATAAATATTCAAACTCTTTTAACTACTATAAAATGACTACACACATTCAAATCCTTTTTAAACCTGTTCAAATATGTGGTTTATTATAATGCTTGTTTATATATGATTTTTTATAATACTCATTTTAATTAGTTTTGATCTCACAAGTTTAATTTCGTGACAGTTAACATAAAATGAAGAAGACAACCTCTTTAATGTAGCCTGCGTACTAGAATGCCCACCTTTAACCCTTTCATGAAAGAGCTTAATGATTTTAAGTTGTAGAGGCAAGTTACTCCCAATGACCAATCTACCTCTTCTGATCAACTGATCAGATACCCAAGAATAAGGAGACTTTGGCAATGTGTGTTGCTTCATTTTAGAAATCAACTCCTTAAGCTCTACATCTTCTTCCCAACTCTTTTGTATTTCTGACATCAATTCAGTAGAAATGCTGGAAACTGCCATGGGGCAAAGTTCATCAGAATTGACCCTTGAAATTGGATCTGCAACTACATTCTCTTTCCCCTTTTTGTAACAAATTTCGTAATCTTAACCCATGAGCTGACTTAACCAAGAATGCTTGCTCAAGAAGGTAATCCTCTACTCCAGTAAAAATTTCAGACTCTGATGGTCTGTTTTAATGCCAAAGTGTCTACCACACAAGTAACGATGCCATTTAGTCACTGCATAGACTATGGCAAGGAGTTCTTTCTCATAAACAGTAAGTTTTATATGTTTATGTGAAAGAGATTTACTAAGAAATGCTAATAGATGATCCTCCTGCATAAGCACTGCTCCAATACCCACATTAGATGCATCTGTCTCCACTATAAGTGTCTTAGAGAAATTCGGTAAAGCCAACACAGGTGGTGAGACCATAACTTCCTTGAGGAATAAAGAAGCTTCAGTAGCCTTAGGAGACCACTTGAATTGGTCTTTCTTAAGTAGCTGAGTTAAGGGCCTACTTATAAGATCATAGTTCTTAATAGATCTCCTATAGTAGCCATAGTAGCCAGTCAACCCCAAGAACCCTCTCAATTGACTGACTGTTCTGGGTTGTGGCCATTGTTGTATAGCTTCTATCTTATTTGGATCTGTTGCAAGCCCTTTCGCAGATATTAGATGCCCAAGTATTCCACAAATGATGGAGCAAAACAACATTTTCCTCTTTTGGCAAATAAGGAGTGCTACTGCAAGAGTTCAAGAGTACATTGAAAGTGCTATAAGTGCTCAAAAAGTGACATGTTGTAGACCAAAATGTCATCAAAGAAAACAAGAATAAACTTCCTCAAGTACGATCTAAAAACATTATTCATCAATCATTGGAAGGTGGATGGAGCATTGGTTAAGCCAAATGGCATTACTAGAAATTCATAATGCCCATTGTCAGTCTTAAATGTAGTCATGTGAATATCAGCAGGGAACATTCTGATATGGTGATAACCAGATCTCAAATTCAACTTTGAGAACACCATAATTTCATGTAATTGATATAGAAGTTCTTCAACAACAGGGATAGGGTATTTGTCTTTGATTGTACCCTTGTTAAGCTCCTTATAATCTATACACATCCTCTAACTTCCAACTTTTTTCTTCACCAAAATCACTGGAGAAGAAAATGGGCTTCTACTAGGCTGAAGTAATCTTGACTCCAACAGCTTTTGAGTCATTTTCTCCACAACATCTTTTTGCAAGGCAGAGTGTTTATAAGGCCTAATGTTGACAGCATCAAAACCTTCCTTAAATGGGATCATGGTTTTTGTTGGGTGGCAATTGCTTAGGTTTCTGAAACACAGATTCATACTATCCCAATAGCAACTGAACAAGCTGTGGAATTTGCTCTTTAACTTCTTTAGTTTGTCCATGTAGTTGCAAACTATACAATAGCATCAATGAACCTTCAAATGAACCAACCAGCAACTCGTTCAACTGTTTATTAGTAATATTTTTCAATTCTACGTCTCCTTTGCTCCCCCTCAACACATTTCGTTTTCCATTTATCTAAAACTCCATTTTGAGTTGTTTGAAGTCCCATTTAATTTCTTCAAGAGTTTCCAACCACTGAATACCAAGTACCATGTCACAACTCCCTAGCAGTAGTAGTAACACATTTTCTATGAAGGTTGTACCTTGAAGTTGCCAAGTAAACTCCTTACATATAGACATACAAGCCATCATATCACCATTAGCAACATCTACCCTCATGGGGCCAATATCCTCTACCTTACACCCTAATTTCTTAGCCATATTAATATTTAAGAAATTATGTGTACTGCCAGAATCAATTAGAATATGCGAAGGTTTCTTCCTAACAAACATAGTAACTCTCACTATTTTATATCTTGCCCCATGCCACTGATTGCATGAACAGAGATATGTGGGTTATTTTCCTTAGCCTTCTCAATAAAATGCTTATGTCTCATCTTGTTCCTTTACATCTTCCTCGCACATTTCATTCACTTCAATCACATATAGTTGCTTCTTGTTACACCTATAACCTTGTACAAACTTCTCATTAGACCAAAAGCATATGCCTTTAGCTCTTCTATCATCAAAATCCATACTGGATGTTGCTTTATGATTGGTGTAGACACTTAATTTTGTCCGAACAATTTCTCTAAATTAAAAAATAAAAAATGATAAAAATAAACAAGTCAATTTTGGTCAAATCTTAAGTTGGAACCTCATGCATCCCATGCAAACTCTAAAATTAAAAATTTCAAATTTGAAAATCTCATGTGAGGCACATGCAAAATTCACACCTTCAAGAGTTGACTAAAGTTGGTATTGTTGCCAAAAATAAAAGAAATTTGTTGTTTAAAAAGAAAAAAAATAATCAGCCATTAAATCAATGAATAAATCAACAAAAGGAAGGAAATTGGTTGAAATTAAATCTGAAAATTTATTGCCAAAAAAATAAAAAATAAAAAGGAAATAAATTAAAAAAAAGGGAGAAAGTCAAACAAAATAAATGAAAAATCCCATAATCATGGGATCAATTATAAATTTTTTATTTTTTTCCATGAAATTTGGACAAGTATTAAAGGAGGAGAAAGGAAAACCCTAAAAAAAACTGGAGGAGGGACAACACAGAGAAAAAAACCTAGAGGAGGAAAAACCCTAAAGAATTATGACTGCTCTTATTTTTTTTTTTCGACTGAGGAGAAAAAAACCCTGGAAAGCCTTGGAGAGGGGGACAGCCACTGTTCATCATCTTCTTCAACTCTGCTGCCCACGCCAGCATCATTTTTCCTTTCCTGTCATTCCTACACCCGTCCACAACGCCACCTCCCACGCTGCTCCTCCACTTTGATGACCGAGAAGATTTTCTGTCCAGCCACCACGCAAACTGCCTGCACCACAGTCCGTTCTTGCATTTTGAAGCCACCGTAGAAGCCACGTCCTGCCACTGTGTACCTCACTCTACTGCAACTCACTTGCTGCTGCATTATACCTGTTCTTGCACTATGCTTGCTGCACGTTCATCCCGTCCCTTTTGCTAGAACCGAGATTTGTTTAGAGAAACTTGCTTTGCTGCTCACGAGTTGCTTCAGAATTTGAAGAATATTTTGGGAAGCCACGTGAATAATTAGAAAGAAAGGAGGCCAAACAGAAAGGAAAGAAAAGCCACGTCTTTGCTGCTGTCGCCCTGTTTGCTGTCCACTTCGCCTGCCACCACCGTTTTGCTCTTCCTGTACCGTACTCCATCATTGCCAGTTGCGTTTGCCTCCATCATCTCGCCATTTGCTCCTGTTCTGAGAAAGGCCAGCATTCACCATCGCACGCGTCCTGTTGAAGGAAGAAAGAAGTTGATCAAGAACTGCTGCTCTACTGATTTGCTTCATCTTGGGTCAAGATTTGGCCACCTGTAGCTCCTTAGCTTCCCTTAGTTGCTGCAAGAATCAAGAAGGAAAGAAACGTGGAAGAATAGAAAATAAAGAAAGATTAGAAAAGGGAAAAACATGGAAGATATCAAGTAAGTTTGTGTCTTAATCATTTGTTTTTATTTCTCCAATTTAATTAAGTTAATAATATGTTAATAATTTGATAGTAAGTTGACTTAATAGTTTAATCTGGATGACTTAATAATTTGATTTAATAATAAAAATTTAATTAATATGACTTTGTATGATAACTCGAGCAAATAAATTGTTTATAAAATACTAATTTTGCATGTTAGTGATTGGTATGATTAATTTGTATGATTTGCATGAGTAATTAGAATTTAATTAATGTTGTATGCTTGATTTATTGGGTAAAATTTCAGGAAATATAACCCTTTAAGAAATTGTAATTATACAAAATAAATATAAATATAACAAAAATATAAAGTTAAAATAATAAAATAACGATAAGATTTAGTAAGTAAAAAATATTACAGGTGGATATGATTTATTCCGACGACGGAATTCTAAAGGGACTGCGCTTGAGTAGTACTTTTAGATGTCTTGAGGTGAGGAGAGTTCTTTTAAATCTTGCCAGTTTGATGGAAGATTTAAAGGACATTTCCAAGATTTAATAAATTAAATTATAAAAATAAAAATTAAATTAGATTAAAAATAGTAAATTAAAATTAAGTTTATTATAATAAAGAATAAAGATCAAATTAATAAATTAGAATTAAAATTAGAAAAGAACTAAAATAAATAGAAATTAAATTAAATATTTTAATAAATGTGAATTATTCCGAGGATGGAATTTAAAGGGAATTGCGCTTGAGTAATTTCTTTAAAAATCCTAAGGTGAGAAAGTTTCTTTAAGGTCTTACCAGCTTGATGGAAGGTCTTTAAGAAAATTTTCAATATCAAATAATTCATATTTATTTAAAGATATAAAAATATATGAAATAATAATTTATATAAGAAAATAATAACAATAGAATAAAATAGGATAAAATAATAAATAGAAATTGGATAGGAGTCAAAATAGGGTTTGCATAAAATATCTAAACAATCCGACGACGTAGCCTCTTCAAGAAAGGCGATTGGTCCTACTTGAATACTCTTGAGGTGAGGAAATTTTTTTAAGTTGTCCAACCAGCTTGATGGAGGAGACTTAAAAGATTTTTCAATATTAAATTATATCGAAATTAAAGTCGAAGGCAAAATTAAGATAACCTTAGATTATTTGGTACCATTTTAGGATGGGCGTTGTGAGGGTGCTAATCCTTTCTCACACGTAATCGTACTCCCGAACTTAGAACTCTTAACGTAGACCAAGCCTTATCCTTAGTTTGAATAGGTGACCAATCACACCTAAGTTAGAATGGTTGGTGGCGACTCCATAGTTTTGTGTCTAGCTATTAGGTTTCCCGAAACTTAATATGTTATGACAGTTTGGCGACTCCGCTGGGGACATTAGAGAGTCAGGCCGTTAGATAGTTTAAGGTTATCAAGATTTTGCCTAAAACTTTAAGTTTCATAAAATATTTAATACACACACTTCACATTCATGTGCATGCATTAGCCCTCGACCCGGGCTTATCCTTTATAGGAGGGAGTATAGTACCTTTGCCTTCGTGAGGTGATAACCTCCACACAGGCCAGTGAAATACTCCCACTCAAATTAAACCTTTCCGTTTGTAGCCGGTAATGGGTGAGGATTGGGTGCCTTACTAGTCTTGTGTGGACGACAGTAAGGAACAATTTGGGAATCTTTAGCCCTTTTATCTAAAGCCATGCATATAGTGAAATTTAGAAGACCAACTATAATATAGAACCATATCAACCCATACCCATTATTTAGGACACATGTTTGATCAAGTTTGTTTAATTTTGATTTATACATGAGACACTAAGAGGGTACCTTGAGTTCTTCACCAAAACATTTCCATACATCACTCATCCATTATTGTTACATGATAATTTTTTTTAGCATACTATTCCATTCATACGCATGTAGCATCATCTTGTTTTGTTCATATTCATCTCATTGTTTTTAAACAAAGCATTTTCAAAATTTTTCAAGCATCACCATATGTGAAATGATAAATTCTTAATTGTGGCAATAAAAGATTCGAAGATAGCTTGACCAAAGGTTCATTCACACAACACTCGTTATCAAGCTAAGATCATGGAAGAAGAATCAAGCATGCGCATGGAGAAGATGGAAAAAGCTCAAGAGGAAATGAGGGGGCAATTGGCTCAAATAACTAAATTATTGAAGAACTTGAGCAAGGGCAAAGGAGTAATGGAAGAAGCTATTGTCCAAGAAGGGGTCCAACAACGTAGCATGGAAGATCCCACATACCCTCCTGGATTTGGTCCTCATCCAAATCAAACATCTCAAGTAGGAGGATATCCATTTGCACATACAGCCATACCTCAAATGTTTGGCCCAGCTCAAGGGCAAACTCTTCCTCCTCAATGGGAAAATTTTGCTCATCCAATTGAAGTACCTAACTTGGATGACCCAAGAGAGATTGGAAAGATAAAAGTCAAACAAGTAGAAGAGAAAAGGGAGGCAAAGTCACAACAAAAGATCAATATGTTGGAGGAAAGACTTCGAGCTATTGAAGGCTTAGACCTATATGGGCCCATGGATGCTACTGGGTTGTGTTTGGTGTCTGATTTAATCATTCCACCCAAATTTAAGGCCCAGGAGTTTGAAAAGTACAATGGGACTTTTTGTCCTAGGTCTCATCTCATTATGTACTGTCGAAAGATAGCTGCCTATGCTCAGAATGATAAACTTCTTATTCACATCTTTCAAGAAAGCCTTACTGGGTCTGCGGTGAAGTGGTATAATCAATTAGAAGGAACCCGAATCACCACTTGGAATGACTTGGCAAGAGCATTTATGGCTCAATATCGACATGTTGCTGATATGGCCCCTGATCGTCTGTCTCTCCAAAGCATGGAAAAGAAAGCTAATGAGAGTTTCAAGCAATATGCCCAAAGGTGGCGTGATATGGCTGCGGAGGTGCAACCTCCACTTTCGGAGAAGGAGCTTACCATTATGTTCGTTAATACTTTGAAGGCTCCATATTACGATAGAATGATCGGTAATGCCACCAAGAATTTTGCTGATATGGTATTGTCTGGTGAGATAATTGAGAATGCAATCAAGAGTGGAAAGATTGAAGCTCCCAACAATATTGAGAAGAAAGGAGGAGCTAACAAAAGAAGGGAAGAAGAAGTCCATGTTGTTGCATGTGGAAGGCAATATGGAGGCTATCACCCACAACACCCTTATCACATGCCACAACCTTACTATCCTGCTCAGAATCCTTATCATTCTTACCCCAAGGTTAATGTTCAACCTAGTCCCCAGACACCTGCCCTAACTATTCAACCAGCTAAGCAATTCAATAAACAAGAGGGCAATCGTAATACATCATGGCCAAAAAGAGAAAGGATTCCCATTGACCCAATCCCCATGACCTACAATGAGTTGTACCCAAAATTGATCAAAGGACAACTCATTGCACCCATCTATATGGAACCTCTCAAGCCTCCATATCCAAAGTGGTATGATAAGAATGCTCGATGCGAGTATCACTTCGGGAACGTGGGTCATTCCCTAGAGAACTGCACGGCACTAAAGTATAGAGTGCAAGGATTGATAAAAGCTGGTATGTTGAGTTTGGAAACGAAAGGGGAACCGACTACGAATGCAAACCCATTGCCTGACCATACTAATGAGGGATGAGCCTTGTGGGACATGATGAGTTTGAGCAGTGCAAGTTGGAAGATTTATAAATTCTAGTTTTGATTTTGTTTTCTTTTTCTTTAAGTAATGCAAGATAGGTTTTGAAAATGCTTAAGCCCATAAGCACAAAATAAAGTTTTATGTATGGGCTAAATTTTATTTATTTCTCTTTCAATAAAACGACTAGTGTGATGCACTGTCATTTTCTCATTCTATTCATTTCTCACATACTCACCATATCTTTCATTCACAAGTATCCAAATAATGAACATGATGATAATGATGTCAATAAATCTAGGGTTCAATTTTGAAAGAACTACTACTGTTGATGAATTAATAGTATGTCAATGTTGCGAAAACAAGAAAATGAAGGAAAGGTTGTGTAACGACCCGTTACCCTATTTTTCGCCTTATTTTACACAATTCATCCGGTTGGGCTATCTATGATACTTCACTTTATTTTCTACTTAAACAATTTCATAAAATATTGTTTATATTACATACATCCCCTATCTTACTTAATAAGCAAGTAGTACTGCATACATGTCTAAATACAGAAAATAAATGATCGTACCTCATATAAATCAGTCGGTCTGTCACATTGTCCTTTATGTGCAGCCGTAATCCACAACAATTGGATCTCACAATCTTTAAAACCTGAAATGTTTAAAATTAAGGGGTGAGCAAACCACGGCTCAGTAAGAGTTATATGTCACACTTGATATTCGGCTATCTATATGCTGAAAATATTTTTCATTTTCTTTAAAATCTTCCTAACTGGCTCTAGGCTCACATGTAGGAAGGATACTACAATCGGCTAGGGATCCAGATAGAGTAAGGCAGGTATTTTAAAATACCTGACTTGTTCCGGAACCTAGAAGCAACTGTAGAGAATATCAATTCCATTGTTTTCAAAATGATATAATTTTCGTTTTTCCACAGAGTAAACCACCTGTTCTTTTTCACTTCAGTATACTTTAAAACACATGGCAGTTCAGTAATAAAAACGGTGGTTTACTTCTCTTCTCTTCTCTTCAGTACAGTAAAAATAGTATAGTACAGTGATGTGTAAATATCCAATCATTGGATAATTACTTCTTCGATTATTTCTATCTTAGAAATAATTCTTATGTTATTCTTTTAAAATAAACATTTATTTCTCTTTTCAAATCAGTAACCGTATCGTACAGTTCAGTAAAACAGTATATTCAGTAAAACAGTAATTCGATACGGTTCAATCAGTAACAGTAAACAGTAACTACCAATTCAGTAAATAGTATAAGGTAGCTTTCAGTTCAGTAAACAGTAAATGATAGCTTTCAGTTCAGTAAAACAGTAATCAATGGCTACCATTTCGGTAAACAGTACAGTTCAGTAACACAGTGTTTTGGTACGGTTTTTCATCAGTAAACAGTAAATAGTACAGTAATTCAGTACAGTAAACAGTACAGTACAGTACAGTAAATAGAATTCTGTAAATCCTTTCAGTAATCAGTAAACAGTAAGCAGTAAGTGAGACTAGGCAAAACCCTACAAGTAAATCATGCTATCATCGTCCACTAAGGGACACAGTAACAGTAATGAGATCTATGGCCATGATCTATAATATGTCCTCGGTGTACGCTTGCTAGGCGACAATCCGGGACGTTGATGACTAGCTGGTCAATCAGCCACGTGACAGTAACAGTATATGTGATGCATGAAGCTCGGGGCCTAAGTCTCAAAACAGTGTAACCGTACCATAGCCTTTATGGATTTTAAACACAGTAAATTAAAATATTTCACAAGTATCCATAAGGCTCACATGTAATAAATCATCACCTTTATGAAATAATTAAATTAAAATAACATTTCTCAAAATATTTCATAAAGGTATAAATCATGTTTTTCCATAAAATGAAGACAGTTTGTAAAATCATCACTGTAAAAATAGAAGGGCAAAACTATCTTTTTCTACTGTAAAACACATATGCACGCTTTCCCGTGCTTTTTATCCAAAACATGGTTTTCAAAGAAATCGGGATTCAAATCAAATATTTTCATAATTTATGTAAAAATAAATTATTTACTTTCCAAATTCAAAATCCCTTAACCATTTTTTTCTTCTAGAAACACATGTAGAGACCTCTAGTCTCGAAATCATGGTTTCCCATCATTTCTTAACCTTTATGGAATTTTCATAATTATTTGTTTCCATAATTAAAACCATAAAGGTTTTATGTAAAATCAAGTGAATATTTAAGAATATTTATAAAAATATTCACTTCAGTCTCTTTTTCATTTTTATCTCATTTCACGTGAAATATCACCTATCGGGTGAATTTTCGGTGATTTCCTTTTCACCATACTCGAAAACATGAATATTTTAAAATTAAATATCAGTATATTCATGTTTTATGAAATTTATTCAATTTCTCGATTTTCATACCCGAAAATCGATTCACGTGAAATCAAATCTTTTATTTTGGGTTTCGGTGATTTTCGATAAATTTCAGTAATTATTCGATAATTTTTCGGCAGTATAACGGCTGCCGATTTGGCTAGCTTCCTGCACGGAAAATACAGTTTATATTTTTCAACCGATATTTCACCACAATTTGAAACCGATAAATCACCACAATTCTCAAAACTAATCATTATAAATTGCATTTATAAATTAAATGCATAATTTAAAACATGTGGCCGAATATCCTTACAAGCGGCACATGTCTCCCTTACCAGTTTCGGGTCGGCGATTGCCTCTCGAAGGTCGCGCCCGTGTTCACCTCGCCCGATTCCATCAACTCGATCATCGAGGGAATTTTCTGGAATTTAAATTCTAAAATTTAGAATTTTTCCACAATTATTTAAATAAATAAATTATTTAAATAATTTACTATTTTTCGGGATTTCTTACCGATTCCCGTATTTCCTGGGATTTCCCGTAATTTTCGAATTCTCAGGAATTTTCCAAATTCCCGGAATTCCTTTCCCCTTTTCTTTTTCTTCTTTTTCTTCCTTCTTTCTTTTTCTCTTTTCTTTTCTTTTTCTTTTTCTTTTTTTCCTTTTTCTTTTCTTTTTCTTTTTCTTTTTCTTTTTCCTTTTCTTTTCCCGCAGGACCGGTCTGCCTCCTTCACCGCCGGTTCTCCTCCGGTGGCCGGTTCTCCAGCGGTTCAGGGCCTCCACAGCTGGTCGACGGCACGGCAAGGCAAAGCCGGATCTGGCCTCCGTTCGTCACGAATCGATGGCAGGGCGGCGGATCTACTCGGTTTTGGTTCGGTTCCTTCTCCTCCTCCGTCGGCCTTCCTCCGCCGTTCTTCGCCTGAACTGTGGCCTCCATCGTCTTCCTCTCCCTCCGGCGAAGCTTCGGTGGCAGTGGCAGTGGCCGGTTTGGCCGGCACCACCAGATCCATTTTCTTTTTCTTCCCGGCCTCCGCCGGTCTTTTCCTTCGATTTTCCTTCCGTTTCTTTCCTTTCTCCGTCGCCGGTCGCCTCCTCTTCCAACCCTTGTCTCGCTAGCGACGTCACTCTTCTCCTCTCCTTTCCTTCTCCGGCGACAGTGGCCGGTGCCACTCGGGAAGACAGAATCGGGAGTCTTCCCGATTCTGTTTCTGTCTTCTTCTTTCTTTTTTTTTGTATTTTATTTTATTTTATTATATACACATATATATATATATATTATATACAAAATACATATAATAATATTATTATATATATTATAGCACTATAGATATATTTTATATATATAAATGTGTATATATATTTCATGTATTAACAAAATACATATTTAGTATATACATATATGTTGAATTTAAATTACATAACATATATATATTTATATAAATGAAATAATACAATATATATTGTATGTACAATATATATATTTTCTTCTCATTTTCTTATTTAATTTGGATTTCCATTTATCCAAATTAAATTTCCTTCTTTCATTATTTTCCATAATATCTCATCTTATTTTTCTAATTTAATTTTCCTTCACTCGGATTTCCACCATCCGTTTCCTTTCTCAATTCTCGGGATTTTCACCAATATCCCGTTCTCATAATTTTATTTATTTATTTATTTCCAATATTTATTTCCAATATTTATAATTTTCAATTAAATGGAAAATTTACGGTTATCACAGGTTGCTCACCATTTGCACTTGATAGACGATACGAGGAAGGTGAATCTCTTACAAAAGCTTCTAACATGTTTGTCATTGTTCAATAAATGATCTTTAAGGAGAGCACTTACATTTGAAATGATAAATGGCCTTCTTTCACTATCCTTCAAGCATGAGTAAAATTATCCTTTGATTACCCCTTTTGAGCTTATTATATTTTTGTAATGTAACCCACCAAGGATCACCCTCCACACTGGGGGCAAAGAAGATGAAAATCATTTATAAAGAAATTTTAGGGGCAAAGATGAAAGTGTTCATGATGAATCAAAGGGCAAAAAAAAAAGCCCAGTTCTGTGAAAAAAAAAAGAAGAAAAGAAAAAAGGTGGAAATTCAAAAGAAAACCCAAGAAAAAAAGGAAGAAGAAGCAAGAAAAGAAATGAGCGAACTAGAAATGGGCAAAATGCCTGAATATTTTTACTTGATTAAAAGTGATCCCTTGGTTTATAAACCTTGAAACACATTTTGGGCTTACTTTATCATATTCTTTCATAAACCCTCACTTGAGCCAACATTACATGCCTTTAAAAGCCCATTTTGATCAAATATAAGTGCTTAAATTGAAGAATCATGTATTGAATGAAGACATATTTGTATAATGAGATAATGATCCTTTGAAGGAAGTAGATCAAGGTGAATGAAGAAACCCATGAGCTTTAGAAGATATCTTGGATCGAAATCAAGAACGCCTATTAGGGGGCATCAATTTGGTTTGAGCACTAAAGGTCGAAGTTTGTCAAAGCCAATGAAGTTGAAAATATAAAAAGAAAAAAAGAAACAAAAAAGAAAAAAAACAAGAAAAAAAAGGAGTATTCAAATTGAAAACTCAAAAAGGGCAGTTTGAATCAAATGAGGGGGCACCCAAGTTGAAAACCTAAAAGGGCGGTTTAGGAAGAAGGTCAGCATCAAAAAGTTTTGATACGAGGGCAAGATTGGCAGACACTACATGAAAGAACATATCAACATAAAAGTAGGCTTTTGGAAAAGAATTTTAGATTGACTTGATTGAAATTGTCAGAATGTTCATTAAATGGATACTAAGAACCTTATTCCAAACAGACTGTCCCATTGATTTTTCTTGATTTCATGTTCATTTTCTAAGAATGAATATTTATATCTCTCTTGATCATTTTAAATTTATACCACCCATATAACAAATTGAGAATATGCATAAGTGCATTACATTGGTGGTCGAGTTGAAAGGAAAATAAATAAATGTTGGTAATCTTTTTTGGGTAAATTTTTGAAAAAATATTCTTTTGAGAAATCTTGCATTACTAAAAGAGAGAAAGAAACAAAAATAACAAATGACGAAAACCTAAATTTGAAGGCATGATGGCAAGTCTTTAAGCATAATGGGACCAAGATTCATTAGAAGGTGGGATGAGAAGTGGAGATAGAAGATTTGAATAAGAAGAATCTAGCAGATATGTGGAACTTGAGGAAAACGAGATGAGCTTGAGAATCTTGTTACCACAATTAAGATTGCATTTACATACATTCATGGAATAATTCAGGGGGCATGACATTAACATTCATAGCATTCATGATATTCATGGCATTCATTATATTCATGACATGCATGACATTTCATTATTGCATTTTGACATGAACTATTAGGATAAGAAGTTTTGAATGATGAAAATTTTGAAGAAAAGAGAAAGTGTAAGAATACAATGTATAGGACAAAAATATAAGAGATTGTAATTTGAAAAATGATGAGAAGATGATGAGGAAAATACTTTTTTTGGAAAAAACCTTAGATGAGAGCAAAAGTCCAGTTAGCTGACACCTTAGAGGAGGATGAAGTCCAGTTTTGTTGGTATCAAAATGAAAGTTAAGCCCAGTCAAATCCATGTTAACTGGCATTCTGAAATGAAAAGTTATTTTTCAAAAAGTCTCATTGCCTCTGTTGAGAGGAGCTCTTTGTTTTCAAAGTCTCAATGCCTCTGGTGAAAGGAGCACAAGGTTATTTTTCAAAATTTCAATGCCTCTGGTGAGAGGAGCACAAGTTTATTTTTCAAAGTTTCAATGCCTCTGGTGAGAGTAGCACAAGGTTATTTTTCAAAAATCTCAATGCCTCTGGTGAGAGGAGCACAAAATTTATTTTTCAAAAGTCTCAATGCCTCTAGTGAGAGGAGCACAAGGTTATTTTTCAAAGTTCCAATGCCTCTGGTGAGAGGAGCATAAGTTTATTTTTCAAAATTTCAATGCCTCTGGTGAGAGGAGCACAAGGTTATTTTTCAAAAGTACCAATGCCTCTGGTGAGAGGAGCACAAGATTATTTTTCAAAGTTCCAATGCCTCTGGTGAGAGGAGCACAAGGTTATTTTTCAAAAGTCTCAATACCTCTGGTGAGAGGAGCACAAGATTATTTTTTAAAGTTTCAATGCCTCTGGTGAGAGGAGCACAAGATTATTTTTCAAAGTTTCAATGCCTCTGGTGAGAGGAGCACAAGGTCATTTTTCAAAGTCTTATAGCCTCTGGTGAGAGGAACTAAATGTTTATTAAAAATTGTAAATATTTTGCAAAAAAAAAGAAAGAAAAAAATAAAAAAAATTCGGACAAAATAGTTGTCTAATTATCTTTGCACAATTCCTGATTTTCAGAAAATGTGCAAAGAGGGGCAACTGTAGACACCTAATTTTGTCCGAACAATTTCTCTAAATTAAAAAATAAAAAATAAAAAATGATAAAAATAAACAAGTCAATTTTGGTCAAATCTTAAGTTGGAACCCCATGCATCCCATGCAAACTCTAAAATTAAAAATTTCAAATTTGAAAATCTCATGTGAAACACATGCAAAATTCATACCCTCAAGAGTTGACTAAAGTTGGTATTGTTGCCAAAAATAAAAGAAATTTGTTGCTTAAAAAGAAAAAGAATAATCAGCCATTAAATCAATGAATAAATCAACAAAAGGAAGGAAATTGGTTGAAATTAAATCTGAAAATTTATTGCCAAAAAAATAAAAAATAAAAAGGAAATAAATTAAAAAAAAGGGAGAAAGTCAAACAAAATAAATGAAAAATCCCATAATCATGGGATCAATTATAAATTTTTTATTTCTTTCCATGAAATTTGGACAAGTATTAAAGGAGGAGAAAAGAAAACCCTAAAAAAAACCTGGAGGAAGGACAACACAGAGAAAAAAACCTAGAGGAGGAAAAACCCTAAAGAATTCTGACTGCTCTTATTTTTTTTTTCGACTGAGGAGAAAAAAACCTGGAAAGCCTTGGAGAGGGGGACAGCCACTGTTCATCATCTTCTTCAACTCTGCTGCCCACGCCAGCATCATTTTTCCTTTCTTGTCATTCCTACACCCGTCCACAACGCCACCTCCCACGCTGCTCCTCCACTTTGACGACCGAGAAGATTTTCTGTCCAGCCACCACGCAAACTGCCTGCACCACAGTCCATTCTTGCATTTTGAAGCCACCGTAGAAGCCACGTCCTGCCACTGTGTACCTCACTCTACTGCAACTCACTTGCTGCTGCATTATACCTGTTCTTGCACTATGCTTGCTGCACGTTCATCCCATCCCTTTTGCTAGAACCGAGATTTGTTTAGAGAAACTTGCTTTGCTGCTCACGAGTTGCTTCAGAATTTGAAGAATATTTTGGGAAGCCACGTGAATAATTAGAAAGAAAGGAGGCCAAACAGAAAGGAAGGAAGGAAAGAAAAGCCACGTTTTTGCTGATGTCGCCCTGTTTGCTGTCCACTTCACCTGCCACCACCGTTTTGCTCTTCCTGTACCGTACTCCATCATTGCCAGTTGCGTTTGCCTCCATCATCTCGCCATTTGCTCCTGTTCTGAGAAAGGCCAACATTCACCATCGCACGCGTCCTGTTGAAGGAAGAAAGAAGTTGATCAAGAACTGCTGCTCTACTGATTTGCTTCATCTTGGGTCAAGATTTGGCCACCTGTAGCTCCTTAGCTTCCGTTAGTTGCTGCAAGAATCAAGAAGGAAAGAAACGTGGAAGAATAGAAAACAAAGAAAAATTAGAAAAGGGAAAAACGTGGAAGATATCAGGTAAGTTTGTGTCTTAATCATTTGTTTTTATTTCTCCAATTTAATTAAGTTAATAATATGTTAATAATTTGATAATAAGTTGACTTAATAGTTTAATCTGGATGACTTAATAATTTGATTTAATAATAAAAATTTAATTAATATGACTTTGTATGATAACTCAAGCAAATAAATTGTTTATAAAATACTAATTTTGCATGTTAGTGATTGGTATGATTAATTTGTATGATTTGCATGAGTAATTAGAATTTAATTAATGTTGTATGCTTGATTTATTGAGTAAGATTTCAGGAAATATAACCCTTTAAGAAATTGTAATTATACAAAATAAATATAAATATAACAAAAATATAAAGTTAAAATAATAAAATAACGATAACATTTAGTAAGTAAAAAATATTACAGGTTGTAACGACCCGTTACCACATTTTTCACCTAAATTTTACACCATTTATCCGGTTGGGCTGTTTGTGATACTTCACTTGCACTTAATGTTAAACATATTTAATATAACATTGTTAATATAATACACATCCCCTATCTTATTTACAAAAATGTAGTACTGTATACATGCCTAAATACAGAAAATAAATGATCGTACCTGATATATCTTAGTCGGTCTGTCACATTATCCATTATGTGCAGCCGTAATTCACAAAATATTGGATCTCACCATCATCAAAACCTGAAATGTTAAAATTGGGGAGTGAGCAAACCACGGCTCAGTAAGAGAGTTATATGTCACACTTAATATTTTTTTTCTTTAAAATATTTTTTTTTCTGAAACTATCTATATGCTGAAAATATTTTTTTTTTCTTTAAAATCTTCCTAGCTGGCTCTAGGCTCACATGTAGGAAGGATACTACAGTCGGCTAGGGATCCAGATAGAGTAAGGTAGGTATTTTAGAATACCATACTTGTTCCGGAACCTAGAAGCAACTGTAGAGAGTACTAAATCCATTTTTTCTCAAAACGATATGATTCTTATTTTTTTCACAGAGTAAACCATTTATTTCTTTGCACTTCACTGTCCTTTAAAACACGTGACAGTTCAATAGTAAAACAGTGGTTTACTTCTCTTCTTTTCAGTACAGTGATTTGTGAATATCCAATCAATGGATAAACACTTCTTCGATTATTTCTATCTTAGAAATAATTCTTATGTTGTTCTTTTAGAATAAACATTTATTTCTCTTTTCAAATCAACAACCGTATCGTACAGTTCAGTAAAACAGTATATTCGGTAATCAGTAAAACAGTATCTCGATACGGTTCAATCAGTAACAGTAAACAGTAGCTACCAATTCAGTAAATAGTATACGATAGCTTTCAGTTCAGTAAACAGTAAATGGTAGCCTTAAGTTCAGTAAAACAGTAATCAATGGCTACCATTTCAGTGTACAATACAGTTCTGTAAACACAGTATTTTGGTACAATTTTTCATTAGTAAACAGTAACCAGTGATCAGTACAGTAAACAATACAGTACAGTAAATAGGATTCCGTAAATCCTTTCAATAAATAGTAATCAGTGTGTGAGACTAGGCATCAAATAAATCATGCTCTCATTGTTCTCTCAGGAACACAAGTCGTCCGCTTTTGGGGTGCACCCGTAGGCCATCGCCCCTCACGGCTATCTCTGCTAGATCTATGGCCATAATCTATAGGTGGTCCTCGGGTCCACTTGCCAAGTGACCTCGAGACCTCTGATGACTTGGCGGGTCCATCAGCCTTGTGACACCCTGAGGTGCACCCGTTGGTCCATCGACCCGAGCCACCGCCCCAGGTAAGTCACGCAAATACATGAATAATAATGCATGAACTCAGGGCCTAAAGTCTCAAAACAGTATAAACCGTACCATAGCCTTTATGGATTTTTAAACACCTTAAATCAAATATCCATAAGACTCACATGTAAATATAATCACCTTTATGAAATTTATAAAATAAATAACATTTTTCAAATTATTTCATAAAGGTATATATCATGTTTTCTATACGGTGAAGACAGTTTGAAAAATCATCACTGAAAGTATAAAAGGGCAAAACTGTCTTTTCTCCACCGTAAAACACTTATGCACGCTTTTCCGTGCTTTCACTTGAAAACATGGTTTTCAATAATTTATGAAAAATAAAATATTTATTTTTCCAAATTCATAAATCCCGTAACCATGTTTCTTTCTAAAACACGTGTAGAGACTTCTAGTCTCGAAATCATAGTTTTTCATCATTTCTTAACCTTTATGGAATTTATATAATAATTTATCTCACAATTAAAACCATAATGGTTTTATATTAAATCAAGTGAATATTTAAGAATATTTATAAAAATATTCACTTCAGTCTCTTTTTCATTTTTATCATCGTTTCACGTGAAATATCACCTATCGGGTGAATTTTCGATGATTTCCTTTTCACCATTCTCGAAAACATGAATATTTTATAATTAAATATCACTATATTCATGTTTTATGAAATTTACTTGATTTCTCGATTTTCGTGCCTGAAAATCGTTTCACGTGAAATCAAATCATTTATTATGGTTTTCGGTGATTTTCGGTAAATTTCAGTAATTTTTTTTTAATTTTTCGGCAATATAACAGCTGCCGATTTGACTAGCCTCCTACACGAAAATACAGTTTATATTTCTCAACCAGTATTTCACCACAATTTAAAACCGATAAATCACCACAAATTTCAAAACCAATCATCATAAATTGCATTTGTAATTTAAATGCATAATTTAAAACATGACCGAATATCCTTACAGGCGGCACATGTCTCCCTTACCTGTTTCGGGTCGACGACTGCCTCTCGAAGGTCGCGCCCGTGTTCACCTCGCCCGATTCCATTGGCTCAGTCATCGAGAGAATTTTCTGGAAATTAAATTCTAAAATTTAGAATTTTTCCATAATTATTTAAATAAATAAATTATTTAAATAATTTACTATTTTTCGGGATTTCTTACCGATTCCCGTATTTTTCGGATTTTCCGTAATCTCCGAATTCTCTGGAATTTTCCAAATTCCCAGAATTCCTTTTTCTCTCTCCTTTTCTTCTTTTTCTTCCTTCTTTCTTTTTCTCTTTTCTTTTCTTTTTCTTTTTCTTTTTTTCTTTTCTTTTTCTTTTTCTTTTTCCTTTTCTTTCTTTTTCCCGCCGGACCGGTCTGCCTCCTTCACCGCCGGTTCTCCTCCGATGGCCAGTTCTCCGGCAGTTCGGTGGCTCCAGAGCTGGCCGGCACCAAGGCGAAGCCGAATCTGGCCTCTGTTCGTCACGAATCGACGGCACGGCGGCAGATCTTCTCGGTTTTGGTTCGGCTCCTTCTCCTCCTCCGTCGGCTGTCCTCCGCCGTTCTCCGCCTGAACCGTGGCCTCCATCGTCTTCCTCTCCCTCCGACGAAGCTTCGGTGGCAGTGGCGACGACCGATTTGGCCGGCACCGCCACTTCTCTTCTCTTCTCCTTCTCGGCTTCCGTCGGTTTCCTTCGATTTTCCGTTCCTTTTCAGGCCGTCGCCGGTGGCCTTCACCTTTCCTCGTCGACCGACGATGCCCTCTACCTCTCTCTGGACTCCTTTCGCCGGCGGCGGCACTGGTTGCTGCCGCCGGTCCTCTCCGTTTCGGGAAGAATCGAGATTTCCCGATTCTTCTCCTTTCCTTTTTTTTTATATTATATTTATAAACTATATTATAAATATAATATTCATATTATATTATATAGTATTGTACTATATAATATTATATAGATATGTATATATATATTTATATTTTAAATCATGTATATATATATATGTACATATCTATACACAAAATATAAAATACTAATTTGTATTTCCTTTGTATACATCTTCATATATTATATTCTTTTCTCATTTTCTTATTTAATTTGGATTTCCATTTATCCAAATTAAATTTCCTCCATTCTTCAGTTTTCCATAATTTCTCATCTTATACTTATTTTCGATTTAATTTATTTATTTCCACTGATTTATTTTCTCCAATATTTATTTCCAATAAATGAAAAATTTACGGTTATCACATTCTCCCCACCTTAAGAAATTCGGTCCTCCGAATTTAACTTAAGTCCAAAGGTGGTACATGACGTATACTTACGACTTCTAGCCTCTAGTTCATCCTCCCAGTAATACTGCCAGTACAGTTTCAACATTAAGAGTACTTTTAGACCACTACATGCTGTCTTTCATCACATATATATCTATACTCTCGTAAGTTCATTTCTCAAATCGAGAGTTATTTATTTCCGCTCCTTTCATATAAGAGTCCATTCACACTCTTTTCACATAAGAGTCTATACATAATATTTTCCATATCACAGCTGCTCTATACTGTTCATCACTCATTCTTCTCACTTAGTGCCAAGTCGACATGGTTTGGTACTATCATGTACACATGTCAATCAGTTATATGTAATTGTCCCAATAGCTTTCATATCTCATGCATCTGCTCTCTCAATGTATCTTCAAGCGTTTTAATATTACGCTAAGATATTCACATCAGTACGGAACGATGCTATCAATACACTTGGGATCTTGAAGCCTTTTGCTATTTCTCATTAAGCATATGGCCATTCAGAGACTCCCATCACATGTAATGCTCACTGGAACTGTACATATACATTCACACCGTTTAACACTTATACTTCGACTACAGCACTAGAGAATCTAAGAGTCTGATAATGGAAAGTGATTCTATTTAGATCTTCAGTCTTTAATCATTTCCATATCATCATCTCTTTTGGACTCTTTATTGTCCACAATATTCATTTTCTCTTTTATTTCATTAAAGCTGCATCTCACTTGCAGACTTTATTATAGATTATCTCTTACAATCATAAATCAAGAGACAATCATGTTCTCTTCATGTAGTATGGTCTTTAAATTTCTTTTTATAATTTAGATTCCACAATTGAATCCTCAATTTATATATTTAATCACCACATCATCTATATACTTCCACCGTTTCTATCATGTTACGGTGGTTATATGTACAAACATTTCTCATTTATATACTGGCAGTAAATAATACTTGTCATTTTTGGTTTGATTTTTTACATCTAACCACTGACATGTGATAACCAACACTAGATCATTTTTAGTCTTACCTTTGGGAACTGTTTCATATTTATGTTCCCTTCTCATCATGTAACTTATTTCCTTATTCCACTTTCATTTTCGTTTTCATATTTCCACTTTTATCTCTTCATATTTTTACTCTCATCCTTTTAGTCGGTTTTTCAATCAATTGGTATGGTATTATACTGCCAAGATCTTTTAAAATCTTGCATACCATCTTTTCTTTACACTTATCCTTTTACCGACTTTAACTTCTTTCTTTAATTACATCACATTAGTAGAGCAGCTAGTCTCATCACTCTTTTGTAGACTGGCAGTAGTATCTAGCTAGACTCATTAATCTCGTATCTCAATCATTATCTCTCTATCATAGACAGATTCACTATCATTCTGTCATCTCAAGATCATATATCCCAGAAAGAGATACTGTCTAGCCAAGTCTCTTATTCGCCAATCTTAACATAAGTCCACAGTCTCTGAGAGTTTAAAAGATTATATATCATAGTACTGCTCCTGTTCCATTTGTACCTTAGACTCTATTAATATCTCCTCAATTTACGCTCATATGGATGCCTCATTCTTTAGGCTTATAGATCTCCATAGGAACTCGTATTAAGTTTATCGAGTTCAAATCATTATCTCATGAACATCAATCTCTAATCTTTTATCTGATGACGCTTTGTATTGAGGCTAGTCTTATAACTCCTCATATATCTTTGATTAGATCAATAAAGCGTCCATTTTCATGTAGATGGTCACTTTTTCTTCACAAGAACTTTATTAAAAATAGGAATTTACTATATCCTTTAATTCATCTACATATCAAGGTCATCTGTGCTTCTTTCATTCACACTTATACAGATAACTTCATTAACCTCAAATAACATTATCTGTATTTTCATCAATCATACTTTTATCAGTGAATTTCATTATTCACTCATCTTCCAGAGTTAATTCTTAAGCTTTCGGACTTTTTCTACGTTTCCGATATAAGCTCAAAATTAGATTTCATATCGTCAATCGAGCCAATGTTAGTTCGATTTCTTTAATCTATACAACTCTAAAAAATTTATCGGGGATCATATCTGATATTTTCTTTAGTCACACATCTCTTATTATTTCGGACATTTCATCTCATGTCCTATCATTTTCACTATATATATCTTCAAGGTAAAAACATTTAATATTCAAATCATTTTGAAATATTATCCACCTTGATTTCATTATTTGTACTATTCACTTTCTCAGTCATTTTCTGTATTCATTTCACTTTTCATAATATTCAACGATCCCATTCAATACACTCTTAATTCAGGCCTTCATAATCAATAACCGGGCCAATCATCTTGCAACATCCCACTACACTATTATCGGATCGCATCATATAAGGCCTCGGCCCGTCCGCCGTCCGCCTATACATATCTATACTGTCCTCTTTTGGCGAGCACACTAGCCCCCTCAAGGATCTATCGTGAGGCCCAGCCCGTTCACTAGGTCACTCACAGCCGTGTTCGAAATCTAAGTGTCAGTGGAATCAGTAATAGGGATCGCTATATTCATATGACATCCTCTATGCCATTAATAACTCCATTTCTATCAATGGATTCAAGATCACTTGGTTTTATCACTATTCAAAACTTCGGCCAACATAGGGGCATTTTCGTCATTTTGACATTAATTTCTTTCTCCTCAGTATACATTTAAATAAATGAACTGATCATCTATGTGCTGATAGTATCCTTCTCATACTAATATCAGCCATTAAGATCTTGTTCGATTTCGACAAAAAAGTTCACTAAAATCCAACTTGGATTATTCTGCCTGTAATTTAGCTTTATTTCATCAATTTCTCTGTCAAATCAATCAAATCCAACCTCTATTGGTCTATTCTGACTCCCAGTAAAATTTTGGAGGTAGGGGTATTTTGGTCATTTTTTGTCAAAAATTTTCTTTCTCTCCAAATTACCCTCAATCGGTGATCTTAAAGTCTATTTAATGATGATATTTCATTCCCCTCCTTTATATCATCACTTTCAGGTCTCAGTTCGGTTCGGACATAAAGTACTGGTGGGGCCCTCACCGAATCCTTTACTGGTCCTTACCGAACAGGCCTTCATTTAGATTATAAGAATCACCAATTTTCTGGTAATTTCTGAGCCTATTATTTCTCTTCAATATTCTCTATTTATACTTTCTCACTCCCTTTAAATTATTTTATTCAATTCACAATCATTTATTTTCTCTATGTATTCAGACGACACAGTACTACCGGGGATGTTTAACACTTTTCCTTCCAAAAGTATTCACAGACATCAGACCAACCATGCTCTGATACCATTAAATCTGTAACGACCCGTTACCACATTTTTCACCTAAATTTTACACCATTTATCCGGTTGGGCTGTTTGTGATACTTCACTTGCACTTAATGTTAAACATATTTAATATAACATTGTTAATATAATACACATCCCCTATCTTATTTACAAAAATGTAGTACTGTATACATGCCTAAATACAGAAAATAAATGATCGTACATGATATATCTTAGTCGGTCTGTCACATTATCCATTATGTGCAGCCGTAATCCACAAAATATTGGATCTCACCATCATCAAAACCTGAAATGTTAAAATTGGGGAGTGAGCAAACCACGGCTCAGTAAGAGAGTTATATGTCACACTTGATATTCAGCTATCTATATGCTGAAAATATTTTTTTTCTTTAAAATCTTCCTAGCTGGCTCTAGGCTCACATGTAGGAAGGATACTACAGTCGGCTAGGGATCCAGATAGAGTAAGGTAGGTATTTTAGAATACCATACTTGTTCCGGAACCTAGAAGCAACTGTAGAGAGTACTAAATCCATTTTTTCTCAAAACGATATGATTCTTATTTTTTTCACAGAGTAAACCATTTACTTCTTTGCACTTCACTGTCCTTTAAAACACGTGACAGTTCAATAGTAAAACAGTGGTTTACTTCTCTTCTTTTCAGTACAGTGATTTGTGAATATCCAATCAATGGATAAACACTTCTTCGATTATTTCTATCTTAGAAATAATTCTTATGTTGTTCTTTTAGAATAAACATTTATTTCTCTTTTCAAATCAACAACCGTATCGTACAATTCAGTAAAACAGTATATTCGGTAATCAGTAAAATAGTATCTCGATACGGTTCAATCAGTAACAGTAAACAGTAGCTACCAATTCAGTAAATAGTATACGATAGCTTTCAGTTCAGTAGACAGTAAATGGTAGCCTTAAGTTCAGTAAAACAGTAATCAGTGGCTACCATTTCAGTGTACAATACAGTTCTGTAAACACAGTATTTTGGTACGATTTTTCATCAGTAAACAGTAACCAATGATCAGTACAGTAAACAATACAGTACAGTAAATAGGATTCCGTAAATCCTTTCAATAAACAGTAATCAGTGTGTGAGACTAGGCATCAAATAAATCATGCTCTCATTGTTCCCTCAGGAACACAAGTCGTCCGCTTTTGGGGTGCACCCGTAGGCCATCGCCCCTCACGGCTATCTCTGCTAGATCTATGGCCATAATCTATAGGTGGTCCTCGGGTCCACTTGCCAAGTGACCTCGAGACCTCTGATGACTTGGCGGGTCCATCAGCCTTATGACACCCTGAGGTGCACCCGTTGGTCCATCAACCCGAGCCACCGCCCCAGGTGGGTCACGCAAATACATGAATAATAATGCATGAACTCAGGGCCTAAAGTCTCAAAACAGTATAAACCGTACCATAGCCTTTATGGATTTTTAAACACCTTAAATCCAATATCCATAAGACTCAGATGTAAATATAATCACCTTTATGAAATTTATAAAATAAATAACATTTTTCAAATTATTTCATAAAGGTATATATCATGTTTTCTATACGATGAAGACAGTTTGAAAAATCATCACTGAAAGTATAGAAGGGCAAAACTGTCTTTTCTCCATCGTAAAACACTTATGCACGCTTTTCCGTGCTTTCACTTGAAAACATGGTTTTCAATAATTTATGAAAAATAAAATATTTATTTTTCCAAATTCATAAATCTCGTAACCATGTTTCTTTCTAAAACATGTGTAGAGACTTCTAGTCTCGAAATCATAGTTTTTCATTATTTCTTAACCTTTATGGAATTTATATAATAATTTATCTCACAATTAAAACCATAAAGGTTTTATATTAAATCAAGTGAATATTTAAGAATATTTATAAAAATATTCACTTCAGTCTCTTTTTCATTTTTATCATCGTTTCACATGAAATATCACCTATCGAGTGAATTTTCGATGATTTCCTTTTCACCATTCTCGAAAACATGAATATTTTATAATTAAATATCACTATATTCATGTTTTATGAAATTTACTTGATTTCTCGATTTTCGTGCCTGAAAATCGTTTCACGTGAAATCAAATCATTTATTATGGTTTTCGGTGATTTTCGGTAAATTTCAGTAATTTTTTTTTAATTTTTCGGCAGTATAACAGCTGTCGATTTGACTAGCCTCCTGCACGAAAATACAGTTTATATTTCTCAACCAGTATTTCACCACAATTTAAAACCGATAAATCACCACAAATTTCAAAACCAATCATGATAAATTGCATTTGTAATTTAAATGCATAATTTAAAACATGACCGAATATCCTTACAGGCGGCACATGTCTCCCTTACCTGTTTCGGGTCGGCGACTGCCTCTCGAAGGTCGCGCCCGTGTTCACCTCGCCCGATTCCATTGGCTCATTCATCGAGAGAATTTTCTGAAAATTAAATTCTAAAATTTAGAATTTTTCCATAATTATTTAAATAAATAAATTATTTAAATAATTTACTATTTTTCGGGATTTCTTACCGATTCCCGTATTTTTCGGATTTTCCGTAATCTCCGAATTCTCGAGAATTTTTCAAATTCCCAGAATTCCTTTTTCTCTCTCCTTTTCTTCTTTTTCTTCCTTCTTTCTTTTTCTCTTTTCTTTTCTTTTTCTTTTTCTTTTTTTCTTTTCTTTTTCTTTTTCTTTTTCCTTTTCTTTCTTTTTCCCGCCGGACCGGTCTGCCTCCTTCGCCGCCAGTTCTCCTCCGGTGGCCGGTTCTCCGGCAGTTCGGCACCTCCAGAGCTGGCCGGCACCAAGGCGAAGCCGGATCTGGCCTCTGTTCGTCACGAATCGACGGCACGGCGGCGGATCTTCTCGGTTTTGGTTCGGCTCCTTCTCCTCCTCCGTCGGCTGTCCTCCGCCGTTCTCCGCCTGAACCGTGGCCTCCATCGTCTTCCTCTCCCTCCGACGAAGCTTCGGTGGCAGTGGCGACGACCGATTTGGCCAGCACCGCCACTTCTCTTCTCTTCTCCTTCTCGGCTTCCGCCGGTTTCCTTCGATTTTTCGTTCCTTTTCAGGCCGTCGCCGGTGGCCTTCACCCTTCCTCGTCGACCGACGATGCCCTCTACCTCTCTCTGGACTCCTTTCGCCGGCGGCGGCACTGGTTGCTGCCGTCGGTCCTCTCCGTTTCGGGAAGAATCGGGATTTCCCGATTCTTCTCCTTTCCTTTTTTTTTATATTATATTTATAAACTATATTATAAATATAATATTCATATTATATTATATAGTATTGTACTATATAATATTATATAGATATGTATATATATATATATATTTTAAATCATGTATATATATATGTACATATCTATACACAAAATATAAAATACTAATTTGTATTTCCTTTGTATACATCTTCATATATTATATTCTTTTCTCATTTTCTTATTTAATTTGGATTTCCATTTATCTAAATTAAATTTCCTCCATTCTTCAGTTTTCCATAATTTCTCATATTATACTTATTTTCGATTTAATTTATTTATTTCCACTGATTTATTTTCTCCAATATTTATTTCCAATAAATGGAAAATTTACGGTTATCACACAGGTGGATATGATTTATTCCGACGACGGAATTCTAAAGGGACTGCGCTTGAGTAGTACTTTTAGATGTCTTGAGGTGAGGAGAGTTCTTTTAAGTCTTGCCAGCTTGATGGAAGATTTAAAGGACATTTCCAAGATTTAATAAATTAAATTATAAAAATAAAAATTAAATTAGATTAAAAAATAGTAAATTAAAATTAAGTTTATTATAATAAAGAATAAAGATCAAATTAATAAATTAGAATTAAATTAGAAAAGAACTAAAATAAATAGAAATTAAATTAAATATTTTAATAAATGTGAATTATTCGGAGGATGGAATTTAAAGGGAATTGCGCTTGAGTAATTTCTTTAAAAATCCTAAGGTGAGAAAATTTCTTTAAGGTCTTACCAGCTTGATGGAAGGTCTTTAAGAAAATTTTCAATATCAAATAATTCATGCTTATTTAAAGATATAAAAATATATGAAATAATAATTTATATAAGAAAATAATAACAATAGAATAAAATAGGATAAAATAATAAATAGAAATTGGATAGGAGTCAAAATAGGGTTTGCATAAAATATCTAAATAATCCGACGACGGAGCCTCTTCAAGAAAGGTGATTGGTCCTACTTGAATACTCTTGAGGTGAGGAAATTTTTTTAAGTTGTCCAACCAGCTTGATGGAGGAGACTTAAAAGATTTTTCAATATTAAATTATATCGAAATTAAAGTCGAAGGCAAAATTAAGATAACTTTAGATTATTTGGTACCATTTTAGGATGGGCGTTGTGAGGGTGCTAATCCTTCCTCACACGTAACCGTACTCCCGAACTTAGAACTCTTAACGTAGACCAAGCCTTATCCTTAGTTTGAATAGGTGACCAATCACACCTAGGTTAGAATGGTTGGTGGCGACTCCATAGTTTTGTGTCTAGCTATTAGGTTTCCCGAAACTTAATATGTTATGACAATTTGTAACAAATTTATTGGGTTCTTGGTTATTTGCTGGTGGTTTATAAGGTATATTCGCCTAAGAAGTGAAGGTTCTTGGTTGTTTCTTGTATGAGTTTGAAGGTGTAGGTAATAGGGCAAGTTTTTTAGCACTGGAAGTGAATTCTTGCTGGAGAGTCTTTAAGGTTAATTCTTGGAGTTTAGACAATGTATAAACTTGATCTAAGGTTTAGGGCATAAACATTTGTACTAGTTGTTGAATCACATTTTTTAGTCCATTCAAGAAAATTTTCAATGCATAATCTTCAAAATGTTCAATCCTTCCCAAAAGAACCTCAAACTGATCATGATAAGATGAAACAGTACCTGATTATTTAGGGCTTAACAATTATGTCATAGGGTCACTGCAACCTTGTTCACCAAACCTCTTCTCCAATGCCTGGACATATTCTTCCCATTGTACCAGCCTAGTTCCTTTGTACTTCATCCAATTCTAGTGCCACTGTAGGGCTCCCCCTTCTAGGTGATTAGTAGCCAACTAAATCTTAGCTTCAAGAGGAGTAGATGCAATTTCAAACAATTGTTGGCACCTGTACAGCCAATCATTAAGGTCTTCACTAGAAAATTTTGGAAATTCAATCTTGCTCTTTCTAATAGTAAAACAAGAATTTGCATTCTGATTCAAACCCTGAGTAGCAAGATTTCCAAAATTTCCATTAGCAGGCATTCCTCCACCTTTGCCATTCAGATCATAACCATGCAATTGCGCCATGACTTTCCCTTGTTGTAGAATCATGGTAGCAAGATTTGCCTCCTGTTGTTGCATTCTATTTTCGAAATTAGTTTCTTGAGCTTACATCTGTTTCATTATCTCCTTCAAGCTTTCTTTAAGAGATTCCTCAAGTCTTCTAAGGTCATTGGATAATGTATTCTCAACCATTGTAAACTAAGAATGGCTCTATGCCAAATTGATAGCAACAAAGAGAATCAAGGTTTAGAATGTAGGTGCTAAGGAAAAAAGAACTTACCACAATCCCTTGTTTATAGATTACAAGAGTAAAGAGCAACAGAGAGAGTTTAGGAGAAGATTGATTGTAATTTCTATTCATTGAATGACATCTTCTTTTACAAAACGAAAGTGTATCAAATTACAATCAGTTACATGTATTCCCTCCAAAACTACAACTAACTAACTAATAACTAAACAACTAATCATAACTGTCATATTAACAACTTAGCCTACAACCAACTATCAGCTCATGCCAGCTTATGTTAACTCTTGATTACAGCTTGGCTCTCCCCTGATTCCAACTTGGTCTTGGCTTCCTTCACTTAACTGCTTAGGTAAACTCCCACATATCAATTCGGGGCTAAGTAAAAGCCAAAAATCCTGGAAGCTATGAAACACTTTTTATTCATTGATTAAAGACTAGATAAATTGTCAAAAAGCCATGAATTATAGAGTTGTTCAAGCAAAAAAAAAAACCCTCAAGTGGACCTAGAGCAAATTTAAGGCTTGGAGTCTTCATTAAAACTTGATAAATAGCTAGGAAAATAGAAGCCAAGCAGCCCCTCTTGATTGAATGGTTACGGATAAGTTGTGGCAACTTGTAAGGCTTGGATTCGAATCTAAACAAACCCTACCTCTATCCCCAGCTATTTAATATTTCTCTCGTAACCAAAAAAAAGCAACCCAATATTTTGGCCTGGAATTGTTACTTCAATGTGATCAACTATGGGCTCACTATTATTTTCTTCTCTAATTTGTGTGGAATCCAAAACTCAATGAGTTGTACCTATATATAATAAAAAAAGGATTCACCATTTGCAGGTAAAGATCCCATATAAAAAATTCACATAAAAAAAGTCTTAGTCTGAAGAATTTTTAGATTAAGAATTTCAAATTTTCTATTTGGCAGTGGTGCTAAGTAAAATAAGAAGATGTTCATTTTAAATAAATATGATGATGAACTTCAAGTTTCGTATGTATCTCAAGCCAAGCATGCACACACCCGTATCATAAAGTGCGGACATTTGTAAGTATCAAAATTTGACAATAAAATATTTTAATCAATTAAATTAAATTTTTAATGGGTTAAATGAATTTTATCAAAACCACTTAGTGAGATAAAAATGCTTAGCTTAATCAATCAAAGGGAATGAATCATTTTATTATCTCTAATTATATCTCTAATTAACTTAAGATTATAAAATTAAAAACGATCATGTTTTTGTGATCTCTCTATTACTTAAGCATTAAAAATAGAATTTTCTTCCAAGCTATTGAAAAGACAATTCAATAGAGGAGAAAACACTAACCTCCACAAAGATTTTAAAGCTTTCATCGACCTTTCATCCAAGTTCCATGGCTACAAATTTTCTCTCCAAGTTCAAGACTTCCAAGTCAAATTCTCGTGCAAAGATACTAAGTCAACCCTATAAACTATTGAGAACCATTTTTTACTAGTAAAAAGAAATCCCTAGCCTCAAAAAATTTGAAGCCTTTAAGATTCCTAGCTTTCTCTCAAGGTTCAAGGCTATCAAATAATCTCTTCATCAAAATTGCTAAGGTCAAATCGAAACAAATTGATCTACAAAAAAAAATCCACAACTGTTTCTTTGAAAATCTACCAAGCTACTCAAGCCCACAAAGAATCACAATCTGTTGGCTGTTCCTCCCATGAATCATTCATTCCTAATTCGTTGAGAAAAAACATTAGACCTTAGACGACTTTTTCTTTGAAAGGAAATCAAATCAAATGATTGTTTTCTTATATAAAACTCTCAAAAATCATTCATTCTTATTTTGTTGAGATAAAACATCAAACCCTTGATAATTTTTTTAAAGGAAATCAAATAAATATTGTTTTCTTATATAAAAATACCAAGAGAATTGTACTAACATATATAAAAATTGAATTTGTCAGCAAGTGTGAAATTTCTGTGTACATATGTGTCACGTCCTGCGCACAAGTCCAAGGCCTGATAGACTAAAGCAGACCCAATTAAGGCCCAGTCATGGTGATGAGAGGTTGGAGGCCCAAATCAAGGCAGCCCAAAGTAATGGGAGTGACGTGGATGTTGCCCAGAAGGTGGGCGAGCAAAGCCCCAGTCGCCAAGCCCAGGCGAGCCAGACAGTTGGGCGAGGCTCCAGGCGTAGGCAAGGGCGAGAGCGAGCGCACCATGTTGGTAGGCGAGCAGAAGGAACGGGCGAGCTCGAGGGAGTAGCTGAGACAGATTCTCGGGCAGAACAATGTCAGCAAGGTCAGTGCGCACCAGCCTCTATACACTCAGGGAAGGTTCCCAAAGCAGTCTGCTAGCCACACACTTGGCCTAACCACATCCGCACACCTGTATGAGGGCTTGCCTAAATAAGGGGTGTCTTCCCCATTTGTACAAAGAGGGGGGAGATAGATATAGAGATACAGCGAGTGTTGAGTGAGGCTTTGGGGAGAGTTTCAACGTGTGGGTGAGGAAGTGAGCTTGAGCGATAGGTTGAGGCCCTTGTGGGAACCTCCTAGGAAACCAAGGCAAGGGTGCCGGCTAGGATAGTTGAGGGCCATAGGTTGTGCCTCCTTATTGTAAAGCTCTTGTACATTATTGAGTTGAGTGAATACAAGTGTATAGTTCCCCACCTCGTGTGCCCTTAAGTTTTTGTGTGTGTGCTTGCTGCGTGTCTGCTAGTTTGTTTGTGAGTAGGAGCATCCTGGGTAAGGTAAGGTTGACATAGGCACATAGGATGCGAGTTTCCCGCCTAAGGCCGCACGGTTGCTCTGCTTAAGCTCTCGTGACGTGACAGTTGGTATCAGAGCAGGCGATCAGGTGTTGGTGATCAGCGTTCAATGATGATCGGTGGTTAGTCCAACCCGATTGAGTTGCGTGGCTCCAGTGGGTCCTAGTGCTGGTTGAGACGCGATGCAAACCAAGTTAGCTAAAGAAAGCAAACGAGTGAGCAGCCCGGACTGAGCAAAGATGGCAAGTTCAGAAGCAGGACAGCATGCCGAAAGACAGGAGACACGAGAGACTCGAGCCAGGAAGGGGACAAGAAATGGCTCCCGAGATGATGCTGTGTCTGCCCTTGAAGCGAGGCTAGCCAAGGTAAAGTTGGCGATGGGCGAGATGGAGTATAAGTTGGACAACCGCCTCGTCGATTTTCACTCTAAGGGCAAAGAGCTGAGGCTTGAGGTGTGTGAGAAGCTCGCCGAGATGGAGTTGCTCACCCAGAAGAATGCAGCCCTGGAGGCGATGGTTGAAGCGTTGCGGGTAGAGTCAGACCAACTACGTGGCAAGGTCAATGTGTGCGAGAGCGTCGTGGCAGGTCGCCTACTATCGTTTGCTCCCCAATTCAGGGCAGATGTCCCAAAGCCGAAGGAGTTCAGTGGGACGAGGTCGGCCAAGGATGTGGACAACTTTCTTTGGGGCTTGGAGCAGTACTTTCGAGTTGTTGGCATCAAGGAGGAAGCTACTAAGGTGAGCACTGCCTCTATGTACTTGGTTGATTTTGCCTTGCTATGGTGGCGACGCAGGTGCGAGGACGCTAGGCGAGGAGGTGCTGCTATTAGCACTTGGGTAGAATTCCAGAGGGAGTTCAGGCAGCAATTCTATCCCGAGTACGCAGTTGAGCAGGCAAGGTCCAAGTTAAGGAGGTTGACGCAGCGAGGAGAAGTGCGCAAGTTTTCAGAGTTGATGCTGCAGATACCGAACCTTGGAGAGGAAGAGGCTTTGTTTTCCTTTCTTGATGGACTCAGGCCGTGGACGAGATAGGAACTGAAGCGGATGGGCGTTCAGATGATGTCAAGAGCCATAGCAGCCGCAGAGTCCTTAGTTGATCTCAACAGGTCAGAGTCATCCCAGCCAAAGGGAAAAGGCTTGTGGAAGAGTGATGACTCCGACAGTGAAGGTGTATCTGAGTCTGATACTTCCCAGCCCCTGGGGAAGGGCGATGGAGAGGAAGATCGTGATAGCAGTGGCGAGGGGAAGCCACATTTTGCTGAGCGGAAGTCCTCATGGAGAGAGGACCGACCAAGGAGACCTATGGAGTGTTTCTTGTGCGGTGGACAGCACAGAGCACGGGAGTGCCAGACCAGAGAGAAGCTCGTAGCGATCGCCAGGTGTGGCGAGCAGTCGAAGAATGAAGAACCAGGAGAGGTTCGCCGACTTGGTGTCCCACAATCAGTGGAAGAACCGGGGGAGGTTCGAAGACTGGGCACCATGCGAGTTGATAGTTGGGTGCTTGACTCTCAGCAAGGGTCGAGGGCTAGGTTAGTGCTCTAGAAGAAGAGCCCGACTCCTCCAGCGAAAGCGAGCAGCAGAAGGCTCAAAGTAGCAGGAGGAAGCATCGGCCCCGCTCGAAGAGAAAAGAAAGTAGTGCGCCAAAAGAGGACAGACGTTCCCCTAGCAACGAGGGCGTTGCTAGAACAAGTGGGGGAGAATGTCACATCCCACGCACAAGCCCAAGGCCTGAGAGACGAAAGCAGGCCCGATAGACGAAAGCAGGCCCAATTAGGGCCCAGCCATTGTGATGAGAGGTTGGAGGCCCAAATTAAGGCAGCTCAGAGTAGTGGGAGTGACGTGGATGTTGGCCAGAAGGTGGGCGAGCAAAGCCCCAGTCGCCAGGCCCAGGCGAGCCAAACAGTTGGGTGAGGCTCCAGGCGAGGGCGAGGGCGAGCGCACCATGTTGATAGGCGAGCAGAAGGAACAGGCGAGCTCGAGGGTGCAGCTAAGACAAATTATGGGGTAGAACAATGTCAACAAGGTCAGTGCGCACTAGCTACCATACACTCAGGGAAGGTTCCCAAAGCAGTCTGTCAGCCACACACTTGGCCTAACCACTACCGCACACCTGTATGAGGGCTTGCCTATGTAAGGGGTGTCTTCCCCATTTGTACAGAGAGGGGGGAGATAGATATAGAGATACAACGAGTGTTGAGTGAGGCTTTGGGGAGAGTCTCAACGTGTGGGTGAGGGAGTGAGCTTGAGCAATAGGTTGAGGACCTTGTGGGAACCTCCTAGGAAGCCAAGGCAAGGGTGCCGGCTGGGATAGTTGAGGACCATAGGCTATGTCTTCTTATTGTAAAGCTCCTGTATATTGTTGAGTTGAGTGAATACAAGTGTACAGTTTCCCACCTCGTGTGCCCTTGCGTTTGTGCCTTGTGTGCGTGTGTGCTTGCTGCGTGTCTGCTAGTTTGTCTGTGAGTAGGAGTATCCTAGGCAAGGTAAGGCTAACATAGGCACGTGGGATGCGAATTTTCCGCCTAAAACCGCACAGTTGCTAGACTTAAGCTCCCATGACGTGAGATATGCAAATGCACAAATCAAATTTGTATTTAACCTGCTAAACATAAATAAGGCAATTATTCAAATAATCCTTAGCAATATGCCGATTTCTGGTTGATGTTCACACGTTTTTGTGCTTTGGAAATTGGAACTTTGGTAATTGCCAGGCAATGGATGTTAACATGAGAATTGAAGTTTGATTTGATTTGATTTGATTAAAAAAATCACTTAAGCTTTTGATTGAGGTAAAGCCCGAAGGGAGGGGAAAAAAAAAGCAACATGAATATCTTTTTATGTTTTTTCATATGCTTTAAAAATTAATAAAAGAAAGATTTTACTCAAGTAAAAATTTTTAATTGTAAATGAACTTATATAACTTTAATATTTTTTTTCTTATTTGGATTATAAATATAACTTTTAACTATTGCAAGTTTTTTTTATCATTTGCGAGCTTTATTACCTAAATGCTTTTAAATAACTCTAACAAAATAATCATTACTTACTCAAATTGAAAAGAAAAATAAACATTTTTTGCCAATCAATATAAAATATTTTTATATACCAATATTTTATTATTAATCAAATAAATAATTAATATAAATTATAAAGATATTAATATTAAAATCGTAACACATATCTTATAAAATATTAAAATCGTAACACATATCTTATAAAAATATTAAAATCGTAATATTAAAATCGTAATGCCAAGTTTTTTTACTCCAGTAATATTAAAATCATAACACATATCTTATAAAAATATTAAATAAATAAAACAAAATAAAATATATATTATGATTTTAATTTCACTTATTAAGTAAAATAATTTTACAAACGGTCTAGAGATGAGCAAAAACCGATTGAAATGATTAAATCGACTAAGCTGATTGGATTTTGATTTAATCTATTTGATTTATTCAATTTTGGTATTTTTTATTTTTTAAAATTAATTAAGTCAATAGGTTTTTGATGTTTAAAATTTTGAACAATCAATCGAAAGAATGACCTCTTTTTCAATAAATATATATTTATATTATATATTTATATCATCATTATCATCAAAATTTTTATTTTAAGATTAAATAATGCTAATATTATATATTTATACTAAATAAATATATATTTTATTTCATATAAAATAATTATCTAAATTATTATATGCTATTTTATTAAAAATATTATAATAAATATGTTAAAATTCTTTTCCTTTATTTTTTTTCAAAAATATGTTATAGGTCACAAACAAATTAATTGAAATAAAACAACAGCAATACTCCACTTTCAATAATAAAAAAAATTAATTTTAGGGGAAAAATTCAAATTAAAACTATTAAAAAAATAGAAAGAAGAAGAAAAGCCTCAGATTAGCATTTTGGCACATTCATCAACGCATACAACAACCCGTGGAGAAGGATCTACTTCTACACGGTGCGCTTTTATTTGTTGTTGCAGCTCTGCCTCATTTCTTCTCATCATCAGCTTCTATTTTGTGTAAACAAATATTCCACCGAGAATTTCTCAAATACTTTTATAGAATTGAAAAAAAAAAGATTCATGAAAAACATCGACTGAAAATTTCAACTTGGCAAAAATCAAAACTCATACAAAAGCATAGTTAGCCGCGAGCAAACGAAACTATTACGGCTAGAAAACGACCATTTAAAGTTTCGGCTGCCATTAGAGAGGAGGAGCAGAGGAAATCAAAAGCGAGTATATATAGTAGCTGTGGGAAATGGGGCTAGGTTTTGTTTTAGGGTTTTAGTAAAGCCAATTTGCTTTATAAGGTTTGGGCCTTTCCGCTATAATTGGGCTATTAAAGAGTATCCTTATCCTAGTACATCAACCATTTTAGGCCCACTATTACTTTTATTTTTATATGTTTATTCATAAATAAATTTTGCCCAACATTATATAAATTATGTTCAAGATTCTATAATGCACCAATATGCAATATAAAGCTCAAATGAGGGTTTTTTTCAT
This sequence comes from Heritiera fomes, assembly GCA_032173925.1. NCBI lineage: Eukaryota > Viridiplantae > Streptophyta > Magnoliopsida > Malvales > Malvaceae > Heritiera > Heritiera fomes. The sequence continues at coordinate 21,064,704 of JAPDPM010000013.1, read as the reverse complement.
TTAATAATATTATAATGAAGTATACAGCTTCTCAAATTCAACTTTGGCTAATGAAAAACATGTCCATCCTGAAAATATTAAAAATAATTTTTAGATATGAGTTTAAACGGTTATATTATTATTTCACTTAAAGAATTTTACAAGTTCGATATTCAAATTTCATTATTTAAATTCTCCTTTCATCCAAATTAGAGATCTTTGTTAAAATAAAAAAATTCTAAATATAAGACTTATGATACCTAAGGAGATCCCAAGTTATACTATGAAGGCTATAAACAATATCGAACAATCAAAATTAAAATTAGATAAGGTTGTGAATTGTGATTCTGGTAAACATCGTTGACAAAAAAAAATAAAATAAAATCAATAAAGAGAGCTCAAAAAAAATTTTATATCCAATCAGTGATTTTTTTTTACATTCTGTTTGATATAAAATTATAAAAAAAAATCAATCTAAATAATTGAAATGCTTAATAACATATTTCAATTATTAAAGAATAATTTTTTTTCGTTCCCCTCCTTTCCTTTTACCAAAGAAAAACTTCAAATTAATTTCACAAAAAAGGTTGTTAAAAGATGTAATGCTAGGCCTCGAGGCCCTACACTAATAAGAATGCGGTAAGAGTTAATGGGACATAGGTTTTAGCATGATCTACCAATGACACATGGCAGATATTACTGATCGTAGGCCCACCATCCTCGTTGTCTTGGCAGGCACCCTACCCTGCTCAAATTAACGCAGCTGCACCATTTTCTTTTTCTTTTCTAAGGAAAAAATAAATGAAAAAGTAGAACCATTAACTCAAAGCCCAAATGGCAACACCAATTCAGCAGTAAACTTCTGATGGAATTTTGATCAGTTTTAGCCTGCCAAACAGGGAAATTTAATACAACTCCTGCACAGTTACCACTCTGACAGTACCTCGGAATCCTGCTCACATAATTCATAATTCAAACAAAAGTTATTTCAGTACACTCAAAAATCCTATCGTGGAAATCCCAGTCCCCAAAACCCCACTGTGCTTGGTTCACGGTTGCCATGAAAGCCCATACTCCCATCCATTTTTAATGTTCTTTCTTTTCAGTTTTTTTCGATAGGCTTTTTCCCTGCCCTGCAAGTTTAGAAACTCTACAGATCAAAGAAAGTGATAAGACTAGTACTTACTACTGTTTTAAGCAGAAATTTTTTGCTTATTATTAGAGATGTTGGCCCTTAGCACAAGGCTTTAATTGCTTGGAAAAAGATATATGCGAAGTTTCAAAGCTTTCGATAGCTGACACCATGATCCATGAAGCCACCTGCTGATTAAATATTACATTGAATATCATTTTGTATTAATTATTAAATTACATATTACATTGAATATCATTTTGTTATTCTAACAAATAAACATGTAGATGTAAGAAGTTTAGAGTAAAAGACTAAAAACTGTCCTAAAGCCGAACCTAAATGGGTCTTTTTCTGGGACATCAATATCCGATAGTTGTAACATGTAAATGTGAAATAAAGAAACCATCAATGTCAATAACGAAAAAGAAAAGAGACCCATTGGCTAAGTGTTGGGATAGATAGATCCATGGATGAGTGGTCCAACTTAGGTGCACCCATTTATAGCCAAAAGTGGCTAATTAATTAATGAAAAATGACCGTCGGATTGTTCGGAGGGAGTGGCTTGATTGGGATTTGGGAGGTTCAACAAACAGGATCACTAGCCATTAATTGGTAACTCAAAGCTAGCATTTGGTGTGAGGGTTCACCAACTGGTGGTCCCATGATGCCCATGGTCCATGGACTTGACCTTTGTGCCAGATGATGCTTACCCATTAACGATATTTGCACCTCACGTTCCATGGGCCAAGATATATGAGCATTTATGGGCAAATCTAGTTCTTTTACTTCAGGAAATCGAAAGTCTTAGAGGAAGTTGGCAATTTTGGTTGCAACACATTGAAAAATAAAAACAATTTTCTTTTATATATATATATATATATATATATATATTTTTAATATATTGTGTCAGTGCCCGAAAAATATATATGTATTACTTAGAGTGCAGAGATAGCCATTTAAGATAGATGAGTTTCTCTGTTTTCATATTTTCTTAAAATTAAATTTTAATATATATTTTATATTTGTGAAAAATAATAAAATAATAAATATAATTTGTGAATAATGATTATAAAGGTTGGATTTTTTTTTCTAAAAACACCTGCGTCCTATGCTTTGGTTTTCTTTGAAGAAATTAAAGTTCAATCCATAGATCTTCAATTTTTTAAATATATTTTGGAATTAATAATCTTTAAAGTCTCAACTTTTCAATGCTAAGATATAACTTTTAAATGCTTATCTTTCAAGATTAAAGTAAACTTTTCCAAACACTTAAAGTAAATTTCAATCAAAACTCAAGCAAATTTGAAAATGGCATCACCTTTTGATCTCAAATTATTTTCATTAATGACCAACAAGTGATTAAAAGAAGTAAAAATAAAATTTTTTTTTAGATATTTATATATGATTTGAATCCTGAAATTGCAACTATTAAGATGATTTTACTATTTACTATTCTCGGTACGGGTTAATCTCAAAGTATAAAATAAATGAAGGCAAAATATTTTCACCGATGATTTTACAAAATTAAAAATATATAAATATAAAAAACAAGGGTGAAAATTGCTACTTTCTAAATTAAAATTCATTTCCAGATGGGATGAAGCTGAAACAGTGACTGATAAGTAAATGATAAATTAGTCGTCAAAAAAAACGGTGGAAAGTCCAATCATATAGTATATCATATAAGCCACAGTCACATGACAATGGTTGTTGATTGCCAAATAAGACAACAGCACAGAATTTTCCAGCGAATTTTGACTGCCTGCCACTGTTTTTGTTTAATGAAATTGAAATTAGCTCAACCCCAGCCCTTAGGCGTGCCGAAGCTAAATTTGTCATCTAGTAGTAGACAAAGTTTGTAAAGAACTTTCCTAAAGTCTGTCACCAGAACATGTTGTGACGCTACCTTTTTGGGCTAAACCAAGGACTCTAAATTATGATAAGATAATGATTTGATTCTACATTTGTTGCCCTTAGTTAAATGTCTTAATATCAACCTTCAATTTTTAGACCAATTTCAAGCATTCAATTTCATATTTTCTTCCTGTCTTTCTTTCTTTGTTATAATCTGAATCTAATTTCCAATGTGGAATATATGTATTTAGTGTAAATTCAAATGCTCAAGTATGCATTTTAATTCTTGAAACATTTGAGAAGAATTTGATTTATATTTGAACTGAGCATTTTCATTTTTTTTATATAAAGGAAGTAGAAATTCGAAGATAAAACAAAGGATGCAAGTGTTTACAAAGAGAATATTACTTCAAAATTAATTGTTTTTAAATTCTTAAATTTATTTATATGGAGATTTGATTTAGTCATTGATACGTGGTTTTTATATTTAAATATTAAGGTTCAAATTTCTCTTCTTCAAATAATTTTTTTTCTATTATTTTTCAATTTTAAATGCAGGAGTTATTTATTTATTTGTTTTGATGAAATATCATTTAGCAAAATATATGTTCTTTTAGTGCTTTGTTATCAATCTATTCGGAAGCCTAACTAATCATCACAGCACAATAAATTGCTTAGATCAGATTACAGCTGAATTTAACCAAAACCAGTCTAATCATTGCAAGTGCAATTATGTACCAGCCCATGCATGCCAATTGCTATTTGGTGGCGATGGCATTTTTTTTTTTGCATTTTTTTTAAGAAATAGATTTATATATCAAATATTTCTTTGTTAAATTATACATATTTGTAATTAAAAAATCTTTTCTTCATTTCTTTAATAAAACTTTATTATTGTAAAACTTCACTATTACTAGTGGCCATTATGGCATCAGATTTGAACTGAAATTTACTTCCAAAAAGCATATGAACTTTATTTAAAGGTCACTGGGTAAGTAGGAGTTGGTTCAATTCATTTTTAATTTTATTTTGTCAATATAGTATTGGATAAACTCTTCACATATAATTTTGATATTAAAAAAAGTTGTTGAAACTCTAAGATTAAAAATTATCATTGCTAAAGTGATATTATTTCACATTTGTTAAAAATTAAGTTTTCATATTTTAAGTTTAAGTTGAGTTTCACCCCTTATTATCAATTAGTTTTTGGTTTGACACTTAACATGATATCAGAGTTCAAATTTTATTCTTATATTGTTGTCTGTTACTTCTTTTAAGCTTGTGACATGGTGGTAGGTTTTCATATTTTTCACTTACATGTGATGAAAACTTGTTAAAATAAATTTATGTCTCACATATGTTAAATATTGAATTTATTAGTCTTATATTTAAATTGATTCATTTGTTTATTACCAATTAAACTTTTCTTGAATATTTATTAATTTTTTATTAGAAGCTCATGAAACCAAAATTGATAAAATTGTCCGAAGAGTCATTCACACAATAAATACAAATAGTTTTTATAAAATTAAAATGAGTGTACTAATCAATGAAATATTTCACCCCAATCCCCAAATAATTAGTTATTTATTTTTTATTAATAAGTACAAAAAAATCTCTCATAATAAAAGATAACAATTATTAGAACTAGACTTGATTATTTCAAATTATTAGTTCTTACTTATTAATGAACTTTGTCTTTTGTTTAAAATTTATATATGATGCACTAATAATATATAAATTTTATACACTGTCAATCAATCATAGACATACTTTAATCTATAATATAGATATCAATTTAAATGAATGTGTTGCAGTCATATTTCTTCTCTAATAACAATACACAACTGGAAATAGATTTAAAAAAATAAAAAAAATGAAGACATTTTAGAAGCATAATTTTTTTGGAACTCAAAATAACTATTATAAAAATGACGCTAAATTTTTTTAACAACAATGCATGACCTAATACGGTTTAAAAAATGGATTTATATATGATGCACTGACAGTGTATAGTTTCTATACACTGTCAATGCATCAGAGGTTGACACCTCATCAATAGGCCCTTATATGTAAATATAAATAATTTTTTTTAATTTGCCCATAAGGGCCTATTGATGAGGTGTCAACTTCTGATGCATTGACAGTGTATAGAAACTATATACTTTCAGTGTATCATATACAAACTCTTAAAAAATTATAATAAAGACATATAAAAATGTTTAACCAAAAAAATTAAGGAGCTAAAAATAAATTAAAGGACTTTTCTAAAAAAATAAGAACCAAATAAAAAATAAGTTAGAAGACTTAGCTATAAAAATTCAAAAAAATTAGAAAAAAAAAATGGCTCCAATTCACGTGGTCCACATTTGGGAGATGAACAGCCCAATTTACAAGACAGAAAAAACTTAGAAGTTAGGCCAATTTTATTTGAAACCTGGTGTAAATTTGGATGACAAAATGAACAGTATTAGATTGAAAGATTACTTTAAGTATTTATATATGATGTACTAATAATATATAATTTCTATATACTGTCGCTAAACAATAGGTTAATACTTTATCAATCAGTTTTTATGAGCAAATTTAAAAAAAATTATTTATTTTTAAGTACTTGGCAGCATTTTAGTTTGCATATTAATGAAGTATCAACATCCGATGCATTAACAGTGTATAGATACTATACACTGTCAGTGCATGGATATAAACCCTAACTTTAATATATAGTTATAGATATTTATATAATTAAATTAAAACATAAATAAATTTTCAAACAAACTAAGCACATTTTTCACTAGTTATCTTCTAAAAGATATATAGATTAACGTGTTGATAAAGTATGTGAACGAAGGCAGTTAAAATTTAATGTAGCATCAAAGTAAAGTTTTGTTTGGTTCATTAAAAATGATTTTCAAAAAATAATTTTTGTATTTTTTAGTATTTGGTTGGTAGAAATTTGATTGATCAATGTAAAATGACTTCTTAATCACTAGAAAATTTGGTCTTTTTTTTTAATTGTCTTACACTTTTAAAAAGGAGAGAACATTTTTTGAAAAAGATAGTTGTTTCTGTGTAAAGTTATTTACCTTGCTTTTAAGTATAATTCCACTCAAGTTAAACATTGGATATGATTTTTTTAAATAATTTAATCATACATAAAATATTATTATATTAATAAAATATTTTTATTTAATTAGTTTAAAAGGTTTAAATATTAAATTATTAACATTAATTTAACTTTAAATATTTTATTTTCTAGATTATTATTCTTATATATTTTAATAAATAATAATAAACTATTATATTATTATTTTAATAATAAATAAATACTAATTTAATAAATAATAAATTTAATATTTTAATAAGTAATATTTTTAATAATTTATTGATATTTTATTCAAAATATAATGTTTTAATATTTTATTTACAAATATTTTATATTAATATTTAATAAAAATATAAAAAATAATACTTTTGTGATGATTTTAATAATAAATACTCTTAGTTTAAAATATAATTATTTTAATAGTATAAATATTTTAATATTTCAAAAATAAATATTAATATATTATTAATATTATATATATATATAGAAATAGTAATATTACTTCAAATTTTTTAAAAAATTAATATAAGTTGATAAATATTTTTCTTTTAAATGTTTAATAATATAATATTTTTGTGATGTACCGATTATCAATACGATTAGTTGAGCTATTTGTTATATCCTCACTCAGTTTATTAACACTCAATTAGTTTATATTTTGTATCCATCTGATTCATAGTAATCGATAATTAAGTTCATCTTTGTATCTGATCATTCGCTCCAAATTAATGCATAAACAACCTCAATTCACATTTATATAAAATAGATCAAACTCATATCATAAAGCGCCTCACTTGTCTCAGTCCCTAGGTCTGACTATAGGGAGTTTATTCATTAGGCAATTCAAGAATAAAGTTTTCAGTAAATAGTTTAATAAACCATCCAGTAATCAGTTCAGTAACAATTCATTAACTAGTAAAATAACCAGTTTAACAAATAGCTTAGTAAGCAAATCAATAAGCAATTCAATAAATAGTTCGGTAAACAATTCAATAATACAGTACAGTAAACGATTTAGTAAACAATACAATAAGTAGTTCAGTAAACAGTACAATGGAGACAAGGCAACACCCAATTGAATCATGTAGTTTCATTATCCCAAGAAGGGAGTAACAGTAAGAATAACAATAACAGTAAGATATATAGTCATAATCAAAGTGGTGTCATCAGTGTATACTGATCAAGTGACATCTAGGATGGCTGATGACATGATCTAGATCAATTAGCAAACAGTAACAGTACAGTCAGTACGGCATGATTACCCGAAGGCAACTATGGGGAGCTAACAGTATCAAAATAGTTTACAAAATAGTCGGAAACGCCTTATAGAAATCAATTCAGTAAAGCATATCTTCAAACAGTTCATAAATCTTTAAAATCAGTAACAATTGCATTCAAAGTACAAAAATTCAGTAAATATTCCTACAATATATAGTGTTTATAATATTTTATTTACGTATAAAAAAAACCCTAGAACTCGTGCGTATCTTGAAAAGTTCAAAAATCATTAAAAATTCATTCAGAAACAGAGTTGCAAATGCGTGCACACTTATAGCTTAAATGCCAACTTAACTTAAATCACCCCTTCATTCCATTCCCTTTTACACTAACGAAATCTTATTAGTGGTTTACGGTTTTAAGATCATTTTACAGAGTTTCGTTAACATAACAATATTATCTATTCTAACCCTCTTGCACTTAAGACACAATTTGATAACTTCAGTTTCAATTTTATAATCCCAATTTAATCACCGAAATTCAATTACTTAAAATCATAATTCAGGCATTTCAATGCAAACACAATATCCTTATGCCTTCTATATACGTCTCTTACCACTAGCAATTGCACAGTGCAGTTCGATAGCACTAATTACACTCCTCACATCCGGGCTGCAAAACACAGTCAATTCTCAACATTTCAGTTATAGAAAGTGTATAATTTCTCGGGATGTATTATATTTCCTAATGCAATTTTAAATTCGATCTACTTCCTACTAGTGCTTATAACTGCAACTACCAACAAAGCACTTCCTTTTTCAATTCTGAATTCACCAACTGTCTTATATTAATTTATACTGTATTTTATAACCATTTTTCCATCAAAGTGAGCATGATAACCCCTTCTTTCACGCTTGGCCGAATGCTTCCATCATCCATACACTATCATTTCATCAATTCAAGGCTACATTCATGCATTACACTTACTCTGCATTAATTGTATGCCATTGATGCATTGAAACATCACCATTTTCATGCATATCCCCTCTCGGCCGAAACCTTATGGTGCCCATACATTTTGTTTTGATCAATTCTAACATCATACACATGTTATATAACCCTAAAACACTAACATATATTAAAAGGAATCAAAGTTGTATAAGCTTTCTCTCACCTTCCTCTTTGGCCGAATCTTTGAGGGAGTTTTTCATCATGAAAATGGCCTTTACACAAGCTAGTTTGAATATATGTTATAGAGGAGAAGGAAAGGAACAATTTTGCTTTAGGTAGTTTTCGGTTTTGAGGTGTTTTTATTAAAGTTTCACAAGGTTTTCTCTCTCTACTTAAGCTTGTTTTAATGGTGGAAGAAGAGAGGAAGAAGTGGACGGCAACATGAAGAAGAAGAAGAAGAAGAAGAAGAAGAAGAAGCTAGAAATATCTTACAATAATATCTTTTATGAAAATTACTAAAATGCCCTTATAATTATTCAATTATACCAAACATGTCCTAACTATTTAAAAACTATTTAAATATTCAATTTAACTTCCAAAACATTTTATTTACTTATAAAATATATTTATTTAATATATTCTAATCATTGTTTTAACTTTTGATGGGGTTTGATAAGTCAAAATAGTGAAATTATCAAAATAACCCTAAATACTCATTCGCGTAGTTTTGACATTTTCGGGTGATTCGGTCTACAAATTAAAATGGCATGAAACTTCTTCACACGAAGATTCATTTATGACTGTCAGTTGATCATAAATCAAAGTAGGTTGACCGTTATTTACAAAAGTTTTCTTGACCTATAAACTCAATCGTCATGTTCCAAATTATTACACGTTTTCCAAGACATACACAAACAGATGATTTTGATATGCAGATTCTTACCATCTCAATATTTTGCTTCCAATGTCGATACCATCAATTTTCATCTCAATCGAAATAGAAAAGTCTTAGTGGAGCTCACAATCCAAATTTCCTTATATTTATGAAGTATAAGGCATTTGAATAGTTATGAGATATTTGATCTTTCTAACTTCATTCACACTAAATAATGATGGAAGAAAGTGTGAATCTCACAATTTTAACATAAATATTATTTTTAGAAAATACTTATTTTTTATATTAATAAATTAATTAACAAAAGATTTTTAATTTTTAATACTTTATTAGTTATACTAATATCATTTGAACAAAAAAAACAGATTTTTCAAAAAACAATCAAAAGATAAATATTATTTTTCAGTGCCTCATTCAAATTATGGAAAATTTTTAATTTTTAAAAAAATAAATATTTTATAAAATTATTTTTTGAAAATTATTTTTTCAATAAATCAAACCAAATCTAGGGCATCTAAATGCAAAGAGAAGTCAAAGCTAAGACAGAGGTGAAATCTTGAACTTTGCTCATTGTCTTTTTGAGAACCAACAGTAGTATGCTACCACCCATCTCGCCACCGTCGTTTGGTTACGGTAATTCGTGTTTATAATTTATTTTTTGTTATGTAAAATTATATTTATATTTTGTAAAATATAAAAATTTTGTGTCAAAATTTATGTTGATACGAAAAATTCAAAATGTTATTTTTAATTTTTATTATATTCATATATTAATTTTATTTAATTTTAATCTCGTATCATCTCATATTATTTATTTATATTGTATTTATATCATATAATTATATTATGTTTAAAATTATTAGATCTGCCCTCATTTCAATTCTACTACGACTATTTTTTTTTTTTGTTATCTACTACGACTAATTTGACTGCTCCAGAAATAGTCCAACTTCGCGATCTTTTTTTTTTTTTACATTTTGGGATAAATTAGAACTGTAAAAAAAAAAATAATACCTAGCGCGTGTAGAGGGTGAAAAAGAAAAAAAAAAGTGTCACGCACACACTGGCGGAGTTGATTGGACAGTGCAGGGCCGGCAGTAGGGTGGCAGACTTCGGCCGCCTCTATTGGAGGCAGTTTTGTTTCATTAAGCGGTCCCCACAGTTCTTGGGCTTCTAGGTCCTACCTAACCTGTGCAGTGACTGTCACTGTGATACCTGACCTGACTTGACCACCTTCTTTGTCTTCGCCTTTCTTTCTTTTATCCAGTTATAGCGGTAACTTTTTATTCTTTACCTGCTTTTACAGCCTTCAACTTCATCTCAAGATTTTAGAGAACCCCTATCCCTGTGCATTATCTTTGAATTTTCAGCTGTTGCTTTTTTTTTATCTAGTAATATGTGATATGTGTATATATATATCCAATTACATTATTCATGTTTTATTTAAGAATGTAAATGAATTAAACATAAACAAATATTATTATAGTCCTGTTTGTTTATTTTTAAAACTGTTTGTGTTTGTGTTTGTGTTTGTCTTGTTCACAAACATTAATGAACATGTTTACGAAAACGTAATCGTGAATATTAAACGAACATGTTTACGAATAGTTTTCATGAACATTAAACAAATGTATTTGTGAACACTAAACAAAAAGATTTATACAAACAAATTATATTCACCTAATATATATGATATCAAACAAAAAAATCCTACACAAATATGTAATTTTAATAATTACATATTAAAATAATTTATAAGTAAATATGTAATTTAAAAATTTTTATTATCGAATACTAAATAAGCACTAAATGATTCATTAAACAAACATTAAATGAGCTTATTTGCGAATATAAGCAAATGAACTATACCTCTGTTTATGATTATTTGTTAAGAATAATAAACAAACATAAACGAACAGAAATCGAATATATTCACGAACGGTTCGTTAAATTTTATGTTCATTTACACCCTTAGTTTTATGCAATTTAAAAATATATGTTAATTTTGGTGAAATGCATTTACTAATAATGTATATCATGCAACAGCAACACACACAAATTTATGATGATTAAACTTATCTTAAAAGAATTTGAGATACGTTGACATAAAGAAGATTCTAATGCCTACTAGATTTTGGTTCCCTTGTTGATTGTTTTCCATCATTTTTTTTTTATTTTTAACATAAAAATAATAAAACACACGCGAAATATTAGAAAATATTAAAAGTTTAATATTTTTTTAATTTTTTATCTTTAATATACTGTGATTATTATTTTAAAATTTCTCTCTTTTTTGAAAAATTTTCATGAAAAATATTAATTTAAAAAAATAAAAGGGAAAATTAAAAGATAAAAAATAAAAAAATATCATTTATTTTCTTTTTCTTTTCTTCTTTTGTATTTTTTAAATATTCTTTTCTAAAAAATGAAAGGAAAGGTAATAAATGGAAAATAAATTTTTTTATTTTTAAGAAATAGTAAAAAATATTTTACAAAAGCCAATGAAAATTGGTTGAGTTGGTAATGATTGTCTACTTTACTTATAGAGCTTAGATTCGATTTCTATTGCTAGCAATCTTCATTGGTGGACAATAAATAAATCCAAGTTTTCCTTCACTTAAATTTTTATGTAAAAAAAAAAATCCTAAGAAGTAAACCTAAAAATGAAAAAAAGAAAATAAATCTGGAGTGACAAATTAAATGGCGAATGTCTTCCAATTAACCGCAGAAAACTATCACAATTAAAACAGTATTTTTAATTGTAGTAACTTAGTAAGTAATGATAAAAGATGTTTTTAGAGATATTTATTTGTCTAGGTGTATTTTCTTGTGAAACATACATTTAGTTTAATACATACACACACAATTCAGCAACAAATGATTTTTTTTTTGCTCATAAGCAACAAATGAATTGTATTAGGCGGGCATTACTCATTTAAATATTAATCAATTGTTAAAGGATCTGCCACCAATTTAGCATTATTTTTTAATATTTGGGTTGGATCCGCACAACTCATTTAATATTAATCCATGCGTTAAATAGGTTGTGTCAACTTATCATTTTTGTTTTTACCAACAATTGATTGGCGTGGATAACAAGTGGCCCTCGTCCCTTAAGCAAGATCAGGGTTCGAATCCTGACTTGTGTATGGAGTGCCAGTGTTGGGAGGGGGACAAGTCTAACCACGCTCTGCTTTTCCCGACTCTGGAATAGACACCGAAAATAGATACCGAAAGGTTTTGACCAAAAAAAAACTTTCATTTTTTTTTTTACTAATAAGCCGTGTTAGCATGGCTCATTAAGGTCAAAGATATGATCCAAACACCGCATATGAATATGATGCATCATAACCTTCATTAGTTGTGGTAAGCCAAGTATGGCACAGTTTTTCCTGCTGGGTAGGGCCAGAAATGGTCCATTAATAGTTTTGAGGTTCTATAATTTTTTATTATTATTAAAAATAATTTGTGTGATAGACTGATAGTCAAAAGTAAAATGAAATAAAAATATATAATTTACCTAATTTGACAAAATATTTACATCCATGAAGGGAGATAACAGAATCCATTAAATAAAAGTTTTGAAATTTAAAATTCTAACATTTTAAAAAACAAAATAAAAATACACACTAACAAGCACAAAAGAGAATATTACAAGACAAGTAGGCAGGAGTAAAAATACTACTATTTCTATTACCTTAGTAGATTTTATCTTAGAAAATTCTATAAAAAAAAAGAGATTTTTTGTACGTACTAATGGAAAGTTTTATAAGTAGATAGGACACAAACTCGGTGAAAAATCATACAAACACAAACCCTTATAAGTAAATTTATTTAATACAATTTTATATTTTTTTTATAAATTGTCAACAAAATATAAAAATATATATAATTTCATCCCAAGATAAAATAATAATAATAATATGAATATATTTCAATGTCCGATGCTTTGAATTCATTTACAATAGTTATAGATCAGCACAACACAACACAAAATTTTTTGTGTAATTAAAGTTATCGTTATTTGTTTTATTATCTGATATTAATTTTATTTGAGTAGAAAGTGATAAATTATAAAATTTTTTTAAAAATAACGATTTTAAAATTTAAATCATGTTTAAATACTTTTTTTATTTTTTTTGTTTTTATAATTAGGGAGTCTCCTAATCAATTTACATGCAACTTTAGACAAATTCTTTTTCGAGTGATTTTAAAAACACATTTTTCACATTAACTTGATATATTCAAATAAATTAATTGTTTTGAATGCTTATATCAAAACTTGAACTTTAAATTTGACTTAACCAAAAAGAACTACACTTCTATGATGTCTTGTCATGTCAATTGACATGCTATATCCTATATGCCAACATTGATCTTATTACGTTGTGCATTGCCAATCTATGATATAAAAATTACACGAGCTTCTGTGTGTATATATATATATATATATATATATATATATATATATATCTTGAAACTACTCAATTATTTAGCTTCAGGACGTACCAAAGCAAGCTCATATCATACAATGTCGAGTCGTGCAATGACATGAAGTGCCATACTCTTTTGACACCTTTAATACAGTGAGAAGAGAAAAGAAAAAAATAGAGTAAAAGAGGCATCTAATATCTTTTACCAAAAAAAGGCTCTAATATCGAACATTTATACGAAAGAAATCAAAGGATCTCCGTAGACAAGACAAGTCGTGCAAATTTAATGGTTTGAAAATGGCAAAAGAAAATGGAGGGAGAGATACATGACATATCATTATTATATTCGACCTTTTCACTAAAAATCAAAATAAACGATACTCTTTCATCGATTGCACCACCAAAATACATATTTATATAAAATTTATTTTTTTTGGTTACAATTTATTGTAGTGATTTGATATTGTAGTGAATAATGACGATGTTACTTTCTCCATGCATTCCCTATATTCCATTTCCCATCCCCCAACTCAAAGCCATTATATTTTTTTGGTTAAACTCAAAGCCATTATTATATGATATATATCTTATGAAATTGAAAATGATCAATGCCTCTCCCGGTTTTCCCAGAGAATACCACTCCCTGCATGCCACGCGCTTGCGTAATCATGCAAAATTGCAAATCCTTTCTTTTTATTAAAAATATAGATTGTGTACTTCAATTCAATTCGATTCGAAATTTTAAAATTTAAAATTTAAAATTTAATTTGAATTCAATCGAATTTAATTTTTAAAATTTGAATCGCTTGAACTCGACTCAATAAGTTCGATTTGTTAATTTTTAATTATATATTATGAATATAAAATAATAATATTAAAAATAAAATAATAAATATATATTAAAAAACTCAATAAGGCTTGTGAGACACTTGAGCCAAGTATTAAAAAGCTCGAATTCGGTTCGACTCATTATTTTAGTATCTCGAGATTGAGCTCAACTCGAACATAAACAAATTAAACTTAAATAATCATTGAATCAAACTCAAATAGCTCATAAATAACTGGACTCAATTACACCCCTACTTTCTATCACCAAAGTTTATATCCATGTGTTTTATCAAGCAATAACATCAGTCAATGACTATGTTTATATTAATGCTTTAATATCTTTATTTTTGTGAATTTTTATTAAAATAAATTTAATTTAATCATTATTTTACTAAAATTATAAATTATTTTTTAAAAAGAATCAGGTATATGGAATTTGAGTTTCAAAATTTTCAAAAATATTTTTAAAAAAATTAATTCTGCATAATATATTAAAAATAATGATAAAAATTTGAATCCGTTTGAGAAAAAAAATCAAATATGGACATATAAAATGAGATAAAAAGTGTATAATTTTTCTTAAAGATCTTACTGATCTCTTTTATTAGTTTTATATTTTTATCCTTTACGCACGTGTGTATGAAAATCCTCGGTAATTTGAGTTAGGCTTTGTGACAACCGAAAATTTTCTATTTTTGGATATTAATTATCTGAAAATTTAATTTTTATATAAAGAGATAAGCGAAAATAAATAAATAAATTTATTTATGAGATCGAATTATTTTTAAAATTTCTTGGAAGTGATGAAGTGACGAATTGGAGGAATTTAATTTGGACATTATGGGATCCAAATATTAAAGAAATGAAAATAGAGAAAATAAATTTGGATATAAAGAAATCCAAATTTAATAAGAAATAAAAATATGTAATTTTATATATATTTATATAAAGTTATTATATAAATATATGTATATTTTTCCATAAATAAATATATAATTATGAGTATAATTTTATATATAATAATATAAATATATTATTATTAATTAATAATTATATCTATAAATATTTATTTATAAATAAATTATTATAAAAAAAGAGGGAAAGGAGTGGGAATCGGGTATCTCGATTCCCTCCCAAAT
Source organism: Heritiera fomes (assembly GCA_032173925.1). Classification (NCBI taxonomy): domain Eukaryota; kingdom Viridiplantae; phylum Streptophyta; class Magnoliopsida; order Malvales; family Malvaceae; genus Heritiera; species Heritiera fomes. The sequence goes on along the minus strand of JAPDPM010000013.1, from coordinate 21,049,169 downwards.
TTCCTTTCCCCTTCCTCTGTTACAAAACAGAGGAGAGGACCAAGCTACAACCCCCTCCCGGTCAGTGAGAAGAAGAGAGAGGTGGGAGGAGGCGCTGTCGCCGGCCGAAGAGGGAGAGAAGGAAGTTGCCGGCGACGGAAAAGAAAAAGGGAGAGGCAGAAAATGAGAAGGAAAACCGAAAGAAAAGAAAATCGAGAAGAGGAAGAGAAGAAGGGACACGGCGGTGCCGGTCGATCCGGGCACCGCCACTCCCCCCACGAGACCGGTGGAGACCAGGGGAAGGTGAGAAGAGCCACCGACGGTGAAGGAAGCGGCGGAGGAAAGAGAAAAGAGGAGGAGAAAGGCTGGAAGTTCCCGTTTTAGATCTGGCACCGTCGCCGGTGATGGGGCAAAACGGAGACCAAATTCGGCATCCTTGCAACGTCAGCTAGCGGTGGGAAGCATGAGCCGACGGAATGGGTGGCTGCCGGTGGCCGAACCGACTGAACCGGTTCGACCCGACCCGACTCGGTTCAGACAGGAAAAAAAAAAGAAAAGAAAGGAGAAAAGAGAAAGAAGAAAAAGAAAGAAAAGAAAAGAAAGGAAAAAGAGAGAAAAGAAAAAGAAAGAAAGGAAAAAAAAAGGGAAGGAGAAGAAAGAAGAAAAAGAAAGAAAAAGGAAGGAAAGAAAAGAATTGGTAAGGAAGAACAATAAATTGATTGATATTTATTGAATAAGTTTATTTATATATATATTTATGTAAGTGCAATTGTTGTTGTTGAAATTTGTAGCGGATGTGACAAAGACGTGATTAGGAGTTCGACGAAGCTTGGAGCTCGTCAAGGCGCTAAGTTTCAGTGTCAGGTAAGATACTTTTATAAAACATTAGTAGCTTTATATTGTATAATTTGGAATTTGATTTTTGATATGAATAATTATTGAATTGATGCTAAAAATGCTAAGAGGACTCACAACTGATGATGGGGGTCTTAGTAAGAGATAAAAATTGGTGAGAATCAACGGCTGCAATTATAAATTGTGTTTCTTTGCAGGAGGTTTAGAGAAAATTTAAGCTGTTATGCTGCCGAAATTTCCACTAAAATGTTTAAGGAAAAATACTAAGTTCTCATTTAAATGGAATCCTGAAAGAATTATCGAAGATAAGCTTGAAAGTATCTTATTGTGTCATAGGAAAAATTGATTTTTAAATGGTTGAGAAGGTTAATGGATGAGCACAATGAAAGTATATGGTAGATATATATATTTTGATATATGAAGCCTCATATAGAATTTTATCATATGCTTTACATGATATTGAAAAGAAAGTTACAGATTTAAATGTTTTATGAGACTGTAGGCACCCTAAAAGAATTAAATTCAATAAAGCATAGTGGAAACCGCCTAATTGGAGCTTTGCTCATTAGGCAGAGATGCTTGTCCGACAATAATCGTGGACAGGTCTCAGTCACGCCTGATCAGTGGGGCTGAGAGAGATGAGGTCTATGACCATAGATAGCATCCTAGTTGGTTTCCAGGGAACGATGACATGATTTTCACTGCTAGCTACAGTGATTTAAGTCTTTATTGATAGAGATGATAGGGATCTAGCCTAATCTCTAACCGATATGATATGAAGTTTAGAGTATGATTTTATTGATATGAACTCTAGACTTGACATGATTTATACTGTACATGAAACAAGTTTGAAACGAAATATGTTTTGAAACAGTACATGTTTTAAACATGTTTTCAAAGTCCATGAGATATGATTTCGACACTTATATGATTTATATGTGATTTTGTGTCAAACATGGCATGATATGCGGTCTAGAGCATAGTTTGATTTGATATGAACTCTAGACCTGATATGATTTACAGTATATGTTTTAAAAGTACATGATAAATGATTTCGACACTTATATGATTTATATACGATTTTGAGTCGAATTTAAAATAATATGCGGTCTAGAGTATAGATTGATTTGATATGAACTCTAGACCTGATATGACTTATAGTATATGAAAAATGTTTTAAAACCGCATATGTTTTAGACATGCTCTAAAAACGAATACATAAATTGAAATTAAACATGTTTTTATCATGCCGTAAAGGTAGATTTGAATGAATTGAAAATTCATACGTGGAGCATGTTCTAAAGTACATATGATACGATTAGAAATGATAGCGGTTTGTACAGTAAAGTTACATAAATTGCATATTAAACCCTGACATGATAATATGCTTCGTACATGAGAGTTCCATAAGGAATGTCATGACTCGACATTAATGATATTTCATCTAGACGATGACATGATATGATACATGAACATAAGATTGATACGAAGAGAATTGTGAACTTACACTATTGTGATCATGATTTCTCTATGTAGAAAGTGATATGAGATGATAGATTATAGGAGTATGATTATGAAACACAAAGTGAATTGATATGATGCTTCAATTGGACATGATGTACTCCGAGATAGAGGAAAATATAGACTAATAGTATATGACATTCAATTTGGATACAACAGATTATTGTGCGATGCACTATAGTGTAAGGACGAGAAGACTGAAAAAGTGATTATGATGATTTATTTAAAAGTATAAGTGATAGACAGATGACAAGAAATGAGATAATGATATGTTATCGATGAGAAAGGATTAACTGTAATTGCAAACTTGCAAGTTTTAAGCATTGCAGTTTAAGACAGTGTAATCCTACTCTTGTATTTATATTAGTATCTTACTAAGTCGTGGTTTTGCTCACCCCACTAAATTTCATCTTTTTCAGACTATTGAAGTTAACATCTGTCATGTGAGCTGCTAAGTGGGCATCGGAGACAGTGTATGGACTTGGTACTAGTCTTCTGAGGTATATGTTCAATATAAAATACTTGTTTACATGTAAGACTTTAATTGATGCACAGTACATATTCTGTTTAACAAGTCGGGATGTAACTAAGAATCGTTTCCTTGTTAGTTTAATATTTAAATGAAATGACTATAGGTCAACTAGATAGTATAGTAACTACACTAACACCGAATACAAACCTTAAAATGAAAAAGAAAAATTTAGTCCATAAATTTGTAGACTAAGAAAAGTATAAGTATTAAAGAAAAATCATGGCCTTCGGGTCGTGACAGGCTTAATATTCAAATATGTTATTTACGTTTATCATAAAATGAAATTATACCCTCAATATTTAATTGTATGAAAATCAGTCCTAAATGTTTCAAAATAATAGAATTAAAGATATTTTTGTTAACTTCCTTTAACGCCATTAAGTTTTATTAATGTACAAGATAACGAAAATTAAAGAATTTAATAGAAATGTCCTTAATTCTGTTATTTTGAAATGTTTATGACTGATTTTCGTGCAATTAAATATTGAAAATTTAATTCCATTTTGTGACAAAACGTGGATGATAAATTTGGATATTAAGCCTTTGAGTTAATAATGAAATGGTTTTTCTTAATGTATTTCAAAATTTTTTTAGAGTGTGTTTGGATGGAAAATTTTGAAATTTTGAAGAATTTTAAAATGAAGACATTTTAAAATGTTAGCATTTATAATTGATTTGTTTGGGAAAATAATTTTTAGAAATAATTTTTGAATACTAGAATTTGATTAAATAAAAAATAATTATAAAAGAAAAATAATATTATTTTCATATTAGAAAAAATTCAAATAAAATATGCAATATCGGTATCATTAAATTTGTAAAAATATATAAATATTATTAATAATATAAAAAATAAAAATATATATTAAATTTAAATCAAAATAATATGTTTTTGTTTTTAACTTTATATATAATAATGGGTCATGTCAAATAAAATAGGGAAAAGTGGAATAAATTTTGAAAAATCACATCTTTAGCTGGATTTTAGGTGATTTTTCAAGAGGGAACTTGAGCATCTCAAATTTTTTTTTTGAAATTCCTCTTAAATTTTGAAATTTTTCAAAATTTTTTACCAAACATGGAATTTGCATTTTTAAATTTTAAATATCCTGATTAAAATGAATTGTCTCCTTAAAATTCCTCATCCAAATTTACCATTAACTTCTATATTCAAATCTAAAAACTTCTAAATAAAATATTGGTTTAAATTTGAGATTTAATCCAATTAATTTATATAGTTTATTGTGAAATAACTTTTAATAAATTTAAAGTTCAAATTACGTTTAGAACTCTTAACCTTTATTTTTAAATCCTTTATAAAATAACATTAAGTTCTAATCATCATAGTGACCCTTAAAGTTATATTAAACGTTTAATTATTATTATAACATTTATTTATTTGATAATTATTCAATATATTATTAGTGGAATTTTTTAACTTTAAAAGCGAGATTAGAGTTACTTACACTTACAAAATCTAAAAACTTAACTAATAATTTATTGAATAATTATCTTTATTTATTATGATATAGTGTTTTCATATTCTAAAATGAGTAAACACTTATTATTACCGACTCTCATCTAACTTTAGGACATTGGGTACAGCCAAAGCACCTATCCTCTCCAAAGCCACGCACTATGGGAAGAAGACTTCTATTCCAAAAGGATAGAGCCTTTTTTTTTTGGAAGGGGGCAAATGAAATGATATTTGGTAATAATTAAAATCAACATTAGTTAGATAAATCTGATCTGATCATCTTTGCTCTTTCTATTTATTGATAATTATATGTAGTTAATCTTTGAAACATTTTTGCTTTGATGATTATAACCTTTGAAATTGTAGTTTAATCAGTCAATCATATTTGCTTTTGTAAAGATTCCCCGAACCATGGAACTTGGAAGCCATCAAAATACACTAGTTCGTGCACTTTGTCACCAATCACTCAAATTTTAGATGGCAATAATAAAATACATCAAAATACAATAGTCAATGGTATTTTTCTTGTTTCCATCCATCTTGTCCAATTCTAAGATGGCAATATCAAAATGCATAATTTCTTTAAGAAATAATTTTTACTATATTTCAAGTTTAAAATTTCAATGCCGGTAATATCTTCTTTTATTTTTAGACTGCCTCTTTCATAAAAAAAAATGCAAATTAAAGTAACAATAGAAATTTTGAATTGTTGGTATGAAGAATGATCGATTAATTTTACCATATATAAGATAATTATCTTATATGCCATCAGTAGAAATTTTTTATTCTATAAGCACAATTAGGATGATGACACATGCATATTCCACTTTATTAATTTTTAATTTTGTTAATATTCTTCAAGGACATGTGTAATTATTCTAAGTCTACTTGTAGAGTCAAAAAAACTTTGTGGAGTCAAAAAAAAACTTCACTAATGGTATCCATATAAATATATATATATATATATATATAAATATATATATTACAAATCGAGCCTATCGAGTTAAATTTAAGCTTACTGAGTCAAGTTTGAACAACTCGAGTATTCTATCAAGTCGAGTTCAAGCTTTAAAAACTAAGTTCAATCAAGCTTAAGCTGAATTTCGAGCCTCGAATTTTCAAGTCAAACGATACTTGAATCTGATGCTGAATCGTCTTGACTCGATTACATTAATACTATACAGCTTCACCATAGTAATAATTAACAAATTTTTATTGTTAGGATGATAACACATGTCCTTTAAAAATATTAAAAAAATAAACAAAAAATTGCTTGTGGAGTTTTTAACTCCATTGATGATGTATTGGATATATATATATATATATATATATATATATATATATATATATATATGAATGCCGTTAGTGGAGTTTTTTTACTCCACAAGTAGGGTTCAGATGATGATACATACATATTCCACTTATTTATTTTTAATTTTGTTAATATTCCTAAAGGACATGTGTTATCATCCTAACCTTGCTTGTGGAGTAAAAAAAAACTCCACTAATGGTATCCATATATATATAAGGACTAACATCTAATACACCGTCAATGAAGTTTTTTGACTTCACAAGAGATGTTAGAATGATGACATATATCTTTTAAAAATATTAAGAAAATAAAAAATAAATAAAAGAGGATATATGTCATCATCTTAACATTGCTTGTGAAGTTAAAAAAACTCTATTAACAATGTATTAGATGTTAATCTTTAAATATATATATATATATATATATATATATATATATGGATACCGTTAGTGGAATTTTTTTTTACTCCACAAGTAAGGTTAGGATGATAACACATGTCCTTTAGAAATATTAACAAAATTAAAAATAAAAAATGTGGAATATGCATATGTCATCATTCAAACCCAACTTGTAGAATAAAAAAACTTCACTAATAGTATCTATATATATAAGGATTAATATCCAATACACCGTCAATGGAGTTAAAAACTCCACAAGCAGTTTTTTATTTATTTTTTATTTTTTAAATATTTTTAAAGTGCATGTTTTATCATCTTAACAATAAAAGTTGGTTAATTATTACTGTGGTGAAGCTGTATAATATTAATGTAATTGAGTCAAGATGATTTAGTATCAGATTCAAGTTCCATTTGACTTGAAAATTCGAGGCTCGAAATTTAACTTAAGTTTGATTGAACTTGGTTTTTAAAGCTTGAACTCAACTTGACAGAATACTCGAACTGCTCAAAATCGACTCAATAGGCTCGAACTTGACTCAATAAGCTCGATTTGTAAATTTTTATCTATATATTATGAGGATAAAATGGTAAATTAATAATAAAAATATTAAAAATATAAATTTAAAAAAAGTCCAATAAATCTCATGAACCACTTGAGCTAAATATTAAAAAGTTTGAATTCGACTTAACTTGTTATTCAAATTGTTCGAATTCGAGCTCGGTTCGAAAATAAACAAGTTAAATTTAAATAATTATCGAAACGAACTCGAATAATTGACCAGCAACTTTACCTGTTTTCACCCAAATCATAATTTCAAAAGTGCCATATACGTGAAGTGTGCCATCCACCATGGACAATGGATATCAATGCTAACAAAGCGGTAGCTAAATCCTCGTCACGCATTGCCTTTTCTCCCACCCTCGACGATGGACAAAGCGCTTCACGTGGAAATGATTCACAGTACATAAAAATGGTAATTTTTTATATTGATAATTTTAATTTCACAAATAAAATTAAAAATTGTCACATTTTTTATTCATAAATTTTTTCATAAATAACTATAATTATCAAATCAATTATTATAAGTTAGTAGATGAAGAGAAAAAAAATAAGTATATAGATTTGTTAATTATAAGGCGATAGATTGTTAATGACTTTATGGAGGAAAGGTACGACAAAAGTCTACCAATCTTAGCTTTTTAATATAATTATGGTATTAAACAACCCAATTAGTTTGTAACCAAAAAAAAAAAACAACCCAATTAGTTTTTAATGTCTTTTTCGAACAAAAAAAGTTTTTAATGTCTTTTTGCTAATTTTAAATAATTTTTTTGACTAATCAGAATTCGATTTTCTAAACATTTCAAAATTTACCTAGCAGGCTAGCATCCACTCGAGGGGGGCGAGAGATTCCCGGAGAAACCATGCGTGGGCTTAATTATCAATTATTAATTACTATTTTATTATATTAATAATGGTTTTGTAAACCAAAAAAATATTAATAATGGTTTTTTTAATTGTGCCTACGAATTTTCCCCATTAAACAATCAGGTCTACGTGCAGTACAACTCAGCTCTCCCTATTTTTTTTATTGAATTCATTTGACTTAGTAATCAAATAAATTTTTAACTTTTCGCATGAATTAAAATTAAGTCATTAATATTTTATTATGTAAGAATCAATACATAAATTTTTTATTTTATTGTAAATAAATCCTTAACTTTTTAAAATTATGCAATTAAGTTCAAATATGTTAAATGACACTAACTTCCGTTAGTATTGCATACGTGACATGCCATGTGGCATTCAATTAAGCTATTCATGTCAGTTTTCATGTTAGATGTCCTAACGGTAGTTAGTCTCATTTAACAGATTTAGACTTAATTACATAATTTTAAAAAGTTGAGGATTTATTTACAATGAAATAAAAGTTTATGAATTAATTTTCGTGCGATAAAAAATTAAAAATTTAATTTTATTTTATGCTAAAAATTAAAAATCTATTTAATTATTAAGTCAATTTATTTGTATTAGACTCATTTATTAAGATTACATAAATTTCTGAGCAAAATATTTCGAAATTAGTTTTAAGAAAACGCTTAACAATTTCATGTTTATTTTTTCCTCAGTACAGTACAGGCAGAGACAAGCTTTTTCGGTCGCCATCGATAAGGACGCTTCTCATCCAACGATCCAGAGCTCTCCTTTTTACCATCTTTAGATCTGGGCCGTTGAATTATAACCTCTCGGCTTTTTCTACGTATGGACAGCTCTATGGACTCCATGCCAATACAGTGCAATCTCTTGCAGTAAACCATGTACTTTTACGAACTGACAACATTACCCTTACTTTTACGGAGAAAGAAGGGCGAATTGTATGGTCAGATGAAGGGTATTTTCGTTATTTGAAAGAATCAATTATTTTCTCTGTTGCCTTTTTTTTTCCGGTTATATTCTCTGCTGCCCTTGTACGTGACGTGAACCATGAGGAAATTGTGGGGACGGTTAAACCTTTTCTTTCTAATTTTTTTTTTAAAAATAAAAAACCTCTGTTTTAGTTTTTACCATTTGCAGGAAAAATATAATTACTTCGTGAGCCTATTTTCTGGGTTCTGTCAAACTGTGTTGTCCGTACACTGCGTAAGGGGCCTGATCTGACGGTCTTTAATTAAAATGCATCCTGCATTCATTTGTACTTTGTTTTCTTCCCGGACTTACCCTTTTTTGGAGATAAAAAAAAGAAACTTATTTATGAATTACGACAGAAAGAATTCATCGTCAGTAATCATCGATATCAAAATGAAATGAATCAAGGCCGTTGGAGTTGAATAAAATGGGTTGCAGTTCGACGGGTGGTTCAATGATAACGTGATATTGAGAATGCAACAGTTGAATATTATTGGACGGCCTTGATGTCATCATAACCAGATTTCACATCAGATCATTCCTCATTATTTACTTTTTAATCTTATTCTTGTGGTCCCCGCAATATCCGATCCCTCAGATCCAGCCGTGCCACGCAAATCATGAGATTCCTTGCACCACCACTCTCCCCTACAAATAATCGCACTTCATCAGCCCCCTCCCCCCACCAATATCTCGTTCTCCTCCCGTCCGATATATTACTCAAAATCTCGCCAATCCACTCTTACGTACACCCGTTTTCTGCGGCTCCGCGTCGTCGCCAACGGATAAGATCTCCCCTTCCCACAATCCATCCTACGGCCCACATCTCTCATGTTCCACGTGTCAGTATCCTAATCGTCTATCTGTATCCCGCACAAAAAAATTGAAACATACCTTCTCCTTCTAACAGCACTTATTTAACCATGGTTAAAATCTAACCCTTTCTTCCCAACACAAAAATAAAAATCCTTATCCTCGTTTGTATCTGTCTTTCACTTCACTTTCTCTCTCCCTAGCTCCCCCAACCTCTGCTGCCTGTATGCTTCGTTAATGGCGTTTAGGATCTAAAAACGAATTGTAAATCTTAACAAAACGCAAATCTCCGCAAAACCAAAGAGCAAAACAGAGAAAAAAAGATTTCATCTTTTCTATTAAAAAGCTTCATTTTGGTTAGTGTGTATATCTCTTCCTTTTCGGTTTTTAATCAATGCAGAAGAAAGTGGCATATTCGTTCCCTGACGAGGTGCTGGAGCACGTCTTCTCCTTCATACAATCAGATAAACACCGAAACGTGGTATCGCTGGTGTGTAAATCGTGGTACGAGATCGAAAGGTGGTGTCGGAGGAAGATATTTGTCGGTAACTGTTACGCTGTGAGTCCTAGTATGGTGATCAGACGGTTCCCGGAAGTTAGATCCATTGAGCTAAAAGGGAAACCGCACTTTGCGGACTTCAGTCTGGTACCAGACGGTTGGGGCGGGGGCATTTGGCCGTGGATCGCGGAGATGGCTGTCGCCTATCCTTGGCTCGAAGAGATTCGCCTTAAACGGATGGTGGTTACGGATGAATGCTTGGAGTTTATTGCAAAGTCGTTCAAGAATTTCAAAGTTTTGGTGCTTTCTTCTTGTGAAGGGTTTTCAACTGATGGACTAGCTGCCATTGCTGCTAGTTGCAAGTGAGTTTGATTAACTCTTTTCATTTCTCCTTTACGGGAACTTTTTTTTTTGTAGTAGAGAAAAAAGAGAGTTCAAGTTTGGATATCTGTGGGAGTTTTGGTTGTCTTTTCTCCAATTTGTTTTGGTCATAGCTACATTTTCTTAATAGAGTAGTTTTTATTCTGTTTTAGAGAAGATAGATTTTTGTTAGTTTAAATGTTATTTAGTAACGTGAATTGATTGGAAGAACTGTTTTCGAAAGCTTTATTTGTAGATTTGACGCTTGGTTTCTTGTTCTAGTTATCTTCCTTTTATTATTCTTCTTTTGCTTTTCTCAGATCTTAACGAGGCTTGAGTTTTTTTCTTAATTATTTAGGGAATATCTAATGTCTCGGAAATCTAGCGAAAATCACTTATTTTCTTTTTCTTCTACGATACCTTGTTTTGTTTGTTATGAGGAGATTCTTTTGGGATTGTTTTCAGATTTTGAGAGCTGCTAAATATACCCCCGTTTTTACTATTCATACCCCATTTTCTGAGCAATGAACAGTGACCCAACGAAGAGAAATGGGTAGAAAGCGTAAAAATGTGGGTATTTATAGAAATTCTCTCAGATTTTGAATGTTTTAAATGATGAATATCTTTTCTAAACAAAATTTGGGGTTGAAGGGAATAATTTTCCAATTTCTTACCGAAGATTCCAATGATCTATTTTCTTTTCTTCTTCTTCTTCTTCTTCTTCTTCTTCTTTTTCCCTTTTATTTGGTCTTTTTTAATTTAGGGAGGTGTAAATATTTATGTTATTTTAATGGATTTTTTGGATTCTTAAGAGCAGAAGAACTTTATTTTTTTGTTTAATGATAGTTATGGTTGACTGAACAATCAGAAACGTAAAGAATAATGACTTTCTTTCTGGTAAGTTCAATTGTAAAAAAGGAGTAACACTAGCGAGGTAGTCTTGTCGTTTTCGATGACAGTGACAGCGGCGAAGTTCTAATTGTGCAGATCTTCTTGATTTCCTATGTTTCACTCTTAGATTTAATATAGTAAAACTATAGTATTTGGATTGGCCTCTATATGTAAAATGTTGCTTTTATTGTTTTCTGTTTCTCTTGTATTTTATTTTTATGAATCACTCTACTTGCAAATGCAGGAATCTGAGAGAGCTGGACTTGCGAGAAAGTGAAGTGGTTGATTTGAGTGGGCATTGGCTCAGCCAGTTCCCTGAGACTTACACATCCCTGGTGTCTCTTAACATTTCTTGCTTAGGACCTGATGAAGTTAGTTTCTCAGCCTTGGAGCGCCTGGTGGGTAGATGTCCCAACCTGAGGACTCTTCGGCTCCACCGTGCAGTGCCCCTTGATAAGATTGCCAGCATATTACATTGTGCACCACAGCTGGTTGAATTTGGCACTGGTACATACGCGGCTGAGCTACGGCCAGACGTCTTCTCAAATTTGGCTGTAGCTTTTTCTAATTGCAAAGAACTAAGGAGCTTGTCTGGGTTTTGGGATGTGGTCCCAGCTTACCTTCCAACAATTTACTCTGTCTGCTCTAGACTAACGTCACTGAACTTGAGCTATGCTACCATACGAAGTCCTGATCTTGTCAAACTTGTAAGCCACTGTCCAAGTTTGCAGCGCCTATTGGTAAGCTTATTCTTGTATCATTGGTTTATTTTTCTGTTAGTGTAACTATAGGAAAAAAATTGAGCACTGCCAGGAGATTCTTCCAACCTTATACATATTGTGAATCTTAAGTGGTCTAAGGATCCCCTTTAAACTGCTAGTCCTTGCATAACATGGTCAAATAACTGAATTGAATCTTGCTTCTATTTTTAAATACTTGTGTCTAAGGAAGGTTATGCTTACAGGTACTTGATTATATTGAAGACAGCGGCCTTGAAGCACTCGCAACTAGTTGCAAGGACCTACAGGAATTACGAGTGTTTCCATCTGACCCATTTGGTGTAGAACCAAATGTATCCTTGACAGAACAGGGCCTTGTTGCTGTTTCCTTGGGTTGTCCGAAGCTACAGTCAGTTTTGTACTTCTGCCGCAGAATGTCTAATGCAGCGTTAGTCACGATTGCCCAGAACAGTCCAAACTTGACCCGTTTTCGTCTTTGTATAATGAATCCAGGAACAGTTGATTACCTGACTCTTGAGTCACTTGATGTTGGCTTTGGAGCCATTGTTGAGCATTGCAAGGATCTTAGGCGGCTTTCCCTATCTGGTCTTCTTACGGATCGTGTGTTTGAATATATTGGGACATATGCAAAAAAGCTAGAGATGCTGTCTGTGGCTTTTGCAGGAGATAGTGATTTGGGACTTCATCATGTGCTTTCTGGGTGTGAAAGCCTCCGGAAACTAGAGATTAGGGACAGCCCCTTTGGGGATAAGGCTCTTTTGGCCAATGCTGCAAAGCTGGAGACAATGCGATCCCTTTGGATGTCTTCTTGCTCTGTGAGTTTCGGAGCATGTAAGCTGCTAGGTCAGCAGATGCCCAGGTTGAATGTTGAAGTTATAGATGAGAGGGAATCTCCACATTCGAGACCAGAAAGCTGCCCAGTTGATAAGCTCTATATATATCGGTCTGTTGCTGGGCCAAGGTCTGACATGCCGCCTTTTGTGTGGATGATGAATGCAGAGTCTGCATTGAGGCTTTCTTGAGTAATCTCTTGTGAATTAGGCAAAGTATTAATGCTCATTTGGTCTGAAGAATTGATTGTCAGGTACATGTTCCCAGTTAAAATTTGTGTAGCTTAATATAGTTGCAGGCCTGATTGGAGTGGGAACATAATATGGAGGGTATACAAGGCTTGAGAGCTCGATTGCCATTCATTTTACTCTTGGCTGGGCGCTATAGGATTCGAAGTAATGATTAATAAAGAGATGAAATCTCCAGTTGTGTAGTAATTAGAGTTTTTTTTTTCTCCTATAGTTACCAAGTATACTGTTTGCAGACTTCCGGATGTTTATGCATTTGTATCACCTTTTTGGGGTAGCAATTATCTTGTGGACTTAATTCAGTCATTGTTAGCCTTTTGGATTAATAAAATTTCTGAGTGTCGGGCATTTTTTTTTGTGATCATGGCATCATGTTCATGATATTATAATTGCACTTCAATTGCTTTTTGGTCTTTGAAATGCCATTGCCACCCGTTTGAAATTTGCATTTACTTGTTCGCATCATTACTGTCAAAAAAAGGATATCTACACGGTGGTTACTTGGGTATGAATTTGCTATACTGCATCTCCATCTGCATACTATCTAGAATTTGTGGCATTAGCTAGCTATTATCACCTGCTACTGCAGATTGTTTTGTTAAAGCTTTCATGACTAGAATTGGTTCTGAATCCACTAAGATCTTTGATTCATTTGACCAACAGATTTAGCAGCCAGTTTCAGCCTCTTTTTTTAAATTTGTCATTTTATCCCTAAAGATTTAAGAAGACTAGAGAGAGAAAATGAAAGCTGATGGCAGCCTATGGAACTTGTTCTAAAGTTAATTTTGTTTTAAGTAATTTATTGCCGCTGGTCTGCAAATTTTCTCATGTTGTCCTGTAAATCTGGCGAACCCCACTCAAGGTTGATTAATATTTATGACGCCGAACCAGTTAGGCAACGCTAGTTAGCTTTGCACGTTGGGATGAATCGGCATTTTGCCTGCATTAGTTGAATGGGCGTGGGGAAGGGGAATTGAAACGAAAATATTTGGATCTTTGATTGATGAGTGATGAGCCTTCCACCTCTACCGCGACTAGAAGTTTTGTGGGAATGCATTGCATGCCATTGCCATTGCCGTGCTTTTGTCAAAGTTTCCATTCGTTTGAATTCAATAAAAAAGAAAGCTGTCCCTCGCTGCAAAAAAGACGACTCCTTTTTGCATCCCACTTCCCCATCGTTTCAGAAAACCGGCTTTGCCAGAAAGGCTTTTCAAAGCATATGTTACTTTGTATGGAAAAATCATTTTTAAAACCATCCATTAGTATATACTATAATTTAACCAGATGCTACTAGCTGGTATCTTATGGTAATCAAACAAATGCAACAGTACACATGATTTTACCCAGACAGTCGAATCAGAGAAAAAGCGAAGCAAAGTGGGTCTCAGTCTCAGCTTCTGAGATCAGGTATGGTAACTTTCACCTCAAGTAGTATGGTATTAATTTATCTTCAAGTTTATAGCCTCGACTGTTGCGCCGCGTGATAGATTCGGTGACATCGGTTGGCGTCCACAACTTTTGCTTCCCTCACGCTCTCTTTTCTACACTACCACCTGCTCTCTCATCTGTCGTGACCCGTGACCACTTAGCCCAACTCTTCCCTGCTCTCCTTTTTGCTTTCGCTTTGAATTGAAACTTCGGATAAGAATAATAAGATTTAAGCCCCAGGGATAAAATGCCAAATTCTGATCACAATGAAATTCTTTTCAAGTTTTTTTTTGTTGTGCTTGATATTTTCACCAATTTTGCTATTTGATATTATTTTTTTCTAATCAAAAGTGATAAATAATAAAATTTTTTCAAAAATAATAATTTTAAAATTCGAATTATATATATAATAATTAAAAAGAAGTGGCCGATGGGGGATTTTTCAGAAAAACCTAAAAATATATAAATGGAAGAGTGGCCGATGGGGGATTTTTCATTTCTGTGAACTAGAATGATGGGCACACGTTTGGCGTATTTACGATGGATCATCGTTCATTGTTCATCATTAATATTCTGTGCTTCTTAATGATTGTTGGTTGCTGATTTCATCAGTCCGATGGGATTATTTTTTTTACTGTTTCACACCCTCATCATCAGCATCATCATCATCATCATTCACACGGTCAAATTCTTGATGCTACACTGTCTCCAGGACAGGACATTGAATAGAACAGATTAATTATGATGGGTTAGTTGAGTTGGGTAAAAAGTGGTCACAGTATTAATATAAAAAACCATTGGCCCGACCTGTTTTACTATGTATGTAATAAGTTGCAGTAATAGAAGTATTGAGACAGATCCAACCAAAGTTGCTGCAATTAGAGAATCACAATTGTGCAATGTGGCCTCCCTGGCTGCCAAAATAATTAGTATTACTGATATTAATGCTCTACATAATTATTTTTGTGATCTTTTCCCCACAGCAATCCATTTTATTTATTTATTTATTCTTATTTCTCTTTGCTCCTTTTCATCTGTTAGATTCAAAGACAATAACTTTGTTTCCGTAAATACGTAACCACATTCGATGTAATTCAGTCTCTCTCTTTATCTTTGCTTTCCAAAACTAAAAACTGCCAAATCTACTATTGCAATTAGCATTGAAGTATCAAATATCTAATGATAGTATAAAATGTTTCTGAATGATTAGTCTGTTGTATGAGGATTAATATTTTACTTGTCACTGCTAGAAAATGGATTGTTTATAATGTTTAAAGTCATCGTAAAATATAAATTCATCGTTGCTAATTTTTTTATTGTTATAATCTTTAGTTATTGTAAAGTCGTTGTGGATACTTTCGTCATTAAAAATATATACGATGACTTTTATCGTATACTAAGGGTCTGTTTGGCCTAGCTGAAGTTTTTATAAAAAGTGCTATTTGAATAGTGATGTGGGGTCTAATACCGGCAGGGGCATTTCAGTCTTTCGACTCGTTTGTTTCCGACAATAACGACAAAGGACGCGTGAATGTGACAGGGTTGACCTCGATCAGCTCGCAATGCTGCATGAGTCAGCGGTGCCTGCGTTGTCATCATTCACCTCGGGACCTAGGACAACCTCGGGACCGAGCACGCGTGAATGTTTTGGCGGGGAAATAACCCGAGCCACCTATGTTGATCTTCTGTACAGATCACCTCGTCTCATGTCTCTCATCTAACCACGTGTCCATCAACCATAGGGTCTTATGGACGGACCCCCTCTATAAATACCCCTCCTCACTAAGGAAAGAGGGGATTGAATCCTGAGAACCATCCTGAGCTACAACATTTTTTGGCGCGCCAGGTAGGGGCCTTTGTCATCTTCACGTGTGGTGGCCTAGGATGGCTCTCAGGAGGAGACAAACGGAAGAAGAAGAACCCGTAGCACCCTTAAGCCCAAACACTACCCCTGATACTGACCACCCAGACAGACACCCTACACTGACCATGGAGCAATTCGAGCAGCTTTCCCAACAGTTGAGAAATCTGACCGAATTAGTCCAACATGCCCTCACACCTTCACCCGTTCAATGCCAACCTTCTAGAAATGACACTGAACCCCCCATTTCCCCGATCCAACCTCCACTAGAGGAAGCCAACGCTAGTTCCTCTTTGAACCCAGAGGCAGCTAGAAGGTCCAAACCCAGAACTAACCGGAAGCCAACTCAAAAAGAGCCCAGAAACGCTTTTTCTTCGGCACCGGTGACAGAAGACCCAGAACGCAATCAACTGGAAGCAAGAGTAGAGGCGATGGAAAAACAGATGCAGGAAAAGGAGCAAATCCTAGCGGAGGAGTTGAAGTTACTTGAAACTTCACCTTTTACCGAAGAGATCGACCGAGCTCAACCGCCTCAAGGCTTCAGAATGCCCACCATTGAGCCGTATGACGGTACTACTGATCCCTTAGATCATTTAGAACTTTTCCGAGCTAACATGTCGATACAGGGGGCAGACGACCCTTTGTTATGCAAAGCATTCCTGGCCACATTGAAAGGAGCAGCGCGGTCTTGGTACACAAGCCTAATGCCACGGTCGATCCACTCGTTCAAAGAGCTCGGACACTCTTTCCTCACACACTTCGTCAGCAGCAGGCGAGCGAAGAAGACCACTCTCAGCTTAATGTCCATTAAACAAAGACACGGAGAATCGTTGAGAGAATATGTGAGGAGGTTTAATGCTGAAGCTCTGCAGGTCAAAGACCTAGAGCAGTCCGTCGCTGTAGCCGGACTAATGAATGGGCTCACGGACGAAGAGTTCCATTTCAAATTCTCCCTCTCCTTGGAACCCCCTAAAACTCTACCCGAGCTCTTACACAGAGCCGAGAAATATATAAACGCCGAGGAAACCATGACCACGAAGTTGGATAGAGACGAGAACAAAGATGACCACAGGAGTTACAGAAAACGGGGGAGAGAGGTCGAGAAAGGCACGGGGAGTAAAAATTTCAACAAGATGCAGGGGTACCCGACGAGGAGAAGCCCGGAAAAAAGATACGATTATTATACTCCCCTAAACACTTTCAGGGAGAAAATACTGATGCAAATCGAAAGGGACCCGCAACTAAGGTGGCCTAAACCAATGAGACCAAACCCCCTAAGGCCAAGGAACAAGAGGTGCGCATTCCACCGCGACCACGGCCACTCGACAGAAGAGTGCACAGACCTGATGAACGAAATTGAAGATCTAGTGAGAAGAGGTCGGCTTCGGAACTATGTGCAGACGAGCCAGGCGAGGGACGGTGGAAGAAGTTACCGTCAAAGAAGCACAGCCGAATACAACAGCCGAACTCGCAGAAGATATACAGCTCCTCGGTCAAGCAATAATGGAACAAACCGAGATCATCAACACGGTGAAATAAGAAGGAACGAGGTAAACAACCGACCCATGGCCGGAGTAATTAACATAATCACGGCTGGAGTTCCAAGCCCAGCCCGAAGGAAGAACGACCGAGCTGCAGTAATGACCGTGGGTTCACTGATCAAAAAACCGAAGTCATGGAAAGATGAGCCTGTATCATTCTCGACCGAGGATTTGGAGGGAATCGACTTTCCTCACGACGACGCCATAGTAATCAGCGCCGTCATCTACAATCACGTGGTGAAAAGAATTTACTTCGACAATGGAAGTGCTTGTGATGTGCTCTATTATGAGGCAATGAAAAGCATGGGAATAACAGAGGACAAGCTGAAGCCGTTCTCAGCACCATTGGTGGGGTTCGGAAACGAACAAGTCCCTGTAGTAGGAACCATCTGCCTCCCAGTCACTTTGGGCACCGAACCGAGGACAGTAACTACAATGGTGGAGTTCATGGTTGTCAAAATACCTTCAGCGTACAACGTCATATTAGGGAGACCAAGTCAAACAGCCATGAGGATAGTCGGATCATCCCCACACCTAAAAATAAAGTTCCCAACACCCAACGGGATCGGGGAAGTCAGAGAAGACCAGTCAGCAGCCAGAAGATGTTACTCAACGGCATTAAAAGTAAAGAGGAAAGGTCAAGAGACCTTCACCATCGAAGTACCTGACCAACGGCCAGAACTCGATTCCACCAGGCCAGAACCAGCGGACAAGCTTGTTGATGTCCCTTTTGATGAAGACGACCTCTCCAAGCACATGAGAATTAGTCAAAGGTTGGAAAGAAAGGATGAGCTCATACGATTGATCCGGGAAAACGTCGACCTCTTTGCATGGAAGCCTAGAGACATTCCAGGGATAGACGTTGCGGACATGGTTCATCTTTTGAATGTGGATCCGGATGCCAAGCCAGTACGGTAGAAGAAAAGATGCTTCGCCCCGGAAAGGCAGGAAGTAATTAATGAAGAAGTCTCCAAACTGTTGGACGCCGGTTTCATCAGAGAATGCTACTATCCGGACTGGTTAGCAAACGTGGTTATGGTGAAAAAGAAGAATGGAAAATGGAGAATGTGCGTAGACTTTACGGACCTGAATAAAGCCTGCCCCAAGGACAGCTTTCCTTTACCAAGCATTGACAGGCTGGTTGATAACAGTGCGGAGCACGGACTGCTCAGTTTCATGGACGCCTACTCCGGCTATAACCAAATCAAAATGCTCGAGGAGGACGAAGAGAAGACCTCCTTCATAACTGAAAAAGGCCTGTATTGCTACAAGGTCATGCCATTTGGCCTAAAAAACGCGGGAGCCACGTATCAAAGACTGGTTAACAAAATCTTCAAAGGTCAGATCGGCAGGAGTTTGGAAGTATACGTGGACGATATGATAGTTCGAAGCCCGATGTTGGAAGAGCACCTGGAAGATTTGAGAGAGGCCTTCAAAACCCTGAGGAAGCATAAAATGAGGCTCAACCCGGCAAAATGCGCCTTTGGCGTTACCTCGGGAAAATTCTTGGGCTTCATGATAAGTCAAAGAGGAATAGAAGCTAACCCGGAGAAAATCCGAGCTATCTTGGAAATGAGGTCACCAACCTCGGTCAAGGATGTACAAAGGCTGACAGGAAGAATTGCAGCTCTGAGCAGATTCATGTCCAGGTCGGCAGAAAAGTGCCTGCCCTTTTTCAAAACTTTGAAGAACGCCCACCGATGGGAGTGGACTGACCAGTGCGAAAGAGCCTTTGACGAACTCAAGGCTTTCCTGTCCTCCCCACCGGTCTTGTCAAAACCCCGTACGGGAGAACCCTTGTACATATACTTGGCCATAACTGACCAGGCAGTCAGCTCGGTTCTGATCAGAGAAGAGGACAGGATTCAGAGGCCTGTGTATTTCACCAATAAAGTATTACAAGGGGCCGAGCTGCGTTACCCAAACATAGAAAAGCTAGCTTACGCACTCGTGACATCGGCCAGAAAGCTCAGACCCTACTTCCAAGCACATTCCATCACCGTCCTGACCGACCAACCTCTAAGGCAAATCCTCCAGAAGCCTGAACTATCCAGAAGACTGATCAAATGGGCCGTGGAACTCAGCGAATTTGATCTCGTCATCAACCCTAGAGCAGCCCTAAAGTCCCAGGTTATTGCCAATTTCCTGGTGGAATGCATGTTCCCTACTGAAGAAGAATCGATGGATGCAACCAGAACCCACAAGGACGTATGGAAACTTTACGTGGATGGCTCCTCAAACAGCAGAAAAAGTGGCACAGGACTCATCCTAATCAGCCCGGAAGATGAAAAATTCCAGTACGCCCTTAGATTCAAATTTAGGGCATCAAATAACGAAGCCGAGTATGAGGCTCTCATAACCGGCCTAAAGTTAGCCAAGGAACTAAAGGTCAGCAATCTGTTAGTATTCAGTGATTCACAGTTAGTCGTGAATCAGATCAGTGGGGAGTTCGAAGCCAAAGACGCAACCATGACAAAGTACCTGAAGAAGGTGAAGCTGTTCCTGCAAAACTTCCAGCAATGCAACATAGTAAGAATCCTGAGGGCCGATAATACAATGGCCGACTCCTTGTCAAAATTGGCAACAGGATCCTGCCCGGACTTAGCCTCTGAAGTCTTGGTGGAAGAAGTAGAGCAGAAAAGTATAGAGGCAGAGAAAGACATTGCTCAGATTGGTGAAGACGAAGAAACGTGGATGAGTCCCATAATCAGATACCTGAGGACAGGAGAGGTACCAGAAGATAAAAATGAAGCACGGACCCTGAGAAGAAAAGCACCTAAGTACACTATCATTGACAACAAACTGTATAGGAGGTCATTCAGTTTACCATACCTGAGGTGTCTAAATCCAATGGAGGCCGAGTATGCACTAAAAGAAGTCCACGAGGGAATCTGCGGAAACCACCTCGGCCCGAGGGCCCTCTCCTACAAGATATCGAGACAAGGATACTATTGGCCCACGATGATCAAAGACGCAACCGAACTGGTGAAGAAGTGTGACAAATGCCAAAGGTTCGCTCCCATCCAACATGTCCCGTCCACGGACCTGACCCCGGTTCTTAGCCCTTGGCCTTTCATGCAATGGGGGATGGACGTATTGGGACTGTTCCCTACAGCCCCAGGCCAGAAAAAGTTTGTCCTCGTCACTATCGACTACTTCACTAAATGGATTGAAGCAGAGGACCTAGCAACCACTACAGAAAAACAGGTAGAAAACTTTTGTTGGAAGAATGTAGTATGCAGATATGGGCTCCCAAAAGCAATCATAACAGACAACGGGAGGCAATTCGATAATCCAAGGTTCAAAAATTGGTGCGAGAACCTGGGCATAACCTTGCGATTCACCTCGGTAGCTCACCCTCAGGCAAATGGCCAAGCCGAGTCCGCAAATAGACTAATCCTGGAAGCACTGAAGAAAAGGCTCAACGAGGCCAAAGGAGCATGGACGGAAGAACTACCAGGAGTTCTGTGGGCATTGAGGACAACGACTAAAGTTCCAACCGGGGAAACGCCTTTTAACCTGGCCTTTGGAACTGAAGCCGTGATCCCAGTGGAGATCGGCATGCCGAGCCCAAGAGTTGACTTCAATGCCGAGGATAGGAACGAGGAAGGGTTAAGGAACAATCTCGACTTATTGGAGGAACGAAGAGACCAAGCCCTAATCCAAATGGCAGCCTACCAGAGAAGGGTTTGCAAATACTTCAACCAGAAAGTCCGAAGAAAAATGATCGGGAAAGGAGACTTAGTACTCAGAAAAGTCGAAGCTTCAGGAAGAGGAAGAGAAGGAGGGAAGCTGGCCCCGAACTGGGAAGGTCCTTATGTGGCTAAGGAAGTCGTCAAGAAAGGCACCTTCAGGCTGCAAGATTTGAATGGAAAACAAATACCTCGGACCTGGAACGCTGACAATCTGAAAAGATATTATCAGTAGCTCGGCCTGGAAATATGTTAGCTCGGCCAAATTGACACTTTCGCAGACCAATTAAGATCATTTTGGCACATCAAATATATATGGCCGAGGTGTAGACCATCCAAGGTCATTTTTGCACAACAAATATATATAGCCGAGGTGTAGACCGTCCAAGGTCATTTTTGCACATCAAATATATATAGCCGAGGTGTAGACAATCCAAGGTCGTTTTTGCACATCAAACGTATATAGCCAAGGTGCAGACCGTCCAAGGTCATTCTTACCAAAAGATCAATACATAAAACCGAGGATAATTCCAGTCACAATAATTTCGACAAAATATTTCCAAAATACCTTGAAGCACACAAAATAACTAAACAACAATGTTAAAAAAAAAAAATACTAAACAGCAGCATCGTCTTCGATTTCAGGATTTCCATCTTCAGGCTCTCCCTGAGTAGCAGCAGTAGCCTCTATATTAACATCGGCCTCATCAGCCTCCCCGGCCTCGTCAGCCTCATCAGCCTCCTCAGCCTCTTCAGCGATTTCGGCCTCGTACCGCACAGTCTTAAGGTCCCCCAAAGAAATCATTGACAGATCCAGGTCGGGATAGACGTGGGCAACCTCATCAAGAGCCAATTGAAAAGCCCCCCTAACTCCCTCGGCATTGGCCTTTTTAGCAGCAGCTGCAAACTCCGGAGTATCTTGGAATTTGGAAATTGCTTCCTGCGCCGCGGCACGACAATCCTCCTCTCTCCTTTGCTCAGCACGGCCCAACTCTCCCCTTATCCTGTCCACCTCGGATCTCAGTTGGGCCGCAAGGAGTTCGGCCTCACTCACTTTTGCCTCAGACTGCTCCAATTTCTTCTTGAGAGAATGGCTTTTCTTGCGATAAGAGCTGTATTCCTTATGAAGTTTTTTGGCTTGTTCCTCAGCTTTTGTCGCATGGGTCAGAGCAATCCAAGCATGGTGAAGGCTCGCATTAATGTTGACTGAGCAAGGAGAATTGACTCTGCTTTCGTCTAAAATCAACCAGAATTCGCATGGTTAAGTGCTCGTGCAAAAAACAAAAAACAAAAAATATATATATATACCTGCGGGAGGGAGTGTGGACTTTGCAATCTTCCGCGCAACAGATGAACTCTCGAAGGCACTTTCAGTCGGGGTCAACTTTACTGACAACAGCACTTCTTGGCTGGCCTCGGCGGTGGTGTCTGGGACAGGCTCCACGTCCCGAGTTCTCTTTGGCGAAGGCTCGCGAATCTCAACGGCAGGAGCCTTTCTCTTTGCTTTCCCGGACTGACCACGAATCGTACGAGGCCGAGCTGCTGGAGGCTGACTAGACCCCGCGCCAGGAGCAGGCTGGCCTTCCGGTTGAATATAATCAAAGATATTGAACCCACCTACCATATCTGCATCACGACAGAATCTCAATGAGAACTTAAATTACAAAACGAACAAAAGAAACAAAAACCATGCAGATTACCAAGCCTTTCGATGGACCCAAGCTGGTTAAGGACCTCAGGTGAAGTTAAGAGCTTAGCATCTAAAGGGGCCCTTCCATAATCCCTTATTCTATTTATCTCTTGAAAAGCCCTACGGTCCTCCCCAACAACCTCGACCATCTCATCCGCACCCTCCCTCATGCGACCTCGGTTATTACTGACCTCCCACTCTATCGGACTAACCAAACTGAAAAAATTAACTTTCCACATTTTATTCGAAGTAGGGATATTGCTGAATAACTTCTTACGAGGCCGAGCTGTGATATAGTGCCAGCTTTTATCTACAGGGCTGACCTTTATTGAGAAGAAATACTTAAACAATGCAATGGAAAAAGGCAGTTTCAAACCCTGGCATAGAACTATGAACCCGATAATATGACGCCAGCTGTTGGGAAGGAGCTGAGAGGGAGCTAACCTATAAAAATTCAAGAGTTCAACAACAAAAGGGTGGAGAGGGAACCTCAGGCCGGAGAGTACGGCGTCTTGATACACCCACAATCTATTTTTACCACGGTCCTCAGTAACCCTATCTGTCTGACGAGGAGGATCTATTTGAAACTCAGAAAAAATGTATCGGGAATCCCGAAGCTCGGTAAAATCCTTTCTAGTAAACAGGTTAGGACAAGCCTCAGGAAGAGCACCTCCCTTCAAGGCCCTCATCACATCCAAAGAGGCCTTACGGGAAGAGGCTGCCCTAAACTGAACCTGACCAAGGTCTTCGACCTGAACCCCGGCGGCCGTAAGGCTTTCATCCAAAGCCTGCTTCTCATCAGCTGACATTGGTTGGAACCAACGCAGCGCCTTAGGCAAAGGCTTTAAAGAAACCTCGGCCGGACTAGCCGAGGCAACAGACGCTAAGTCCTCTGACCCCTCGGCCAGTTCGGCCGAACCATCTCCACTCACGAGACCCAATCTAGCCTCTAGCTCTCGCAGGCTGCGAGAACTATCCTCGGAGGGAGGAGAAACTATCTCTACTGAAGAGGAAGACATGGGGAAGAGGACTTACCTAAAAGCTTGGATGACGGGATAGCCCGAGGAAGCGGAAGCAGAAAACAACGATAAAGGAACTTTGAAGGCTGAGACAGGAATGAGGGGTATCGCCACTCACTACCTCCTTTTATAGCCAAGACCTTAGAACCTAACCTACCTCGGGAAGCTTAAACGTCCTCTAAAGCCTATTTAATAGGGCACCTAGGTCTGCGGACCTATATCTGCCCTCCGATCCAACCCCAATAAAACAATGTACCGCACTAAGAAGCGGTCTTGATGATGCCACGACAACGGACAAGGATCGAGGGTAACTGAATTAAAGGCTCGTCAACCACTTCGTGGAAAACCCACTAAACCTTCAAACCTCTCCCCTAGTTGCTGGACTGAGCTCTTGGGTTAAAGTTAAATTCTAAGTTTAACCAAAGCCAGGTTCCAAACCTCCTAAGAATGGAAGAGAATCGTCGAAGTAACGAAACGAGCAGCGAAATCAAAATCCCCCTATCAAAAAGAAAGACGAACATCCCATAAAATTGGCCCGACGACGCCAGCGTGGCTCTACCCCGAGCACCAAACAAAACTTCATACCTCGGCTTGATCGGCCCATACTAGCTGTTAGCTTTTTGAAATAGCTCGGCTAGTCAGTGTCCTCGGCCCCTACATAACTCTAACCAGAATTAGCTCGGCATCAATCCAATTGAGATGTCCTCGGCACCAACCTAGCTTTTTAAATAGCTCGGCTAGTCAGTGTCCTCGGCCCCTACGTAACTCTAACCAGAATTAGCTCGGCACCAATTTAATGGAGACGTCTAAAACCAAGCCTCAAAACTGACTGAAGGGGGGACAAAATGATGTGGGGTCTAATACCAGCAGGGGCATTTCAGTCTTTCGGCTTGTTTGTTTCCGACAATAACGACAAAGGACGCGTGAATGTGACAGGGTTGACCTCGATCAGTTCGCAATGCTGCCTGAGTCAGCGGTGCCTGCGTTGTCATCATTCACCTCGGGACCTAGGATGACCTCGGGTCCGAGCACGCGTGAATGTTTTGGCGGGGAAATAACCCGAGCCACTTATGTTGATCTTTTGTACAGATCACCTCGTCTCATGTCTCTCATCTAACCACGTGTCCATCAACCATAGGGTCTTATGGATGGACCTCCTCTATAAATACCCCTCCTCACTAAGGAAAGAGGGGATTGAATCCTGAGAACCATCCTGAGCTACAACAAGTAGGGCTTTTTTAAAAGTGCTGTTAAACAAAGTTAATTTAGCGTTTGGTTAACTTAATATAAAAGTACTGTAGAACGCTAAATATTGTTTAACAGAATTTTTGTATATTTTTAATCAATTCTAAAATAAAATAATAAACTTTATTAGATTTAATCACAAATTTTTTAGGTGAAATAAATAAATAAATAAAACAAAAATACTTTATATATTAAAATAAACAGTTAAATAAATATAAAAATTGCACAAAATAAATAAATTAATGCAAAATAATATAATTTTCTTTATAATTTTGTGAATTATTGAATAGTAAAATGAAAATGTTAAAATTTTCACTAAAGTACATGTTATTAAAATTAGTACTTTTTGAAAAAGCTTCAATTTATAGCTTCATCCAAAAGTTAAAATTTGCTTCCCACATAAGCTAAAAATTTTAAATTTTTGAGAGCCAAACACTTGGCTTCTACTTATGTAGTAGATAAGCACTTAAATAAGCTAGGCCAAACAGGCACTAAGTCCTTGCAAAAAAATATTTATTACAACAACTTTTTTCGTTACTAGTTAAATTGTGTTTTATCATCAACTTAATGTTCTAATTTTGTTTTGGCAATGCAATATATTTGGTTGCAAATTATCTTTTACAACAATTTTTTGTTATTGTAATAGTTAGTTTTACAACTACGGTAGATGTTGCTAACAATAATTATAAAAGCACAATTTTGTCCTTTTTAATTGTTTTTATAATGACTATAACCATTGCTAAAAGATAATTACAAAACAATAATTTTTTCGTTTATATTTTTTTATAATTATTCATAAAAAAAAAAGAAATCACATTTTTGTTATTTTTGATTTCTTTCACAACGACTATATTCATTGTAAAAAAATAGTTACAAAATCGCCATTGTCACTTTTAATTGTTTACCACTATAATTGTTGCCAAATATAATTACGAAATCAATTTTTTGTTGTTTTTAATTTCTTTTACAATGATTATAGTTGTTGTAAAAAACAACTAATTAGTGGACTATATTGATGTGTTCTATGTCTTTGTTTTGAAGAAAAACAACTCCTAGGTGTTGGTGGAGAATTCGGCCTAGAAGGGTACATAAGGGGTAAGTTGTGTTCTAAGCTATGAGATTAATATATGTTGGTTGTTTTGGTGTATTATGAAGATATGTAGTGTTAAATTGGATTGAAAATGGCTAAATCATGTAGTAGTTGGTTCGGCCACTTAACTAGGGTTTAAGGTGTAATTGTATTTGATTTAAGGTGATTTTATTATACAAGATGTAATTCATGTAGCTGAACATGTCTAAGGTGTTAAATTGCATTGAAATTCAGTGAATAACATAGTGGTAGTTTTGGCCAAGGTGAATGACACATTGAAATTGATGTGTTCTAGCCTTGATTTAATAATATGTTAGTGTATACGTAGAGTGTAATTGATCGGTATAAGTATTGTGAAGTGAAACTAAGTGAATGAGACATTTTGGCAAGTAAAAGCCTAGGATACATAATGGTATCCTAAGTGAAACTAGAAAATGAAGATGTGTTTGATAAGTCTTAATGTGATGTCAATGGTGTGTGTTTGTAGTGATTTGACATTGAAGAGTGGTGTAGTGATCATTAAGTACGAGCTCGAATAAATTGTAATCACTCAAGGTTTTGGTAAGTTAATTAGCAAGATACACGTTAGCATCGTACAACATAAGTTTGAATATTGAAAATATTGATTTTATTGATATCAAACCATATATATGAATCGTGTGTCAGTACTGCCTATTAAGGCATAGTAGCCTGATTGCGGTGCATGTGACTATATATGTATATGATTGTGGATATGAATTTTGGATTGTGGATATGAACTCTAGATTGTGGACATGTGTTTTGAACTTGCAGGGTGGGTTGTACAAAATAGTAACTCGGACCTAACGAAATGATTTTAAGAATTTGAATACCGTTTATGAAAAGTCTGTACTTAATGAAGTATGTGTATACTGCATATGACATCTCATGCGTAGCTTGGTATTGATGATATTTTAAACTTGTATAGATTTATTTTCGCATGTTTGAAAGCTTTAAAATCTCACGAATAACATGTTTTGAAATATACTGATTATCGGGTTAAATTGAAAATATATGAGTTTTTGGATTTAGCATAATGTTGCTTTTATCCATTGTGATTGAATTTCAAAAAAATGTAAGAATTACTGTTTTATATCATTTATGGCACTCCACTATGAAATGATATTGATAGAGAATTATGGACACAGCCTGAGCATTATATACTCTTATATAGGCAAACAAGGCTTGTCCGACAATGGTCGTTAACAAGCTCCAGTCTTAGCTGATCACTAAGATTGGAGTGACGAGGATCTATGGCTATAGGTCGTACCCTAGCTTTCAAAGTTTGACGAGGCTCTTTGGTAGCTATAGTGGAAGAGTCTTTATCGATTAAATACAAGAAGGTTTGCCTAATTGATCATGAGTATTGACTATTATTTTATGAGTATTGATGATTGATTTATGAGTATGAATTTCTAAATTACGAGTAATGATTATTGTCTACCGGTATTGATTTCTAATTTACAAGTATTGGTTTTGTTACAAGTACTGATTACTGAATCTTTGAATATTGATATGAGATTTCACAAGTAATGATTTTTGAACCCACGAGTACTGATTTCAAAACTATTGCATGTTGATTTGACAGACATTGACTATTGCGTACTGTTTATTGTATTTATTGAAAAGTACATTGTTTTATTGAAAATCGTAACTGCATTGATTTATTGAATTCTACATCATGTGTTATTGAATCATTGTTCATTTGTAAGATAAGATTGTTAGTGTGATGTCAAGTCCAAGGGGATAATGATGTTACGACCCGAAAGCCATGACGTACACTTAATCCTAACACTTATTCAAGCTTACAAATTTATGAACCAAATTTTTTCTTTTCGATTTAAGGTTTGTATTCGGTGTCAGTGTAATTACTAAACTAATTTCACTAATCCTTTCTTTATACTCTAGTCTTGATAACTTAAACATTAATTTATGAGCGTATTTACTCAACTATTGAGTTGAACTATAGTCATTTCACTTAAATATTAAACTAGCAAAGAAACGGGTCGAAAACCTCCCCTTCATATTTTATCACTTTCCCCAGTTAATTACTTACAAGAAATCCACAATCCACGATTCATATACCTCATGTTTTACACACAATCTCAGAATCATTTCAATTACATTTACATATTTCACAAAACATACGGTCAACCAAACATAATCACATCCCAGATAGCATTTGATGATTATATGAATCTATATAATAATTTAACACGGTCCTAAGTTACATCCCGACTCATTGAACAAAATACGTATTGTGTATTAATTAAAGCCCATACATGTAAACAAGCGATTTACAAAGAGTGTATACCTCAAAAGCAACAAAGTAGGTTCAGAGGACAAGGGCCAATACGAAGCCTAGATACTGTCTTCGAAGGCCTACTCAAAAGCTCTCATGACGGAGTTTAACTCAAATAGTCTGAAAAGAGGTGAAATTAAAGGGGTGAGCAAATCCACGCTCAGTAAGATACTAATATAATAATTGAATTAGGATTATATCGTCTCTAATGCAATGCATGAAATCTTGCAAGTGTATCTCCCAGTATTATTTAGAAGTCAATGTTCTTTGAATATTTATTCGATCATGCCCTAATGATACTCAGTATCCTTGTATCATTGCAATTCATGCATCAATATAACATATACTGTCATGACAGAATTCAATATGTAACGTATAAAAATTTTTCTTTATAAAACATCCATTTCAAATCATGTTTCAAGCAATACATAATCATGTACGAAACTCATGTAGTTCAAAATCATTTACCATATGCTTTAAAACACATTTCAAACATATACAATCTCAAATCATATCATGTGTGGTATCAAAACCATGTGTAAAGCATATCCAATCTCAGTTATATCAAATACACTGTAAAAACATATCATGTCTAGAGTTCACATATATTGTAAATCATACTCTAGACAACGTTTAACATTTGGTGAGAGACTAGGCATGGATCCCTATTCTGTTATCATATCATCTTTAACCCATTGTAGCTATCAATGGGATAGTTTCCCTCGAGGGGCATCTATCTATGATCATAGAACGTTCCAGTCCCACTGATCAGCTGGAAACTGAGGAATGTGTCCACGACTATTGTTGGACAGCTTGGAATGGTCTCATCAGGCAACATGTACCTATCACGTATATATAAATAGGGTTCCATGCCACACAAGCAGAACCACTCTATATATATACTCTAAGCCACGAAGGCATATGCCACACAGGCATTTTATAGGGTACTTGTCATCTCTAAATTGAAATCTTTTGTTATAACATTTCAAATCCATTTAGACAGCCCACATCATGAACATTTATAAAAGCATTATTCCTCAAATCAATGCATAATTAAACTGTATGTTCAATTTATACATGTCATGCATGATATCAAAGCATGGGTTAAAGATATATGTATTAGGGCTATCTGAGCATTTCAAACATATACTTTCACTTAAAAGATTTCGATGCATCTCTTTTAAAACAATGTTTTCTGTTTTAAAAACAATATCAGATCCCAGAGGTTCAAAATCGTATGCTATGCGTGAATGAACCTAAGTACACCAATATATAGTTCAACCTTTATTCAGTATAATATTGTGCATGCTTATGTAAATAGACTAGGGTATATCTATAGTGGCCTTAATTTCTCCTTCACGCACAATCATGACACAAGTATCATTCATCAATCGTTATACAATTACATAAGTTCATGAAGCCCCCAATAACATCAATAAGATCAAATGATGCATTTGTATAAATGTACATTTAACTATATTCCCACATCTATAGGTTACTAAGATTGCACTCCTCTTATTGGGGTTACAATATCATGTAAATACATATTCTCATATCCAAATATCATCCCCATACTTTAATCAACAATTATTCCAAGTTAAATCTCATGTCTATCCCTCAATTTCACTTTTCCATAACAACCAATGTACCCTGGTTTATTTGCACATTTCACCTAATAGTATATCATCAATTAACAATGCCTCAAAAGGCATTAACGTCACCTTATCAAAATCAAGAATTACTGCATGCTACATATCATGTCTCATTCAAAACACTAATGGTAAATCTCAATTCTACATAATCATCTCGTTTAGCTATTTATCACTCCCTTATCCATGAAACATTGCATTCACATTATGACATAGTCATGCATAATAATTCCTGGAAGCTCCTAATTCCTATATATTCTTATATATACTTCTATATCAATACTTACATACACCATCACAACTAAATAGATCGACTCTCAACTCACTTTTTCAACTTTTCAACAATATTGCACCTTTCTCAAATCATAATTTAATATTCACTCCAATATTAAATCATATTTTAAACCTATTTCGTTAGTTTTTCATTTATTTTCCATCAATATCTTACTAAAATCCATAACAATTCCAACAATATATCTTATCATTACTCCAACAATATATATATATATATAAACACACGCCAATCGCCTTACCGCGATTCAACATCCAATCATAATCCACATTACATATCACATTTATCAAACATATTTGTCTACGAGAACAACCAAGGTTCTTTAAGTACCATAGGCTTAAAATTTATTTTTCTCATCATTTTAATCACGTTATCATAGTGAACCTTACACCATATCTATATTTCACAGGTCTCACATGTCAATAATCAATTTCCAACTTTAGTCAATAAATATAAGGTGATTCATACCAAGATCAAATTCCTTTTCAAGCATATTTTATCAACAATCTATCGCGTTTAAATGACATTTCATCAAAAATCCAACATCACTCTATCGATATACTTTCAATATATTGATTTTATTTTCTAATACTCCATTCTCATATCACCCTACATAACCTTCATTCTAACTTGTATATTCCAGCAAAAATCATTTTGTTCAACACTTTATATAGTCAAAATTTTTAATTCATACCTATCAGTTTGCATTTCATCATCAAGTCATAATTTCCACCACTAAACCTTGTTATTTAACACATTCAACCTCCAAATTTATATTCTATCAGTAGCCCTATGCAACTCACAAGGTTTAATCATCATTTAAATATCATTTTACCCATCCTCCACAATTATTCATCATTTCAAACACTTTCAATACCAACTTATACAATATAATACTAACACAATCTTATAAGAGTAACTTACCTATTTTACCAATGTCTTGCATTGTAGCACTTCCGAGCTTAGTCGAATTTCACCCTTTATACGATTCTATACAATTCCCAAATCCATTTTCATACTTAGAACATTCCACAAACAATTTAACAATTTATCAATTAAATAAAAATAAACTAAAATAACATGAAGTAAAATTCTTTACCATTCCCTCATTTTGTCATCATTTTTTTTAGTTCTTTCTTTTTTGCTGAACTGGTTCAGACTTTGTTCAGGCTTCCTGAACGGGTTCAACCTTCCTCTTCTTTTACCACCACCGGTTCAGCCCCTCCAGTAGCGGCTGAGGGCACGACGTTTCTCCTTTTCCTTTCCCTTCTCTATCTGCCCTAATAGTTTCCTTCTTTCTCTCCTCTTTTTTTCTTCCTGGTTGCCAGCCTTTCTTGTTTCCCTTATACTCCGATCAGATCCACCTTCACTGGATCTGCCTTTACCAGCTTCGGCTGACCATTGGCAATGCTCTTTTCTTTTCCCTTCTTCTTTCTCTTTTCCTTTCTTTCTTTTCTTTCTTTTCTGCTCAGGTTGATCGCTTCTCCTCTCTCTTCATTATCGTCGGCCAGCCCTTCTCTCCTTGGCTAATGACGATTGGAGCCCCTCTCTCTCTCTCCTTCCGATCGATTTCTCTCTCTCTCCTGTTTCTCTTCTTCTCCTTTTTTTCTTTCTTTTTTTTTATATCAGATCTGCTGCAGCAAGCTTTCACGAGAAGCTTGCTGTGTTTTCTTCTTTTCTTTTTTATTTATAATTATCTTTATATTTAATACAATATATTATAAACACATTTTCTATTAATACCATATATATAAATATATTTTATATTAGCAATTATATATAATAATGTTTGGTATATATTTAATTAAAATTTATACTTAAAATACAACTAATATTGTCACAGCCCGTGACCCTATTTTTCATCTTTTTCGTTACATCTTATTTGGTTGGGCTGTCTGCGATACTTCACTTTTCTTTTACATATAAACAATTTCATATAAAATTATAATATGAATTACATCCCCTATCTTAACTTATAAGGAAGTAGTACTGTAGATAAGTCTAAATACAGAAAATAAATGATCGTACCTTATGTAATAAATTAAGCTGTCGCATCGTCCCCAATCGCACAACTGAAATCCTTTAGATGTCAGACTCTTAGTCCTCGAAAATCTGAAATGTTAAAATTAAGGGGTGAGCAAACCACGGTTCAGTAAGAGAGTTATATGCAACACTTGATATTCAACTATCTATATGCTGAAAAACTTTTTCGTTTTCCTATAAGGGCTCTAGGCTCACATGTAGGAAGGATACTACAGTCGGCTAGGGATCCGGATGGAGTAAGGCAGGTATTTTGAAATACCTGTCTTGTCCCGGAACCTATAAGCCACTGTAGAGAGTAATTTCATTTCGTTTGAAATTTAAACCCTTTTTCCTTTTTATTCCATATCATTTTCATATTCTTTTCAAAATAACACTTTTATGAAATAAAGCATTTAAATGAAGTAACTAATATTCATATATTCTTTGAAAAGAATATTAGTTAAATCATCATCATTCTCATTTAAACTCATTTCATGTTTTACTATACAATCATAATTAATACAGTACTTTAAATAGCAAAATAATTAATACGGTACTTTAAATCCTTATGAATTTAAGAGATGTTCAAGATCTCGTATATGTTGAGAAGTGTATGGCCTTCAGAAAACAATGTGATTTAGAAATTATGTGAATTGGAGACTACATGAATTTCAATTATTTGACTATTGAAATTTGCCTCTTTGAATTACATGGACCTTGAAAGTCTAATGAAGTGAACCTTATGATTTTGAACTATGTGGATTCAAGACCCACAAGACTTCATATTCTCACTGGTAAAGTTGAAACAAATACGAAATGTTATAGAAAAGGGATCTTTGAATGGAAAACTGGAGATCATTAGAGCATGTCGTGTAAGATAATAAATTGAGGTAAAAGTTAAGATTATGTGAAATAAGAAACTAGAGACCATAATGTCCTGGAATTGGTCTTAACTCAGTTTGATAGTTTCTAAATTATAGGAGGATAAAAGGTCACAATGTGTGATCTAATGAGATATGTCCAATTCAGTGGACCTATTGAGTATTAAGCTTTGAAATTGATATGAGAATGATACGATCTTTAAGATAAGTGATAATATGGAAAACTATTCTTCAAATTACAGGACTTTAATATGATATGAGATAGAGAGAATGATAGAGAAAAGCTCCCTCATATGTTGGGAAGACATTGATCAATGCAGGAATAACTTAAAAAGCAGCTACGAGAGTTGCTAGAGAAGGGTTTTACATGCCCAAGGGTATCACCATAAAGGCTCCAGTATTGGTAGTGAAAAAGAGAGACGACAGCTTGAAATTGTATATAGATTATAAGCAATTAAATCAGGCGACAATTAAGAATAAATAACTGCTACCTATGATTAATGACTTATTGGATGAGCCAATTTATAAGATTGATTTGAGATTGAGATGATGAGAGTAACAATTATGCTTGTGATGTCTTATACACTAAGAGTACATCTACTTATGTAATTGTATACATATACATTTGTGTATTGCAAAGGTAAGACTCATGTGGGGATGGATTGGAATTGACACGTATGATTTCATCATACTATGCAATGGTTGGTGCAAATGAATTGTCTGTAAGAAAGTGGAAACCTGATCATGAGTGAACATAATCAATGATTACGGAACGTGAGGTGCCTGTAGTGAACCATTTTCTTGTGGAAAAGTGAATTATGACCTATCGAGTAAATTAAGTGGGAAAAACTTAGAGTGTGACCTTGTGGAAATAGGCTACATAGGTTAGTTATTCTATGACACTATGATAATGATGTCTTGAAAATAGTATTTGTGATATGCATGAGGAGTGTCGTGTTCACCGAGTATAATGATCATTGTAAGGTGATTTTTGTGTCTTGAAGTATTGTTGAGAGATGGTTAGTTGATGTGTGACAGGTTCATTGAGGCCATGGAGAATCATTAATTTGATTATTGTTGTGGTAACAAGATTGATAAAATATTGAATTACGACATTTTGTGGTTCTTGTTATGTAGGATGCTTATGTAAAAGTACATGTTTATAAATATTGTGTGCTCCCATTGACTAATGAGCGCATATTAACTTGTGTAGTGCATAAGAAACGTAGATACAAGATGTAAATTATTGACTTTGTTGATATAACATGTGACGAATGTATTTAGCATAATGCGAAAATCATGTTGAGGTGATTTGAGATAGATGATTATCACGGTGACAGGCATTCTGGATAGTTCTATACTTATGAGTGCATTCCAAATAGTGAGGTCCTAAAGAGACAAATAATGAAAGAGGCACACAATTCCAGGTACACGATGCACACGGAGGATACGAAGATGTAATAGAATGTGTGCAAAGTGTACCATTAGACTTATATGAAGAAAGATATTTACTCCGGAGATTGTAGAGAAAGCTTCCGAAGATGTGAGGTTGATATGTGATAGATTGAGAACAACCCAAAGTAGACAGAAAAGCTATGCCGACTGTCAGAGGAGACCCTTAGAGTTTCAAGTTGGTGATAAAGTGTTTTTGAAGATCTCTCCGTCTAAAGGCATAATAAGATTTGGCAAGAGAAGGAAGTTAAGTCATCGATACATTGGTTCGTTTAAGATATTGGAGAGAGTTGGTGACGTGGCATACCGACTAGCATTACCACCAGAGCTATCAGGTGTGCATAACGTTTTTCATGTGTCGATGCTACGGAAATATCATCCGGACCCATCTCAAGTTATCGAGTATGAGCCATTGGAGATTAGAGAGGACTTAAGTTATGTCGAGAGACCTATTCGGATCTTAGACAGGAAAGATAAGATATTAAGGTCTAAGACAATCCCTTTAGTCAAAGTACTTTGGCAGCACCACTCTTCAGAGGAAGCCACATGGGAGTTGGAAAGTTTAATAAAAGAGAAGTACCCTCACCTATTTCAGATAGACAGGAAAAATTTGGAGGACCAAATTTCCTAAGGTGGGGAGGATGTAAAAACTATAAACTTTGTACCACATTAGTGACTAAATACAAGACATAAAATAAGTTTGGTACTGTGATGCACCTTGTAGTTAGCATTATTTCAAGTAATAAGAACGAAGTTGCAAGTTTAGCAAATTTAGTAATAGATGATTGATACTTTAAGGTAGTTTAGAATCTCTTATAATAAGTTCAAGAGATATATATATGTATAAGAACCAATAGATACATGTATTCCACAATATAGAAGTGTATTTGTTTTAAGCAAAAATAAAGACAGAAGTATACTAAAAGGAATGTAGTATACTTTAATAATTAAAATAATCAAAAAATAAAATAAACAAGGAATACATATAAATATATATACTTTAATATATATGTATACAAGTTGAGTGTTAAATATGCATATATATATATATATATATATATATAGAGAGATATATGTAAGTTTAAACAAAGGAGGAATATATATAACTATATATATATGTATATGTATATATATACACATACTTACACTAAGAATATATTAGACATGAAATCATATATATATATATATATGTGGATATGTGTATAGATATATACATTAACTATAATTAAGACTTTTAAATATGAATACCTATACTTTTTATGTAAAGAATATAAAAATAAATAAATAAATGAGTAAATGCATATTTCATGTAATCAACAAGACAAATATATATATTTATATTAGTTACATATATGAATATTAACTATGCAACCATGATTATAAAAATGCATATATTATAAACAATTAAAAATAATAAAAATAACAAGAATAGAAAATATGAAATAAAATAGAATTTAAAAAAAATAATACAAAATAATAGTTAGTGGAGTTTGATGGGACCTATCCCATCAAACTCCACTAGCTATCTACAGGTAAGACAAAGGAAAACTAAAGCTTCTTGAAGAAGCTTGGGAAAAAAAAAACCAAAGAGAAAGAAAAGAAAGTGGAACCCAAAAGGAGCAAGGGATGGGAAATAGAGTAGTTTCGGTGAAGAGGAAAAAAATATGAGAAGGAAAGAAAGAGCAGCCGAGAAAGAAGGGAAAACGTGAACCAGAAAAGAAGGAAGGGAAAAGCTGTAGCAGAGAAGAAAGGAAAGGAAAGGCTGGGACCGAAGGAGAGAAGGAAGAGCTGCTGGAAATTTTGGGGTAAATGAAATATTCTTCTAACTTTACAATGTTTATTTATTAAGTATGAAAATGAAATTATGATAAATTGAATCAAATGGGCATTCTATGGATGAAGGATTGATTAAATTCCAACTTGATGTTCAAATCTGGAAATCTGTGTTCTGTTCTAGGTTGTAATGAAAAACGACCAGTTTAATTGTTCTACATAGAGAAAAATTCTGGAAAAATTATGATCAATAGCCCTTTAAGTTACAAGAAAGTCAGTTTTGGAATTTCTTGATTTGGATTTCTATAACTTGAGATATGTACAAATGAGTGCAGGATACTCTGTCCAGAAACGTGAATCATGGTTCTGATTTTGAAAAAATTGTAGCAAATAGCCTACAATGAATTAGGTTGCAAGCCTTACATTTCTAGAAAGGGAATTAAGTTAGAATTGTGATGGTTTTGGGTTTGCACCAATTGGATATGTGTATGATTAAATATAAAGTATTTTGTGCAAATAGGTCAGTGTAACCCTGTGCCTGAAAACTGCTGGATCATGGTGCAACTTTGGAAAATTGCTGATGCTGATCTAAGAAGAATTAAATCCTGAACCTTACATTGCTAGATAGGGAAATGAGTTAGCTTTCATCTAGTTTTATAATTTGTGGATTTGGAATTATGTAGCTTAAGCTATGTACATATGAATGCAGGATACTCACTTCAAGGTACAAACAACTTAGTGTCAACTTCAAAAATTTCTAGAAAATAATTCAGATAGAGTTTGATTTCAAACTTTACATTTTCAGAAAGGTAAATGAGTCAGGATTGATATGGTTTTGGCTTTGTACAAATTGCATATCCCTACAATTAGTAATCTAAATTTTAATGAACAGAGGTCAGGAAATTATCTGACCTGATGTGCTAGATTTGGACCAAAGTTTGGAAAATTATTGGAAATGGCACAAGATGAATTAAGAAGTAAATCTTATACTTCCGAATAGGGAACTGAGTTAGAAGTAATGTAAAAATTTATGGCTTGACGATTAAATTCTGAAATTTTTACAAAAAGGCTAACAAAGATGCTTAAAACATATATATATATATATGTATATAAGGACTTGTATCCATGAATACGTCATAATTGACAATAAGGAAGTAACTTTAAATTAATAGTTACTCGAAATTTATAGCGTTTAAGGTCCTTATTTTAAATACGTGATTAAGCACGATGATGTAAACTTATCGAAATGTTAATGGATTATGTGTAGCAAAGCGGAACGGTGTAGAAGTTTGAGTACATACTTGGAAGCGCGAGGAGGATAATTACTAAGCCTCGAGGTAAGTGGGTTAAAAAAATCTTACTAGTATCGTCTCGTAAGAGATGAAGGAATCCTTATTAAATAATTAATTAAATTATATAGGATATTGGTTGAGCATTACAGGTAAGATAACTAGAATAATTATATAAGAGTTTTAAATTGAACATAATGTGCCTGTGAAATGCCCTTATTTAAAAAGTGATCTTTGTCGTGCATTGTGTAATGTGTTATGTGTTATGGCACTCTTATGATTACTGAACATGTTAATATATTGTTATGCTTTGGGTATGGATACGTGAGTTGAGTACCAAATATACATATCGCCCCTATGTTGAGTCCATAGACCTCAATTAGCACCTAGCCTTATGTGCCAAGAGCAAAGACTCGAATTCCGAACCGTGGGAGCCACCTCTAGAATCCTTCGGGAACTAAGTGCTACACGAGCTTCGATGTGCTAAAGGCCCAACCGAGCAAAGAATCGAATTCTGAACCGTGGGAGCCACCTCTAGAATCCTTCGGGAACTAAGTGCTACACGAGCTTCGATGTGTTAAAGGCCTAGCCGAGCAAAGACTCGAATTCCGAACCGTAGGAGCCACCTCTAGAATCTTTCGGGAACTAAGTGCTACACGAGCTTCGATGTGCTAAAGGCCCAACCGAGCAAAGACTCGAATTCCGAACCGTGGGAGTCACCTCTAGAATCCTTCGGGAACTAAGTGCTACACGAGCTTCGATGTGCTAAAGGCCCAACCGAGGAAAGACTCGAATTTTGAACCGTGGGAGCCACCTCTAGAATCTTTCGGGAACTAAGTGCTACACGAGCTTCGATGTGTTAAAGGCCAACCGAGCAAAGACTCGAATTCCGAACCGTGGGAGCCACCTCTAGAATCCTTCGGGAACTAAGTGCTACACGAGCTTCGATGTGTTAAAGGCCTAGCCGAGCAAAGACTCGAATTCCGAACCGTGGGAGCCACCTCTAGAATCCTTCGGGAACTAAGTGCTACACGAGTTTCGACGAAATATGAGAAATCGTAGGATATTGTGACTATAAGTAAGTGATTGTGATTCGTGAATGCGACGAATGTCGAAGGATGAAATAGATCTTAGGCATATGACACATGATGTATGTGATTATTGGATGATGTCTATATATGCCATTTGAACATGTGCTACTTGAATG
Organism: Heritiera fomes; assembly: GCA_032173925.1. NCBI lineage: Eukaryota > Viridiplantae > Streptophyta > Magnoliopsida > Malvales > Malvaceae > Heritiera > Heritiera fomes. Next base: position 21,009,855 of record JAPDPM010000013.1, on the reverse strand, counting down.
TTCGTTTCTTTCGATTATTGGAATTATGTTATATATGCCACTTGAATATGTACTACTTGAATGTTCGCTCTTCCACACTTAATTATACTGATAAAGAGAATGATATCTTGTGAAATCAAGGATGAAATGTAAGCATGAACAAGTTTATTACATTTGTGCACTTACGGAATGATAATAAACCTTAGTATAATCCATACATGCTAATTTACAATAACTCAAGCATGTATGATCGTGTTTTACGATATGAGCCTAGTATGTTTTATTTAAACTATTTACTGAGCCGTGGATTGCTCACCCCTTAATTTAACAACTGCAGATCATACGAGTTGATAGCCGGCTCAGGCTTCGCGTAGGCTCCTGGGAAATCGTACCTAGTAGTGGTACTCCTTTGCGTTCTCCGGAGCTAGCATTTTGTATTTTGAGGTATACTGCTAGTATATCATTTTGATAATCATGTGTACGTTAAATTTCACAGTACTAGGAAAGTATATGGGATGTAACCTTGGATCGTACTAGATGATTATGTGAGTCTAGGTGGTTATCGAGTCCGATCCGGGTCAAAATGTATGTTTAAACTATATATGGATGAAGTGATATAAGTGAACTTAGTAATGACTCAACTCTTGAAATCCTTGATATACGTGATTGCATGAAACTGTGGAGAACCACTAGCTGCCATATTATGTGATTTAAAATGTGTTTTGTGCAGGAAATTATACCTGGAGAAATTCATAAAATACAAAGGGGAGGTTTTCGACCTGTTTCTTTTGGGAATAGTAAAATAAGACGAAAATCATAAGGAAAACCTCCTTGAGAAATGTGACATAGATCGAGAAATAATATAAATAATATAGGATTGGATTTAGATACTACACTGACACCGAATACAAACCGTAAGTAGAGAAAGAAAAATTTGGTTCGAAATTTTCATAAGAAATTAAGTAAGTATTAAGTGGACGTCATTGACCTTCGGGTCGTGACAATCTTAGTCAAGCATGCTTATAGGATTAAATCTCTTAGCTTGACTCACCTATTCCACACTAGGTTTCATGATAATTATACATCTAGTGGATTGATTTCAAATGTAAATTCAACAATTGGTAATGGTCATTGGCCTATAATTTGCGATGGTAAATGGATCCTAAATGTTCAAATACACGAAACTTTATCATCCATGTACTTAAATTTTTCTTATGACCAAATTATTAAAGAACTAGGGCTTTAATGAATCTTTCCTTGCGCATAATTGATTAAGGACTTGAATTGGAAAATGAGCATAGGATTTTTGTACTTGAAACCATGGAAGAAAATGTGTTTGCTTGAATACCTTTATTGTTTGAATATTCCATATGGTATAACTTTGTGAATATGAATATGGATTAATACTTTATGACAGTATGCTAATGTTTAATTAATCCATATGCATATTTGATGGTGTGTGCTTGTGTTCTTGCATTTTTAAAATGATTATTTTCTTGACATGAACACACTACATATAAATATTGGATTCATGCCAAATGTCTAAGTCAACCATTAGTAACAATTGGCATTTAGATTGAAATAACAATTAGTATCATTGGCAACCATATTTTCAATAATTGGTAAGCCAAAACTAAATTCCCAATTGGTATGAGCTTTAAATTGACAATTCTTCCCATGATCCTTAGATTGAAATAACAAATAGGAAAGAATTCATATAAGACACTTTTTCATGAAACACTTGTGTGCTAGAATTTGTAGTTAATTGCTATATGTCTTAATCCTATGCACACTCTTGCTTGGAAGTGATTTGTGAGCTCATGCACATGATATGTCATCTAATTTCAGCTCATAATCATGATGTATTACCATGCACCTTAGTTGGACTTTAGAAGAACAATTGATATACTTAGGTGCTTAATAGGATTGAAATGAGTAAGTCATAGATCTTAGTAGATATTTATACACAACTTGCTTCATTAATTACCAATTGTGAACTTTTTGCAAAATTATTTATAAACAATTGGTATAGGATCATAAGTCATGTTCTTTGCATCAATATTTCATACTCTTTATGAACAATTGACTTATTTATTTGGGCTATGAGTCTCATGTACTAACATGTTTCTTGTTGGATGGAGCATATTCTTTTATCTTTTCTCACATAGCCATGATTTTAGTGGGAGCATATTTTTTATTATTTTTTCTTCTGTTTGCTATGACAAAAAAGGGGAGAGATAGATATTAAAAGGGAAAGATATTGAGGGGGAGAGATAATGGGGGAGAAATAGTTTGAAAATTCATTTTCAAAACCCATGCTTATATTAAAAGGGAGCTTTGTAAAATCCTGTTTTATTTGAGGGGGAGTATTTTATCAAAGAATTTTCAAAGCAAATTTACATTAAGTTTTGCCATATCAAAAAGGGGGAGATTGTTAGCTTTAAATTGCCATATATATTTTGAAATGACAAAAACTTAAGTAAGCTTTAATGTTCTAATTCATATTGTAAATTTGCCTTATCACACATGATTTTCTCAATTCATTTTCAAGTGAACATATCAAACATTAAGACCATCATTTAATGATACATCCTTATTGGTCTTAATACTTTATAAATGTTTTGAATATTTTAAAAAATCACTTGATGAATTTTTGGACTATGTTTTCATTTGAGAAAGTCAAGAAAAAACTCCCACAAAAGTGCCAATATATTTTGGGTTGAATTAGGATCAAAGACCACATCATTTCTAACCCAAAAAGTGCAGGAAATCACTCCCCTCTCGGTATAGCCTATAAAGCCAACAATTTTATCGAAAATTATTAATGTTTTTCTTCTTATTTTTAAGCCACTAAAATTCATAAAATGTAGCCACTAATGTCTTATTATAAGCATAACTAGTATAAATTATACTAGTACTAAAACTCAACTTCCTCATTTGTAATCCTTTTTCAGTTTTAATTTCACAAATCCTTCTCTTTTAATTTTTATAATTATTTCCTACTAAAATCCCTAATTTTCAGCACTAATTCATGCAAAAATCAAGTCATGGCCGAACCTTTCTTTGGCCATTTCATTGACTTTTTCATCTTTCTTCAATTTCCTTGTTTCTATTTGGTTCATTATGGTTCACGTGTACATTCCTTGACTTCTACTAGCATGAAACCACAATTTCTTTCCTCCTTTCATGCTAACCGAACCCTCCTAAAATTTGCCAAATTTTGGATTCTTCATCCTTTCCAATTTCCAAGCTTCCTCTTCATTTTATTAATATTCCATCAATTATTTCTCATCATTTTCATGCAATTTCCAGCATGATTTCTTTGTTTTTCTTATCCATTCTAAATTCCTATCTTGTTGTAGTTTCCATATTCTAACAAGATTTAACAAAATTCATACTAGATATATGTTTGTCATATGGTAAATCATAGCAATCTACCATTAAATACAAAAAGGAGCATAAGAATTTAGAAGCTCACCTTGAGCATTTCGTGACTGCTCCATACCAAAGCAGTTTCTATTTCCACGTTAGCCTCCTCCTTTCTTGGTTTTCTTGATGTTCTTAAGATGGAGGAAAGGTTTAGCTAGAAGGTTTAGATGGTTAGATATCAAAGTAGGATTTTTTTTTATTTGAATTTTTTTCTTGGATGCATGATGGCCAAAACAGAGCACAAAACCGAGACAATTTTCTGGTTCTTGTAAGATGGCAAGTTCGGTGATGAAGATAGCAAATTGGCTTAAGTATTTCTTCACCTAGTCTTCTTTCTATCCAAGACAACCAATACAAATTAACCACCTAGCATCTTATCATATTTTTCTTCATCATTTCATGCATTAAAATTTACTAAATGGCTGAAGACAAATTGCATCCAAAGTGACGTGTAAGTCTTCCTTTCGAAACGTCATTGACCACTTTTCTTTTGTTTTATACTTTAGTAATTAAAATGATCTCAGATGTTACTTTTAAGCCATATTTCTCTAATATTTTCTGAAGGAAACCGAAACAAACACGCAGCGGAAATAAAACATTCGGCCTCCACTAGGATCGATTCGGAGAGTTGCCTGATTAGGGTTTCGAGATTTTACCTAACGTTTTTCTCTGATTTTTCTTTCGTTGGTCGAGTCACAAGCAACAACTTTTCGTTCCTGCCTCTACGGTATCCACACGAATGGATCTCACGACTCTTGAACGTCTCACGATCAGAAGCCTTAAAGAGCTTTTGATTCCTTATAACCGAACTGCTAGCTTCAATTAAAAGGAATGCTTTTTGTTTTCTGTTTTAAAAAGTGCGGCTTTGTTTTAGAAAAACATCCTTTTTATAGGCAGTAAATTTTACCCTAAAATTTACTGCCAAACAGAACTCTAATCCTACTTAGAATAGGATTAGATATATCCTTAATCCAATTCAGAATAGGATTAGATATATCTTTAATCGAATTCAGAATAGGATTAATTAAGCTCCTCATTGATCCGTTCTAAGTGTGCGACCCAATAGGTTCTCAAAACAATGGCAATGACAAAATTGTCATAGGCAATGAGCGGTATCTAGCAACACATCATTGCTACCCATGTAACGAGAATGTCAATGACTCGACATAACCTTACTCGTGATAGATGTTACCGTGTAGTCTAATCCCTTTATCCTATGATGTCTTGATTAGACACAAGTCATGGAATGTGTCACACTTGTATAGTCTAATCAGCGTTTCTTGATTCCTGAGTGGACTAATTAAACAAATAAAATCAATATCTCATATTGACTTATTCGAGCACGGCCATGCATTTCTTAGTCTCACTCTATCAAAGGGCCCAAGACATCACTCTTGTTATATAAGAGGGATAAATCCTATCTTGATCACTCAACATCCCTCTACATAGATCAAGGCATACCCAATTACTACCTTTATAGTCCATCCTATTACGAATGACATCCAGCAGCATTAAAGTATGCAATTCTCTATGTTGGGATCTATGATGATCTCAAGTCAAAGGATCACATACACCATCATCACTATGAGAATCGCTTATGACACTCATATAACAATCCATGTAGCGTTCTCATGGAGGGTCGATCCAGTACATAGTTCTCTAACATGTACCTATGTGATGACTTGATATCCTATATCCATGACAATGGTCATCAGTCAACCACATACTAGTCTTATCGTATCATTGTTATCCTTGTTCACAATAATACTTGACTAGGGATATTTTAAGAATAGTGTGTTATTACTATTCTAAGGACATTATCATATAAGATTATATTACGCAGTTATAAGACAAATATAATAATGAACTATGATAAATAAAATGTCATGATACATAAAAAAATGCCAAAGTCAATCATCTAATGAATGGTTCTAAGGGCATAATCCAACATTTTCTACTTTTAAATTCATATTTTAGCAGCCTTTAGAAAGGCTAAATAGAAACATACCACAACAGCAAAGTTGGCATGGACTTTTCATGACCGATCAGTTTAGTCTTGTTTCCAATTTTTCTTCGCTTAATTTCAGCCAATAGAATTCTATTATATATATCTTTAATTGCTTTATCTTTAAATACTATTTTCCATCTATTTTATACTATAACAAGCATGTTTTATCAGCCTTTAAAAAGACTGAAGAAGGACGTGTAGCAGCAGCAAAAGTTGCGTGTTGTTTATTTCTTGGCTGCATTTTCTTGACTTTTCTTGGCCTCTTTTACTAGTTATTCATCCAATAAAAATTTACTTTATGTTTGATTGTTAACTCCCCTTCCTTCTATAATATTCTTATTGACTTTTTACCATACTTAAGAAATTTTTCAGCCATGAAATTCACAGCAGAAAAAGGAGGGACGTGCAGCACAATTTTTGCACACTTTGTTGACCCTTCTTGCTTGCTTTCAATATCAATTTCAGCCAATCATTCAACAATAAAATTTCCACCATATGTCTACTTAACAAGGTCCTCTTTATCTATCATTATCATCCACTTGACCTTATAAAATCTGGAAACATTTTTTTTTGTACTCAACCGTGCCTTGTGCCAACCTTATCTTGGATGCACGGTTTGGACTCAAAAATAAATAATTTCTTCTTCTTGTAAATATATTGATTAATATTTGATACCTTGTAAAATGCTTCCATTCTTAAAATTTTAGATTTTCTTTCCTTCCTTTATTCCATACTTTTTATTCATCTCTTTAATTTTCATTCTAATTCACATACACCATATTGTAATTTAAATTCCGAAAATTTCATAATGTAAAGTGGAATCTCTTCTCCAATATTTATTTAGTTTCCACTTAATAATTTATTTCGGTTATCAATCGTCTACAATATGATGTATAATATATATACAAAAAATCGGGTCTCACACCTTTGGCATTCCTTATCTAATATTTTTATGCTTATTCACATTAATTTTACATTGAATTACATTAACTTTAGGATTAACTATTATAGGTTTATAACTTTTTATGTTTACTCTCATTAATTTTATGATTAATCGCATTAACTTTATGATTAATTGTCACGTACTCTTATACGGTTCACAAATAACATTTTTTATGCCTCACATACAGTTGTGCTGCTTGCAGTGTCCTCTCTTCATAATTTATATTAAATGATAATTTATTCTCACAATTAACCCAGAAACTACACTGTTCAATTAAAAATATACAAAAACAAATAAAATGTCAAACTTTCATAACAGTATCTTTGTTTCATTTACATCCCAAGAATGAACTTACATATAAATAGTACCATACACATAAGTCTGAACATATAAAAATAAAGTCGTATATCTCTGCGGAAATTCAGAATCTGCTTAAGGGATACCAAAAATAAAAATCGTCATGATCCAGGTTAGAAACTATTGAAAATAATCTGAAAAAGAGAATACGGGGGTGAGCTTATGCCCAATAAGAAATTCGTATAAAAGAGCTAATACGATGTATAACTATAAGCAAGTATCAAAATCACACTCTTTTACGTAGAAAACATGAGTTACATAAATTAGGCACAGTATCAGAAAAGATACTATAATCGGTTAAATAACGAGGTTGAGTACAGAAGTATGCCTTAGAGCACATCACTTGTCCTGGCATCTAAATCCAACTACAAAAATTTCTATTGAAAGTGCGCAGTTCAGTAGACGTACATAGTTCAATAAACCTTCATAAATAACACTTAGAGGACATTTGTCATTTTGATAAACAATTTAATAATTTCTCTATAAGCAATATAGTAATCAGTTTTGTAAGTAGTAACAGTATTTAGAAAGCATATTTATTGAATATTCTAAAATCACGAATATATAATTAAAGTCTGAGAGTGCTTGGGATATCCAAGAATTTGCCACCCCAAATAAAACAGTGGAAACAAGGCATCTCCTAATAGACTCATGTGTAACGACATATGACCATAGTCAAAAGGTTGTCCATAGATGTACACGAGCCAGGTGTCATCTGGGACACTAAATGATGGGATCAGGTTCACTCAGCTACAGTAACACTTGGAGTGCATGTGGTCGCAAGTAGCTATCGGGCCAACAGTCTCAAAATAATTCATAAAACAATTCATAGTAGTTTACGGAGATAAGTTCAATAACATATATCTTCAGTCAGTTCATAAAGCATTTAAATCAATAAATCAACACACCTGAAGAATAAAAATTCACCAAATATTCTCAATTCAAAAATAAATATTTAGAATATTCTCTTTACACATAACAGTAGTATAAAAACATAGATATAACACTAATATCATGAAAATTACTAAAGTCTCTACGGAAAATAGAGTTACAAATTTATACACGTTTATGAACTTTTGACCTCCAACCCTCAAAATCATAAATTCATATTATTTCAAATATAAATACATAATAGATGGTGATATAGAAGGTTTTAAGTTCGTTTTACGAAATTTCGACAGCATAACGATGTAGTTTCCTTAACCTCCTTGCACGAAAACGTAGTTTATAAACCCAATTCCAGTTCTAATTTCCAAATCAAATCTCAACATTTCAAACTTTTAAATGCACTTTTTATCAAAATATGCACCATAGTATCCCTATATCTTTTATACTTATCCCTTACTATTTAGTTTGCTGTAGTGATACTCGTCAGCACCAGTATCGTTTTTCGACTTTTGAGCTGCAAAACACCGTACAAACACTATTAAATAATTAACAAACACTATTAAATAATCAAACTTCAATTATAAAGAATAATTAACTCTTCATAACCTATTACATTGCCTACAGTAACTTTCATTTTAGTCTTTTTCACATTGGTGCTAATACTGCAACTACCGTTAAAACACCTTGATTTTTAGTTCCGATTTTGACTACAGTCCTGTATTAATTTGTACATTATTCTAGGACCCAAAATGCATCAAATTAAGCATGGATTCTACCTCCCCTTCTCTTGGTCGAATTTGATTAAGCTTCCTACACTTTTTCTTCATTTCAAGCCTAAATTCATGTTTTACTCTTGTTCTTCATTGATTCTACATCAAATATACATCAAACAACATCATGATCATGCATGAAGGGTGGTGGCTAAAATGCTAGGATGATGATTCTCTTGGTTTTCATTCAATTTAATCTTAAATACATGCTTAAACATCTTAAACACATAGTGTAAAATCATGAACCAAGAAAAACACAAGTTTTCTCCCACTTACCACCTTGGCCGAAATTGAAGGGAGGGTTGACACCTTGATTTTGGCCACTTTGGCACTTGATTTTGGTACTAGGAGATAGAGCACTGAAATTTGAATAGCTTTGGTGAAGATAGTTTTTCGTTTCAGTATCTTTTCAATAACGTTTTCAAGACTTTCTCTCTCTTCAAGTGTTTAACAATGGAGGAAGGAATAAGAAGATGATGGCTGCCGATTTTAGGAGGAAGAAAGGCTGGAAAATTCTATAAAAATGATATTTCATAGTTCAAATTACCAAAATGCCCGTACACTTAAATAATCTTCTAATTTTGCCCTTTTGCAGTTTGACTTTGGTTTAAACAATCGGTCTGGGCTTCAAAATATTTCATTCAATCATAAAACACCTCTATTTAACATGCTCTAATCATTGGCTGAGCTTTTGTTGAGGTTTGACTAATCATTTAGGTGAAATTACCAAAATACCCCTTATTATTGAATTGCATAAATTTTTACATTTACACATGATTTATTCCATTAGTCCACATGGCATAAAACCTTATTACATGCGAAATTATCTATCACTAATATTTGATTAAAAGTCAACTTAGTTTGACCGTTATTCATAAAAGTTCTATTGGCTATGGACTCTATCGTCATTTTCTAATTCGTTTGCACACTTTTCAAAACATGCATAAATGAATTAGTTTAAGGTGCAGATTCTTACTACCACTATATTTGGCTTTAAATAATGTATCCTCAAGTTTCACCTTCATGTGGGCACTAGAATCTAGTGGGGCGCTGTGAGATCCCTAATTTCTCTATTCTCTTTAGACCCATTGAATATGATAAGTTAGAATATTAAGTCTAATTATCACAATTAATTCTTATAAATTTTGCTGGTGTCGGGGAAATGGCTAAGTGGGCCTTACAGCATAAACCGTAATCAGGATGAGTTTCGAGGCACCAAAATGTGAAAGTTGGGCTTGAAATACCTAAACGGTAGGAAGACCACTTCTCAAAATTCTTTTTCTTTTGCATGCCTTGGTTTGCATGCAACAAATTCAAAAATGACGATTATGTCCATAGGTCGGAATAAGTTTTCTTAATAATAGTCAACCTAATTGACTTTAGACCCACAAACTGTCATAGGAGAATCCTCGTGAAAAGAACTTTTTTGTGAGTCAGGCCCAAGAATCTAATTATGTGAAAATGCTAAAAACAATACAAACAAAGCCAAAAGCCTTTAGTAAGGGTAGTTTGGTAATTTCACTATCATGACTAGTCAAACCACCTCAATAGTCAACCTTTGACCATGTTTGACCGAAATATATGAAAAATAATAAAAATAAAATATAAAATCTGAAAATATAAATATTAAAATAATGTTTGGATAGAATTGGAAATAATAGAATTGTGGAGGGGTATTTAGGTCATTTCACATGGGGTGTTGGTCAAACTTTATCTTGGGTCAATAATTGACTTAATTTGACCTAAATAAATATAATTAATAAAATAATAATTAAATCTGAAAATTAGTAATAATAAAATAATAAAGTGGTAAATTTGGAAATAATTGAATTTTAAGGGGTAATTTGGTCTTTTCTCTTCATGCGTAGAATTTTAATGAATAAAATAATACATAAATGAGACTTTTCTAGACTATTCACTCATCTTCTCCAGCCGGCCACCCATGCTCTCTTTTCTTCCATGTTTCTATTAAGTTTTCCTTAGTTTCACCTTGAAAAACCACACCCTACCTTCACCAAATCAAAATCTTTTCTTAATAAAAGTTGTTCCTCTCTTTAAGATCTGCCTATATTTGGGATTTAGTGAGCTAGAACTGAGCAATTGATGGAGATATAAGATGCTGCAGTTTCGGTTCTTGATGGTAAGGAAGAAAAGTGTTGTTTTCTTTAATTTCTAGCTATGGTTTTGGATGATTCTAAGTGTAAATAATATGGTTATAACATTTAATTCAAACCAAATTATGTGTAGAGAGGGATAAGGGTTTCGGCCATGATGAGGAAAGATGAGAACTATAGTGATTTCAATGTATAAATGATAAGAAATGGAAGCATGTAAGTAGATAAGTTTAGCCATAACTTGGAAATAGCCAAACCAATGAGTTTGACACTAGGAGTAGGTTTGGCCAAGCTTTGGGTTTAGTGAATATGGTGAATTCTTGATGTATGGAAACTGTAGAATTATTAAATGATATGAATAAAGTGGAATTATGGAATTAAAATTGAAAAATGGATAGTGTAGACATGAAGAACCTCATGGCTTGGGTGAAGGGGACTTGGAATTTATTTGATTTTATATATATATATATATATATATATATATATATATATATATATATATATAAAGGTTGTAGAATGAATGGACGAAATGAATGAAGCCTATAAGTGAAGTTAGAATGCAAAAATAATTATTGGGGAGTGAAAGGAAGCATTCGGCCATGCTTCATTTGATAGCTTTCATGTTGCTTTTCTATGGTTTAATGGTCAAAATATAAAGAATTAATGTTAAGAAATTGAAAGGTAAAGCCAGTTTGGATAATGGACATCCATTTGGCTTATAATTTGAATTTCATTAATCGGTGAAAATTAGATGGGAACTTAGTAAAAGTAGAAGATAAAAATGAGTAGAAAAATATTTTACAATTGGAATGTTGAGTTTAAATATAATTTGATAATATTTTGCAGCTCTAAATTCGAAGGAATAAGGTTATAAGAGTAGTGCTATTGGATTGCCACACTGCACAGTAATTAAGGTAAGGAACATATATGGAAGTAGTTAGGAAAATACTGTGCTTGCATGGGATTTGGTGGATTTGAGAATATATATAAATTATGAATTTTATGCAGGGGTTAGGATAGGCCTAGCCGTCACACCGCTAAATTTTCGTAAAATCTACTTAATTTCTATCCTATCGATATTTTAGAATTTCCTATCTTAATTTGCTAATTTAATATGTCCATACCTTTTTATAATTAAAATTTTAATTCAAGTTGCATATCTTTCAAATATAATTTAAAATTTTTTAGAAATACTTATTTAATTTATTGACCTCATTTATAAAGAATATTTATTTAAATGATTATGGATTGACTGAAGATAATTTATTTAAATGATTTTTTTATTCATTGATTTCATTGATATCTGAATTAAATTAGTTTTGAGATTGTTGCTCTTTGATAACCATGCATTACCGGAACTGATTAATGTGATATTGATTGTGAGACATTGGGGCAAATCTGCTGTCCCACAGTTATCATATGCCCAATGTACACTGTGGACCTTTCAGCAATGGCCATTGTTATTGATAGGAATAGCTTAGGGATGGATTCTTAGCCCAATCGTAAAATTTATCAAACTATAGTAAAAAGTTATAGCATTCATCGTAAAATTTATGAGATTTCTCGTAAAATTTATGAAATTCATCATAAAATTTATTAGACTTTGTTGAACAAGAATAAAGTTACTTCTGGGGTTTGATGAAGATAAAACAACTTGAACTTCATCTTGAACTTGATATCTCTATTTATAAAGGATAATTCCAAATGATATGATCTTTCAATCAAGCGACATGATTTTTCATTGGGTAAATTACATCTACCTCTTTAACGTTTAGCCATAATTCAACTTCAATTCATTGGTTTAAAAAATGGACACTCCGCCCCAAATTTTTTTTTTTTTGGACAACTAAGTCTTTCTGTTAGTCAACTGTTGGGGTATCTGTTAAAAGCTTAATTTTATGATTATTTTACCCTTGAGACTACTTGAAAAGCTTTAAATACTATCGCAATTAAAAATGAAATCAGATTAACTAAGAGGTATTACTAGAAAGGTATTTTTTACTTTTAATTTGTTTTTTGTTTATTTATTTGTTTATTGTTTATTATTTATTATTTTTGTGTTTTATATTATACACAAGTTTGTGGATTTATTTGCTTATTATTTATTGTTTTTGTGTTTTATGTTATGCATTAAGTTTGTGAATTTATTTGTTTATTATTTATTATTTGCTTATTATTTATTATTTATTGTTTATTATTTGCTTATTATTTATTATTTATTGTTTATTATTTATTATTTAGCATAAACCCCATAACTAACCATTGACACAATTTATTATACAAGAGTTTAGGGTAAATTTCAAACAATTTATTATTTAGGAGTTTAGGTTAAAATTCAAACAAAAAATAATCTTTCCTACAAAATCAGTTATTACTGCACATAAATCTATAATGTAGAAGGGGGGTAAGCTCGAGGAAAGCCAAGTAAGAAATATATATATATATAAAAGAATTGATACTATGCACACCTATATGCATGAGTTGAAATATCAAGGCCTCGCTCGTCTCACCAGGCCGTTGGCGAGCATCCCCTAGGTGCCTCGTGCCCCTGGTTTACCTTGACAACATGAGGTAGGCAGTCACCCAACACTCACTAACGTATTGTCCGCTTCGGGTGGTCACCCTTGTCACAGCTTTATTTCCAACTGGGATGCGTCCTTCCACATTTGAACCCAAGACCCCTCAAGTACATGGGTTCTACAAACATCATACCATTTGGACAAGGGCGATCGATCAAAGCGGACAATACATTAGTGAGTGTTGGGCGACTGCCTACCTCACGTTGTCAGGGTAAACTTGGGGGGCGGGGTGCCTAGGGGATGCTTGCTGACGGCTTGGTGAGATGGGCGAGGCCTTAACAATACCATTTGGACAACTTGTCCGAATGGTATGATGTTTGTAGAACCCATGTACTTGAGGGTCTTAAGTTCGAATGTGGAAGGATACGTCCCAATGGGGAATAAAGCTGTGAGGGGGGGTGACCGCTCAAAGTGAAAAATACACTAGTGAGTGTTGGGTGACTACCTACCTCACGTTGTTAGGGTAAACCTGGGGTGCAGGGTGCCTAGGGGATGCTCGCTGACGGCTTGGTGAGACGGGCGAGGCCTTGACATGAAAACATGTTGAAAACTCACAGTCAGTATTAAAACAATGTTTGGGTACTTTATCAGAATGATACTATAATCGGTTAGATAACCAGGCTGAGTATGGAAAGATGCTTTAAGTACCTCACTTGTCTCGGTTCCTAAATCTGACTACAGAGAGTGTTAAAACTTCACGGAGAAGAAATTCATTCGTATTAAATTCGTATTCAAACCTTTCAATCTTTTAGTAAACCCTTGAGTAAAACACTTAGTGAGACACTTAGTAAAACAGTTAGTCATTTCTTCGATAAACCCCTTAATAAATAGTTTAGTAAATCTCTTAGTGTACAATTTAATAAAACCTTTTTAGAGTACATTCGATAGATAGTAAATAAATGATCAGTAAACAGAAGGAAAACAATCAGAAAATGGTTCTGTAAACGTTCAATGAATTATCAAAAAACCATCAGTAAACAAACAAAAAACCATTAATAGACCATCAAATTACATTCAGTAAACATTCGGAAAGCGATAAGTAAACAAACGGAAAACAATCAGTAAACCATCTAAAAATAGTCAATAAAGCATAAAAAATTAATCAATTAACCATCAGAAATTAATCAATAAAAAAATAAAAAAGATCAATAACAGTTGGACAACGATTAGAAATAAATTTGAAAGCAATTAGAAAACAATCAATTAACGATAAAAAACTAGTCAATAAACAATCAGAGAAAAGTTAGTAAACAATTAGAAAACAATCAGTAATTGATCGAAAACCAATTAGTAAGCGATCAAGAAATAGTCGAAAATGTTCAAAAACAATTAGAAAACAATAAGTAAACGATCAGAGAACGATTAGTAAATGATAAAAAAAAATCAGAAAACGATTAGTAACAATCGATCAGATTTAGTAAATACTCGGTAAATTAAATCAATCGATTAGATCCCATAAACATTTATCCAAACAATTCAGTAGTAGAATAGTGGAGACTAGGTTACACCCAAAAGTATCATGCATAAAACAGAAATCTTAGAGGGATTAGTAACGATATATGGCCATAGTCAAAGGATCCACTGTGTACACTTGCCAGGTGACATCTGCTGGAGCTGAAGACTTGGTAGGTTTAACAGCATATGATCACTCACTCAGAATGCATGAAATGGGGCCAACAATCTCAAAACATTTACTTGATTCTCCTAAAAATAATAAAATCAATACTTTATATTTTTCAAAACATAATACAATAGTATAAATACACATTTTATTGTGAAGGCTAGGAGTGCCTTAATCTATGTTAGCCAGTGATTTACCACCCCTGTAGTCATGATATAAACCTTTGAGAACCAAGTTTTTATTTAATATCATATCATTTGAAATTCAATATATATTTCGTTCAATACATTTGGTTAAACTCAAAACATTTAACTTAAATAAAAAATGAACATTTTTAGTAAGCAAGATTAGAAATTTTAAAATATTAAAGCATTTACTTCAATTAGACAAAATAGAACTTTAACTTTAGTCAAATGCTCAAAGCAGTTCATAAATCGGTAATAACACATTTCAAGATTTGTACAATAAACCATACTATCACTCAATTCATTAAACCATTAGGATCAAAGCATTAGCGGTTCAAGAATAAAAATTCAGCAAATATTCTCAAATCAGAACTTAGAGTTTAAAATATTTTATTTACGTATAAGAATGGTGCCATCACTTGTATAAATCATGAAATAAGAGAAATCCATCAAAATCAACCTCAAAAACTGAGTTACAAATTTAATGTTTCTCGTGACTTTTATGATAATTTCAATTCAAATTACTTTCTAAAACCCATTCAAAATAACTTCAAATATTACTCTTTGAAATCTAGAGTTCAAAACGTGCTAAACGAAATTTTGGCAGCATAACAACTACATATGCCTTAACCACCCTACACGAAAATACAGTTTATAACCCAATGGCAGTTTCACAAATCCAATGCAAATTATTCCAAAATCATTAATTTCATTTTCAAGACCAATATGTAATCATAATATCCCTACGTCTTCTATATATATTCCTTACCTTTTATATGTTCGCTGTCCTACTCCTTAGCACCAATCACACTTTCTGACTTCTGAGATGCAATTTACAATACAAACTTGGTAAATTTGTCACACTTCAATTTAAAAGAATATTTAACTCATTAAATGCCAATACATTGTTTGTTCCAGCTTTAAAATTCAGTCTAATTTCTACTGGTGCTAATACTGCACTAACATCATAATACCTTCGTTTTCTATTCCGATCACTCCTACAGTCTCATATGAATTTATATAGTGTCATGGAACCTAAAACACGTTGAAATGAGCACAATTTCACCTTCCCTTTCTTTTGGCCGAAATTAACTAAACTTTATACACTTGTGTATTCTTCAATTCACGCTTAAATTCTTACTCTACACTAGTTCTACATCATTTCCTAATCAAACATCATGTTCATGTACAAGAGGTGGTGGTTGAAACCCTTGGTGCATGAATTTCATGGTTTTAATTTGATTTAAGCTTAAATATATACTTAAACATATAAAACACAAGATAAAGAATCAAGAAACCATGAAAATCACAAGCTTTCTCTCACCTTTCTTCATGATTAGATCTAATGTGGCATGATTCACCATGATTTTGGCCACCTTAGGACTTGATTTTGGTGTCAAAAGATAGAGCACTAAATTCTGGATAGGGTTGGTGAAGATGGTTTTCGGTTTGAAGGTCGTTTAACTAGGGTTTCTTAAGCTTTCTCTCTCTTCAAGTTACAAAAATGGTGGAAATGGGACAAAAAAAAAACTATGGCTGCTGAAAATGGAAGAGAAAGGTGCTGGAAATTTCTTTTAAAATTATATTTTATTGTGCAAATTATCATATTGCCCTTAAAACATTAAATTTTGACCATTTTGCCCTTAACGATTTGACTTTATTAAAAACAGTTTATCCAACCTCCAAAATATTTTATTTCTTCATAAAACACCTTTATTTTACTCACTCTAATCATTGAATAAGCTTTTGTCGGGGTTTGACTGTAACAAAGGTGAAATTACCAAAATAACCCTAATTGTTGAATTGCGTAAATTTCTATTTTTACGACTGATTTATTCTATCCATCCACATAGCCTAAAACCTTATTTCATGAAAAATATTTCATCACTGATAGTTGGTCAAAAGTCGACTCGATTTGGCCGTAATTTACGAAAATTCTTTTGGCCTATGTCCTTAATCATCATTTTTGAATTTGTTGCATGCATTTCAAAATATACTCAAACGAGGTGATTTTGAGATATAAATTCTTGCTATATTCATATTTCACCTCAAATATCATCATTCTACTTCGGTCTAGATAGGAAAAGTCCTAGTGGGGCCCATATCGAGTACTTCCATGAACCTTATCGAACTAACCCTTTATTTAGATATTTTAACAATCAATATTTTCTTTTAAGTTCCTACACTCTTTAACTTATATTGGATATGGGAAAAATGGGGTTCTCACACGGAGTGTCTATTTTTGAAACTAGTGGATTGAAGTTGAATTATGGCCAAACGTTAAAGAGGTGGATGTAATTTACTATTTTTCATTTGTGTTATTTGATTCAACAAATATAATTACTTAACAATGTCAGATCTTTTGGGATCTAATGGTTATTTTTCTTAACCATTCAAAGTGAAAGAATAACGTTAGGAAAAGTTTGTAACTCTTCAGACAAAAACCAACATTTGTATTCACTTTTAAACCAGAGCATTTAAATGCCCGAAAATGATAGTCAAATGCCCTACTGTATTTTTGAAATAGAATACAACATCTAGGCGGGGCATCGACTGCCTTTTCAAGGTAGTTGACTTTCCAAAAGTAATTTAAAACCCAAGATTGCACTTCGTATGGGCAGTTGACTGCCCCCTAGGCATCCGACTGCCCAAGTACAATTTTTGGACAGAATATGTACTGCACAAGGTCATTTGACTACCCTATATTCTTGGTAAAAATCATTTTAGAACGATTTTACTCACATGGAATCATACCAAACACTAGTTTTACTTGCCTATTGATTAATCATCATTTTAATTAATCTTTTTTACTTTATTTTGAAAATTTTCTAACAAATTCATTGTATAATTTTTGACATTAATCATAAAATTTATGAGAATAAGTATAAAAAAATACTAGAATAAATATAAAAAATACAATATCTAATTGTAAAATTGACGAGAATAAACAAAAAAAAATCATGAAATTATTATATTCACTGTAAACATACGAGAATAAGTGTAAAGTTATTAGAATTAACTTAAAAATATTAGAATAATCGTAAAATTTATGAGATTAATCGTAAAATATATGAAATTCATCGTAAAATTTATTAAATTCATTGTAAAGTTTTATACATTCATCATCAAATTTATTAGATTTATCGTAAATTTTTACACATTTATCATAAAAATTTATTAGCTTAATCGTAAAATCTATAAGATTCATCGTAAAATTTTATACATTCATCGTAAAATTTATATTTATCATAAAATCTATGAGATTCATTGTAAAATTTATTAGATTCATCGTAACACATTCATAATAAAATTTATGAAATTCATTGCAAAATTTCTTTGATTAATCGTAAATTTTATTACATTCATCATAAAATTTATTATATTCATTGTAAAATTTAACACATTTATCATAAAATATATGATATTTATCCTAAATTTTATCAGATTTATAGTAAAATTTATAATAATTAACTATAAAATTAATGTAATTTAGCATAAATTTTATGTAAATAATTATAAAAACACTTTAAACAATTTAAATAAATGATAATTAATCGTAAAATTTATGATAATAAGCTTAAAACAATTCCAAAATTATTAGGGCAGTCAAATGCCTATGTATGGCAGTTGACTAACTTAGTAATTTTTCTAGACAGAATGATTCTGCTTAAATATGTAGTCGATTGCTTATATACCAGAAGCAATTTGTCTAGTAAAATAACTGTGTCAGTCGACTGACACAAACAGACATTCGACTACCCTAAATTTTCTAAGCAATTAGATAATATGATTTCATATTTTGAAGGGATAAAATTGTAATTTTAATTTTTTGTGAGTGGTTAAAAATGTAATTTAAATATTTAGACCTTTTAAAAAGGTAGAAATATAATTTACATTATATTTAATTAAATTTAAGTTTACCTGTTGATTTGTTAAACCATTTTTAACATATTATTTAACTTTTAAAATTTATTCAATTTCTTATAAGATTGTCAATATCTCATGAGATTTTCAATATATTATAACTTTATAGTAAAGTCGATATTTTACGATCTTACTGTAGACAAATTTTTTATTTTAGAATTCAATTATTGAAAGCTACAATTACATGCGTCTTGAGATCCTCTTGAAGTATGTATGTACATATATATGTAAATATATATAATTCTGAAATAAAATTAAGAAAATAAATGATAAAATAGATAATATTTAAAAGGGAATAGATAAAGCAAATAAAAAATTTTGATTTTTAAATTGATTTTGGGCTATATTTTGAGACTTTTTTTGGAGTTTAGTTTTTTACTAAAGGAGACTTTATTTTGTAGTTTGGATTAGTATTATTAAAAGAGAAAATCAAAAGGACAGAGCAAGTATATTGAGAAATCAGAAAATTTCAAAACAAATTTTAGAAAAGCAAATGTGAAATAAAATGAAAGGAAGAATAGTTATTTTCCAAGCTCTAGTTTTACATTGTTAAAAGCTATTCCTTTTTTTTTTGGGTGTAAAAAGCTATTCTTTTTTGACATTGCCTAATAATATAAGTTTTGAACATTTAATATTTGCTATAGAAAAGATTTGGGGGACATAGGCATCTATTTGTCTATGCTTTTACTCTAAATAGCAGTCGGTTTGAGCTCGTTCACAGGCTTATTTCATCTAGTAATTGTCAGGTAGGGACGTAGGGTAGATTTGTGAAGGAAAGTCAAGATTTTGCCGCTACATCACTGGAAAATTCCAGGACTCTTAATATAATCAATGAAAGGAAGCACAAGCATATTTTACTATCAAATTGTCCATATTTGACTTGACTTCAACAAATACAATAGCCACCGAACATGAATTTCATTTTCATAATAATTCCTTTCTTCTACAATCTTATTCCAGAGGGGAAGAATAAAGAAAGATAGCAAAATTAGCTGTTTTTCATAACCTCGGAGATGGGGCAATTCTGCATAGAACTAAACTTGGATATCATGGGACTTCTCCTTGCACTAGTTATCGCTGTCGCCCTCATGCTGACCTGTGTCAATCAACCTCCCCGGCGAGCTATGGTTGTTTCTCATCGTATAGGTCGGTAAGGGTCGAGAAGGGCTCCTTCTTCGTCACAAGCTTTTCCCGAATAGGCTTGTTTGAGTTGTTTTCCTGAAGTTGTTTGTTTTTCAAGTTTGTAGGCTTGCTTGTCATACATATGTTGAGAATTCTGATTGTTCCAGTGAACTGATATAGGTTCACTTGTGTTCAAAGTCTGATAGCAATCTAATCTAAGTTTGTAACAGAGGTTTTCTGCTTGTCCTCTTAAGAAGGACAGCGAAGGTTGAATTGATCTTGTCGATGACTGAATTCTCCTGTTTTTAATAAAGTTTGTAACAGAGATGGATTGTACAAACTCCTTTTATGTCCTAATTTTTGCATGTAGAAGTGAAAATTGTTGATGTAAAATAGCTGCAAGAGGTAATATAGCTAAGGCCAAACCTGTAGCAAAGTTTGTTTGATGTGGTTGAAGAGGTTAACGGTTACTCCTTAAAAAAAAAGATCAGCCAAGGAAATTACCAAGTAATGTTACAGCTAAAAGATGGTATATGTTTGAGCAAAAAAAAGATGGTATATGGATTTCAACCAAATGTAACACATGACATAAAAGTGCTGAAGAAATGCCTCAAATTCATTTCTGTGCTCTTTGTTTTTCAAAATAGATGGATGGCAATTTCAGGACAAACAGATTTAGGACCCAAGAAAAAAACTATTATGTATAATGATTTAGAATAATAAAACAGTTGTATTATATGAAGAGAAAATTTAATCGAATATGATTGGTAAAGGACAAAGAAGAATGTTCTCTATTGTGGAGAAGCAGAAACCAAAGGCTTTTTTCACCAAAAAAAAAAAAAAGGAGGGGGCGGGGGGGGGGGGGGGGGGGGGGGGGGGGGGGGGGGGGGTGGGTTTTGGAGGGGGGAGGGAACCAAAGCCTTTTTCATTAAAAAAGTAGAGGATTTAACTTTAACCTCCCTGTAGATTGTAGCTCCCACCCTTCACTATGAGTAGGATCATCAAAGGCACAAAAGTTATTAATTTAAAGCCACAAGTTTCTTGACGTTGAGATGTTTGTCCAAATAAATTGATAATAATTATACAAATTTAGGGGTGTAAATGAATCGAATATGAACCAACGTTATTATATTTGTATTGGTTTGTTTATTTTTTAAGTATGTTCGTATTCGTGTTCATGTTAGTTAAGCTTGTTTACGAACACGTGTTTGTAAATATTAAACGAATATGTTCACGAACATATTAATGAACATTAAACGAACATGTTCTTGAACAGTATATAAAAAATTTATACATACAGATTGTATTCACTTTAATATATATGATGTCAAATTAAAAAATCTTGCATAAATATGTAATTTTAATAATTACATATTAAAATAATCTATAAGTAAATATTATTATTGAAAAGTAAATGAACACTAAATGATTCATTAAACAAATTTAGTCGTAAATATAAATGAACGAATCATACCTCTATTCGTGATTGTTTGTTAAGAATAATAGACTAATATAAATGAATAGAAACGAAACATATACACGAACAGTTCGTCGAATGTTCAGTTTGTTAGTTTCTTGATGTTGAGATGTTAGCCCAAACAAAATGATAATAATTTAAAAGATGCTAAATTTAATGGTAGTTAGGAATTCTTACATTACAACTTACAAGCCTAATTTAATTTACACGATCGTGTAGTCATAGAAAGGACACGTTTCACACCAAACCTTTGTATGTAAGTTTTCCGGGAGCCTACATCAAATCAATGAAAACGCTGATAAAATAGGACTTGTTCATATCAGAGTTGACTTGAAGGCCAAGAAATATAAGAACCATTAACATGCATTGAAATTGCATTGCTCTCATAACTCCGAGCCCTCCTTTTGGGACAGGAAACTGAGACCGGTGCTCATCCTGTCGGAGATGGGGAAAGTCATCTGCTCCGAATTAAAAATGAAGGGACTGGTTTGGATCTCACACTGCTTCTTGTGGTGCTGGTTATTGCTCTCACCCTCATTGCCATCTGCATCACACCACATCCTCGGCAAGCTATAGTTGTGGCACGGCGTATATGCTGAGAAGGTTCTTGATCATATTGGACCGGATAGGAAGGTCCCTGGTCACTTGCTTCCAAAGTTAGCTGTATCATGGAATTTTGTTTCTGTATTATTGGGTCTGGGGTGGTGTCTTCTTCATTATTAGCAGAATTCAGCCTGGTTCAGCTGAAGATGAGTTATGTTCGCCTTAATCTTGCAGCTTGTTTAGATTATGACAGTGATTTGGGGCTAGCCATCCTTTTCCTTTGGATTATGATAGTGATACAGATTTTTCAGGGAGGTTATTGTGGATGAACCATGGTACAATGTTAATTCCTAGTCTTTTGCTTATTAAAGTTCAAGAACTCATGTACAATAATTGCAATGTAATCTATGGAAAACACTATTGCATAGTTTCTTGAGTTTGGATGTAAAGATTACCAGTTGTGACTAGAGAATAGCAGGTTACCTTGCAATATTACAGATAAAACTGGATACAGGCAATAATAAATCAACGTGCACGGCAAAATGTTGAAACAAAATGCTGCTATTTCATACTTTATATTTGAAAAATAACATGATGGTTTTTAGGTTGGTAATGAAACTCCTTTAGATATCCAAATGCTACAGGAGAATGAAGAATATCACCTGTTTTTGGTAACTAACATTACATTGCAAAATTCCCGTGCCATTATGTTCTCCAAATAAGCTACTGTGTGGGCTAATGAAGTACAAAACAAGAAATAACAAATTCTGTATCACTAATTTTTATTCACAGAGGCACTAGATGAACTCTGTATGGACTGCAAAAGATGCTGGATTCTGTATTTCATTACTGGTTGACCATGCCGTGTCTTTTTGAACATCTCCTTCCTGCCTGCCTTCCTTTGAGCTTCAGCTTTCTCTTTTTGCTCCTTCTTTGCTTGAATAAACGCCTCCCTCTCCATCCTTGCCTTCTCTTTCTCCTCCCGCTGCTTCTCATACAATTTTCTCAAACTGCGCAAACTATTCTTCTTCTTGTTCTTTCCGTTGGTCCTACTACTATCTATGTCTTCATTCTCCTCCTGTAACAATCCAGTTTTTGCATCATCAGAGTCGGCTACTTCTAAGAGTACATATAAAAAAAAATGGTCTAAATGTATGCAATCGATAATGATATAGAATGTTCGAATTACATGTTTCCAACAGAATCATCTGTCTTTCTCAGCAGAATAAATAACGAGCATCTCCTAGAATATTAATAGTTTTAAAAAGAATAGATCAATTTATTTGGAACTGATTCATATAGGCTTTGCTCCACATTCACAAATCCATATGCTCATCCAGGAACACTTCAGATTATAAGTAAAATGCATAATCACTCATTTACTGAACACCATTGATAGTTACAGCTTAGAACAAGTTTCAATTTTTAACATATTCAGCCTCAAGCCAACTTAGAGCTAGAATGTTCCTCTTATAATTTAAAAGAAAAAAAAGAAAAGAAACGAAGCAAGTTGATCATACTCTAAAAAATTTACTCCATGATAACAAACCTCTGTGGTTCTTATGGCTGAAGGAAGATCATTCCCCTGATTTTGTTGCTTTAGTGACTTCTTATACTTGTTAACATGCTTAGCATTCTTATAGAACTCCCTTTTCTTCTCTGAGAAAAACAAATTCCCAGTAAAAAAAATTCAATGGAAGCAAATAAACAGAAAACTTAAATCAGGCAAAATTTGTCGACATATAAAAAATCAAAGCACCAAATAAAGAAAAGAAAAAAGGGATTTATACTTATTAAGGCAGGGTTGTAGTGATTGGTGGTGGATTTGGCATTCGCGAACGCTTGAAGCGAAAGACCAGTTCCTCCCAATCTGTTGATGTTCCTCTTCTTCATCATAGTCATCGGTTTTGGCCCCTCCATCTCAATTCCGTCGTATTTTCTGTTTCCGTTCGGCTTCCGATTCTTCATTGTCGCCAAAACGAGATTGAAAAACAACGAATAGCGAAAGTTTTAATTGTCTGAAAACCCTAATTTCTTTCTTCTTTTTACAAGGGTGAAGCGTTTTTGGGAATAAAATTCTTCGACCCGACTCGTGCCCCTTCTCCTTCCCCACTTAACATATATGCCACGTGTTTGATTGGCTGGAATATTTTTTTTAAAGATTTATATTTGATACATTGATGTATAATAAATTACATGTATAATAATGGTAATGAACAAAGTTTTTAAAAATAAATATCAATAAAATATTTTATTTAATTTCAAGAATTTACATATTTTTAAAATTGGCTCATTAACGAAATACGGTTGACTGATACTTAGATTTGTTTATGGATCGAGTCCAGTTCAAGTCGAATCTAAACCATATATTAGTAAATGATATATAAGCCTGATCCTGACTTGACCTACTTATTCTGGTTTTATTTTTAACCCAAACTCTTTTTTTAAGCATATTATGTAAACTCGAGCTTATCCGATTTGACCCTTCAAAACATTTTAAAATTTTTTCAAACAAAAAAAATATCATTTTGACAGTCACATTTCAGCACTTTCAATCTTATTGGGCTATGTCGCTTTTTATTGTTACGTAAAAATCAACTACCCATGTGAGAAGTTAAAAAGCTGAAGTATGTGAATGCTAAAAAATACTTCTCAAGTAACTTGTAATAATATGTAACAAGTCTTCACGTAAAATTAAGAAGTGACGTGATTCAATAAAATAAAGAGTGTTGAAATGTGACTGTCAAAATGACTCTCTAGCATTCCTCTAAAAAGCTTAGACTTATAAGAAAGTTCGAAAGAGAGTGCAGAAGAATACTAAACAAAGAGAAAAATAAATCAATCAAACTTAATTTATAAAAATATAAACAACCATCCAAATCTAGAGTAATTAAAATATAACAAGAGAGAAATGATTATTCATTTAGAGTGTGTTTGGATAAGGGATTTCAAGAAATGAATTTATTTTAATCTGGATATTCAAAAGTCCAAAATCCTATTTCCTTGTTTTGAAAAAAAAATTGAAGAAGAATTTCAAAAATTTGAGGAATTTAAATAGGAATTTGAGATACTCAAATTAAGATCACCTTAGATAATTGTAAGAAATAACATTTAGTTTGAATCCAAGCAACCTCACCTTTATTTCAAAATATTAAAGAATTTTCTTGCAACAAAAAAAAGGAAAAAAAAGAGAAATAACATTAAGATCAAAAGATTGTTTAAAAATAGCAAACACATTGCTTTAAGAAACAATTATGTGTTTCAAAGGTAGATAAGGCATTACCTATGGAGCATATGTTAGTGGATTCCCTAACAAAATTCTTATCAAGTGATAAGATTGCTAACATCATAAAACTATGAGATTATTATCGGTTACTAGAGAAGATCTTGATTGATCTCAATTCTATCTCATTGATGCCACTTAGAAAATTGATTCTTTAAGTTTAAAAAATAATCTCCTTATGTGATAATTTGTGCATCAGAGTTTAAAAGACTTTCAACAATGAATTATCCAAGGAATTCTTATATGAGATATATGACATTTGCAATGCATTGTTTTTTGGGATAGTGAGGGTAATTAAAATTAAAGGCGATTCCTTATAAAGTTCCATATCTAGATGCATTATTAATCACAATATTTGGTTGGATTAAAGTCTGTAATTAAGTTATATCTCTTTTGAGTAGAGTATTTATAAAAAAGAAAGTTCTAATGCACTCTTGATAAGTCTTTTTTTGCAAATAGAGAAGTGAGAGGATGATTTTTAAAGATTTTTGGTTAATCTTAGAGTACTTGCTAACACAAGATAAAGCGAAGTCTCATGCAAAAATACACTACTTTTTTAAAGAACTCATGAACTAGTGTCAGAAGTGAATATGTTTCCATAAGTCTCATATGCAATCTAAATGTTCAAGCCTTGGCCACCTTTAGACATACACCATACATAAGAACTAAAATGCATTATCTTATTGTTGCATAATTGCATATACTAAAACTCTTTGGTAATAAGTGGGTGATTGTTGTATATATTACCAAAGATTTTTTGTTTTCTTAAGTAAATTAATAGAAAACAGGTTTTAAATTCATGTAGCATGTATATGTGTTAAGGAAGTGATGTTTTGGAAGTATGAATTTGAGTTGGGAATGAAGAAATACATTTTGTTAAAAAATTGGCTTTGGACAATTACATGGAAGTAGAAAATTTGCCTTGGATAGTTGACTGTCCAAAAGAACAGTTGATTGCCCTTGACATAACACATGTTTTGTTTTAAAATTGCCTAGGGCAACTAATTACTATATAGAGTAGTCTACTACCCCAAGGCTGAAAAATTTTCTATTTGCAAGAAATACTCTTGTACGAGCATTCGATTGCCCATCCTCGAAATTCAAAAAATAGGTATGCTAGTCATATCTTTTCATTCTAAAAGCCATGATTCTTCTTTCAAAAGATAACTAATAATAAAATGGTGCTTCTAACACTTATTGGAGCTTATAAATAATTTTATAAAGATTCTTTTTCATACAATCTTGTATAATCTTTCATATTTTTTCTCTCAAACTCTTAAATTTCTAGACACTCATCCTTTTCTTTTCTAGTTTTTGATTCAAGTGAGTTCACATAAGGAATTCAAAGTGCAACTGAATTCTTCTAGGAGTAGGCATTATATCTTAAATACAACGTTTTCTAAACCATTTGTACTGATGTGATAAAATTGTTGTTCTTAAGATAACATACCCAAAATTCTTCTTCTTCAAAGTTTCTTCTAGTTCAGCTTGATTGCATTAGTCTATCAACCATGCTCCAGTAATATACAACATATTGTTGTTGTTGTTATTGTTATTTCTCATGGACCCATTAATTTACATAGGATTATTTCTAATTAATCAGTTAACTTCCTCCTTTAGAAATCACAATACAAATACTTAAATCTAGCGTCTAAACTTAGACTTCAACATTAATTGCGATATGATATAATTAGCTGTCTTTTTTTGTTTATTTTTTCCTTTAGTGGTTGATGAATAATGAGAAATTCTTTCTTCTAGAAAACAAATAAGAATGTTGTACAAGTTAAATCTTAATAATGGAAGAATCCTACACATTAAATATGTTGGCAAAAATCCCATTTAACCACTTGAAGAAAAAGACAGAATTTTTCTGTTATACCAATCATTCTTCCGCACCTTCCACTTAATTTCCTCTTCTTTTCTTTATTTTCTTTTCTTTTTCAGTTATTTGCAAGATTATAACGTTAACCCATTTTCACTTTACAACCAAAAAATTTTGTAAGCATGACAAAGGGAGTATAATTTTTGAGTTGGAAACGATTAAAAATTCAGTAGTCCCACAGTCGGACTAAAATGGTTTTGTTTTTAACTGAAAAGATTGGTCATTGGTATAAGACTCTATTGAATTTTTAAGTGAGGACTATTTATAGTGAAAGATCCCGTGTTCGAATCCTTATCATATTTACTTGGGCCAGTGCCAACCACATAGTGCGAGTGGAGATTAGTCTCATATCTAATATGGTATAAGAACACCTTGTGATTTATACTAAAAAGAAATTTTGTTTTTTCTCCAATTACCCTCAATCCTGTATTCTGAAGCATTTTTTTTAAAGACCTCATTCTGAGGATAAAGAATGAGGATAGGGATGACATTATAAGTACCGGAATTTCAGTTACTTTATACCAATTCCCTTTACCTTAATTTTTATATTCTCGAGCATTATAATTGTTTGCTCCATTGGTTAAAAGATTATTGATCAGTTTGACGTGTCCAGAAACATGTATAGAAATTTCAAATTAAACTAAAGTATATGTATAAGTAAAGATTAAAATCGCAATCATCGAAAACCCCAACAGCAAAGTTACATTATTAATATTAAGAAAGGGATTGTCCAACCGGAGATGCTACTAAGTCGTCTGTATTTTCTGACCAATAGTTTGGTCATTGCTCTTTTATGTATCTTTTTTGTTTTTTGCTCTTTTATATATCATCAATGTTCAAACATTGAGTTCACTTGGGACAATTTGGCAGTTGCTAATCATCATCCCTCCGACTCCATTATTAATGGCAGTTGCTTCTTGAGGCTGATTTAATGTGCTGATCATTTGGACACCATTAGCTAATTGCTCTTGTGGCTTACTCTCTGCCAAGATCATTTCTTTTCTACTTCCACGATATAGGAGATATAGTATCATCTGAGTTATCCCAAAGCTGAATCCCAGGATGTTTGGTGTCTAAAACAAAATTAAGAAATCAAAACAGATGCAAAAATGTGTGAAGATAAACAAGATACACACACACACACACATATGGTCAAATTTAATGGTGTTGAAGAAGTCGGTTTCTTACTGCTATGTAGTAATCTCTCAATGAAAAGCCATAAAGGAACCACGTCACAGCACAGAGAGTCAAGAAGAATGACAATGAGAACGGCATGTATTCGACACTCTTCGTTCTTATAACTAACCTCTGGAATTTATAAGGTAAAATTAGAGTAAAAAACGTTATTTGCATGATTACGAAGCTCGCTACATTTGAAAAGCTATGATTGCTTTGGTTAAACTTTAATAGCGTACGCTTACAATGATGCTAAGTGGAGCAGCAAAGACGCAGACTGAGAAGACCGCAGAAATCCACCCCACAATGGAAACTTGAAGAGTACCCTTAAAAAATACGTATGTCACAAGTATGATTAATCCTAATGCCCCAATGTTGAAAAGTACGAGCAGCTTTGTCGTGTATATCTGCAAAGTAGTAGTATTAAACAAGCTTCTCAGCAGCTTTAAAAAGTGATTGCTGGTGGTGAAGATAAAGTTCAGAGAGAAGCTCAAAGGAGGGGAGAAAAGAAGATGTTATACGTACCCTGGCGCTTTTGGTTGCGTAAACCATGTAGAATAAGAGATATATGGATTCGATGCAGCAGCCAATTGAGTTAATGGTGATGAGCATGAATGCATCATGTTTCTTGAGGAAGGCGTAGTAGAGCAACAACATGGCACTGAAAAGTGCTACTGAGTATGGTATGGATTGAAAACCTTCTGTTGACTTCTTCTTGAAGATCCTGTAGAAAGTTGGCCTTAATAGGAAGAAAAGCAAATGGAACATTGTCAATATATATTCAATGAAACAGTATAACAAAAGCTCATCAATATACACTTGGATGAGAGCATGAGAATAAGTAGAAAACCTACAATGGGGCTAGATAAACAAGGAAGGATAAAATATTTCCTGCACAAAATGATTGTCAAAAGAATCAGAGAAGAAAGACATGTATAGCTAGCTAGTTATATACTTGTTTGGATAGGAATCTAATTGAGAGAGGTTATTAATTAGTTTTGTACCAAGAAGGCCAAAAGCATTAGAGAAGCAATGATCGTGGATGTCTGCCATTATTCTTGGTGTGAAGCTCTTTCTCTTAGCTTAGGACATGGGGCAGTTTAGAGTAGAAGAAAGAGCTTATATTTCTTTCTTTGCATTAAGCTGCCATATATATACACACGCGCGAGAGCTAGCTCTGAAGTTTTTTGATGATGCGGCACACAGCTTGCCTTGTTCATTTGGCTTTGAGCTGTTGATGAGCAAACTGCCCCGGATATTTTGTGGGGTACAGAATTTGATGAGCTGGAATGTGAAATAAAAACGCCAGATAAATTTATCTGGACGTTTTCATTTCATAGCTTTTGCTTTTTGCTCTTTTAATTCATTTGCCCAGCATATTATTAATTATCTTATCACATTAGGGTTTCAGTTAAGCTTCAGCTTGTGTTGTAGCGGCATTTACTTTAGCTGCTTGAAAGTGTAAATTAGCTAGCCCGATTGCATTTTCTTTTTGGGTATTGCCATGGAGCTGTAGTTTGCTTTGCCGGTGCAAAGTGTATTACTATTTTTGGTGGTGTTGTTGCACCAAACAACAATAAATGTTTGCTGACGTCGATATTTATCTTTTTCCTCCATGTGTCTCCAAAAAAGGTTATGTAAAAGCAAGAAAGTCAGAGTAACGCAGGGGATGCTTAAGTTAGCCAAAGGTTCTTTAGTATTGGAAAACGTAAAAGCCAGTTGTAAAAAATTAGAGAATAGAATTGTACTTCAAGCCTATTTATAGGCGAATATTATAGGGTAATTACTTGAGGGTGATTACGTCTTTTTGGTAGGAGTTTGTTTCCAAGTATAACACAAATTCTATCAATTCCGGAATATTGGGGAGCCTGTCGCCGGCGGGAGACTATAGAATAGTCTGTTGAGCCTCTTGACAAAACAAAAACAACATAACTCAAAAACCTGACAAAAGAAGTTAAAAAAGGGAGTATCATTACCAAATAAGGGCGACGATCTCACCTTTATTGTAAGCTAGTCAGAATTGTTCTCAGCATCTGTGAGGTTTCTGAAGAGCCCCATCTCGTCGCGAGGAAGGATGGTACTCCAGGTCAGACAAGAAGCTACCCGGGGCTCTTCGATGCTATCATTATCATTAACACTAGGGTAGGTCTGAAAATCTTCTCTGTCAACAACGACCCCACCATCTACTGGATATCGCCTCAAGGTAGGATCGGTTATCTTAAGTAGAATTGGCCTTG
This sequence comes from Heritiera fomes, assembly GCA_032173925.1. Lineage (NCBI taxonomy): Eukaryota > Viridiplantae > Streptophyta > Magnoliopsida > Malvales > Malvaceae > Heritiera > Heritiera fomes. The sequence continues at coordinate 20,979,338 of JAPDPM010000013.1, read as the reverse complement.
TAGGCATCGAGCCTTCGATAATTAACTTCTTCCGGTATTTACGATGAGGCCTACGAGGAGCCGACCTGTTCTCGACAGTACTGGGGTCACCTTCTCGGCGGGTGAACTCACTCCTCTGCGACCCTGAACTCTGGTGATCATTCGAGCTACGATCAATGATAAGATGCCTTTTTCGCTTGCCTTTTTCAGCCTCTTGAGTGGGGCGACTAGGCTTATTGCTGACCGGAGGAGGAGGAGGAGGAGGAGTAAGGGCGCGACGATGCTCGGAAGTGGATGTCTCAGCCCGAGGCCGCTCTTGAGATGAGGGAGCTGTTTGAGTAGCCTTGGCAGATGCAGCTGCCTCCCTTCTACGGATAGCTGCCGTGAAGTTCATATCTGCGTAACACGTAGGGAAGGAGTTAGCAAATAAAGTTCGAAAGTACCGCACTCACATAATATCACCAAAGTTTTCTAAGTTTGCTAAGTTTGCACTGATGGAAAGTCATAGAAAGGACTCCCAAAGGCGTCGCCTTGGTTCCATTCAAGTTCTTCATCAGATGAGTCACCGGCACCCGCGACCCTGGATGCCTTATCTCCTGGGTTAGGAGAAGGTTCATCTACGAGACGACCTACGGGAGTAGTTGATTCAAATATGGGAACTGAAGATGGATGACTGAAATTAGAACTAGGAACCGACAAGGTTGTAGGAAGGTTGGACGAAGCAGCAGCAATCCCAAGAACAGCCCTGCTTACTCCCCAGCCAGCAGCTGTAATGTTCTCGGGAGTTAAAAGGGAAAATAAATTTCGCTCCTCGGTGGAACATATACGCCTAATGGGCTCGCTAAAGTGGACCCTCAGGCTAGCTATGTCGAATTTTTCTGAGCACTTCGAGTGGTTGCTGGTATCACTGTTCCATCTAGTGCGAATTTGTAAATCGCTTGGAATCTCAACAACAACCCACTCGCTCTCAAAATCGCGCAATTTATTGGAAGGTCCGAAAAAATTTTATTAGGAAACCCGTCGACCCTTAACCTATGAAGAGAGAATGTTATCAGTCCTTTTAGCCCACAGACTCTAAAAAAAGCGCTTAAAAGGGGAATCGTTGAGACAATATCTAAATTACGACATATTATTGAAAATGGTACTAGTAGAGCCCATGCATGGGGATGAAGTTGACACAGAACAATATCCTTATACCTAAGGAAAGCTTGAGCAAACTTAGGTAGAGGAAAATGAAAACCGAAGGATAAAGATGCTTTATGAACGGTTACGCCGCTTCTAACTGGGTCGGGTGTAACTTCCCCATCAGCTGGAAGTCTATAACGATAACCAGAAGAAAGGGGAAAATGAATATTGATATCTTCTAAATTCTCATTCGTTAGTGTGCATTCGACACCACCCCTTCTCAGTGATTTACCAGGGCGTTGCAAAGACATGGTTGGTCGAGGAAAGGATGTGAGGCGGCAGACTTAAGGAAGGGCGAGAGACATAGTGGGCGAGAGACCTACAGGGCGAAAGAACTATGCGCGGCGAGAGCCCTTAGAATCAAGAGACATATGACACGGAAGACCTATGGAGCGAGAGACCTAAGGTAGACACATGCGAGAGACGCAAAACAACTACGAAAAATAGTGAAATGAGGCGACAGGTGTACACTTACTATGGTAGTGATAAGTGAGAGACTCCTAGATAAGGGCGAAAGACTTTTGGCAAGAGACACTTTCGGCGAGAGAGTTAGAGACGTGCGGCAGAGTGCTAGTTTAGAGGTTTCTTGTACTCGTTCTAGTCGAACTCCAGCCGTTTATAAAGCCACGACAAGGAATGCCAAACGTCGCGCTTGACAACGTTTTTCGCAGAATTGAGCTTTTTTACCTGCAAAAAATACCACAAAAAATCACAAAAATCGAAAAAGACTATTCACGCTGGGCTAAGGCCAAAAACTTATACTCTCTTGATTGGAAAAATCCAAGAGAGTGGGGAGCAATTGATATAGGAAAGCCCATTCACATTAGGCTAGAGCTCAAAACGTCAGCGATTCTACCATGTGGAGAGGTCTTATAGGATCACGTGGCATCCGGCGACAAGGACCCCTCTTGCCTGTTATAGGACCTCTGCCGCAGGCGATTGACCCAGGTGCCTATCGCTCATGGCTCGTCATGTGACATATGGCAATCTAGAGCTAGTTACGGGCCGGACCGAGCAGGTTCTGGGTCGAATTTTATCGGTTTCGACCTTAACCAAACAAGAACCAATCTAAACCGGTAAGGAACCGGTCCGGTTCGAACCGGTTCTATGTGTTTTAAGAGACGAACCGGCCCGGTTTGGTCCAGTTTTTTTTTTTTTACATTTAAAATTTTTATTTTTTAAAAATTATATTAATTTATTTTAATATATATTAATATATTTTAATAATTTAATCTAATAAATTTATTTTTATAATAAATAATGTTAATAATTTAATTTAATAATAATTTATTATAAAGTTATATTATAATTTATTTAATTAATGTAACAATAATGTAAAAATAAACTATTATAAAATTATCTAATAAAATTATTGTTATAATAAAATAAAGTTATATTATGAATATAATATTATAATAAAGTTATTATGATAAAATGATATTTGATTCAAAATACAAATAATGATATTATGAATATTATTATTATATTTATTTTGCAATATCATTTTACATATCTTTATTTATATTCATTTATTATATTCATTTTGCATTTAAAATAATTTATTATATTTGAAATATCATTTACTTAATATTTATTCATTTATTTATTTATTCATTTATTTAATATGTTTTTAAAATATTAATTCATTCTGTATTTTAAATATTTATTTATTTTAAACATAGATAAGTATAACATTAATTAATTTGGCATGTAATAATAATAATAATAATAATAATAATAATAATAATAATAATAATAATAATAATAATAATAATAACAACAAAGGAGAAAAAGGAGAGAGTAAGAGACCAAAGATTTTTTACGTGGAAAACCCCTTCAAAAGTTAGAAAGGTAAAAACCACGGGACCGTAGTCCATAAAAATATTTACTATGACTAAATTTATTTACAATTTTACATACAATTTAAAAAAAATTATTCTCTACTCTTCATAATTTATACAGATTGCCTTGGAAATTTCTTCCTCCTCTTCTGAATTATTATCAGCGAATTCATTGGCCATTCCAAGTTTGACATTGCGCGATTCCGCATCAAACCAATCTTTAAGGCATGTTAACATGCACAATGAATCCGGATTAAGAGTGGTTCGATGGTCTCCAATAATTCTTCCACATGTCGAGAATGCGGACTCCGAAGCAACAGAAGAAACTTGCACCGCAAAAACATCTCGAGCCATGGAAGCTAAAACTGGAAATTGTTTTTGGTTTTCTTTCCACCTTTGGAGAAGATCAAAGTTTTAATCTACAGAAAAATCTTGACTTAAGAAAAATCCTAGCTCATTGAAGCTAGAACTTCGTCGAGTTGTTGATCCCGATCCCGATCCACTTGCTTTTCCTTTTAGCTTCATTCTCTTCTTTGCTGCTTCCTTAATTGCGTTTAAAATTCCTTTTCCTTTTTTGCTACTTTGGGTTTCTTCGTATGAATCTTCTTTTCCTTGATTAAAGTTGAATTGCTCCCTTTCTATTTCATAAACATTAAACAATTCTCGAAAAAGATTGTTAATTGAGGACTTTTGATTCTCAATAGAATCAAGACCAAGAAATTCTTTATAACAATAAAAAAAATTTCTATATTTACCTCACCTTGACTAGGATCTAGTAAAGTTGTAATACAATAAATAGGAGGAATTATTTCCCAATATTTTTAAAATTTTTCTCCATATCATATACAAAAGAACTTAAAGTTTCATGATTCCTAAATTTTACAAATTTGTCAAATATTGTGTAGATAATAGGAACAAAATACGGTGTAGTTGGATAAAATTGAGTTGAAAATCTTTCAGTTGCATCTCTAAAAGTAGATAATAAATCAACACAATATTCAATAAAAGTCCAATCTTCTTCAAAAAGTACTAAATGTGTGCTACTTGTATAATTGTTATAAAGGAGTAACAAGTTCTTTATTAGGTAAAATAGAAGAAAGCAAACGATGAAGTGAATTCCATCTTGTTTCCACGGGAAGTGGAAATGCTTTAACAGGTATATTATTTGTTATACAAATTTGCTTCCATTCACGTTTATTACTTGGTGTGCGAATCCATTTTGCTAAAATTTTAATTTTATTAATTGGACTTATGCCACTACCAGTACCACTAGAACTAAAACCACTTTGAACACATAAATTTAAAATATGACATGCACATCTTGCATGAAAAAATATGCCTTGCATAACAGGGTTTAAACTTTTAATTAAATGAGAAATAGCTGCAGTATTACTCAAAGCATTATCAAAAGTAATAGCAAAAACTCTATTATTTTCTAGTCCATATAATTTACAAACTTTAGTAATATATTTATGAATAGTATATGAATTATGTGCTTCTTCTATTACATCTAAAGATAAAATTCGTTTTTGCATGGACCAATCTTCATCTATCCAATGACAAGTTATAACAAGATAACTTATACCATTAGTACTAGTCCATATATCACTAGTTAAACTAACCCTAGATGAAATATTATTAAGTTTATCAATTAAAGCTTGTCTATATTCTTTAAACATATCCATGCAATCTCTTTTTAATATATGTCTAGAAACAGATTTATATGCGGGTTGTAAATATTTACAAACAAATTCTAAATATCCTTTTTTTTCACAAAATGTGAATGGTTGTTCAGTCCTAACTACAAATCTAACTAAACAACGTCTAGCTTGAACATTATCAAAATTAAAATTTTTTCCACCATCATGCGTATTAATTTGAGATTGTTTACCTTCTAAAATTTCATTTTCTTCGGCATCAGGATTAATTTTATGTATAGTAATTAAATGTCTTTTATACGTACCTGTAATGCCACCACCTCCACCGGAGTTATAAGAGTAAACGTCTTTGCACAATTTACAGATGGCACAATATTTATTCGTCTCACCTTCTTTTGCTACAATGTCGAAATACTCCCATACCCTGTTTTTTTTTTTACTAAACTTCGGTCTTGATGATGTAGTAGTAGCAGCAGTGGTGGCAGCTGATCATTGTGTTTGAGCATGACCTCCTCCACGACCACGACCAAACGATGGTGCCAAAGGAAGCTCCTCTTTCGGATGAATATCGGTTTCGATTTCATTAAATGATTCATCACCCAAATTAGGAATTTCAGTAGAACCAAAAGGTCGAGAAACAGAGCATGAACGATGAAAGAAATTTGACATTTTTATATTTTTTTGAAAATAAATATATGATAAGAATTAAAAAAATAGATGTATGATATATATAATATATTGGAATTTGGAAATTGAAACTTGAAAATTAAAAGTAAAATTTGCAAAATTATAAAATAAAAAGAAAAATGAAATTTAGAAAGAAAATGCTGAGATTATAAATTTGGAATAAGGGATATATATATATATATATATATATATATAATATATTAGAATTTGAAAATTAAGAGTAAAATTTGCAAATTTATAAAATAAAAAGAAAAATGAAATTTAGAAAGGAAATGATGATATTATAAATTTGGAATAAGGGAATCTAAGTGAATTTGAAAGAGTTTGAGTGAATATTGAGAGAGTATGTGAGTGAAGAGAATAAGAGTAGATGAATATAGATAGTAGATTTGAGAGAAAATATAGAAGAAATGTAAAGAAAAATAAAAGATAGAATAGAGCTATTTATAGGAAAAAAATTAGAATAAAAAAAATAAAAAAATTAAAAAAACATACATTGATTTGGCCGTTGCCCATCAAAATGAGGCCAGTCACAGAGTGACTTGCCTCTCTGAATAAGGCTACCACTGCGTGCTTATTTTTTGTTTTTTTTTTTGAACTGGATCGGTTCAACCGGAACCGGTCCTGTTCGTCCGGTCTCGGTCCTTAATGGGCTGGGCCCTTAGCAAGCCCGGTTCTAATTATTTAAAACCGGCCCAGCCCGGTAACATACCGGGCTGGGCTGATTCCGAACCGGTACAGTACCGGTTCAGATATTGGTCGGGTTAGCCCGATTCGGTTGCGAATCGGGTCGAGGCAACCCGGCTCAATAAGTAGCTCTACATGGCACAGATTCAGCCTTCGCATGGACGACAGACGTCTCTCACTGGATTGTACCGCACTATTCTACAATCTCCCGCAGGCGACAGGCTCCCCAATATTTCGGAATTGATAGAATTTGTGTTATACTTGGAAACAAACTCCTACCAAAAAGACGTAATCATCCCCATGTAATTACCCTAGAATATTTGCCTATAAATAGGCCTCAGGTACAATTCTATTCTCTAATTTTTGACTACTGGCTTTTACGTTTCCCAATACTGAAGAACCTTTGGCTGACTTAAGCATCGGAGTGCCTACGTAGGGAACCACCCCTTGTGTTACTCTGACTTTTCTTGCTTTTACAGAACCTTTTTTGGAGACACGTGGAGGAAGAAGACCTCTCCACATGGTAGAATTGCTAACGTTTTGGGCTCTAGCCCAATGTGAATGGGCTGTGTTATCAGGTGTAATTACAGTATCTTAATCTATTTTAGGGTTTGAGATTAATTTTATTCGGATCGAGAGTGATAAATTATAAAGTTCTCTCAAAGTGATGATTTTAAAATTCGAATCATGTCCAAATATTTAATAAATAAGTCTACTTGTATCTTATCCAATTACTTGTTGATTATGCCAAGTGTATTACTTACTGTACTAGTACTTTTGCTGCAAAGCACCAGCACCTTTGCGAGAGGTACTGTTATTAATTGTAAGTACTGTGTGTAAATATATATATATATATATATATATATATATATATATATATATATATATTTCCTAAACATATTTGAACTACGTTTCAATTAGTATCGTGTGATTAGAAATTAATGTATCTTAAAAGTAATATTTAATAATAAAAGATACGAGATTAATTTAAATACGTGTCCTGAAATTCTTCCCAATTCTTCGGAAGAATAATGCTCTTACTATTCTTATTTAGAATTTTTTTCACTAATTATTTCCGCAACTTATTCGGAAAAAAAGCATGCTGTAATTAAGCATATTGAACCTGATTGTCTGTTAGTAACTCACGCTATTCACGTTGTTATGAATAAAAACAGAACTTTACACGTATTTTTCATTTGACTATTTTTTAAAATAAAAGAAAATAATTGAAAAGAAAAAAAAACTCATGATTAATTATGAAATAATTCTTGAATAGCTTACATCAGCATTTATTCTTCCCTTGTTAATTTATATATTCTTGTATTCTAGTACTATAAATGTAAGTATAAATCAGTAATTAATATATAGTATTTATGAGAAAAATGAAGTGTTACATCAGATATCTCTCAATACTATTGTAAGCATGCAGACGCAATCGTAGGTTATTAGAAGGAAATGCGATGGGATAAGATGGGATAGGATGGGATGGATTAAGCCGTTTGAAGACGTGAAGCAAATGATTGAGAAGAAAAGATTGATAATTAAAAGGGGAAAGGGGTTAGTTGAGAAGCAAAATGGTTGAGAAGCAAAGTTGTTTCACGTTTGCTTAAAAGAGCTAATAAGCTCAAATACATAAAAAGCTTAGCTAGGGTTGCTCTTTGCACGTAAGAAATGACACAGACCTCACTAGCCGTTACGTTTAAACGGTCTCCACTTGTACTGCGCGACAGCGCCCGACCTTTTGCCCTATTTTCATTTTTGACGTCTTACTCTTTAATCAACCAACAAGCATCCTTTTGATCATCTCCAAAACTAGAATATATGTACAGAGAGACACTACAAAAAAACAGAGCACTAGAGACGGAGTTTGTGACAGAATTTTCGTCACAAATTTTTAATTTTCGTCATTGATTATAATTAGTGATAAATTTGAAACGAAATACCCCGTCTCAAATTCCGTCTTCAAGTTTTAGGTGGCTAAAAGTCTTTCCATCAGAATTTTTATTTTCCGTTGCAAATTTGAGACGGATATTTACGACAAAATCCGTCTCTAAATCCTATTTTCTGTCAGAAAAATATAATAAAACAAAAAATAAATTTGTTTTTTCTATGCTTTTTGCATCAGATTTTGCAACTGATTTTTCCATTGCAAATTTTTGTGATGGAAATTCTGATACAATTTTTGTCACAAATTGTGACGGAAATTCTGTTTTTAAAACTATTTTCTGTCACAAAGAATTAATTTGTTCAAATAAAAAAATTCAAATTTTTAATGTTTGTGACGAAATTTTGGTAGGAAATTCCGTCTCAAATAAGTTACAATAGAATTTGTAACTAAAAATTCCGTCTGTAAATCCATTTTTCTATCACAACAAATACATTATTAAAATAATATAAAAAATTAAAATTATATTTTGTGACAAAAAATCCGTTACAAATTGCTACTTTCTGTTAAAAATTTTGTCACAATTTGCAAAAAAAAATTCCGTAACAAATTCCGTCACAAAGCTGTTACAAAAAAAATCAATATTTAAATTGTTATTTCATAGCTATTTAAATTGTTGAATTTCATTATAAACAATTAATTTTGTAAGCTAAAATCTAATTTCCAAGTACACCTAAAATTGAATACAATTAATTTACAATATATATAGTTTAACAAAAATCTATACATTTAATATATACATAATCAAACAAAAACCTTAAATGTACATCTAATATCCACAAAATATGTACCAACATCCATAAACATTATGTTCAATTTGGAAATATATACTATGTTGAAATACAAAAGTATGAAGATAAAGTCGTACAACATTGTAGTGCTTCATGAAGACAGTCTTTGCCTCAAAAAGTGAACACCTAAAACAAAATAAATTTTTTGTTAAATACAATTTAACAAAAATTCATACAATTAATATATATATATATACACACACATACATAATCAAATAAAATATGCAAAATATTTAGAAAATATCCGTTCAACATCCCAAACATCATGTCCAATTCATAAATGCAAATATATATAACATTCAAATAAAATAGAAAGAAAAATAATGTCTACAAAGCAATGTTGACTCATTAGCATCCAACTCCAAGAAGTGAACACCTAAAACATAATTGAATCTACTTATACTACAGTTTAATAAAAATCTATACATTTAATATATATACTTAAATAATCAAATAAAAATTGTAAATATCTATAAAAATATCCATCTAACATCCACAAAGATCATGTTCTATCCACTAATAATGTTTTTTTTTAAAAATAATCATATTATTAAAAATAAATTATGTTTATTTTAATTATTACATATTATTAAAAGAATTTTTAAAAGAAATTGCACCAATAGCAGTTGATGCTGCAGGGCAATTGCTGTGCAAGCAACAGCAGTAGCAGCTGATGTTGTTGTTGCTCCAATATTACAATAAATTCAGAATTCTACAAGCATCACTAAGATCAGAATTGATTAATTAAATTGCTTTTGAGCAACAAGATACTGTATATTTAATGGTGCTTTCTTTCACTCTCTCCAAAAGAAAAAAGAAAGTTTCTTCTCTACCATCATCTATATATCCAAGCATTGGGGAAAGCAATGTGTTTTGCTTTTTTAGTTTTTGACATTTTGGTTCTCTTTTACGTTGCAGTTTAGAATTTTGGTAGCACTGAAATGAATTTACTTTCAGCTGAGACCATATCAAACAAGCATGAGTCTCCTTGATCAAATGAATTCACTAGCTAATCATAATTGTTACAGGAGCCATAGAAATGTAAGTGAAGTGTAAAACATTGAAATACTTCACAATTTGATAACACTTAATTTTTCTAAACTTTTTCTTAGTGCTTTTTTAGCACTAGCTGTCTCATTTTTCTATGAATATTGTCTCAAACTGACGGAACAATAGAGAGAAATTCTACCTGCAACCCTATTTATTTTGCAGTTCACATTCATTTGCAACTCTATTGGGCATTGGTCTGAGTACTACAAAAAAACAGAGCATGAATGTATGTATGCATGGCGTGCATGTATGTTTGTATGTATGATTGTCTGTTTTTAGTTCTTACATCATATATGTTTTTATTAAAAAAAAATTTAAAAGAATTTGCAGCAGCCGGTGGTGCAACGGCAGCAGAGCAGCAACTGTTGGTGCAACAGCAGCTGAGCAGCAGCTAGCCCTTTGGGCTTCATCTGAAATTTTTCTTCTTCTTCTTCTAAACAATATTTTCTGCCCTTAGATAAGCTAAAATCATTCCTAAGACAAGAAATCAAAAACCCAATTTCATATTTCAACTTATTGACACTTTAGGGATAAAACACCTAAAAAATAGAAATCAAACTCCTTAAAAACTTAAACTTTTCACAATATCTAAAATCAAAAGCAAGAGTTACCCAAAAATAGAAGCTCTGAATAGAGGTGCTAAAAGAACAAATGCGGATGGCCCTAAGTGAATTGTAAAACATTGAAATACTTCACAAACTGATAACACTTAATTTTTCTAAACTTTTTCTTAGTGCTCTTTTGGCACTAGCTGTCTCATTTTGCTATCAATATTGTCTCAACAAAGAGAAATTCTACCTGCAACCTATTTTTTTTGTCGTTCACATTGATTTGCAACTCTATTAGGCACTAGTTTGAACACTATAAAAAAATAGAGCATGAATGAATGCATGCATGGCGTGCATGTATGTTTGTATGTATGATTGTTTGTTTTTAGTTCTTACGTCATGTCTATTTTTATTAAAAAAATTTTTGAAAAGAATTTGCAACTGCTAGTGCAATAGTAGTTGAGCAGCTGCTAGTGTAACAGCAGCTGAGCAGCAACTAGCCCTTTGGGCTTCATCTTAAATTTTTCTTCTTCTTCTTCTTCTTCTAAACAATATTTTCTGCCCTTAAATAAGCTAAAATCATTCCCAAGACAAGAATGAAAAAACCCAAATTCATATTTCAACTCATTGACACTTTAAGGATAAAACACCTAAAAAATAGAAATTAAACTCCTTAAAAACTTAAGCTTTTCCACACTATCTAAAATCACAAGCAAGAGATACCCAAAAACAGAAGCTCTAAACAGAGGTGCTACAAGAACAAATGCGGATGGCCCTAAGTTAAACCCTTTTAATCAAGATCAAGAAAAAGTGTAAGATCATTACCTGACTTCTGGAACAGAAAATTTTTCGGCAAATGGAATTCGCCAACCAAACGTAGCTAAAATAGTGCTTGATTTGATGGTTCAACACCAAGAAGTGAACACCTAGAACATAAGAAAAATTAATTTACAATTTTATAATTTAACAGAAATCCATGTATTTAATACACATATGCATGCATGCATGCATTCATGCATACATACATACATACATGCATGCATCCATCCATCCATACATACATACATACATAAAAATCCATTTAACATCCATAACAAATGCATCCAAGTTCAGTCTACAAATATATATGCATGACGTCAAATAAGATAAAAAGAAAAATAAAGTCTTACTTTACAATGCTTCATGAAGACGGTTCAGCTTTATGATTGGAAGGACTAGCTCCAAGATGAGAATGTCCAACTCCCGGCTATGAATGTTGCATTTGAATGATTTGGGTCAATCAAACCAAAACATCTTTCATTTCATTTCGAGTTTGAACAACTCGATCTTATCCTTCCGTGAATGTTTCCATTTGAGCTTTCATATCATTCATTCGTTGACTAATTGCCGATGATGCACAAATTAAGGACATAGATCTCTATGAAGAGGGTACTGATGAGTCAAACAAATGCTTGTTATGTGGCCTAGCTCTAAAATTGTAGACGTGTGTATGGGTAGTCTCTATTCCTCCAATGGGATTATACCAAGCTTCTACATCAAACTCAAGATGAGTAGAGACATCTTGACCATACTTCTCACAAAATAAAATGGTATATTTTTCCTACAATTAAGAAAACAAAGAAACTATTATATAACATTATGAGAGAAAACAAGAAAATATAATAAAAATTAATTCACGTACACTGACGGATTTGGATTTATTGTCCTCAAATTCGCCCTCTCCACCACCTCGTTTGTGGGTTTGATCAAAAATTTCTTTGTATGTTGGTTGTCGATCCAACTTTTTTTCCTGCACATAAAATGTTTAAAACAATCAACCGTAAACAAAATATAATAAGCATGAACGATTGTAAAAGTTAAAAATTTGTCATTACTTACCATTCTATGCACATGAACTAAAAATGGAATTGAGCCATCTGTATGCTTTGTAATTGTACCTTCTTTCATTGTTAATTGATTTTGTTTTGCTTTTTGCGATTTAAGTTCCCATTCCTCTGTCCTCCACACATCAATCAATTGATCCCAAACCTAAACACTAATCCATGATGACAAATTATATCCTTTGTAATCTTTTATCCGATCCGTGCCAAAATGTGCCATTGTTTTTTTTCTTTTCTAACTGCATTACGTTCTTGAAACGTGATTTACATGTGTTATCAAATATTTCGTGCACAATCTTTGTGTCCTCCAGAGGCCACAAAAAAAATTTTGCATTAAGGAGCAAACATTATGGTATAAATAAATTTAGTAAAAGAAAAAAATGCATGCCATAAATATATAACCTTAGATTAAATTGATATATATACCTGAAATTTTACCCACATCTGGGTTTTCTCTTCATTTGGAACTTTCTTCCATGTCGACCACGGATCGAAATAAAACTCTTTAATCATTGTTGTAATGACTCGAATGAGTTGAACTTCCAAAAACACACTAACAAAAGATAATTAAATAACTTTAAAAATCATTAGGTATTAATAAACTAAATACAACAAAAAATTAAAGAATACATTACTTTTTACCTAGACAAGTAATCGGTGATCTGCGATCTGGATTTCTTGCAGTAGGTATTCTTTGATTTGGACCTCTTGTCTGTTTTCTACCTTCCCCCACTACTCATAGCAGTTGATGAGTTTGCTGGATGTGGCTCAACGGGAGTATGCTCAGCCGATATTCCATGATTGAACTCTAAACCTTCAGTTAGTGGTACCTCAACTGATGCATCCTCCGACGATGGGCCTTAGGTAGATACGCATTGAGCATATGTGCACTGGGCAGGTGAGCCTTGGCTAGATGTGCATTGGATAGATGGCCCCTCGGTAGATGGGTGCTGGCCAAGTGAGCCCTCAATAGATAGGAGTTGGGGAGGTGGGCCCTTCGAAGATGTGCATTGAGCAAGTAGGTGCTGGGCAATTAGGCCCTCAACAGATGTGAATTGGGTAGGTGGCTTTGGGTAGATGGCTGCTGGGCAGGAGGGTCTTTAGCAAGTGGATCTATGTCCTCATCGTCCAACTCTTCATATGGAAACAACCTTTTCTCCAGGTCAAGTAATCGGTGATCTGCGATCTGGATTTCTTGCAGTAGGTATTCTTTGATTTGGACCTCTTGTCTGCTTTCTACCTTCCCCCACTACTCATAGCAGTTGATGAGTTTGTTGGATGTGGCTCAACGGGAGTATGCTCAGCCGATATTCCATGATTGAACTCTAAACCTTCAGTTAGTGGTACCTCGACTGATGCATCCTCCGACGATGGGCCCTAGGTAGATACGCATTGAGCATATGTGCACTGGGCAGGTGAGCCTTGGCTAGATGTGCATTGGATAGATGGCCCCTCGGTAGATGGGTGCTGGCCAAGTGAGCCCTCAATAGATAGGAGTTGAGGAGGTGGGCCCTTCGAAGATGTGCATTGAGCAAGTAGGTGCTGGGCAATTAGGCCCTCAATAGATGTGAGTTGGGTAGGTGGCTTTGGGTAGATGGCTGCTGGGCAGGAGGGTCTTTAGCAAGTGGACCTATGTCCTCATCGTCCAACTCTTCATATGGAAACAACCTTTTCTCCAGGTCAACTACTAGAGTTTGATAACGGGAAATTGGCGTGAAATAGGTTTTCCACCCCCGATGAAGGAAACCCTGAGCGACGAACATTCTTACTGGTCGACTTCCCATATCTACCCATTATAACTGCAACGCAAACAATTGAAATGCAAATATCATTAAATAACATAAATAAATTACTAAAATAAATAAGTAATAAAGACTATAAACAATAATAAACATAAAATTAAATCAATGCTTAAACTTATAGTAAACTAATTAGGAAAACCCTAACGTAATAACAATATAATTAATTAAAATAAACCTCATCATCATCGTCGTCGTCGTCATCGTTGTCGTTGTCATTGTCGTCATCATCTTCTACTTTTTCTTCTTCTTCTTCTTCTTCCATGGAATTAACCTCTTCATAATCCCCATGAACTAGAATAGCTGGATTGTCAAGTTCCTCTGAGTATGTAACAATTGTTGGGTGTGACATGTGAAGTTCTTGGTAAACCCCATTGTTTAAATCAAGTATATTGAAATTATGGTTTTGAAGCTGAAATCTAGATCTTGCTTTTGTCTTGAACATAGCCCACTAATCACGACGATCTCGTCTTCTAAATGGATATGGACTAAAGCACACTTGTTGACTTTGTTCAACTAATATAAAAGGTTTATTCCTAGCAAGAATAGACTTATGTTTGATTTCAACAAGACCATTATGGGGATGAACGCGAACACCTCTTTCAATATCAAACCAATGGCACTTAAAAAGTACAACTTGATTTTCAATTCCAAAGTATTCTAACTCGAGTACATCTATCAAGATACCATAAAAGTCACGTTCTAAATCGTTGTAACAATTACCTTTCACACAAATACCACTATTCATTGTTTTTTGAGATCTCCCATACTCTAATGTATAAAACTTAAAACCATTTACAAAAAATCCTTCATAAGTTCTTGCCCCACACGAAGGACCTTGAGATAGGTCAATGATATACTGATCTATTTCATTACCCTGTTCACAAACCTAAATCAAATTATATCCTACCATAATAACCAATATTTATATATTTAAATTACTTACAAAAATGTTTAAACCATTTCGTAAAATGAGCTTGACATGTTTTCTCCAATTGATAATCGTCGATGTTTGGCTCATCTCTTTTGACCATCTCATCAAATATCCTACATTTTTAAATAATATTAAAATTGTAATGCCAAAAAATGTGTAAAAAATTAATTAACTTACTTCTATATACTTACCCAATGTATGGGACTATTTCTTCACAATTCATTAACATGTATATGGACGCTGCATCATATTCATCTTCACTCAAATATCGAGCATTGTTCTTTGTCCGCACAAGTGGTCGTCCGAGATGTTTGAAAATCGACAAACGCCCCATAAGATATATGTCTCCTCCACCGTCATTACGTGGCGGACGAGTTAACCTAGTTGTAATATCGGGTTCGAAATATAAAGCACAAAATGATGCAATCTCTTCCCTTGTATATGCCTCACATACAGACCCTTCAATGCATGCTTTATTTTTCACCTTCTTTTTTAGATTGTGCAAAAAACTATTTCAGGAATAAAACATTAATATCGAATGATATAGAAAGTGTTTTACTAGTGTCAATGTAATCACTCAAATAATAATGACTGTTTATTACCTCTCAAATGGGTACATCTATCGATATTACACAGGTCCTTCAACTTTTACCTCATAAGGTAAGTGAATCGGTAGATGCTTCATACAATCAAAAAAAGTTGGAGGAAGAGTTTTCTCTAATTTGCAAATGGTTTCTACAATATTGCTTTGCAAATGTTCCATGTGAGCTACATGTATTTTAGTGGAGCATATGTCTCGAAAAAATTAGAAAGCTCAATAATTACATCCCATATTGAGTTTGGGACCAAATCTTGAAAAGGAATTGGAAGTAAACGTTGCATAAACACGTGACAATTGTGGCTTTTCATTCCATAGAACTTGCATTCTTTAATGTTTACGCATCGAGCAATGTTTGATGCAAAGCCATCAGGAAGCCTTAACTCTTTTACCTATTTACACACTCTTTTTTTATCCTCCTTACTTAATGTGAACGAGGCTTTAGGCTTGAGTGTTTTTCCAATTGGTTTCACTAATTCCAATTCTTTTCATCTACAAATCAATGCCAAATCAAATTTCGCCTTTGTATTATCCTTAGTTTTCCCATTAACATCTATCATGGTATTGAATAAATTGTCAAACACATTTTTTTCAATATGCATGATGTCCAAGTTATGACGAATAAGGTTGGTATGCCAATAAGGCAACTCCCAAAATATGCTCTTCTTTGCCCAATTATGGGTTACTCTAAAACCTCGAGGTTTTTGTTGATCACATCTAACACCGAATGTTAATTCTTCAATGTTATCTAGTTGGCACAATAATTCTTCACTTGACAATCTCACAATCGGAGGATCATAATCAACCCTTTTAGTAAATTTGTCTCTTTGCCTTCTAATAAGATGATTAGGAGGCAAAAATCAATGATGACAATCGAAAAAGCAAGGCTTCTTTCCATTTTGCAATCTAAAGGTTTTTGTATGTTCCATGCAATAAGGATAAGATAATCTACCATGGGTACTCCACCCAAACAACATCCCATAGGCAGGAAAGTCCTTAATTGTCAATAGTAATGTAGCCCTTAACACAAAAATTTTGTTTTCTATGAGCATCATAAGTCTGAGTACCATCTTCCCATAAGATTTTTAACTCATCTATCAAAGGCCTCAAGAAAATATTTATGTTTTGTGGTGGATTATACCTTCTCGGAATTATCATATTTAAGAACAAATATGGCTGCTTCATTCACATCCAAGGGGGTAAATTGTAAACAACAATCATTACTGGCCAACAAGAGTATGACCTTGCTACTGGCCCAAATGGAGAGAATCCATCAACACATAAATCCAGTCTCACATTTCGAGGTTTGGAAGCAAAAAATTGATGAGTATGATTGAAATGTTGCCAAGCCTTACCATCAACAGGGTGATTGAGCACTCTAGATGAATTTTGATTATGTGCATGCCCTATCATAAACTTGGCAGTTGTAACTAACATGTAAGCCTCTGAAGTCTTGGGATTAATGGCAGATAACATAAAACCTTGAAGGGAATTTTCTTCCCTCTTGTCCCACTAGATTTATATTTAGGATGCCCACATACCGAATAAGACATTAACTTAGCATATTCTTTACGATATAATATGCAGTTATTCTTGCATGCATCTATTTTATGATAACCTAGACCAAAATTTTCCATTTTCTTCTTCATTTCATAAAAGTTTGTCGGTAAATTATTATTTTATGGCAGCATACCCTTCACAATCTCAATCATACGATTAAAACAAGCTTCAATTGTGAGAACTCATTATTTTGTACTGTACATGTATGGATATGTAATTATTAATTAATAAATAAATTATTTTGTATATTTTTGTGAATTTCAAGTGAATAGTGATGTGGGCCCCACTTGGATTTTATACAAGATGTGGAAAATGACTGATAAAATAATGTATGGAAGGTGTAATAAGGGTATTATGGAAGTTTGGAGGTCAAAATACCTTTTTGACATTATTTTGTGAAGTATGGCAAACAAATTGGAAATGATAGATACGTCCCGAGGGTATTTTCGTAAATTTCATCCAAACTAAAATGAATTGGGACGAAGTAAAAATATCATGAGATTCTACATTAAAATTAATTTAATACAGTGTCAATAGATTTCTCGAATCAGCCATGAAAACAAAAAATTTTGTTGGCGGATCGCGAGGGTAAAATCGTAATTTCTCACTATCCCTGTACCGCGCGTCGATAAAACCACTTCCAATCATCCAAATACATTTAATATGATCATTTGGCACTAGAATCTGAAAATGTGGAGTATGATTACACAGTTTTACGATTGTGGAACGTAAGGGCAAAATTGTCAAAAATTTTCATAACTAGGGGCATTTTGGTCAAATTGCCCATTTACAAAATTTTCTTCATAAATGCTTCAGCAGTTGAATGGTACTATTCATATCTCACTAATTAGCTAAAATCTCACCAAGATTGTAACTAGAAAAACATTCTACTCTCTCTCCTCTACATTTCTATACCAATAGTTTATCTTATAAGCCACTATACAAGGAGAAAGGAAGCTTACAAAATTCGGCCAAGCAAGGTAACCATGCCATTTCTTATGCTTTTCTTGAATCTAATGGTGTAGTTTCATTCCTTTAAGCATGATGAACATGTTTATAGCCTTAGTTTCATTTAATTGTTGGAAAATAAAAATGTGCCACGGGAGGAGCGTTCGGCCATGGTAGGAGCATAGGGAATCCATGTAGTTTCATGCATGAAATGGATGCCAAAATGATAGTTAAGCATGGTAGAATAACATGGTAAGATTGAATTGTTGGAAAATCACCAAAAATGGCTAAGGGGAATTTCGGCCAAGGTGAAGGGGACCTTGAACCATGGCTGATTTCGATGAATTGAGGGTAGATTTGGACTGTAGGAATTACAAGGAGTCTGTCGATATGCTCAGATTTAAAATCTGACGCAAAACGAAGAAGTTACATTATTCTACATGTAGAAATTATACTGCAAAAGTATTTGCAGTATCCAATGTGGCTGCATTATGATATTGATAGTAGCTTAAAAATAAGTAATTAATAAGCTAATAATTTTGGTGGAATTATTTGCAGCCCGGGAGTTATGGTATTCGTGTGGTGCTATCGGGAAGCTCGTTTTCGCTAGACAAGTAAGGGATGCGTGTGTAATTTGTAGGGATATCCTGAATGCATGATTTTCATGCTAATAATTTTATGAAATTATTTTGGAAGTGAATTACCTCGAATATTATGGAATTGTGGCTGTTTGGCTAGTATGAACTGTGTTTGCAATTGCAGGAGGCTAGAGTGTTAGCAGCTATTATGCTACTGGAATTTATTAGAAATATTTCTAAAAATACCATGAAATATTTTATTGCATTGTGGACTATTTTCCTAGCCCCGGAAGTGAGATATTTACTATTTTTCATAAATGGAGAATTTACCAAAAAATATTAATTAAATATTCATGCTACCGATTTCGATAAAAGTTAAGGTATCAAAAGTTTATTCCATGTGTTTTATAATGAAATAAGTAATTTGTAAAGTGAAGTGTTGAATAGTTAATATTTTATAAATTATTTTCAATATAATATTCACTATTTTATTAATTATCCTTTATGGACGGATTGAAGATTTTTACCACGTGTAATGATTTCCATAAAGGCTATATCACTGTGTGAACATTATTTTAAGACTGCTAGGCCCCATATCATGCTCACGTGTTCATGTGTTATTGTTACTGTGTGAAGCTGTTGACATTGAGCCTGTCTTCAGCGTCCCGGTTAACACTTGCTCAGTGTACGATCGGGGACATTTATAGACTATGGCTATAGATCTCACGTGTTTATTATTATTGCTCCCTACGTGGATTATGGCATGATATTATTAGGGTGTTGCTTGGTCTCCATTATTATTTCATATGTTATTACTGATTATTGTGATAATTACCGAACCGTACTGGTTATTAAAGTGCTTTTACCACTGATGTGTTATCGTATTGAACAGTTTATCTTACTATTACACGTGTGAAAGTGATGATTCAATTGTGGAAATCAAATTATTTTTCAAGAGTTGAATTATATGATTTAATGAATTATTTCACTGATTTATGTGAAATATTTATATGCAGTGAATTATTGAATCAATTTCACACTAAATTAAATTTCTACTCTCTATAGTCGCTTCTAAGTTCCGGGACAAGACAAGTATTTCAAAATACCTTCCTTGCTTCATCCAGATCCCTAGCTGACTATAGTATCCTTCCTTTTAGTGTGCTTAGAATACAAATAGGAAAACTAAGGAATTTTACTGCATATAGTTTTCGTGATATCAAAATTGCATACAACTCCTTTACTGAGCCGTGGTTTGCTCACCCCTTTATTTTCATCTCTCTAGAGTATTTCCAGTGATCGAGTGGTGTATCATCTGAGGATTGTTTGCTGTGTATTGAGCATCTCGAGGCAGCTAGTGTAGATCCTAGAGGTATATTCAATTTCTTTTTTAAGTTCAGACTTTCTTTTACAATACTACGTGTTGTAATTATAATAGGGGATGTAAAGTTTAAATGAATACTATTATGTGAATATTTTCACTTATGTAAATTAAATTAATTTACTGTGATTTACTGTTCATTGTTAATTAAAAAAGGGAAATAAAGGTATCGCAGATAGCCAAACCAATTCACGTGTATGGAAAAGTGTGAAAAAGTGTAAAATACTGTATATTCAGGATGTGATAATATTTATTGGTATTAGAGCGAGGTTGGCCTGATGTCTGTCGGTGTCTTGAGGAAAAAGTGAAGTGGTTAACATCCCCTGTAGTACTGTATAGTTCGGATATATAAATAGGTCACTAACCGAAAATCGATAAATCATTTGTGGTGCAGATATGAGTGGACGATGGGTGGCTCGAGCCAAAAGGGGTCGTGGTAAAGGTCGAGCGGAGCAGACTCCGGAGCCCCATACACATGAACCTATACCGGAGCTCGCCCCAAGACTGGCTCACCCTCCATAGCCTGAGAGCCCTAACACTCAGATATTGAGGATGGAGTATATGTTGGCGGACTTTATCGCCATGTATCAGACGATAGAGTTGTTGATCGAGTAGAGAGGGAGCGAGCAGCTTCAGCAGCTCCACCAGTTACACCGCCTCCACCAATTCCTGTACAGCCTGCTCTCAAGCCTCAGCCTGCACCACAGCCCATACAGCAGGCCCAGGCCATACCACCAGCACAGCCATCCAGAGATGTTGAGTTCTATTGTGAAGTGGCTTTAGTGCGGTAGTTCACTAAGCTTAACCCACCTAAGTTTAAGGGTGATCGAGATCCAATGGTGACAGAGCAGTGGGTTACACCTATGGACAAGCTATTCCAGTATATGAGATGCTTGGACACAGAGAGAGTCAGACTAATAGTCTTCCAGATGACAGATGATGTGAAGCACTGGTAGAAGGCCGCATAGACGGTACTTTTTGCCTAGCATTCAGTTATTACTTGGGATATTTTTGTGGATGCTTTTCGTCGCCAGTATATCCCTGACATTGCACAGAAGAAGCTAAAACATGAGTTTATGGAGTTACTATAGGGGAGTATAATGGTGGATCAGTATGAGTTCAGATTTACCACCCTTAATAGGTTCGATCCACTGACACGAGTTGATGAGCGGCATAAGATTGACAGATTTATGGCTGGGCTGAGACCGTTGATCAAATCTAAGTTGGCTTCATTTAACATTCACACATATGATGAGGTAGTCAGGTGTGCCCAGCTTTGTGAGCAAGACTTCAAATAGTTCCATTCTAAGCCAGCTTCTAATAGTAAAGCTAAAGGGAATGGTAAGGCGAAGCAAGGCGCAGATGATAGATCTGGTAGAGAGCAGCCTAAGAGGGCTAGACCATCGGGCTTCCAGATTTCAGAGGGGCGATCTACGAGATTAGCTGCTACTGCCCCTACTACTGGTGGTCCTACATCTACACCGAGAGGTACCATGATTAGATGTGATCGGTGTGGATGGTTGCACGGTACACGACCCTGCCATATGTATACGAGGACCTGTTTTAGATGTGGGTAGATGGGACATATAGTGCGAGACTGCTCAATGCTACAAGAGTCAGCTGCATTTACCAAATCGACCCCAGTTCCTCTTGCTCCGACACCAGCACCAGTAGCTTCGCCAGAATCGGAGAGAGCGACACCCTCACAGCCGACGCGGACGACTGCAGCGGAGAAAGGTAAGAAGCCCGTGACTTAGGGACGAGTGTACGCGCTAGATCAGGAGATTGCTGATGCCTTTGCGGATGTCATTAAAAGTAAAATTTATATTTTCGATATGCCTGTACTTGCGTTATTTGACCTTGGTTCTACTCATTCATTCATTCATATATTCTACTTATGCTAATAGAGTTCCAGTAGAGCTAGAGCCTTTAGGGTATACATGACAAGTGAATACTCCTTTTAAAGAATCGCAAATTACAGATGTAGTGTATAGAAACTGTAAAGTAACTATAGGTGAGAGGGAAACGACAGCTAACCTAATTTTGTTGACTATGTACAATTTTGACGTAATATTAGGAATGGACTGGTTAGCTGCGAGCTTTGTAACCTTAGACTGCTATACTAAGTTTGTAACCTTCTCCCAACAGGAAAGTTATACTGTAAAGCTTTTTGATAAGTTATAATAAAAGTGAGATGTTTACTAAATGGTGTGAATATTTGTGTGATGTATTGAAGGTTTTATAGCATATGTGGAGGACGTGGAACAAAGACATCCTGAGCTGCACGAGATTCTTGTGGGCAGGGATTTTTTGAACGTATTTTCAAAGGATTTACCTGGGTTATCGTCGGATCGGGAGATCGAGTTTACTATTGACTTAGTACCCTGGCACGGAGCCCATTTCCAAGCCCTCGTATCGAATGGCACTATCAGAGTTAAAGGAGCTTAAGAAGCAGCTCCAGGAGCTATTAGATAAGGGATTTATACGTCCCAGTGTGTCTTCCTAGGGTGCATTGATTTTATTCGTCCAGAAAAAGGATGGCAGCCTACGGCTATGCATCAATTATTGGATGCTAAATAAGGTGACCATCAAGAATAAGTATCCCCTGCCTAGGATCGATGATCTATTTGATTAGCTGAGGGGTGCCCAGGTGTTTTCAAAGATAGATCCCTGATTGGGTTATCATTAGCTTAAGATTCAGGATTCGGATGTTCCTAAGACAGCATTTCAGACTTGATAAGGACACTACGAGTTTCTAGTGATGCCATTCGGATTGACTAACGCCCCTGCAGTGTTAATGGGCTTGATGAATGAGGTGTTTAAGCCCTATCTTGATTAGTTTGTGATTGTACTCATAGATGACATTTTGGTGTATTCTAAGTCTCCAGAGGAGCATGAGCAGCATCTTCGTACAGTCTTACAGACCCTCAGAGACCGAAAGCTTTATACCAAATTCAGTAAGTGTGACTTTTGGCTAGATCATATTACATTTATGGGACATGCAGTGTCGAAGGATGAGGCGTTTGTAGATCTTTTCAAGATAGAGGCCATAGTTAAGTGGGAGAGGCCTAAGACTGTGACGGAGATATGGAGTTTTTTGGGTCTAGTCAGATATTATCGCCTGTTTGTTAAGGGATTCTCTAGATTGGTTGCTCCACTGATGCGACTCACACGTAAGGATGTTAAGTTCAAGTGGACAGATGCGTGTGAGCGCAGCTTCCAAGAGTTGATGCGGAGACTTACGTCAGCTCCAGTACTCGCCTTTCGCAGTGGATCTGGTGGATGTTTGCTGCATACAGCTGCTTTCGCACAGGGATTAGGGTTTGTATTAATGTAGTATGGTCGGGTGATTGCGTATGGTTCCAGGCGGCTTAAGGAGCATGAGAAGAACTACCCGACCCACGATTTAGAGCTAGCTGCTGTGGTGTTTGTATTGAAGATACGACAGCATTACCTTTACGGTGAGACATTCTATATTTACATAGACACAAGAGTCTGAAATATTTATTCTCGTAGCGTGAGTTAAATATGAGACAGTAGAGTTGGATGGAGCTTCTAAAGGATTACGACTGCGAGATACTATACCACCCGGGAAAAGCAAACATGGTGGTAGATGCTCTGAGCCAGAAGCACATAGCTATGGTGTCATATATGATGGTTAGGGAGCACGAGTTATTGGAACAGTTCTCGAACCTTAGTATTAATATGGTTTCCTCTGAGAGTTATGGATTTACGGCTAGCTTCAGAATTGAGCCGGATTTGATGGGACAGATCAGAGATGCTCAGAGGACGGATGATTATTTATAGCAGTTACCAGTCAAATACAGCTACGAGTTCAGTCAGATTTTGAGATTGGCACTGATGGGATTCTGACTTTCAGAGGCAGAATCTGTGTTCCCGATAATCGAAAGCTCAAAGATCTGATCCTGACAGAGGCCCATACCTCTAGGTACACTCTGCGCCCAGACAGTACTAAGATGTACCAAAACTTACAAAGGGTATATTGGTGGTCGAAGATGAAGAGAGACATCGCGAAGTTTGTGGCTAGATGTCTCACTTGCCAACAAGTTAAGATCGAGCATCAGAAGCTTACGGGTTTATTACAGCCTCTACCGATTCCTACTTGTAAATGGGAGCACATTACAATGGATTTCATCATGGGTTTACCAAGGACCCGAAGGAACCACGATGCTATATGGGTGATAGTGGATAGATTGATGAAGTTCGCCCATTTCTTAGCCATCAGATCTATAGATCCTCTCAGTGTCCTTGTCGATTTATATGTATGGCAGATATTGAGGCTACACGGAGTTCTAAAGAGTATCACATCGGATAGGGACTTCCGGTTTACATCCCACTTTTGGGAGAGATTTCAGGAGGCCATGGGATCTCAGTTGAATTTCAGCATTGCCTTTCATCCGTAGATTGACGGGCGTCCAAGCAAGTGATACAGATTCTCGAGGATATGTTAAAGGCGTGTGCGTTGCATTTTAAAGGCTCTTGGGACGACCACTTGCCGTTAGCCGAGTTCACATATAATAACAGCTACCAGATTACTTTTGGCATGGCACCTTACGAGACAATATATGGTAAACGATGTAGATCACTGATCGTGTGGGAAGAAGTGGAAGATCAGAAGTTATTAGCTCCCGAATTGGTAGAGCGAGCTTCACTGGATGTACAGTTAAGATGTGAAAGACTTCGAACAGCACAGAGTCAACAGAAGAGTTACACAAACACGAGGCGTCGAGCACTTGAGTTCTCACCAGGTGATTTTGTATTTTTGAAAGTTTTCCCATCTAAAGGTATTATGAGATTTGGCAAGAAAAGGAAGTTGAGTCCCCGGAAGTTGAATCTAATGGTGTAGTTTCATTCCTTTAAGCATGATGAATATGTTTATAGCCTTAGTTTCATTTAATTGTTTAAAAATAAAAAAGTGCCATGGGACGGGTGTTCGGCCATGGTGGGAGCATAGGGAATCCATGTAGTTTCATGCATGAAATGGATGCCAAAATGATAGTTATGCATGGTAGAATAACATGGTAAGATTGAATTGTTGGAAAATCACCAAAATGGCTAAGGGAAATTTTGGCCAAGGTCAAGGGGACCTTGAATCATGGCTGATTTTGATGAATTGAGGGTAGATTTGGACTGTACGAATTACAAGGAGTTTGCTGGTATGCTCGGATTTAAAATCCGACGCAAAACGAAGAAGTTACGTTATACTACCGGTAGAAATTATACTACAAAAATATTTGTAGTATCCAATGTGGCTGCATTATGATATTAATAGTAGCTTAAAAATAAGTAATTAATAAACTAATAATTTTGGTGGAATTATCTATAGCCAGGGAGTATTCGTGTGGTGCTATCGGGAAGCTTGTTTTTGCTAGACAGGTAAGGGATGCGTATGTAATTTGTAAGGATATCCCGAATGCATGATTTTCATGCTAATAATTTTATGCAATTATTTTGAAAGTAAATTGCCTCGAATACTGTGGAATTGTGGCTGTTTGGCTGGTATGAACTATGTTTGCAATTGGAGGGGCTAGAGTGTTAGCAGCTGTTATGCTACCAGAATTTATTCGAAATATTTCTAAAAATACCATGAAATATTTTACTACATTGTGGACTATTTTACCGCTGATCTGTTATCGTATTGAACAGTTTATCTTACTGTTACACGTGTGAAAGTGATGATTTCAATTGTGGAAATCAAATTATTTTTCAAGAGTTGAATTATATGATTTAATGAATTATTTCACTCATTTATGTGAAAGATTTATATGTAGTGAATTATTGAATAAATTTCACACTAAATTAAATTTCTACTCTTTATAGTCGCGTTTAGGTTCTGAGACAAGATAGGTATTCAAAATACCTTCCTTACTCTATCTAGATCCCTAGTAGAATATAGTATCCTTCCTTTTAGTGTGCTTAGAATACAAATAGGAAAACTAAGAAATTTTACCGCATATAGTTTTCGCGATATCAAAATTGCATACAACTCCTTTACTGAGCCGTTGTTTGCTCACCCCTTTATTTTCATCTCTCCAGAGTATTTCCAGTGACCGAGTGGTATATCATCCGAGGATTATTGGTTACGTATTGAGCACCCTGAGGCAGCTAGTGTAAATCCTGGAGGTATGTTCAATTTCTTTTATATGTTCAGACTTTCTTTTACAGTACTACAGTGTTGTAATTATAACAGGGGATGTAAAGTTTAAATGAATACTATTATGTGAATATTTTAACTTATGTAAATGAAATTAATTTACTGTGATTTATTGTTCATTTTTAATTAAAAGTGGGAAATAAAGATATCGCAGACATCCCAACCAATTCATGTGTATGGAAAAGTGTGAACAAGTGTAAAATACTGTATATTCAGGATGTGACATCACTCACATGAAACTTCGACTTGCAATTTATAAGTTGTGAAATAGCAGATAAAGTGGTGTGCTTTGTACAACCGGACCATAAAGGTTCATTCGCATCATTCAACTATGATTAAAAGTATTCATTCGATGAATGCACATCGAATCTTGACTCATTAGCATTTGAGTCAAAGTTCGAATAAAAAGCATCCATAACCATTATACCATATGAATTTTGTTCTTCATATACTTCAAAAATTGGATCCCGAAACCCATCTCTACTTCTTGAAGATTGTTCATGTCGAACTTCTCCATGTTTATCCCAAATGGTATAGGCAATACAAAAACCTTTATAAAAAAGATGTTCCCGCACCTTATCTGCTTCAAAAAAATATCTATTTTAACATTTTGCTCAAGGGAATTTTATTCTATTTCCACTTGCAAACTCCACATTAGAAAATGCAAAACCAATGAACTCCTCAACCTCATTCAAATACTCCTCAGTGTTATAACCAATTTCATCTAACCGACAATACATACAAGATCTATCTTTATCCATTTTGCAAAATTAAATAAATCACTGCGAAACAAATTACGACATGTATCTTAATTCAATATAACTACAAAACAAATTCCAATAAATTCAACTAATCAATCCCACAATCTATTATAACTCATATCTCAACCAAAATTCTAAATTAATCCTAAATATTAAATTTTCACCAATTCAATAACCACAATCAATTGTCCTAAATTTTTAATACATATATATAAACAAATTTATTTAATTATAAACAAAATAAATTAAGAAAGATAGGATTTTGAATTTACCAACAATTTCAATGTAAAATACTCCTTAATTCCAATTCTAAAATTCTTGCAATAATGAAAAATCAAATATATAAAACATTTAATCAAAAATAAAATGCATTTAGGTAGCAAAATGATAATAATTATACATTATTATTAATGTAAAATTTAACATCAAATTTTAATATCATCATTTTTAAGGTAAAATTAAATACTAGTGTAAAGTGCTCATCATTTTTAATATCATATTTATATACATTATTATCAATTTAAAATTTAATTATTAGATTAAAATGCACATAATTAAAAATGCACCAAACCATTTTGACTTAAACAAAACATATTGAAGTAAATAACTAACTCTTAGGTTTTGTTCTTTTTTCTTCCCTTTTATATTCTACTTATAAATTTTCTACATGCTAAGGTTTGGCTCTCATTTTGGATTATCTTACTTATGAGGGAATATGCAGAAAGGATATAATCTAATGCATAATTAAAAATGATGTAAACTATTTTTTTTTTCAGTTCAAATGTCGCAAAAGATTGTTGGTATTCTTTTCTAGTTTCCTAGTAAGTAGTAAATACTTGTGTTTTAGTTTCTAAAGCTTTTACATTAAATTTTATACTTGTTTTATTTATTTTAAGGGATGTTACAAGTACAGATTTGCTTACTAGATTTACTCCTACCTTTTACTGTTCTTTTTGTATATAACATTAAGCATCCAAAATATAACATTAATGTGGAAATCCAGTCCATATTCTACGGAATTGGATATGATTGATTTTTTTATTTATTTCCTAAGATAAAGGGATTTAGTATCTTGACCAAATATTTCCCTGATTGGTTTCATTTGAAACTTTCCTTTATTTAGGATTCCTTTTCCTTTTCTGAAAATGGTGTATAGAATATATAGGGATTTAAGTAAATTTCCTAGTTTAGCCTACAACTATTTATACTCTCTGTAAGCTATAGTTTTTTGAGTAGAAATCAGAAAAACATGTTTGTATCAGTTTCTATATTCTCTACAATATCAGTTTCTACATGGTATCAAGAGCATACGAACCATTAAAAATCTTAGTTTGATTCTTTTCCCACCATGGCGAGCGGTAGCACAACATCAAAGGTGACTTCAAACTCAGGGAGCATGATCAGCAACATCGCTTGGAAGCCTGTACATGCTAGGGAGAGTTATGGGAAGACACCTACTTATGAGATGCCACAACAGTCCCTTCAGCAAAATAGAAATGAAATTGTGAGTACTGCCACTTTGGCACAAAAAGGTAATTTTCTAAGCGCTCTAAGTGTCAAACGTAAAAGCTCAGAGGCATGGATCGTTGACTCAGGCGCATCAGACCACATGACCGGTGATGCATCGTTGTTTCATGAATACAGCCCATGTTCTGAAAATTTTACAGTTCGTATTGCAGATGGCTCACTATCTAAAGTGTCTGGTATCGATTCAGTTGCTATCTCCAAGGACATAATGCTTAAATCTGTTCTCCATGTTCCTAATTTGGATTGTAATCTCTTATCTATTAGTAGGATTACGAGAGATCTTAATTGTGTTACTAAATTTCCCCCACATATGTGTGAATTTCAGGACTTGGATTCGGGGAAGAAGATTGGCAATGCTAGGATATGTGCGGGGCTTTATCTTCTTAGAGATGAAGAATCTGAGAGAAAAATTCAGAATAATGCTTGCACAGTCTCAACCTGTAGCAGTCATAAAGATAGTGTAGTCATGTTGTGGCACTACCGATTAGGTCATCCTAACTTCTTGTACCTCAAAAGGTTATTTCCCACATTATTCAATAAAAGTCCCTCATATTACCAATGTGAAATTTGTCAATTGTCCAAGCATCCTCGTAATACTTACCCACATCATTCATATAAACCATCCCATTCGTTCTCCATAATACACAGTGATGTTTGGGGACCATCTAGGATAGCAAATATTACTGGTTCTATATGGTTCTTTAGCTTCATGATGACCACACCCAAGTGACTTGGTTGTTCCTCATGAAAGACAAATTTGAGGTTGGGCAAATATTTCAGAATTTGAACAAAATGGTCCAGACTCAATTCCAAACCAAAATTTAGGTGCTTAGAACCGACAATGGAAGGGAATATTACCACTCTATCCTTGGAGCTTATCTACTTGATTAGGGAATTGTCAATCAAAGATCATGTGTGGATACTCCCCAACAAAATGGAATAGCATAGAGGAAAAATCGACACCTAATGGAGGAAAAACCGATCACTCATACTTGCCACTCATGTTCCAAAACATTTTTAGGAAGTAGTTTTAATAGCTACTTATCTCATAAATAGAATGCCTTCTCGTGTCCTTCAATTCCAAACACCGTGTCAAAAGCTCCTTACAACCTACCCTCATCTTCGAATTATCTCATTCATCCCTACTAAAGTGTTCGACTGCACAACATTTGTCCATATACATTAGCAGCATTGAAGCAAATTGGATTCCAAATCAATCAAGTGCATATTTCTTGGGTACTCTCCAAACCAAAAGGGGTACAAATGTTATTCACCAGTAACCAAAAGATTTTATAATTCTATGGATGTAACCTTTTTTTAGAATCAACCATATTACACCAAAGCTGACATTCAGGGGAAGAGTGCGAGAGACTATCAACTTTGGGAAACTGTACCGCTGTTGAACCAGTACCTTCACTACCAACCCAAATATCTTATCCACCAACCCAAATATCTAGTCCACCTATAATCCTCACTAAAATCCACCACCAACCTCTTGATCCTGAGATAACTAACACTTAACTTAGGCCTCAAAACCCAGAGTCTGTGAAAGAAATAACAACAAAATACATGATTGTTTACTCAAGGAGACCGAAATCTCAAAAGGAGGTAGAGAGGCGCACATCTCCAAAGCAAAACCAAGATTCAGAACCGAATCCAGAAGTTTCTAAGATGCATACAGGTAACATAATTATTGAACCTATCTCTAGTGATTTTCCTAATGATCTTGACCAACCTATTGCAATAAGAAAAGGAGTGAGGACATGCACTCAGCATCCTATTAGTAACTTTGTATCCTATGAGAGCCTATCTCCTGCTTTTTGTGTGTTTGTGTCCACTTTAACAGATGTTCAATTTCCAATCAATATTCAAGAAGCTCTTCAACAACCAAAATGGAAGGCTACTATTTTGGAAGAAATGAAAGCACTAGAAAAGAATGGCACATGGGTGATTACAGAACTTCCCGAAGGAAAGAGTTCGGTTGGTTGCAAGTGGATATTTTCAGTTAAACACAATGCGAATGGAAGCGTGAATCGATTTAAAGCTCGTCTTGTTGTCGAGGGCTTCACTCAATCTTATGGTGTTGACTATGACGAGACATTTGCTCCAGTGGCCAAGCTAAACTCAGTCCGTGTGCTACTATCTTTGGCAGCTAACCTGGATTGGCCTTTTCATCAATTAGACATTAAAATGCATTTTTGAACGGTGACCTAGAGGAAGAAGTCTTCATGGAGATTCCACTAGGATTTAACTCTCAAGAGAACAATGGTAAACTGTGCAAGCTTCGTAAGTCGCTATATGGCCTCAAACAATCTCCACAGGCTTGGTTTGATCACTTAACAAAGGTTGTTAAGAAGTATGGGTTTTCACAATGCCAAACCGATCACATTATGTTTGTTAAGCACTTATCTGATCACAAGATTGCTATCCTGATTGTTTATGTGGATGATATCATTCTTACAAGGGACTACTAGAGGAGATTGTTGGGGTAAAGACCCTTCTGGCAAGAGAATTTGAGATAAAAGACTTAGGAAAGCTCAAGTATTTCCTTGGCATGGAAGTAGCTCGATCAAGAAATGGGATTTCTATTTCACAACGAAAATATATTCTGGATCTTCTTAAGGAAACAGGGATGCTTGGATGCAAACCTGCAGATACTTCTATGGATTCAAATGGCAAGTTAAGAGCTGAAGAAGAAAGTCCTATAGTTGACAAAGGTAGATACCAAAGGCTTGTGGGAAAACTGATTTATTTGACACATACTAGACCAGACATTTGTTTTGCTGTTAGCCTAGTAAGCAGATTTATGAATAACCCTACCGAAACACACATGGGAGCAATTTACCAGATTCTTCGATAGTTAAAGAAAAGCCCAAGCAGAGGACTACATTTCAAGAAAACCTCAAATAAAGATGTTGAAGTTTTCTCAAATGCAGATTGGGCAAGATCTATAACGGATTGGAGGTCAACCACCGGATATTGCACTTTCGTATAGGGTGACTTGGTAATGTGGCGAAGCAAGAAGCAGACAGTAGTAGCTCGGAGTAGTGCTGAAGCAGAATTTAGAGCTCTGTCTCATGGGATTTGTGAAGGAATTTGGCTTGAAAGGGTGCTGAAGGAATTGAGGATTTCAAAAGGAAGTTCTATGAAGGTGTTTTGTGACAAGCAAGTAACCATAAGTATGGCCAAGAACCCAATTCACCATGATCGAACCAAGAAGATCAAGATTGATTGCCATTTTATCAAAGAGAAAATCGAAGAAGACTAAGTCAGACTTGTCTACACGCCAACTAGTCTTCAAACCACAAATATTCTCACCAAGGCCCTTCCTAGAAGCAATTTTGAAAGTTTGAAGTCCAAGTTGGGTATGATTGACATCTACTACCCAACTTGAGGGGGTGGAAATCCAGTCCATATTCTACGGGATTGGATATGATTGATTTTTTATTTATTTCCTAAGATAAAGGGATTTAGTATCTTGACCAAATATTTCCCTGATTGGTTTCATTTAAAACTTTCGTTTATTTAGGATTCCTTTTTCATTTCTGAAAATGGTGTATGGAATATATAGGGATTTAAGTAGATTTCCTAGTTTAGCCTACAACTATTTATACTCTCTGTAAGCTATAGTTTTTTGAGTAGAAATAAAGAAAACATGTTCGTATCAATTTCTACATTCTCTACAATATCAGTTTCTACATTTAATATATCCAAAATTTTGTATATAACATTAAGCATCCAAAATATAATAAATGTCGACTGGTATATTCAACAAAAGGCCTCACAAAGTGAGTGATAAGTTCATGAATAAAAACAGAACAACTGCAGCTAGAACTTTAACTAATGCAGCAACATCTGAGGTAGAGTGAACTGGGTAGATGTGCATGATTGAACAGAAAAAAGGGTGACAGATTCAAGCAATTTGCAATCAATTAAGATTATACATGAAAGGAAATAATTGCAGAATATGAAATAACTATTAGAAGAAAAAATTTGAACGTTAGAAAGGGTAATCATTTTCTGCAATTAAGCATTAGTAAATATCTCAGGATTGTTTAAACTGAGATGGGAAACTAAAAACAAACGAGAACCATGTTATGCAGCAGATAACAAGCTAAATTTTCTAAGCTCCTGATTAAATGACATTGCCAATGCTAGAAGTCAAATCTATAAACTGAAATATTATGTCTGAAACACATGATTTGTTTAATGGTAAATTCAAACATAAGAACCACTTAAATATTAGAGATAACAAACAACAAGATCATACCAACCATCTTGATATAATATTTATGCATAATAAAAACATCCCTTTCATTTACTAACTACTGCATAGAAAGGAATTAATCTTTCATGAAAATACGTGGAGATGGAATAAAAGAAAATGAATTAACAGAACAATGCAAGTGAAGACCGAAAAACCGAAAAAATAAAAGCCATTTTTACTTACGAAAAAATTTGTCAAGGGAGTAGGCTGCCGGCGTCAGATTTGTTAGGGGAGTGACCGGCGGCAGCGGCAGCAGCAGCTTGGGTCGACACTGGAGAGGCACGAAAGGGAGAGGTAGTGGGGACATGTACGCAGGGGAGATCTAGGCGGTGGCAAGGTGCGCGTAGGGGAAAGACGAGGCGTGCAAGGCGGCTGGGCTAGACGTCGGCACCGGATGTGGGTGGGTGAAGCCGGCGGGAAGAGTCGAGGTGAGGGAAAGTTGGGTGAGGAAGGATGGCTGATTTTCCTTATTGTTTTTCTTTTTTTTTTTTAAGCTAAGTATAATGGGGCGGTAAAGTGAACATTTTTGCCAGGAAGAGTAATTATATGTGAAGGAATTGAAGAAAAAAATTTTAATATATTTTTATATAAATTTAATAATATTATTTCATTTAGAAGATAAAAATTTTACTATACTTTTTTATATTTAAATGATATTATTTATAATTTATATACTCTAAAAATTATTATACAACATTAAACTAAAAAATATTATGATATTATATTTTGTATTACTATATTAGTTTATATTCTGACTTTAAATTTTGAGAAAAATTTTACAACAAAAATGTTGTCTCAAAACTTTTGGATATTTATTTTTTTTATTTATTGGGAGATATAGAGGTGGAATTTCTGTTGCAAATTCTGTCTCAAAATCTAAAAAAAATAAAAAGAGAAATCTAAGGGTTTTGAGATGAAAATTTCGTTGCAAATTCAGTCTTTAAATTTTGAAACGGAATTTGCAATGTAAATTCTGTGTCAAAATCTAAAAAAATAAAAAAAGAAATCTAGAGGTTTTGAGACAGAATTTCTGTCGCAAAATCTGTCTAAAAAATTTGAGACAGAAATTTTGTATCAAAATATAAAAAATAAAAAAAAATAAATCTAAAGGCTTTTGAGACGGAATTTGCCACGAAAAATTCCGTCTAAAAAATTTGACATGGAAATTCCGTCTCAAAATCTAAAAAAATAATAAAAAAAAGAAATCTAAAGGCTTTTGAGATGGAATTAGCCATTAAAAATTTCGTCTCAAAATCTAAAAAAATAAAAAAAAATCTAAAGGCTTTGAGACGAAATGTGCAACGAAAAATTCCGTCTCAAAATTTGAGACGAAATTTGCGACGAAAATTTAGTCTCAAAACTTTTAGTTTTTTTATTTTTTTAAATTTTGAGACGAAATTTTTGTCGCAAATTCCGTCTCAAATTTGAGACAAAATTTTCCATTGCGAATTCTATCTCAAAGTCTTTAGATTTCTTTTTTTTATTATTTTTTTAAAGATTTTGAGAAGGAATTTCTGTCGCAAATTCTGTCTCAAAATTTTGAGTCGGAATTTGCGACCGAAATTCCTTCTCAAAGCTTCCAGTTTTTATTTTTTTTTTAGATTTTGAGGCGAAATTTCTGTTCAAATTCCGACTCAAAACCCTTAGATTTCTTATTTTTATTTCTTGAGATCTCTCAAGAAATAAAAAGTGAAATCAAGGGGTTTTCTGTCACAGTCTGTATATACGATATTTTACCCTTTTTCACACTTTTTGATACACACTGCACTGGTTGGGCAGTTTGTGATGCCTTTAAACATTAATCATCTACAATAGTAAAACAAGTTAGACAATATTATTTATTAATAAATAATATTCACAGTTGTATGAATCAATTTACATTCCCTGAAAGTAAAATTTACAAGAAGTAGTACTGTATAAAAATGTTTGAACACATAAAAGTAAACACGATACCTCTGGGATCCATTATGAGTTACTTCGAGCTACTCAAAGCACCGCTAATCCACAGATTGGAACTTCAGTTAACTGATAAAATAATTTGTGGATGATAAAAGTAAAAGAGTGAGCAAACCACGGCTCAGTAAAAAAATTGTATGTAAATCTTGATATTCCGAAATCTATATGCAATAAAATCCTTTATTTTTCTATAGGTTCACTAGGGACCGAAATAGGAAGGATATTATAGTCGGCTAGGGATCCAAATGGAGTAAGGAAGGTATTTTGAAATACCTGTCTTGTCCCGGGACCTAGAAGCGACTATAGAGAGTACGTATTCTTTTTGAAAATAAGGTGCTTTTCATAACATTTCACATTTATTTCAAATCGATACTTTCAACATGTAAAACATTTAGTTACATAATCTAATATTCAAGTTTAAATCATACAAGAATATTAGATTAATGATTTTCCACTTCCTTTTTGAAAACGTATCTCATATCACATGTATCACTGAAATCGTAAACAATATCGTACTTATGTAGTACGGTAGACTGACTGTATAAAAGTCATCAAATAAAACACTTGTCCCTATCATGTCATAGTAAATCTAAAAAATCATTGCTTTTGTAAATCAAAGCATTTAAATCAAATAATCTAATATTCATATTATATCATAAAAAGAATATTAGATTAAATAATCCCCTTTTTCCTTTTAAACACATATCACGTATATCACTGAAAATTTCATAAACAGTGTTGTACTTAATTTAATACAGTAAACTGTTTAGAAAACCATCTTTCATTTCATTTATAACATATAAATACCCTCTCATCTTTTCATATCGTTATTCATTTAAAATCATCACTTTTCATCACACGAAAATAATAGAGACTAAGGCAACACCCTCAATATATCATGCTATAATCCCCGTAGGGAACAGTATCAGTAAACACGTGAGATCTATCACCATAGTCCATAGGCGTCATCGGTCATACACTGATCAGGTGTCAACTGGGACGCTGAAGACAGGATCAGTGTGAACAGCTTCACATAGCATGTACGTATCACATATCACATATCACATATTACATGTTACATATTAGCATGATACGGGCCTTATTAGTCTCAAAACAGTATATGTGGAATCTCATTACCTTTATGGAATTAAGTAAAATCAATAATATCTTTTAGAAAGTCCATAAAGGTATAAATCACAGTATCTCGTACGGTGAAAACAGTATTATAAAATAATTACACTGTAGTAATAAATCTCATAAATATTCCATTTCACCGAAAACACATATACTCGTATTTCCACGCTTTCCTTCCCAAAATTTTCACTTTTAAGATTACAGGAAATCATTTTCCAATAATTTCGTACTTTATGAAAAATAGTAATATTTATTTTCCAAAATTCATAGTAATTTTATAAACACATTTTTCACTATGGAACACATGTAGAAACATTTTAGTCTCAAAATAATATTCACACGATATCACCTTTATGAAAATCAGTAAAATAAGTAAAATCTCTAGTTAGTCCCTAAAGGTTTTATTAAATCATATGGTGAATATTTAGAGAAAATAATTTATAAAATATTCACCTTTCCACTTTTCACTTTATAAATCATTTCATATACTGTAAAACATATGGGAACAATTTTCAGTAACCTCACTTGCATTGAACTCAGTAACATGAATATTTAAATAATATTTTTCGAAATATTCATGTTTTATGAAAAATATTAAATTCATCATTTTCAAGGCTAGCAAACCATTCAAATATGCACTAAAATTTCTCATGACATTTTCAAAGAATTTTCTAAGAAATTTCAACAGTATAACAGTTGCTTATACCCTAGCCTTCCTGTAATTTAAACACAGTATATTTCCAACCAATAACCACATATTCCACATTTTCCAAGGCAATTCAGTTTCAAAACATTCTCATAAAATTATTTGCATTAAAATCATGCATTTGAAATATCCTTACTGTTCACATACGCATCCTTTACCTGACTGTCGTATCTGATCTCTTCGAGTGTTCCACTCGTAAACCGATACCCTTGGGTTGTAGATAATTTCACCAAAATATTAGCTCATTAAATACTTATTTTTGAGCTATTATTCATGTCTATATGTAGCCACATTGGACACTGCAATTATTTTTGCAGTATAATTTCTACGGGTAGTATAACACAACTTCTTCATTTTGCGTCGGATTTTAAATCCGAGCATACCCGCAGACTCCTTGTAATTTCTATAGTTTAAATCTACTCTCAAATCATCAAAATCAGCCATGGATCATGCACCCCTTATGTTGACCGAAATTGGTATCTTGAATCTCTCATGGAAATTCAACAATCCAATGCTACCATGTTGTTCTACTATGCTTAATCATCAATTTGGCATCTATTTTATGCATGAAACACCATAATTCCGTAAGAAGCCAAGCTTGGTCGAACATGCTTAACTAGCTTAGATAGACATTTTTACACCATTAGAATTCAGGGAAACAAAATGTATAATGGCACCCATACCTTAGCAACTTTGAAGTACCCTTTCCCCTTGTATTGTGACTTATATAATAAGCTATGGGTATAGTTTGATAGAGGAGAGAGAGATGAACAATTTTCTAGTTAATAATTTGGTGAGATTTTGTGTAGGTAAGTAGTTTAGGTAGCTTTTATTTTTCTTTCTTCCTTTCCTCTTTAATAGTGGCATGGGAGGCTTGAAGGAGACAATGAATAGTGCCATTCAGCTGCTGAAGAAATTATAAAGAAAATTCTGGAAATGGGCAAAATGACCAAAACGCCCCTAGTTATGAAATTTTGGACGATTTTGCCCTTATGGTTTCGCTGTAGTAAAAACCATGTAATCGGGCTCCAAAATTTCGGATTCTAGTACCAATTACTCTTATTTAATGTATCTTGATGATTATAAGTTGTTTCGTCGACGCGTGGTGCACGGATAGTGAGAATTACAATTTTACCCTTGTGACTTGCCAGTGAATTTCTCCAATTTTACCACTGATTTGATAAATCCGTTGACACTGTCTTAAACTAATTTTCATGTAGAATAACATGATATTTTTACTTCATCCCAATTCATTTTAGTTTGGGTGCAATTTATGAAAATACCTTCGGGACGTAACTGTCATTTTACAATTTGTTTGCCATATTTCCAAGAATAGTGCAAATAAAATATTTTGGCCTCCAAATTTCCATAATATCATTATTACATCATCAGTATACTATTTCCTCATTCCTATGTATATCTGGGCTCGAAAATCCAAGTGGGACCTACATTACTATTTACTTAAATTTCACAAAATATTCCAAAAAAATTAAATTAATAATTGATTAATTTCATATGTACAGTACCATATGCGACGGAAATTCCATCCCAAAATGTCCAAATAAAAAAAGAAATTTATGGGTTTTGAAACGAAATTTCCGTTGCAAAATCTGTCTCAAATTTAAGAAACGGAATTTGCAACAGAAATTCTGTCCCAAAAACATTAGATTTTTTTTTATTTTTTTGGGGAGATTTTGAGACAAAATATCTGTTGCAAAATCCGTCTCAAAATTTAGAGATGGATTTTGTAACGAAAATTCTGTCTCAAAATCTGTCAAAAATTTTGGCAGGGATATACATTGTTTGCTCGCACCTCTCTAGCTTTGAAATTTGTGACGAAATTTATTCCGTTGCAAATTTGAGACGAATTTCTGTAGAAAATCGATGGCTAAATTTGTCGCTAAAATTTTTTTTGTTCCGTCTCAAATCCGTTGTAAAACCGTAAAAACTAGTGACGAAAATTTCCATCTCAAAATTTTCGTCACTGAAAGTACAATTTCTGGTAGTGAGAATTTGTATGTGTTGCACTGATAGCGTATAAAAGTTATACACTGTTAATTAATCATAAGATGACATCTCATATAAAGGTCTTTAAAAATAAATATTAAAAAAATTTTTAAACGTATTTTTAAGAATCTATGCACTTTTAGGCTTTAGTCATTAATGGGGTGTTATCTTATTATTGACTAATAGTTATATACTGTTAGTACATTATATATAAACACATACACACACACATGTATATATATATGTATATATATATATATATATATATATATATATATATATATATATGGTTTATTATAAAATCTCTTATCATTAAAAATTTTAAACTTTACAAGCAAGGTTAATATGTTACATATAAATATTTAAAAAATAAAAAATAAAGTAAAGTTATGTGTCACTATTTTAATCTCATTTGAAAACTTGAAAAACCTTATTGATAGGTAATTCATGGAATGTAATATGTTAATTATTGATTGTATCTTCTAATAAAAATGCACTACTAAAAAAAGCCCCTCCTCCCTTTTTTTTTTTTAATTATCAAATTGGCCTTCATATTTCCGTGACTTTCACACTTTAAATGGGAAGGGAAAAAAAAATATCATGGGCATTTTATTCTTTACATTAACAAATATTTCAATATCTTTGTCTCCAATCACTTGATCGGTGTAAGCCCAAATGGATTAATACGAACTCAATTTAGATAATATAAAATAATTAATGCCTATATATAAAGAATTTTCAAAATAAACGCCGACGGATCCTAACATATAATTTTGAGCAGTTAACTAAAATTTAAAAATTATATATATTCATTTGAGTTTCATCATTTTGTTTTTCTAACATAAAGCATGTAAGCAAGTAAAATCTTAATAAAAAATAAAAAAACTTATAAAATTATAAATTTTATTAATTCAAAATCAAGAAAATTACAAAAGATGCATCTAATAAAGTTAGATATTACTTATTTGGCACTCACACAAAACATAATTATTCAACTAAATTGTTGAACGATTTTGACATCATGTTAGATAAATGTTAAAAATTCCAATAAGAGTAAACTTGAAAAAGGCTACTCTCATTTACTACAGCATTGGTGATTTTAACTAGCAATTAGAATAAAATAATACTTATTGACTTAGAACGTATTATATTTTTTTTAATTTTATTTGCGTTTATTTATTTTTGAACACTATATTTTTATTTAAAGTTACAATCATAATCAGCATATTGCATTTGATGAGTAGATAGCCTGATAAACATAAATAATACTAACAAACTATACAAATAATAATAATAACAAACTAAGATTTGCCTTGTTTTTTTACTTTTTTTTTTCCTCCTAAACGGATGCAAAGCCTAACTAACTTTCAATTTGTAATTTCACAAAAAATGACTAAAGGATTTTTTTTACCTACATTATGTATATAATAAAAATTAACAAATAATATTCCAAAATTTTTAATAAACACAAAAATTTTAACGTAACCCATGCATACAATAAGAAGATTATGTCAACATAGGTTAAGAAAATAAAGTAACAAAAAACCTTAATAATTTTGCTATTCTTGCTCTTAAGGGATGGCTGGCAAATACCAAGACAACCCAATTGGCAAGCAAAATTGTAAAATAGATTGGAAAAAAATGTGAGATTCATATTTTCTTCCATTCGTACATATTATTAGTGAAGTTAGGAAGATTAGATGTCTCATAAGTGTTCAAATGCTACTTGTTTTGTAGATGAAAAAAGGAACTAGATGGCGGGCCTCACTAAACTTCTAGTGTCTCGATGAAGGTGAAACTTAGAGGATTTGATATTTAGAGCTAAATATAGAGATGATAAGAATCTACACCTCAAACTCACTTGTTTGTATGTGTTTCGTAAAACGTACAATAATTTTGAAAATGACAAGTAAGTCTATAGGCCAGTGAAATTTTCATAAATAACGATCAAATTGAGTTGACTTTTGATCAACTGACAGTCATAGGCAAATTCTCATGTGACATAGTTTTATGCCATGTTGACTGATAGACTAAATCACACGAAACTTCTAAAAACTATGCAATTCAATGATCAAGTCTATTTTGGTAATTTCGCTTATTGACCAGTCAAACCCTAACAAAAGCCTAACTGGTCATTAGAAGATGTTAAATAGATATAATTATGATTAAATAAAATATCTTGAAGGTTAGACTGAATGTTTAAAATGAAGTCAAATCGCAAGGGGAAAATTTTAAAATTTTGATAATATGAGGGCATTTTCGTAATTTTCCATAAAAGATATTTTAAAAATAGAATTTTCTATATATTTCCATCATTTTTGCCAACCACCACCTTCATGTTATCTTTCCTCCATTGTTGAGAGCTTGTAAAGAGAGAGAAAACTTAGAGCCGAAAACAGTCTTCACCAAACCTATCTAGCTCTTAAAGCTCTACAATATAATACCAAAATCAAGCCTTAAGGTGGCCATTTGTGTAGTGTTGGGATCCCTAGAAGTTTCAACTGAGGAGATAAGAGTAAGAAAGCTTGAATTTTTCATGTTTTAATCCTTTTACACTATATGTTTAAGGTGTTTAAGCATGTATTTGACCTTGGATTGAATTAAAACCATTTAATTCTCTCTCTTATGGTTTTGGCCAAGCATGAACATGTATGAACATAGTGTTGTTTCATGCAAAAGTGATGTAGAATGAATGTAGAATAAGTGTAGAACACGAATTCAAGCTTAAATTGAAAAAAATGAAATGTGTAGGCCAAGTGAAGTGGAGATTGAAAAAGTGATCAATTCAATGTGTTTTGGGTCCCAAGATAATGTATAAATTAATAAAAGATTATAGGCAAAATTGAAACTAAAAATGGAGGTGTTTTGATGGTAATTACAGTGTTAGCACTAGTATAAAGTAGACTGGGTTTAGGGCTACAATAGGCCATGCACTAGGTCTCAATGAGTTAAACATTCTTTATAATTGAAGTGTGGTGAATTGACTGTGTTTGTATGGTGAATTGAGCTCGAAAGTCAAGAAGTGATACTGGTGCTATCGGGCAACACTGTAGAAATCTGAGCGGTAAGGAATATATGTAAGAGCCATAAGGATACTATGTTGCATTGGGAATGATGGAAATAAGTTTTTATGATATTAAACTTGATGGTTTGATTGAAATGTGAAACTGGAATTGTGGTTATAAACTGTGTTTTTGTGTAGGGAGGTTAGGATAGGTATACTGTTATGCTGCTAAAATTTCCTAAAACGAACCTAAATCTCTAAAATCATCATTTGGCATTATTTTGAAAGTAGAAATGAAATGAAGATTTGATTTGGGTTACAGATTTCTAAAGGTCATAAGTGCATGTAGAATTTGTAACTCAGTTTTCAAAAGGATTTTTAATAATTTTTACGTTTTTCAAGATACATTCATGTTTCCATGTTACTAGTATACGCAAATAAAATATTTTGAATATTGGTTATTGAATTGAGAATATTTGGTGAATTTTTATACTTCTAATATAATGATTTCTGATTTAATACTTTTATGGACTATCTGAAGGTATAATTTATTGAATTGATCTCTGTAAATGATTCTGAATTGGTTTATGAACTGTTTTGAGAGTGTTGTCCTCATAGCTACCTGCAGGTACACACTTTTCTCTGTCTGTAAACTATTGCTATTAAACCTTAGCCATGTCTTCGATGACCACAAATTTCACATGGCTAGTGTACACTGTGGATCTTTTGACTATGGTCATATGTCGCTATTATTTCCTGTTGGGATACTTATATTGCATGAGTTTATTGGGTGATATCTATCTCCATTGTACTTTTTCCTGGGGTGGTAAATCTCTGGCTAATCTAGGCACTCCCAAACCTTATTGACATCTATTTTGCTGTTTATGCTAACTATGTTTTACAATTTCTATATTGTTTATTGAAAATGATTATTAAATTGTTTACGGAGTATTTTGGAACTAGTTATCTAAATGATTTGTGAACTACATAACGGAAGTTATTTCCAAACATTTATTGAACTCTGTGATCGAATAAGTTTTAAATAACTTCCTATAATTGGAATTAGATACTAAAACAAGTGAGGTGATTTAAAGCATCCTTCTATACTCAACCTGGTTATCTAACCAATTATAGTATCCTTTTTGATACCATGCTCAAAAATTGTGTGATTATTGGTTTCGATGTGAAAGAGCATGTTTTTATGATACCTGCATATAGGTATGCACGGTATTAGCACTTTTATATATATTTCTTATTAGGTCTAAGCTCATCCCCTTATTTTCCTTCAAGATTATCTGCCGTAGATTTATATTTCTGTTTAAGAGGATCTTCGATTTTGGTATCCCTCAGGCGGTTCCTCGATTTCTATTGAGGTATATGGGTTTACTTTTATATGTTTAGGTTATGTATGTACAATACTATTTCGTATGTGTAGTTAGGATGTAAACTAAATGTAAAATGTTGAACATAAGTTGTAGATTGTATATATTTATATACATGTTAAATCAAACCGTGTGGTTCTTAGGTAAATACTAATAAATGAAGTTGATTAATCACTACAAGTATGTGTGACACTGCAAATAACCCAACCAAATGTAATTAAGATATGAGAAATTAGTATCAAAGTCCAATATTTGGAACATGATAGTAAAGTTGATATTGGAGCAAGGTTGGGCTGATGTCTGTTAGTGTTTTACGATTAAAAATAGTATAATCCCAAGTAGTACTATACGTGTTTGAATATATGATTATTTTGTGTGACTGAAAACATTTTTGTATCTGTTTTGGCAAAATGAGTGACAAGCAAATGGGTATTGGACGAGGACAAGAAAGGGGACGAAGATAGAATCAGCCCTCCCTAGAACCATCTCTAGAGCCAATGCTAGAGCCAACTCTTTCTCCACATCCTGAGAGCCTTAATACTCTTATCGTCAGGCTGAAGCGTATGTTCGTTGATTTTATAGTGAATTATAATAAAGCACCAGTACTAGAAGCAGTACAGCCTCTTTTGCCTCAACTTAACGCCCTTTTAGAGCCTTAGCCATAGCTAGTACAGCCCCACCTCAGCTTCTGTGATAACCGTAAATTTTTCATTTATTGGAAATAAATATTGGAGAAAATAAAATATTGGAAAGAAATAAATAAATAAAATTGTGAGAACGGGATATTGGTGAAAATCTCGAGAATTAAGGAAGTGATAAATCAAGAAATACGAGTTAAGGAGA
This sequence comes from Heritiera fomes, assembly GCA_032173925.1. Classification (NCBI taxonomy): domain Eukaryota; kingdom Viridiplantae; phylum Streptophyta; class Magnoliopsida; order Malvales; family Malvaceae; genus Heritiera; species Heritiera fomes. The sequence goes on along the minus strand of JAPDPM010000013.1, from coordinate 20,935,530 downwards.
ATAAAATTGGAATTATGAAAAATAATGGAAAGAGGAGATTTAATTTGGATAAATGGAAATCCAAATTAAATAAGAAAGAGAAAAATATATTTATATAATTATAAATTATATAAATGTATTTTTATACAAATACATATGTATTGATATACCATATAGTATATATTAATATACAGAGGTATATATAGATATATATACTATTGTATAAATTTAAATAATACCTATGTATTAAATATGGCATAATATGTATATATGAGTATATACATATTTGAAAAGAAATGTAAATATGATTTTACATTTGAATTGTACATATATATATTGTAAATACAATATATATTGTATTATTATCATTATTATTATTACTACATTTATATAAAAATATATAAATGTTAAGTAATTTAAATTAAGCAAATAGATATATATATACTAAATATGTATTTTGTTAATACATAAAATATATATATCTTTATATATATATATATCTATATAATATACTTATATAGTACTATAATATATATAATAATATTATTATATGTATTATAGATATATAATATATGTATATATATGTATATATAATTAATTAATACTAAAAATAGAAAGAAATAAACAAAAGAGGAAAGGGAGAATCGGGGAAGCAAAACTCGACCCTCCCAGACAAGGTCGACGGTGGCGGAGCTGCCACCGCCGGCGAGAGAGGAAGGGAGGAACAGTGCCGGCAGAGAGAGAGGAGAAGCAGGTGACTGGCGAAGAAAGGAGAAACAGAGAAGGGAAGGAAATTTCGACGAAACTGAAAGAGAAGGAGAAAATCAGATCTGGCGGTTGCCGGCCAAATCGGCCGCCGCCACCACAGCCGAAGCATCAACGGAAGGAGAGGAAAAGGATGGAGGCCACCGGAGAGGCTGGGAACGGCGGAGGAAGGCTGACGGAGGAGGAGAAGGAACCGAACCTAAACCGAGTAGGTCCGCCGCCGTGCCGCCGATTCGGGATGAACGGAGGCCAAATCCGGCTTCGCCGTCACGCCGGCCAGCTGCTAAGCCGTTGAACCGTCGGAGAACCGGACACCGGTGAAGAACCGGCGGTGAGGGGGAGTGGCCGGTTCGGCTGGGAAGAAAGAAAAGGAAAAAGAAAAAGAAAAAGAAAAAGAAAAAAAAAGGAAAGAAAAGAGAAAAAGGAAGAAAAAGGAGAGAGAAAAAGGAGATTTTCGGACTTCGAAAATTTCGGGAATTTTGAGAAATCTCGAAAAACTCAAAAACTCGGGAATTACGGGAATCGGTAAGAAATTCCGAAAAATAGTAAATTATTTAACTAATTTATTTATTTAAATAATTATGGAAAAATTCTAAAATGTAGAATTTAATTCCCAGAATATTTCCTCGATGACCGAGCCGATGGAATCGAGCGAGGTGAACACGGGCGCGACCTACAAGAGGCAGTCGCCGACCCGAGACAGGTAAGGGAGACATGTACAACCTGTAAGGATATCAGCACACATGTTTTAAATTATGCATTTAAATTTTATAAATGCAATTGATAGTGATTGGTTGAAAAGTGTGGTGATTTATCAGTTTGGAATTGTGGTGATTTACCAGTTGAGATTTAAACTGTATTTTTGTGCAGGAGGCTAGCCAATCGGCAACCGTTATACTGTCGAAAATTATTGAAAAAAAAATTACCGAAAATCATAATAAATGATTTTTCATCACGAGAAACGATTTTCAACACGAAAATCGAGAAATCGATTAGTTTTCATAAAATATGAATATATTGATAATTAATTTTAAAATATTCATGTTTTGAAAATGGTGAAAAAGGAAATCACCTAAATTTATCCTAATAGGTGATATTTCACGTGAAACGAGGTGAAAAATGAAAAGGACCAAAGTGAATATTTTAATAATATTTCTCCAAATATTCACTTGATTTTATAAATAACCTTTATGGGTTCAATCGTGAAAATAAGTGTTTATAGAAAATTCCATAAAGGTAATTAAAGGTGGAAAACAGTGTTTTGAGACTAAAAAGTCTCCGCATGTGTTTACAAAGAAAATATGGGACGAAAGTGTTGATTTAGAAAATAAATATTTTAATTTTTCATAAATCATAAAAATGATTGATTTGAATCCCGATAACCTTGAAAATCATGTTTTCGAGTGAAAGCACGGAAAAGCGTGCGTATATGTTTTACGGTGAAAAAGACAGTTATGACCTTTTATATTTTACCGTGGTTATTTTATAAACTGTTTTCACCGTATGGAAAATGTGATTTACACTGTTCTATAATATTTAGAACATTTTTGGGAATGATTACCCTAGTATGAATATTTTATAAATTGTTATTCATAAGATGAAAATATCTTCCTTATGAATATTTATGGATTGATTGAACTTACATTCAGTGAAAGTGATTTCATAAATGGGGTTTATATCACGTGTTTACTGTTTTGAGACTGTTAGGCCCCATATCATGCTCACGTGTCACGTGTTAGTGCTGATAGATACTGATCCTATTATCAGCATCCCAGTGGACACCTGATCAGTGCACACTGAGGACCCCATAGACTATGGCCATAGATCTCATGTGTTTCCCCTATTTGGGATGATTTTATAGCATGATATATTTAGGGTGTTGCCTAGTCTCCATGATATTATAGTGATGATTGTACTTTGCACTGAACTTTTACTGGTACTAAATTATTTACAGCTACTGAGCTTTTGATATATTACGTGTTAAACTAAATATTATACAGTGTTTTACAAGTGTGAAAATGAGTATTTATGAAAGGAACATTAATTCCTTATTTAATTTACTTAAGTGTTTTATCACGTGAATACTTAATGTTTTACTGAGATTTGAATATTAAAAGAAAACGATTACTCTCTACAGTTGCTTCTAGGTTCCGGGACAAGCCAGGTATTCTAAAATACCTGCCTTACTCCATCCGGATCCCTAGCCGACTGTAGTATCCTTCCTACATGTGAGCCTAGAGCCTCTAGGAGGATTTAAAGAAAGTGAAGAAAATTATTTTCAGCATATAGGCAGCTGAATATCAAGTGTTGCATATAACTCTCTTACTAAGCCGTGGTTTGCTCACCCCTTAATATTAACATTTCAGATTTTCGAGGACTAAGGGATCTGACATCTGAGGATTTCGAGCTGCGCATTTGGAGACACTGCGACAGCTTGATTTATAATATGAGGTATGATCATTTATTTTCTGTATTTAGACTTACTTTCAGTACTACTTTCTTGAGAATCAAAATAGGGGATGTAATTGAAAATATACATTTTATATTTAATAGTTAAATGAATATGAAAAGTGAAGTATCACAGACAGCCCAACCGGATAAGTTGTGTATTTTACGTGAAAAAGGTGGTCACGGGATGTGACAGCCTCAGCCTCGGTTCCAGTCCAATTGAGGTTGATACCAGAGGGGTTGTGATGTGACTCTTCTCCGGCAGTTTAAGAAATTGGATCCACCCAGGTTTAAGGGCGAGAAAGATCTTATGGCAGCAGAGAACTAGGTGAACTAGATGAAAAAATTGGTTGCATATATGAGCTACACGGAGATAAAGAAAGTGGAAATGGCCACCTTTTTACTGGTAGATGAGGCAAAACATTGGTAGAAGTCCACCATGATAGTTTTGGCAGCTAAACACCTAGCAGTGACATGGGGCATCTTTTTATAAGCTTTCACTAAGATGTACATTCCCTGCACTGCTCATAAAAGATTACGATTAGAGTTTTTGAATTTATATTTGGGGAGCATGACTGTGGACGAGTATGAATCCAAGTTTACTGCATTGAGCCGCTTTGATCCAAAGACAGTCAGAAGCGAGGAGCATAAGATTGAGCGGTTCATGGTCGGTCTAAGGCCATCTATTAGAACCAGGTTGGCTCCATTTGATATATCTGCCTATGATGAAGCTATCCGCTAAGTTTAGTTATGTGAGAAGCATTATGAGTTCTTGTAGGCAGAGTTTGGGTCCTGAGCTAAAGGTAAAGGTAAAAAAAAGTGAAACGGGGTCTTGATGATTGATCTGACAAGAGACCAGCTAAAAAAGGCAAGGGTATTATGATCGGGGGTAAAATATTGGAGATAAGCCTGCTAAGTCCACATAGACCGATAGCCCTACTGCTACATTAAAGGGTACTGTGACTAGATGTGATTATTGTGGAAGGTCGCATGGTAATAGACCCTACTTTTGGGCTACAAGAGCATGTTTCAGATGTGGACAAAAAAGGGCATTTGTTTAAGGATTGCCCTAATGAGAAGTTGATAGTGCTAGCAGCAACAGCACCAGCGGTTACAAAACCAGAGAAGGCTACACCACCTGCACAAAAGAGGGCTACTGTCGCTAAAAAAGGAAAGAAAGCTGTGACACAACGTAGAGTGTATGCTATTGATAAGTAGTCTGCTGACATGTCTTTTAATGTCATTAAAGGTAAAATCTCTGTTTTTGATTTAGATGTATTTGCATTGATTGATCTAAGTTCTATGTATTCTTTTATATCTCTAATGTTTGTTGCTAAGATACCAATAGAGCCTGAGCCTTTAGGGCATTTATTGTAGATAAGTACGCCCTTTAGAGAACTCAAATAACTGATGTAGTATACCGAAAACTGTAAATTGAGGGTAAGAGAAAAAGATACAGTAGCTAACCTAATTGTGCTTAATATGTATGATTTTGATATCATCTTAGGAATGGATTGGTTAGTTACAAATCGCGTTACTTTAGACTGTTATACTAAGTATATAACCTTTTCTTACCATGGAAAATATATGGTAAAGCTTTCCAAATAGTAATGAAAGTAAAGTACTTTGTTAAAATTTTATCTGTGTGAAAGCTGAAGAATTATTTTGTATTAAAAGGTTCTTTTCCTATGTGGAGGACATAGAAAAAAATGTCCGGAGTTCCGTGAGATTCCTATGGTCAGGGTTTTCCAGATGTGTTTCTGGATGAATTATCGGGACTTCCTCTAAACCGAGAAATAGAATTCACCACCGGTTTGGTGCCAGATACCAAACCCATTTTGAAGCCTCCTTATTGAATGGTACTAGTAGAGCTTGAGCTCAAGAAGCAGCTCCAAGAGTTATTGGATAAGGGTTTTATTCGTCCCAGTGTTTCTCCTTGGGGTGCACCAGTATTATTTGTCCGAAAGAAGGTTGATAGCCTGCGACTTTGCATTGATTATTGGTTGCTCAATAAGGCTACTATCAAGAACAAATATACTCTACCTAGAATAAATGATCTATTTGATCATCTCAGGAGTGCACAAGTATTCTCTAAGATTGATCTCAAATTGAGATATCACTAATTGAAAATCCGAGAAGGAGATGTCCCTAAAACTGCATTCAGAACTAAGTATGGCCACTATGAGTTTTCGGTTATGCCATTTGGACTCACTAATGCTTCCGCAGTCTTTATGAATTTGATTAACAAAGTGTTCAAGCCTTATTTGGACAACTTTGTCTTGTATTCATTAATGACAGCTTTGTGTATTCTAAGTCTCGAGAGGAGCACGAGCAACATCTTTATATTGTGCTACAGACCCTCAAAGATCGAAAGTTGTATGCCAAGTTTAGTAAGTGTGAATTCTGGCTAGATCACATTACATTTTTGGGACACATGGTGTCTAAAGAAGGCGTATCAATTGATTTGTCTAAGATTGAGAATTTATACAACAAGAAAGGCTGAAGTCAGTAATGGAGATTTAGAGTTTCTTGGGTCTAGTTGGATATTATTATGGGTTTGTTAAGGCTTTTTTTAGATTGGCTGCTTCACTAATGTGCCTCAAGCGCAAGGATGTGAAGTTTGAGTATACTGACGCTTGTGAGTGCAGTTTCCAGGAATTGAAGTGCAGATTGACCACAGCATCAATTTTCACCATTCCAAGTGGTTCAAAGGGTTTTTCAGTGTATAGTGATGCCTCCTTACTAGGTTTGGGTTGTGTGCTGATGTAGAATGGGAAAGTGGTCGCTTATGGTTCTCATCAACTGAAGGACCATGAGAAGAATTATCCTACTCATGATCTGGAACTAGCTGCCTTGGTGTTTGCTTTGAAGATATGACAACATTATTTGTACGGTGACAACTTCTAGGTATATACTGACTACAAAAGTCTTAAGTATCTATTCTCGCAGCGTTAATTGAATATGAGGTAGCGTAGATGGATGGAGCTGCTGAAAGATTATGACTGTGAGATACTATATCACATGGGCAAAGCAAATATGGTGGCAGATGCCTTGACCAAGAAGCACTTAGGTATGCTTTCTTATATGATGGTTTAAGAATACAATCTATTGGAATAGTTTGGGAGCCTCAGTTTGAATGTCACTCCTTTTGAAAGATACGGTTTGATGGCTAGTCTTCAGATTGTGTCATAACCTGAAAGCCGTGACATTTACTTGATACTTTCATTTAGTCCTGTTAACAAATTTACGAACTAAATTTTTCTTTTCCATTTTATAGTTTGTATTTAGTGTCAGTGTAGTCACTAAACCACTTTCATTCATTCTTTAATTCCATTGTGATTGAAATTACTTCCTAAGGTAGGAAATGATCATTTACAGTCCATAACTTACTATTTCTTAGAAACAGATTGAAAATATCCCCCCTTATATTTTGATATTTCCCCAGTTAACTACCAGCAAATCTTCACAATATAATAGAACAACATTTCCCACAGTCCACATTATATTCACCAAATGTCTATCATTTCAATAACTCTAGTATCCACTACTAATCACCACATACATATCATATAATATCATAATATTACATCAACTACTCATTATCCTAGTTTACACCTTATCCTATAGTACTATATATAAATTGCTTGAAAATAAAAGCATATACGAGGGATGTATTACCATACCAAATATTCAATAGCGTGGACTTTGGAAGTCGACACATTATTAAATCTCCAGAACTATCCCACGTGTCCTTTGAATCAATCTAAAAAATAGTTCTCGTTTAATGAGTGAGGGCTCAGTAAGTCATTTATACAAGTGCAGAATTAGGCTTATACTGTTATAATGCAAATGCATGAGACCTTTAAATAAAGATTATCATATCATGTTCCATTTGTAATTATTTATCAAAACATCTCAGATCATGCCCTAAAGTCTAAAAGTGGGCAAGAGTTTTAAGGTGTCAATGTAAGGATACTTGAAAATACCTTATCATTCCCGTCTTGGCACATGTCTATCCCATAAACCTCTGATCATATCAATTCAATTATTTTTGAACCCTTTTGTCCTTATACCACAGAATATCATGCATAGTGCATCTTATGTAATTCCAATATTGTATGGTACTAAACCATGCTTATATTAATCTCATGACATATCACATATCACATGAAAACCATGATCAAACATAATACCGATCAAGTCATTTATCATATGCAATTTATGCTAATGTACTCTATTAAATCATCTCACTTTTCATGTGGAAAGGCATGATCAGAGGTAGCATACAGTCATGGCACTCTTCACACAAATTCCATGTTCATGTATAGTATAAGGTCATGACATCTTTCACGTAGAAAGCATATTGTTATATCATAATCCAGTATGCAAACTCATGCAAGCTTTACTGTGCAATACGACTATCTTTTCAAATCATATTACGTTTGGCATATAGTCATATATAAAGCATATACAGTCTCGAAATCATATTATATATACTTTTAAAGTATGTTCAAAATATGTATAATCTCAAATCATTTCATATTTACTTTTAAGACATGACAAAAGCATATACAACTCGTAAATCATATCACGTGTACTTTTAAAGCATGTTTAAAACATGTACAGTTTCAAAACATATCTCATGTTCGTTTTTTATAACATGTCTAAAAAATGTATCGTCTCAAAACATATCTCATGTACTGTAAAATCATGTCAAGTCCAGAGTTCATATCAAATAATATCATACTCTAGACTACAAATCATATCGGTTTGAGATTAGGCTAAATCTCTAATGCTCTATCAATAAAGACTTAAATCATCGTAGCTAGCAATGAAAATCATGTCATCATCTCTCGAAAACCAACTAAGGCGCTATCTATGGCCATAGACCTCATCTCTCTCAACCCCACTGATCAGGTGTGACTGAGCCCTGTCCATGACTATTGTCGGACAAGCATATCTGCCTAATGAGTAATCTCTAATTAGGCGGTTTCCACTATGCTTTATTGAATTAAACTCTTTTAGGGTGTCTATAGTCTCATAAAACATTTAAACATTTCACCTTTCTTATGAAAATAGTGTAAAGATGCAACATGTTTCTTTAAGATCATTTACATATGTAAATACATACACTTACACTATATATTTAGTCTTTTCAAAATGATTCAAACATTTATTCATATAAGTTATAAACAAAGCATTCTTATAAGCGATGTAATTTAAAACATGAGTTAAAAACAATTTATTATCATGCTCATGAACTATATCAATGCAATATCATTTGGTATATCACTGATTATAATCCTAATTCCTCATTTCCCTTTTTTCGATTTCAACCGAATTATACCTAATAGATCAACTCAATATTCCTTGTCATTCCAAAATATTCAATACTATTTCACAACATTTACCAACTAAATCAATCACCTTTACTTTTAATATCAATACTAAGTGTGTCCTCTTAGTATTTCACGTATAACCAAATATTACCTTAGCAACTTTAACAATAACACTACAATCATTCAAATATAATTGAACTCATTCACCATAAATTATTCAATCATTTCTTCAATTTGTCATCATACCATAGGCATATTATTCCTTATATATAACTAAGTCGCAACCTTTAATCATCATCATTATCACACAATCTAACTATATCTATACAATATAATTCTAAATTTGAATTATATAAATGTCTTACCTACTCTTGTGCTCGGGCGTCGAACCTAGCCAAAACTCATATTTGGCATTTTAGCGTCGCGCGATTTAAAGCTTAACGTGCGTAAAATCTGAGCTTTATACATGTGTACCAAATTTTCAAGTGCACACCTAGCTTGTCACACGTACTCTTTAAACATCTATAATTGATTTAGCATAAATTTAGTAAAATTCAATATACATATATGATTAAATTTAAACAATATTGGCTTACCTATAAACCCAAGCCAATATAAATATTTCTTTTATTTTCTTTTCTTCCTTTCTTGTTCCATTACCTATTAGTTTTCCTCTTTGCATTCCTTTATTTTATTTTATTTTATTTTATTTTTATTTTTTTTTTCACCAAAGCAGCCTTCCAACTCCCTTAAACCACCAGTATTGCACCACCTACAACGGCCTTGGGAAGCCTTCCAAAACCAGCACCCAACTCCTTCCTTTCCAGCCCCCGAACAACACCCAATAGCCTTGAAAAATGTAAATTAAAATTCTTCTACATGTTCCAGTTTTCAACCCTTTAAACCCCCTAATCAATCACTGTTTCGGCAGCCTTAAACTCTCCTTAAACAGCCACCATTTCCTCTGCCTTTGAGCTTTGGTTTTCCCTTGTTTACCGTCGTGCCCACCTATCACAAACAGCCCACCAAGTAGCAGCAACGACCCCTATTTCCAGTGCCTGGCACTACCCAACTCAGCCACCAAATAATGCCTTAATTTAACACCACATGCCCAGCCTAAAAGCCCCCTATTCTCATGCCACTTATAGCATGAAAGTACCAGCTTAAAAACCTTGCCGAGAGCCCCTGTGTCCAACTTTTCCCTGTCTCCAGCTTTTACACAGTCACTGTTCAGCCTTCAAGAAGGCCAAACAGCCCCTGTTTAAGTACCTAAAACTACATAGCTCAGCCCCCTTACAAAGTTTAGCACCGCCGGCTACAAACAAACATAGGGCCAGCTACAATCCAAGTGTACCCCAGCTGCCATTCTAGCCTCTGTTTTCATGCCAAAACCACCTGGAAATGCAACGCATGGCCTGCTATTCACGCCTGACCAGCACCATGCAAAGCCCCTCTGTTCGGTTCAGTTTCAGCATCCTATCTTTCACGTTTTCTGTTGCAGTTTTTCTATTCTGTTTCTGCAAGGTGCAGGGGCCCCAACAGCAGCAGCTCCTCTACGTCCTTTCCCCTATTCCAACCAGCGTCGGTCTCGCCCCTGGACAATGCTCAGGCCAGCTGCTTCAGCCCTCCTCCTTCAATCTCGCTTGGCCTGTTCCTTCACCGACGCCTGCTGTTTCTTCACTCCTTCGGTGCAGGTTGCGTGATAGAGGTAAAGGGTTAGAGTGCGACAGAGGGAGAACGGTAAAGAAAGGATAAAGGAGGGTTGATTGAGAGTGAATACAGTAGACAGATGAGTGAGTTTTGTGAGGACTTGAAAACAAAATAAAAATTACGGAAGTGCTGGGGAGGCAAAGTTTCAGTTTTTGAGTGACGGATTGATGGGAAAATTCCCACCCACTCGTGATATATATATATTTATATAATATATATTAAAATTATTATCTTATACACTGTCAGTGGAGTTTTTTAACTCCACAAGCAGGGTTAAGATGATGACATGTGTCTTTTAAAAATATTAAGAAAATAAAAAATAAATAAAATGAGATACATGTCATCATCCTAACCCCGCTTGTGGAGTTAAAAAACTCCACTGACAGTGTATAGGATAATTTTCCTATATATTATATTATATATTATTATTATTATTTTTAACATAAGTATATATATTTTTATATGCTTTATATATATATATATATATATATATATATATATATATATATATATATATATATATAGTATACACACTTTCTTGCACTACATATATATATAGTTTTATTTATTTTATTCTTTTATCTATAACTATATACATACTTATATTTTTCTATTTATATGCTCATATATTTACATTTTAAATTTATTTGTATGCTCAAATATTCATACTTGTTTAAATGTTATTTTATATATATATATATATATATATATATCCATATGTACATATATATATATGTATATATTTATTTCCTTACTATTTCAAGTACATTTATATTTGTATTTATACATATTTCCAAACATGTACATATATATATATGTTTACATATGTAATTTGTATAGATATATATATATATATATAAATATACTATATTACTTTCACTTCACTTAACCATTTATTTTTTTATAATTAATTATATATATACATAGGAATGCATGCATGCACGTTGCGTGCGTTTACACAAGTATGCATGCATACATGCAGGTTGCGTGCATTTAATTTGGCTTACATGTGTACATATCTATATGTATACCAATAATTCATAACTCTTTCGTATCCATTTAGCATGCTTTGCATATACTATACAAGTGTGCGTTTTTCATGATATTTTTGAAGACTTCGCTTTTATGAATATAAGCCAACAACTTATAATTGAAATTTCAAAAGTACATTATTTCATTATATTTACTTACATTACATTACATGTTGAGTACATATATGGTTTTAGGAAAAATTTTGGTTCTCACAAATTGATCTAGACCTAATGGATCGGATTAGAAGTGCTCAGAGGGAGGATAATAATTGTATTGAAATTGCCCGTCAAGTACAGTTGGGTACTTGTCAGATTTTGGGATTGATATAGAATGTATTATGAGGTTCAGGGGTCTGATTTGTATTCCTGAGGATAAATAGTTGAAGGAATTGATTTTGACAGAGGCGCATAACTCGAAGAACACTTTACATCTGGATAGTAATAAGATGTATCACAATCTTCGTAAAGTGTACTAGTGGCTTAGGATGAAGTGAGACATCGCTGAGTGGTAAAGGTAGAGTATCATAAACAAGTAGGATTACTTCAGCCTTTACTGAGATCGATGTGGAAATGGGAGCATATTTCCATGGATTTTATCATGGGTTTGCTAAAGACTAGAAGGAACCATGATGAGATCTAGGCTACTATTGATAGATGACGAAATCAACCACTTGCTTGCTATTAAGTCTACTGATTACTTGAATGCCTTAGCCGATCTGCATGTTAAGGAGATTGTTAGACTGCATAGAGTTCCAATAAGCATTACTTCTGATAGATATTTTCAATTCACCTCTCATTTTTGGGAGCATTTTCAAGATGTTATAGAATCTTGACCAAATTTTAGCATGGCTTTCCATTCACAAATTGATGGTCAGTCCGAGCACGCAATTCAAATACTCGAGGATATGTTGAGAGCTTGTGAACTGAATTTTAAAGGCTTTTAGGACGATCACCTACCATTGCCAGAATTTGCCGATAATAATAGCTATCACTGAAGTATCAACATGGCACCTTATGAAGCTTTGTATGGCAAGAGATGTCGTTCCCTTATCGGTTAGGAAGAAGTGCGAGATCGAAAGATATTAGCTCCCGATCTTATTGAGCAAGCTTCAGAGGATGTTCGGATTATATGTGATCGACTGAAGATTATTCAGAGTCGGCAGAAAAGTTATGAAGATACTAGACGCCAACAATTAGAATTCTTAGTGGGAGATTCGGTATTTCTAAAAGTTTCACTATCCAAAGGCATCATGAGATTTGGGAAGAAAGAGAAGTTGAATCCTCGATTCATCGGACCTATTGAGATCTTAGACTGACTGGGGATGTAGCTTATCAATTGGCTTTACCACCGGGGCTATCCGGGGTACATAATGTCTTAATGTGTCGATGCTGCAAAAGTATCATTCAGATCCATCACATATGATTTAGTATGAATCTTTGGAGATTAGAGAGGATATGAGCTATGTTGAGAAACCAATTTGGATCTTGGATCGAAAGGAGGAAGTATTACGGTTTAAGAAGATTCCTCTGGTAAAGGTTCTTTGGCAGTATCATTCAGTAGAAGAAGATACCTGGAAATTAAAGAGCCTAATGAAAGAGAAGTATCTAGAGCTATTCTTCGAACAGGTTTGATCAAATTTGGAGAACCAAATTTCCTAAGGTGGAGAAGAATGTGAGATTCATATTTTCTGCCATTCGTACATATTATTAGTGAAGTTAGGAAGATTATATGTCTCATAAGTATTCAAATCTACTTGTTTTGTAGGTGTAAAAGGGAACTGGATTGTGGGCCCCACTAAACTTTTAGTGTCCCGATAGGGGTGAAACTTGGAAGATTAGATATTTAGAGCTAAATATAGAGATGGTAAGAATCTGTACCTCAAATTCACTTTTTTGTATGTGTTTCGAAAAACGTGCAACAATTTTAAAAATAACGGTTAGGTCCATAAGACAATGGAATTTTCGTGAATAACGGTCAAATTGAGTTGAGTTTTGATCAACTGATAGTCATAGGTAAATTCTCATGTGACAAAGTTTTATGCCATGTTGACTGATAGATTGAATCACACAAAACTGCCAAAAGTTATGCAATTCGACGGTTAAGGCTATTTTAGTAATTTCATCCATTTGAATAATTAAACCCCAATAAAAGCCTAACTGATGATTAGAATATGTTAAATAGATATAATTTATGATTAGATAAAATATTTTGAAGGTTAGACTGAATATTTAAAACGGAGTCAAATTGCAAGGGGCAAAATTGAAATTTTTGGTAAGTATAAGGGCATTTTCATAATTCACCTTAAAAGATATTTAAAAAATACAAATTTCTACATATTTCCATCATTTTGGCCAGCCACCACATTTATCTTCTCTTTCCTCCATTGTTGAGAGCTTGTAAAGAGAGAGAAAACCCTTGAAAACCTAACAAAATCACCTCAAAACCAAAAACAGTCTTCACCAAATTTGTCCAACTCTCATAGCCCTACAACTTACTACCAAAATCAAGATTTAAAGTGGCCATTTGCATAGTGTTGGGATCCTTACAAGTTTCGACCAAGGAGGTAAGAGAGAGAAAGCTTGAATTTTTCATGTTTTAATGATTCTACACTATGTGTTTAAGGTGTTTAAGCATGTATTTGAGCTTGGATTGAATCAAAACCATGTAATTCTCTATCTTGGGGTTTCATCCAAGCATGAACATGTATGAACATGGTGTTGTTTCATGCAAAAGAGATGTAGAATAAATGTAGAATAAGTGTAGAACATGAACTCACGCTTAAACTGAAGAAATGAAATGTGTAGGAAAGAGAACCCTATTCGACCAAGTGAAGGATACTGAAAGAGTGCTCAATTCAATGTGTTTTGGGTCCTAGAATAATATATAAATTAATACAAGACTGTAGGCGAAATCAGAACTGAAAACGAAGGTGTTTTGACGGTAGTTGTGGTGTTAGCACTGGTATAAAGTAGACTGGATTTAGGATTGCAATAGGCAATGCACTAGGTCTCAATGAGTTAAACATTCTTTATAATTGAACTATAGTGAATAGACTGTGTTTGTATGGTGAATTATAGCTCGAAAGTCAGGAAGCGATACTGGTGCTATCGAGAAACACTGCAGAAATCTGAGTGGTAAGGAATATATGTAAGAGGCATATGGATACTGTGTTGCAAAAGGAATGATGGAAATGAGTTTAAACTTGATGATTTCGTTGAAATGTGAAACTGGAATTGTGGTTATAAATTGTGTTTTCGTGTAGGGAGGTTAGGATAGGTAATACTGTTATGCTGTCGAAATTTCTTAAAATGAACCTAAATCTCTAAAATCATCATTTGGCTTTATTTTGAAAGTAGAAATGAAATGAAGATGTGATTTGGGTTAGGGATTTCTAATGGTCATAAGTGCATACAGAATTTGTAACTCAGTTTTCAAAGGAATTTTAATAATTTTTATGTTTTTCAAGATACACTCTTGTTTCCTAGTTACTGTTATATGCAAATAAAATATTTTGGACATTGATTATTGAACTAAGAATATTTGATGAATTTTTATACTTCAAATATACTGATTTCTGATTTTAATGCTTTTATTGACTATCTGAAGGTATGATTTATTGAATTGACCACTGTAAACGATTCTGAATTAGTTTATGAACTGTTTTGGGACTGTTGTCCCATAGCTACTTGCAGGTACATGTTCTTCTGTGTGTGTGAATTGTTGCTGTTAGATCTTAGCCATGTCTTCAGCGCCCGTAGATGTCACCTAGCTAGTGTATAATGTGAATCTTTTGACTATGGCCATATGTTGCTATTATTCCCTGTTAGGATACTTATATTGCATGAGTCTATTGGGTGATATCTATCTCTATTGTACTTTTTCTTGGTCTGGTAAATCTTTGGCTAATCCTAACACTCCCAAACCTTATTGACTTCTATTTTATTGTTTATGCTAAATATGTTTTACAATCTTTGTATTGTTTACTGAAAATGATTATTAAACTGTTTACAGAGTGTTTTGGAACTAGTTATCTGGATAATTTGTAAACTGCATAACGAAAGTTATTTCCAAACATCTATTGAACTTTGTGATCAAATAAGTTTTAAACTCCTTATAATTGGAATTAGAGGCCGGGACAAGTGAGTTGCTTTAAAGCATTCTTTTGTACTCAACCTCGTTATCTAACCAATTATAGTGTCTTTTCCGATAGCATGCCTAGAAATTGTGTGATTATTGGTTTCGGTGTGAAAGAGCATGTTTTTAAGATACTTGCATATATGTATGTATGATATTCTCTCTTTTATATATATTTCTTACTGGGCGTAAGCTCACCTCCTTATTTTTCTTTCAGATTATTTGCAATGGATGTATATTGCTACTCAGGAAGATCTCCGAATTTGGTATCCCTTAGGCAGTCCTTGATTTCCGTTGAGGTATACGGGTTTACTTTTATATGTTCAGGCTATGTATGTATAGTACTATTTCGTATGTATATTCGTACTATGGATGTAAATTAACTGCAAAATGTTGAACATAAGTTGTAGATTGTATTTATTTATATACATGTTAAATCAAACCTTGTGGTTTATGGGAAAATATTGATAAATGAAGATGATGAATCACTAGAAATGTGTGACACTACAGACAGTCCAACCAAATGTAATTAAGATATGAGAAATTAGTGCCGAAGTCTAATATTTGGTACGTGACAAAATATAGATTAAAAAAGAAGTTATAATATATTTCAAAAATTAAGTATGGAATTCCACCTATTTTTTTATTTTATCAAAATATATTTCTAATACTAGAGACAGAATTTCATCGCTAAAAGTCAATAGCCAAGGAATTCTCTATTCTTTTCATTTAAAAAATAAAATAATTTATTTAAAGACAGAATTTGATCGCCAATAGTCAATAGCGTCGAAATTTTTTATTTTTCGAAAAAAATAAAATAATAAAGTTAGAAAAAGAATTTCGTCACTAAAACCATTAGCGACAAAATTTTTTATTTTTTACAAAAAATAATAAATTTAAAGATGGAAATTCGTTGCTAGAATCATTAGCAACGAGATTTTTTTTATTTTCTAGAAAAAAAATTAAAGATAGAATTTCATTGCTAAAATCATTAGCAATGGTTTTTTATTTTTTTAGTTTCTACCAAAAAAAGAAAATAATAAATTTAAATATTTTGTCGCTAAAATTCATTGGTGACGAAATTTTGTATTTTTTCATTTAAAAAAATAATTTATTTATAAATGGAATTCTGTCACTAATAGTCAATAGTGACAAATCGTTTTAATTTTTTATTTTCTTATAAAAAAGAAAATAATAAATTTAAAAATAGAATTTTGTTGCTAAAACCATTAGTGACGGATTTTTATTTTTTCATTTTCTAGAAAAATAATAAATTTAAAGATGGTATTCCATTGCTAAAATCATTAGTGACATATTTTTTTTAATTTCTATAAAAAATGAAAATAATAAATTTAAAGATGGAATATCATCGCTAAAGCCATTAGTGACAGATTTTTTTTATTTTCTACAAAAATAAATAAAATAATAAATTGACAAAATTTTGTCGGTAAAAACATTATCACGACATATTTTGTTTTCTTATTTTTATTCTAAAAATTAAATTATCTTAAATAGCGACAAAAATTTGTCACTAATGCGTAAAAATTTGTCACTAAATAGGCAAAGAAATCAATGACGAAAGAAATTGTTGGCAACAAATGAGCTTTAAGCAACTACGAATTTGTAGACGGAATTGAGATGGAAAATTTCGTTAGAAATTTGCCGCTACATCTGATTTGCAATGGAATTCTAGTGAAATTCCACTACTAATAGTGCCATTTCTTGTAGTGATACGCAAGTAAGAAAAATTGCTAGGTTTTTTTTTTGGTTGGCTAAAAAGTTAAACCGAGTGGAGGTGAATTTATTTTCTACTTTAAATTCGATTTTCAAAATCTAAATTCACAATAGACTTTATCCTACCACAATCACAACTTAATCAAATAAATATGTAAATAATAAATTAAAAGGAAAAGTGTAAAGATAGAGAAAATGTACACACATTTTTTATAGAGGTTTGACCTTCCTTGCTTATCTCCTCTCTCATAAACTTCTTCTTAAGAGTTGTCAAATCACTATAAATCTTGTACTTTACACCTTTCTGTTTTAAGGTTCAACAATAACCTTTACTCAACTTTCTTTTCTAAGCTCAAAGAGAAACATTTCCCTTCCTTTTTCAAGGTTCAAGGAAGAAACCTTTACAATCTCTTTTTTCAAAGCTTAAGTAGAAACCTCTCTAGCTACACAAATCTCACTTTACAATTTAGCACTCAAGGGTTTCACTTCTCTTTTACAAATGGTGGATTAAAGATACAAGTTTGCGTAATCCAAAGACCTCTTACAAGGTTAGATCTTACAAGTTTAGCAGAAATATATTACAAATATGATTATGATGGATATATAATACCTTTTTGGCTCAACAAGAAAAGAAGATTTGAATATGTGATTGATAGAAGATTTTGCAATTTACCTATTGAGTTTTGAACTCTTTGAAGCTTCCCTATGAGAACCGATTATTTTGTATTGTACATGTGTTTTTATATGTAATTTTGATTTATTGTAAATTTCAAGAAAATAGTGATGTGGGCCCCACTTAGATTTTCGTGCCTAGATGCATATATGACTAAGATAATAGTGTACGAATGATGTAATAATGATATTATGGGAATTTTGAGACCAAAATACATTGTTTGCATCATTGTGTGAAGTATGGCAAACAAATTAGGAAATGACGAATACGTCTTGAGGGTATTTTCATAAATTTCACTCAAACCAAACTGAATTGGGACAAAGTAAAAATACCATGATATTCTACATGAAAAATTCTTTAACATGGTGCCAACGGATTTATCAAATCGGTCATTAAATTAGAAAAATTTGTTGGCAGGTCGCGGAGGTAAAATTGTAATTTCTCACTATCTGTGCACCGCGCGTCAACGAAACCACTTCCAATCATCAAGATACATTAAATATGATTATTTTGTATTGGAATCCGAAAATTTGGAGCACGAGTACATGGTTTTTATGCTAGCCAAACCATAGGGGCAAAATTGTCTGAAATTTCATAACTATGGGCATTTTGGTCATTTTGCCCACTTCTAGAATTTCTTTTATAATTCCATCAGCAGCTGGAGGAAACTATCCATCATCTTCCCAAAGAGCATCCCATGCCACTCGAAGAAGAAAAGAAAAGAAAAGAAAGAGAAGAAATTAAACTAAACATTACTAAATCTTCATTTTCTCCTTAAACACATAACTACAAAATTGTTCATCTCTCTTTCCTCTATCAAACCATACCCATAGCACATTGTATAAGCCACTATACAAGGAGAAAAGAGACCCCAAAGTTTCAACCAAGGTAAGTGTATTACTATACGTTTTATTTTTTTTGAATTTTAATGATGCAAAAATGTTCATTTAAGCTTGCTAAGCTTGTTTCTACATTGGTTTTGATTAAATTGCCCAAAATCAAATTTTGCCATTGAAGGACCATTCGGCCAAGCATGGTTTCTCATTGATTCATATGGTTTCATGCTTAAAATGGATGCCAAATGGAAGATTAAGCATAGTAAAACAAGGGTTAAGCATTAGATTGTTGAATTTCCAAAGGAAATTCAACATGGGAATTTCGGCCAAGGCAAGGTGTGCATGATTCATGGCTGATTTTGACGATTCAAGGGTAGATTTAGACTGTAAGAAGTACAAGGAGTCTACCGGTATGCTCGGATTTAAAATCCGACGCAAAACGAAGAAGTTATGTTATATATCAATAGAATTTATACTGCAAAAATATTTGCGGTATCCAATGTGGCTGGATTGAGACATGATTAATAGCTTAAAAATAAGAGTTCAATGAGCTAATATTTTTGGTAAAATTATTTATAGCTCGAGAGTAATGAATTACGGTTGGTGCACTCGAATAAGTCAACTTTGACAGACAGGTAAAGGATGCGTATGCAGTTTGTAGGGATATCTTGAGTGCATTATTTTGATATGCATGATTTTATAAGAATATTTGTGAAATGATGTGTTTTGGAAAATGTGGAATTGTGGCTGTTTGTGGAAATTGGAACTATGTTAAGTTACAGGAAGGCTAGTGAAATAACAGTCGTTATACTACTGAAAATTCTTAGAAAATTTTCTAAATATATCATGAAATATTTTAATGCATATTGGGATAATTTCCTAGACTTAAAAATAAAGAATTTATTATTTTTCATAAAACATGAATATACCGAAAATATTTTTGAAATATTCATGTTATTAAAAATGATGAAAGTGAGATTATCGAAAATTCTCCCTACATGTTTTATAATATGTGAAATGATTTGAAAAGTAAAAAGTGGAAAAGTGAATATTTTATAAATGATTTCTCAAAAATATTCACTATATGATTTTATCAAACTTTTATGGACTGACTGATGATTTTATCTATTTTATTGATTTCCATAAGGGTAATATGATGATGAGAACATTGTTTTGGGACTGATAAGCCCCTTTATCATGCTGATATGTGATATGTGATATGTGATATGTGACATGTGATATGTATTCAATCTCGGTTGACACCTAATCAATGTACGACCGAGGACGACTATAGACTATGGCCATAGATTTGATATGATTATTATTCTGCCCTACAGGGCTTATAGCATGATATAATTCGGGTGATGCCTTAGTCTCCACTATTTTCATGATATGTGAAAAGTGATGATTTCAAATGTTATGTTGATGACATGAAAAGATGTTATGTGTTTCAAAGGAAATAAATGAGGATTTTTCTAAACAGTTTACAGTACTAAATTGAGTACAAAACTATTTATGAGATTACAGTGATATATGTGACATGTGATATGTGATATGTTTTCAAGAAGGAAATGGAGATTTATAAATCTAATATTCTTTGTATGATTTAAATTTGAATATTAGATTTTGTGACTAAATGTTTTATATGTTAAAAGGATGGAATTGAATAAATATGAAAAGTGATAGAAAACTGGTCTATTTTAAAAAATGATGATTACTCCCTATAGTTGCTTCTAGGTTTCGGGACAAGATAGGTATTTCAAAATACCTTCCTTACTCCATCCAGATCTCTAGCCGACTATAGTATTCTTCCTATTAGGATCCCAGTACACCTATAGGAATAAAAGAATTTAATAGCATATAGAGATCGTGATATCAAGCATTACATACAATTCCTTTACTAAGCCGTGGTTTTTTTACTCCTTTATTTTTAATATCTATAGAGTATTTCCAGTGACTATGTGATTATCATCTAAGGATTTTGGCTATGCATTTGGGTACCCTACGACAGCTAGCTTGAATCTAGGAGGTATAATCATTTATTTTTTATGTTCAGACTTATTTTATAGTACTATTGTTTTGTATTATAAACAGGGGATGTAAAGGATATTTGAATTATGATACATGAATATTGTTATTAAATGATAAATTATAGTTACAAATGATTGCTGTGAAATGAAAATGAGAAAGAAAGACATCGCAGACAACCCAACCCATATGAAACATGTGCTAAAATATAAAAATACTGTATATAAAGGATGTGACATTCCCCCTCTATGAATTATGGCTATTGTTGTGCTTGATTTGAATTTCTTCCCGTTACAAGAGACACAAAACTAGTCGTTGAAACTAGCCAGGTGTGAGGTGTATCGATATTTTATGAAAGATTCCTTCATAATAATAAAAGGATATTGATACCATAACCTTAGAGTATCGATATTTGAATGAAGTATTTAGCTTTTTTCTAAGGATAACAATGGGGGTATTAATACCATAGGTCAACCCTACCATTATTTAGATAAATGGTATCAATACCTTTACCAATGGTATAAAGACCTTGAACAATAAAGGAATATTTTTGCCAAGTCTGTTGGCTCTACAAAGAGGGGGGTGAATCGATTTTTTTACTATGTTCGATAAGTTTTTCTAACAATTTACACAATTGACACAATAAATATATCAATTTAAGTGCTTGACTGTAAAGAGTGTAAAGAAGAGAAAGTGCAAACACAACAAGTTATAGAGGCTCGACCAATCTTGTGCCTACGTTCTCTCTTTTTAAGCCTCTTGTCAAGGTTGGTGATTTCACTTTTCTTGTAAATCCAATGCACACCTCTTCTTGGATTGGTGAGACCACTTGCACTTCCATTTAATAGTTAAGGAAGAAACCACTATAACCTCTTCTTCGAATACTACACAATCGCTCGCAAATGAATCTAATAAGGTTACTCTCCCCTTGAATACAAAGAAGTGAATTGGTGATTGTTTGTGTACAACTTGAAACATCTTGAAGGTTCGATTACACAATATGACGTATAAGAGATTTAAAAGAAAGGATTTGAGCTTTGAATGTTTTATTAAGGATTGAAGATGATGGAATAGTGCTTCTTATTCCCTATAATGCCTTTAATGCCTCTATTTATACTTCATCGATGGTTGAGGACAATTGTTGGGGCTTTAAATGCATTTCTTCTTGTTGAAAACTTCAAAATATAGCTGTTGGAAGGTTTTTGCACAAAGGGGATCGATCCCTTTAATCCTTTTAGCATTCTACCAAAGAGGGATTGATCCCTTCATGGGGGGATCGATCCTATCACTTGTACTGCACTTTTCTAGCCTATTTTATGTTGAAAAATGACAACTTTTTTTATTTTAGAAGCATTTCAACATTATTTTTCAATCTTCCTTATGTAGACTTAACCCAAACATATTACCAACAGAATATTCAATGAAATTGTCGTCTTATACTTGATATGGTTTGTAAACATTATGAACAACTTATGCAAATTTACAAATGAATCAAACATTTAATTGTGCTTAAGTTTTTGTTATTTCAAAATATGTATTTATCAATTTAAAGTTAATAAAGTCAAAAATAAAATCACTTCAATAAGGAAATAATTAAAACATCAAACATACATTTATAAAATCAATCATTCTTGCATATGAACATTTGTGTTTCAGTTAATTCCTAAGTCACTTAACATAATTTCACAATTACATTCAAGCTAGAAATGTACTAGTGAATAAAATTAAATTCTCTTAAGTTTTCCAAGTGATATCAAAATTCTTAGTATTTCAAAACTAATAATCTCCCTCTTTTTTATATGAAAAAACTTAAGATGAATTAATTTTAATAAACTCCTCCTGACAAGTGCATAGTGTATTTGAATTGAACGAAGTGCATAGTAAATTTGTTTGAAATGAAATGCATATTAAATATGTTTAACTTAAGTATTGTAACGTCCGGAAATGCTAAATTTTCGAACCAAAATTTTCTTTTCGATACCATTTTGCTCATTCAGTCTTTCATTACCATTTGATTTGCATTCAGTGTCAGAGTAAGTTTATCCTATAAATTTTGATATTTATTAATCCTTATACCATTAGAATAATTTATTCACGAATAATAAATATGAAATTAGAGTATAAAACACAATATAAAAATCTATACTTTTATTAATATCAACTTACTTCAAGTACACTTCAACTAGTTCTTTAATATTCTTTGATCTTACGCTATATGATTCATATCCCGTACCATAAATACAGTTGTTGTGCATTCACATGTCTGAATCTAAAAGCATAACACCTAAGATATACCTGCTCGAGTAAGACTTTATCTTCTAGTAGTCTTCTTCGATAAATTTTGATACAGCAGTTGCTACGTGTATCGATAAACTATTTGAGATGGTGAATAAGGGGGGTGAGCTGGGGGAAGCCCAGTAAGAAATAAGTATAAGAGAACTGATACTATAAAATCTATATACACAAAATCATTTAATTCTTAGCAGTACACTAAGGGACATTTTAGGAAGGATACTAAATCGGTTAGGTGATCGGATAAAGTATGGGAGGATACTTTGAAGTACTTATCAAGTCCCGATCCTTAGTTCCGACTATAGAGATTAAACAGTTGATGATGAGATAAATAAACAGTATAAAAACCATTAAACAATTCTATGAAATTTTTAATTCAGTAAACGATGGATAAAATAATTTATTTAAACAATTTCATAAAGCAATCTCAGTATGAAAATTCAGTAAGCAGTAATAAATAGCTTTTAACAATAACTTCCGATATTCAGATAAACAATATAAATCATTTTTCTGTAAATAGTATAGAAATCAATTTCAGTAACGGTAGCAAAACTTAGAAAGCATATTCAATGAATATAAACAGTTCTTAAATCTGTAACATATATATATTTTCTAAGAGTGCTTGGGATGTCCGGGAATTTGCCACCCTAGATAAAACAGTGGAGATAAGGCAATACCCAATAGACTTATACATAATGACATACGGCCATAGTCAGGGAGCATCCATAAGTGAACACGGGCCAGGTGTCACCTGGGACACTAATTGAAAGGGCCAAAATTAATCAGCTACAATAATAGTAACAGTAACAATGATGCATATGCTAATAAGCAGCTATGGGGCCAACAGTCTCAAAACAATTTCTAGACAATATAAATACTTTAAAGAAATCAATTTCAGCGATTAAATCTTCAGTCAGTCTATAAATGCATATTTTGGAAATATAAGCAGTTTAAAAATGAAAATTTATAAAATATTCTCAGTTCAATATTCAGTTCTAGAAATATTCTATTTACTTGTAAATAAGTTATAAAAACATGCCAGTACCTTTATGTACGTAAATTTTGATAACATGAATTTTTAAATATATATTTTTAGATTCAAGTATGCACATAAGGTTTCAATAGTAAAGTAAAATTAAACTTGTTAAATTTTCATTTCTAATATTTATAATATACCAAAACGTAATTCTATAAATTTATTAAAAATTTATGTAGCATAACGACTGTTTTTATCCTAGCCTCTCTGCAAGAAAAACACAATTTATAATCCCAATAGCAGTTCACAAAATCCAATCCATTTCATCTCAAAACAGTTTCATAAAAATCATTTTCAACATCAATATGCATTCATAGTATCCCTACGTCATCTATACTTATCCCTTACCTTTCAGTTTTCATCGAAATGATCTTTAGCACCATGTGACCTATTTCACTCCTAGGTTGCAAAATATCATGTAAATACAATTATTTCATTACACTTCACTTAAAAAGAATTCTACCCTCATTAAAATCTATCATATTACCTATTATAGCTGCTAAACCGATTTATTTCACTTCGATGCTAAAATTGCAACTATAAATAAATTAACTCCATTTTCGATTTCGATCGCATCGACAGTCATATATTAATTTATACAGTGTCATGGGACCTAAAACACATTAAATTGAGCACAATTCCTAGGTTCCCCTTTACTATTATTCTTCATTCATTCTACAACATCAATATATCAACCAACTTTTATTAGTTTAAAAATCTCTCACCATATTCTACTAACTATCAAAACATTTAATCACAATCTTTAATCATTCACACAATTTCATGACAATATCTCAGTCTCACCTCATCAATATCATATCATTAATTGTCATAATAATCAATATCATTTCAATATTGCTGCAATAATAATTTTTAACATATTAAAATTGTTTAACAGAATAATTTAACCCTTAATTAACACCAATTCATTACGATACAATAATAAAACCAACTTATATAAATATTTTACCACGTCCATAATATAAATCCTCACATCATCATATTCAATCATTTGCATCAACCTCATCACCCATTCTCAACCCCTAACCTTATTTTAATCATACCTTCAAATTTTTGAATTTAATATTCAAAACCTCAAATCAATCAAACTAACATTATATAAATTTATGAATAATTTATATAAATATCTTACCTAGCATTAAAGCTTAGATTTAATATTTCTTAAACTCTGTCAAGCTGCAATCATCACTTGCACAATCTCTACAATCTCTAAATCATATACACACTTAGAAAATCTCATGAATTATTCAACAACTTATTAAATAAATAATAATAAAATAAACTAATTTCTTTACCCTTCTTCTTTTCTGTCTTCTTTTTCTTTTCTTTTTTTCTCTCTTTTTTTTGGCTGAATCGGTTCAAACTCGGTTCAGTTTTTCCCTTACTGGTTCAACCCTCTTCTTCCGTTACCACCAATGGTTCAGCCACTCCGGTAGCAGCTGAGGGTGCAGCATGGCTGTTCCCTTCCCTCTTTCCTCCAAATAGGCTGGCGGTGACATGCAAAGCCAAGGGCGGTTGTGGGTAGCGGTGACGTCGACGACCTTTTTCCTCTTTTTCGTTCCTTCTTCTAGCCGTTGGTACCTCTTGGTCCCTCTGGATTTTGGCAGATTTGCTCTAGTGCGCCAGCAATCGATGGTTCCTTCCTTTCCTCTTCCCTTTTTCTTTCCTTCTCTTTTCTTCTTCCTTTTTTTCCTTTCCCAATCTGCTCCTCTATTTCCTTTTTCCACTGTTGCCAGCCAGCCCTTCTTCCCTTCCTTGGCCAGCGACGTCCTCAACCCAATTCTGCCTCCCTTTCTCTCTTTTTTTTTTAATCTAGTCAGGTCTGTATAAATGTAGCAAGCTTCTACGGGAAGCTTGCTGAAATCCCTTCTTCTTCTTCTTTTATTATTATTATTATTATCATTATAAATGTATTTTTATTTAATATAAATATATTACAAATATATTTTCTATTAACAATTTATAAATACACTTTATATTAACAATTTTATACGTATATTCTTGACATATATTATATATACATATATAGATTTTTTTATATATTTAACATTTATACTTACAATATAACTAATATATATTAAAAAAACATTTATATATATAGTTTACATATTATATATATAATCCTTGAAACATCTATTTATCCATTTTATTTTATTATTATTTATATATATTTATATACTTTAATTGAAAATAATATTTTTTATTTTTATATGTGTACATATATATATATATATATATATCTGTACACGCACAGAGATATATATACACACATAACACATTTTTATTTCTTTAAATTCTTAATTCCTTAATACCAAAATAAATTTTGTAATTATTAGTTCTCTAATTTATCAATGGATCAAGCATCATAATCCAAATATTTCGATCTCATAATAAATTTATTTATTTATTCTTACTTTATCTATTAACATCAGAAGTTATATTTACAGATCCCTAATTCCAAAAATGGGAGAATCCTAGGTTATCACAAGTACATAATAAATCTGTTTGAACTGAGTGCATAGTAAACTGTTTTGAATTAAATGCATAGTAAATCTATTTTGAACTGACTGCGTAGTAAATCTCTTTTGAATTAAATGTATAGTGAATCTTTTTTGACACTAAGTGTTAAAGAAATCTATTTTGAACTAAGTACATTATCGACCTGTTTCGAACTAAGTGTATATGATTATTTATTTTGAACGAAATGTATTAGAAATTAGTTTTGTTATCAATATCGATTTTAGAATTTTAAAGCTTTATGCCTTACTTTATCGACTTTTAGTTTTGTATGATTATATGTTTTGAAAGAAGGGTATAAGAAATCTTTTTCGTGATCAGTATCGAATTAAGAGTTTTGAGGCTTTATGCCTAACTTTATTGATTATCGATTTCTGTACGATTTTTTGTTTTGAAACAAAGTGTATAAGAAATCCATTTTGAAACAATTGCATATGGAATCCATTTTAAACATATTGACCATAGTAGTGTTGTGTACGCTGTTGACATTCTAGTGTTGTGACAAAAGACTGTTTTTTAGAAATCATGTTGAGGCTTGGGAAAATGAGGTATCTTCCTTTTTTTTTTTTGACAAATACCCCATATAGCCTCAACCTTGAAGTACAAGTCCGTATAAGTACACTTGGCAACAAGACATAGTATCACGCATAAACGTCACTTCATTTTCTATTCACGCATACAGGTGCATATAGATTGACATAACCCTAGCATGCATTTACTTAATCTACTTACTGAACTGTGGGTTACTCACCCCTTTTTCCACTTCTTGTAGACTATTTAAGTAATGGCTCTAGTGTTGAGTTTTTATATGGGCTCTTGGTAATTGTACCTAGCCTTGGTACCTACTAATGTCCTCAAAACCTTGCCTTTGCCACTTTTTGATGTATACAAATAATGTATCATTTTGTTTACATGCACATTCTATATAGATTACAGAATACAGTTTGTTTGTATCATGAGATGTAACTTAAGATCGTCTTAGATTATTATATATGTCAATATGATTGTCGAGTGTGATCCTGGATAAGACATGTACTTAGTAATTAGTTTTAGACAATAGGATTCTCTGATATGATATGTATTTGATGATTAGTGGTGGATATTAGGATTGTTAATATGATTGAGCTAAGATAAATGAAAATTATTTGTAGGTAAATTATTTGGGAAAAATTTTAAAATATAAGGGGATGTTTTCAATTTGTTTTCTAGGTAAAGATATGTTATGCATTAAAATGATCATTTTATGCCCTAGAGAATTATTCAATTCACATTTGGATCAAAGAATAAGTTTGTAAGTTGAGCTAAAATGAAAAGGATAAGTGAATTGTTTAGTGACTACACTGACACCGTATACAAACCATAATTCGAAAAAAAATTTAGTTTATAAATTTGTAAGTTAGTATAAGTTCGTAAGTGTACATCATGATCTTCGGGTCGTGACATTGCCTTAGATAGAAATGGGTGGTGATGGGGAGAATTCACACTAACCACATAACATGAGTCATATATTGGTTTTGATGATGATGATGATGATTAGGGGTGAAGCCCTTTGGGGCACAGCAAGGGTTCAAGCCTCCATTGGCCTAAATAAAAAATTAATTTAAATTTATATAAATAATATTTTATATTTTATAAAATTTGATTTGCTTTTTTGTTTGATAAAATGATTTTATTATAAGAATGTTTGAGATTGAAAAAGACAAAATTTATCTATTAATTTTTTTTGTTGTTGACATTATCATTGTTTCTACTGGTTGTCATTATCACAATAGATAATGCATTTTCATCTATATATATTGAACACTCGTTTATGTATGAAATGATTGATTAAATGATAGATTTATTGTGTACCTTGAAAAATATATGTTCCAAAATATTAATAACGAAATATTGTTCTCTATTTTCAAAATATAAAATCATGTTAAAGGCAATTAAAAACTTTTTAACAATTATGACTAACTATACTAAACGAAGCCCCACCTAAATAAATTTTCTAACTCCACCACTAATGATGATGATGCTAATTACGATTTTATGAAACCCTTTATTTTTCTACGTACCTTTTTACTTCATGTTAAATTGAGACAAGATAAATATAAATTTTTTCATAGTGCAAAATTATTAATACTAAAAATGATTCTAATCATTTAAAAAATACTAAAAATGATTCTAATCATTTAAAAAATACAAAATATATTAAAAAGGAGAAATGTTTCAATAATAGATGTATTATAAATTATATGCAAAATATAATTTTCTTGTATATAAACTATTTTTTTATAATGAGAGTACTTTTTTTTAATATTAAAGAACTATGTGCTTCATAGATATCAAACTAAACCTTTTCTTTTTGTTACAAGTCCATACTTTTTTTTTAAGAAACGGTATTTTACTCTAGGCTATATTCCACCCAACTCTTTAATATTTGACCATAATTCAACTTTAGTCAATTCGTTTTAAAAATGGATACTTCACCTCAAACTTTTTTTCATAGGACCCTTAAGTCCTTTCGTTAGTTAACCATTAAATAAACCGTTAAAAATTTAATTTTGAGACCATTTTACCCCTTAGACCTCTCGGAATGTTTTAAATACTTGCCATAATCAAAATTGAATAAAGAAACACTAAGAAGAGATACTACTAGGCTTTGAAAGGTATTTATTTTTTTTACTTTTAATTTATTTTTGTTTATTTATTTGCTTATTATTTATTATTTATTGTTTATAAATTATTAATAAATTATTTATTATTTATTGTGAAAAATCTGAAGATTTTAGGGAAGATTTGTGAAAAAAGTGAAAAATCCTCACGGGGATAAGGAAACACAAAAAAAAGGAAAATGAAAATAGGATGAATGAGAAACAATATTTGGATTGAAAATTTCAAGGGGTAATTTTGTCATTTCACAGTTTCTTCTAGCTATTATTAACGGTGTTAACATTTTTGGGACGGACTGTTCATTTTTGGAAATAATGGACTAATGTTAGATTATGGTCAAACGTTAAGGAGTTGGATAAAATTTACCCTTAATTCTATTTGTAATCTTAAAATCTTTTTAATTATTGATATAAGTCTGACCTAAGACAAATGGACAAGCCCATAGACACTATACAATCAGGACATGTGGCAACTTAAGGGGGTGCCATATGGAAAAAAGATTAAGTAGCCTCCCTCCGTTGCTAAAAAGCTTCCTCTTGTAGGTGGCAGGGGCTGCCTCCTACATGGCGTTTGTTGCCTCTCGCCATTGACGGAGCCTTCTCCGATAAGGCGAGTGCCGGCTCCCGAAGGTGGCAGCCTGCCTCCCGCATGGCATTTGTCGCCTCTTGCTATTGATGGAGCCTCCTCTTGTAAGGCAAGTGCTACCTCTAACAAGTGGAAAGGGTCGCCTCCCATAACGCATTTGTAGCCTCATGCCATTGCTACAGCCTCTTCTCGCTCTGCGAAGGTCGCCTCCCATACAACAAATGCATTCTCCAGCTTCTGGTGGGAATAGCCTCCATGCAGTGAGAGCCCTCTCCATTGATGGCGGAAGGTCTTCCTGATGAGGATTGCCTTTAACGTGTCTAAATGTGTCAAATTTACAACATTAGTAATTACCGCGATAACTAAGGTAATTATTCATGTATAAATATAATCCAGATACACTATTTTATAGGAAGTTCTGTTTTCTGCTTACTAAGACTCTACCAAATTCCTTTTCTAACTTAAGCATTGGAGTGCTTATGCAGGAAACAACTCCCTACATCTCTCTAACTTATTTTTCTTGCAGAGCTCTTAGTGACCCGTGTTCAAGAGAAGTGTGTGATCTATGTCAACATCTAATCATTGTTGTTGTACGCAACAATAGTTAACAAAATTGGAATTAAAAATATTAATTATGTTAATTTACAAAAATCGAAATTTTTATTTAATACTAATTTATGACTTTTTTTTCTAATAGTTTGTGGTTGTGTATTAATTGTAATGAAAACATCAAAGCAAGCATAATAAATTTTAGCCTACAAAACTTATTGATTCTCCTTATCATTGTGGTAATCTATTATTATTATTATTATTATTATTATTATTATTATTATTATTATTATTATTATAAGAAATTCCTTTTAAAAACATGTCTATCTGCACATGTGATTTATGATTAAAGGTGGCAAAAACTAGCCCGAGCCCGAAAACCCACCTGAACTTGCCCAAGATCAAACTGGGACCAACTTGAATTGATCAAAAAAGTCAAAGGTCCAAACCGAAAAAACCTGAAACCAAAAAAGCTTAAACACGAAAAAACTCAAACTCGACACAACCCGAACTCAACATAACCCAAACTCGATACAATTTGAAATCGAGACCGATCTGATCCGAAACCCGTAAAAAATCAAATTTATAACTCGAAAAAACCAAAACTGTAATTATATAATTATTATTTAAAAATAAATAATTGATACACTTTTTTAATTAAAAAGTTTAAAATTTTGAAAACAATTATTATTTATTATACAATTATATCAATTATGTATTACTAGCAAAATAAATTGTTATTACCCGAAAGCTGTAACTTACACTTGATACTTACATTTATTCCACTTAGTAAAATTTTTTCTTTTCGTTTTATGGTTTGTATTAGGTGTGAGTGTAGTCGTTAAACAATTTTCATTCATTCTTTAATTCAATTATGATTTAAATTACTCCTTAAAATAGAGAAAGATCAGTTATAGCCCATAACTTACTATTCTTATAAACAAATTGAAAATTTTCCCCCTTATATTTTGATATTTTCCTAGTTAACTACCTACAAACCATCACAATGCAACACAACATTTCCCACAATCCACATTATATTTACCAGATAGGTAATATATCAACAATCCTAATATCCATAACTAATCACCACATACACATCATATAATATCAGAACATTAGATCGACTACTCATTATCCTAGTTTACATCCCATTCTATAATACTGTAAAGAAATTGCCTAAAAAAAAGCATATACGAGAGAACTATTACAAAACCAAATATTCAATAGCTAAGACTTTGGAAGTTGATACACTATTAAATCTCTAGAGTTGCCTAACATATCCTATAACTCGAATCAATCTGAAAAAATAATTCTCGTTTAATGAGCAAAGGCTCAAAATTCATTTATATAAGTGCAGAATTAAACTTATTCTATTCTAATGCAAGTGCATGAAACCTTTAATTGAAGATTCTTATGTCATATTCCATTTGTAATTGTTTAGCAAAATATCTCAGATCATGCCCTAAGACTATAAGTAAGCAAGAGTTTTAAGGTATAGATGTAAGGGTACTCTGTTATACTATTCCAAATTTCTTAACTAAATTTCTTTAAATCGAAACACTAACCGAGTGCACCTAGATTCGTGTTTATTGTCCTTTCATTACGTTACGACTTCAACACCAAAATTGAATTAGTATCATCTAGTAAGAATTCTATATATATTTATAAAAATTCAAGACAAACTATAAAATTTTATTACTAACATTTGTGCTAAGGCTCATACTAAATAATACCATATTCACCTTGTTTCATTCCATTTTCTTTCTTTCCTTTTCTTTTCTTTCCTTTCTTTCTCAGCTTGATCAACCACGGCAACACCTTCCAGCTCCTTAAATCAACCAAATTCAGCCTTGAAGGCTGCCCCATTTCAGCCTCCACTATAACATTTGTTCAGCTCCAAAAGCAACCCTTGTTCCAGCCCTAAAGCTCCTCGGTATAATCTTGTTTTAAACCTTGAAAGGCCCCTATTTAGAGCCTCCAAGACCAGCCACAGTCCCTCTTGTTTCCCCTATTTTAGGCACCATTGCTCAGCTCTCTTAGTCCCCTACTAGGAACTGCCCAAAAGCTTACCTACGGCATCATTTTATTCTTAAAACAACCCTTAAATCAGCCTTAAGTTTTGTTCCTCAACCTTGTACAGAACCCTCATGAATACCTTGTTTTCCGCATCCAAACTCAACTCAAAAGCCATCGTTTTTTTTCCTGCGATCAACCCCTGATTCTAGCACTCACTCATCACAAAATTAGCCTCCATTCTGAGTCTAAAACACTCGGCTTATAGCATTGAAACAGCCACCATTTCTAGCTCAGTTCTGATCAATATTCTTGCACCTAAAACTCTGCTTCAATATGCTTTTACCTTCCTTTGCTTTTAAATCTGTTTCATCATCTATTTTTAGCTCCAAAGGCTCGCAGTGACAACCTTGAAGTACCCAGGTTCTCCAGCAGTAAAGAACCCTTCTGGCTTTTATTTCAGGCATCCTTGTTGCTTCATTTTCTTCCTTCTACTTCACCAAATGACAACTGCTACCTCTTCCTTATTCTACGATTTGGTTCAGTCTCAACTCACCCTCATAGTCTTGCACCGTTCGCCTTCATCTTTCCTGCTCCACCCGAGACCTTGCTTCAGCCACTAATGGAAGCTACTGATCAGGCCTCTAACTCAGTCCATGATCAGCCTACGTTACCACTCTTGGCTCCCTTTCTCCACCAGTTTTCTGCTACAACATGCCCTTGCCTTGCCCCTGTTTCCAGTGGCGGAGCTGCATGGGGCCCAGTGAGGGCTCAAGCCCCCACTGAGCCTAAAATTTTTGGCTTTTCTACTGATGTTTGGTCAGTAAAAAATATGTTGTATTATATTTTACAGTCTATTTAGCCCCCGCTGGATTTTTTTTTCTCAAAAACTAAGCTTAAATTTTTTACTTTTGAATATTTGAGTTTTAATATTTTTTTAACTTTTGAGTTATACTTTACTATTTTATTTTTATAGTACAGTAATCAATGAATAATATACTTATTTTAAAGATATTAAAATAAAAAGTATATATAATATATTTATTTTAAGTATATTGAAATAAAACAAAACTAAGGCTGTTGCAATTAATGGCTACAGCCTACAGAACCTTTTCTATTTGCTGTACACGGTAAAGCAACAAATGTAAACGGTGGCATACAAAGCTTTTTCTTTTTGGGTGGGGCGGCAATGCACACAAGGCTTTGCAACGGTAATTAAATATTTGATTTTTTGAATTAGTTTTTATTGAATCTTGGTGATGGAGAAATATTTGATAAAATTATCAAAAGCAACACCTTCAAATATGGATGATGAGGGTTCAAAGAAAAGAAAAGTAGAGTTTGATGTATCCGATCTTCCCACAGATCCTCGTTTACGACCTCCAATTTCTTATTATCATCCTGACATTCGAGATGAAATTAGAAGAGCATATGCACAAAGGGGTCCTTGCCAACCTAAAGATCACGACTTTGAATACAAGAAGTTTGGAAAACAAATGAGACGATTCAATCCCGCTTGGTTTAATCGATACAGAAATTGGTTAGAATACAGTATATCAAAAGAAGCTGCTTTTTGTCTTTGTTGTTATCTCTTCAAGCCGAATATTGGTAAACAAGGTGGAGGTGATGCATTTACTGGAACGAGATTTACAAATTGGAAGAAAGCTGAAAGATTGGGTGATCATGCTGGAGACTATAATAGTGCTCACACCGATGCTGTGAATAAGTATAATGCTTTATTGAAGCAAGAGCAACATGTTCAGACATTTTTTGACAGACAATCTGATGTAGCTCGAAAGGAATACCGGACTCGCTTGATTGCATCTATTGATTGTGTACGATTTCTTCTAGAGCAAGGACTTCCATTTCGAGGTCATGATGAATCTGAGAATTCAAGTAATCCAGGTAACTTTCTTCGGCTTTTAGAATTTCTTAGTGATCATAATGAAAGTATTAAAGCGGTTACTTTGGTGAATGCTCCTAAAAATTTGAAATTGACTTCGCATGATATTCAAAAAGATATTGTGAATGCATGTTCCATTGAAACTACTAATGCAATTATTAAGGAAATGGGTGATACTTTTTTTTCTATTTTGATTGATGAATCTCGTGACATATCTTCAAAAGAGCAAATGGCTATTGTGTTTCGTTATATGAATAAGAAAGGACATGTAATTGAACGGTTTATAGCTGTTAAACATGTTACTAGTACCACTTCTCTCTCATTGAAGAAAGCTCTTAATGACTTACTTTCTTTGCATGGATTGAGTATGTCTAGAGTGCGTGGACAGGGTTATGATGGGGCTAGTAATATGCAAGGAGAATTGAATGGTCTTAAAACACTCATTTTGAGGGAGAATAAATGTGCATACTTTATTCATTGTTTTGCACATCAACTGCAGTTGGCGATTGTGGCTATGGCAAAAAAACATGATGAGATCAATTCATTTTTTAATATGGTTGCTAATGTGGTTAATATTGTTGGGGCAACACCAAAACGACGTGATATTCTTCGAGAAAAACATTATGATTTCATTATTGAAAAATTAGATAATGGTGAACTTTCAAGCGGACAAGGCCAAAATCAAGAGAGTAATTTGAAGCGTTTTGGTGATACACGTTGGGGCTCACATTATGGTACGTTATTGAGCATAATCTCTTTGTTTCCATCCTTAATTGATTTTGTTGGCTCTATAGGCTATACCGAGAGGGGGGTGAATCGGTTTTTTGCTAACCTTAAGTTCGTTTTTCGGTTCCTCTAAATTCTCTAGCTTAGATTGATATTTTCTAAGTTCTCTAAGCTAGGCAAGCATGCAATCCAAGTTCAATGCAATAAACACAATATAATCGCAAGTAAAGAGAGTAGGGAAAGAGAGATTTACACAAGATATTTATAGAGGTTCGGCAACTTGCCTACGTCCTCTACCTTGAGACGCTCCTAAGGATTTTCTCCAAATCCACTATCTTGAATTTGTGATTACAATCCCTCTTTTTCTTAGGCTCAAGAGTAACCTCCCTCTTTTTCTAGGCCCAAGAGAAACCTCCCTCTTTTTCTAGGCTCTAGGCTCAAGAGAAACCTCCCTCTTTTTCTAGGCGCAAGAGAAACCTCCCTCTTTTTTTAAGGCTCAAGAGAAACCTCCCCTTTACAAGGAATGGTGGGTTACAAATAATGTAATCAAAGAAGGGCCTCTAGATAGGCAAGTGATTACAGAAATTAGGTACAAAGAAAAGCCTATACAATATTTGTGCTAAACAATACAAGAGATAAGTGAATGATAAAAGATGAAGACTTTGGAGCTCTTGATTTGTTGTTTGAGGCTTGAGGATTTGAGGAATATGTGTTATGGAGTTGCTGAGTAGTTCCTCTTACTTCCTTTAGCTTCTAAGCCTCTATTTATAGTCCCTTGGATGGTTTGTGGACGTTGGTTGGAGCCAAAACAGAAACTAGCCGTTGTATCTCACAGAAACTAGCAGGGATCGATCCTTTTACAAAAGGGATCGATCCCATGCTTCATTCTAGATCTCCGAGGCATTCTGCCATAAAGGGATCGATCCCTTTCCTTGGGGGATCGATCCTTTGCTTCCAGAATGAGTTTTTCCTGCACTTTTGGGTTAGAAATGATATGGCTTTTGATTTTAATTCAACCCAAAACATTTATAAGCTTTAAGGGAGTTTTTCTTGACTTTCTCAAATGAAAATATTGTCCAAAAATTCATCAAGTGATTTTCTAAAATATTCAAAACATTTACAAAGTATTAAGACCAATAAGAGTATATCATTAAATCATGGTCTTAATGTTTGATATGATCACTTGAAAATGGATTGAGAAAATCATATGTGGTAAAGCAAATTTACAATATGAATTAGAATATTAAAGTTTACTTAAGTTTTTGTCATTTCAAAATATATATGGCAATTTAAAGCTAACAATCTCCCCCTTTTTGATATGACAAAACTTAATGTAAATTTGCTTTGAAAGTTCTTTGAAAAATACTCCCCCTCAAATAAAGTAGGATTTTTATAAAGCTCCCCCTTAATATAACCATGGGTTTTGAAAATGAATTTTCAAACTATTTCTCCCCCATTATCTCTCCCCCTTAATATCTCTCCCTTTTAAATATCTATCTCTCCCCCTTTTTGTCATAGCAAAAAGAAGGAAAAATAATAGAAAATATGCTCCCCCTAAAATCATGGCTATGTGAGAAGAGATAAAAGAATATGCTCCATCCAACAAGAAACATGTTAGTACATGAGACTCATAGCACAGAGAAATAAATCAATATTCACAAAGAGTATGAAATATTCATGCAATGAATATGACTTATGATCCTATACCAATTGTTGATAAATAATTTTGCAATAAGTTCTCAATTGGTAAGAAATTAAGTAAGCACCTAAGTATACCAATTGTTCTCTTAAGTCTAACTAAGGTGCATTTCATCATGATTATGAGCTAACATTAGATGGCATATGATATGCATGAGCTCATAAATCACGTTCAAGCAAGAGTGTGCATAGAATTAAAACATATAGCAATTAACTACAAATTCTAGCACACAAGAGTTTCATGCAAAAATGTCTTATATGAATTCTTCCCTATTTGTTATTTCAATCTAAGGAGCATGAGAAGAATTGTCAATCTAAAGCTCATACCAATTGGCAATTTAGTTTTGGCTTACCAATTATTGAAAATATGGTTGCCAATGATACTAATTGTTATTTCAAACTAAATACCAATTGTTACTAATGGTTGACTTACACATTTTGCATGAATCTAATAGTTATGTGTACTGTGTTCATGTCAAGAAAATAGTCATTCTAAATATGCAAGAACACAACACATTATCAAATATGCATATGGATCAATTAATCATTAGCACACTATCATAAAGTATTAATCCATATTCATATTCACAAATTTATACCATATGGAAGATAAAAAATCAAGGAATTCAAGCAAACACATTTTCTTCCATGGTTTCAAGCACAAAAATCCTATGCTCATTTTCCAATTCAAGTCCTTAACCAATTATGAGCAAGGAAAGATTCAAAATTACCATTTTAATCAATTAAGAGCCATATCCCTAGTTGTTATCATCATTTAACGTTCTAGAGGGTATATGCTATTTTAACTAAAATGGCTTCACCTAACTGAATCAATATTATCAAGCTAAAATGTATTTTACCATCAAAATCCATAAGCTATGAGTGAGATTAAGCACATAATATCATGAAGTAACTATTCTCATCTCATAGGCATGATTATTGATTCAACTTAAGCAAACATGCATGTTCATCATCAAAACAATCAAGAGTCTATGCATGTGTATCAAATGTTTGTGTTGTCATTAATGCTCAAGTTCCATAATAATTTGGCCATAAAGAATTAATTTCATGGATGATAAATTTTCATGTAACTCAACATTTAGGATTCATTTATCATCACTAATTATAAGCCAAGGAAAATTATGACCTTATACCAATTGTTGAATTTACATTTAAAGTCAATTCTTAAGGTCAAGTTTTAATTATTCTTCCACTAGATGTATAATTATCATGTAACCTAGAGTGGAGTAGTTGAGTCAAGCTAATACATATAATCCTATAAGCATGCTTGACTAAGATGAACAAAAGGAATGATCAATATTCATTATGCACAAGTTCATCAAATTCTCAAATATATCCATAAATCATTGAAATAAATCTCAAAATTATGTTTAAGCATTCATTGAAAATATATTTCAAGATTATTTCAAGATTTATACAATTCATGAATGTTTTCAACAAGAAGAATGATTTTGCACTTGTGAGTTCAAGAAAAATGATACTAATTGTTGAAAGTGATACCATTTGTTAGAAATGATACAAAGTGATGGAGTTGAGGCATGATATCAATGAAAAATGATTTTTCATATTTAAATATCATCAAAAGGAAGTTAAAATATTGAATTTTAAGTTGAGAAGAAAGAAGATATCAAGAGAATTAAGAAAACTTCTCAACTAAGGCTTAAAAATGCAGAAAAGGGCATAAATTGCCTAGAGGAATCGATCCCATGAGCAAAGGGATCGATCCCTAAACTCCATAATCAAGTTTCCTGCAAGTTTTTTCAAAGGGATCGATCCTGTATATAGAGGGATCGATCCCTCATCCTGGTTCTGTAGATTTTTGACAGAAAATCCAACTTGTGAGGTGCCAAAACTTCGTTTTTGAGTATTTTAAGTCCAAGTAAGGGTTTAAACATTTGTAAAACATGATTTTGGACTTGTATGAATGAAAAACATGAATGAAAAACCATTTATCAATAGATTTTGCAATTTTGGAAGGATTTTTACTAATAAATGCATTTTTGGCCTCAAAGGAGGTCATTTTGAGAGTTATGCTTGTTTTGGCAAAACCAATGCATTGAATTTCATAAATATGTCAAAACAAACTTGTTCACATAGGTTTTAAGCACATATATCATCAAAGCATACATTTTGTGAACAACATGCCATGATTTCTATCATACAAGTTCTTCATTAATGCACATAACATGGCATTTTGCATATATGACATATTTGGCAATTTGAGGCAAATAAATACATTATCAACACATAGAAAACTTGCTCAAAATGCAAAATTCCAATAATCATTTCAAAATAACTAAACATGCTTTTCATTCAATCAAATATTGCATCAAAAACTATCCAATCATTTATCATGCCTTTTATTTATCCATTCAACTTATAGTGCATCAAAGATCATCAACAAACCATATCATCAAGGCATAAACACTAAAAAGTTTAAGGAGTAAGGAATTAAGCTTACAATACTCCTTTGCTAGAGAATGCTTTGCCTTGAATAGTTGAATCCACCTTGTGCCATTCTTTGAAGAATTGTTGTGACCTTGCTAAGGATGGATTTCCAAGCTCTTCCTTATTCTCATTGGCACAAGCAAACTCCATGAGGATGTGTTGAGCATTTGAACTCCATTGTTTCATTGTATTCCCATGCTCTAACACTCCTACAACAAACAAATTCAAGCATGCTTTGGTACCCAAATTTTCTTGGGTCCATAAGAGTTAGTGCAAACAATTTTTGATCCTTTTGGGATCCATTTTAAGCTCATTTCATCATCATTTATAACATGCTTTGGGATCCACATCTTCCTAATTACTTTTCCTCTAAAAGTAGTTTTTCTATATATGCATGCTTGTGAAGAATGGCCTATTTTATTACATAGTGAGCATGTAAGAGATAAATCATGCATAGTATTTTTGCTCACTAGGAAATTCTTTAGATGAGTTTCTTTTTGTATTGCATTATATCCTAACCCATCTTTGTCAGAGAAAGCTCTTTGGGTCTCAAGCATGTGATCTAATTTTTGTTGACCCACATAAAACCTAGAAAATGAGTTATGCAAATTTAAGTTCTTTTTATTCAACTCATTTATTTCTAAGTTAGCCTCTTCTAATTTCTTTTCAAATTCTAGCTTAGCATTTATCAAGGCTTCATTTTCTATTTTTAATTTAGCAATGATTTTCTTATATTTGGAGTTCATGCATTGAAATTCATTTGCTAAATCATTAAAGGCATTTTGTAGTTCACTAAAGGTATAATCATTATCTTCACTAGAACTACTACAAGCCTCATCATCACTAATAGCCATAAAGCATGAGTAGGCTACCTCTTCATCTACATTTTCCTCATCGGAGCTATCACTATCGCTCCATGCAGCCACAAATGCTTTCTTCCTAGGCTTCCTATCCTTTTCCTTCCTAAGTAAGGGGCAATCTAATTTAGTATGACCCGGTTCATTGCACTCATAACATACTAAGGGGTCCTTTTCTCTTCTACTTGACTCTCCCCTTTGATGTCTCCTATTACTCTCTCTCTCTTTCATTCTCATAAATCTATTGAATCTTTTGGCAAACATTGCCATTTCCTTTTCTTCCTCATTTCCACTCTCATCACTATCATCCTCATGAGTGGAAGACTTAAGTGCTATCCCTACTTTCTTTGAAGGCTCTTCATTTCTTTTTAATTTCATTTCATGAGTAAGTAGAGAGCCCATAAGTTCATCTAGAGACAAGGTATTTGGATCTTTAGACTCTTCTATTGCGGTTACCTTTGCCTCCCAAGATTTTGGCAAGCTATTTAAAATTTTCTTAATCATTTCTACATTGGAATAGCTTTTGCCTAATGCCTTAAGTCCATTAATTATATCATTAAACCTAGTGAACATTTCGCTAATGGACTCATTTTCTTTCATCTTAAATAGCTCGTAATCATGTGTGAGCATTCCTACTTTGGTCTCTCTAACTTGATTTATCTCTTCATGTGTGATGGCTAGTTTGTCCCATATTTGTTTAGCATTTTCACATAAGGAGACTCTATTATACTCACTGGGACCTAATGCACAAAAGAGGGTGTGCATAGCCTTGGCATTCAATTGTGCCAATCTCATGTCATTGGTGTCTCACTCATCTTCACTCTTAGGGACATCTTTTCCATCTACTTTCTTTATTGGGATTCTAGGGCCATTAACTATTATTCTCCATACTTCATAGTCATTGGATTGCACAAATAGCATGATTCTAATTTTCCAATAAGAGTAATTCTCACCATTGAAGAGTGGAGGTCTAATTAATGAGTGTCCCTCTTCTCCTAGGGGTGTGCCTACATTCAAGTGAGCCATTTAAGATCGTTTTGCTCGATAGAGGTTAGTCTAAATCAATCTCGAGCCCAAGCTCTAATACCAATTGTTGGCTCTATAGGCTATACCGAGAGGGGGGGTGAATCGGTTTTTTGCTAACCTTAAGTTCGTTTTTCGGTTCCTCTAAATTCTCTAGCTTAGATTGATATTTTCTAAGCTCTCTAAGCTAGGCAAGCATGCAATCCAAGTTCAATGCAATAGACACAATATAATCGCAAGTAAAGAGAGTAGGGAAAGAGAGATTTACACAAGATATTTATAGAGGTTCGGCAACTTGCCTACGTCCTCTACCTTGAGACGCTCCCAAGGATTTTCTCCAAATCCACTATCTTGAATTTGTGATTACAATCCCTCTTTTTCTTAGGCTCAAGAGTAACCTCCCTCTTTTTCTAGGCTCAAGAGAAACCTCCCTCTTTTTCTAAGGCTCAAGAGAAACCTCCCCTTTACAAGAAATTGTGGGTTACAAATAATGTAATCAAAGAAGGGCCTCTAGATAGGCAAGTGATTACAGAAATTAGGTACAAAGAAAAGCCTATACAATATTTGTGCTAAACAATACAAGAGATAAGTGAATGATAGAAGATGAAGACTTTGGAGCTCTTGATTTGTTGTTTGAGGCTTGAGGAATTGAGGAATATGTGTTATGGAGTTGCTGAGTAGTTCCTCTTACTTCCTTTAGCTTCTAAGCCTCTATTTATAGTCCCTTGGATGGTTTGTGGACGTTGGTTGGAGCCAAAACAGAAACTAGCCGTTGGGGACTTTCTGGTGAAAAGGGATCGATCCTTTTACAAAAGGGATCGATCCCATGCTTCATTCTAGGCCTTCGGGGCATTCTGCCATAAAGGGATCGATCCCTTTCCTTGGGGGATCGATCTTTTGCTTCCAGAATGAGTTTTTCCTGCACTTTTGGGTTAGAAATGATATGGCTTTTGATTTTAATTCAACCCAAAACATTTATAAGCTTTAAGGCAGTTTTTCTTGACTTTCTCAAATGAAAATGTTGTCCAAAAATTCATCAAGTGATTTTCTAAAATATTCAAAATATTTACAAAGTATTAAGACCAATAAGAGTATATCATTAAATCATGGTCTTAATGTTTGATATGATCACTTGAAAATGGATTGAGAAAATCATATGTGGTAAAGCAAATTTACAATATGAATTAGAACATTAAAGTTTACTTAAGTTGTTGTCATTTCAAAATATATATGGCAATTTAAAGCTAACAGATTTGTTTGAAGTGGTTACAAAAGATGTGTCAAACTCTAGTGAGCAAAGATTTCAATCGAAATATTTGTTAGAGTTCATGTCCTCATTTGATTTTCTATTTAGTCTATTTTTTATGAAAGAGATACTTGGCTTGACAAATGAATTGTCACAAGCACTACAAAGGAAAGATCAAGATATTTTGAATGCAATGAAATTAGTTGAAGTGTGTAAGCAGAAATTGCAAGTGATGAGGGATAGTGGATGGGATTTTTTGTTTGCTCAAGTCTCTTCTTTTTGTCACGATTATCTTATTGATGTTCCAAGCATGGATGATATGCTCATTCCATGGGGTAGATCACAACGCAAAGCTCCCAAGGTCACAAACATACATCACTACAAAGTTGAGCTATTCTACACTATTTTGGATATGCAACTTCAACAATTAAACAATTGTTTCAATGAGGCAAACACCGAATTGCTACTTTGTTTGGCATGTTTAAGTCCAAATGACTCATTTGCTTCTTTTGATAAACAAAAGTTAGTGAATTTTGCTAAATTTTATCCGAAAGAATTTTCTCCGGTGGAACTTTTGGCACTTGAAGTTCAACTTCAAACTTATATTATTGATATGCGATCTAGCATTGAGTTTTTAGGATTGAAAGGAATTGATGAGCTTGCTGTAAAAATGGTTGAGACTGGAAAGGATAAAATGTATCCTTTAGTTTATTTGTTGTTGACACTAGCATTGATTCTACCAGTTGCCACTACCACTGTAGAGAGAGCATTTTCTGCAATGAACATTGTGAAGACTCGTTTGCGTAATCGAATGGGAGATCAGTGGTTGAATGATAGTTTAGTTGTGTACATTAAAAAAGATGTGTTCAAAAGTATTGATAACGAAGCTATTGTGCAACGTTTTCAAAATATGAAACCGCGTCAAGGACAATTGTAAAATTTTTAATTATTATGACTGGATATGAATATTTTAGATTTTTGTTTACTGATCATTATTACTGTTGTTATTATTTTTTTTATAATTTATTATATTTGAATCAAGCCCCCGGTGAATAAAATCTTTGGCTCCGCCACTGCCTGTTTCTAGTCCAAACCGCCTTGCCTTCAACCTCATTAGCTTTCTCTTCCCCTTTCGCACTCGTCTCTCACGATTTACCTCTCCACTTCAATTTCCTTCTTCCTATTTCTCTACTACCTTCTCAGGTCACTTCCTCCATTTCTTTGCTTTCTTTACCCTTATTATTATTATTATTATTATTATTATTATTATTATTATTATTTGTTTAAGGCATGGTGATGGGGTACATCTGCTTAAAGGCAGACATGACACTTGCAAGTTATTTAATGGGAAATTTCCCACCAAGTCCCACTATAACCCTTATATATTATTCTTTTATTCATTTATTTGAATTATATTTTTACTATAATATATATTTATGTTTGGTATATAGGATGAAGATATGATAAGATAATATAAGATTATGGATATGATAAGATTAGATTATATCATCCTATCTTATGCTTGGTGTGCACAAGAATTAAAAATAAGATAGGATGACTTTTTATTTCTTTCACTATATTTTCTATGTGTAAAATTAAAAGTAATATAAAATGATTTTTTTAGTACTCTTTTTTAAAGTAACATAATTTAAATTTATAATTTTTTTGTTATAAATATAAATAAAAAATTTAAATTTAGATATTATTTATAATATTAAAAT
Source organism: Heritiera fomes (assembly GCA_032173925.1). Classification (NCBI taxonomy): domain Eukaryota; kingdom Viridiplantae; phylum Streptophyta; class Magnoliopsida; order Malvales; family Malvaceae; genus Heritiera; species Heritiera fomes. The sequence continues at coordinate 20,891,535 of JAPDPM010000013.1, read as the reverse complement.
TAATATTCGAATTTATTAGATGATTTTTTAATAAAAAAAACTACTCCTAAAAATTTATATTACATTTTCAAAAAAATTATTTTGTTAAAAAATGAATTTTTATAAAAAAAATTCTCTATACTTTTTCACTTTTTTCTTTTCTTTCCTTTTTGTTTTTATTTCTTTTATATGATTTAAATTTGAAATATTTTTTAAATTAAATATATATTTATTTTTAGAAAATTGAATTTTTATAGGAAATAAGTTTATTTTTTTAATTATATTAATTTTTCCAAAAGACCATTCTTACATAATTTTCTTTACTTTTATGGTTTCTTTATCGTCTTTTCTTTTTTTCAATTAGAAGGAAATATAGAAAACAAAGGAAAAATACAAGTTAAATTTAATAATTTAAATTTTATAAATTTAAAAATATAATTTCTAATAATTTTATAGTCAATAGTTATTTTTCTTTATTTTTTTGAAAGTAAAAAAGAAAAAATTAAGAATGAAAAAATAAAAATTTAAACGTTAGATAAAACTAGTTAAAAATATATTTTATAATAATTTTTATGTTTGAGAATTTATTTTCTAAAAAATGATTTAAAAATTTTAATTGTTTCCAAAAAATAATTAAAAATATTTGTTCAAGGAAATATTATTTTATCAAAATTATAATTTTTCTTGAATAAAAAAAGAAAAAAAAGAAGTAAAAAATGAAAAGAAAGAAAATTTTTGGATTAATTAATTAATTAAACAAATATCATTATTAATTTATTAAATGTTTAAGTTAATTTTTAAATACAAATTTTAAGAATGAAATGAATAAAATATTAGTATTTATTTCTAATCCCATGAGATTAGAAATAATCATTACTTTTTGGAGAGCATTGAATCATCCTATACTAGGAGGATGACTAATCCTCATTACAATCCAATTCTCCCCTTAATGTGTGCACCAAACATAAAATAGCATGATTATCATCCTATCCTATCCATCATCCTATGTACCAAACATGATCATAGTGTATATATGTCTATTTTCCTTTATTTTGTTATATACTATATAATATATACTTATACATGTCTATTTCCATCCGTGTATCTATATATATTATATTTTATTTATTTGTGTGCACATATATCTGTACTTATATATATAGATTCTCATCTATATATTTATATACTTATTTTGCTTGTATATACCCTTATTTATTCTTATATGTATAAATATCAGTATATACACCTCTGTACTCACATATTTATATGTATATTAATTTATTTCCTTATTTCACCCAATCATTTGTTTGTATATTTATTCATGTACGTACGTATGTATGTATGTATGTATGTCTGTATGCGGGCATGTACGTTCATGCATGCATTCAGTTTACGTACACATGCATGCATTCACATTGCATACATTTGCCAGTGCATGCATGTGTAAAACTTATACATAAAGTTTTGAGTACTCCTTCTATATCGATTTAAGTACATCATATCTATGGCATATATGCACTTTTCATGTTATTCATTACTTCCATCATCAAAGACTTCATTTCGATAAGTATAAACCATAATTGTATATTTGAAATCCGTAATTTACATTATTGCATTACCTTCACTTATAATTACGTGTTGAGCACATGATTGGTTTTAAGAAAATTGCGATTCTGACATTCTCCTCACCTTAAAATATTTGGTCCTCCAAATTGTTCCAATTTATCCTAGAATTGGTGAGGTTACTCCTTTTTCATTAACTTTCCAATTCCCATGTAGCTTTTTCCGAAGAGTGATGTTGCTAAGGCACCTTTATCAAGGAAATCGTCTTAAACCTCAATACTTTATCCTTTCGATCCAAAACCCCAATCAGTCTTGGATTGTGTCAATCTTGCATGCAGGGAGCAGATCGCCAAATTTAAATTACGATGGGTTTTCGCCCATTTCTCATGTACAAGCGAAGCTTTCTCTTTTTTTCTTTATGGCCCTTTATACCTCAACAATCCTGTCATCACTAATATCATACTCTGAGTCTTGACCTAGTTGTATCTTATCCTAAGTGCTATCTTGAGAACCTCTTCCCTTTCGATTCTCAACTGAAGGTACCTTGATCTCAAATCAATCTTAGAAATTACTTGGGTGCCCTTTAGCTCAACTAATAAGTTATCAATCATAGGAAGCAGGTATTTATTCTTAGCTATTACCTAATTTAACTGTCTATAATCTATATATAGCATCAAATTGTCGTCTATCTTTTTCACTAACAATACTGGAGCCCTTAAGGTGATACAGTTGGGTGTGTAAACCCCTTGTCTGGCAACTATCGTAGTTGCTTTTAAGTTCTTCCAACACTGATCAATGTCTTCCCAACATACAAGGGTGCTTTTCTCTATCATTTTCATAATCTCCATATCGTCTCAAGTCCTATAAATTTTAAAATCAAATTTGCATATTATCACTTATTCTAAAGATCAATCATTCTTATATAAATTTTAAAGTTCAATACTCGATAAGTCCACCAAATTGGACATACCTCTTATGTTCACATCTTGTGACCATTCATTCTTATAATTCAGAAACTGTCAGAGTGGGTTAAGATCAACGTTAAGACTTGATGATCTCAAATGTCTTATCTCACACAGTCTTAATTTTCACATTAATTTTGTTATTTTGCACGACATGTCCTAATAATCTCAAATTTCCATTCAAGACCCCTTTTCTATAACATGTTGTGACATCCTCGTCATTATCCAAATAACAACTAACTTTTTCTTCAAATAACAAATAAATAGACTAGTTTATCAATGTCAATCTTTCTTCTTCTTCAATGCTTTAGGCATTATTATCAAAGTATAATATCCATGTTCATGTGAATATAATTTTTCATATATAAACATGTGTCACATACATCAGGATCTCAAATATTTACATAACTTATTTCCCCCAATTGTACACTAATGTGATATCGTACTGTACAATAGCCGAAGTATCCGGCCAACTAAGTATACCTTCAAGGAATAAGTAGGAAGCGTGTCTCGAAGGTATATCGAAAGAACCTCACGAGGTGCTCCTCTATCTGAAGCGGGATTTACTTTAAGTAATCTGTATGAAAAATGTTTATAAAGGAGTGAGTTTACGCTAAGTAAGAAACTTATGTAAAAGAGCGTACTATATCACTATATGCTGTTTTTCCCGCTTGGCTCTATAATGTCATGTAAAATCATTATAAAGCATATGCCATATACATTTCTCGCAAATATCATATACAAGTAAATCCTTCTTTTTCAAATATTTCCACGGATCTCAAATCACGTGAAATCATATATGCAAGTACAAATAACTTCGAATACTTTCAAATAGATGGGAGATAATTAATTTCTAATAGAATTCATGCACCAAATAATTTTCATAATAGATACAACAAATATATCCTGTAAGAGATAATCCATAAGAGATCTCGTAAGGATACTACAAATATATCTCGTAAGGGATAATCCTGAGAGATATCAATTAAGTGGCGTACCCACGTATGGGCCAGGGATCCTCCCCAAAGCCTAACAAGTAAAAGACGTATGGCCATTGTCTATAGCCCACAGTGCTCACTAGTCAGGTGCCTTATTGCGGGTCTGAGGGCTGGACTAGAGCTCCTCAGTCAAGTACAAATACAAATAATGTGCATGCTCTTTCAAGAGATTCATAGTCTTCAAAACCTTATTCATATAACCTTTATCAAATACAAATATCCTTTTTGAAATAGGTTTTTAAAACCTCCTTTTCAAATGGGCAATCAACTGGTCTTTAGGGCAGTCGGCTGCTACACCATATTTTGTTTTATTGAATTTCTTTTCCTTTTTTGAAATCCAAATATTTCATTTTTTGAAAGATACATAGGGCAGTCGACTGGTTTTGAAATAGAATGTTTCCCGAGAAAATGCAGTCGACTGGCTCCCTGGGCAATCGGCCGTTTTTGAAACAAAATGCTTTTGAAAATAGGGCAGTCGACTGTCCCCATAGGCAGTCGGCTGGTTTGAAATAGAATGCTTTTGGAAGCAAAGCAGTCGACTGGCATCCTTAGTAATTGACTGGTTTGAAACAAAATGTTTTTTGGGAAAATAGCAGTCGACTGGCTTATATAGCAATCAACTGGTTTGTCTCCATTTTCGAAAATCTCCGCTTTGGTTGTCTCTAGGCAGTCGGCTGCTACTTAAGGCAGTCAGCTGCTCCTAGCCTAATTGGTACTAGGAGTAGGACCCGAAATGTAACTTTTCCTGCACTTAAACCAACATTTGTTTCTTCCCAAAGGCATTTCAAATATATTAAAATATACGGACATAGTCACCCTACATCCGTTAAATAAATTCCTTACCTCGATTGCAATTAATCCACAAGCTTGGTTGCACTAACACTTGTCCTTTTTTAATTTTTCGAAGCTGCTTAATCCATACAATCAAACCTTAATAAATATACTCTACCAACTCTATACAACTCCAAACTATCAATAAGATCAACTAGAACCATCTAACTCTCTTACCTGTGTAAATCACCAAAATGACAGAATTTCAGATCTCCTTACTTCCTTGGATTCAACCTTTCATATTAAAGGCATGAGTAGAGCTAGCGACAAGGATCGTTTTTCATGAAATGAACTTAACGAATTGATGACAGGTAATGGTGGTTTGTCAAGGAAATTGAAAATGGAAACTTGAAGGAAATGGAAGAAACGAGAGGGAGAGAGAAATGGTGCTGCCGATTGGGAGAAGATCATGATGAGTCATGGCTTCATTAATTGCATGCTAATCCCTTTTTATCATTTCACCTCAGCCATTAATACTTTGACCCCTTTTGACTCTTTGACATTTGACCATCAATTCCCTTAATTCCACATATGTCCCCTATATCTCATTTACATATCAGAAATTTACATTTATCCAATTAATCCAAGTTGGAAAACTATACAAGTATGGGAAAATTTACAGGAAATTGGGGATTTCACATTCTCCCCACCGTAAAGAATTTGGTCCTCCAAATTCAAATAAGGTTAAGTCTCAAACAATTTTGGATACTTCTCTTTCATCAAGCTCTCTAACTCCCATGTAGCTTCTTCTATGGTATGGTATTGCCAAAGAACTTTAACTAATGGAATCGTCTTTGATCTCAACACCTTATCTTTTCTATCCAAAATCCGAATCGGTTTCTCCACATAACTTATGTCTTCCCGAATCTCTAAAGGTTCATATTCAATGACATGAGATGGATCCGGATTATACTTCCGAAGCATTGACACATGAAAGACATTGTGTACTCCCGATAACTTCGGAGGTAGTGCCAACTTATAGGCAACATCACCTACTCGATCTAGGATCTCAAATGGTCCGATGTATCGAGGACTCAGCTTACCTCATCGACCAAATCTCATGATCCCTTTGGATGGAGAGACTTTCAAAAACACATGGTCTCCAACCAAAAACTCAAGTGGTCTCCGTCGAGCATCCACATAACTCTTTTGTCAACTCTGAGCAGTCTTTAGTCTTTGACAAATTAACTTAACATCCTTAGAGGCTTGTTCGACTAAATCTGGAGCTAACAACTTGCGCTCGACCACTTCTTCCCACCCAATCGGAGATTGACACCTTTTACCATATAAAGCATCATATGGTGCCATCCCGATACTTGCATGATGGCTATTATTGTATGCAAACTCAGCCAATGGTAGATGGTCGTCCCAGAGCCTTTAAAATCCAAAGCACAAGCTCTCAACATATCCTCGAGCGTCTGAATAGTGCGCTCGGACTACCCATCAGTCTGCGGATGAAAAGCTGTGCTAAAATTCAACTGAGATCTCATGGCTTCCTGAAAATGTTTCCAAAAATGAGAAGTAAACCTGGAATCCTGATCCGATGTGATGCTCACTGGAACACCATGTAGTCTGACGACTTCTCTCACATACAAGTCTGCCAAAGTACTAAGTGTATCCGTAGACTTCATAGGTAGGAAGTGAGCTGACTTGGTTAACCGATTCACAACTACCCAGACACCATCATGGTTCTTCTTGGTCCGTGGTAGTCCCATAATGAAATCCATCGTAATGTGTTCCCATTTCCACATAGGTACAGGTAGAGGGTGTAACAAACCTGCTGGTCGTTAATGCTCTACTTTAACTTGTTGGCACATTAGACACTTCGCCACAAACTCAGCTATGTCTTTCTTCATACCAGTCCACCAATACACCCTGCGAAGATTGTGATACATCTTCGTATTTCCTGGATGCAACGTGTATTTAGTGGCATGTGCTTCTGTCAATATTAGCCTTCTCAACTCTTTATCATTAGGAACACATATATGATTCCTAAACCTTAAAATTCCATCACTACCAATATCTAACTCCGAGAGCATACCCGATTGGATCTCATCCATAGCCTCAATACACTGGACATCCTCTCTCTTAGCAACCCGGATTCTATCCATGAGCTCCGGCTCAATCATCAAACTTGCTATCATCCCAAAATGCTCATGAGGTGTAACATTTAAGCTGAGGTTTGCGAATTGTTCAAGCAACTCATACTCTCGAATCATCAAAAAAGATACCATTCCCACATGCTTCTGGCTTAAAGCATCCGCCACCACATTGGCTTTTCCCGGTGGTATAAGATCTCACAATCATAATCCTTTAGAAGCTCAGGCCATCTCCTTTGCCTCATATTCAACTCCTTCTGGGAGAACAAATATTTTAAACTTTTGTGATCCGTAAAAATCTAAAATCTCTCACCATTTAAGTAATGCCTCCAAATTTTCAGAGCAAATACTACTGCAGCTAACTCCAAGTCATGAGTTGGGTAGTTCTTCTCATGGTCCTTTAGTTGTCTAGAACCATAGGCCACGACCTTACCATGCTGCATTAGTACACATCCCAAACCTTGCCCTGAGGCATTACTATACACCGAAAATCCTCCAGAACCACTAGGAATGGTGAGGATAGGTGCAGTCGTCAACCTGTGCTTCAACTCTTGAAAGCTTCGCTCACGGGCATCACTCCATTCATACTTCACTTCCTTGCGCTTTAAGCACGTCAATGGGGCAGCTAACTTCGAAAAACCCTCTACAAATCGTCGATAGTAGCCAGCTAGACCTAAGAAACTCCTATCTTCATCACTGTCTTCGATTTCTCCTATTGAACCACAGCTTCAATCTTCGATGGATTGACCGAAACTCCATTTTACTAATTATATGACCCAAAAAAGAGATATGATCTAGCCAAAAATCACACTTGCATAGCTTGACATATAATCCTTGATATCTAAGGGTTTCCAAAACTATCCTCCAATGCTGCTCATGCTCTTCCCAAGACCTCGAATATACCAATATGTCATCGATAAAGACAATGACAAACTGGTCCAAGTACGACTTGAACACATCATTCATCAAGTTCATGAACGCTACGGGTGCATTGGTCAAACCAAACGGCATCACTAAAAATTCATAGTGACCATACCGTGTCCTGAATGCTGTCTTAGGGATATCTTCCCTTCGGATCTTCAATTGATGATATCCCGACCTCAGGTCTATCTTGGAAAAGACTTGTACACCCTGGAGCTAATAAAAAAGGTCGTCAATCTTGGGAAGAGGATACTTATTCTTGATTATCACTTTATTCAACCATCGGTAGTCGATGCATAACCTCATGCTACCATCCTTCTTCCGGACAAGTAGTACAGGAGCACCCCAAAGGGATACGCTGGGTCGTATGTGAAATCCCTAATTTTCTATTTTCCGTACACCTACTTAATCTGATAAAGTTAGAATATTAAGTTTGATCGTAACAATTTATTCGCATGAATTTTATAGGTGTCGGGCAAATGGCTAAGTGGGCCCCACAGCATAAGCTATAATCTGGATGAGTTCGAAAGCGCCAAAATATGTAAGTTGAAAAAAAAATAATAATAATAATGAAAATAGAATATAAAATCTGAAAAATAAAAATATTAGAAAAATGTTGGAATAGGAATTGGAATTTATGAAATTGTAAAGGAGTATTTAAGTCATTTTATGAGACCTTGGTCAAACTTTATATTGAGTCAATAATTGACTTAATTTGACTTAAATAAATATAATTTATTGAAAATAATAAATAAAATCTGAAATTTGGAAATTAGTAAGATATCTTGGTGGCAAACTTGAAATTTGGTGGAAATTAATGGGGAATTTGTAATTTTAAAAATATTGGATAGATTTTTATTGAATAAACTAATATAAAATAAGACTTTTGTAACCCATTTACTCATCTTCTCCCAGCCGACTTGCTCTGTTCTGTTTTTCCATTTCCACGCCAAGCTTCTCATCAATCTACCTTGTGAAATCATCTCCTACTCTCATCAAAACAAAACTCTAACTTCATAAAACTTGTTTCTCTCTTCATGGGCTGTTGAGAGTTGGTAGTTTTGAGGGATGAAACAGAGTATTGGACAGAAATTTCACTGCTGAAGTTTTGGTTTGCTTGGAGGTAAGGGAGAAAATGTTGTTTTCCTTAAGCTTAAGCCTTGTTTTATTATTGTTCTAAGTATGTATGATGTAGTATAGACTTGAAATTGCATAAAACAATTTGTGAGTGATGATGAGAGTCTCGGCCATGAAGGATTTAAAGAGGAGTCCACGTGATTGACTCCATGAATAAAGGGGAAATAGGTGTTAGGGGTAAGTATGCATGGCTATGACGTGAATAGGAACAAAACAATGAGTTTGACAAATTGGGTAGGCTCGGTCAAGCTAGAAATGGAGGGAATATGGTGGAATTTTGATGCAAGGAAATTATGGAATTAATGTTCGATATGGATTAAATAGAAATATAGAATTAAAGTTGGAAAATGGTTAAGGAAAATATGAGGATGCTCACGGTTTGGAAGGATGGGACTAAAATTCCATTGATTTTATATGATTAATGGTTATAAGAATATTTAAAATAATGCATGAAGCCTATAAAGGAAATTAGAATGGAAATATATATATATATATATATATGTTGGAGAATGAAGGAAGCATTTAGCCAAGCTTCCATTGATATGCTTCATGCTACTTTTTCTAAGGTTTATAGTTAAACATAAAGTATAATTTAAAGGAATTAATATTATTTTTGCAGCTTTCAATCCAAAGGAATAAAGTTACAAAAGTGGTGCAATTGAATTCCAATGGCACAGTAAATAAGGTAAGGAATATATATGGAGGTTGTTAGGAAGATACTGTGCTTGCATGGGAAATTGGTGGATTTGAAAATTATATATTATGAATTTTATGCAAGGGGTTAGGATAGACTTAATCGTCATTCCATCGTAATTATAGAAAAATTCCTTCCTTAAATTTACCACTTAAATATGTTTAAATATTTAAATTTAAAGTTTATGGTAAGTGGAATATGTTGTAAAGATTATTTTAATTATTTTAGAACATATATTTGATTTTTATTGATTTTTCTTTATAAAGAATATTTTCTTCTATTATTATGGATTGATTGAAAATCATTTATTAAAGGATTATTTTTAGTTATTGATTTTACCGATATTTGAATTTAATTGAATTTTGAGATTGTTGCTCCGTGATGACCATGCATTTACCGATACCGAATTACGTGTTATCGACTGTGAGACATTTGGGCAAGTCCGCAGTCCCACAGATGTCATATGCCCAATGTACACTGTGGATCATTAAGCAATGGCCATTGTTACCGATAGGAACAGCTTAGGGATGGGTTCCTGGCCCAACTTGGGTACGCTTGATTCCTATACCAACTACCGAAACTGTTTATGCATGAGTCTCTTGGGTGTTGACCGTCTCTACCGACTGATATGAATTATTGATTTATCGACTTACCGTTACTGATTTATTTATTGAATTAATTATTTCTGTTGAATTACCGAAATTAAGTATATTATATTATTTTTAAATTGTATATAGTAGCATAGTATTACAGTTCTATATATATATCCTTACTGAGCGTAAACTCACCCCTTAAATTTCATTCCAGAATATTTGCAGTGACCTTCTGCTCATACGAGAGGAGCACGATTTTTAGACCCTACAGTATTTCCTTCGAGACTGGTTGTTTATCCAGTGAAGGTATATTGTATTTTCTATATATCTCAGACTTGTCTGGTTCAGTACTTATTATGTTGTAAAGGCTAAGGGAATGTAAATTAAAAAGAAAGAAATTTTGTACATGTGTCTAGAGACCTGCACTTTTACATAAAAGATATATCGAATGTCCAAATTTTTGTGGACTTAATTAAATGAAATTATTTGGTATTTAATTTGCATTGGAATCATGTGAAAATTGTGGTTTTCAGCTGGTATATAAATTATGTTTGAAGTGCAGGAGGTTAGGATATTTGCAGCAGTTATGCTGTCGAAATTTTGTCAGAAATTTACTAAAAGATAATAAAATATTCTATGAACATAATCGAGTGAAATGAAATAAGAAATTGACATCGACAAACAACCTAACTAATCTGAAAATAAGAACAATTAATTGAATATTTTTACCGAAAATCGGATGTTACATCGTATGAATCCCTTATCTAGTAACTCCTGAAGCTGTTTCTTCAATTCCTCTAATTCCACTAACGCCATCCGATAGGGCGATCTCGAAATGGGCTTAGTCCCCCGCATTAAATCGATATTGAACTCTATCTCCCTATCTGGAGGAAGTCTTGGAAGATCATCCGGAAACACCTCGGAAAATTCCCTGACTACCAAAATTTCATTAAGTGCGGGACGATTCTGATCTACGTCTTCCACATACGCTATAAACCCTTCACATCACAAGTATATTCTATTACTTCAATTTCAAATAATTAACTCAGCAAACATGCTTTTGTGTTAAGTATTTGCAAAATTTACAACATAGCTAATAGGAGAAGAGAAGATCACACTCTTAGTATGACAATCTAGTATCACATGATTCTTAGCTAACCAATCCATTCCCAAAATAACATCAAATCCATACATATTCAATAGGATTAGGTCAGCTATTAATTCTCTCTGTCCTACCCGTAGCTTACAACTATGATACACTATGTCCGTCATTTGGGATTCCCTAAAGGGAGTACTTATTTGTAACAATTGTCCTAGAGGTTCAAGCTCAACAATTAATCTCATAGCAACCATAGGAGAAATAAAAGAGTGCGTCGAGCTTGGATCAAATAAAGCAAGGACATATGTATCATTAAGGTAAATCTTATCCTGAATCATCTTAGATGAAGCATCAGCGGACTCCTTATCAATAGCAAACACCCGACCTTGAGTCAAGGGTGGCTGTCCCTTCTCTGCGGTGGTGGCCTTATGCTGGGGTTGGGTGGTCTTAGACTGAGCTCGAGGGGTCTTCTCCGATCCTTCAAACGCCTTTTGATTTATCTTGGGACAATCCTTAATCTGATGTCCCTGTTCACCACACCAATAGCAAGCCCCACTTGCAAACCAACAGGGCTATGCTTCATGAAATTTTCTGCAATGCTCACACCTTGGCATTGTACTCATCGGTGAGCTAGCGGTACAACTAGCTGGATGTCGGGATCTCTCATCACTTATCTTGATCCCAGTGGATCTAGGAGTTCCTGTACCATAATCATCATAACTCCAAATTTAGCATAATTCCACATAACCATTTAATTAAAGCAAAATTATTTCCTTAAAATTGATTTGCTTACCTATCGAAGCTCTGTCATAAGGCCTACTTCTCCTAGATGGATATCTATCACTCGAGGCTCTCTCATTTGACTTTCGTTACATCAGTTCTTTACCTCTACTCTTAGCTCAGAAGTCGATCGGGTGAAACTCATAGTCCTGCTCACACAACTGAGCCTTACGGATTGCCTCTCCATAGTTAATGATATCTATGGGGTATAACTTAAACCTGATGGAAGGTCTCAATCCCTCCATAAATCTGTAGGTCTTATGATCCTCTCTTCTCAACACCTCTGGATCAAACCTGCTCATTGTAGTGAACTTAGACTCGTATTGACTAACCGTCATATTCCCTTGAGTCAAGTTCAAGAATTCTACTTGCAATCTCCTCTGAGCAGTACGTGGGATGTATTGCTCATTAAAAGCTTCCACAAATATATCCCAAGTCACCTTCGAATGTCTAGCCTCTAATACTGTTTGAGTGGCTTACCACCAAGGTTTTGCCTCATCCACTAGCAAATAAGCAGCTAATCCCACCTTTTTCATTCTCAGTACATGTCATATATCCGAATGCCTTAGTGACCGCCTTCATCCAATTCTTCGCAGCCAATGGATCACTATCCCCTTTAAACTTGGGCGGATCTAGCTTCTTAAACTCCTTGATCAAAGTCACACTACAGTAAGCTGTGGGATCCAGCCTCTCAGTAGCTAGGACTGGTGGGGATTGTACCATAGGAGTAAGAGGTACAGTAGGTGGAGCTGTTGGTACACTCGTGGCCACGTTCGGGAAGTTCGACATAAACTGCATGAACATCGCGACCATGTTCTCCATGTGTTTCTCCATTTTCGCTAGCCTCGTATTCAGGCTATAAAATGGAAATGGAGGAGAAGACTGTGCTAGGGGTGGTTCATCACGACCCCGTCCTCGTCCTCGTCCTCGTCTAGTACCTCTCCTTCGAGTACTCATTCTGTTAATATCACCATCATATAACAAGGTTTAGTATAACTTTAAACAGTTATACTACACATAATTATGTAGACCAGTACAATACATTGGGGAAATACTCTAATTCTAGCTTATTGACATCGACAAACTTCAGTCAAATTAGCTCTGATACCAATCTATGACATCTTCATCATTATCCAAATAACAACTAACTTTTTATTCAAATAACAAATAAATAGACTAGTTTATCAATGTCAATCTTTCTTCTTCTTCAATGCTTTAGGCATTATTATCAAAGTATAATATCCATTTTCACATGAATATAATTTTTCATATATAAACATGTGTCACATACATCAGGATCTCAAATATTTACATAACTTATTTCCCCTAATTATACACTAATGTGATATCGTGCTGTACAATAGCTGAAGTACCCGACCAACTAAGTATACCTTCAAGGAATAAGTAGGAAGCGTGTCTCGAAGGTATATCAAAAGAACCTCACAAGGTTCTCTTCTACCCGGAGCGGGATTTACTTCAAGTAATCTGTATGAAAAATGTTTATAAAGGAGTGAGTTTACGCTCAGTAAGAAACTTATGTAAAAGAGCGTACTATATCACCATATGCAGTTTTTCCTGCTTAGCTCTATAATGTCATGTAAAATCATTATAAAGCATATGCCATATACATTTCTCGCAAATATCAGATACAAGTAAATCCATCTTTTTCAAATATTTCCACAGATCTCAAATCATGTGAAATCATATATGCAAGTACAAATAACTTCGAATACTTTCTAATAGATGAGAGACAATTAATTTCAAATAGAATTCATGCACTAAGTAATTCTCATAATGGATACAGCAAATATATCCCGTAAGGGATAATCCATAAGAGATCTCGTAAGGATACTGCAAATATATCCTATAAGGGATAATCCTAAGAGATATCAATTAAGTGGCGTACCTACGTATGGGCCAGTGATCCTCCCCAAAGCCTAACAAGTAAAAGACGTATGGCCATTGTCTATAGCCTACAGTGCTCACTAGTCAGGTGCCTTATTGATGGTCTAAGAGCTGGACTAGAGCTCCTAAGTCAAGTACAAGTACAAATAATGTGCATGCTCTTTCAAGAGATTCATAGTCTCCAAAACCTTATTCATATAACCTTTATCAAATACAAATATCCTTTTTGAAATAGGTTTTTAAAACCTTCTTTTCAAATAGGCAGTCGGCTAGTCTTTTGGGCAGTCGGCTGCTACACCATATTTTGCTTTATTGAATTTCTTTTCCTTTTTTGAAATCCAAATATTTCATTTTTTAAAATATACATAGGGCAGTTGATTGGTTTCGAAACAAAATGTTTCCCGAGAAAAGGCAGTTGACTGGCTCCCTGGGCAGTCGGTCGTTTTTGACACAGAATGCTTTTGAAAACAAGGC